>OX359288.1:9593887-11993887 GCA_947179395.2 Pulicaria dysenterica
ATTAGGGGTTTGATTAGGGTTCATCGATTTAGGGGTTCTGTTTTTTAGCTTTCGATTTATGTTCTGCTTCTTCATCTTCCATCTTCCATCGCCCTATTCCATCTTCATATTCTTTTTCATCTTCATGTGTGATTTATTCATACTTTTAGGGTTTATAGATTACCATTTATTATAAATCTAATTTATGTTAGATCTTGGAATGTTCTGGAGTTTGGATGAATCAAATTTTTAAACATGTAAATTGAAAATAATAAGAAGAAGAATCTGATGATTACGATGAAGAAGATAATAATAATTTAAAAAACCGAGAGTTATGAATGGAATGAAATATTAAGATATAGAAGGAATGTCATTCCTCATGTAATGTGTTATTCTTTTCATTAACTAAAACAAACAACACCCCTTTATATTATATAAAATTTAAAATAGAGCTTCAACTTTGACTATTAAAATCAAAATTGAGTTTTTAATTTTAACTTAAATAAATGGCTAAGATTTAATTTTGATAAAATGATGAGGTAACATCTTCTAATTAAATTGATGATAGTTACGTTAGTCTTTTACTTAATTAGACTAGTTTAAATACCCGTGTAACACACGAGATGGTTTAAAAAAGTAATAAATATTAAACATTTAAGAAACGATATTAAATACTTATAAAACGCGAAAAAATGGGATTACAAAAAAATGATGACATACTGCGTAAATTTCAAGACCAGTGATGGAAACACCGCGAAAGGAGTAAGCAAACATGATTGAAGAAATGTGGTATATATCATGATACCAAAATACGTGATTAAATTTCTTGTACATGTTATCGCTCATTATATTTACACTTATAAGCAATAACTGAATTTTTTCGACATTTACGATTGTTTAATTGTTTATATTTTGATATTTGTTATTGATTTAATTAAGGGTTTATTTTTATTTAAGACATTAGTTTGACTCTAAAATGTCAAAATCAGAATTTTAGAATCATAAAAATTAACGGTTAAGATTAAATCTGTAACACCGTATTTTCTAACACAACTTTGGAATACGCGCGGAAGCTAAATCTCAATACTAATATAATATATTAATGAAAATACAACTTTAACTTGTTTGATTTACAAAATACATTTACAGTGTTACACAAAATCAGGCTCTTTACAAAACAAACAGATATCAGAGTAATGATCAGTCCCAAATTCCAGTTTCATCCCTATCTTCCACATACCAGGAATATCCTGTAAAAATTCAACAGTGGGGAATTAGCACAAAGCTAAGTAAGAGAATAGATATCACAAACATACAAGGCATAAAGCCCAAACAAATAATGCTCAAACAAACAAGAGAACCGGCGGTCTTGCGGGACCTTTAACCAAATGCCGGCCAAAGCAAAGGTTTACCGATAGCCAAGTTACAACAGACAACAATAATAGCACTTCTTGATTACAACAAATGCTCATCAAGACAATTACTAATACTGTATATCTCTAAACATAGGCCCAGCTGAATAACAACCGCCAAGCTGATCTCACAACCACATGTATATATACAGTAAAAGAGCAAACAATCAGGTGATATATCTCATACATCCAAGATATATATCCACTCACCGATATCTTCAACAGTTCAGGCAACTCGGTCTTTTCTTACTACTGAGTCTTGTCTCCACCTGAACAAACAACTAACAATCAGTATTTGCTTAATCAACACACAATAAGCACAATACTGAAATCAAACACATATGCACATATAATCACAAGTACATATCAACTCATGTATATACAACCAATATACCACAATTCACTATTACCCTTTACTTACTGTAATTCGGTGAATTCATTCCAACTCCTTAGCTTAGACAATTCATACATTCCTTTCATAAGCCAAGGCAACAAGTTCATGTCAAAAAATTGATCTTTCATATCATAACACACAAATTCCGAGCATAGGCATGGTTGGAAATCCGATTGTGTTCAAATCCGATATTATCAATTCCGATAGAATCAAATCCGATGAACATGAAATCCGATCATCCAAATCCAAGAATTAACAATCCGATAATCATGAATCCCGATAATATGAATTCCGATAAAACAATCCCGAGCAAAGGCAAATCCGATATAATCGAATTCCGATACAATGCACAATCCGATAGAATGAATCCCGAATAAGGGCTAATCATCAAATCCGATAATTTCTTCTCGGTTTTACACCAAATCCGACAAAAGCTAGGGCAAACAGTTTAACTTTTCTCGGTTTTCAATCAATTCCGATAGATTTTATCGGTTTCTACTAATTCCGATTGACTCGTCTACGAATTCCGATAGATTCATACTTAAGAAATCCGACAGATTCAAAAATCATTCTAACTTCGATTTTTAATCTGATTTTAAACATGCAACCTCATTTATGTTTCCAACATTGATTTCTAAACATGAATTGAGTATATTAACATCAATTACTAACATGTATACATCCTAGATCATGAATTCATCAAGTATTACATTTAATCGGTTTTCACATATAAATATATATATAAATCCGAAAATAACAACTATTAACACATTGATACTGAATTCTAACCTCTATGATGATGTTACACACTTCAATTGAGCAGATTCACAAACAAGATCAAGAATTAAATTCGATTCTTTCTTCTTTTCTTTGTTCTCGGCCGTAGACACACAAACACACACAAACACCTTCTTAATTTGCATGTAATGACACTTAGGAGGCAAAGTGGTGGGTTTAGGTGTCCCAAAACCGACACCTCATCAACCCCACTAATACTTACAATTAATTAATTATAATCACAATTTAATTAATTTAAATTAATTAAACACATAATCAAATAATTAACCAATTAATTAAAGTAATTCAACTTAATTACCTTAATCTTACTAGGCCGGTAAGGAGGGTGTTACAAAATCTTTTATTAAATAAAAGGTTCAGATCATATAATAATTTTTTTCAAATTAGTCTTTTATTTATATTAGAAGATTATAAAAGATTAGAAGATAAGTACTTAGACTATTGATCAAAATAACTTGGCGATCGAGGAATATGCGCTTAGTCAACTGATTCATGATTCAATCCCAAACGAAACTCAACCAAAACATTAAATTCGAATTAAAAATCATTCCTAACATCATATCAGCAAACCCTACCAATTTAATTTGAAAAACTAAGCCCTTTATATAATTAATATATACAACACAAAATAAAAATAACCAAGTTCTCTGCAGTACGTTCAGCAATCGCGGTTGAACCACCTGGCGCAGGGCCCATAATAGTTCCATCTAAAGCTGTTCAACCGGTTTTCAGAAACGGCTCACGATTCGACAGGTCATTCCAGCCAGGTTTTCAAATCCCTGGTTTCACACGTATCAGAGGTTCCAACGGTTTTAAACGTCCGAGTTTCTGACAACTATAACCTTCTCAGCGATTCCAAGGGCTTTATCCGTCTCGGAGATACCAGTCGCTTTAACCGTCTCAATCTTTTATGTAATATTAACGTGGATCAACATCTTCAATCGGTGGGGGATAATTACGGGTATAATATTTGGAGGATCTAACTGGGACACTTGGCGTGGGGTCTGCCAAGGATGGAATTGGAACCTGTGCATCCATTGTAAATTTGTAATAGAGATAAAGGATGGGTCTGCCAAGTATGGAGCGTGGAATATTTATTTGATCGAGGAACACAAACACCGACCTAATAGGCGGGATTACCACGTTGCTTCTTATATTTATGATGCGAAAACAATATTCTTTTTAATTGTTTTGTTTTCTTAACATAGAAGTTTTAGTTAAATAAGTCGTGTACTACACTAGAGATATGTTTCTTATAAAATAACACAATTAAAAGAATGAATATTCTTATTGTTATGTATAACTATGGATACCACAAGTGGAAGCAACCGATGCTTTGGTCATTCAGTTGACGGGTTCTTCTTGGGTCAGCTCAATTCCATGTGTCAATCAATGAGAGCTAGCCGTATCAATTTAATTAGAAGATTTTGACCCTTTATTTAATTAAAATTAAATTCTATCTATTTATTTTATTAAAATTGAAAGACAAATTTTAATTTCTAATAGTTAAAATTGAAAACTCAAATTTTAAAATCTTATTCATTAGTAGATAGGGTCAAATTTTAAAATCGTAAGTCATGACATAATTAGGTGTTTCCATATTACTTGTTGTTGAAGTTTCAGTTCTTGCTAGGGTCACAGGAGTTTCAGTCGGGATATCTTTATCAGTCATATATGTAATACTCACAACATCTCAACACTTATTAGATAAACCGTTAGTACACACATGCTAAGCACAACACACACAGCAAATCCAAACACTCTAATTCCTCCACAGGAAATGTTTGACCAACCTCGAGCTAAGATTTGGGAATTGAACACTCTAACCGTGCTCACATGCCAAACCAGGGCTCTGATACCAAACTTGTAAAGTATTTCAATAGAAAATAGTAAGGATAGCAACATCCACAAACTTAAAACCAATACTGTCCGACAACACAGTATATTATTTCGTGTTACAAAAGGGTTTACAAAGATGGCTAGTCTTTTCTAAAACATAATATTAGAGCGACGGTCAAACTTCCCCTGTACGAACAAACACCTACCAAAGCTCACCAAAACCTGCAACAGAGAGTTAGGGTGGGGAATTAGCACAAAGCTAAGTGAATGGAATTCAAGACACAAACAGCAACAGAGAGTTAGGGTGGGGAATTAGTACAACAAATATCACATAAACAAGACCCACCACGACTACTCAAGAGCTTGGCACCACGTATCAACAGAGGCACGGCGGTTCTGTAGAGCCTGCAACACATATGTCGGCCAAAGCATAGGTTTACCGATGACTGCCTGCTAACTGGCACAGTTAAACCCCCTCTGCTGCAACAAATGTAACAGGGAGTGAACAACCACACAACCAGAAGCAAACGAGCCCAACCCAACACAAATCGGCTAACCTCCCTCAAAGACATCATGCGTACTGTAATCTTCACCGCGCACATATATTGGACTCGATTGCAATAGATAAACACAAATTCCAATCATTTCACAATCATAGTGCCAATCACCATACAATCACAGTTTCAATCTCCGTACCATCATCATACCAATCTCCGAAAAATCATATCATATTAAACAATCTATCGCATGATTAAATATATGAATCCAAATAATCATTTATACTCATAACTAATACCACCAGTGAGTCAAAGTCCACTTATCTCGTATTCAAACTTCATTCCACTCAGTTGTCTAATAACCGAGCCTTTGTTATTCGTGAGAACACGATAACACACAAGTCATTTCTCAGTTCATAAATATATTCTCAAATATATTTATATCAATAATCATCATCATCGTGTTATAAATACTTATAACCGTTTAAACATTTCATGGAATACGAACAATTATAATAACACAATCGAGTACGTATTTCGGTGTCAAACTCATGTACATACTCATGTAAAATTATCATCGATCACATACATACGCGCACATACAAACTTTTAGTTAAATAGGTACATGTATATTCACGTACTCAAAATCGACTCACATGCATACTAATATACCAACTCATCAAATCGATCCGGGTATGCATACTCACTAACACTAAAATCGATTATATATCAATATATATATACAAATACATCAATCGATTTTAAATATATATATTATGCCATCATCGATCAAATAAATATATATATTAAAACACCCAATCGATTAACATACAAAATAAATTATATAGCCTTTATTGATCTTAAATATATATATATATATATAATATTATCACCCACCAACTAAATCAAATGATATATATACTAACACACAAGATCTATAGAAAACAAGGTCTATAGCATGATCTATAGAAAACAAGGTCTATAGCATGATCTATAGAAAACAAGATCTATAGCATAGATTCTATAGCATACTTCCACACACAAAACAAAATCTATAGACTCATATACATAACAAAAAATCGATTTCTTACTTTCTTTCCTTCTTTCATCATTCTTACAGAAACATATAATATACATTTATATACAATCTAAGCAATAGGGGTGAGCAGATAAAACTGAAACCGAACCAAAAACCGAAAAAACCGAACCGAAAAAACCGAACCATTGTAGAAACCGATGGTTTTGGTTTTCAATTTTCTAAAAACCGAAATTTTCGGTTTGGTTCGGTTCCTGCTTCTAAAACCGCCCACAAAAACCGAACCGAACCGAACTTAAAAACCGAACATAAAAAACCGAACCGATTGTAGGAAACCGAACTGAACCATTACACTTAAATTTATTTTTAACTTTTAAGGCAACTAAGCATCAAACTTTGTTATTTATGTTTTCAACTTTTCATGTGTTCAACACATTTCTATGATGGGTTAAATGTGTTTCATGTTGGACACTTTATTAATTATTTTGTTTCAATGTTTTCGGATAAAATCTTGTATATATCATTATATATTGTGTTTTGTAGCAGCCCAAACAGGAAACTATGAGCAGCCTAAGTTAATGATTTGCAGCAGCCTATTTCAAAAAAAAAAAAAAAAAACTAAAAACCGAGCCAAAAACCGAACATAAAACCGAAAACCGAAAAACCGAATGGTTTTGGTTTTGGTTTTTCCAAAAACCGAAATTTTCGGTTTGGTTTCGGTTTTACCCCAAAACCGAACCAAACCGAACCGTGCACACCCCTACTAAGCAAGCATGTCAAAAAATCAAGATAGAATTTATTCAATCCATAAACTCATCATCACTTTAATATTAAATTCTTTTTAACAATCTTATCTCCATTAACACCTTCTTCAAGCTTTTAACATATACATGTATCATCTTCATAATTTTCATAAAACATCAAGAACACATGAACAAGCACCTTAATACATAATCTCGATTTTCATATACATACTTTAAATCATGATTTTTAACTCATAAACTCATAAAATTCATATAAACATGCTTCTTAACATCAAGAATACATAAATCCTCTTAAAATCAACAAATCAAGAAACTAATTTTTCAAGTTCTTCAAGAACACAATCATGGTGATTCTTACTAAATTTTAGCATGGTAACAACTTTAAAACTTGATATTTAGTAACCAAGAATCATGTTTCTACCTTCACTTTAAATTATCAAACACAAGATCAAAAGATGGAAGTTTCAAGTTTGCAAGTTGTAGAAACCTTCTCTTTCAAAACACACCTTCAAATACACACACATAAAAATACAAAACTACCACATGAAAGTATATTAATACCTTAATATTTCGACCTCTTGTACATACATCCATATTTCAGTATTTAAAACGTTACGTTCGGATATACAGTTTGTCACATAAACAGCCGATAATAATTAATTAATTACTAATAAAATAATATTCGGATTCCTTATTTAAAAACGAATCCAACGATACCATAAACGCATGCTTTTTAAAATAAACGCGTAGACACTAATTTGGAAACTCACTAAACGACTAGGCCCGAAATTGGGATGTTACACTCTCCATACGAAACAATTAATTTTAGGAGGTAGCCATTTATTCCATTACCATATTTGTGATGAAGATGAGAAATATAATGATTCAAGGATGTCCCGCATCGATTTCACCGTATATAACCCACTAGGATCCCCTTCCCACCGCCACCTATCATCTCGATAAAAAAAGGGAGCAGTTTTGCAGCAAGGTCTCTAACGGCGATATCTGATCAGTCAGATGCACCATGTTAATTTCCGAATGCCAGGACCATGTCCACACTGCCCTATCGTCTAATTTGTGAGAGAATCGCATATCAATTGTGCAATCTTTATTTAATTCCGCTTCAAACAAATCTGGAAAGATATTTTAAGCGGGATAGCCCCAGCCCACATGTCTAACTAGAATTTGGTATCATGACCATTACCCACTGATCAACTAAAAAAGTCATCCAAATTGAAATTAGATTCGGTCAAAGATAAGCCCACTTTAGCGATGTTCAATCAAACTCCTGATCTCCTATGATGTGATATTATGTTTGAATCCCTCCTATTAATACCGTGAATCGCACAGATGACTCTAGCCGAAAGTACATTCGATTCTGTCTTCGGTCTCCACCACCACTTGACTGCAAGGAAGTATTTGCTGCTTTTAAACTTCCTATCCGAAGTCCACCCAATCTTCTAGGTGCGATCTTTGTTGCCAACCGACCCAAAAGACTTTTGGTTTACCATTATCTGAAACTCCCCATAAAAAGCTTCTTCTCATCTTTTCAATTGCTTCAATTACTTTCACCGGGGCCTTAAATAGCGAAAGAAAATAGAGGGGAATACTTCCAAGAACAAATTTGCATAAGTAACTCTCCCACTAAAGAATAACGACTTAGCCTTCCATTTAGAGAGTTTGGAATTTATTTTTCCATGGCCGACTTCCAATTCTTCACTAAACCCATATTAGCTCCAATTGTAATAACAAGGTACGTGAATGGTAAATTTGCCCAGTCACAGTTGAGAAAAGCTGACAGATTGCGAGTTTCATCATCATGGACACCGATGACGAAGACTTTACTTTTCTTAAAGTTAACTTTCAAGTCCAAAGCAAGATGAAAAGATCTCAACAATCTCGTAAGATTGATAACGTTAGAATTCAACCATTTACCTAAGAATATTACATCATCAACAAATATATAATCGGATAGAGTTGGACCATTATTAGGAAGATTAATTCCTTGAAATTAACCTTTGCTAATCGCTTCAACCATGGCCACATGAAGTCCTTCCATCGCCAAAATAAAGAGAAAAGGTGAAATAGGATCACCTTGACGCACCCCCTAGTTACGTTCGGATGGATCGGTTTGATCCGATTCGATTAAGTAAATCCAATTGGATTTCGGTTTTGAAAAGTATGATCTGATCTATCCAAACAATCTTAATATCCGAACCAAAGCATCCAAATTACAATTCGGTTGGATCGGTTTTTACAATTTGGTTTTCATTGTAACACAAATACATGTTTAAAGAGTCGATATATTTTAAAAACAAGATTCTATACATATACTATTAAGATTAAAATATAGTTGTCTAAATTAAAATAACTAGTGGGAGTAGTGTCTTTACAAATATATAATTAAAAATAATAAGTTGTAAATAAACATAGAAATGACACGTATGGATCACTTTGTTACACTAGTGTTATATACTTGTATATATATATATTCTTATTCGGTTTGATCCAACCCGATCCAAAATTCCAAAAAATCCGAACCAAATAGTCCGATCCAATATTTTCGGTTCGATATTTCGGTTTTATCCGATGAGTGAACACCCCTAGCTCTTCAACTGTAATACCAAGGTACGTGAATGGTAATTTTGCCCATTCACAGTTGAGAAAAGCTGACAAATTGCGATTTGCATCATCATGGACACCGATGCCGAAGACTTTACTTTTCTTAAATTTAATTTTCAAGACCGAAGCAAGATGGAAACATCTTAATAATCTCGTAAGATAGATAACATTATAATTCAACCATTTACCTAAGAATATTACATCATCAGCAAATATAAAATGGGATAGAGTTGGACCATTATTAGGAAAATCAATTCCTTGAAATTAACCTTTGCTAATCGCTTCAACCATGGCCACATGAAGCCCTTCCATCACCAAAATAAAGAGAAAAGGTGAAAGAGGATCACCTTGACGCAAGTGAGAAGGAATTCCGAAGTGGGGGAGCCGTTTCCTAAAACAGATGCTCTTGCTGATTTTAGGCAGCCGCTAATTCACAATCTCCATTTCCTCCCAAATTGCATTTGTTCCATTACAGAGTCAAGAAAGACCCAACTAAGAGAATCGAAAGCTTTCTCAAAATCAACTTTGAGTAGTAGAGTTCGGGCTTTGGATCTTTTTGCCCAGCTACAAACTTTGTTAAGCATTAATGGACCATCTAGAATTTGTTTTCCCTCTATGTAAGCAGACTGCTCCGAACTTACCACCTTCCCGATCACCTTTTTCAGTTGAATGGTGAGTATTTTTGCTATGATCTTGTAAATACACCCAATTAAGCTTATGGGACGGAATTCCTTGAGCGTAAGTGGGTCATTTACTTTAGGAAATAAAGCAATAAAAGATGAGTTACAACCCAGGGAGAATTCACCGTGCAACTCAAAATCACGAACACACTTAACAATGTCATCTTTAATAATGGACCAACATTTCTTGATAAACTTGGTAGTAAATCCGTCTGGACCTGGAGCCTTTTCGCCGCCCCAAGACCATACTACTTCTTTTATTTTTTCTATCCAAATGTGTTTGTCATCATCCGATAGTTTTTTAAAGAAAGAACTTCTGAATATTGGCCTTGACTGCAACGATTCCTGAAATTTAGAAGAGAAATAGTTAAAAACCTCTTGTTTGATTGCATTAGGATTTGTTTCCCATTTACCATTAATGAATAAGCCATTTAAACGATTCTTGTTTATAATTGCATTAATGATTCCATGAAAATAACCATTATTTCATGACCCTCAATGGCCCATTTTATCCTAGATTTTTGTTTGAGATCAAGAGTATAAGCATATTCCAGATCCAAGGCTTCCTGTTTCACTGTCTTCCTTTCTTCCCGTTAGAAGTCTATGTTCTACAATCAGCTACAATTCATTAATCTTTTCTTTCAGATCAACAAGTTTACACTTTTTTGTGTCTAAGTTCTCTGCTTTCCAAATTTTTGAAGCTTTCTTGACTTCTTTGAATTTCATGCTTTTCCCCTGCCCGGACATGCATTCCAGACATTCTCAACTAATGTAAACAAATCTTTATGGAGCAACCATGAGTTATAAAAACGAAAGGGAGTTGGCCAAAATCCTCAGTAGAAGATGATAGTAAAATGGGACAATGGTCAGAATGCTCTCTACCCAAGCTACAGGCCAATGTGATAAGAAATCAGAGGAAACAAAAAATGGGTCCAATCTACTAAGTGATGTCTCATCCTCTCCCATCCATGTACATTTCAAATTCCATTGGAAGATGATTCCAATAATCACTAACCTTTATCTTCTCAGGGTTAGCATATTGAGTTTCTTGAATGGATATAAACTTTATATTGTGGGCTTTTTGAAGTCTTTTAACCCAATCCTTATTGTGTTTCCCTCCTATACCTCTAATATTTAGGGACAAATTATTCACCCATGTTACCTGCGATCTGCTCTCTTATCACATTTTCAAATCCATCCAACTCAAAGCCAATATCTTTCCCCATCTTAATGGTGTTTCGAATTTCAGTTTCATCTGTATTCACCTCTGATTGTACTTCCTCTCGAGAGATGTAATTCACTGACGATTCCGATCTCCTACTATGAAGTAGCCTATTCCTTTTCTCTCTGCAATTATTCATGAACTTCATAGAGGTCTCCTTTGAATTGAGATGACGTTCTGAGCATCTTAGCAGCCCTTCTTAAATTTCGCGATTGAGATGAAGGGACCTCCGTTCTGAGACTTGAACTGACCACAAAAATTGGTATATTTAAATCAATATTGAGTTTATTATTTGGCAGCTGGACCTTTGGGACTGATGGACCTGCATCTGACATTCTGACGCAAGGCCCAAATCAAACACCTGCCGCCTGCTATCCTTAAGAATTGGATCTTTATTCTTGGATCGGCCCAACTCTATATTGAAACCCAAGTCCCCTTCTTTAATTCCCGCTTGAAATTTAAAAATGTTGTTAGCCAGAATGCGAACCATCCGTGTCATTAAATTCCTCTTCATCACACACTTTTTTGGAAATTCCACCATCATCATTAGGCGTCTCTTCAACAACCGTGTTGTCACGGGCAATTGTTTCCGACTTGATGTTAATCGGGACGCAATTATCACCGACTGGAAATTTTTTTAACGACTTTTCTTCTCCGAAATCATCCATTTCCTGTAGTGAATCATCTTCTTCGTAATCATGCATGAAAGCAAAGTTCGGTATCCAATTTTCGAAGACTTCCGATATCCATAAAATTGTTGGGTGTGACTTGATTAGCGGTATTTGAAACAAGAATTAATCGGAAGCTCGACGTAACGTAAATGACCGGTATTAATTATTATGGATTAATAGTTGATTTAATGTGCCTGGTTTGCATGGAACCGGAAGTATTACATGGTCCTTGGAACACGTGGAGTAATTAAATTACAAGTCGTGGGAGTGATTTGAATTCAAAGTTTGGATAATGTTTATCTTTATTTTGTATTCAAATTTGAAGATAAGTTACGGACGAGAGTTAATCTCTATGTATTTGATTTAGAGATAGATTAGGATTTCTAGTTTGTTTTCCTATAAATACCAAGGCTAGGGTGAAGTTACATGTACATCGAAATATCTATGGAATCATAATAAAGAAGTCTTTGTTTCTGCCCGTGGACGTAGGTCGTATTTGGACCGAACCACGTTATATCTCGTGTTCGTTTATTTTCTGTTTCCGCATTATTCTAACGCTGGTTTTAGGTGTCTCGATCCTAACAAGTGGTATCAGAGCCACGGTTCTGTTCACCTGGCTCGCGTATTTGTTGAAGTTTATTTTCATCTTTGAAGTTTGATTTGGAGAAATTCAATGGTTCGAACGATTTCACATTGTGGAAGGTAAAGATGAAGGCTCTTCTGGTTCAGCAGGGTTGCGCGGTGGCGTTAGAAGGAGAAGATAAACTGCCGAAAGAGATGAAGGAGGATGTTAAGAGAGACGTTCTAGCAAAAGCGTATTCGGCGATTTTGCTGTGTTTGGCTGATGAGGTATTGAGAAATGTGGTGGATGAAACAACGGTTGCATGTCTGAGGGAGAAGCTGTGTGAGAAGTATCAGAAAAGTACCCTTACGAATAAGCTTTATCAGAAACAGAGGTTGTATACCCTCCGGATGTCAGAAGGTACCCAGGTAAAAGATCATCTGGATAAGTTTAACCGTATTACCCTTGATTTGAAGGCTGTGGGTGTTAAAATTGATGATGAAGATCTTGCCCTGATTTTGATGTGTACACTACCGCATTCGTATGAGAATTTTGTTGATACCATGATGTATGGTAGGCCAACAATTTCTGTTACTGAAGTAAAGGATGCCTTGTTGTCGAAGGAACTCAAGCTTAAGGTTTCTTGTAATGAGGGGGAGTCCAGTTCAGGTTTATACGTGGGTAGGGGAAGGACACATGATGGAATGGGTGGACTGGGGAGTCGCGTTCGAAAACAAAATCCACGAGAAAGGTAATGTGTTATTACTGCAAGGATTTTGGTCACATCAGGAGAGATTGTCCTAAAAGGGGAGATGGTAATGTGGTTCAGGAAGATGGCGACATAGGCGATGCTTTGACTGTATGCACGGATAGTAGTCCTGCAGATACCTGGATCTTTGATACGGGGGCATCTCATCACATGGCGTTCTCACGTGATCTGTTTACTTCCTTTAAGAAGTGGAACTGTAAGGTGAAGTTGGGGGACGATGGGATTCGGAGTGTCAAAGGTAGTGGTACGGTGCAGATTAGGTTGCATGATGGAGCGGTCAAACGGTTTAATTGCTGGTATGTCCCGGATCTTTGGAAGAATCTGATTTCTCTTGGTACTTTGGCTAGGAATGGATATGAATATTCTGCTAAAGGGGATGGACTGAAGGTTTCTTGGGATGCTCGAGTGATAATGCATGGCAGACTGCGACGTGGTATTTACGTTCTGGAGGGCAGTTCTGTGAGTGGAACGGCGGCTGTACCGAACTTGGAGTGGAAAATTGACCTGACGAAGTCGAGACGACACGGGTGGAGTTGGTCTCCGGTTAAGTCGCGCGACGCGGTGTCGGACTTCGTGGCTCGGACAAGGAGGTAGTCCCTTCGGGGAGGTTGGCAGATGAGAGACGGTTCTTTGATGATGATGGTTGACGGTTGAGGACTCGAGTCATGGGAGATTTTCGGATCTCGGTTGACTGGTGAAGGGTACTCAAGTCAAGGGGGAGATTGTTGGGTGTGACTTGATTAGTGGTATTTGAAACTAGAATTAATCGGAAGCTCGACGTAACGTAAATGACCGGTATTAATTATTATGGATTAATAGTTGATTTAATGTGCATGGTTTGCATGGAACCGGAAGTATTACATGGTCCTTGGAACACGTGGAGTAATTAAATTACAAGTCATGGGAGTGATTTGAATTCAAAGTTTGGATAATGTTTATCTTTATTTTGTATTCAAATTTGAAGATAAGTTACGGCTGAGAGTTAATCTCTATGTATTTGATTTAGAGATAGATTACGATTTCTAGTTTGTTTTCCTATAAATACCAAGGCTAGGGGGAAGGTACATGTACATCGAAATATCTCTGGAGTCATAATAAAGAAGTCCCTGTTCTTGCCAGTGGACGTAAGTCGTATTTGGACCGAACCACGTTATATCTCGTGTTCGTTTATTTTTTGTTTCCGTATTATTGTAACGCTGGTTTTAGGTGTCTTGATCCTAACAAAAATATAGTTTTTGTTTCTCCATCTAATCGTTATTTTTCATCTAATCTGTGCTGCAAGTTTACTAGCTGGCAAACTTTGCATAAGGAAATACTAGGTGCAGACACCGGTGTTAATACTTTTCCATATTTCCCAAGGATCCGATAAATGTTTGTGTAGGAGCTATGTGTGACTTACACTAAGTCAAATGGGTGTTTGTGTAATTCCATAGTTGGTTAAAGGTTGTTAAGAAGGTTGTTAAAGAGAGTTGTTAGGAGCTGTGACAACTGGAGGTTGCAGCTGGAGGTTAACAGCTGGAGGTTGGACGTCAGACGTCAGAGGTTAGGTCCTTCATCTATATAAGGGCATCTCTTCTCCAGTTACAGCAACACCATAAACCAGAGAACAGAGTTTAGAATTAGATTCTTTCATTTTCATTTCTTTTGTAGTAGTTCAGATAGTTCATTCCTTTTGTAGTCGTTTTGTATTCTTCATATCTTCATAACATTGAGAGTTTAGTTCCTTCAATTCAATAGTTTTGTTCTTGATTTTCGTCTTTGATACTACAGTTTGCCTCCGTCCATAGATGCGGTGGTATTCCACTAATGGAGACCCAAATGATTTTCTTATGATTCCTGGGAAAGGGTTGATATTGTCGTAACCACGTAAACCAATTGCTCCAAATTGACTTTTATTCCTTTAAGAAGACTTCCGCCATTATAGAAACTTCAAACATTATAGTTATAGTGAAGTTTAGACCTCCTACATATTGCACTATGCAATCCTCTAGACATTCGGATTTGAGTAGCTCAACTATATTATCCAATATTGTAGATTCTTAACTTCCCCCCATCAAGAATGATGTTTTGTTTCTCTTGGTTTACTGCCTTAGGTTTTTTAATTTCATCACCTTTGTTTAGCAGAACTTCCACATAAGATCTTCCAGATGTTTTGTTGTTGACATCACTTTTGTTTCCCATCTGCTCCACCTATGCTTTTTGTTTATTGATTATTTTGACTTATTTTCTTTCCTCCTCTGTCAAATCATACTTTGTTTTTGTGAATTCTCAACTATTGAGTCTTCGGAGACATCGACCTAAGCCGTGACTAACGCATTTTCTTGGTCGGAAGTCGACGGAATTGCTTTGGCTCGATTGGCAAATGCTCCGGTTTTCTTTCGTTGTGACGGTTGAGTTTCTTGTTGAGTTTCTTTTTGTGTTGGATGTTGCATTTGTTGTTGAGTTTCTTGTGTTGGGTTTCCGGTTGGGTTTGCGGCACTACATAAAAAAAACCATCCTCCTCTTGAGTGTCGAGAGGAAATTGTTGTGGCGATTGTTGATGCATCGGGTATCCGAGATGAGATAGTGGGAATTGTTGGGGATGATTAAGCATCCCCGTATATGTGAATTGGGGTGCGGCGAAAAATGGATTTGGTTGGTAGGGTGGTGGCAGAACATTTAAAAAAAATGGATTATCCAGCCGTGTCGGTGTGGAACTCGTAACCCGTGAACGGTTACGCCCGGTTGATAGTGAATAGAGTAGAAACCTCGTTTGGATCATTATCCTTTGTAGATGAAAAAAAATATAAAAATATTGATGTATATGAAAGAATGAGTAGAAGTAGAAGAGAGGAGTTGTGTGATTTAAAAAATGGTGAAGTGGTAATATTTATAGGTAAAAAAGTGTTGATAAAAAAAACTAAAGGTAAAAAAGTTAAAAAGTAGCCGTTGACTCGCTGGCCTCACCCGATCCAGCGTTTTGGTGTTCTCGCTTGGACTCGCCATTACCCGATGGCTTCGGGTCGACCACAACGTGTGGTCTTATAGATGTAAGTAAAGATTAATTAATATAGAAAAATAATATATCCTCCTACTTTTTCCTCCTACTTCATCCTCCTACTCACTCCAAGATAACATGTGTACTACACTAATTCTCTTTCCTCATCTTTTTCCTTGATTTTAACACATGTCTTGATCAAATGGGTAGGGGGATAAGTAGGAACAAAATTTAGGAGGATATATCATTTCTCATATATGATATCCAAAATTTCAAACCATAAAAGTGAGATACGGGAACTCTTTGTATTAATTAATTTTAGATCATTTTAAAAACTAAAAGATAAGAGATAAAGAATTAAAATCAAAATTAATTTAAGTAAAATATTAGTTTGACTCTATAAAAGTCAAAATTATTTTTTTAGAATAAATGAATGAATGACTTAGATGAAATTTTTAATTAAATGAAGAGTACAAATCATTTAATAATTTTTTTCTAACTAGTATTTTATTTATATTTGAAGAATATCCGTATATCTTATGTTAGATGTAAATATATAATTATTTATTTGGAAATTTTCAAGAATATAACAATCGATATGTTTAAAGCTTTGTATGTGTATCCACCTAAGATTAAAAATTCATCCTGTAAGTGGGAATAACTTGGTTAATTTTATAATTATTTTTCATTTGATATTATGCATAGAGAAGACTATAACCTGGTCAATATAAAAAAAAACTTGATATTATGCGTAGATTAACAAAAATATAACTTCCCTTTACAAAAAACTTGGTCAATTTTATAATTATTTTTTTATTTGATATTATACATAGAGAAGACTATGTATCATAAATATGTTAAGTCGGGTATAAATTGATGTTTACTTTTAGCTGAGTAAACAATAAGCAAAATATTGAGCTTCCAACGTAAAATCCGTCTTGTTGACACTATTATATTTTCAAAAATGAGTGTGATAATATGATAATCAATGTAAATTGACCTAGTTGATATAATTATCTTAGTACCATGTTAAAAAAATATGATTGTGAGCAGAAGTAGAAAAATAATTGACGTGTATATAAGAAAACAAAGGATTGAAGAGTATAAAGATGTCATAGCAATTATATACCGAGTGTGAGAAATCATTAGATGCATATCATAAAACTAATCAGCTTGTAGAGTTTTATTTATAATTTTTTAATAAAGAAAAATTATTATTCCCCCTTATGGCTGAAAATTCTTTGCACGACCCAAAACTCGAAATGAAGTTAAACCGAATACTAACTCGACACAAGAATAAGTCGGGTAAGTAATGAATCGACATGAAAGCTTTTGGGTAAGGTTTAGATCAACCCGATAAACTTAAAGTTGACTTGTTTAACCGGATTTACTTTAGTAAACTTTTAATTAAAATGTAATGATTATATAAACAGAAAATATTAGACATTGGATTTATATTTTGGACTCATCTTCTAATATATATAAAAGACTAATTTGAAAAAAATTATTAGATGATTTGGATCCTTTATTTAATAAAAGATTTAATCTTAGCTGTTAATTCCTTTAATTCTAAAATTTTGATTTTGACTTTTAAAAGTCAAACTAATGTGAATTAGATAAAGATATCATTTAATCAAATCAATTATAAATATCGAAAAAAATTATAAACAATTAAACAATATAAAAATATTATAAAACCAATTTCGAATTATAAATCAAATTTACAAAAAATGTTGATAATTCTTTTCAAAATTTTAGAAATACGAAAGAAAGAAAAATTAATTGATTAAAACGTTATTTGATTGCACACCACCAAAACTTTGTTTAAATTTTTTGTATGTGCTTATCTTTAATAAACTTCACCTTCTTTTTTTCAATTAAATCATATACGAGATGATTGACCCTAAGTAATGTTTAAATCATAGATTTATTAATTAATGTTATTTAAAATTAATTAGAGTCATAGAATTACATAGGTTATTCAAGGGTATATATAGTAGTTTAACTCTACAAAGCCAAAATTAATTTTTTGATTTTAAGTGAATGAATTGTCAAGATTAAATATTTTATCAAATTAAGGGTTCAGATCGTCAAATAAATTTTATCTAATTAGTCTTTTATTTATAGAAGCTTAGAAGATAATACACATAAAGCTAAATAAAACAATAATGATAATTATATTTCAAAACTCTTATCAAATCTATGGAATTTTTGCTAATTATTCTAATATAAATGTTGTCATAATAATATATTAATAATAATATTAATACCAGATAACTTATAATTGTGTAGTATATAAGTATTTCTTTACTTTTGAATAGTATAGTATATAAGTATTTCTTTACTTTTGAATATATTATTTTATTAATTTATCATCATTTTAAATTCACACTTCTTTCATGTATTATAATTATATGTTAAATAAATAATTTACTATTTTAAGTATTAATTCTTTCGCGGTGCTTCCATTGTTGGTCTTAAAATTGACGTCTGTCTGTTGTCAGTTGAACTTTAGCCGTATAAATAAATGAGCATGAATGGATTTTTGTGTTCGTATTCATTCATTTTACTTTAGCTGAACAAATAAACGAACACGAAAGGTAAACGAACAACCTTTTGTTTTCGACTCTTTATAAGATTGATTAGTTCATGTACATTTTTGTTTGTTTATTTAAATGATAAACAAATGTAAATAAAGGATCGTACACTATAATACAAATCTCATATTATTAAACACAAATAAATTCCATATATATAAACACATAGACACACACATATAAATGAACACAATCAAACGTTCACGAATATAAAAACACGAACGAGAGCTTTGTTCGTGTTCCTTAGTTTAATTTAACGAATGGAAAAAACTTTTTCGTATAAGGTTCATTCGAGAACCGTTGCTAGCGCGGGAACCGCGAGAACCAATCTCAGCCGTTCCTTGGATATGGGAAGTTCATGGATGGAGAGCGTGGAGGGATAGAGTGTGGCAGGGTGCATGTGAGGAATTCATGGGTGGGCAATGATATTGAAGGAGGAAAAATTGGACGGCTTATATCAGTTCTCGGTTCTCGTACTAAGAATGGTTCTCGAATGAAATTTCCTATATATATATATATATATATATATATATATATATATATATATATATATATATATGGTGAGGTCAAGAGAGAACACTTTTAAAATACACAACAGAGAGAACATACATAAAATTGGAATTTAACAGTTTTCTTTTCTAAAAATGCTCACGCTCCTAAAATAATTTCTCTAGAAAAAATCAATTTTACATCTTATCTCTTAAAATCATATTATTTTTCAAAGATTAACTTGTTAACCAAATAAATTACACCAACTTTATTTTATTTAATTAGAAACCGGTCTTAGCCTATTTCTTTTAGAAAAAAATTGTATGCATCGATACATCAAACCAGACCTGTTTTTTCTTTTCACATCCGGTAAATAATTAGATGTATCAATGCGTACAATTTTTTTTAAAGGAAATTTATTTGCATTGATGCATCAAATCCTTCATATGCACAAACACTTCCATTTATAATTCATAAAACTCTAGAAAAAGGAATAAAAATGGGAGGAGTAAAAGAAGAAAGAATCGAATCGAAAGAGAAGTAGAGTTAGATACCGTCAAAACACATGCATACATAGTTAGTGCAATGCGTTAATAATTGTTTTCTCGTTTTGATACATATCTTGTCCTTAATGCATCAAATGAGTCAATAAGTAACTCCACTGCATGTATCACATACATTGACATTACATTTTCCTTATGTATGAGGTAGAATCACTAAGAAAATTAAAATCGTCTAAAAAGATGAAATTGGATGAAGTAGAATCAATGAAGATAAAATTTGGACCTGATGCATCATGCATACACAAACAAATCATATATTAAAAACCCATGCATACAAAAACTAAACTATACAAGTACCCAGTTGAGTCAAATGTGTTCCAAATACAACTTCTGAAGCAACATAAAAATCATTAGAGTTATGTACCAACCTAATTTAAGCTTTAGAACCCTTAAAAACAATAATGCATACATTTACTACCAATACATGCGTAACCAATGATGTTAACCAATACATACAAATTCATTAATGTATATATTTAAAACAAATGCATACAAAAACAGTAATACACAAAATGTTGGCAAAGTAGAAGATGAAAAAAAATAAAAAAATCAGAACATTTGGTTATAGATGTCTAAATTTGCAAATGGTCTTGAAACCTGCATTTTCCTTATCTTCAAAAACTCCAAAGAACTTTGTAAGCATCAAGCATAAATAGGGACTAGTTTCATTTCAGCTGGTTGAACTATAAATTAAAAAAGTTTCGGGGCATTCTTTGATCGTTTCTACAATATAGATACACAAGTTGAACAATAGTCTTCCTTCAATGGTTTAAGAGCAAAATTCTTTCTATTTGGAAAAAGAGTGGAATAAAAAGAGTGATCAGAATAAACTAGGTAAAAGAAATCGTAAAATGAAGATTAAAGATTTCAAAATTCAATTGATGGTTAAGAGCAATTCTTTACAAATCAACAAGTTCAAAAACAACTTTAATATATCATCTTCAAGGTACAAGAATCTTGCCGTCTGCTTCTTGTGTCGTTTTCGGGACGAAGACACCATCCCCACAAGTAGGTTCTTCGCTAGTTTGCAATCAGTTGTCGGCTATTACATCCTTGACGCTTATGAAGCAGTTGCCGTCGACAAGCCATAAACCTACCCTAGTCCTTTCTATTGATTTTCTTTAGCCGCCTACGAAAACCTAATCGTATCCTTTCTCTTTTTTTCAATTGCCACGATTCAGTGTAATTTTAGATGCAAGATTTGTCATTGAAGGTAAAAGAAATCAACATTTCACTATGTGATGCAATTTTTGTTTTTGATTTAGCCTAATTGGGTTGTTCATATTTTTGGTCTGAATGCACATGAGGGTGGATTCCTTGATTAAGATATTCTTTCTAATGGATTTTTATGTATGGTGATCGATTTTATGAGTATAACAAGAATCTAAGGTCTTATTTACTTTGGGTTTTAACTTTTAATTCTTTCTCAATTTGACCAGCTCTGTGGGGGTTCTTCATCGTCAGTCACGCCGGTCGATATTTGGCCAGGTTTGACTTAATTCTTGATATGGTTATATTGTTTACAATGTTTGAGTGAATTATTTTCTGTAAAGCGATTGGTAGGAGTTTGATTTCACTAAAGGGTATTTAGAATATGAAATCTTTAATCTTCATTTTACGATTTCAAGGGGCTATGAACGTAATGTTCTTTTTGTTTTCATTTTGAAAGTGTTCTCCCTTGACCATAACACACACACACTCTCTCTCTCTCTCTCTCTCTCTCTCTCTATATATATATATATATATATATATATATATATATATATATATATATATATATATAGGGGAGGGTTCCATTGAGAACCGAATTTATTGCGAGAACCGCGAGAACCAATCTTAGCCGTTGATTTGATAAGTGGAATTCATGGATGGGGAGCGTGAGGGAATCAAGTGTGGCAGGGTGTATGTGAGGAATTCATGGGTGGGCAATGACATTAAAAGATGGGGAATTTGACGGCTCAGATTGGTTCTCGCGGTTCTCGCAATAAAAATGGTTCTCAATGGAACTTCTTCCTATATATATATATATATATATATATATAGGCTAAAGTTCAAACGAGAACTGTTTTTCGTACGAGAACTACGAGATATGCTAGAAAGAAAAATAAACTACAAAAGGTAAAGAGAAATTTCAGCCATTGGTTTTTGTCAAACTTCCTCTTAAAAATATGACTTTTTCAATTTGCTTTAATTATAAAAAAAATAGCATTTAGGGGTATTATTGACCTTTAAAGTTTTAAATTTTCAAATTTACTCATAAAAATATGGTTTTTTTCTCCGGAATTTTTTTGATGCACATAGTAAAAAAATGATGCACATTTATTACATCATCCCAAGGTATGGGCTTAAATCTGCAGATTAAATTAGGTTGAAATATAATTTCTTAATGGTTCTTTTGAAAAAGTGCATTTGTAAGTGCATAAGGGAAAATGACAACCTATGTGAGTGTGAAGTTTTGTCACTTTAGAAAACTTGGCTTGGCTTCTATACACTCATAAATGGATATGACACATGGCTATGTCATAGTGTCTAGTGTAAACATTAAAACTTTTGTTAAAACTTGTGTGTATAATATCTTCAAGTACTCAAATGAGTTGATGGCTTCAATTCTTAGGACACCCATATTATCCAGTATTTGAAATATGTATTATACTAATGTGAATCTTTTAGATATTTTCATTTATGCATAAGTTTGGTTTTGTGTTTGATTTTGGTTAATCATGGATGACACTAAAATGGGGGAGGATTGTTGGTGATTTTAGTGTTATTAAACCATTTAGTATGATCGGGATTAACGTAAAACTATCTGAAATTAGACTTAGCTATAATTCGAGTTCGGAGGTGGTGGAGTGCACGCTCGGATAAGTTAAGTTAATATCTGGAACACGGAAGTCCATGTGACGGCCGTTGGTGGCGGTTATTTTGATGCCAAAATAACTGCTAGGCGGTGGTTATTTAACCACCAATAACCGTCTTCAACCGCCCACCGACGGTTATTTAACCACCCATAATCGTTTTAACCGCTAATTTCTCGTCTATATATAGGCTTCATATTTCACTTTGTAGGATATATGAAAAACGATTCCGTATCGTCTTTTGACCGGATTTAGTATTAATTAACGCAATTCAAAGCAAAGGCATTCCATGTTTTGTGATTTGAATTAAGCCTATAATTCAAATCGATTTCTAGGAGAATCCCACATCTGAATTCGTGATACCCCAAGCATAAGGGTCGAATTACAAAATTCGGAAAGTGTTGTTAACACGATTCAAGAATTATCCAAATTGATTCTTATTGCAATCCTTGTTTCTAACATATCATAATGGTAAGCGCAAATGAGTTTGGGAATGCTGGTACATCCCCTTTTTCGGGTTAGCTCTCGGCTTTTCGAACCTGAGCTCACCCGTGATTTTTTTTAGTAAGTATATAAGAGAGAGTAAGGAGATAAAAAAATATTTAAATTGTTCAGAACATGTGTTATTTGGGTTTTGAATAAGAGAGTTGAATAAAAGAAAAAATGATATGAGTATGATATTTGAATCGAGAAGTCCGCGCTCCCCCACCAGAAACCCTAATTTCAGCCGCTGCTGCCGCTATCTTCTCCGGCCGTCGGCGTTAGCCGGCGATTCCGGAGAACCTCCTCCTTCATCTTCCATTTTTCTTTTTCTGTTTGAAATTACTGTAAAGAATGTTCATTTTGGTCAAGAGTTTAAGAAGTTTCAGATTCTCGTTCGACTTTCAGATCCCTGGTCAAGCTATGGATCTTGTTTTAGTTCAGATCGTGGTCCGAGTTTGTAGATCCCTCTTCAAGCGACGGAGCTTGGTTTCAGTTCAGATCGTGGTTCGAGTTTCAGATCCCTGTTCGAGTTTCAGATCCCTTGTTCGAGTATCAGAGCCATGTTCAAGCTACGGATGTGGTTCGTGGTTCAGATCTCTTGTTCTAGTTTTCAGATCCATGTTCAAGCTACGGACGTGGTTCGTGATTGTGGTTCGAGTTTCAGATCCCTTGTTCGTGATTGTTGGTGTGTGTTGGTTCGATTTACATCTTGGTTGTAACACCCTGTAAATGGGCCTAGCTGTGTAGTATTGTACCATGTGTTTTGGTACTTGTACTGTGACTTTAAGTGAAATTAAGTTAAGTATTTTGTGTGACTAACGTGTCTCGTGTTAATTAATGTGATTATGTGAAAAGTGATAAACGTGTCTAAAAGTAATATTGTGTTACACGGTTTCATGTAATGATTCCGTAGATATCCCCGTTAGGTAAAACGGGATGACGTGTGTCAAGTTGTAAGTTGAAAAGGGGAACAAAATATCCCGTTGGCTAATTAATGACCCAAGGTCGGCTGAGTCTTGCCTTATCCCCTGGGTCAATGTGAAACACACACAAACACACTCTCATTCACGTACAACTCACCTAAGCTTCAAGTTTTGGAGATTTTGAAGAAATAATCAAGAAACAAACTGGTTCAAGTGATTTCAGAATCAAATCAGTAGCTTATCCACGGTTCTTCTTCTTACTTGTAAGTAATTTTTGATGAAGAACCCTAGTTTTGTGTTTGTGTTCAAGAAACACCAAATTGATGGTGTTTATGGTGTGTTTGTGGATTGTAATTGTGTCAAATGTGTTTACATGTGTCTAAGGATGTTAAACAACAAGTTCAAACGATTGGATATGGTTTCAATCGAGTTTTTGATTTAAAAATCGCGTATTACAGAACTGTGTCGGAACAGGGACGAAGACCTGCTGTGCAGGTGCTCCCTACGGGCATAGGGGATGAGTCCTACGGCCGTAGGAGGCCTATTGATGTTAATACGGTCGTAGGCAGGGTTTCTGCGGCCGTAGGATGTGTTTTTGTGTGATTTACCGTCTACGGACGATGGAACAAGGTCTACGGGCGTAGGTACGTAACCTACGGTTGTAGGTCACCAAAGAATAGCTACTACGGGTGTAGGAATAGGTTCCTACGGCCATATTATGTGATTCGTTGGAAAGAACCTCTACGGGCGTAGGTACTTGACCCTACTGCCGTAGGGAGTGTTTGTCAAGTGTCCTACGGCCGTAGGACATGTACACTGCGGCCGTAGTAACCTGTCCAGTGTTGATAGCTTGTGTAACTTGTGTCTTAACCTATGTGTGCTACGTGTAAGTGATAACCGAACCTGAACCTAATGTGTTAGGTGATTCGGACGAATCAGTGTGTTCTTGGGATTCTCGGATCCATATCTGCCTCCTGTGATATCGAGGTGAGTACCTGATATTTCCGGATTTAACTAGGTTTTCATCCGTAAATATTATAAGTTTTACACTCTAATTTATGTGCAAATGAGCAAAATATACACTAATATATGTTTTGGGATGTTTACAGGTAAATATGGTGGAATACTCGAAGAAAGGGCGGAAAAACGACAGAAAATGAGAAAACCTGTCAACTCCGACACACCTTCACTGTTTTGATCATATCTTGGTCATACGAACTCGGATTGAGGTGATTCAAGCGGCCACGAAAACTACATTCGGAGGGCTACAATTACAGTTTTATGGCCATCTTAAAAAAAGGCAGCTCGCGCCGCGAACTAGGCCTCTTTCGCGCCGCGAAGCAGTCTCTGGAAATTTAAACACGGGTCAAAGTTCCTCACGCCTCGAGGCATCCATGCTTCGCGCCGCGAAGCATCGCAGATCAGATTTCTCTATAAATTCGATTTTTAAATCATTCATTCGAATCTTTTGCCCTACAGCCGACTCCAGGCGCCGTTTTCAGAGTTTTGCAACCCTGGAGGGTGAGGAAACACCATTGGAGCTTGGAGGATTCATATTTCATCATCATTCATTATCATCAATAACCCGGTTTGTCGAATCTATGGCTAATCTTAGATTAGGCTTGATTTCTATGACTTTGTTTGGTTGTTTAAGCCTAATTATGGGCTAAACTCATCTTGTATTCACCTTATGATTGAACCCTAGTTGGGATATGCTTTGATTTCTTTGTTTATCGTTGGATTGATACTAGTTCCATGTTCATTTAATGAAAGTTTGGATCTTATGGTTTTAATCTTCGTTTCTGGATTTATGGTTCATATTGAATTTGAATAGGAAGTTCTTATGATGTATGTCCCTCTTTAAATGATTTGTCTATGAATCGTTTAAGGGTTCACACGATCAGTACCGGTTTCCCATGAGACTCAGTAAGTAGGGCTATTGTGTGCCTGTGATGTGTGTCATGTGATATAGTGATACAGTGATATAGTGATACAGTGTTATAAGTGATACCCTGTGGTATAAATTGTGATATGTGATACACATGCGTACTGTGGACCCTATGGGTCGGCACACCGCTATGTGATAGCTTAGCATTGTGTGCCATATTGTGACGTGATAGCATGCTTATTGGTGCTTATGTGATACCTGTACTCACTAGCTAGTGTAGCTAATGTTTCGTGATATTTTCCTTTTCGCAGGTTAGTGATTTGATGGCCTGGCGAGGCGGGTTGCTCTGGGTAGTGTTGTTATGTATATATCTTTTGGAACACTTGTAGTTAACTCTGATACTTGTGACGATGGTCGGTGCGTAGTGGTAACACTGGCTTACTTTTTGGGACTTGCCTTGATTTGTTGTTCTTAATCGCCAAGTCGATAAACAATACTCAATATGTAATCAGTGGTTTGTTCCGCTGCAAACCTTTCGTGTAAATATGTTTAAAAAGTTTTAATTTACTCTAATTTTAAGCTCGTGAAAACCGGTGTTACAATTAGGTATCAGAGCCTAAGTTTGAGGGAATTGAGTACTTGTGAGAGTATTCAATCTCAAACTCGGGCTTGACCATCATTAAGTGTTCCTAGAGGGTTGATTGGGGCTGAGTGTGAGCGTTATGTGTTTATAGCTCAATGTGAACTAACTTGTGTGTTAGTAAATTATGATTAAGTGTGCTAAATGTGTTCGCCCCTTGTGTATAGAAAGTGAGTGAAAAATGTTTGAGCGACGTGCTACCACAGAGGAAGCGTTAAAACAAATGGAGGACGAGGCTTCTCGTACTCACGTGGAGACCGAGGAGGAATCGTCGTGGCGTGATACTCAGGGCTCGAGACCGGAAAGAGGGTCTGAGGTGTATATTCGGTTACTCGAGGAGGAGCTTCGCTCGACTAGGGAGCTACTGAGGGAAGCTATTAAGGGCAAGCAACGTGAGCAGTGCTCTTTCAAGAAGTTTAAGTCTTGCGGGCCAAAGGTGTATGAGGGTAGTGATAATCCCTCAGAGACTATCCGCTGGTTGCGTGAGACTGATCAAGTGTTTGAGTCCTGTGATTGTGAAGCTGAGAACCGTGTTAAGTATGCGGTTCGTATGTTGAAAGGTAAGGCTCTGGATTGGTGGGATACAGTGAAGGATACAGTGAGTAAAGAGATGATCGCTGCTCTGACTTGGGAGCAGTTCTCTAAAAAAGTGAAGAGTAAGTATTGTACCGATTACGATCTTGAGAGGATGGAGAATGAGTTCAATAGTCTCCGTCAGGGGGACAAACCGGTGGAGGACCTTATCCATGCCTTTACTGATAAGGTAAGGTTTATACCACATCTTGTAACTGATTAGAGAGCAAAGATGCGGAAGTTTGTGAATATGCTACCGCTGGAGGATCGAGCTCATGTGAGAGCTGCAGTTTCTTTGGATCGGGCGTTTGAGATAGCCCGACAGATTGATGGTGATCGTCGCCAGGGCAAGGGTGATCAGACTGTGGAGGGCCAGAAGAGGAAATTTCAGCAGTATTCGAAGTCTGGTACTTCAAAGGGGCAATCTGCTGCTGGTGGAAAATTTGATTTGAGCAAGAAACCGAGGTCTGATAATCCTTGGTGTTCCATGTGTCGTACTTACCATTCGGGTAATTGCTCGAAGGCTACTACCAGGTGCATGCGGTGTGGCAAAAAGGGGCATGCAGTTACTGAGTGTTCTTTCAAAGAGAATGTTTGTTTTAAGTGTCAAAAGCCGGGGGACGGGATTACTGAGTGTCCCACGAGACAGAGGGATGATACCAGGGCTGGAGGCTCTTCTTCCAGGCCTAAGAAAGATGGCGCTCCTCGCGCCAAGGGCCGGGCTTTTCAGATGACAACTGAAGAAGCCAAAGCTGCAGGAGACGTGATTACTAGTACTTTTCTTGTAAATTCTGTTCCAGCTTGTGTGTTATTTGATTCTGGAGCTACTCATTCTTTTATATCTGTGGCTTTTCGTGATAAACTGCAATTTCCTATATCTGTGTTACCTGAGCCGATTAAAGTTGAAATTGCTAGTGGTAAGGTAGTTTCGGTTACGGATAGTGTTCCCTGTGTTAACCTCGACGTGGACGGGAATAGTTTCCCTATCTCTTTTCTTCTTATGCCAATTGCAGGCTTTGATGCGGTCGTTGGTATAGATTGGCTCAGTGGTCTGAACGCGGAGATTTTGTGTTCTAAAAAGATGGTAAAGATTCCTCTGCCCGATGGGTCTTGCGCTGTAGCTCGAGAGGAACGTCGAGAATCTGACATTCCTCTTATTTCTGTTATGAAAGCTAAGAAGTCAATTTCTAAAGGCTGCGAGTTTTATCTGGCTCACGTGATTGATGCAAAGCTGGAAAAGCAAGTGGTCAAAGATATTCCGGTAGCGTTAGATTATCCGGAGGTGTTTCCAGATGAATTGCCGGGTTTGCCGCCGGTAAGAGATGTAGAGTACAAAATTGATCTAGTTCCCGGGGCTACGCCTGTAGCTAAAGCTCCGTATCGTCTTGCTCCTTCAGAGGTGCGAGAGATGATGACACAAATACAGGAGTTACTTGACAAGGGCTTTATTCGTCCGAGTTCATCCCCGTGGGGAGCTCCTGTGTTGTTCGTGAAGAAGAAGGATGGAACCATGCGCATGTGTATCGATTACCGGGAGTTGAATGAGCGAACGGTAAAGAATAAATACCCTCTTCCACGTATTGATGATTTGTTCGATCAATTGCAGGGAGCAACTTGCTTCTCTAAGATTGATCTTCGTTCTGGCTACCATCAGGTGCGGGTTAGCGAAGATGAAGTTCCGAAAACTGCTTTCCGCACTCGATATGGCCACTATGAGTTTTTGGTTATGCCGTTCGGCTTAACCAACGCGCCGGCTGTGTTTATGGATATGATGAATCGGATTTGTCGTCCTTTCTTGGATAAATCCGTAATTGTGTTTATTGATGATATTCTTGTGTATTCTCGTAATGAAGCCGAGCACGAGTTGCATTTGCGGCAAGTTCTTGAGACTCTCAAACGAGAGAAGCTTTATGCAAAGTTTTCAAAGTGCGAGTTCTGGCTTCGTGAAGTGCATTTTCTTGGTCATGTGATCTGCAGGGATGGTGTCAAAGTGGATCCAGCGAAAGTCGATGCAGTGATGAACTGGGGGGTTCCCCGAACTCCTTCTGAAGTTCGTAGTTTTCTCGGCCTAGCTGGATATTATCGGCGGTTTATCCGTGATTTTTCTAAACTTGCAGGTCCCTTGACTAAGCTTACTCGGAAAGATGTTGCATTCGTGTGGTCTGAGGCGCAAGAACAAGCGTTTCAGTCTCTGAAACGGCTATTGTGTGAAGCTCCGATTCTTTCTTTGCCCGACGGGTCTGATTACTTCGTCGTTTATTGTGATTGTAACACCGGTTTCACGAGCTTAAAATTAGAGCAAATTAAAACTTTATTTACACCAAAAGTTCGCAGCGGAATAAACCACTGTTTACATATTAAGTATTTCTTATCAACTTGACGATCGCAAACAACGGATCAAGCCAAGTACCAAAATTAAGCCAGTGTTACCACTACGCACCGACCATCGTTAAACAGTATCAGAGTTAATAAACTACAAGTGTTCCAAAAGATATATACAATAACACTACCCACAGCAACCGGCCTCGCCAGGCCATCTGATCACTAACCTGCGAAAAGGGAAATATCACGAAACATTAGCTACACTAGCTAGTGAGTACAAGTATCACATAAGCACCAATAAGCATGCTATCACGTCACAATAAGGCACACAATGCTAAGTTATCACGTAGCGGTGTGCCAACATGTCAGCAGGATCATATCTTGCGGGGTTGCAAATCCCGCTCAACGAATCTAACTGAGAAGTCAGCAACACCAATCCATGCTGGAGGGGAAACGAAGAGCAACCCCCCGAGCACGTTGCGGAGCCACATGGACTCAATTAGGCCTTAGTTACAAACCAAGACCCCCCTGTTTTTGTCGAGGAACGGCGGCCTGCAGAACCTTTACCCCAGAAAATCACTCGTGGGGACCGCTAATCCCTGAATAACACTCAAGGGACCCAGCCGCATCGGCGACTGACCTCAACCCCTGCGTCTGTCCGGACAGGAGATCATAAACACGTTTGACCCATAGGGTCCACAGTACGCATGCGTATCACATATCACAATATATATCACATGGTATCACTTTTAACACTGTATCACTATATCACATAGCACACAACACAGGCACACAATAGCCCTACTTACTGAGTCTTATGGGAAACCGGTACTCACCTCGATATCACAAGAGGCAGATATGAATCCGAGAATCCCAAGAACACACTGAGTCGTCCGAATCACCTAACACATAAGGTTCAGGCTTGGTTATCACTTACACGTAACACACACAGGTTAGAACACAAGTTACACAAGCTGTCAACACAGAACAGCTTACTACGGCCGTAGTGTACATGTCCTACGGCCGTAGGACACATGACAACACCTTACTACGGCCGTAGGGTAAACCCACTACGCCCGCAGAGTTTCTTTCCAATGAATCATGTACTATGGCCGTAGGAACCTATTCCTACACCCAAAGTAGCTATTCTTTGGTGAACTACGACCGTAGGTTACGTACCTACGCCCGTAGTCCTTGTTTCATCGTCCGTAGACGGTAATTCACACAAAAACACATCCTACGGCCGCAGTAACCCTGCCTACGGCCGCAGTAGACTTTAACTGCCTCCTACGGCCGTAGGGGATAGGTCCTACGCCCGTAGGAAGTACCTGCACAGCAGGTCTTCGTTCCTGTTTCACGACAGCTCTGCAAATACGCGATTTTGACACACAACCGATCCAAAAACTGAGTTTACACCACAAGTACACTTTGTTTAACACCCACATACACTTACAAACACATTTACCCCAATTTTCAATCGAGAAAACACCATTTACACCATAAAATGGTGTAATCCCTTCAAAAGCTAAAACTAGGGTTCTTAGCGAGAATACTTACAAACAAGAAGAAGAAGCAACTGATGTATCACTCAATCAGCTATACAACTCCTTTGCAACAGATTTGTGCCTTGATTTCTTTGAAGAACTTGAGAGCAAAGTGTGTGTGCGTGTTTTCTTCACATGTACGTATGTTTGTGTGTGGGTGTTTGACTCAAAAGAAGTCAATATAACTTGAACCGCCATAAGGTGGATAAATATCACAAACGGGGTATTTTGTTCCCCTTTCCAAATTACAACTTGACACACACCATCCCGTTTTACCCAACGAGGATATTTACGGAATCATTACGCGAAACCGTATAACACTACTTCACTTTTAGACACGTTTGACACTTTTCACATAGTCACATTAATTAACACGAGACACGTTAGTCACACAAAACACTTAATTAATTTCACTTAAAGTCACAGTACAAGCTCTAAAGCACAAGGTACAACCCTACACTGCTAGGCCCATTTACAGGGTATTACAGTGATGCTTCTTATTCGGGGCTTGGCTGCGTGCTAATGCAGCGTGATAAAGTGATAGCATATGCGTCTCGACAGTTAAAGCCACATGAAGGTAACTATCTGACGCATGATCTTGAGCTAGCTGCTGTTGTGTTTGCTCTGAAGCTGTGGCGGCATTATCTGTACGGTACCAAGTGTGTGGTCTGTACGGATCATAAGAGTCTGCAATACGTGTTTACACAAAAAGAGCTCAATATGAGGCAGCGGCGTTGGCTCGAGTTGATTAAAGACTACGACTGTGAGATCCGTTATCATCCTGGTAAGGCCAATGTGGTGGCGGATGCTCTTAGTCGCAAAAGCTCGTCGGCTGAGGCGAAATTCATGAAACTTGTGGTGGTTCCTGATATTCTTGCGAAATTGAAGGAAGCACAATCTGTTGCCTTGCGTGACGAGAACTAGAAAGCAGAAGTGATGCGGAAGCAGAAAGATTTGCTTGCAGAGGATAGCCGTGGGCTAAAGACTTTTCAGTCTCGTGTTTGGGTGCCTCTGTATGGGGGAAATCGTGAGTTGATTCTGCAAGAGGCTCACCAGTCTCGACTGTCTGTACATCCGGGCAGCACCAAAATGTATCATGATTTGAAAGCATTGTACTGGTGGCCTACTCTGAAACGAGACATTGCTTCCTATGTGGAAAAGTGTCAGATCTGCGCGCAAGTGAAGACTGAGCACGAGAAACCATACGGTAATCTTCAGTAACTTGAAATTCCTGAGTGGAAATGGGATAATATTACGATAGATTTCGTGACAAAGTTGCCGAAAACGCTCAGAGGGCACCACACGGTTTGGGTCATAGTTGACCGTTTGACCAAAAGTGCTCATTTTCTGGCTATCAACGAGTCTACCTCGTTGTATAAGTTAGCAAAGTTGTATGTTGCTGAAGTGGTGTCGCGCCATGGAGTACCGTGTTCTATTGTGTCAGATCGCGATCCGAGGTTTACTTCAAATTTCTGGCAGAGTTTACAACGTGAGCTTGGCACTCGTGTTCATTTAAGCACGGCGTACCATCCTCAAACAGACGGCCCGTTAGAGAGAACTATCCAAACCCTGGAGGACATGCTTCGCGCATGTGTACTTGAGTTCGGTGGAGCGTCGGATTCACATCTGCCGTTGATTGAATTTGCTTACAACAACTCATACCATTCCAGTATTGGGATGCCTCCATTCGAGATGTTATACGGGAGATGTTGTCTTACTCCCACGTGTTGGCTAGAGCCTGGCGAGAAGCAGTTCGCCGGACCTGAAATTGTGCAAATTACTGCCGATAAAGTGAAAGTGGCGCGTGAAAAGCTGAAAGCCGCTCGTGATCGACAAAAAGTGTACGCTGAACCGAGACGTCGGCCAGTTGTGTTTAACGAGGGCGATCGGGTTTTCCTGAAAGTCTCTCCATGGAAGGGTGTTATCCGCTTTGGCCGTAAAGGCAAGTTGAGTCCGCGTTTCATAGGACCGTTCAAGATCCTGCACAGAGTCAATGATCAAACTGTGTCTCTGGAGCTACCTCCAGAACTTGCGGGTATTCATAATACCTTCAACGTGTGTTACTTACGCAAGTGCAAAGTGGATGAGAGTCATATTTTGCCATTGCAAGAGCTGAGAGTTGATGCTTCAAAGCGCCTCGTTGAGGAACCTGTTGAAATTCTCGGCTCAAAGACTAAAAAGCTGCGTAAGAAAGTGATCAAGTTCGTTCTCGTGAAGTGGAAATATAACCTAGGTTCGAATATGACCTGGGATACCGAAGACGATATGCGAGCTCGATATCCCCACCTGTTCGTGAGTGATCAGATTCCGAGGACGGAATCTTCTTAAGGGGGGTAGATTTGTAACACCCTGTAAATGGGCCTAGCTGTGTAGTATTGTACCATGTGTTTTGGTACTTGTACTGTGACTTTAAGTGAAATTAAGTTAAGTATTTTGTGTGACTAACGTGTCTCGTGTTAATTAATGTGATTATGTGAAAAGTGGTAAACGTGTCTAAAAGTAATATTGTGTTACACGGTTTCGTGTAATGATTCCGTAGATATCCCCGTTAGGTAAAACGGGATGGCGTGTGTCAAGTTGTAAGTTGAAAAGGGGAACAAAATATCCCGTTGGCTAATTAATGACCCAAGGTCGGCTGAGTCTTGCCTTATCCCCTGGGTCAATGTGAAACACACACACAAACACACTCTCATTCACGTACAACTCACCTAAGCTTCAAGTTTTGGAGATTTTGAAGAAATAATCAAGAAACAAACTGGTTCAAGTGATTTCAGAATCAAATCAGTAGCTTATCCACGGTTCTTCTTCTTACTTGTAAGTAATTTTTGATGAAGAACCCTAGTTTTGTGTTTGTGTTCAAGAAACACCAAATTGATGGTGTTTATGGTGTGTTTGTGGATTGTAATTGTGTCAAATGTGTTTACATGTGTCTAAGGATGTTAAACAACAAGTTCAAACGATTGGATATGGTTTCAATCGAGTTTTTGATTTAAAAATCGCGTATTACAGAACTGTGTCGGAACAGGGACGAAGACCTGCTGTGCAGGTGCTCCCTACGGGCATAGGGGATGAGTCCTACGGCCGTAGGAGGCCTATTGATGTTAATACGGTCGTAGGCAGGGTTTCTGCGGCCGTAGGATGTGTTTTTGTGTGATTTACCGTCTACGGACGATGGAACAAGGTCTACGGGCGTAGGTACGTAACCTACGGTTGTAGGTCACCAAAGAATAGCTACTACGGGTGTAGGAATAGGTTCCTACGGCCGTATTATGTGATTCGTTGGAAAGAACCTCTACGGGCGTAGGTACTTGACCCTACTGCCGTAGGGAGTGTTTGTCAAGTGTCCTACGGCCGTAGGACATGTACACTGCGGCCGTAGTAACCTGTCCAGTGTTGATAGCTTGTGTAACTTGTGTCTTAACCTATGTGTGCTACGTGTAAGTGATAACCGAACCTGAACCTAATGTGTTAGGTGATTCGGACGAATCAGTGTGTTCTTGGGATTCTCGGATCCATATCTGCCTCCTGTGATATCGAGGTGAGTACCTGATATTTCCGGATTTAACTAGGTTTTCATCCGTAAATATTATAAGTTTTACACTCTAATTTATGTGCAAATGAGCAAAATATACACTAATATATGTTTTGGGATGTTTACAGGTAAATATGGTGGAATACTCGAAGAAAGGGCGGAAAAACGACAGAAAATGAGAAAACCTGTCAACTCCGACACACCTCCACTGTTTTGATCATATCTTGGTCATACGAACTCGGATTGAGGTGATTCAAGCGGCCACGAAAACTACATTCGGAGGGCTACAATTACAGTTTTATGGCCATCTTAAAAAAAGGCAGCTCGCGCCGCGAACTAGGCCTCTTTCGCGCCGCGAAGCAGTCTCTGGAAATTTAAACACGGGTCAAAGTTCCTCACGCCTCGAGGCATCCATGCTTCGCGCCGCGAAGCATCGCAGATCAGATTTCTCTATAAATTCGATTTTTAAATCATTCATTCGAATCTTTTGCCCTACAGCCGACTCCAGGCGCCGTTTTCAGAGTTTTGCAACCCTGGAGGGTGAGGAAACACCATTGGAGCTTGGAGGATTCATATTTCATCATCATTCATTATCATCAATAACCCGGTTTGTCGAATCTATGGCTAATCTTAGATTAGGCTTGATTTCTATGACTTTGTTTGGTTGTTTAAGCCTAATTATGGGCTAAACTCATCTTGTATTCACCTTATGATTGAACCCTAGTTGGGATATGCTTTGATTTCTTTGTTTATCGTTGGATTGATACTAGTTCCATGTTCATTTAATGAAAGTTTGGATCTTTATGGTTTTAATCTTCGTTTCTGGATTTATGGTTCATATTGAATTTGAATAGGAAGTTCTTATGATGTATGTCCCTCTTTAAATGATTTGTCTATGAATCGTTTAAGGGTTCACACGATCAGTACCGGTTTCCCATGAGACTCAGTAAATAGGGCTATTGTGTGCCTGTGATGTGTGTCATGTGATATAGTGATACAGTGATATAGTGATACAGTGTTATAAGTGATACCCTGTGGTATAAATTGTGATATGTGATACACATGCGTACTGTGGACCCTATGGGTCAAACGTGTTTATGATTCCTGTTCGGACATATGCAGTGGTTGAGGTCAGTTGCTGATGCAGCTGGATCCCTTGAGGGCCTAGATAGCTGGTTATTCGGGATTAACGGTACTCGACGGTAAATTCCGGGTCTATGGGATTCGATGGCCAATTCCGGATTCCCCAGGGTTCTGCAGGCCGCCGTTCCTCGACATACAGTGAGGATCTTGGTCTATGATCAGATCCAAACGGAGTCCTAGTGACTCAAACGTGATGGTGGGCTGCTCTTCGCTCCCCCACCGATGCGGTTGGTTGTGACTGATTCCCCAGCTCGGATCGTTGAGCCAGGCTATCTACCTCGCAAGATATGATCCCGCTGACATGTCGGCACACCGCTATGTGATAGCTTAGCATTGTGTGCCATATTGTGACGTGATAGCATGCTTATTGGTGCTTATGTGATACCTGTACTCACTAGCTAGTGTAGCTAATGTTTCGTGATATTTTCCTTTTCGCGGGTTAGTGATCTGATGGCCTGGCGAGGCGGGTTGCTCTGGGTAGTGTTGTTATGTATATATCTTTTGGAACACTTGTAGTTAACTCTGATACTTGTGACGATGGTCGGTGCGTAGTGGTAACACTGGCTTACTTTTTGGGACTTGCCTTGATTTGTTGTTCTTAATCGCCAAGTCGATAAACAATACTCAATATGTAATCAGTGGTTTGTTCCGCTGCAAACCTTTCGTGTAAATATGTTTAAAAAGTTTTAATTTACTCTAATTTTAAGCTCGTGAAAACCGGTGTTACATTGGCGGTCGATTTTACTTCAAGGTTCGTGGGTTGGTTCGTGTCTGTTCGAGTTTACATCCTCCCTGGTCGATTTCAGTTCCGAAAGGCGACATCGCAGCCCGTTGTTCAAGTCCATAGTTCAAGCTTCAAATCGTGGTTTCATTTTCAGATCGTGGTTCGAGGTCGAGATTCCAGTTCGTGTGTTGTTGCTCCTTCAAGTTTCGCGTTTGAGTTTTCAGATAACTTTTCAAGTTCGAGTTTTTTAGATCGTGGTCGAGATGGGGTCTTTGGTCGAGTTTCAGTTCGAGATTTTAGAGAGGATGTCAGATCGTGGTGGGGTCATGTGGTTCGTGATCGCATTTCAAGTTCAGATCTTGTTGATGTTTCAGATCATGGTTGGTTCGAGATCATGGTTAGTTCGTGTGTTTCGTGGTTAGCTCGTGGTTCGTGTGGATCGTGGTTAGAACCAACTGTTTCGGTCGGTCCAGTTAATCTAATCTGAAATATCGTATTGTCACTACCTAGTTGGATGTGGTAACCTTTGTTTGTTAGTTTGATAGTTTGTTAGTTCGGGAAGTTTGTTACTTCGGTGTTTAGATGGAGGTTGAATAGGTTCGAGTCCACCAGGTGAATGCCCTTTGGTTTTACGAGTTTTAGATAGGTTAACCGGATTGGTCTGTTAGATATTATTAGTTTAGCGGATTAAGTGTTCGTGTTTAAATTTCGATATTTATATCGTTATATTAATTAGCATCTAGCTAGTTTTTAAATTATATATATAAAATTAATTCCCTTTCAAAAAAAATATTTGAATCGAGAAGTATATGGGATGGATATTAATTGTGTAAGATCAAAATCGCTTAATGGCATTATTTTGACTAAACAATAAACGCGCCACCAAACACCGCCTTCATTCCAAGTTTCCAACCCTGGTCTTCCAGTCTTTCTTAAATTCATTAGAAGAAAATCCCCAAATTGAATGTCAACCTATCTTTCAACAATTTTGTTATTCAATTCGCGGCCAACCCTATCGAGAAACGGGATAATCGCTTAAACCCTAAAGAATCAAGAATCTCTGCAGAAACACGATGAATTTACGCCAATAGTAACTAATTGTTATATAATTTCTCGTTCAAGCAACCCTAGAAAAACCTAGAAATTTCAAATTTATATCTAGTTTTCTTGAAGAATTCGGAGAATATTGGATGTTATAGTAATGTTGAAGCTATGGAGATGGTATCAAAACTGTTTAGCTCAACATCCGGTGAAAACGCAGGTCATCAGCTCTGGTATAATTTGGGGATTTGGTGATATTGCTGCTCAGACAGTTACTCATTCAACTGCCATCAAGAAGAAACCCCTTCTGACTTCTGTAGGTGTTTTTCGTTCTTTTTCTTTATCAGCATTTTCTTCTACGTGTTTCTGCTTAAGATTGATTCTGTTGATTGTGTACGTGAGTGAATCCTTTTTGTTGCTCCTGAGTATTCTTGTTGACTGTATATAAGATTGATTGTTTTGGTTAAACAAATCCGATTGAGTGTATATATGATTAATAGATTATTAGTTGTTGAATGTGATAAACTAGATGTTCTTGTTTAAAGAATAGTCTTCAGTAGTTGTTCGATCATTTAAGGGTGAAACCTAATTTGGCAGAAGCTTGATATCGAACAACGCTATAACAGGCGCTTAGTCTGTGAGGAAAGATACTATTAGTTTAGTCAATTTTGTTCTGATATATGTATCCAACTGTATAATTGTATGTTTTAAGACTGTCACATAGTGACTCTTGCAAGTCTATCTTTGATTACTGAACATTTGTTTCGATTGAATAGCTTGGTTTCTTGTGTGTTCTTAAGGGGTTTCTTTATAAGTAAATCAAGATGGCTTTCACAAGTTTGAGATTTGGTCATTAAGATGTAATCTTGTTTTGTTGATGAGCATTAACATGCTGGATTTTGGCTCTTGCAAGTATTGCTTTTATTCTTTTGTGCAAAGGTTTAATTGAATAGCTTTGTTTTGCTAGCATCTGTGACTAATCTTGTATGTTTTATAAATTAGTTATAGTTTGGAGTTCTTTTTGGTAATAAATAATTTTCAGTTGCAAGTGAAGCCTTTATACTCACTCATATGTGAAAGAATCAAGACTCGAACAAGGATTAATAGTTAATGTTTGTGTTCAAGTACAAAGATTGAGTTCAGCTGTATCATTGGTCACATTCTAATGATATACTGATATATCTTGTTAATTTAACAGGAAGAGGATAAAGAATTACATATCAATTGGAGACGTGTGGCTACCACAAGCCTTTTTGGAATGGCATTTGTTGGACCGGTTGGTCACTTCTGGTTAGTAATACTTTCTGATTTTTTACCAAACTAATTTCATGCTAAACTGCAATGGAAGATGTAAATTTTAGATAAGTTCATTATCAATTATCAAAATAGGGTAATCTTAGAGGTTCTTTAAAAATCGATCAAATTCTGGATATCATTCATTCATAAATCTACTCTGTAATGCTTTTGTCCTTAGATTGCAATTTATTGTTTGTTAAGTATTGTTGAAGAGTATTTGAGAATATATGTTGATTTATTGAAAATCTGAAAACTGTATTTGCTTTTTAGTTGCGATAAGTTTAGAATAACCTCTGCCATATTGTATTTTAGATTTTTTGATATTCTCTCTTATTATATTTTGAAATTTAATCAAATTTTCCTCCATTGTTACAAAGTTGCAATCACACACACAAACTTGATAATGGTAATTTATGTTGGTTAAGGTGAGGGTCTAAAAAAAGAACCAATATTAGATTTTTGTGGGCCCAATGAATCCTCATATGTTGTCAAAGTCAATTTAGGCGAACATCAAGATACCTGAATTAATAACCTCATTCCTCCATCATGTGCGTATACCTTCTATAGTAACATTATAATTCTGGTAATGTGACTAAGTTTCTCCGTTATTGATGTTAGCAAAGCTATATATTTCCATACAAAGATACATAGTGCTAGAGGTCAACTTCCTAAGAAGAATAATGAGTGATCTTGGAACATTGTTAGTTGCTTTGCAATGTTTTATTGTCTTCTATTATTAATGCTATAAAAATCCTCAACGAGAGCTACATAGGCATATAAGTGTTTCAATTCTTTTGATCATTATGTTTTTTAGTGGACAGCCTAGGCACTAATCAAGGATCCTGCGAAATAAGCGTACAGAATAAATATGCAGGGTTTAATCAACTTCCTTGGATTTGTTAAATATGTTTAGAAAATACATTATTTGTATCAAAATGTTAGTTCCTATACTTTCCTCTAAATCTGAAATTAGATTAGGTGATTAAAAAACTAACCGCATGAATGTCATTTTATCCCACTAGTCCATTACTATCATTTTTGATTTCATGAACAATGTATTTCAGCACAAGAAACATCCTTTGGAGCTTACGTAGCAAAAAATCTTTTGTACATATAATAGTCTTAAGTATCACGTTGTTGGTTGAAATAACAGCCTAGTATTCATTTTACTTCTGTGCTTGTACTAATGTTTAATTGATTAATTTACTATCCTATTTCTTAGGATTGCACATAATGGTACTTTTAGTTTCAGCTCTCAACATGCATAGTCGCGTAGAGTAAAGTGCGATTTTCTCCCTTGTGAGTTTTTATTGATGCGTAGGATTATGTTGTTGGCTTCAATAAGTTTGTAGGAAGTAGTTAAATTAAAAAATTTAGCGTTGCTTGTTGGTAAACACATATTGATAAGTAAGATGTTTCTACCCAAATTAGGACATTAATTTGTGCCAAACTCATATCACCTTCCCTTAAATACTGCACCAATTTTGATTTTGGGGTGTATCATGTTAATGGAAACATGTGTATTTGGAGAAACTTCCAAGCAAGTGATCATGAATTATATAGAGCATTTGTTTGGTCACTATACCATAAGACTCATGTATTTAGCCTCAAGACCTTATGTAATGTACATTTTTCCACCCATCACTTTTGTGGACAGAAAAGCAAGTGAACTGGTCTGCCCTCTTCCTAAATAATGCTATGTTAATGCTTGTAATTGCAAACGTGTTGGGAAATACCAACATTTTGATTTTTGGCCACCAGGTAAGTCTCTTGATCAAAAGGTGATTAAAAATATGTATACAAATCATTTGGTAAACTTTAATAAACCAAAAAGAAAATCAAGAAGATAGATTAATTGACGTTCAAGAGGTGGATTAGCTCTCCCATGGTTTACTTCAAAAGGCAAACCAACTATTCAATTATATCAAAATCACCAATCAAATTATGCATAATAAATTTACAACCCTATAAATAGATTGCAAAAAACCAATCCTAGTACTACTATTATAAACCCTATCTAATAATTAATACAACATATCTTAAGTAAGTTTATCCTTATCTAATAATGTTAAAATATCCAGGCCTAAATTTAAATCCTGCTCATATCAATACTCTGGCTCCCAAAAAACACATTGCCCTCCTGTTGTTGCCATGAACACATTTGATTCCTGGATCCCATATATAGTTATCTGCGTCTTGTAGCGCACTTTAAGGATATGCTTTATTGCACTTTGTTATGCTGTTACTCATCTATATACCACTTAAGGCTCCTAAACTTCATTGTGTTCCTCGCCTTAAAAAATTGGCTTCTTCAGTTTCTCTAAAAGGAAATCTGATTCACTGCCATATGATCTGCCCCACCTCAAAATTGGTTTCCTGAACTGTTTGTTTCCCAAACCTTTTATGCTGGTTCCAGAAATGCTTAGTCCCGCATAATCATTTATGTTCTGACCAGTCCCTCCGCATCATGTTCGACCCTTTTCCGTCTCTTCTCCCCTGCAGCGCTTGTTCCGAAATGGAAAGTCGGTATGGACAACCTTCAGACTCAACGCTTACACATCATTAGCTGCGGAGCTAAACGATTTAAAACTTCATTGTACCTCTGATTAGACTCCACTCACAGTGCAGCCATGTCAGCATCCAATGCTGTCAAGTGCATTTAATTAGCCTCTCAGTTTTCAGTGATCTAGTGTCTCCAAATTTATGATTTTCATCATTGCAAGTCCTTATTTTTTCCGAGAATATAAATCAGAAGGAAACAATCTTCGTGTGAACAGTAGCCATTAGATAGTGTCTCTGGCATGAACATAGTGTTCCAACGATGAATAGTTTTCTGGTGTGAACAGTAACTTCAGTTATTTTAATTTGTGTTCTTTTTACAAATTACATCCTGTCCAAAACCAGTGCTTTGATAATTGATACCAGTTGATATGAATCAAATGGGCAAACTTTTGTTAACTGATAATTAAATCAAGAAGAATCAATGTTCGAGAGGTTGATTAGCTCTCACAAAGGTTTACTTTCAAGAGGTAAGCTAACTCCCTAATGAAGATTTAATTATGCATAACAAGATTACAACCCTTGTACCCTATTTGAATAGATGACAAGAATCCAATCCTAATATAACTCTAACTCTTAATATCAATCTAATATAAATCCAATTTAATAATTACTAAAGCATATCTAAAATAATATTATCTTTATCCAAAAACAAAAAAAAAAAAAAAAAAAAAAACAAAAAAACAAATCGGGGCTTAAATCTTTTTTTTGAACGATAATAATAATATATCATTGATACCAGCTTCAAACATCACATAACAAGGAAATTATCTATTTGAATGTTAATCTACGTCTGCACACAAAGACACATACGCATAGTTGCAACCATAAGCTCTTCTTCTCTACAAACATGTTTTAGAAATTACCTTTGCCTATCTTGCATTCACATGCACATAGTTGCAAACACCAACATCTAATTCATGTATCATAATTTGTTTGGAATTTATCAAAGCATAATAACAGGTACCTAACACCACATCTTGCCTTCTGAACTCGCAAAAACTATCATCATACGTTTTGAAACTGATTAATACTTCTTAGTTCTGTTAGTTCCCTAACCATTGGTATGTCATAAAGTATTAACCCTCTAGCAGCTCATCTCATCAGCTTCCTACATCAAAATCCTATATGGGCTTAAATCTAAATCTGTCTCAGGATTAATTTTAAAGTGCAATTGCTAAATTGATGAATGTAATAATTATAAAAAAGTAGATGTAGTAATAAAAGTAGGCAAAAAAAGGTCTTTGACATCAAAAGGACTTTTAGACAATTAATTAATAGTGGCCGCCATCAATAGTCCTTTTCTAGCTGCAAATCATGTCAATTTAACAAATTTTGGAGTACTTAATCATAACATAATGTTGGTGCAAAAATGTTAAAATTTTTCAGAACATCCTTTGATTGTTAGATAATTACAAAAGCAATACATATGTCGTATAAATGTTTGATAAATATTCATGTGTATACCATACGTCCAAGATGACAACTATGGGCATCAAACATCTTTTCAATGGTAGAAACAACTAAACGTCCAAGTTGGTCCAAGATTGTGGACTATGGTCGGACCAAGGGTCGACCTTGGTACGATGTTCCATGATTTGGAATCTTTGTCCTCGAGCTTTGAAACAACAAAAAGGTTGGCAAGATTTAAAATGACAAACAACAAAAAGATCGGCTTTGGCAGTCAGGAGAAATACGGTCGTACCACACCGTCCATGGTCATGAATTTGGGCTAAAATCCAACTTTGGTTTGGAGTAATAGACCATTTTCAAGTTTGAATATGAAGCCTACAATTAACACAGATAAGGTTTAGTGATGTGTGTTCGATAAAAATCTTAAGGTCACCTGAAAAACACACTTTACAAATACAAATTTATTTATCAAGCAAATTCGATTTCTATTAAAAACCAAATACATGTAGATCAAGACAAATCTATATTGCATATGTGATAATATTCGAACACTAAAGCCACCTAGAATATATAAACTATAGAAAGAGATAAATATCAAAAATAAATTCAGTATAGCTTTAATGTTTGTTTTTCCTTGATTTGAAGAATTTTCCTAATCGATATAAAACCTCTTTGCTGGCTGATTTGGTCAATGACCAAAGTTTGAGGAATTAAATTATCATAGCAGCTGGTTGTTAAAGTTTATCCTGACCTTGGGACGGTCGAAGCACAGCTTGACTATGGATTGAGCGTGTTCCTCTGCTAGGTTGAACATGAGATTTTCAATCCCTTGGCAAGAGAAATCAAATGTTATTCTTTATTTTAATATTCAATTAACACTTGTGAGCAGTTATCCCTGCTAACAATCAGGGAGAAGCTGTAAAGGTGATTACTACTTGATTAATGACATGTTCAAAGGTGATCACCATCTTGATTACTGGAAAGATGAACTGTGATCACTACCTTGACCGTAACAGGTTGTTGTGATTTTTTTAACTAAGAGGGAGGGTTGTAAAGAGATTTTGTGCCTTTCTATAGAGAATTCTATATAGATCAAAACTATATGTTGTTGTGTACTTGTGGAGTTGTTGTGATATCTCACTAACTCCATACTCTTTACATTGCATGTTCATATATAATTTCTTATAGTGCACGAGTTCTTGAATTATTATCTAGTAAAACGGGTAAAAGGTTCCCTGTTTAGGTTACCCGGGGAGGGTGAGTCTTTGACTTAGATGTACGCGGCCTAACCGGGGTATCTCCGTGACCGTTTCCTTACCCTTCTCTGGTCACCCTCAAAATGTTTACCTAGTGAGGTTGAACCCGTGACCTCTTTGAGGACGGGACGCCTTACCACTAGGCCACCTTGGTGGTGGTTGAATTATTATCTAGTAAGTCGACCAATATCTTTTATGGTGAATGCACATCACGTATTATCCAACTCATAACTTGCATTTTTCTAAGAAGACAATATAAAAGAGTTCTAAAAAATCGTGTTTAAAATCCAAAGATCCTATCCATCCCTCCATCCATGTTCTTACAATAAATCGATTATTGTTGCAGGTATGAAGGTCTAGATCGATTTTTAAGATACAGACTTCAATACCAACCAAAATCCATGCGGTTTGTTGCAACAAAAGTAGCACTTGACGGGATCATATTTGGACCCGTGGATTTATTTGTTTTCTTCAGTTACATGGGTTTTGCATCAGGGAAGAATTTTAATCAAGTGAAAGAAGATGTGAAACGAGATTTTCTTCCTGCGTTAATATTAGAAGGCGGAATATGGCCCATTGTTCAAGTGGCCAACTTTCGGTTTATACCAGTGAGGTACCAGCTTCTTTATGTTAACTCTTTCTGCTTGTTGGATAGCTGTTTTCTTTCTTGGCTTGAGCAGCAACAGGATGCTGCTTGGAAACAATGGTTCAAAAGGTTGTCTTTGAAAGAACATAAAAACCAAGAGGGTCAATAGGAATTTTTTTAATCTGTTTCAAGTTTTCGGGATCTTATTGTTTTCATTTTCATATTGACTCTTATGGAAAACTTTTGGGAGGAAGTGTGCACTTCTATCTTGCATTTTTGTTATATTTCTCTTGTGGTTTATTACATAGTTGTATATATTGAAATAGAATGCGTAGGAAACACACGAAGTTCTTGTGTTAAATATCCCCGCCGAGGTGGATGGATGTGCGATCTATTAGTCTGTTCTGACATATGATTGGCGGATCTTGCATTGCTTTTAGAGGTGGCACTTTCAAATCGTTTACAACGGGTCGTTCCAAGATTTATTTTTATCTCTAACCCGTTAAATGGGTTGAAACCTCCTAAACAATAGTGTTTTATAGGTTTATTTTTTCGAAATATTATAATATTTGCATTCGTATCTGTCACGATGATTGTTATTGCAAAAACTAAAAGTTTCGCCCAAAAATATCAGTTTTGACGTATCTAACCCGCCTTTCTTGCCACCTCTAATCGCTTTAGGTGTTGAATGGAAGTAATGATGTCATTTTTTTAAAGCTAGTGCTTGAATGATATTCTGATTGGATTGTTGAGTGTGTGAGGCTGTGAGCAGAAGATAGCAACGGTGGAAGAACATGAAATGGTGGCATAACCTTAGTAATTGATGTTTCGGCTTAATAGTTATATCATAGCTACATTCTTAAAGGTTTTTTTAAAACAAGTATGGTGTTTATGGAAGTTAAAAAGTTGAATATGTGTTGTAAAAAAACAAGTGTTGTTAGGGAGTTTATCTTTTGGTCAGCGATCGTGTGTCTTGGGCATTACCCGTTCATCTATATCGTGTTTACATCTTATCTCATCAAATTTTGTGACCCATATCATACAATCTACCAATCAGGACTTGGGAAGAATAAAAGAAATAGCATCAAGCAGCTCCTTACAAGGCGATGGTGACCCGTACTAGTGTGTTCTATCAATGTAGTAGGGAGAAAGTTGTGCCTAGTTTGTGTAATGCTTGCAATTCGGATTGTGTTAGGGTGAAATGAGTCGTGTCTCTTTTATGTTGACCATTTTTCGTGTCCATCTATTTTCAACACAAGTTAATTTTGTAAGATTTGGTTCGTGTAGTTTTAACTCTTGTTTGGTTTAGTTGTGTTGCATGTTGACCTATTTTACTATAAAAAAAACCAGGTTCTCTTTTTCGAGATAAAATCCGGATTTTCAGGTTAGTTATGGTTTCAAGTTGACCATTTTACGAGTCCGATATCATGTCTAAAAGTAAGTCAAATTTCATAAATGGAATGAAAATTTTGATTTTTGAGGCATTTGATTGTTATTTTTTATTTTCAAACTTTAACCATTTTAAACTTATCGCCTTTACTTAGGTTTTTATATAATTTTTTTATTTTATCAATATCTTTTTAACATATCCAGGTAAATTAGGTCATTTTTCAGATAAGTAGGTTTTATCTTAACCCGACCCATCTTTTCTCATATCATTTCGTGTCAACCCATTTTAGTTGGTGCCGGGTTCATGTCAACCCATTTCATGTTGGTTTAAATCGGGTTTTAGATTCGTGTCTTTCATTACCGGCATTAAATGTATAAGTAGTATACTCACATGATTCAAACAAAAAGTATATACTAGTCATTATAATTTGTTAATAACTCAAAGTGTTATATGAATTTAACAGCATCTAACATAATTACTATTAACTACATTGTCATGTTAAACCAACTTTTTTTTGTCATGTTCGTGTTGACATACTTCGTGTTCCCCGATCGTGTCAAGAAGAACAATCTTTTTCGGGTTGTGTCTATAGAGAGAACAAGTAACAAACAAAAAATAGAAGTTGCTAATAAAAATGACTGCTTTCTCATTGCAGAAAATAAAAGATCAAGCATTCTAGTGCTGAGAAATAACAATGCTATAACAAGCAACAGTGAAGAAACAAATATCCCAATACTGGTTTCCTGATAACCATATAAAATAGTACCAATACAAAACCAAACAAAATTGTACTTCATTTTCAAGTGCTGGCAGAAGCTCCTTTAGTCCTTGGGGTTGCTTGAGTGCCTGTTTAACAAAATTAAATAACTTAAATCTGGTTACAAAAACAACTATGTGAGAAAAGCAGAGGCTGCAATAATCAATTCCATAGTAAATAAATAAATAATTAAACTTCACTTTTTAAGCTAGAAAATACATTACTTTTAAATTTACAATTTACAAAGTACATTAAAAGTTTATGTACAGTGTATTCGCTTCAAAAATCGAGTACAGAAGATGGTTTTACCTTCCCTGAAGTTACTCTTGAACCTGCGGGGAACATTACGGAGGTAACGCATACGACCGGTTCCAGTGGTCTTTCTTCTAATTGCCTTCACACTCCAGTTGTCTAATAATATTTTTAAAAAAGGTGTAAATTTCAATCACACAGAAAGTAGCATTAACGCTTAACAGGTTCCAATTAAGTGTTTCTACCTCTCAATATATTTTGCATACTAAAAATTTAACTCTAGGAAATCGAAGTCACGCCTAGTAATCTTTATTATAAATCCACTCACTTCTAAAAGTTTTAGCTTCAAAGTAGGCACGAGGTTGTAAATTTACAAAAATTGGGTCAACACACGTCTAATGAAATTCTTGTTTAGCAATGAGTGCTTTGATCCCTAAGTGACTATATATATAGATAGAGTTGTGTGAAGGGTGCATTTATGTATATTATAATTCTGGAAAAGACATGATTCGCAAGAGCAAAAAAACCTAATCAGGGTACAGTGAGTTGCACAAATCTTATAAAAACCAAAAGGAGGTAGCATTATGGGTACCTAATTAAAATAGTATGACAACCTCGGTTATTTCTCATGGTTCTTTTGGTGGTACGAAATTTTAAAAAAAATAACTGCATGTTCAGATGATAATGGCATTTAAAGGAGCAGATTACCAATACAATGCATTTGACAGACCAACATATATATACTCTAAAGATGTTAACACTGTCTTTCAATACTAGAACAGACAGCATGCAATACAATAATCGTCAAAGACTGTAAGTTCAATATAAACATAATATATAAGCCCCAAAAGTGGTTTTTTGTCAACGTAAATTTCTTTTATCTCAGTTATACTGGTGTTCATCTTTTACATTCATTCAAACAGGTAACTAGACTCATGCCTAGATTAGTGCACTAGATCAGCTTCCTAGTGAAAACCTAACAAAGACTGCTATCATTCGTCCAATATTAAACACGGCCTATCAAGATTTTGCCAATAAAATTTCAGAAACATTTAATCGTATCAGTGATCAGTAAATGACAATCAAGAAACAAAACTAGCTTGAATTTTAAAGGAAAATGCATGGAATTGATACATACAGATGAAAGCTATCAGCAATCTTTTAAACAAAGTGGGAGCAACAGGCTGATTGTTTCGATCTGGTGAAGAAATTTTGAAAAAAGTTCTTTTCTTTTCTAAATGCGTTCAAAGAGAATAAGAAAAAGACAAACAGATGTTACCAATGTGTTTTTATATAACAACTGCTTGGTTTTTAAGGTCCAAGATTAGCAAGTTAGACTCTTAAAAGGATTGTCATACGAGGAATTATATCGAACATCCAATCCAATCTCATATATTAACAAATGTTATAACCAAAATCCAATGTCATCGACACAAGCAAATCATCATAATTAAAATCAAACCAAATCTAATTTCTCAAATATACATCTCTATCAAATTACAGTAACATTTACAGCATATTTTTATCAAGAATCAAACGAGCAAAACCATACACAACCATAGAGAGAGAGAGAGAGAGAGAGAGAGAAAGATTTACATTTTCTGACGCGAGCAGCAGGATACGCACAAGCAGAGCATCGGCTCTTCTGCAGATGAAAGCTCCGACGGCCGCATCTCACACACAGTGTGTGTGTTTTGTTCCTCCTCTTACCGAAACTTCCTGTTCCTTTACCCTGTTTTCAAACAAACAAGAAGCAATCGACGTTATCAGTACAGAAATTCAGCGACTTTTCAATCGCATTAACAGAAATAACATGTAGACGAGGGAGGAATTACCATCTCTGCAGAATGAGAAGAAACAAAACCCTAGAAGAAATGCTGAAGGCTTCAAAAAAGTAGAAACCGTCGGGCGAAAGTTTTTGAGGGGTCTTAAGAGGTGCATTTAGGGTTTTATTTTGTAAAGAGGATGGGCCATATTGGGCTTAGTAGTCCAATTACCTTCTCTAATCTACAGGCCCATTAAATATTACCAAATACCAATTGTCTTACTCTTAGGGTGTGTTTGGTAGGAGGAATTGGGGGGAGGGAAATGGAAATAGCAATAAAATCTCTTGTTTGGTACATTGTGAGATTTATTAGGAGAGAAATAAATCAATTCCTTTTCCCTAATTTTGATTCTCCATATTTAATAGAGAAATAAGGAGAATTGATCAACACAATTCTCGAGGTTTAAAAAAAGTAAAACACGGAGAATTGAACCATTCGCAGGATCGACGCTTTCCTTCTTCTTGCCACCTTCGTCCTTCGCAACTGCAAAGCGGCGACCTCCACAGCGGCGACCTCCTCAGCGGACGGCAACCTTCCTCAGCGGCGACCTTCTCATCGATCCATTCCTCCCGGCGATCTCCTGCAGCGGCGATCTCCCGGCACCGACCTAACAGCGGCGACCTCCCAGCGGCACCCTATCCCGGCAGTGACCTCACAGCGGCAGCCACATAAGGTATTTCGATATCTATTTCTCATTATTTTCAGAACGAGAGCAACGAGAATCTCCATATATATGCCATTAATCGTGAAGAATATATATACTTTGTATATATATATTGACACACTGTGATCATATGTATATATATATATTGACACACTGTGATCATATATATACTTTGTATATATCTATTTCTCATTATTTCGAATTGCTTTCAATGTGGTCGATAGGACTAGTTTCAAACTAAGACTTTGTATATATATATTGACACACTGTGATTTATGATGATGTACTTAAAGAATATATATATCTAATAATCTGGGATATCATGTCGATCAATATTGACACACTGTGCTTTATGTATCTAGATCTATATTGACACACTATGCTTTTTGCTTGTTAGATTACTAATTTTCTACACATCACAAGATTGTTTGGTTAGCAAATGTACATATATAATTTTACACACTGTGAGTATGATGATGTTAAAGAATATATATATATATATATATATATATATATATATATATATATATATATATATATATATATATATATATATATATATATATATATTCTTTGCCTCTTTCTTTTTCTCTTTTTCTTAGGTTTTGAGTTTTAATTGTAGTGGCTTTATTCAAATATTTTATTACAATATATGATAATGGTGCTCTCAACTCTTTGGATTTCTTACACGTCTACCATGCATACAACATCCCTTCCCCACCATGCACTTTCTTTCTGCTTTACATGTTAATAATATATTTTTCTATATTATTTTTTTATATATCTTGTAGATGACAGATTGTAGATTGTATATAGATACATTATCAAAATAGAAATTGATTGTGATTTCTTATTGAAATATGAAATCTTACTTGATATAAACTTTCTTATATATGTATGTGTAGATGGCAAGATCGCCTTTGAGACGAAGAATTGGACGGTTATTTCTTGAGTTGGCACAAGAGGATAAAATAGCCATGGTGGAAGCGTATACCGATAGTTGAATGTTTGTGATTATTGGTTTTTTTGTTAGACTTGGGTCGTAATGATGTTTTTGGATGTGACCATAGTTGAAAGGGGTTTTTAGATCATTTAACATTATTGATAATTCTTTTTAATGATTAATATATGTCATTTTTTTGCATGTTTTTTAGCTTAAAATATATTTTTTATGAGCTAATTATGTGTTGGTGTTGTTAAATTGACATCATTAGAATTTAAAATATATGAAATTGGATTGTTAATTCACCGAAATTGACTGTTTGTTTTGAAAATAATAAAAATGCAAATGATAAATTTGGTACAATTCTCTGTTGAAATCCCTGTGCTACCAAACAAGAGAAATGATTCTCTGTAATATTTCTCTGCTGAAATCTCTGTGCTACCAAACAGGAGATTCAATTCTCCTTCTCCAAACTAAATTCTCTTTCTCTGCAATTCCATTCTCTGCAATTATTTCTCTGCAATTCCATTCTCTGTACCAAATGCACCCTTAGAGATTTAAAAGAAATGATTTAATCAATACAATAGGAAACAAGTTTGAAAATTGTTTTATTAATATTAATTATGATTTATTTCATATTATAAAATAACAGAGTGAATCGTCTTTAAAAAACACTTTTTAAACTTGATTACTTTTATATGAATTTTACCCTTAAAAATAAACATCCAAAAACTTTACAAAAGCTACAACATTGGTTCATTTCTAGACTATGGTCGGCCTCCTATCTGTCATCTTTGCAAGATTTAAAGAAAACAACAATAGCACAGTCATCACCGTAATGACGGCTGACTAAAGACCGATAATACTCCAACATCACCACTAAGTTGAAACTCCGGTCAAGATACCAAGGTGTGGCGGTGATCTAACGGTAGAAACTCTGGCTAGAGTCAAAAGCCTAATAGAAAATTGCAAGTCCTTACTTACTTCTACAAAGCAAATCATCTTTTTAGTTAACAAAAAAGTAAATTACCTAAGTCAACTCTTTTAAAAAAGTACTAGTTTATTGACCCGTACACTTACGGGTATTTCAAAAATGTATTTGAGATATTAAAATTTTCAAATAAAAATAATACAGTAAATGAAATATCACCTTTGTGATGAGAATATACTAATTTCAAAAAAGTGTCATATTACAATAAAATTTATACCAAAACGTAGATAAAAATAAAACGGTTGTAAATATATAATTATTTTTTCTCTAAACAAAATATATCACAAGTTTACTAAACATAATTTATAAACAACTTATAATTAATTACATTAGTATAAAATTTTTATAAAAACCCACTCACATTTTCTTAAAACCCCCTCATATCTTTTATAAAACCCCCTCACAATTTTCATCCAACCCCCTCCCAATAGATTTAAAATTGAATTCAAATTTCTCCTATCCATTATTAATCTTTCCAAAATTATTTATGGTTAATTTTAAAAAATTTGCATGTCTTTTATATATAGATATAGATAGATGACGCATGTCAATAGCCTTAACAAATGGGTTTTATTTTTTAATAGAGAAACTAGGTTTCAACCCATCAAACAACTTTGTTTGGTCTATTCTCATCATTGTGCTCTAGAGTTGGGTCCACGTTGAGCAACATTTTCTCTTCCTTTGCGTTTAAGCTTCACGAACCATCATCACAAGTGGCCTTAATGCCTTATATTGGACCATGTTCTCACGGACAACACTTTTGATATATGTTCGTGACACAGTCGAATGAAGAAGATAATATGGTGAAACGAAGGATATACGTGTGTGTAGGATGATTCAAACGACTACCATTTATTTTTGCAAGAACTACAAGAACCCTTTTCAATTAATTGATGATTTAATCAATAAATAAAATGGGTTGGGACCATCAAAGCTCTAGATTCAGATAAGATGATAATATAATTACTCTAATCAAATTTGCTCATAAGTGAACCATCAAAGCTCTAGATTTTCTATGTCATATTTAAATCTGCAATAAAGATAAAAATTAAACCTGTGAACTTGGACCATGAGAGTTTTCGTGTTCTTCAGAAACTCTATTTTACCAATCATTTTCCACCAAATTTGCAACTCTGTTACGTTGCTATCATCAACATTAAAAATTTAAGATAACCCGTAAATCAGGAATATACAAAATCTAAATTCTTCATTTAAACCATCCACCACTTCTCAAAGAACAATAATTATCAAATGAAAACACAACTTAAATAAATCATCTCTATCAAAACACCAATAAAAACAGCACATGCCAACACAAAAAGAAGTCCGTTCTTACCATAATTTTTTTAGCAGAGAAGAAAGAATTCAAGTAGTCAACTGCAAGATAAGTCACCAACGGATCTATTTTAAAAAGATACACATCAGTACATCACCATAGCAAAATAAGACAGGAAAACAAAGCCAAATGACAGTGATACTCGAGAAGATCATGAGAAACAAACACATTTGCTAACAAAACTGTAGGAGCTATGTGTGACTTACACTAAGTCAAAGGGGTGTTTGTGTAAGTTCCATAGTTGGTTGAAGGTTGTTAAAGAGGGTTGTTAGGAGCTGTGACAACTGGAGGTTGGATGACAGCTGGAGGTTATAGCTGGAGGATGACTGACAACTGGAGGTTGGACGTAAGACGTCAGAGGTCAGGTCCTTCATCTATATAAGGGCATCACTTCTCCAGTTACAGCGACACCATAAACGTAGAGATCAGAGATCAGTTTGTTCTTTCTCATTTCCTTTGTATTCTCTAGAGTTCATTCATTTCCTTTTGTAATCTTCTGAAGTAATGATAGTTTAGTTTATTCTTGTTCCTTCAATTCAATAGATTTGTTCTTGATTTTCGTCTTTGATACTACAAAAACTAAGACATAAGATATGAGAAAAGAATGATGTCTTTAATGCAGTTCTAACACTATCAACAGTACTTCGTTCTTGTAAATATGATAACTACTTGTTAGGGGAGGTGATTCAAACATAATCGATATATTATCCATACACCACCAAGTTATGTCTATACATCACCATATGAACAACTCCATAAAACATTAATAAGAGGTATAAAAATTGTGGAAACCAGAAGGGCCGGGGTTGAATATTTCTATGTCCATTTTTTTAAAAATTTCGATATTATCCTCTACAACAATAATTAAACTCTTGATGATTGTATGAAATGAAAATATGTAGGTGTGTGTGTGTATATATATATATACACACACACACACACATATATATATATAGTATACATATAATATATATATATATATATATATATATATATATATGTGTGTGTGTGTGTGTGTGTGTGTGTGTATGTAAAAGTTGAAACGAGAACTGTTTTTCGTACGAGAACTGCGAGAACCAATCTCAGCCGTCCAATTCCCCCTCCTTTAATGTCACTTGTCCACCATGAATTCCTCACATGCACCCTACCACACTTGATCCCCTCCACGCTCTTCATCCATGAACTTCCTATATCCAAGGAACGACTGAGATTGGTTCTCGCAGTTCTCGTACGAAAAACAGTTCTCGTTTGGACCCTCCTATATATATATATATATATATATATATATATATATATAAATGTATATTCTTGACAATGTAATAAATGACTTGAAAGTAAATACGACAATAAAAATGCTTGAATGTAAGAGCAAGAATATAAAGACACAAATATATATACGAGAATATATATTCAAGAATATTAAAACAATAATATAAGTTCAAGAATATACATGCAAGTATGTAAAGAGTTAAGTGTTAGGGAAAGATAACACCGAGATTTATAGTGATTCGGTTGAACTCCAATTTACGTCCACTCCTTGACCTCAGTCAAGAGTTTCACTAGCACCACGTGCAAAAGTCTCCTTAGAACGAAAGAAACCACCGGATACAATCACCTTTGGAAGGTAGGTGACAACCTCACCAAGCTCTAATCCAAGAGCTCAAATAAGTTCTTCACCAAGAACTTAAGTTTCCTTCAACAAGGAAAAAGAACAAGTTCTTCCCCAAGAACTAAAACCCAATAACACAAGTGAGGAATAATCAAAACCACTTACAAAAATATTATTCTTCTCACAAGAACAATCAATGTAATCTCTCAAACATCAACAATGGTGTGTACAAAGAATCTCACTCTCGATATAGAAAAGGCAAATGTATGAATATATCTAAGCTCAATGATCTCTCTCTCTCTTTCTCTCTCTTGATTTCTCTTGTTAAACTTGAGTTGTTGTTGATTGAATAAAAGATTATAACAACGTCAATAATCACACATACAAATATAAAGTTATATGATCACAATTCTGAGGATTTTCAGATGCAAGAGATAGTTTAAAATGAAAACCCAAAGCTTGACTATATAGAGAATGAAGAGAGAGAAAGTTGAGCTGTCAAGTGGCCGAATGGTCGTAGGCCCACGGTCGACCGTGACTTGCGACCGTGCGTCACTTGCACAACAATTTAGCCAGTTAAAAAATGTTATCATTATATACTGGCTTGTATTTGAAATTTGTGTTTTACAAGTATAAATATCCAGAATATAATATTATTATCTTGTGTACTTTGCTTGACACAAAAATCAAGAAAAACACACATTTGAAACGGGTGGATCACAAGGTGCCACCTATGTACTTTTTGGTGTCATGTCCAAGGTGAGATTTCTCTAAGATCTCACCTTATCTAACCAACCAAAATAATGGCGAGTATAATAATACATCTTAATAGTATTTTACTTGTACATAAAAATATGTATTTTCATATTTGTAAATATTGACCAAATAAAATATATTTCGTTCAATAATTGTTGGCAAACTATTTTATAAAAATTCAAATCCAAAAATAAATACTTTTGAGACCATGTGGAATTGATTTTTATAAAATGAAAATACATTTAAGTAAAAATTGACTTTTCAATATATGTGGCGTCGTTTAATAATCATTTTTACTTAATGGATATTGCAAGCGTTTTGCGTTTTATAAAATTTGCATATTTAATACGCATGATATATTTATGTTGTGATCAATGAAAATTTATATTTAATTTCTTATTTTTCCAAACTTATTATTTTCATATTAACTTGAATTTTGTAATAATTTTTCTTTTTAAACAAATATTAAAATTGCGTCATCAAAACATTTATATAATTATTTAATCATTAATTACACCAACAAAGATGATTTTGGTGGTCTACAAGTCAAATATAAGAACTCAATATGTGTTTATGTGTGAAAATCGTAGCAACATACCCTATACACTATTAGTCACAATATCCTCAAACCAAATCGTTATTCAACATATAAACAACAGTTACACCCATACAGTGTTAACAACAATAAAACCCAAAATAATCATCCCAAAGCAGTCAGTCACACAAATTAGAGCTACATAAAAATATCCGTACCTAAAGTTTATACATTCTCTAGTGAAATTATCAACATTTATAACAGAAACTTATAACATTATCCACATGTTTGATTCTTAGCTGAAATTAATCACATAAGGTGGGTATGATGTCGATTATAGAATTAGTGAGAACAGGTGGCGAGAAATTGGTGGAGCAGTCGACAAAGATTAGGGCACATGATGGGAACCAAAGAAATCTTCGATGAAGCAATCAGGATTAGGACATTAGGGCCATAGCGCAATCAGCAATGAAGTCGATGAATTCGATTACAGTGAGGCCAATATACAGCCAGCGATGACTCTCGATGTCAAGTCCACAAGAATAGTCGATATTTGAAATCGATAGAAAGGAAATTTGTGAAGAGAGATTTGTGAGAATAGAAATCTGTGTGAAGAAATAAGTGTAGTAGAAGAAAAAATGGGTGGGAACCAAACTTCAGACTAGTTTTCAATTTTTCGTGGATGGAGATAACTAGGCCACCCGTAGCGGGTCACCCGAAGCTTCTTGGGATTCTCGGCTTCATTTGGGAGAAGCCATACGCGTGCATCAGGTTCACCCCTTTTCTCTCTCATTCGGCTTCCTCAACCTGACTAAACCAAGCTTTCATTCTTTTTTTTTTCTTTTTGTAGAGAGAGTAAGTAGAGAGAAAATATTTGGGTTATTTGAGTTGGGTGCTATTAGAGTTTTGGGTTGGGAAGGAAAAAGTAAGAAAAACTAATATAGCAAGTGATGTGACATTTGGGTTGATTTGGGTTCACAAATGCTATACTCACAGCCTTAGTAAATTGGAGAGGGAAGGAAATATGCAAACTTTTATTTTCTCTTATTGTATTTTTAGTGGCATAATATAATTATATGTCATATATTTTAGAAACTTTTAATGAAAGATATTATCTTTACGTGATTATTAAGTGTGTATATTAATAGCATAAAGTAAAATGTGCCACTAAAACCATCTTATTATCTTATGGCATATGTAAAGTGTTTTAAAAAACGTAACTAGTGGCATAAAAATTGAATACCATTAAAAAATGTGTCATTGTATATGAAATGTATATTTTAGGTCTCGGGACGCACTTAAGACCATTATACAAGACTTATGCAATCTATTTATGATATTAACCGTTAAAAGGTGTTATATGTGACAGCTGATCTAGCTAGGTTACCTTTTATATATCTATATATTGATATACACTTAGACGTTTGTAAACTTGTAATTAAGAATTTAGATACATAACACAGTGTTCACCAGAATTAATGAGTCATTCAATACACATGAACTACTCAACTTCATTAACATTCTTAGTCTTTTTTCTAAAATTAGTTACCGTACACAGTTCATATAATCAAAGTATAAGATCCGAATTGTATCAAGTATTGAATATATTAAAGCAATCAGTTAATAATTATGAACTTAGTTCAATTGATGCAAGAAGAATATACACCAAAAACACACAGTATATAAGAATTGAAATGACTAATTTATTTAGAATAAAATATAAAGATTATATACCTATAATATATTTTCATAGTTTATCTTATACTTACATAAAATACTAATAAAATCAAAACTTAAACTAATATAGTAAACAAGCATAACTTGGATCTATCACGAAAAGTCTCGTTTATTCATTTTTTGAAGGACGTGATATTGCCACGTGTACAAGTGAAAATCCATATATTTTTAGGGTGGAAGGGTAATGGAGTTGGTCTAAATATGTCATAAGTAACAGGCCTGCATGTCTTGCCATTTTCAGGCATGCATGCAAAGTAAACCTTTAATCCCTAGTATGCGGAATTTATGTGGGTCACATGTCTCAATTCCCATGTCTTTTTGTATGTTTGCATTCTTGAAACAAAAAATCACCACATATTACTAAAATCATCATTATTGAGTTATTTATGATAAATGTTTTTATAAAAAAGTAATAAGTCATATAATTGTGTTTGATAATAAGGTTTATGAGATTATGGGATGTGGAAAGTTTATAAAATTACTATGTGATGCTAAAGCTTTATGTAGTAGAGGCATGGGCTTCTTATAATAAATTATGCTTATATGTGATGAGATACTTCATGTAGGATTTTTTATAATAAATCATGCTTATGTGATGATATACTTCATGTAGGAGTGGTCTAATTCAAGAATTTCATGATATGATGATTGTATAATGTGTATAATTTGATGTTGAATGCACAGAATGTTTGCCATTTATGATAATGTGTTTATATGCATTATGATGGCCAAAAGTTTATTGAATTACTGGAATGTATGTGCTATATGTTTGTCCCTTGTGGTTTGATTAATAGTCTTGACTAGACCTTATACGCTTGCACATGCATTGGATTTCTTCTTTACCACTAGTAGACGTGAATGGATTTAAGAGGCTTCGGCAAACTGAACCATGAGATGCAGGTATGACATTGAAGAGAGATTGATATTGCGATTGGTGAAACCGGGTGTGTGCACATGCTCCATGTGATCTAAAGTTGCGGTTCAACCGGCTGACGAGCCAACCGAATCTGGGTTGTGACGATCAAAGAGATGAACCAACTTCCATTGATGGAGATGTGATGTGGTTTATCCCATCTGTGAGGCGTGTATAGACCATGGCTAGCTACTAAGTGGAGTTGTTAAGCTTACCCACACATCCTTGTGTGCTTATGCATGTGTTTCATGTTGTGTATTGCCAAACTTGGGTTCTTAACTTATTATGACTTGATTTAAAAGGATAATACGTTTTGAATGTACTCATTAGCTATGACATAACTAACTTGTGGTGTTTAATGTTTTGTTATTCACATTTATTTTTTTAGCCGGTGAGTAGAAGCTTTTGGGGATTTGCCTATCTCGTTTTATAACATGTTTGGTCGTGATGGATTTGCAACATTGTTTGATGAAATTGATCGTGTGGTATAAGTTTTGTAAAGGTTTTAATTAAGATCCATTTAGCATATTTTCTAAATAGAATGGTTTGTAACTAACGACGGTTTGTTTGTGCTTATTAATTAATATAATTATGTTTTCAAAAAGTTTAAAATTATTCTAAAAATTAAAGTGTTTCATAATTAGAGAAATCATAATGAACTTAAAACCTTTAGTTGACAAGAGATCATAGATTTTACTGAAGTCATCAACGCCAGTGTCGAATCTAGGATTCAAACATAACGAGGTCCATTATGTGACAAGATAAGTCGGTAGAAAAATTTAATAATGGGACAAATATTTTTTTAGTTATGGGTCGGGTAATATGTAAATCAAAAGTATTATAAATAACGACGAAACATTATATATATATAATATATATAGAATCAGGATCAAATAAAAAGAATTTTATGGTAAAAAGGGTAAGGAGGAATATGAACTTGACACGTGGCATAACCATAATAAACCAACAAAAGGGTAATTTAGGAACTAATTAAATAAATTCTCTCCCTTATAAACTGAAATATCCGTCGGTGGTGTCGTATTTCCCATTTGAAACCCTGCCCTAAACGCACGCACAACCTCTGTTTCGTCGCCCCCCTCCGCCGCTCCCTGCTCCGGCGGCGACGTTCCTTCTCCGGCGACGCTCCTTCTCCGGATCTCGCTACCCACTACCCTCGTTGAAACCCTGCATCGCATATCAACCTCCCCCAAAACTGAAACCCTGCATCGCCGCTACATCCGTCATGAAGTCAAAGCCCTTCGTGAAGTCGAAGCCCTTTTCAAGCACTGTTGCTCCTCCGTGAAGTCGATGCCTATGTGAAGTCGATGCCGTCAAGCACTGCTGCTCCGCCGCTGCTCCATTACTGCTTCTTCACCACCACCGCCGCCGCACCGCTGCCATCGTCTTAGGGTTTCTGTGGTTGTGTATCAACGCCGGTGACACCACCATCGATTTAGGGTTTCCATGGTTGTGCATCAACTCCAGTGACAACCGCCATCGATGCACAATTATCATCGCCGTCGTTCATCTTTGCTGTTATCTCGTGCATCAGATTTACACAAATTTTGTATCATCAAAATGGTTTGTAATTTTTGTATTTAAATGTAAACTGTGAATCATGATGGTTTGTGCATTGAATAGGGCTGGATTTGTGAATCTGTTTGTTATTTTTTGTGCATCTTTGATGAATCAAAAGCCATTCATCACTTGTTAAATTTGTGCATCTCTCGTTGTTATTGAATCTGGTATGCTTGAAGCTGGTATATTTTTGAATCTGGGCAAACACTAAGTTGAAACCGAGAAAACAAGAATTTTAGTTTTTTTTTTTTTTTGCATTTCCAGATCTGCCCTTGTGTGGCAGTTACTAAACGTGGGTTTTGAAAAAATTTTGTTGACTTTTGTTACAAATTGTGTGGCTAGGATTTCTCCTTATCCTTTTTACCTTAATTCTCTTTTTACAATATCCTTACCCTATATATATATATATATATATATATATATATATATATATATGAAAAAGTTCATACGAGAACCATTCTTAGTGCGAGAACCAATCTGAGCCGTCCAATTCCTCATCCTTTAATGTCATTGTCCACCCATGAATTCCTCACATGCACCCTGCCACACACTATCCCTCCACGCTCTTTATCCGTTTAACTTCCCATATCCAAGGAACGGCTGAGATTGGTCTCGCGGTTCTCGCACTAACAACGGTTCTCGCATGAACCCTCCCCTATATATATATACTCCCAAAAGAAATAGCATACATTACAATTGTTTTACCGGATGTTCAAGAAGTGAATCTAAATCAACATTCATATACTTTTATAGGTTTCTTTATTTATTGTCTTTAACAATTGTCTCTTCCAACATTTATTGTTTTGGGAATATCGTTTGAACTAGCTAGATTCACCAATTTTGTTTTAGAAAACCAAAGCATTGTAGTTTAATTTAACATAAAGATTAGTGCATTAGATGAGTAATATAAAGTTAATCAAAATCAATACAACTCAATTACTCAAACACAAAAGTAACTTATATAAATTGAAATTAATAAACCTAACTTATATAAATTAAAATAAATGAAAGAGTCTCAAACACAAAATAAAAATCTAAAAAGAAAAAAGAATTGTAAATACAAAAAAGTACATGATAAAACTTGAAAACCGATTATTTTTATGAGGTCCTTTTTGTAATTTTAAGGTGGTCCAAGATTTATATGTATATATATTGTTAAAAAAAGATTCTTTAGTGGGGTTCACACACCCCATTGAAATGCCAATAGATTCGCCCCTGATCAACGCAATGGTTAATTGTAAGATATCTGTTGAATCTATGGTCTCCACCCTCATGATTTTCATACTTTTGATCGTGGCATACAATTCTTCAAGTATAGTTGAAAGTTCATCCAACCCATGATGAATCTAGGATTCAAACATACTGTGGTCCATTATGCGATAAGATGAGTCAGTTAAAAAATTAGATTACGGGAAAAAAATTAATTATGGGTCGGGTAACATGTAAATTAGAAGTATTTTAAATACCGACGAAACATTAAATAAATATCATAAAATTATTACAATCTTTGTACCGGATCTTCAAGAAGTGAATCAAAATCAACTTTCTTACACTTTTATGGGTTTGTTTACTTATTGTCTTTAACAATTCTTTCTTCAACATTTATTATTTTGGGGAATTTCCTTTGAACTAAATTTACCAATTTTGTTTTAGAAAAACTTAGTATTGTAGTTTAATTTAACACAAACATTAGTACATTAGATGGTTAATATATAGTTTAATCAAAATCGATAAAACTCAATTACTCACACACAAAAGTAACTTATATAAATTATAATTAATTAGCCGTGAGAGAGTCTCAAACACATAATGAAAAACTAAAATATAAAAGAATTGTAAATAAAAAAAGTACATGATAAAAACTAAAAGTCCATTATTTTTATGAGGTCTTTTTTGTAATTTTAGGAAGGTCCAAGATTTTTATATACATATATAGTTACAAAAAACATGTTCTGTTAGTGTGGTCCACACACCCCATCAAAGTATACATGGAATCGCCTCTGATCCAACCCAACGGTGAGGACATGTAATACACACTACAATTCTTCAACACAATGTCTCCTTTAAATTGGGGACGTTTATCAACTTTACTTTTAAGTCACTCCTATTAAAATACTGGTTAATTTAATTTAGCTAAACAGAATTTTATGTAAAGTTAAAGAGCAAGAAATTAAGAATAGAATTTGTTAGACCCAAGTTGTGTTTATTATATTATTTTAGTTAAAGTTTGCTTCTAGTTGTATTCCCTAGAAATATAGGGTATATTATGAAAATAAATGATAGGTATATAAACAATATAACTAACCCTAATTCATTTAAGCATTTTAATATTTCAGATCAAATTGTGTATTTTTAGTTCTCTCTCAAACATTTATAATAAGTAAATCATCATTATTGTGGATTTACTTCAATAACCATTGATACTTGATACAATTGGTAACATACAATTGATATAAGAGCCATGAGTGAATAAAGGTGAGTTTTAAATCTTGAAAAGAAAAGAAAAACATCAAGTTCTTGAATAGCCGTACGTGTTCTTTGAAAAAAAAAGTCACCTAATTGCTTGTTTGAACTAATTTCACCTATCTATTTTTTTGCTTGAATTAAATCACCTGCTTGCTAGCTAGTCTGCTTACTAATTCTCCGGCATGCTTGTCTGCTTGAATTAATTCTCCTGCTTGCTAGCATATATGTTTATATTTTTTTTGGCCGTAGCCTCCTAATAACCCTAATTTTCATATGAACTTTAAACGCTTAGTTATTTGTCGGATATTTGTTGAATCTATGTTCTCCACCCTCATGATTTTCATTACCATTTCTTCCACTTACGATCGTGGCATACAATTCTTCAAGTATAGTTGTAGTTCATCCAACCTAGCGGCGAGGACACATGTAATACGCACCATAATTCTTCAACACAATGTCCCCTCTAAATTGGGAGACGTTTAACAGCTTTATCTTTATGTTGAAATGCTAGCTAATTTGTTTTAGCTAAAAGAGGATTTTGTGTAGAATTAAAGAGCAAGAAATTAAGAATAGAATTATAAGACACAATCTAACATTTACCGACTACCGAGTAACAAGAGGATTCTATGTAGACACAATTTAAACATATATAGTCTCCCAGGAACCAACTCAAATCAGCTTTTTTTTTGTTGTTTCATATATTTTTCTAATATATATACAAACACAATTATCACACTTGTAATTTATCAAGAACCTAAACAACCCAACACTCTTTCCCCACGTACTCTCTCTATTTCATGAAAATTGTTAATTTAAGCAATTACTTTGTACTAACAAAATCTTTTTTCATTCACTTTTACTATGATGGAATTTGTATTATGATCAGAAAAATAGCGTCCAAAAGAATTAAAGAACTAGGGTTGAGACGATAGTGATCTACTGGTTGTCGTTATGAGATGGTTTGCTTCTGCTTTCCAACATTTGCCAATATCTTCGGCTATTCGCTTAGCATCGGCTGATGTACCAAGTAATCCACGTTTGGTGAACCCAACGGCGTAAAGCCCATATGCACCTTTCCATCCGTTAGGAAATGGTCTTCGGGGATACCCGTCTTTCTCCGAGAACATGTTTTTCTCCTACACATAATAACATATACTCTTACATTTTTTTGACAACAAATCATACACTCCTTAATTTTACTCTTACATCTATACTTTTGTTTATTATGAAACTTGAACCCGCATTTTTAATTAAACAACACCCAAGATACCTGATATAGCTTGACTACAAGTCATTTGGTATATACTCTTACATGTTCTCATTTAGAGGATGTGATTTAAACTTTTAATCGCTTATAAAAAGAAAAATAATGGAGAGAAAGCTGGTACCTTTAGCCAAGATGGAACATTGCTTTTGTATCCTGTTGCTAGAATAATTGCATCAAATATCTCTATTTTCCCATTCACAAATTGCACACTATGATGGGCTATTCGTTGAATGCTTGGATATATCTACATATATTAAGAAGCAAATAATTAATTAGTGCAATAATATAATTACTAAATGTATATAATATCTATCAACACAAATATTAAAATCAAAAGAATAAATAAAATATATAATAAGATTGAGCAATTAAACATTTCTACTAAATATTCGTTTGTAAATTCTTACAACTGTCAATAATTATATATAACATCTAGATTTTTATTTTAATAAAATTAAAATTATAACTATACTTATCAATAAAACAATAAATTTTTATTGGGTATTTGAAAAATATAAGGAAGTGAAAGACTAGTTGAAAATGCTAAAAGTAGAGGGGCATGTTGGAGCAGAAATTATCATGCTTAGATGTTTTAATGATCAAAAGAGATCTATATCCAATGATTATAGATTTGAATAAAAGGAAATCAAATGTACAAAGATATTGGAAAAGATTTATGTAAATGAAAAAGCACATTAAAGTTTAAAAAAGTAAAGCATCCATAAATAGTAACTAGGCGTTAAGTTAACCTTGATGTCTCCACTTTTGATTTTTGCTAGTGCCCCGACATCTAATACAGGAGTCTTTCCAGATGCGTTCTTGAGCTCAAGAGGTCCTACCAACGGCCGGTCAAGTCCGAACCTAGCTGTGTTTCCAAGCATCAACCATGAAACCAATAACAGAAACCAGTCAACTAATCTAAGTGGTAACCACTTGAGCAACCACATTGACAACCCAAAAGTCGATTTTCCCAACATATCTCGTGGTAGGACATGTACCTGATTCATTTTCAGATTTAACCATTCACTTATTAGTACTTTCTCGATTCCACTTTTTTTCTCATAAAAACAAAAAATTATCAAAGATTATTACAATATATATGAAGAAATTAATTAATTATCGTCGCTTTTATTTTAATATACTTATATTTGAATATACGATCTACCAAGAAAAGGTTGCAATCATAATGTTATAACTTTCTTGCATAGCTCCATACCATGCTCATATAAAATTGGTTACGATTGTTGTTTTTTTATATAAATACATAACATTTTAGAGCCCATCATTTGCTAAACGTATTACGTATCTAAACCCTAATGCACATCAAGAATCAATAGAATACAAGAACTAATAATAAGAGATTGAGCTTTCAAAAAAATAAAATTATTTTAATTTTTTTTTTTTTGTGTATATATGATTGTGACTAACAATAAAGAGATCAAGAAAATAAAGCTAAAATTTGATGGGGGCTTGACAAGTAGTTTTGGCTTTGATAGAGGGGTAGTTCAAGTCATTTTCATTGAGGGCCATATATGCACACCATGTATTTATTAAAGGAGCCTTTAAAGTAATGAAACACTCTTGTAAGTTGTAATTATGAATTTTATTTTATTTTAATTCCCATTAATTTTTTCTTTCTACACTTATAGTATTTTATTTGTTTAGGTGCTTTTCAGGTGTTCCATGCTCCATATATATATATATATATATATATATATATATATGTATGAAGAAGTTCCATTGAGAACCATTTTTAGTGTGAGAACCGCTAGAACCAATCTAAACCGTTCAATTCTCCCTCTTTCAATGTTATTGTCCACCCATGAATTTCTCACATACACCCTGCCACACTTGATCCCCCCACGCTCTCCATCAATGAATTTCACTTATCAAATCAACGGCTAATTAGATTGGTTCTCGCGGTTCTCGCACTAAAATCGGTTCTCAATGGAACCCGCTCCCCTATATATATATATATATATATATATATATATATATATATATATATATATATATATATATTCTTGTGCTTACCAAGAAAGTGACTTTTTTTCCTCAGATTTTTCTACTAATTACAAGATCTTTTGATATTAAAAAAAGTAATACTCCGTTAATTAATCTAGTTAATTAAGATGAACTGTTATTTAAACAGGATTTTGTCGTTTAGTTGTTCATACAAATATTTATAAATTTTATTTTAAGAGTATGCATAATGGGTACTCGTGATGAAAGAAACAAGATATAATGAGCATGGTGCTCCTTATCTACCATTGTCATAGCGTCTTGATTTGCTCGTGCTTGGCCAACTCGTAGTGATGATAACGCGCGAGCGACACAACTTGTTAACCTTTTCTAATCTTTTTTTATATTTTCAAATAGGATTAAAGATAGATATTTAATTATGCTAGTCTAATAATAATAATGATACTTACAACTGCGAATGATTAATTAATGATAATTACTGATCATGTTTAAGATAATGATTTATGACAACACTGATAACATTTACCACTATGCATGGTTAGTCTAAAAGTGAAAAGATGTTGCATGCGGGCTCTTGTATATATATATACTATATATGAGTATAACACTAATAAGAAAATCTTGAATTTTATAAAATATTTAATTTATAAGTAATAGTTTAAAATTATATATAAAAGTGAAACAAAATAGTCTAAAACTCTCGTAAAACAACTCGTTTTGAAATTTGACATATAACTCAGAAATTAACCAATTTTTAAAAGAAAATAGTGTTTAAATTTGAGCAAATTGTATCAAAGAAAATTTGAAACATTTTCAAAGAACATACAAAACATTTTATTTAAAAAAAATTTGAACCCTTTAATTAATTTTTAAATCTAGGTTTAAACTGTCAATTTTATATAATATTGTTACCTTATTTAAAAAACAAAACGTACGTACTAAAATAGTAAAATCATGTCAAAGATGTAAATTGTAAATTAAAACTACAAGAAGTAAAGTGAAAATAATTATAAAAAAAACTTTCTTATATAGATGACCCATATATCTGTCTCACTTTAAAAATTACATAAAAAGTAAATGTTTATGTTATAGTTAGAGGAAATCACAACATATATATATAATATTATATATGAAGTTTTTATATGCATCCTTGTTTATTATATACTGAAGGTTTGAAATTAAATTAGTTTAAATTTATTAGTTTTAAAATTTTTAATAAATCTGAATTATAATAAATTTAAAAAAAGATTAGGGACATAAAATACTCACTGCATCCCTAACAACAAGTGAAGGCTTAGCATTGTGATTGCAAAGATCCAAACACACTTCCATTCCTGAATTCCCACAACCAACCACTAACACTTTCTTTCCTTTGTACACACTTCCACTTTTATACTCCGATGTATGTTTCACTACCCCACCAAACCCCACCATCCCTTCAATCTCCGGCACCACCGCCTCCGCATTCTCTCCGGTAGCCACCACCAACCACCGGCAAACATACTCCACCACCTCCCCTTTCATCCCAACACTCCTCACTCTCCACATCCCTACACTCTCATCATACTCCGCACTCTCCACACTCGACTCGAAAACCGGCTCGATCCTATACCGTCTGGCGTACGCCTCTAAATATCCAACAAACTGATGTTTATCAGGGTACGTAGGGAAATCCTCCGGGAACGGCATGAGTGGCAACTCGCAGAATTGTTTGGGAAGGTGTAGTCGGAGTCTATCATAAGTTTTTAGCTGCCAAAGTGAGGCGATACAGTTCGACCGCTCAAGAACGACACTTGGGACGCCTTGCTCTTTCAGGCACGCAGCGGTCGCGAGCCCAGACGGTCCGGCGCCCACGATGACCGGACCGGGAACCCATACTCGACGTCTTGATTTACAATATGAGAACACATAATGAGGATCATGAGTCATTTTACCTTGCATTTCTCTTAAATAATTGTCCATTTTTTTCATGTGGTATAAAGGGTTCAAGAGATCGAATGGATTTGTGGGTTGGATTAAATGATACTAATGATAAAAATGGAGATGAAGGTGGTGATATATAAATACACACATTCCTTTTGTTCATAAGAGAGTGTGATGATATAAAATTGTGGGAGCTGAGTGTATGTATGAGAGTCAAGCAAGTGGCATAGAGGAACAAATGAGAGTGGGGACATATATATAGTTTTTTTTCCCTCTAATTTGTATATTATACATTTTTAAATTTTAAATAATATAATATGTGACATAACTATAAAATATTACTGGTTTTAATATCATAATATATATATATATATATATATATATATATATATATATATATATATATATATATATATATATATGTATATGTATATGTATATGTATGTATGTGTGTATGTGTGTGTGTATTTTATTAACTGCAACTCACATACTCACTATAACTACTCCTAAATCTACTTTATTGTTCACAACTGAACTTGAACCCACAATCACTCAGGAGGGGTAACTACTCCACAACCACCAAATACCGTGTAAACAAATACTAAATTTTAAGTATTTTGAAATTACTAAATTACCTTTTAAACAAAGTCAATGGAAATCTAAATGAAGTAAGTATTAAATAGAGTTAAAATAATTCATATATTTCATTTATCAACTAAACCTTTCATATTAAGAAAAATCAACTCAATACAAATTAACTTTATTATTAAAAAAATATTTTCATAACCAAACCTTTTATTTTAAATATTCTATCATATATAAAACATGTTAACTTAATTAATAGAAAATATGTATAAGTAGAACTCATAAATTTAAATAACCTATACTGGAATTTATAAACATTTTTAAATAGTCATATAACAAGATAAAATAAAATAATTATCCATTATTTTACTATATATATATATATATATATAAACATTTAGTCTATGTATTTTATGCAATTTATCTTATTTTTTAAGCACAAACCTTTTTTATTATTTTATTATTTTCAAAATTTATATTACAAATTAAAAAAGAGTTTATGGAGAGCAGATAATCTTCATTAACCCTAATATGTATTTGTGAAAATCAAATTGCACCCAGAAACATAAATTGAGGACTTAATGACAGGGTCATGCATAAGAGTAAATTGGAGAAAATGAAACCCAAAAGTATAGATCGAAGACGATGAAGATGAGCATGGAAGATGAAATCCTAATATGAAGATTGAAGATGATGGAAGACCAAAGAGAGACAACCGAGATAGATCGAATTGGAATGAAGGATTCTTCATAAAAAATTTGCAAATCACTCACAAGTTCGTTCCTATTCCTTTAATCATGTTAATTTCTTATTTAGATGATCAATTGCTTGGGTTTTGGGATTAGAAACTGTCGACCAAGGGTTTGAGTCGATGATGATGAAATTGAGTATTCAAATATTGCTAAAATATGAAATTGATAAGTAGGGTTTGTTTGGTTTGTGTGTTTGATGATTTTGTACGAAACATGAATTTAAACTAATTTTTCAAGCTATTGATGATTCAAGATTAACTGTGTTTTGGTTATTTGTTATTTATTCATATGAATGGTAAAATGAAGCTTACAATTTGGGTTGATTCGGCATAAGCTTGAGTCCCCTTTTATGGTTTTTAATTTTAAGGTTTCCTATTCTGGTTTTAGTTTACGATTCAAGTGACTTATACTTGTATGTTCATGAAGGATGGTTTACAATTGAATGGATTCACAACTGGTCAATTTACGATTGAATAATCTGTGATTGAACCAAAGTTTTCGATTGATGTTGATTTACGATTGTGGTTATTTTTTATTGGTAAGATTTTCGAATGGCAAATCTGCGATCTGTAATGATTTCGATTAAGGTTAAATGGTGATTTGGCCGGTTTGTGATTTTCAAGGTTCGCGCCTGTTAATTATTCAATATTATGATTTTTGATTCAATGACTTACGACTAGGAATTCGATTGTAGAGTGTTTCGTGAGCTTGGTTTTTACGCAAGGGGTTTTGGTGATTTTATTTTCTAGACCTAAGGTGAATTTAGTTATTTTCTAAAACCGAGTACAAAGACTAAATCGTTTTCGAAAGGACTTATGATTTCATGATGTTTAATAGCAACGCACACGACTGATTTAATGATTGATTAATGATGTATTTAATAATTATTTGATGATGCAATGTGGCTTCATATATGATGATAATGATGTGATTAATTTAATTATGATGTTTATAATTGTGATGATACGATGATATGGGTGGGGGTAGACGTGCTCCTAAGAAGCATTGACAATGCCTAGTAGGTAGATTGTGTCTTCTAGGACTTGCTAAAACGATGATGGTTAGTTGTAAGGTTTTCTAGGCAACCTTGGAAAAACATGGTGTATGGATGCTTAAAGTGCTTGTACACTGGAGTGGTGTTCGACCGACGATGATGAGGTAACTCAACGCGCATAAAACCATGATGGTGGAAGGAGGGCATGATGATGGGGGCGTGGATCACACTTTCACCTGAACGAATTATATCGGAGTAGCGAAAACGGAGGGACCATGGTAGTATGCGTACGAGTAGCAGTCATGCCCCGCTTGGTACTAGACTTCCCAGACACGCCTAGCGAACCAATGCTAATGCGGACAGACCTTGGAACTCTAGTGGTTGTCAGGCACGTATATGGTATATCGGCGTAGCAATGGTATACGATGAATGACGATAGACCCTACTTAAGTGTGATGAAAACGAAGTAGACACTGACAATTACTATAGTTGATAAGATGTTCCAAGATGTAAAACAATGCCTATAAAGATAATGATGTAATACGATGTGAATGGTGAGTTTTTTAAATTATGATTCTTTTACGATGAAACTTGACCATGCGGGGATTGTTTACGATGTTATGTGGGTGGGTCAAGTTAGAGGTTGAGATTTATCATTATAAACCTGAACTTGAGTTACGATTGTTTTAATGTGTGCTTTGTTGCAACTGCTGCTGATTCACAAGGAGTAGGCTAACACTTGTTTCTTTGAATGTATCCTATACTCATTTAGGTGACGTAGGTGTGTTAGTTGCCTAGTGAGTATACGCACGGCTTGTGGTTGACATTTAAGAATGTTGTATATTTTGAAATGGCGGTTTGACTACGAGGTAATGTAGTGTTTTATTTATGATGATGTTTTGTTTAACGGTTTAAACTGTTTACATTTAATAAGGTGTCTAAAGATTTCCGCTGCAATATTTTAAAAAAATTACTAAATTGTGAATTTCCGAAACTATGACATTACATTATAAGACTATGAAACTTCAATTAATTGGGAATACAATGAAACCCCACATGGAACATTTCAAATTGACCCGAACCTTACAAGTATTTTAGAAGTAATTTTGGCATGCCAATATCTAGCCATTTTGGCACACTTGTGTCTAGTCATTTTTTCACGGAGTATGCCCCAAACCCTGGAGGGAGTTCGTTAAGCCTAACATGGCCTGTAACCCCATGGATATGCCTGTGTCTACCTTTGGACAGGACCTTGTTCAATAGGCACAACTACATTTCCTACCAAGATCATATCAAATCTAAATTCGAGTGTTTCCAGCACTTTCAAATAAGGTTGGTTTTCTTGACACGACACGAATTCAACATGAAAAAGGTGACATAAACACGACATTCTGTTAATGACCCGAATAACACGATAAACACAACATTGTAAAAGTTTTTAAAAAGAAATTGGGACGACATCTGTATTGAAAACTTAAACCTTACTAGATTCTTGGCATTTCTCTCTCTCATTCTCACTTCTCAAAATGAACAACGTCGTTTTTAGTACTATCTATTTATTGTACTCAATGACGGTCTTGAGTCTTGTCATAGCTATTACTTTCTTGTTGTTGACCGTCTCCTGTACTATCTCACATGGATTGCTCGACCACATGAACAATTTCTTAGTGATTATTGGGTTGTACGATTTAAAAAGTATAAGTAGAACTTACATGTTTCATTCATAATTCATGCCTTTTTTGATTAACTACATATTAAAAACTCAAAAGAAAAAAAAAACTCGTCCAATACATCTGGCTGAAAAATTGGTCAATACGAATTTGACACAAAACACATAACCTGTCACGAGAAAAAAATGATACAACTCGATCCGACATGAAAATAAATGGGTCAAAAAGTCTAAACAAATTTGACACAAAACACGTAACCCGAAACAAACACGAATTGACACCCCTCCTTGTAAATACATGTCTAATGTTAGAGTATGCCTACTGACACACGTACACCAAATAATCACTACCGATGATGTTTAGGCCTTGTTACTGAAAGAACTATCTTATTATTTTCTAATACATGCCAGGAACAAACAAGGAACTAATATATACATACTAACCCTAAAGCCCATAAGGGGCCCAAATGTAATAGGCCTCAAATAACACTAACACTAACACTCTCCCTCAAGCTGGAGCATAGATATTGATCATGCCCAGCTTATTACAAATATAATTAATTCTATTCCCCGGCAAGGCTTTGGTGAATCCATCTGCAAGCTGCCCTCCTGATCTCACATGAGAGGTTGTAATCGTTCCATCCTCTATCTTTTCTCGGGTGAAATGACAATCCACTTCAATGTGCTTAGTCCTCATGAAATACTGGATTATTGGCAATGTGAATAGCCGCCTCGTTATCACACCACATATTCATTGGTTTTGACTGGGAAATCCCAATCTCATCAAGTAGATTGCGCAACCATACAAGTTCACAAGTGGTTTGAGCCATAGCACGATATTCAGATTCGGCACTCGATCTTGATACAACATCCTGCTTCTTACTCCTCCAAGATACCAGATTTCCTCCAACGAAAACACAATAACCTGTTGTAGACCGTCTGCAGGGTCTCCACCGTAGTCAGCATCAGTAAACCCTTTTATTATGTGATGACCATGATTTTGATATTTAATGCCATAACCAGGAGCTCCTTTCAAATACTTTAAAATATGACAAACAACATCCCAATGTGAGGTTCTTGGAGACGACATGAATTGACTTACGACACTTACTAGAAAAGAAATATCAGGACGTGTGATTGTCAGATAGTTAAGTTTTCCCACAACTCTTCTGAACATCTCTGGATTCTCAAGAGGGTCACCATCATCTGCTTTCAACTTCACATTTGGGATCATAGGGGCTTCACAGGGTTTCGCCTCAATCATACCCAAATCATTCAAGATGTCTAAGCAATATTTGCGTTGAGACAAACAGATTCCTTTGTGTGTACGAGACACCTCAATTCTCAAAAAATATTTCAGTGGACCAAGATCCTTGGTCTGGAATTGAGATGCTAGAAAATCCTTTAACTTCTTAATTCCATTTTCATCACTACCGGTAACAACTATATCATCAACATATACCACTAACAAAATACATCCAGAGTTAGAAGAAGCAAAAAACACCGAATGATCATATGAGCTCCTTTGTAGTCCGAATCTTGTAACTACAGAACTGAACCGACCAAACCAGGCTCGAGGAGATTGTTTTAAACCATACAGAGACTTTCGTAATTTGCAAACTTTACCACACTCCCCCTGAGCAACGAAACCAGGTGGTTGCTCCATATAGACCTCCTCAAGTAACTCACAGTGCAAGAAGGCATTTTTCACATCTAATTGATGAAGAGGCCAATTGTAAGTAGCAGCCAGAGATATGAACAAACGAACCGATGATAATTTAGCAACAGGAGAGAATGTCTCTGAATAATCGACCCAATAGGTTTGAGCGTATCCTTTTGCAACCAACCGAGCTTTTAATCTAGCTACTGATCCATCTGGATTAACCTTTAAAGTGAACACCCACTTACAACCAATGGCCTTCTTGCTTGTGGGTAAACTTACTAAAGTCCACGTGTCATTGTGCTCAAGAGCATTCATTTCTTCGATCATAGCATTTCGCCAACCAGGATGAGCTAAAGCCTCTCCAACAATTTTAGGAATAGATATGGAGTCTAACGAAGCTACCAATGATCGAGAAGCTGTAGACAGCTTAGCATAAGACACATAAGAATCAACTGGATAAGTACATGAACGCTTACCCTTCCGAAGGGCAATAGGAACATCATGATCAAACTCTTGAGATGATGAACCGGGTTGAGGATCCCCAACTGTAACTGTATCTGAATCTGAGTTGTTATTATCAGATTGAGGATCCTGTGTTGTATCTGAATCACTATTAGATGACGGATCACATGCCGGAACATCACGGTTTGGAGGGACATGGCCAGAATGTGGAGCCACAGGAGTTTCTGAAGTAGCGGTCGTAACGGTTCTGTGGGCTGTTCAGAGGTAGAAGGAATTGAGGATTCATCCGTTGAATGCGAAACCGGTATAGTATAAATCAACAAATCATCATTGTTTTCATGATTAGGAGAAGTGGGTACAGGAAAGAAAGACGTTTCCTCTACAAACGTGACATCACGTGAAACGATGTAACGATTGAGGGTAGGAGAAAAACACCTATAACCTTTCTGAATACGAGAATATCCAAGGAAAACACATTTGAGAGACTTTGGATCTAGTTTACCAATGTGAGGCCGGGTATCTCGAACAAAACAACTGCAACCGAATATCTTAGGTTCAATTGGGAACAAACATTTATTAGGAACAAGAACAGACATCGGAGTCTCACCATACAGAACGGCCGATGGCATACGGTTGATTAGAAAACACGCAGTAGAGATTGCATCTGCCCAGAATGGTTTCGGGACTGTCATCTGAAACAATACTGCACGCGCCACTTCAAGAAGGTGACGATTCTTTCGTTCAGCAACTCCATTCTGGGCCGGAGTATCTACACATGAGGATTCATGAAGAATACCCTGTTGACGCATGTACGTCTGAAAGCCTTCAAAAATGTATTCCTTTGCATTGTCACTACGCAAAGTTTTCACAGAGACGTCAAATTGCGTTTTAATTTCAGCAACAAAAGAACAAAAATGAGTGAATACTTCAGATCGATTCTTCATCAAGTATAGCCAAGTAACCCGGGAGAAATCGTCCACAAAAGTCACAAAATACTTGAACCCACTTTTAGAAGTTATGGGGCAAGGACCCCATACATCTGAGTGAACCAATTCAAATAAAGATGCAGCTCGTTTATTAACTCTCGGACTTAAATGAACACGATGGTGCTTAGCAAATTGACATGAGTCGCAATTTAGGGATAACAGATGTGAAAGTTGAGGATATAATTTCTTTAAACTCTAAAGGGATGGATGCCCTAAACGGCAATGTAATTCAAAAGGAGAGAGTGATGCTAAACCTGCTTGTGGTTTTACTTCCTGAGGTTCAAATACATAAAGTCCACCGGATTCTCGTCCTCGACCAATGATTTGTTTTGTTGACAGATCTTGAAAGATACAATAATCAGGATAAAAGGTAACACTACAGTTCAATCCACGCGTAATTCTACGGACTGATAGCAAATTGAACGTAAATTTAGACAGACTTAATACTGACGATAATGACATAGATTGAGAAAGTTTAACTGTTCCGGACCCAATTACTTGAGAGATAGATCTATCGGCAACTACAACCTTGTCAGAAGATCGGTGTTTACTGAAGTTACACAGTAGACTATGATTACCTGTCATATGATCCGAAGCACCAGTATCAATAATCCATTCGCAAGCAGATGATAATAAGCAAGTAGGATTACACCCCTCGATAAAAGTAGAGAACGAGGTAGATGGTTTCAAGTTAGCCATAACCAATGATTCAGGAATCGTAATTAAGCCTCTTGAGTCAAAATAAAAGCATAACACTCAAGTAACGTTGATGATGTCAAAGAAAAGAGATAACCAAACTAGATTGTCCAATCAATTACCAAAACCCGAATGTCATACAAATGTTCTAACTGATCAAAAGTTCCAGATGTTACCATGAGAGCCAAACCAAATCAGAAATCTCAAATATTTCCACAAGAGGCCAAATATACTAACCAAACTCAAGAGCACTACAAGCAGAAAACTAAAGCAACGAAACCAGTAATTACTTCTAAAATCAAAATGTAGCTTCAGAAATCAGATCAGCTAGCAAATTTCTTCACAACAAGGTAAACCCAAACAACAGAAACATGAAACCCAACTGAGGGTATATGTTCAACAGACAAGAACCTTCAAAATCTCACCAGAAATGAAACCAAGAAACAAAACCGAGCATTCCGGCAGAAAAAACAGAATCGACGGTGGCCGGAGCAAAGCTCACGCGCCGGCGCGTGAGGAAGAGGCAGCGGCGCGTGGGGGCGCGTGACGGTGCGTAGCTCGTCGGAAGTGTATCGGAATTGATGGCTGAGGTCGCCGGAGACCACTGAACACGCCTACAGGGGCGATGAGAGTAACAGAGACCTTCTGGAAGGTCGATTTAACTGTGTTTGACGGGACTGGAGACTGAGCTGGTAGTATGCCCAGCTTTGATACCATGTTACTGAAAGAACTATCTTATTATTTTCTAATACATGCCAGGAAGAAACAAGGAACTAATATATACATACTAACCCTAAAGCCCATAAGGGGCCCAAATGTAATAGGCCTCAAATAACACTAACACTAACAGGCCTATTGGGTCACACACCGGGGGTTAATCTCGACAACAACCTAAGTGGAGGGACTAAAATAAGCAATTTGTGAAAGATTGGTGTGCAGAAAATAATAGCGCGTCGATCTCTTTAATTGTCCGCACCTCTATCTAATTGATAGATCGCACATCGATTATTTAGAAGATCGCGGCACAATCTCCTGTCAAACAGCATGCAACTTTTGCTTTTCACCTTCATTGTCTACCAATGCATGTGTATCTTTTCCTGAGATTCTTGGCCGGCCTTGGGCATCCAAGGAGGCATCTTGGGGTCTAGAAAAGGGACATGCATGAGCTCATAACTCTTCTTGATCATTCTAACACACATACACACTAAAGGGTAAAGAGAGTGTATTAGATGTGGGTTCTTAAGGATGTGATGCAAGAAGGTTCCATGGTTGTTTGTTCCACAGGGGTTTTCATGTGTTGAAGTTCACCTATGGCTTGCTAGTACAAGGAGGTCTCGTAAACTCTGTGTGGACTTTCGATAGAGGGCAGCTTGGTTTAGCTTTGTTGTTCATCCACCAAGTTTTGATTCATTCGAGCAAGCACAAGGATGGTATAACTTTATTTCTCTCTTGTTTACATGTTGCATTTCATAGTGATAAAGTTTGGTCCCTTTTGGGGTTTCATTGTTTTATGCTTTGTTTAGTTGTACATCATGCTTAGATTATTGTACTTTGCTTCCGTTGCTCTATTTCTGAAACCCCAACATCTAACAATCATATAACTTATCATCACTACATTTGACCAACCGTATTATCAATATACACAAACCTGAACTATTTGACTCATTAACAATACCCAATTCAAAATTTCTTCATTTAGAACACTAATTTCAGTCTTAAACCATATCTTTTGCTTAAAGTCAGTAGGATCACATCATCTAATCAATCAATTTAATGTAGGTAATTCGAGAACATCATTACCCATTATAGTCGATATACTGAAACTCAAGTATCAGAACTAATTAGGGCTCAAAACACATATCTTTACACTTGATTATCATCACTTTTACTAAATTAATCTTTAATTTGCTGACTTGATCAACCCTTGCTCCCTCTTTCCCAGGCTTCCAGAGCAAATACCCACAACACACATACTATTTATTTACTTTTAAAATCAAACCATCCATTTATTCTTATGTAAGTTTGCTAGTTTGGCAACCAAGGCCTCTCTAGTTCCTCTTTAATTTGATCACAAAACAAATTCATTAGAATAATAAACTTTGAAACTTGACCACTTTAGTCCCCATATTTTCATGCAACAATATATTTAATATAATAATTAATCACATTTATAGAAAAATTTATGCATTTATCTCAATCAAATAATATATAATTTGAATTTTAAATCAGATATAATTAATTTGTGGGATTACTTACTTTAGGGTGTTACACTAAAGGTGATTGAAGAAGTTAAAAATGAATAACAACGAGTTAAAAATATATTCTATCCAATCTTTCGAATTGCAGATTTTCTTTTTTACACCTATTTTATCCGATTTTGTTTGAGTTTGATTACTCTCAATGAAGAAGCTTGAAGAACCTTGTATTACCAAGTCCAAATAGCTAGCCCGAAGAAGAGTATGATAAACCCCATGAAAATTCTTAATAGTCCTTGAAAGGAAAGTAGAGAACTTTTATGCTCATCAAATATTTGAAGGAGAACTGAAGTTAATAGATTAGTGCAACGCCTTCCTCACAAACTTAAGAACAACCTATTTTAAGGTTAGTATCTTTTACTCTTAAAAAAAAAACGATCAAAGTCTTCATTTTGTGAATAAGAAAAGAGACTTTTGAGGGAAGAAATAGCTATTCCCCTTCGGCTCAACAATAAATGGATATGGAGACGAATTATTCATAAATTCCATGTAAAAAAGTTAGTTTTTAGACATAATCTTGCACTCCTAGTGTAAACTTTCATAAGTTATGTAATTCTCTATTTCTTATGTTACTCTCATTCTTTCAAATATTATTAGGTTATACTACTTATCTTGTCCTAATAACTATATAACAATAAAATAAAATTCCTCACTTTATTGTTTAGTTACATTTATTTAGAAAAAAATTGTTGAATAGGATTGTCGATATCAGAAAATAAGAGAAGGAAAAGAAAGATAACATAACCGCGTTTATTGATTTGTGGATGGAACTTTATGAGATTATTGGACATGCACAGAAACCACTAATGACTAATAAGTTAACAAATATAAAGAATAAATATAAAACAATTTTAACAAAGCTCATGTTATTAATGTCACTGATTTAAGTTGTTTAACGACAAAATAATTAAAATTCTACTGAAATTAAAAACTAGGAAAAAGTAATTAGAGATTATAATACATCAAGGGGTAACCAAAAACACATATCATAACTACAAAAAGAGAGCATCACTAAAAAAAAATACATAAATAAGTAAATATATACAACTCTTTCTAAGACCAGTAGACAAATCCCAAATGCCAAGTTTTAAAAAAGAAATTTTGATTATTGTTGCATTATATATTTTATTACCCAAGAGGAGTCACGAATTAAGGAAATAGAGTAGCCAGCTGCATCTCCTACAAATTTAAATTGTAATGTAGTTTCTTTTTTTTTTGGTTGCTAATTAACGTTTTTTTAGGTTATTGTCCTCTCAATAGTATCTTATAAAATCAAATATGCTTATACAAATGTCATATTGAGCTCTTGATTTTGACTTTTGACTTGTGCATGTGTAAATCTGCTTGAATTGCATGCTTACGTTATTGAAATTTAAATCCTTATATTGTGTCAGTAGTTTTTGTATTAATATATATATATATATATATATATATATATATATATATATATATATATATATATATATATATATATATATATATATATATATATATAGGTTCTTGTGTTATTGAATTTAAGGGGTTTTATGTTAGAATCTACTTAGTCGATTATTTAAGGCTTGTAAGCATAATGTATTTTTAATTTTAATGTAATTAATTCTAGTTATTGCATTTCAAAAAAAAATTAATTCTAGTTATCTAGTACTTGATTTTTGAGTTTATATATTATGTTGACATCGCAGATAGTCGATTATTAAATTTCTTTCCCTTTCCTTATTATTTACATAAAAACTCAACTACTATAAGAAAAGTTTATACATCTGTTAGCATCTTAATTAGTCGATTATCATGTTCCTTTTCATTTTCTTGTAATCTAATTACATAAAGAAACAATTATTATAAATTTCTAAGTTTAGGATTTTAAATTTCATTGTGGACATAGGTGTAAGTTAGAGGGTGTGTTAGCGGTCCAAAATAATTACATAAACAATCAATTACTATTGGAAGATGTCTTTCCAAAAAAGTTATCATAGAAAAATTCATTAAACTTTATGTACTTTATGAGTTTACTATTGAAGAACACTTTTACCTTTGTCACGGTTTGAAATTTTTTCTGGCTTCCCTCCTAATGCTCATGTTCTATATATGTTGCTGCCGTTGGATGATGTACATTAATATTTTACCTACGTTCTATGACATTTACATGTTAAACGTATGAAAATGAAAAACTTGTAGATATCTAGATTTACATTGATAACTATATATTTATAGAACACAAAAGGAACTATGGCCCTGACAAATTAAAACAACCGGGCAAGGTTACCATATACTAAACTCTAATATAAATTATATACATGTCTATAATACTCCAATGCAGTAAGAGTGATAGAATGTCAGACACTCACACTAGAGTGAAATCACAATGAAAGAGAAATAAAATACACGGAAAAAGAAGAAAGAAATAGATAGAAAAGAATTTTGTGGCGTCACTACGGTGGCGATGGACTGACAGCCAAAGTGGTAGCTAGAAGTGCAATGATGGATGTAGGAACTGTGGCTGCAATGGCAGGAACGACAACTATGGCGGCGATGACAACAATGGAAGCTATAACTGCATGTGCAAGTGCTACAACTATTGTGGCAACAAGAGGCATGACGATAGCGGCAAAGGAATAACTTAATCTATCTTTATGTACAAAGAGTCCCTGGGACAGAAAGTAACGAAGAGAAAAAAACGCAACTTAAGGAAAGATATGTATTTTTCAATGGTGGCCAACTGTAGTAATATAAAATAATGAAATTTTCCCAGGTATCTTATATTATACTGATAACCATCTTTTTTAATAGATTAGTAACTAGCTATGAAGAATAAATGATACAAAAGAAAACCTTCATTAAAAACCGTAATGAACTCTAACCCATCTATACAGCCGGTTAAACCAACTTATACTAAATCATAATTCAGTCGATCTCTAATGTATTAAATTAAATAATATACAGTTAACCAATTTTATAAAATACATTTATAGTAGTTTAGTTACATTTATATTTCCAAATATATATAATGCTTAAATCGATATAACCTTTTCCAAGTACATTGCTTCTAATTTTATTAATTAAATCATTAGTTAATTAAATTATGAACCCTACTCATGATATATAGACAAAGAATCTCGTTTACAAAATTAATTAATTGATTATGTACTTGTATTTTTTTAATCCGTAGAGATGAGCTTGATTTGACATCACTAGTTAGTTCCATATTCGTAGAAAAGCATATCTAAAATTGGTTATTATTATATTACATATAGTACATATATATCAATATTAAAAACTTTTATGTTAACTTTCAAATGGAGCAACTAGAATACTTTTACAAACCCATTTAACATTGTAAACTCCCTAAACATGAGTAATTAATTACTACTAATTAAATATTATTCCTCTATTTCATGTTCACACTTCCAGGAATAACTTAAAAGTGAGAATCAAGCACCTAAAAAGAAATTAATAATAATAATAGTTCTTTTATCTGATTATTTATATATATATAGAAAATATACAACTAAAAGATATTGTATTGATAAAAAGCACCATTTTGTTAGGGCTGAGTGGACCTTTGTGTAAAAAATTACTTTTTGTTGTGCGATTTATTATATGAAAATCATCTTCTTTTGATTTTTATGCAGTTAATTGTTTTTGAAAGAAAAAACAAACAAAAATATCGGTTATTTCAACGATAAATATTTATATACCTTATAACATAAAATCGTTCTTATTCTATGTGGCACGTCTTATGGTTTCTTAAATTCCTAATTAAAGCCATTACGATTGGGACAAATATTATTAGAGTGTCTCATCTTCAATACGCGGATAACACTTTGATTTTTGGGAGATGGAGTACAAAAAATGTTAAAGCATTGGTGATGCTACTCAATCTATGGCAGGAAGCTTCAGGTCTTAAGGTGAATTTCAAAAAAAGTAGTTTGTGGGGTTTTGGTGTACCATTAGAAGAGTGCAGTCGTATTGCATCGTCTTTTGGGTTCAAACTTGGTTCGGGAGTGTTCAGCTATCTGGGGGTGCCAATCAATTTAAGTATGAGACGTAAATCACATTGGGACCCGGTTAAGTCAAAGTTTCAATCTAAATTAGCGGGGTGGAAAGCAAAGTTACTTTCAAGTGGAGGTCGGTTGACTCTAATCAATTCGGTTCTATCCAGCCTACCGGTGTACTTCATGTCTATTTTTCATGTTCCAACCAGTATCCTTACTATTCTTGATAGATTTAGGAGGGAGTTTTTTTGGGGCGGGGGGTTGGATAAAAATAAAAAAATAAACTGGATTAAGTGGTCAGATATAAGCGTTAAAAAGGAAAGGGGTGGGTTGGATGTGGGTAATCTTAATTTTTTTAATCTCAGTTTGCTCAATAAATGGTGGTGGCGTTTTTTGAATGACGGAAAAAAATCATTTTGGGTACAAATAATTCAAAGCATTTACGGGCCTAGGGGGTGGAATTCTTGTGTATCGGCAGGAAGGGGTGGTTTTTGGAAGGGGATCATACAATCGAGGGGGGCTTTGGGTAATATTGGTATAATTCTTACTTCCTTGCAAAAGATAAATGTCGGTGATAGAAGAAATACTAGCTTTTGGTTCGAGATTTGGAATGCTGAATCAACTTTAGCTGAAGACTTTCCAAGAGTCTTCAAGAAGCTGGGCAGGGTGGATAAAAAGATTACTGAAATGGGATCGTGGAGCGGGTCGAATTGGACGTGGGATTTGGGATTAGAGACTTCCTTCAGAGGCAGAGTTGCGGCAGAACTACTATCGTTGAAAGAAAGATTGGGGTCGGTTTTATTACATCAAAACACAACAGATAAAAAGGTTTGGTTACTTAGCGATGGAAACAACTACTCGGTAAAGAAATTGAAAAAGTTTGCATTTTTGGTTGGAGAGTAGCGAGAAAAAGACTTCCAGTAAGGGTGTGCTTAGACAAAAGAGGAGTAGATCTACACTCCTTATTATGCCCAAGATGTGAGATTCAAGTTGAGTCGGTGGATCATGAAATTTTCTCATGCCCAATGCTTCTTAACCTTTGGAAAGATGTTCACAGTTGGTGGGGAGTGACGTATCATCCGGTTGTTTCTTTTGAGGAGTTGTCTAAAGCAGTTCAGAGGGCGGACAACACGAGTAGCAAATTATTGTGGGAACTAACAACCAGAGTCACCACATATTTAATATGGAAAGACAGGAATGTGATGGTGTTTTCAGATGCAAAATCAACGGTCATGGGTATGATAGTAGAGATCAAGTTGCTGCTATTTCAGTGGATTAAAGCTCGGACAAAGACAAATGGGAATCTACTTTGGCAATATTGGTTACTAAATCCGTCAGGCCTTTCTATTACGTAATTAGTAGATTTTTGAGATCGTAGATTTGACTTTGGATCGTAGAATATAATTTCTTGGTATGTAATTTGGGGTTTAGAGGACACTAGATGGGACTTATATATGTATTCTATTTTCACTACTGGTGGAAAGGTATATCTCTTTTGGTAAGTCCATGTTCTAGTTATTATGTGCAATTAGCTGCAAATATATATATACATAGTACCTACTTTTCAAAAAAAAAAAAGTGAACTAGTAAGAAATGGTTAGTGTTGTGGGAATTTTTTAAGATTTTGTGCTTATGAATATTGAGTTGAGTTTCAAAGTTTTATGTTATTAATTACAAAAACATAACATTATGTTTAAACGACTTAAAGTCATGCACATTTGTGCTATTTGGTTGTATGAATCTTTGGCTGAGTTCCAAAGTTTTATGGTAGTGTGAATGTCTATATATATATATATATATATATATATATATATATATATATATATATATATATATATATATATATATATAGGTTTGGGATAAAAAAAGATGTGAATTAAAGTGAGATGCGAAAGATGCAATATGGGAGTGACACGTGTCGTAATTAAATCAACGGTGTTTTAGACATTTTAATTATTTTGAAATCAAGATCCCTTAAATCACGCTGACTAAATTAATTACCCCAGATCTACTTCTCTCTCTCTACACTTCACAAACCACTTCTGTAATTCCACCCCCACCACCGCCGGAATAGGAGAGCTATCACTGCCGGAATAGGAGAGCCTTGTAGTCCACCGTCATCGACCACCGAAGCCCACAAGCATTTGGTAACCCTGCGAGCAAACCTACCCCCTCTGTAACCCTAAATCACCACCGTCGACCATTCCCTGAACACTGCCGCCGAGTAATCCCTGAAGACCGCCGTCGCCTTCTGTAACCCTAAACCACGGCCGCCGCTCTGTAACCCTAAACCACCGCCGCCGCCACTCTGTAACCCTAACCTCTCGGGTCGTCGACCATGGCACCGCCCCATTCGCCGATTCAAGGGTTTTGCAGCTCTAAGCTTCGCCGCCGATGGACCACCGCGACCCGCACCTACTCTCTCTCTCCTCCCCTGAAGTGCCGACGCCATTCTCAGATCTGTTTATACCTCCTCTCAACAATCGCAGCCAGCCCCACCATTTGTAGTCGCTGGTTTCTGAATTAAAGTACGCACCATCGCCGTTTTCTCAAGATATGCAGCTGATTTTAGGGTTCTACAGGTTCTTTCTTCATCAGTTTTTGATTTTCAGAAGAATATGTTATTTTCATCAGTTTATTTGTTAGTTTTGTTTTCAAAATTGTTCATTCATCATATTTCTTAAGCTTTAAACTTGGTAATTTTTGTATGTAGTTGTTGTTTCATCATTTTGTCACCGTCTCACATATGATGTACTCGTCACTCACACTGCCACTGAATGCTTGAATATACAAAGTGGTGTATTGATGATACTTTGTTCACCAAGAATATTTGATGAAGTTGGATCACTGAGTGAAGATCCACATCTGTTTATAGTTTTTATTTCTTTTATGTTCTTGTTTCTGTTGGATTAGTGGTTTGTGTGTATCATCTTTTTTTTATGAATGATGCATCAAAGAGTATGGTCTTCTGATGATAAAGATGTTCTGTTTTATGAGTGATTTGTATCAAATTCTAATTTTGTATGATTAAAATAAAATTCTAATTTTCATCATATTTCTTTCTTAGTTCATAGGGAAAATGATGATGAAGTGTTTATCAATATTTGTTTTCATCATTTTTCATCAGTATATGTATTTATTAAGTGAGTATGAATGATGAATTATTCGTAGTTTTTTTTATTATAATTTTCTGTTTATGCTTAACAGTGATTTTTTGGGATCAGTATTTTTTGGATTCTATATTAAGACGTTAGCATGTTTGTAGGGATGATTGAATGGTGAAATAGTCAAAATTACCCTTAATTACCATTTTTATTAAATTATTTTAATAAACTGAATCTTTCTATAAATTGTAGATCTGATGAAAAATGGACGGTTTAGATCGCATCTTTCACATCTTAGGATAATTCACATCTCACAATAACCCTACTATATATATATGTGTGTGTGTGTGTGTGTGTGTAATTGTCTTCAGTAATGGAATACATATACTTTTATAATTATTCATATTGTTTTGTAAGTTGGTATGTAGATGTTGTTGGTGTCCTAGGTGGATGTAGTGATCTCATTGATACAACAAATGATGGACCTTCTACATTTGAGGGTTTGTTTCCAACTATTAAGCGAAATGTATGTATAACTTATTTTCTTTTTATTAATATTGACAAGCCCTTATGTTTTAAAACTTTGAAATGAATGTGTCTAATGTTTCCCATTTTTTTGTTTTGTTTTTTTATTTTGTATCGAACTTGTGGACACTCCTAAAATTTGAAAAAAAAATAATAATAAGAGGCAACACCTACACTGCACCCTTTGTGCTGAGCATGATGACCACTTTATGGAGTGTGTTTCTGCTTGTGGTGTAGACGCGCATGTAATTATCATGTTACAGCTTTTGAAACCCCGGGCTTGGTCAGGTAATTAGTTAAATTGTTTGCTATCTATTATTTTTACCAATGTACAATGTTTCTGTTGTACTCTTCTACCTACGGACAGAGGTATGATTGTCTACATCCACAATAACGAGATTGGGTATTGTTGTTGTTGTTGTTGTTGTATTTGTGTTTGTGTTTAAATTTCTATCATGTGATGATGATTGTGTGTTGTACTTTCTATGATGTCAGATTGTGTTAGCTAATCTCAATTTCTCGGTCACACCTAAGAAGTATCCAAAACATGTCAAGATCTCACATGTAGGACTTACGCAATTCATTTCTACAATCAATCAACTTTGATACCTACACAAAACATGCAATATATACTCACTTATGAGTATATGAGGATGACGTGGCATTCGATGGAGCTTTACCGATTGGTCTCTGTGGTCGAAATAGGTAAAAGTTATGTATAGATCTTAAGATCTTGCCAGGACATTATCTCGTATTCGATCACATAACTGAAGGGATGATACACATTACACACATTGACATATCCAGGCAAGAAATCATCCATAAGGACGAAGAGGTTATTAAGGCTACAGAAGAAGATATCATATCCAGACAAGAAATCATCCATACTGGTAATAACATAGACACACACACACACACACAGATATATATATATAATCAGGATCAAATAAAAAGAGTTTTAGGGTAAAAAGGGTAAGAAGAAACCTAGTGTTGCCATGTGTCCTTTTAATTTAAAAAATTTAAAAAGGTAAAATGGGTACTTTAAATAAATATAACTTTCTCAATCCTACCCCACTAACCCACGTCATATCCATCGTATAAGCATCCTATCGTTGCCTGCGCCGCTTTCATCCTCAACCCTAATCGATGCTACGCCGCTTGCATCCTCTCGACATCAGCAGATCGACGATGCCAACCTCCGGCGCCACGCCGCCTGTACCACTGCATGTGCGCCGCTCACGATGCCCTCACGAAAACAGAAACCCTAAATATGTTGTACGGTGTCGATTTTGTGAGGCGCTGCTCCCGTCGTCACTTTTGTGAGCGCCGTATAGACCGTATCGATACCTCCCGTATGCCATCCACTGCCGTCATCGTTCGCAAAGAGCCTTGCGCCTCGTGCCGTTCGAACCCAGAGTTTTGCCGGTCACCGCACGCCGTTCGTATTTTGCCGGTATCACTTCGCCGTTCGCAACCTTTTGCTATGCACAGTGACTGATTGTTCCAAGACCCTGAGATGCACAATCGATGAATGTAGAAAGATCAAGACCCAAATTCTTTCTTCATGGGAGATCTGTCGAACCCATAGATGCACAGTGACTGTTTCTTAACCGGTCCACCAACATCGATGTATCAGATTATATAAAGCAGCCCTCCGTTGGTTGTATCAGGTATCCCGATATCTTTGCATCATTCGATGATTGTTCCATAATCAGTCAGATGTTTGAATCATTCGTTATTGTGCATTTTTTGTTTGTTTTTTTTTCGTTAGTCGATGATTGTAATCAGTCAGATGTATTTGTGCACCAAATTTTAGTGGGATTTTGAATTTTGACATTTTTGTATAGGATGAATGATGATGAAAATCCAGATAGTGAATGTAATAAAATGGTTTATTTGTCTTTGTGAATTATGTTCATCAGATGTTTTGTGAATCAATTATATTTTCTAACTGATCGATGTAGCAGTGCTTGATACTGGTAAACGTATTCTTAAATATGTCCCTAAATATCAGAAAACTGTTTTTTTCAAAGATCGATTATACCCTTTTGTGAATTTTTTTATAATTATTAGAAAAATAAAAAAAACCATTTTTTTAGGGACACGTGGATGGTTGAGACTTCTCCTCACTTTTTGTAGTTTAAAACTCTTTTTACAGGATCTTGACCATATATATATATATATATATATATATATATATATATATATATATATATATATTTGATAAACATTGACAACATACACACATATGATATATATGTATAGATATTTTTTTAAATTAAATTTGATATACATTACATGTGTACACTATTTAAAAATAAGCATTTCAGCTTTAAATGAAACAAATCAACACCGGGAAACTACTGAAAATCAAGTCAGTCTAGCAAACACGCCAACAAGTAAGTATCTAAAATCTACGTATGAACTAAACACAAGCATGTTTAGATACACAACATTCTAACCATTTTTCCTTACTAGCTTGGCACCAAGAAGACGGAATGATGTCACAACAGAACACACAATGTCATTCAAAACTTTTGAAAGTACTACTTTAAAGATATAATTCAACTATGTGGTGACATGACAAAAATATTTGCAGCAACATCACAACCAAGGAAATCAATCTCACAATTAAATAATAAGGATCTTGTGATCGAATAAAAAATTATTGTATAATAAATGCTACTATGTATTTATGAAGGGGGTTCTGCACCAAAATATAAACAACTTTCTCTAAGCTACCAATGTATATAACTTTTAAAAAAAAAATATAATGAACATGCTTATCTCTACCATTATATGCAACTTTTAACCTGCAGGTAATTTTATAGTTTTTTTCCTATTTTTTATTTTTTAATTATTATGTTCATCTTTGTTCTTCATGTGTTCTTCAAGTTCTTTTGTATTCTTAAAGTTCTTATGTATTGTTCAAATTTATAAACCATCACAAATACAATATTTACAAACAAACCCAAATATGTGCAAATAATATGAACACCCATCAAACATCACCACTAAATCTGGAAACAAGGTTACATGTATTTGTAATTAACTATGAATCAAGAACCATAATAGATCAAATACCCAGATTCACAAAGAGGGAATAAATCTTTTGAAGATGAATAACAATTAAAAAAACCTTAATCATGGGTTTACATATCTGAGATGAAGAATGAAGAAGGAAAAAAGATGAAGAAAACCCTAAATCGAAATCTAAAAAACGACACATCCAGATCTGAGTTTGAACAAGATGGTGAATGAAAACCCTAAATCGAAATCTAAAAAACGAACACATCCAGCTCTGAGTTTCAACAAGATGGTGAATGAAAACCCTAAATCAAAATCTAAAAAACGAACACATCCAGATCTGAGTTTGAAGAAGTTGGTGAATGAACACAAACCGAATGTGGTGGTGGTGGTTTGAAGGCAGCAGCGGTGGTTCAAGCGACGGTGGTTCAAGCGGCGGCATCGGTGGTTCAAACGACGGCATCTGAGGAAAACCCACGAAGGCGGCGGCGACGATGGTTATGAAGGTGGCGGTGGTTATAAAGGCGATGGTGTTTGTAAATGGCTGAGATCTGTGTATTCCTCTATCTCGTGGTTACATAAACCCTTAATATTGTTGTGGATCTTGTAGAAAAAGGATGAAACACTGCCCTTCATCGTTATGATGGTGGTGGTTGGCTATGGAAAGAAAATGAAACCTGGTGTTCTTGGCTTTTTTTAATTAAAATTATAAAAATAACCAAAAATAATAATAAAAAATAGGAAAACCGGTTGATTTAAAGAGGTGACATGTTATAACAGGTTACTTGCATACAATGTAGGAGATTTAAAAGTTGCTTGTATTTATTCTAAAAAAAACATTCGTTGTATACATTGGTAGCTTAGCGAAAGTTGCTTGTATTTTGGTACAGTTTGCCCTTATGAAGATTTTACTAAACTTATTGAACAAACTTTCTTTTCTATTTACTATAAAAAGTAGCATTAGTATCAAATACATTTAACTAATATAATATATACAAACTGTGTTTACACAAACTTAAAACCTAGTAAAAGAGTATAGTTGAAAAAAATCAATCACTAGCTTTTAATTAGCTCATTGTTCACCCCTAATTAACGTTTATTGTGCATTGTTGTTTCATTTCATATAGTAATCATTTAACCCGAGGATTTTATTTAAGTGGTATTTGGATAGTTTAGATTTGATATTATTTATAACCTAAAATCATAAACTCGAAATTAACCGGAAGCAAATTTAATGTAGCTTTAGGAGCTGTTAAAAAAAATTTAGTAATCATTTGAAACTAGAAATGGAATCATTAATAAAGTTAAGAACAAAAAGTAGAATCTTGATGCTATAATTCAAATATGATTTTTTTTCATACCTTCCAGACAGAATGTGTAATGTGTTAATAATAGCGAGCGTGCGTCGTTAAATATAACTAACACTTTTAATCAAACTTAAAAGTGCACTAATTAATTAATTAATTATATTTGTTGCTTAAGTACATCATTTTGCCCTGCATATTAAACCGAAAGTATCAAGATTAGCATATTATTGTTTTACCTGAAGGTCTACCGGAAGATCACTTAGTCCCGATAGAAGAGCTCAAAAGTTCAAGTCCGACGACAAGGTTTCAATCATGGGTGCCCAGGATGATGATTCTGAAATGACTCGAGTACAATCCGTTTAGACCGTATACACATGAGCCGATATGTTCGGCGCTCCCGCAAGAAGCCCTAATCGGAGAAAACTATTTTCCAGAAGAAAATTTAGAAATTAACCAAACCAATTTATTATAGAGGAAATAATACATAATGTTAATATCACCTAACTTAAGTGATGTCGTACTTACAAATCTTTTAGATAAACAAATAGTGAATGATTACATTACCCTAAATAGTTTATGATAACATTATAACAACGACACATAAGTTAGATGATCATGGCTGTGTTACGGTGCTGTGCTGCTGTTAATATTGTTTACTGTGTGCGCTGATGCTTTTGGATCTAAACCGAGCCCTGTGTTGTTTTCATGGCCGGCGTGGTGCTGGGTGTGATGTATCTGGTCATTTTTGGCTACTTGTGTATGGCTGGTTGGAAGAGCAGTTTCGGGTCTTGATTCTGTATCTGTGTTGCGGGTATCATGGTTGTGTTGATGCTTATGCTGTTGTTTTGCTGCTAGTTTGATCATTGTTGTGTCGATGCTTATGTTGCCGCTTTGTGCAATTTCCGAGTATTAATCATTTCAATGATGTTTGTTGCTGTCTTCGCTACTGTTCGATGTTGTGATGGAAGTAGAGTGCATACTCTTCTATTAGTTATATCTTGTGAGGACTGTATTTGAACTTTGATTTCACTGTATACTCAGGCAAACATACTCCATGATTCGTGGTGATGAATGAAAGTGTTCTCTTGCTGTTAAAAAAAAATATAAGTTAGATAATGTTAATATGACGTATTATTTTTATTCTTATAATGTTAATTTATGCCAAAGTTATAATTGCTAAATCTGCATAATAAAGTAAAGTAACTCATTTTGGAAGTCGTTAATGATAAAAATTAATTAAAAATGAGAAAAAAGGTTAAGCACTATCCTTTAAATTATTAACTAAATTAAAAAAATATTGTGCATTAAAAAGGTATGTAACTTCGCTGTGAAGCTGCTTGGAATAGGAAATCGAAAAATGTGTACGATCAATTCAGAAGAAACGTATAACGAACCTTTTTTTTCCTTTTCTTTTTTCTTTCTTTTAATAAATTATGTTAATTGATTAAAAAAAGAGAAATCCCTTATTCCAATACGAGAAATGATATATCCTCCTAATTTTTGTTTCTACTTATCCTCTTGCTCACTTGATCAAGACATGTGTAAAAATCAAAGGAGGATGTGAGGAAAGAGAATTAGTAGAGTACACATGTCATTTTATAAAAAGTAAGACGATGAAGTATGAACAAAAATTAGAAGGATATTTTATTTCTCTTCCAATATTGACTTCCAAATAGCATTCAAAACACTTATTTTAATATAATAAATAGTAAGATAAATAATATTTAGTGATAAATGGTGAAATTGCATTCAAGGATGTCTTTTTATAGCTTTAATATCTGGTTTTGTTAATGGTTCGTACTCTGACTAATACTTGGTTGAATACGGTTTCAGAAATGACCCCTTTCCCGTATTTCTCGTCCTTATGAGTCGATAAACCCTTGTAAATAACAATACTTGAGGCTTGTTGAACACATGCACAAACTCATTTTTTTTTCCTCCAAATTAGCCAAATGAAAGTGTACACTATCACCATAAAACATCAAGTTTTCATATATATAGGGGTGGGTTCAAACGAGAACTGTTTTTCGTACAAAAACGGCGAGAACCAATCTTAGCCGTTGATTTGATAAGTGGAGTTTTAGTTGAGTTTTGTTGCTTTGAAATTAGCAACGAAACCGAGAACAATATTAGGCTAATGATCCTTGAAACTAGATGAAAATGCAATTAAACTCGTGGAGTTTGTTTAGTTGATGCCTAGAACTCATTACAACATAAATAAATCAAAGAGTTAATTACACAAATGGTCTATGTGGTTTACCAAATGTTTCATGGGTGGTCCTTAAATTTCAAAAATTACACCCACAGTCTCTGTGGTTGTCAATATGTCCCAATGTTAGTCCATTTTTAACACTTCCGTCTAAATTGACGTTAACTCTGATAATTGTGGGGGTATTATCGTCTTTTTACCCCTAACTAATTAAATTAGAGTTATTTATGGTGGGACCCATACTCTCTCTCCTCCTGCACACACATACACACACACACACTCTCTCACATCATTCTCCACCGTCACCTCTCTCTCTCTCTCACATCATTCTCCACCGTCATTACCACCTCCTCCTCCATAACTACCATGAAACCACCTCCTCCTCCATAACTACCATGAAACCACCACCTCCACCACCGTACCACTCTCACTCTCATCTCTCTTCTCTCTCTCTCTCTCTCTCACTCTCACTCTCACTCTCACTCTCAGATGAAACCCAGATCGAAAGTGAAACCCAAATCATTTAAACAGAAATCAAAGAAATCTCAGGCCACCATCCTCCGTTGGAGTTCAGGCCACCACCACCAGTTGGAGTTCAGGCTACCATCCTTCGACTTCAACCACCGCCGCCATTCGTTAAATTAGAAACAAAGAAACCTTAAATCGTCCCTTACTCCAGAAACCCTAGATTTGGAGGAGGAGGTGTCCCTGGCAAAGGAACTGAGTGCGATCCAAGAAACAAAATCGTTCTTCGATCCTATCAAAAACCAGATCTAAATCTTCAACGGATCGAGATCTCGGAAGATTTTAATAAGGAGAATCCAAATCAGAATGAGAAACAAAGTCCTACTTTTAAACCGGATCAAAATCGTTCTTCGATCTCAGATTCGACACCGGCTCCAGTGCAAATCGAGCAATTTGAAGTGTCCCTAGCAAAGGAACTGAGTGCGATCCGAGAAAAGATGGAGATATTGAGATCAGACAAAGAGAAAACGGAGAGGATGTTGAGAGAGAGGGAACTAATGATGGAGATGAAGATGAAGGAGCTTGATCAGAGAGGTCAGATTCAGAGGTGGTGGTGGTTACGGTGGTCTGGAGGAGGAGCTGATGGTGGTTTAGATATGGACTTTTTTCCCTTTCAACGTTGATCAAGACCTAAGAGAGTGACGGTGAGAGCGAGAGAGATGAGAGAGAGAGAGAGTTGACTGAATATTTTAAATGATTTAAAAACTAAAAGAGGGTGAAAAGACGATAATACCCCCATAAATATCAGAGTTATCGTCAATTTAGATGGAGGTGTTAAAAATGGACTAACATTGGTACAAATTGACAACCACGAGGACTGTGGTTGTAATTTTTAAAGTTTAGGGACCACCAATGGGAAATTTGGTAAACCACAGGGACCATTTGTGTAATTAACTCTAAATCAAATTAGTTAAAGATTCAGTAAGGTTTTGAGTAGGTTCTAATTTGTGTTTGTATCTATGAGTATAACCGAGTGCAATATTCGACTCTTGATCCACGAGAAATGAATGAAAACGCAATTAGTCAGTAAAGGTTTGCTTAAATAATGTTAGACATGGGAAATTTGGTAAACCACATGGACCATTTGTGTAATTAACTCTAAATCAAATTAGTTAAAGATTCAGTAAGGTTTTGAGTAGGTTCTAATTTGTGTTTGTATCTATGAGTATAACCGAGTGCAATATTCGACTCTTGATCCATGAGAAATGAATGAAAACGCAATTAGTCAGTAAAGGTTTGCTTAAATAATGTTAGGAGTCCATTGTAGCAAGAATTAAACTATTTGGTTAAGCATCGAGTGAATTTGGTGTTTGATCTCGCCGCCTGTATGTTCTTCAAATCACCAAGATTGGCTTTAGATGTTTGATTTGCCAATTAATCCAAGTGTTGAACCATGAAGCTAGTAATGAGACACACCATGACAAGTCAATTACTGAAGTCAAAGTCAACTGCACCATCTGCAAATCCAAACCAAATGGAATACACAGCCTACGAATCATCCATAGCAAAAGCCTTTTACATTGCAACTTGATGTAACTAATTAATAGTTAGTTAGTTAGACAGTTACAATAGTTAGTTGGTCTATCCTCTCTTTTCACAGTATATATATTTGTACAGCTATTCAGTTTACATAATAACAATTTCTCTACTTCAAAATTCTCTCTCAAGTTCTTAATAGCTAGTTAATTATTGAAGCGACGACTCGCGAAGTGGGCTGAGTCCTCTAAAGGGAATTTCCACTGGATCACCAATTCCCTTGGGTTGAGAACCGCAATCCACAATTGGATGTTAGATCGCTAAATGGTCTTTAAGACCTAATTGCCAATTGCAGAAATGCATTGGATCGCCTAGATGGGTAGAAGGCCTAATAGCCAAATAGTTCACAACTGATTGAATTTCAATCAAGTGGTTTGGCTATCACTTGAATCACTAAGTGTCACCCTAATCCATTGCCATGTAGGGCCAAGTCTTGAATCGCCAAGTGCGAGTCCATAGGGTTATCTATAGTTTCAGGTTTGAGTAGGGTAATTGACTCTGGTTGGTGTCTATTGGCATAAGAGACCTTTCTTGTTGGTGTTTTCCGATAGAAATAAATCTTCCGGATACTGTGCTAAGTGTTTACGGTCATTTCTTGTACTGCAAGTTAGGTGAGTTTACACTAAATTAATCATTATGATGTGAATTATACATATTTGTTATGTATGTGTGAACTTTTATTTGTCGGTTTATTAAAATGTTGTGAACTGGTAACTAAGGCGGTTACCGATGCTAGTGATTATCAAGATCGAGTGGACCATCTAAATGTAATAGTGACGTGATGTGTTATACCAGTGGTGTGTACTATCTGTATTTAGGTATGAGTAATGTATGATCTCACTAAGTCTTATACTTATTCGTTACTGTTTATTTCTTATCAGATACGGCTATGGCATGACATCAGTTTTATTCTAAAACGCGTTTAGATATTTATAAAGTGCTTCCGATGTTCCAAAATTTGTTGACACATTAATTTGTTCACAAAGTTTGTAAACTCTATTTCGTGGTTGATGATATTATTTAAGAAATTACTAATGTTTAAATAAATGGGACCTTACATTATGCGCACATGTGATGGGATAAACCAAGCAAATACGTGATTTTTTTCTTCAAGAAAATATGGCAATATTAGTGTTAAATTAAATAGCATAAAATTCTTGTTTGTGATATAAGTTTTTTATTCTAAAACATTTGCAATTGCTAGTTATTTTACTTATATATATATATATATATATATATATATATATATATATATATATATATATATATATATATATATATATATATATATATATATATATATATATATATATATATGAGGAGATTCAAAGGAGATTATTTTTATGTGAAAACCAATTTTGGTCCTTTATTAAAATAGATCGATGACTTTAATAGTAATGGTCATTTAAGCGCTTATCATTGACATATTAATGAGTGGTTATTTTGGAAAAATAAAGTTTCTCTTATTTATGACTCCACCCAGGCACAATTCACATTTAGCAAATATATAAATGACCAAATACCCTTAATAATTTATCTTTAACGGTGTTATAAATAATTTTCACAGTTTTCACACGAAAAATAATTAAAACAGTCTTCCTCTGATGATTATATATATATATATATATATATAGGGTGCGGTTCAAACGAGAACTGTTTTTCGTACTAGAACTGCGAGAACCATTTCTGGTCAATCGTTTAATTTCCTGTCTTTTATATTTAATTTAAATAGGAAAGGGTAGTATGGACATTATGACATTAACCCTATTTTTTTAAAGTAATATATTTATCAAACAAGAAGGTGTTAAATTATGAAAAATATACCAATTAACGAGAAAATTATGCTCTTTAATTTAAGACCGATCTTGATATATTTTTTTGGAAAGAAAAAAAAGTCATGTTTTGCTGGGATTTTTAGTACAGCTCGATTGTGCACAAATGCAAGTTTTGCACATGTGCATATTTACATCTGTCCTGAAAAACTGGGTGAATCTGCGCATATGCACATGTGCATAAAATTTTGCACTTATGCAAATTTTGCACTAGTGCACATGTCGCTGTACTGAAAAAAAAACCCAGGAAACACACAAAAAAAAATTTTTTTGAAAAAATATATCAAGACCGGTCTCATATTTAAGAGCATAATTTTCTCGTTAATTTGGTATAATTTTCGTAATTTAACACATTTCTGTTTTATGTATGTAGTAGTTTAAAAAATGTGGGGGTAATGTAAAAATGTCCAAACTACCCTTAATTAATTAAGGATAAGTTTGATTATCTATTAACAACTCTTTAATCTCAACCCTCCATCTCTTTGATCAATGGTTGTAATTGGTTCTCGCAGTTCTCGTACGAAAAACGGTTCTTGTTTGAACCGTCCCCTATATAGGGTATATATATAAATATATATAGGGGACGGTTCAAACGAGAACTGTTTTTCGTACGAGAACTGCGAGAACCAATCTTAGTCGTTGATTTGATAAAGTGGAACTCATGGATGTGGAGCGTGGGGGGATCAAGTGTGGCAGGGTGCATGTGAGAAATTCATGGATGGGCAATGACATTAAATGATGGAGAACTAGAGGGCTCAGATTGGTTCTCGCGGTTCTCGTACGAAAAACAGTTCTCGTTTGAACTTTTGCATATATATATATATATATATATATATATATATATATATATATATATATATATAGAAATAAGATCAATAAAGTCCCACCCCTTAACCATAGTCCTTAAAGTCCAATTATGGTCCTTTAGATCTTGAAGATCAAGGATTAAGATTAAAACATACATTTTAATTTAATTTTATAGCAATTATAACTTGATAAGGGTATTTTTGGAAGAAAAGAAAACCCATGTTCCCCTGATTACGCTATTTTCTCTCACCACGTATCTTCTTCTCTACCAATTTCTTCATTTAACAACAGAGAGTTTCATGGCCTCCATCCAACGATTGCTCCTCCAACGATTTCCTCCTCCGGCATCTTGCACAACAACCCTTTCGTCGGCTGTAATCCCGTTGATGTTCTCATTCAATGGTATCGGAGACCGGTCTGCTTCCTCCACAAAATCTCTCATCCACACTACCCCTCTCGATCTTTTGATTCAAACACATGTGCCGTGGCCATCACCTGATCTGTAGTCCACCAAGTTAGTGAAGGATAATCCCCAATCAAGTGTTAATCGAAGGCTCCTTCATCTGGTACAAGAACATGCATTGAATCACCTGTTAATAATGCAAACGCATTTAGCGATGAAATTGGGGAAGATGATGAAGGTATTATACTAAAATACTGTTTTAATCATCTATTTATGAAGTAAAATCAATCGATTAATACAGTTATTCACAATGTTGTGTGTTATTCGTCATTCTATGTTTTTATCATTTTAGGCATTTTATCATTTCCGCACAGAACACTTAACTGATATACAGACTTTAAATGTTAGGTGTTTATCATTTTTACCCATTTTAGCTTTACCTATGCTTGACTGTAAATTCAAACAATGTTGCTCAAGAATGATATACAGACTTTAAATATTTGGTTTTTATCATTTATAGCCATTTTAACTTAACGTATGATTGACTGTAAATTCAAACAATGTTACTCAAAAATTGCATTTTGATTGTGAAAAGAAGAAAATGATGAATAGAATGATGAACATGATATATTCCAGCGAGTTAATGACATTATTAGTGCATAAACATGATAAAGATGAACAACATTTTGACTAAGGTCATGTTTATAATTGTTCCTCATTGTCATCATTTGTATTGAATATTTTTAATAAAACCATATTTATCATTTTGATTTATGCTTTTGTTACTGTGCCCTGTCGGATGGATCTTATATCAGACAAATGCTTCAATATGAATTTGTAACCATTAATTATCATTTTCACTCCGTTACAAATTTATAAGTTGTATACTATTCACTTTTTTATCTATATATGAACTGATATAACAATGTGACTCCAAGATGTATTTTTATATAGATATGAACTGTTATATCATTTAGGACAGTGAATATAATTGAATATTTTTAATAAAACCATATTTATCATTTTGATTTATGCTTTTGTTACTGTGTCCTGTCGGATGGATCTTACATCAGACAAATGCTTCAATATGAATTTGTAACCATTTATTATCATTTTCACTCCGTTACAAATTTATAAGTTGTATTCTATTCACTTTTTTTTCTATATATGAACTGATATAACAATGTGACTCAAAGATGCATCTTTATATAGATATGAACTATTATATCATTTTAATATCATCGCAAATAGTATCAGAATGTACTTTGAAAAGTTTATTATTTTCGTTCATCATATGGTATCATCATGTACATTGAAAGTTCATCATTCTCATTCATTACACATATCATTTTCGTTCATCACAGGTTAAAAATTACAGAGGGTAGGAAAATGATGAAAACAACGAAATTTATCATTTTCGGCTGTCACTTATTGTAACACTGTACTTTTAAAACATATAATATAATCGCATGCGGAAGCTTAATACATATAATTAACTTAATTACATAATAGATACAAAAGATTTAACTTGTTTTACACAACAAAACTTTTACAGTGTTAATCCAAAACAGGCTCTAAACAAAAACTTTGACATCAGAGTTTGGTCTGTCCATATTCCCAGTCCAAAGCATCAAGTTTACCTCCGATAATCTGCAAAACAGTCTAGTGGGGAATTAGCACAAAGCTAAGTGAGGGAACCAATATCTAATCATAAACAAGGCAAACATGCCTAAACCCAAATAGCTCATGAATCCCAAGAGAACCGGCGGTGTTGCAAGCACCTACAACCAAGGTCGGCCAAAACCAAGATTTACCGATAGCCCTACTAACAGTGATAACAATACCAGCCTTCTTGTGTACAACAAATGCACCCCCAAGATCTGGTACGGTACACCCCCAAGCAACAGGCCCAGCATCATGCTGATCTCCAAATAATATGTATATACAATCCAAACAAGAGCATTCCAAATAGGATATTAAATCCTGTATATCAAAAGATATAAATCCACTCACCAAAGTATTTAATGAATTGAAGCACACTCGAGTGACTAACTCACTGAGTCTTCTCAGTTCCTGAGATTGAAGTAACCCAAGTCAGTATTTAAATCATAATACTGATCCAAAATAGATATCATATCTAACCATGTAAATCATGTATGTACACAATTGCATATATATATACATATTCATCATACATAAATCCCAAAAATATACAATTCATGTTTATCTTTAAATCATTATTCCCAAGTAAATCCCAAATCTGTTTGAATCGAATCCCGAGTATAGGCCAAATACCGATAATCATCAATTCCGATAAAACCAAATCCAATTCCGGTAATGTCCAAATCCGATGGAACCAATTCCGATAATGTCCAAATCCCGAGCACTGGCACAATCCGAGCAAAGGTTAGAATTCGATAAAGTCACAATCCGATAAAGTCACAATCCGATGAAGTCACAATCCGATAAAGTCACAATCCGATGAAGTCACAATCCGATAAAGTCACAATCCGATAAAATCACAATCCGATAACTGAATTCCGAGCAAATAGTTAAGGCATTTACATGTCTGATTTCATACTTAAAGTCATAAATCCCAATATATGTTCAAATCCTATAATCGAAGATTCCGATAAAAGAGTTAGGGCCAAATCCGTATATGAAGTATCGGATTCCTATCAAATTCCGATAAAACTTATCGGTTTTCACCAATACCGATCAAATCTATCGGAATTCATCTAATTCCGACAGATTCATCCCCAAATCCGATAAATTCATAAGTTCTTCCCCAATTTCAGATTCTAACAATTCATCACTGATTTCTAGCATGTAAATGTTATATGTTTTCCAGAATCAGTCTAAACATATAAACAACATGTATAAAGCATAAAATATAACATGCATTCATCCTAAGTTCATACTTGATCAAGAACAATCGGAATTTATATTATCATTCAAAAATCCGAATAATCTATCAAATAATCAAATTGAATTCAGTGTTCTAACCTTGATTGTGTTATGAATTCAGTAACCTAATTGCATGCACAATCTAAGAACAATTGACGATTCTCGTTCTTCTTTTGATTCTTTCGGCCGAGAGCAAGTTCACACACACACACACACACTTTGTTGTTTGTTCTAAAATGCATGTAAATGGGGTGAGGTGGTGGCTATATCACCAAACCGGCCACCTCACAAAACCCAATAACCCAAATATTAATTTAATAATTAATTTAATTAAAAACAAATAATCAACTAATCACATTTTAATCAATTAATCCACATAATTAAATAAATCCAAATCTAAGCGTGATTAATTACCTTAATCCTACTAGGCCGGGAAAGTGGTTGTTACACTTATATTCACGTAATAGAAGGTGACGAAAATGATGAATTTTAGTCATTTTCATCATTTTCGTGTCCTCCCTATATATCACTTAAACAACAGGTCCCGAAAATGATAAAAATGACGAAATTTATCATTTTCGTGCCCCTTATATATCATGTAACAGCAGGTGACGAAAATGATAAAAATTTCGTCATTTTTCATCATTTTCGTGTCCCCTTATATGTCACTTGAACAACAAGTCCGAAAATTATAAAAATTCCGTCATTTTAATCATTTTCGTGTCCCCTTATATATCATGTAACAACAAGTGACGAAAATGATAAAAATGACAAAATTTATCATTTTCGGGACCTGCTATTAGGTGATATAACAGCAGGTGGCGAAAATGATTAATTTCGTCATTTTCATCATTTTCGTGTCCTCTTATATGTCACTTAAACATCAGGTCCGAAAATGATAAAAATTTCGTCATTATAATCATTTCGTGTCCCCTTATATATAATATAACAACAAGTGACGAAAATGATAAAAATTACAAAATTTGTCATTTTCGGGACCTGCTATTAGGTGATATAACAGCAGGTGGCGAAAATGATTAATTTCGTCATTTTCATCATTTTCGTGTCCTCTTATATGTCACTTAAACAGCAGGTCCGAAAATGATAAAAATTTCATTATTTAAATCATTTTCGTGTCCCCTTATATATCATGTAATAACAAGTGACGAAAATGATAAAAATGACAAAATTTATCATTTTCGGGACCTGCTATTAGGTGATATAACAGCAGGTGATGAAAATGATTAATTTCGTCATTTTTTTATCATTTTCGTCATTTTCGTCGATTTTTTTTCCAGAAATATAGGAAGAGTGGTCTCGTTTGAAAGAGGATTAAAAAATGAGAAGATTTGTATAATTTTTTTGCTCAAATTCAAAAAATTGAGATAGTTATGATCATTTAAAGATTTGAGGGGTAAAAAAAATAAAAAAATGAGGGTTGTTGAGATGGCTGGAACATGGCGTGAGTTTTTGTTCAAAATTCAAATTTCTCATCTTGCCCTTTTAGATGAGTGGTTGAGATTGGGACTTTAAGGTCTTTGTTTAAGGGGGGATTTCTATTGAACCTCACCCTCTATATATATATATATACCGAATAAGCCCTATATACAAAACTTGCATAACCAATCTTAGCCTTTAAATTTGGATAATAATTGGTTGAGATTATGATTGTATATTTGATTTACATAATCTACATATTCCGTTGAAAATTGTATGTTCAATTTACATAAAATCCATATTTGATCACAATCTTAACCATTCATAATCAATTACAAGACTGATATTGATTCTATATATCATGTATATAAGACTAATTCTATATTAAACGTTACCCTTTATATAAACACACACTTCTAAACACTTCAATAAATTAAAGTATTCTTTTAATGTATGCAAGTAGCATGGAATCTTACTAAAGCGTATTGATTCGGCTTCGTGCCAAGCTACAATTAATTAGGAGTTTTTTTTTTAATATAAAGTTAAAAATAATAATAATATATTATTATTATAGGTGAAGTTTGGTAAAGAGAAAATTAAAGTAATAAGAGTAAAAGGAAATCACACCTATTGGATTTGTCATATTTGATATTAAAAATGGGATTTTTTTTCTTTTCTTGAAAAGAAATAGTAGTTAAAGACATAATATATAGATCTTTTAAAATTCAAATCCTTGATATATTCTCGTCCTTTTAATATTTATTTACATTTTGTAAAATAGTGATTCGTTTCTAAAATTGTTCATTAAATATGAGGCACACGAGACCATATGATGCAAAACACACATATTTGATGCACATATAATCAGCTATAAATAAATTACAAAATTGATACAAATGGTACTTATGTATAGGAATATTATTCAACCAACAAACAACTTAGAACAAAAATTGATCACAAAAAAGATATACGAAGCAAATAAAATGACGATGATTGAAGAAATTAATGAACACCCAAAGAAATTGATGCAAACAAATATGATTGCTCATTATGTTTATCATCAAGAAATTGATGAACAAAAGAGAAAATCAAGATCACCCTTATGTCCCCTTCTCTCATTGATGTTAGTCTTCAAAACTTGCTATTATGCTTCGAAAATAATAACAAATTCGTATGAGATCGCCGAGTATGATCTACATATCTAATATAATCGGCAAAGATGGTCAAGAACAAGATCGGCTGAAAGGGTAACGTGATCGAGGGCAGCAAGAACGATGTCCATTTTAAAACGTTCTTGTATCCGACGATCGCTAGTTGTGTCCTGCATTTCTATCTGGTAATTTCAAGGAGGAGCCAACGAGTCATGACCGATTTACTTCTTAATCTATACTCCGTTGAATCTTGTTCGCATGTGTGAGAAAAAAAAAGATAAAGGGCAGTCGAATGACTGGAGAGCTGAGGTGGTTTAGGTTAACATGAGATGGCATTGATGATAAGGACATAGCAGGTTGAGAGAAAAGCCAACTTCAGCGCTCGTAAGAGATGACAAGGACGCGCTAGTAGATGTGCACTGATACTGCTTAGGCCGGGTTTATGGCCGACGGATTTCAAATTTAATATGGTGAATGACAATAATTAAGATGAAGCTCGGGGATAGAGAGAGAGAGAGAGAGAGAGATTTGACACTTAAAATACCCAAAATACCCTTGAGTTAATGCTACATGTCAATTTTATATTAACTTATCCTTTTTATTTTAATTTTACTTCTATTTAAATCCAACTCTTATTACTTTATAGTATAGAATAATAATAAGAGTATGTACATTTTTAAAACCCAAGAGAATCTTTGTTGTTATCTTTTCAACTACATTTGTGATTTGGGTGCCCGTTAAAAGCACTTTGTGGAAGTGTAATTAGTTGACAAACTAATTGCGGCTTAATTATTCGTTGACTTGTATAATAATAAACAAAAAGTAACGACTCTTCGCAATAAACTACAAAGTCCTAATCATTTTCCTTAATTAACACTACTATATATCATGTCATCTGAAACATGATTAGTTAATACTCCTCATGTTACGTATGTTCTTAGCTTAAAGTCCACTTCATCATAAAAGTGATTAAAATGGCCGATAATTAAAGAAAAAAATATGGGTTACGATCATGTCATGTTATGTTCAAACATGAGAGTGAATCCGGTATTTTAAGTCTATAATTAATCCATTTATAAGTCTCACTCTCATTTTTGTAAGAAAACATCGATAAGTTCACATGAAAGGTGATGAACAAATATGGTTGGGGTTAATAAGATTTTGTCATGTGCCAATGTGACATAATGGTCCGGAATAGCCGTTAGAGGAATTTATTCTAGCGCCAATAAGAGTGACATATAAAACCGGCTAAGATATTTACTTTTAGTGGTCTCAAAGGAATATTAATTCCTTGTTTTGGTGTTTCACATTATCTCATGGTATTCTTGTGCAGTTCTAGGTGTTCGATTCTCTTTTAGTGTAAACGAAGATGGTTTGAATCGAGCCCTGTGTCATAAGTGTTTTCATCAGGGTGTCTTTGAGGGGTACAGAAGGTGCGACCGCACAAGACCCATAGTTCAGAGGGGCCTAAATTTTTATATACTATATTATATATAGATATAATGTTATGATTTTTAAAAGTTCACTTAGTAAAATAGAAATAGTAGGAACCTCATATTTAAAATAATTATTTTGTAAGCCTAAAAGTAGATATTAGAGATTTGATGACAAATATTTTAAATCATAGTTGTAGTCAATATTGAACTCGTACTTAAGTATAATAATCTTGATACAAATGAACTTTAATAGAGTTAAAGCTGTTTGACACGTTTTAACTGGGTGAGACTATCAAACTAATGTTGCTTTAAAGTATCTGAAACAAGACTATTGTTTTTCCAATGCAATTATTGCATATATAGTCTTGTTGACTACATTACATAAACAAGTTTCTTAAAACTTAAATGTTGAAGTCATACTTATAGTGCAGAATATCACAAGAAAAACTTAATAGATTGACAATGATAGCTACCGGGAATCATATCCTTGGGAGTATTGATTAATAAAATTCATTCATAACTTTATTTCCAATAATGCTAGGAGAATTTCATGATTCGTGTAACTATGTAGGACAAACCATTTATACTAGTGTTATTTTGTTTTAGTTATTAATATCACAAGTATCATAGTATCAATAAATTTTTACTTATATGTATATATATGTGTGTGTGTGTATGTGTGTGTGTGCAGGGATGGACTGAGGATTTTTGCTAACTATTGACACCATATAATGAAATAAATAAATTCGTGGCACCCACTAGTCAATTGTGCAGACGAAGTGGAAAGTTTCAACATTATCAAGTCGGTCACCAGTCAAATTTTTTGTGCATCTAGTGATTTTATGCCACCAATATATAATAAACATGAAATTCAAAAAATATAATAAGATATAGTTCAATATTCGATTTATACCTTTAAAATATTTTAGTTTATCCTAAAAACAATATTTTAATTAACAAAGCTTTATCTAAGTTGTGTTTTTGTTTTAGATTTTGGTCCGAAGATACCAAAACAATATTTGAAAACCTCGTTAACCAGATCCGATTAAATGAAAATCCCAAAAAGCATAAGTCCACCCTGGTTTTCATGACGTCAAGTCCGGAAAGATGGCCCATATTTTTTCTTCGCACGGGGCCTAGAGAATTCACGAGTCGCCCCTGGTTTTCATAACGTCAAGTCCGGAAAGATGTCGAGTAAGGAACCGTTAAGTACTCATGGAAAAACATTTCTAGCTCAAGATATTTCATGATTTAAGGTTCAAAATAACAATTCTAAAAACATAAGATATGAAAAAGATGATTCGAGTGAGTTTAGCCGGGAATTAAACAACACTTTTATATAGTTTTTAATGAAGCGGTGATATTCATATAATCACTATATAAAATCGAATTATTAAAAAAATGTAACAATAGTTAAATCGCCACTTCCAAATAAAGCCAAACACCCTCTTGGACCATCACAAGTCATAGTGAACAGTTAATAAAAGATGGCGACTTTAATTTCTTCAGCTCATTTGCTCAACAAAAGTTAAATCAAAAGCGTCCGACAATAATGGAGTTTAGGTTAAGATGAAAATTAAATATGAAATTTAATAAATAATTACAAAATAAGAAAATTGATAAATAATAAAAATTAAAAAACTAATATGTTGAAACTTTAGATAGTAAAAAAATATCTAGTGTTTTTTTTTCGTAGAATAATTTATGCGAAAAAATTTAAAAAAAATAAAATTTAAACAAACTTTGATAATATTTAAATGAATTGATTATGGTTTTTAATGAGGTAGATTTATTGGATAAAATGATCTAAGTTTTATATTTTAAAATTTAAAACATAAAATGATGGGATCTATCTAGCTTTAAAATTAAAACTGATTTTAGTTTTGACCAGATGTATAAGCCCATCATCATCCGTCATATGTTTAACATACTTTTTTGTCTGACACATCAGCGTCATATCATTCCCCCATCATTAACTCATCTCATCACACAAACTTCTGCATCCGTTATATGTTTCACATCACAAAGAAAAAAAGAAAAAAAAGGCTCTCACCCTCGTGACAACCATCCCACCGTGACCGTGAGCCACCCCCATCACAAGATGGGGCGATGGTGTTCCCACGTGAAGGGCTCTCACGAACACCCCTTCACGAGCCGATGTGCATGGTCTAACAATGATTGATGAATTAAAAAAAATGTTGTTAGTTTTGATTAAATAAAATAATATTATTGTATAATTTGATTGATTAATGTTATTTCTTTTATTTATATAATAACTAGATGGGTTTAGTATTCAAAAGTGTATCGATGTTGTCACTTTTTGCTATTGATATACTCAACTCTCAAAACTATCATTTAGTGTACTTAACTCTTTACAACTACCAAATGATGTATCATGTTACCTATACAACAGGTAATCTTTTTTCTTATTTAGTTTTTATTTCTTGTTGATCCATGTGGGATGCCATGTCATTTTTAATATATTTCTTAAAAATCCATTAAGAACATCAAGAACACTATGAAGAACACCAAGAACACCATGAAGAACAAATCTGAACCAAGAACATAGACATAATCGATGAACCCTAAATTGTTGAAGAACACAGATCAAAACATAAATCTCGTATGAACAAAAACCATAAATATCGTATGAACAAAAACCCTAAATCTAGTAACAAAACACAGAAACGAAAACCCCAGAAACATGAATCTTTAATCGATAACGGAAACCATAAATTTCGTATGAACAGAATCCTAAATCTTGTACAAAACACATAAACAAAGAAACCCAAAAACAAGAATCTTCAATCGAGAAAAGAAACCCCATATCTCCTAACACTAAATCTCGTATGAATAAAGGCCTCAAATCTCGTATGAAAAGAAACCCCAAATCGATAAACAGAAGCCCTAAATCGATCAGCAGAAACCCTAAACTTACCCACATCAGTTGTAGTCACCTAAATCGAAAGACTACGATTTGAAACCCTCGATGGTTGATGACTCGCAGGAAAAGCTCGCTGTGAAGAACTTGCGTGGAGAAATCGCCGTTGAAGCCGCCAATTAAAACTCTGGTGGTGTTAATCGAAATGGTGGAATGATTTACTCAATTGGTGAAGATGAAAAAAGCAGATGGAAATCGAAAGGGTTCTTCAAACCTATTGTATCTATATGTTCATAAAATTTTATTTATTTATTTATTTATTTATTTATTTATTTATTTATTTATTTATTATTATTATTGTTGTTATTAGTTTTTTAGTTATATTTTAATCAAAGAAATTACATGTCATTACCCAAGTCATATGTCACGTCACCCATAACCATGCTACATCACATGGTACTTGTTATCAAAGTTAACAATACATTAAAGGGTTTAGTTTCAAAAAGTGTAATGACCTTATCACTTTTTGCTATTGTGTATATCCAAATTTCAAAACTACCATTCAATGTATCCAACTTTCTAAAACTACCATTTGATATACCCGGTTACCTACTAAACAGGTAGCCGGTAATTTCTTTTATTTTTTATTTTTTTAATATTTCAACTTTACACCTCATCATTAATGTTGCCACATCAGAATATCATTACGAAATTCATCATCTTCATCAATGAAATGAAGAACCCTAAATATGAAGAACACTATACATGAATCCTTCAATAAACACACAATATTTCGATTAAGGATTGATACACATGAATCCTTCAATAAACACACAAGATTGATAAACATGAATCCTTCAATCAAACTTATCTTCAATCTAAAAGAAACCCTAAATCAGATTGTTATTCATAAAAGAACACTCTTGTTCAATGATTTGGGGGCATTGAAACAGCACCAGAAACCCTAAAAGATTTGGGGATACTGAATCCGATTCAGAAACCCCAAATCAGATTCAGTATCGAAAACTACATCAGATGAAAACCCTAAACTTACCTTTGTAAAGCCGCCATTGAAGAGCTCGATAAACCACAAACGAACACGATGAAGATCTGGGTAGCAATCACCATTGATAAACTTACCTTTCTAGATCCGCCATTGAAGAGCTCGATAAAATCACCATTGATAAACTCGCCATCGATGAAGATCTGGGTAGCAATCGAACACGCCTCATCGCTCTTGAGGTCTCGATTGAAGATTCGTCGAAGTTAGCTCTCTGTCGGTGGAGCATATCGGTTGATGGTGCCAGATCGATGGTATCGATGGTGTCGATGGTGATGCTTGGGCAGACGTAGATCAATGGTGTCGATGGTGATGCTTGGGCAGATTAATGTTAATATTATTATTATTATTTAATTATTTTTATATAAATAAATTACATGTCATCACTCAAGGTCAATGCCACCTCAGCAAAACCGGTGCCATGTCATCGTAACCTATTGAAGAGGTAACCGGATACATAAAATGGTAGTTTTGGAAATTTGGATACATTAAGTGGTAGTTTTGAAAGATGGATACACACAATAGCAAAAAGTGACAAGTTTAATACACTTTTTGATACTAAATCCTACATTAAATGGTAGTTTTTTAGACTTTGGTACACTAAATGGTAGTTTTAAAAATAGGTGTACATAATAGTAAAAAGTGACAACTGTAATACACTTTCGAAAACTAAAACCTAACTAGAATAAATGCATGTGTTATACACGAGTTGGTTTAAAAACTGATAAATATTAAAACATTAATAAGAATATATTAAATATAAAATAATAAATTAAGTTATAGATGATAAAAATTAATAAACATCATTTCATATATTAATGTTATTTTTTTAATTTAAGTAAAATATTTTATTTACCTCATACCTTATCTTATGTTGAAATTGAATTTGAATTATCTCTTGATAAAGTCAAAATTGATTTCTAATTTTGACAAAATTAATGATTAAGAGCGTCTAATTAGTTAATTTCTTGAATAAATTATAGGTCATGGTTGTCTAAATAAGTTAATGAATATTAGTCTTTATTAATATCAAAAGATTATTAAAAAGATATTGAGAGAAGAGATTTGAATTCATTAATAAATTTAAGCTTTATTTTTCTTAGTTATAATAAGGGTTTAGTTCATAAAAGTGTATCCAATTTTACATCTTTTGCTATTATATGTACTAACTTTCAAACTTACCATTTAATGTATCAAACTTATAGAAAATTATAATTTTATGTATTGGGTAACCTATTCTTCAGGTAGCAGGTAATTTAATTATTCCACCTCACTAATTAGTTGTCATGTGTGTATTATCTTCAAAATGCAAAATTTAGAATGAAGAACAAACATCAAAAGTGATGAAGATATGAAGATACACAGTCGAAATTATGAATCATATGAACCCTAAATTTTAGTCACGAGCCTTCCGCATTTCAACAGCTCAAGAAATATAAACACCATATGAACCCTAAACTTACATGTGGAACAGATCTGAACATCGAACCTTATGATCCGAGCATCAAAAATTATGAATCTGAGCATTGAACCTTATGTACCAAAGAGAATAAGAACCCTAAACTTACTTGTGGAACAGATCAAGAAAGAACAGATCTTGAATCACAAACCATCGATGGAACATTTCCTTGAAACATATCCGATTAAACAAAAAACCCTTGAAACAGATCTGGAAATCGAAACCCTAAATCACGTGGAGGTGGTGGACAGATGCAAACCAAGAATCAGATGAGATGCCTGAAGCCCTAAATCTTGAACCATCGCCGATGGATGAAACACGAATCAGATGAGATGAAGATGAACACGAAACTTGAAGCCCTAAATCGCCGATAAGAAATCAGATGAAGATGCCCTTCGTGAATGACGATAACCCAAATCGGATGAAGAAGAAATCAGATGAAGATGCCCTTCGTGAATAGCATAACCCAAATTAGATGAAGAAATCGATGGACCTCAAGTTATATGCCATGTCATCATCCATGTTAGCAAAACCGGTGTCACATCATCACCTTACCTGCTATACCAGGTTAGGTACATAAAATGGTAATGATTGGCAAGTTCAATACATCAAATGATAAGTTTGAAAGTTCAGTATATACAATAACAAAAGGTGTAAAGTAGGATACACTTTTATGAACTAAACACTTATAATAATTGAAGTCTCTTATGTGTCTGACCATGATTTTACCTTATCTAAATATTAAATAATAGTATTTACCAAAATTTTGATAATATATTAGGTAGTAGGCGCTTTTTAATTATAAATTTTAACTAAGAAAAATTAAAATTATATTTTAGTTTTAATCTAAAAGAATTTTAGATTTAATAGTCAAAATTTTCATCTAAATCAATTGCTAGAATTGTTTAACATATTTTATTTAGACCAGACATAGTAGTCGTAATTTGCTCGTCATACATGATTTGTCATCGCCATTTTGCTTCATCATATTGTCGCCTTCGATCCATCAAGGAAGGTTCATCACTAGCTCGTCATCCGGACGCCTCTTGATTGTGGTGACGAGCTCAGCGAGTTCAATTTTTTTCAACCAACAAATTAATTTAAATTAATATTATATGAGTATAATAATTGTAGTGATTTTGATGTGATACTTAGTCATGTTACAGACTACTAGGATTGTAAGTCGATTATGAGATAATTATAAGTTAGTCATGTTAGTACAACAAACAATTATAATAGTCATTGCTATATGTAGAATTGTGATAGTTTTTTTTATTATTATTGTTATTGTTATTTGTACTAATACTCTATTATACATGAAAAGTGGACAAGAAAAATGATTTGGGGGTTCTGTTTTCTTTTCTCATGAACATGGAAAAGGTACGTTAGTATATGGGTTCACCTCAAGCACATAATTGCATATTTGAATGTTTATTATCTGCTATCTGTAAATTATTATTATGAATCAATTAGTTGAGTTAATTAATTGTTTAAAAGTAAAAACAAAACATAATAATGGCAATATATATCCCATCACACACATATATATCAATCATAGTGCACAAATGAGTATCTACTCGTTAAGACGTGTTAATTGATAAAGTAGATCGATCCCCCATTCCACGATTTGGTTATAATTATTTAATTATGAACAAAGATTTTTCATAATTGGAACAAAAAAGGTATTGGTCTTGTGTTTGAAAAGTTCGCATTAATCAATTTTTAGACGTGTAACTCTTTAATAATAGGTAATAAATATTATCTTTTCATTTAATTCATACCGAGTTTGCCTCATTAGGCAAGATCAAGCTCAGCTCAATAGTTTGATGAATTTTCATAATGTTGGATCGGGCTCGATTCAAAGAGGATTCAAGATTGGCTCGAGATAAACTAGTAAAAAGCTCGAATATTTATTCAAAAGTAAATTATAAATAAACAAATTTAATCCAAAGTTATAAAACTATATTAAATAACAAAAATATTTTGAAGTGTGTATAAATATTATAAATAAAGTTTAACATAAGTCAATAACAATTTTACACAAGTCTATATTAAAAAAATTCATCAATAATAACACTTTTAACTATACTTTTATGACGGGAAGTTAGGGTTTATGCTATCAAAGTCACTGAACAACACAAACAAAGTTTTGATGGAAGGAACAAGATAATGGTTTAGAAGAATGGCTAGAGTCTCTTCACTCACCGACAAATGGAGAACGAGATAATGATTTTAGGTCCTTACTATTTTGTTTCCCTAATATTTTCAGATTGATGGGTTTCTGATAGACACTAAATCAAATGGAAACGGGCTCTTCAATCTCCGACGAAAGAGAAGTAGAGAAATTTCTTTGGTCTGATCTTCGCTTTTCCTCGACACAATTGCTACATGTCTGATAATTTTTCCTCCTTCTTTATGTTCGATATGTTGTGCCCAAATGATTATATTTCTCTTTGATTTATTTCTACTTGGTTTGATTTCTACACTACTAGAAAAAAGGCTTTTTCCGACGAATTAAATCCGCCGGAGGTTTCTGACAAAATTCTGAGGGTGTGGTACCTAATTACATACCGACAGATTTTCGACGGATTCCCGATAAATAGTGATCCATCATTCATTTGAATTGTTCCGACGGATTTCCGACAAAATTCCGAGAGTGGAGTAACTTAGTATATATAGACGGATTTTCGACAAATAGGGATCCGTAGGAAATTCATTGGAATATTTCAGACGGGTTCCGACAAAATTCCGAGGGTGTGTTAACTAATTCCATACCGAGAAATTTCCAACGGATTCCTGACAAATAGTGATCCATCGAAAATTCATTGGATTTGTTCCGACAAAATTCCGAGTGTGGAGTAACTAGTTATATATCGACGGATTTCCGACAGATTTTCGACGGATTTCCGACAAATAGTGATCCGTAGGAAATTCATTGGAATCTTTCCGATAGATTTCCGATGAAATTTCAATGATGGAGTAACTAATTACATATTGACGGATTTTCGACGGATTTCCGACAAATAGTGATCCGTAGGAAATTCATTGGAATCTTTCCGACATATTTATGATGAAATTTCAATGATGGAGTAACTAATTACATATCAACGGATTTCCGACAGATTTTCGACGGATGTTCGACAAATAGTGATTCGTAGGAAATTAATTGGAATCGTTTCGATAATTTTCCGACGAAATTCCGAGGGTGTAGTAACTAATTACATATCGACGGATTTTCAACATATTTTTGACGGATTTCCGATAAATGGTGGTCCTTTTGCAAATTTGATGGAAATGATTAAATTTTTCTAACGTAATTCTAACGAAATCTGGAGGATGGCGTAGTTAACTATATAACATAAGATTTCTAGCGGATTTCCGACTGATCTTTCGACAAAGTTTAATCCGTAGGAAATCCGTTAAAAAATGCAACGGATTTTTGACGAAATTCCAAGGGTAGAGTACCTATCTATATAAGACGGATTTTTAACACATTTTGACGATTTACGGCGAATAATGGTCCGTTGAAAATTTGTTGGATAGGATTAAAATTTTCTAACGAAATTCCGAGGATGGCGTAATTAACTAAGTATATAATAACAGATTTCCAACGAATTTTGCGATAAAGTGTGATCCGTAGGAAATCTATCAAATAATGGCGACGGATTTCTTACGAAATTCCAAGGGTATAGTTGCTAAGTATATAACTACGGATTTCCGAGTTGTTACACCCAAATACTTTTTTTTAACAACAAACACAATAATTCATTAAAACTCAATTCGCTAAAATACTCTATACAACTACTCAATAGTTACTGGCCCAACACATGGGACATACGATTTCAAAGTCAATCAAATTAAATAACGCATCTTTTGTAAATATTCTCCATTTCAGAGTTTATACAAATGGCAGTGTAGGAAGTAGCTGTTACGCTAGGGTCTTCCCTTTGTTAGTACGAAACGGTCTTGAAATTATTAAACAAACATAGGTTAAGCATGTAGCTTAGTGAGCACACTACACTAATTTCGATTAGTTAGTGGGCTTCACCTATAATTCAACTGCAACCCTATCTTTATATTTAAAGACCATCCCCAATTTCGATTAGTATATGATTAAATTATGATTCTGCCAACTAAACTATTCTACAATTTAATCATACAATAATATGCGATTCATTTAAATATTATTCTCTAATTTGCGTTCGACGTTTGGCACCAATTTGCGATTTGTACGAAATTGCCAATTTTGCTATTCAAGCGTGTCAGGTAATTTATGATTCAGCTAGTATACTAGGAATCAGATTTGCGAATTCCTCCATATCATTAATTTGTGATTCGACTCAACGGCCAATTTGTGATTCAACTACATGAATCAATTTGTGATTCAATCCCATAAACCTATGTTGTGATTCCACTACATAAACTAATATGTGATTCAATTACATAAACCAATTTGTGATTCCACCACATATACTAATTTGTGATTCAGTTACATTAACTAATTTGTGGTTCAATTCCATAAACCTAACTTGTGATTCTACCACATAAACTCACTACAAAAAAGATGCCATTTGGTGACACACGCTCTTAATGTCATTTAGTTTTTGTGCCACTATATCATACTTCTAATGGCATTTTTGATATACCACTAAAGAAATAAATGGTTTTAGTGGCATTTAAAATCTCATGCTATCAATATACAAAGTTAATAGTGGTATACAAAATTAATATGCCACTAAAAAATTTTAGAATTTATAACACATTATTATGTTATACCACTAATTTTTTTAACTTGTTTGTAATTTCATAAGATTAATCTATATGTTTGTAATTTATGGAATTTGTAGCACATTATATGTTTGTAATTTTTTAATCTATACAAATTGTTTAAGTTATTTCTTATTTATTTAGATTAAATACTTTTAAATTTACCACTAAATTACTTATAAAAACAAAACCAAACAAAAAATGACGGCACTAGAGTTTCATCTTTCCCACCATACTTCATCACGATTTTCATCTCCCTCCGGGCTCCATCTCACACTGAATTGAATCCCCGGCGTTTCTTTTTCTCACTTTCTCGTATTAGTCGGCTCATCGCGATCTCTAATTACAAAAAAATCGTCCCCAACTCTCACATCTATCGATTTCGTGCCCACCCTACGTTAAAATTTTATGCCCTAATTTTCCATTGCCGTTCAGTTTGCCAAGTCGGCGCCTCCGCAATTTTTTGGTTGCCGTTGCCGCTGCACTGTTCGCCCAAGCCTATATCACAGTTGGTTATGGAGTAATAGTATCTCTCAATGTTTCTACTTTCTCCTGCATTGGTTACAATTGTGTTTGGTTTCTGCATTTAGATATGTTTGATATGATTTTAATCTGAATTTGATAAGTTTTTCAAATGATTAGTTGTTTTTACTTTTTAGTTAGGGTTTGGGTTTGATAGTTATCTTTAACATATGCGTTTGAGCGGCTTTATGTGGATTTAGATGCTTTTAGGGTAAATATTATGCAAGTGCTTTGAACTTTTGATTGTTGCAATTCACATAATTTTTCTATTTGGTTAGGGTTCGATACCTATCTTTCAACATTTGAGTCGTTCTTGAAGAAGGTACATCTCCATGCAACCCATTTTTTGACTTTTTTAATATGACTTTATTTTTGTGAATTAGTGTAGTATTCTCTCTTTTTTGTAATTTTAATGTGTATTCGTTTCTTATCCACACACCAAGTAGATATCCATGTTTGTTTTTAGTTTAAGTTATATGGAACTAAACATTTTAGTTAATCTAACTAGTTGAACTAATGATGATCAGATCTTTTGGTTAATAATTAATAGTTAATAGTTAATGGTACTTATTTGTGCACCACAGCCATTAGCAGATGCTTATGGACTGCTCATGCTTAGGAATGGACAATGGGAATGGACTCTTGCACCTGGAGTTACACCTTCATCAAGGTACCAACCATAGTCACATAAATCGCTACCCTACTCACGATCTGCGATCTGGATCGCTCGTTCCCAAACGCGGTACGAACGCGTTCCAAACGCTATGCCGTTCGCGAACCCTTCCTTCAGTCGACGCGATTTGGAACAATACGTAACATCGATTTCAGAACTTCTATTCGGGATTGTGGAACGCGTTTTGGGTATCGATGAGCGACTAATCACCTACAGGTACATCGATTACATATTAAAATAGAGTTATTAATTGTTCGTTGCATGTTGTCTTCAATTCGTCAGAGCTGGAAACCCACGAACGGTTCTATTCACACTTCCAATTGCGATTCTCATCTGTCGAAGGCCTTCAAACTTCAATTGAACATTAATTTCTAATTCCCCAACATGTATTTATATGTTTAGGTTTCTCAATTTCATAATTTATAGCTTCGATCCTCCTCTGTTCTACTTCTACACCAACAGTACTGTCGACTTCTACTCAATCCTTCATTCTCTATTTTTTTTTCTTTTTTAACTCACCAAAACACAGTGAGTTAAAGTGTTAAAGAAAAATGGTTTTTGGTAAGTTGGATGTGAGTTTGTGATTTGTACATTTATAAAAAATTAATATTATTTATTGGGTACATCGTACCATGTAATATGGTACATCGTACCAAGCGATCCGAAATGAGCCTACCCCGCTCCGTACCGAATTTTAGAAATTAGCGTTCCGCGTTCCGCGTTCCCGATCCGCGTTCCCGTACCGGAGCGTTCCGTGATCTATGTGACTATGGTACCAACATGCCTCGGTAAGTATCTTCGCTTTCATCTTTTGGTATATATTTCTGTCTATGTTTTTTGCAAACTTTCCTGTTTTGAATTCTAGATGATTCTTTATTATCTGAGGTATAACTGTATAAGGCTAAGTGTTATACCCACCATTTTCCCTTTTACCCACAGCCACATCAGCACCACATCAGTTTCTCTCCTCTTTCCCTTTCTTTACCCCCAACTAGCGTTGTACCTACCCTTTCTTTTTCACTTAAAAAAAGAAAAATTAAAATATATTAAATGTGTTAATATTTGATTGGATGAATGTGGGGTGGGGGGGGGGGGGGGGGGGTTGGGCTTCAACTCTCTCGGGTAAATATACCCACATACACTTACCCGCATGCTTACCCCAAACACCGGAAATGGTGTTCCTAGCTTACCCGCGAAAGATTTTGGGTACCCTAACCCTTTACCCGCTGGTACAACGGATGGCCTAAGTGTCCATTTTTGACCTGTTTACTTCTAGATGGGTTGGTTTGGGTTCTATTTTATAAATATGTGTGGAACATGTTGGACTCTAGATGATTCTTTAATATCTGAGGTATGTTTATGGTGGTCTTTGGAGCGGTACGACTATTTTAGTAAATTATACTACCCATAAAATTTTTATATTTTTAACCATGATTGTCAAAGGCGGAATATTGGGGAGTTTTGATATGTGGAACTGAAGTCATAATTATCAGTTTTAATGTTTGATAAAAAAATTTGTTTTATGATTCCAAACTGTGATTACAGGTACATTAAGGTTTTATTTATGTATCTTTATTTATATTGTGACTTCTCATTGCGGGGTTCTATAAGTTTTTCATGTTTTGTTAGTTTACAATCAAGTCAAACAAATCATTTGTGCTCTATCAATCATTGTCATGCAAACTCCCTTTTGAATAATACATGTCTCTGACTATTAGTTAGTCTTGGAGACTATTGATTATGAATTTTGTAGGAAAAAGAACATGGTACTCCCGTATCCGAGTTAGAAGTTTTTAAAAACTTCTATCTGAAGAAAAAGAAAAGGTCATCATCAGATGATGCATCGAGGAGTGAATCACAAGATTTTGTTACACAAATGGCTAAATTTTTTTTGGTATTATGCTTTATATCTTTTTTAGTACGATGTTTTAACTACTTGTTTATTTTGCTAATATATCTATATGTCATATGATGTTTATATAGAACTCATGGTGAAGTTGGATCACTAGCATCATAAGCATTTGATGTGACGGTACTTGACATCCATGGACCACTAGTGCGATCACCGAAGACTCCAAACAATCTCTTTTTTCATCCCTTCGGTAATAGTTTCTCATAGATCTAGATATTTTTTAGACTTGATTATACTTATTTCTATTGGCCGGAACATTACATTAGATTTAGAATTGAAGGGTGCTACATTAGAATTCGTAATGTCATATACTTCAATATCATGTGTGACTTATATAGTAGTTTTCTTATGGGTTATTCAAATCAAATATGACACATGTGATTGATTAAGGGTGAAATAAAGAAATACTATATTATAACGATCTTAACGGAGAAAGCGAAAGTACTAATAGATTGAAATAGGTTATACGATTTATCTTGTGCACTATTGGGTTATAATGGTTATTTTAGAAATATTAATGCAATATTGTACTTAAGTCATACTAGTTCATATACAAGTCATTCCACCCTATGTGATATATACATAATAACTTCAATTTTTATGTTATATGTGGGTTACAATATAAAAGAATATGGAACAACAGATATAGCATGTACATATTTATTTTTTGTTATTCACATATAGTGTGATATAAGTTATAATGGGTTTATAAACTCACAATGATGTGTGTAACCTGTAAAAGTTTGATATGTGCTACAAAGTAATTGACGATTGTTACTAATTTGTATGTGTTTAACTATGTAGACACAAAGGTTGAATATTGATGAAGAAAGGATGACTCCACTAGAAGAAGAAACTAAACAAACAAATGAAAAGGTGAATGATATTATGAAAATTTTGAATGAGAGGTTCCCCCATCTTCCAGTTAACTACTATTTATATCGGTTGTTATTTAAACAAATCGTATTTGCATAATTTAATGCTTGTTAGCAAATTGACTAGCTAAATGATTCTTGGAACTCTTGAATATTTGCTAAATTTGAAGTTTATTGAATTTTGATGTTTGGTATTTGGTTATATAGTTGTTTATATATTTTCTATATATATATATATATATATATATATATATATATATATATATATATATATATATATATATATATATATATATATTAATATATATATAGAATCAGGATCAAATAAAAAGAGTTTTAAGGTAAAAAGGGTAAGGTGAAACTAGAAGGCGACACGTGTCGTTTTAATTAAAAAAATTAAAAAGGGTATAATAGGTATTTTCATTTCTTTATCTCTCCTAATTATCCCCACTAACCCACCCACGTTCCTTTATTCTGTAAACCCTAAAATCTCTATCGCCCCATTTGAAGCCACCGTAACAGAATAATTTGTTTGCCCCGTCGATGAAATCTGCTTGCAAGCCACCGCCGATTGTACTTCGAGACCACCGCCGCAACCTCCGATGTATGGGAAATCTGCTTGCAGCCACCGTCAAAGAATAAACCCTAAAAGCCCTCTCCCCGATTGTATTTCCAGGGTTGTTCGATTTCCGATTTCGAGGGATGTTCGCTTTCCGATGATGGGCAGCGGAAACTGTTTGATTTCCGATTGTATTTCGAGACCACTCGTCGACAATGGGTACGTTAGATTATATCTGCTTATTTCTTAGCCGACCTCATCCTTCACGAAAACCCTAATCGCCTTCAGTTTCCGCCGCCCATCACAGACGGTGCACATATCCGCCACTCCTTCTCCGGCCACGGCTCTCTTCTCCGGCCCTCACATACGGTGCATCAAGTTGATGGATATAATATGTGCATCTTCATATTCCCCTGCAGAAATCATCGCCGCACATCATCCTAAAAGTTTCTTCACCACCGCCGCAAAAATCATCTTAATATCACCGGAGTGGAGCGTTGGAGACTGTGGGGTCGGGACCTGTGGTATGCCGTTACTTGTTGATCCCTGAATTCGTTTGTTGTGCATCTTGATTTTCTTTGAGCTTCTATAACGTCAAAGTGTATGTGCATCAGATTTCATTGTTTATTAGAGAAAGATTTGTGAAATCAGTTTTTTTACTTCATTCAAATTTGTACATCAATTTCTGAAATTATTGTGCATATCAATTTTTTTAAATGACATTTTGTTCAAGTAGATTTGAGTATTTGATCTGTATGAAAATTGGTTTTTTCTCTATCTGTGAATTGTGTTCATCATGTACTTTTAAATATGAATGGTGATTGTGAATCAAGTTCTGTGTTATTTGTTGGGTAAAACTGTCGATACAGAATATCTCATTGTTCATACAGAGTGTATCAGTTTGTGCTGGAGAAAACATTTCTCCATTTTAAAATTTGTGCCCTAAATATTAGGGGACGTGAATTCTAAATGGTCAATTATGCCCTTTTGGTTTATTTTTTTTATAATTAATAAAAAAACAAAAAGCCATTTTTTTTAGGATCAGATGGATGGCTGAGATTTATCCTTACTTTTTTTACTTTAATTCTTTTTTTACAAGATCCTGACCCTATATATATATATATATATATATATATATATATATATATATATATATATATATATATATTGTTATCGAAATTTAATATTTATTATTAATTTTTAATATATTTTCCGGCATAATTTAACAGGAACGTCGAAAATTATGTGTAAAATCCGACAAAATTTTGTTGGAAATTCGTTAGAAATATATCGGAAATCCTTTAGAAATTTTCAAAATTTCGTCGCAAAACGATTGAAATTTGTCGGAAGTTCATCAGAATTCCATCACAAATCTGTTAAAATGTAGTTGCAAATCCGTCAAAATTACGTTGTAAATTCAACGCAAATATGTTATAATTTTGTCGTAAATCAACCGAAAATTTGTTAAAAATATGTTGGTATTTCATCGGAAATCCGTAGCATGTTCATTAAAAATATATTTGTAATGCATCGGAAATTTTGGTTTTAAAACCCCATGTAAACCATAATTTCTGACAGATATCTTCGTCGGAAATATTACATTCCGTCGGAAATCTTGTCACAAAATACTTTTACGACGAGGTTTTTTCCGACTGACAAAATATGTCGGAATTCTGTCAGAAAAGCCCATTTCAGACAGATTTCACTGTCGGAAATTAGCTTTTTTTCAGTAGTGCTTAAGTGTCCGAAGTGAATATAATTCCCCACACTTACTCATTTTTCTAGGGTGGGCGAAAAGTTGTTAGAAATGATAATGAAAATGGATTAGATTTGCTTTCGGACTTGCAAGGGATGAGAGGATTCAAGGATTTGCATTTGGACATATGGTCAATTAGAAGCTCTTAGCAACTAGTCATAGAATAAGGATATGATAGACTAGTTCAACACGTCAAAATTTCCCACTTGATTTTGGTCGGATTTGTGAATTTATGGGTTTAAGGCCGGACGTTGTACCTCACTCGATACCTTCGGGTGAGGTCGGGTAAGCCAAGGTACACCATAACTTGAATTTGGGTAAAGAGATCAAGTAAAGAAATCGGGTTCTGGGACTCGATGGAAACAGGAAACATCCCACCCACCCCCACCCCCTCAACCAATCATATCTTTACACATATTTTTTTATTTTATTATATTAATTAAAAATGGGGATAATTTTAAGGTAAGGTATAACTTGATATTGGGTAAAGGAGAAAGGAAATGATGTGGCGCTGATGTGGCTGTAGGTAAACCTTACCTGCAGGTAAGGTATAACGCGTAGCCTAAGGCACATGGGTATATTGATGGCAAGAATGACGACCTGATGATTGTTTACGCTATTATAATGTCGTTAGTTGTCCAAGTATGGTATGGGTACCACGTAGTATGATCTTGCACCACGATCCCACCTTCCAAAGTTCAAGTTTAGCGGTTATCCAAGGCATGTATAAAATATTAGTTTGTGAATTATGAGAGGAGTAGCCCACGACACTTAAAAGCAGATTAAAAAGTCACTTTCTGTCCACGTGGAACATTACTCAACACACCCCTCACGTGTGGCGTTCTTTTTTTGCGCGTTAACATATGGATAGTTATGGGTTACGTGGAGTGCTGGTAGCCTTTGACCAACCACGGGTAACCTTGCTCTGATACCATGTAAGTTTGTGGGGTTTCAACTCAAAATCAATTGATTATGAGAGGAGTAGCCCAAGAGACTTTTCAAGCATATCAAAAAGTCACTTTCCGTCTTATATAAGACATTACTCAACATAAAAGAGGAAGACTCGTAGAAGGCGTAGTGAGAGGCCTTAGCTGAAACTCTGCTAAAATACTTACTTTCATCTTTCACTATAATAACTTGATCGTGAGAAGATCTACCACAAGAACTTCCTTTATGGCATCACTTGCAAAGTGTTCGTTTTATAGGGCTACCTTCTAGGTCTTACATTGATGATCACCCAACATCATCATTGTTATTTACAGCAATGCGAATTGCTTCCTCACAATCTCTCCTACACAGAATCTTGAATTTTGTGTGTGTTTAATTGATCAATCGAATTCAACTGAACTATCTCTCGTATATGCATTATTGAATAAGCTTCCTTTTATACATGATGATGTAATTAACACATCCAACTAACCATAGAGATTAGCAATATCAGTCCCTCTATCTTCCACTTATGGCCCCAGAAATCCGAATGTATGTAGTCAATTTCACATGTTAAAAAGATATATATTCCATGCTTCTTCCGTGCATCGACCGTGGCGCACTCTGCCAGCTTTTCGAGCCGTTAAAATTATTTCCGTTATGTTTCAATTTTCTCTTTTAAGCTGATATTTTGGATACAAGAAAACCCGAAATAATTATCGTTACACTGTGTATTTGGACTGGCTTTTAAAGCATTAATAAACACATGAATGAATGAGGTGGTGACACCTCATGTCCTTTTTATTCATAAAGTTGCCACCTCATGTCCTTATAAGATCCACCAAATCAGTATATATCCAATCATTTGATACACAGTATAATAATACCTCTTACGAATATTTAACTTGTATACCAAAATACATATTTTCATATTTGCCAAAATAAAATATTTTCACTTAATATTCGTGGCAAATTATTTTATAACATTCAATTCCAAAAATAATTATCTTTAAGATAATGTGGAATTGATTTTATAAAATGAAAATACATTTAAGTAAAAATCGATTTATAAATATTTGAATTAAATTTAATCTTTAAATTCAATATTATCCACAAGAAATCTTGGAGGACCAATAGGAGTGTGACATCTCAAAAGGTGGTTGTACTTTTGTCTCCTCCTACCAAACATCTCTTGAGATTTAAATTTATAAATATCTTCTCTCTTATTTTATAAAAGTTGTTTATAAACTGTATACACTTTTATACTCATTTTTCATTTTTATAAAATTGCCAATTAAAATATATTTCGTTTTAGTTCGTGGCAACTTGTTTTATAAAATCACAATTCCCAAAATATATATCTTTTTAACATGTGATATTGATTTATAATAATGCATTCTAGTAAAAAATTGATTTCTATATATTTGTTAATGTTCTTAAAAAATCGTTTTAACTAGACGAGTATTGTATACGTTTGGCGTTTGTAAAATTTGCATACCCGATTCTTTTTAATCCTCTCGTAATATTTTCACTGTGATCAATGCAAATTTATATTTAATAATTTATTTCACCAAACTTATTATTTTCTTATTAACTTGGATTTATAAAATATTTAATATTAAATACAAATATTAAAATTGCATCATCAAAACATTTAAATAAATAATTATTCTTTGATTGCACTAACAAGCAATTTCATCTTTGACTTCTGACTTCTTAAGTTCTTTTGAATTGACAGCTGCTAATACCTCCTCCATGGATAGACTCTCTCATCCATACATCAATGTATCAACAAAGTGTTCGTACACCGATGGAAGTGATGACAAACATATTATTGCAACAACAAGATCTTCATCATCGATGACCACCTCTATGTTTTCCAAGTCAAGAACAATTTTATTGAATTCGTCCACATAATCTTCCAAAGACTTACCAAGGGGCATTTGAAAAGTGTATAACCTCTTCTTTAGGTATAATATATTGTCCAGTGACTTGGTCATGTACAGGCTTTCCATCTTGGTCCAAATGCTTGCTACAGTCTTCTCTTTTGAAACTTCCGTAGTACTCGGTCACCAAGGCTTAGGATTATGGCGCTGTGAGCCTTTTCCATAATGTCTTTCTTCTTCCTATCAGCCATCGATGGAGGTAGATTTGCCTCTCCATTCAACGCATCAACTATCCCCTGATGTACAAAAAGAGCCTTCATTTTCAACCGCCATAGCCCGAAATCGTTTCTCCCATCAAACTTTTCAAGATCAAACTTAGCTGATGACATTGCTCAATTATACGACCTAATTGATTTCATAACTTTGCCTTCAATCAGCTTCTTCTCATCGATGATCAAGAGCCTGGATTGGCTCTGATATCTTATTTAGAGCAATGCGAATTGCTTCCTCACATTCTCTCTTACGAAGAATCTTGAATTTGTGTGTGTGTGTAATTGATCAATCGAATTCAATCGAACTATCTCTCGTATATGCATTACTAAATAAGCTTCCTTTTATACAAGATGATGTAACTGACACACCCAACTAACCATAGAGAGTAGCAATGTCAGTCCCTCTATCTTTTAGTTATTACAGAATTAGTCCCTCTAATATTCTCTACTAGGCAATAATCAACTAATTCATTACAATCATCTTGACATAAAAAAAATCTTGACAACATTCAATCTTTATATTTTAATCATCCGTGGTAACTAGCGGCACATTCTTTGTATCAAGTACCAACTTCCATTCGTTTTTATGGTTGTGCGGTTCTAAATTAAATATAAACAAGAAAACAATTATCCCTTATTTTTTTCAAAATATTAAGATATTGTGGTTCATTACTCTTATCCTCAAATCCAACCTCAACCTTAACCTCGTGATGATCATTTGTAGAAGGACCTCTTCAACCCCAACCACAATATCTTCTAATCTTCTAATATAAATAAAGGATAAATTTGATAAATTTTATTACATAATCTGAATAATTTATTAGATAAAATATTAAATCATAATCATTCATTTACTTAAAATCAAACTAGTTTATTATCCCGTGTAAAAACACGGGGATGTTTAAAAAAGTATTAAATTTGATGAGATGAAATTATAAAAGGTATAATAAAATAAGTGTAAAAGTGTTTCAAAAGTTTTTTAAGATATTAAAATTTTCAGATAAAAATAATAAAATGTCACCAAAAAATTTACATTTGTCAAAAATTTTAACAATAAACAATAACTAAATTTTTTGAAGTATTACTATTGATGGATAACAAAAAACACTACTAGAAAACAGTGCGATTTCCGAGGGATTTCCGAGGGCGTTAATTCCCTCGGAAAACTTTCCGAGGAAATTCCTATGTATTTCTGAGGGCGTCAAGTTACCTAGGGTTTTCTGATAAATTTCCGAGGGCGAGAAATGCCTCGGAAATTCCTCGCAAATTTTCCGAGAGACTTCCGAGGAAATACACCCTGGAAAAACATAATGAGAGATTTCCGAGAGATTTCCGACAGATTTCCGAGAACTAACATGCCCTTGGAAATTCCTCGCAAAATTTCCGAGATACTTCCGAGGAAATACACCCTCGAAAAAGATAGCGAGAGATTTCTGACAGATTTCCGAGAGCTAAAATGTAATTTTTATATATTTGTCACTTTAGAACACATATTATCAAACATGTAGACATACATATTCAAATACATGTATCTAGATGTATCATTAAGCAAAAATTAGTATATTTATAGTAAGGTACCTATATGAATGAATGTTCGTAAACAATACGTGTATATAAACGTGCTTGTGATTTGTATGTGTCATCATGATGTTTATAGTATGTTAGTACCCTATTATCATTTATTTGTTTGATTATGCTTATTATGAAACATGCATGTGCTTATTAATGTTTTTCATTTAAAAATAATGAAAAATATGAAAAAAACGATATTCGTCATTGGAAAGCCCTCGGAAATGTAATTTTTATATATTTGTCACTTTAGAACACAAATTATCATACATAGAGGCATACTTATACAAATACATATATCTAGATGTATCAAAATAAGCATAAACTAGTGTATTTATAGTAAGTTACCTATATGAATGAATGTTCGTAAACAAATACGTTTATATAAACTTGATTGTGATTTGTATGTGTCATCTTTATGTGTATAGTATATTAGTATTCTATTATGGTTTATTTGTTTGATTATGCTTATTATGAAACATGCATGTGCTTATTTATGTTTTGCATTTAAAAATAGTGTAAAATATGAAAAAAACAATTTTCGTCCTTGGAAAGCCCTCGGAAATTTCCGAGAGCTTTCCGAGGGCTAAAATGTAATTTTTATATATTTGTCACTTTAGAACACAAATTATCAAACATAGAGGCATACTTATACAAATACATGTATCTAGGTGTATCATTAAGCATAAATTAGTATATTTATAGTAAGATACCTTTATGAATGAATGTTCGTAAATAAATACATGTATATAAACGTGCTTGTGATTTGTATTTGTCATCATGATGTTTATAGTATGTTAGTATCCTATTATGATTTATTTGTTTGATTATGCTTATTATGAAACATGCATGTGCTTATTAATGTTTTGCATTTAAAAATAATGTAAAATATGAAAAAAAACGATTTTCGTCCTTGGAAAGCCCTCGGAAATTTCCGAGGGCTTTCCGAGAGCTAAAATGTAATTTTTATATATTTGTCACTTTAGAACACAAATTATCAAACATAGATGCATACTTATACAAATACATGTATCTAAGTGTATTATTAAGCATAAATTAGTATATTTATAGTAAGTTACCTATATGAATGAATGTTCGTAAACAAATACGTTTATATAAAGGTGCTTGTGATTTGTATTTGTCATCATGATGTTTATAGTATGTTAGTATACTATTATGATTTATTTGTTTGATTATGCTTATTATGAAACATGCATGTGCTTATTTATGTTTTGCATTTAAAAATAATGTAAAATATGAAGAAAAAAAACGATTTTCGTCCTCGGAAAGCCCTTGGAAATTTCCGAGGGCATTCCGAGGGCTAAAATGTAATTTTTATATATTTGTCACTTTAGAACACAAAATATCAAACATAGAGGCATACTTATACAAATACATGTATCTAGATGTATCATTGAGCATAAATTAGTGTATTTATAGTAAGGTACCTATATGAATGAATGTTCGTAAACAAATACGTGTATATAAACGTGCTTGTGATTTGTATTTATCATCATCATGTTTATAGTATGTTAGTATCCTATTATGATTTATTTGTTTGATTATGCTTATTATGAAACATGCATGTACTTATTAATGTTTTGCATTTAAAAATAATGTAAAATATGAAGAAAAAAACGATTTTCGTCCTTGGAAAGCCCTCGGAAATTTCCGAGGGCATTCCGAGGGCTAAAATGTAATTTTTATATATTTGTCACTTTAGAACACAAAATATCAAGCATAGAGGCATACTTATACAAATACATGTATCTAGATGTATCATTGAGCATAAATTAGTGTATTTATAGTAAGGTATATGAATGAATGTTTGTAAACAAATACGTGTATATAAACGTGTTTGTGATTTGTATGTGTCTTCATGATGTGTATAGTATGTTAGTATCTTATTATGATTTGTTTGTTTGATTATGCTTATTATGAAGCCTCCATGTACTTATTTATGTTTTGTATTTAAAAATAGTGTAAAATATAAAAAAAACGATTTTCGTCCTTGGAAAGCTCTCGGAAATTTCCGAGGGTTTTCCGAGAGCTAAAATGTAGTTTTTATATATTTGTCACTTTAGAACACAAATTATCAAACATAGAGGTATACTTATACAAATACATGTATCTAGATGTATGATTAAACATAAATTAGTATATATATAGTAAGGTAGCTATATGAATAAACGAATAAATTAGTATTCTATAGTGAATTACATGTTTGATTATGCTTGTAAAGTTGTAATGAAACGTGCATGTGTTTATGTGTGTTATTCATTAAAAATCAGTGTAAAATATAAAAAACGATGTTCGTCCTTAGAAAGCCCTCGAAAATACTTGAAAATTTATTAATATATTTTAATATTCTAGCATTTGTTATGTTCTTAGTATACTACTTGAAAATTTTATTACTTTGTTAATAATTTATATTTAACTTAATTTAGTATTATAAACTAAATATTTAGATAAAAAAAATATAGGAATTCCCAAAAGACTCAAACCCTCCGAAAATTTCATTCCCGCTCCCCGCGCCCGCCCAATTTTGGAACAAAACCCTAGCGTTTGTATTGTCGGCTCATATGATTTACAAACCCGTATCTTTCATGGTTAGCCTTTCCGTTATCTCCTATCGATTCGATCATCCTCACTCGATTGCTGCTCCTATTGTTCAAAGGTAAACATCTTGCTCTATCTGCTTTGTCGATTTGTTACTCGTGATTGTAGTTGTCGTGTTTATTGTACTTAATTTAATCCCGAACCTGGTTTCCACTTTCCCAACCACGCCTCAAGGTTTCCTCTTTCTTGCCCATTTTAATGTTCTTTATTATTATTGTTTTTTCATCTCATCATGTGTAGGTTCTGTTGTTACAGTTCATCTTGATTGGAAGACGAAAATTGAAGATATTCGAGAATTTTTGTTTGAAATCTCTTAGATTTGAAGTTGAATCGTGGAAGTGGATCTTGACCAGTCAGTTGTGTTCTCGATTTTGGTTAGTTACGGAAGTATTGACGTTAATTTTCGCTTCAATTGTCTGTGGAAGTCAGAATCGGGGGATAAGGTTTGTGGAAAATTGAGTTGTAGATAGAGGTTTCGTTTGAACTTTGATATGTTTGCTGTTTTTCGTGAACTTTTTGATGGTTTTTAGCTTTGAATTTTACTACTGGCAGTTTGTTTTTGGTGAATTCATCTAATCTAATATTGGTTGTTAATGACTCAAGGTTTTGAAACGTGGAAGTGGATCTCGACCGGTCTGTGTGTTTGAATTTTGGTTAATTACAATCAGCTATTAAAATTAAAATTCTCCTTTAGTTGCCTTCAAAAGTCGGAAATTTTCGATACCACGGTCAGTGAAGTGGTTGATCGTTTTTGGTTTAGAATTTTACTACAATCACTTAGTATTTTAATTTTGCTTTCATTATCTTAATTACATTTTTTTTTCCTTATCTTAATTTAATTGTGTGTTCGTATAAATATCATGAACAGATTTACCTCATGGCTTGCTACAAAGATCGACACCACAAAAGGTATGGCTTGGGAACTCCTCTTATAAATCTTATATTTTGAGTTGTATATGTCGACTTGCTCTAGTTTTTTTAGTTTAATTTGTTGATTTGATGTACTCTTTGTTGATATTTAATTCATAATTCTATTATGATATTTATAAAAAGTTATTAGTTTATGAAATATTTGCAAACACTGTTTGGTCATATTTGCATAATGAATTTTTTGTTACATGTTGGAATCAGTTAAAGTTTCATAAACAAATTTGGTTATAACATTGCATCATCTGCACCTCTTTTTGCTTCATGAAGTAACATTAGTGTGTTCTGTTTTTTACATGAAGTTGTAAATGAGTTGGAGTTTATTTTGTTTAAACTTTTTAAAGCATGTTGTGCTTTAATTTTATCATGACTATGAGAGTTTGACACTTCACCGCCACCCAACAGTGTTGACCACAACTAACCTTAACCGCCACCATCACTTACTCCGACTACATCATTGCCGACAACCACCGAAATCACCACCCAAAAGCATCAACTTATTTGAATTTTTGAGGTAATATTCTAACCTAAGATCTAATAAAATTTAAAAGAGTTGTTGAAATCTTGTTAAAACTATACTAGTTCATATTGATATGACGTGGTCATATAGAGGGTAGTTTTGTTATATTGGATATAAATTACATGTAATAAGATACTAATATTGTTTAAGATTAATTGTTTTTTATTATGTATTAGTCATATCTACGTAGTAATTTTGTGTATCTTTATGTGTTTACTAATTGTAGATACAAATAGTGAAGAGACGGTATCAACATTGCGAGAAAGAGAACAAACGAAAGCATTGCAAATACAAGTGACAACCTGGACTCCGGTGATGATTCAACAGTTTCAACCTCGAGACGCTCCTTTATCCATGTAGGAGCACATATCATTTGTATTTCTTAACTTGATATATAGATCTTATTTTAGATATTTTATCAACTTCGGTATTGTAGTTTATGTAACTTTACCAAATACAATATGGTGGTGTTGAATTTGTGTATGTACGATTTATTTTTATATTGAATGGAAATTTTTGGTATTACCGAAAAATTAGAATTGATAATTTTGGAAAACTTGATATTTTGTGAGGATTTTGATAGATTTGTGAGCATCGATGTCCCTGGAAATCCCTTAGAAACTTGTTCTCGGAAAACTATTGGAAAGTGTTCTCGGAAATCTATCGGAAACTATCCCTCGGTAATCCCTTGGAAATTTGCCCTCGGAAATCCCTTGGAAAATCATCATCTCGGAAATCCCTCGGAAAGTTTATGTCGACGGAATTCCCTCGGAAATACGTCGGAAAGTTCCCTCAGAAATCCCTCGGAACTGTTTTCCGAGGAGGGTTTTTACTAGGACAGATTTTCCTCGGAAATTTGTCATTTCCGAGGGATTTCCGAGGGAATCTGCCCTCGAAAACTCCATGTTTTTCTAGTAGTGAAATTAAGAATATACTAATTTTTAAAAAGTGTCATATTACAATAAAATTTATACCAAAACATAGATAAAAATGAGACGATCGTAAATATATAATTATTTGTTCTTTAAACAAAATGTATCACAAGTTACTAAACATAATTTATAAACACCATATAATTAATTATATTAATATACAATTTTTATAAAACCCTCTCATATTTTCTTAGAAACCCCTCACATATTTTATAAAACCCACTCATAATTTTTATTCAGACCCCTCCCAATTGATTTAGATTTGAAATTCATGGCCATTAATCTTTCTAAAATTGTTTTTGAAATTGAAGGTTGTGATTGGTTGATTGATTTTTAATTTATGGTTATTTTAGGAAAACAATATGCTATGTATAATAGTTTAAATATATGATTACAAAATCTAAAATTTAGACTATTTAATTTGTTTACAATTATACATATGTTACTAAAAGTAACTATTAAATGAGAAACTATTAACCAATCAAAACACTCAATTACAAAATCCTTTGATTTTCCAAAACAATTTTAGAAAGATCCATTTTCTCTAAAAAAACGCGCGGGTCTTTTAACCCACCCGGATTCAAATTTCTCACCCGCATTGCTTTCTCAACCTCCGCCGCTCCTCTATCTTCCGTTCCTTCATTCACATAGCTTCCTCGGTACATTTTCTCTGCCGTTTCCGTGTCTCTGTCTTCTTCTCCGATTCAAACAACAATGTTTGTTTCTCTATTTGGGTTACCTGTTCCGGCTCGGATCCACACATTCGCTTCCCCGATTGGTCCGGCGAACCCGGTGGCATATGTCTCTTATTCTTCCGTCGGTACGGCTGATAATGACCCTGATGATATGATTGTGAAAGCGAGGTATTCCAGATTATTATTATTATTGTTTTCTCTCTTTTTGCTTTCTAATTCCAGTGCTTATGAAAAATTTGGGAAAACTATGAGCTTATACATAACCACCCTTCCAACTTCATAATTCTAATGGATTTTGTTGCAGATTTGATACCATTAACAAATATTAAAACCAAATGACATCATTAAGCAATCGTTAATGTTTTGATTTTGATTGACCAGGAGGGTTTTGAAGACTGAAGTTTTTTTTTTTTTGAACGGCTTGAAGACTGAAGTTTTGACCGAAGAAATAGCGGCAAAATCTAACCCAACTTGAAATCCTGCAAAACGAACTAGAGCTGCAGAGATTCATTATATGTCAGAAAAGGTTTGTTTCCGGCTTCAATTTGTACTTGGTATGTATGTTCTTCGTAATTTTTATTTTGATGGTTATGTAAATGTACAGAGGAGGAGGAGCCAGATAAATGAGAAAATGAAAGCGTTGCGGAATCTAATTCCTAATTCAATAAGGTCAAGGGATTTGCGCATTATAGTGCGTGGAAATGCTAAATTTGAAGTTGTTAATGTTGATCTTGAGGTTAGATATGTACAAAATTGTCTTGAAATAAAATGGTTTCCCTTTTCTTCTCATCTTTACAGCATCTTGGTTTACTTATTGAACCTGATTCATTTCTCAAAGAGCACATGCCTCTTTCCTGCTTCACATTTGGTATTAAATTGTTTATAAGATACATTGCAATCCAAATTCCATTTTCTCTTCCATCCTTACAGTTGCCAGTATAAAAACTTATATGCTTCCTGATATATGGATATTTAGTTAAATGTTAATTACCCTTTAAGACGAGTAGTCCAAGTTTAATTTCGTACGGTTGTTGGGGTAGTAGTAATACCCACATTACATCTTGGCTGGGATTGATTTACGTAGCTAATTTCATTTGATCAAAGGATTATTAGACAATCTAAACCCTTAACTGTCATATAGTTTGTAGGGCAATCATAGTGCCTTTCTGCTTATACGTGCAACATGTGTGTTCAAAATGATAATGTCATATTACTATCTAAAAGAAATATTCTTACCATCATATAAATGATTGATTTTTATAACATATATCATGCTTCTTTTGTTTCAAAATTGTTGCTTTCATTATTATTCAAAGATTCATGTTCTTTGATTATCACAGGTTCAGCGGTTAAGGGCTTCAAAACCCAAACAACTCATATTTTAAAGGAATAATCGGAACACTTTTAATGTCCAAACATATCCTTAAAAGAGTCTTGCAATATGTAAGTTTTTGTACTTGAGTTTAGTAATACATATAGGATTTATTGCTTTTTTAGCTGTTAATATTTGTATAGAGAAGGTCCCAAATGAGATAGAAGAAAGTGATTTTTTCAAACAAAGATGCTTAAAATGTATCTATTTTCTTAAAGAAGCATTATATGTTTCATAATCTGTTTTGAAGAAGCATTATCTATTTTCTTTAATTTATATTGTTATTCTTTGATTTACAAGGAAAGAAACCTTGATAACCATGGCCGGATCTCATTCCATTCTCGTGAGTTAAAAAAAATCTTATTGAACATATTAGTCAAGTATCTTAGTATTTGCGTTTTCAGGTTATCTATATGTAAACTTCTTGATATCATGAACATAGACTTTTAAGTATGTTCATAAAAAGCTTCAAATTTGTTTTGCACTCCAAGTGCTTGTGTTTAGTATCGGTGGCTGTGGCTATTATCAGATGCATTCAATCACCGCCACCTTGCCCCAATTCCTTAAATATATGTTTGCTATATTGATTTTTTAAGTGTCAGATTTTTATAAGATTACATATAATATTTTTGTTGCAGAGGGTATATGTGAAATGGGTGAAGTAGACCTGTTGCAGTTTGCAAATATTTATATTTTTGTATGTTTACATTTCTTAATTTTATCTCAAATTCAGATATCTGCTTACAAGTTAAAACTTCTAACATTGAGTTCTTTCTTTGATGTAGGATATTGTGAACTAATGTTCTAATATAGACATGTCTGCTATGAAGAAGGTTGAATAGCTTATAATATTTAGTAAACACAAATTAATTTGTAACCTATAAGATATTATAACAAATTAAATAAAAATTAATAAATAGTTAAAGCAATAAAGAAATTGAAAAGGAGAAAAAAATATTGATGTTGCGGATGAAAACTATTCAACATCATCATAGTGTGTGAATATGATATCCCTACTTTATCGAAAATAGACATGTTATCGAGTGAGAATTATTAGTCGTCGCCGTTTTACGCGGGTACTATGCTAGTAAATATAAATACTTAGTTATATACACATAAGACCACTTGTTTTATTTTAAATACTTTTAAAATCCATATAAAATGTTACATCTGGATTATTCACATAATAAATGAGTTAAAGCGGGTAATATCTATAATTTTACTAAACTAGCTTGTGGAACCATTATTATAATTTGTTCAAAAGATTTTGTTACAAACTAAAAAAAGCATAATAATAATAATAATATTACCCTAAATTTGATAGAAATGATATAAAATTACAAGTTTGATTTGTTCTTTTAACCGCTTGTGTAGTTAGCTAGGTGTTGTACTTTGAGTTTTCATGAAAACTCGATAACCTTCACGAATTTTCATATGCATTATCTCACTATATTTTAAATTAAAATATGTATTATTTTTTCAAATAAAAAAAGAAAAAGAAAAAGAAAAACACAGCTATCGGCTATCGCGATCCTTCCCATTTCCAGTCTAATAAATTTATCAATTATCCCGTGGACCTAAATGGTTGACATTGATTGGATCAATGACAAACCGTAAATGACGGCTTTAAAGTTCAAAGTAACACAATATGTTAGTAAGCTTAGGGGTGGATATAAACAGTTGAACTCATCTTAGCGTTTAAAACCGATTTTAAGTGGTTGGTTTGATCGGTCGAAATGTTAAGGTGGTGGTTTTCAATATATAAAATTTACTTTAATGGTTTGGTTCAAAGTTTTTGTTTGAAAATAATCCGTATAAACCGAAAGAAAACCGAGATCATATATATGTATGTATGTATAGAAAGAAGTTTTAATGAGAACTATTTTTCGTGCGAAAACCAATTGAAATACCATTAACTAGTTTATTGACCCGTACACGTACGAGTATTTCAAAAGTATATTTGAGATATTAAAATTTTTAAATAAAAATAATACAATAAATGAAAATTTATCAAAAACTACATATGTTAGAATTTTTAACAATAAAATGACTACATTTTTTGAAGCACTTTTTTATAGACTAAATTTGTTGCTTTGTTAGTAACATTACATTACCACTGTTGTCACAAATCAGAACTTTTAACTCTCTAAAAGATATATAGAAGTTAAAAATCAAATAATAATTTACTAAACCCAAAACAATAATAATCTAATTTGAAAGAACATGTATTAACTAATGTTATTTTCAGTAAATTCATATGTTGAAGTCAATAATAAATACAGAAGTTGAGATATTAAATATTTCAAATATGCATGCTATGTATAATATGATGGTTTGTTAGAATCCCATCAGTTGATATTAAATACAGATATGATGAACACTATAGAGATAATTTTGCTATGTATAATATTTGAAATATAGATTTTGAGATATTAAATACAATTATGCTATGTAAATTTAATATTTGTTTTAAATTTAGACTATATATGTATCATAAACTATGTAAACTATGTATAAGAATTATACAATTTTACATATGTAAATTTTGCATATTAAATACAATTTTGCATATGTAAATTTTACATATGTATCATAAACTACATATGTACGGGTCAATAAACTATGTATAATCTTAAAACAAATATGATTATCGGCTAGTTTTATAAAGTGATAGTTGGTAAACTAGCTCAACTAGATATTAAATATTTCAAATATGCATGCTATGTATAATAGTCTAAATTAAACTATTATACAAATATGATGGTTTGTTAGAATCACATCCAGCAGGGATTCTTAGTCAAAATAGGATTATCGTAAGATATAGAAAGATAAAAAATTATATATTTTATAGATTTTAATTATATATGACGAGAAGAAGATATTTTTTTTTATTTGCCTAATTTCACGAAAATAAGAATTTCGTTTTTTATCTTGTTGATAAAGGCTTCTTGATCGATAATCAGGAATATATATATATATATATATATATATATATATATATATATATATATATATATAGAAGATAGATAGATAGATAGATAATCAATTTTGACTTTTTAGAGTTAAACTATCACAAATAAAATATTAGAAAAAGATTAGAAGATTTGGTAAGGTTTTATTCAAATTAATTATTATATAGATACGAAATTATAAATAAGATAATAACTAATATATTTTTCTTTGGTTTAGTTTTTCTCGTGGTTCGAAGTTTATAGATAACTTAGTCATTCACATTTTCATATTTATATGATTTATCTTTAATACTTTTTCTTTTAATAATGCAAACTCTAAAAATCTTAGGCTATATTAATAATAAAATATTATAGATATTAAAACTATTTGTTCTTATTTATGTTTATTATATAGTATAAATTTTATCATAATTAAATTTTAATCCTTTTTGAATTTGTTATTATTTACTTTTAATTGTCGACTGAAATTAATATAAAATTCTTTTAGTTTTAAAAGAGTTTTTAATTTAGATATTCTTTTGTTTATAAAAAAAACTATCATATTTACCTAAACAAATATAAAATAATATATATAATTATAACTACCTGTGTGTTTATATGGGTAGTTAATCTAAGTATAATAATAGGTTAATTCATGTTAAAATACATTTGTGGCTTATGTTTGAAGTTTGATTTCAAGAAAATAAATTGTTATTTTGAAATGAAAGTTTCTTTTATGTAAAATAATTTGTTTTATCCATTTTTCTTCAATATCATTAGGCTTTTTTTTAATTAACTAAAAAAATTATTTTTCATTACAGTTTTGTTATTAGCTAATTAGGTCCCTCTTTAACTTAGAATCCTCACTCTAGAAAGGTTAATTTGTTGGATCTCTTGGATAAAAAGTTTTGGCTTCCAAGAAAAATGGTGGTCTTAATGTGTAACACTCAACATCCTTGGTGCTCTAACTCGTGTTATTATCAAAATGGGCTTGGAGAATAAAAATGAATAACTCTTTTAGATGGTGTTGGTCTATAGAGCCATCTGAAAGTATTTCAGTTGCTTCTATCAGGGCGTTGACTGAAACTATGTAACTTATTGTAAAACGGGTTGGGTTTGGGAGGGGGGGGGGGGGGGTGTTCAAAGGAGCTCCTCTCATTGTCTTGTTTGTGGGTTGTAGTTTGAAATAGAGCCTCACTTGTTTTGCTCTTACTTGATGGTTGGTGTGGAAGCTCCTCTAGATGGCTTGGTATTGTATGTTCCAAATTGTATCAAGTATCAATAGTTATTGAAGCAAATCCACAATGATAGATATGAACTTAGTACGAATATAAGAGAAAACACCAAGAACACACCCTTTGATCTGAAATATTGAAATGCTTAAATGAATTAGGGTTAGTTACATTGTTTATATACTCATCAAGTATTTTCACAATATACCCTATACTTCTATGAAATACAACTAGAAGCAAAACTTAACTAAAATGAAATAATAAACACAATTTTGGTCTAACATTCTCCCCCTTTGTGTTCATTGTACAAACAAAGCATGTAAACGGAAAAAAAATCTTCGCTGGAGCGGTTGATCTTGAGCATAAACACAGAATGTTGAGGGAATCTTCCGTTTCAGCATCCTAGTTATTCATCAAACAAAAAAAATACACTCCCCCGGGGATGTAGCTCTCGATCTTCAAAAATGACTTGAAACGTATTCATTACCTTGCTCCCCCTTGATTTTTCGAACATACATCTTCTTATGATAAAACAACCAGTGAAAAGTGATGGGGTTTTATGCAAATCTTCTCTTTAGAAAGTCTTCAGAGATATTTGGCGGAGCGAACCACAAATGGATATTTAAGCTCGGGCAAGGTGGGAAGATGTGCATTCGTGTTAGCATCTGAGAATGGTCCTTTTGTACTAATACACACAAATGGATGAGCAACATGGTGAGGAGTAGCACGAGAAACATAAGCAATATTGTTTTGCGGAAGATGACGTTCTTTCATATCTTTAGAATTATCTTTACTTTCGTTCCAAAGCTTTCTACGAAGTTTGACTTTGTCTATAAATTTCTCCGCGTAAGACTTAAGTGCAGTATGATCATCCTTAGAATTCGTGGTTTTCGAATGCATAACAATTTTTGATGATTCACCTGCATGGACTGTTACATGAACCACCTTGACTTCTTTCCCTTTGCAAGACTTACACTTTCGAACTTTTTCAGAATCAGAAGATGTTGCGACCTTTTCTTCTACACAATTTTGTAAGTCTTGTTCCAATTTCTGAATTTAAAGCACAAATTGATTTCTCTCGGTCTCAAAATTCATTCTTTCTAAAGTAGACTTACTTTGAATATCCAACAATTGTTGCTCAAGATTCCTTATCTTGACATCTTCTTCGATCTCTAAATCATGATACTTCTTGTCTGAAATATGGAGTTTTTTAGTCAAATCAGAAATTTTACAGAACAAGTTTGGCATTTTCTTTTTCCAATTTACATGCTTTCTTTTTATGTTTTTCCCCGGTAGCTACTTGAAGATGGATACTTTTCATGAGTTCATATAACGTCGTCTGTAATCAATAAATTTCTTCTTCTCTGACATAAGGCATGGTTGATACTTGACAATGGATCTTTGAGTGGAAGGTAAAGGTGACGAATCAGTAATAATTGATGGGATTGCGATTCGAAATTGCGATTGCGGAATTACGATTGGCGAATTGGGATTGTGAATTGCGATTGGCGAATTGTGACTGGGAATTGCGATTGGCGAATTGTGGTTTGCTCAAGTACGATTACTGAAATACAATTGTAAACCAAATGTGATCCAAACTACAATTGTGAAATACGATTGCCCAAATGTGATTCAAATGCAAATACGATTGCAAATGTGATTCCAAGTACAATTCTGAACTACAATTGCTTACTTTTGAAAATTAGCCAAATACGATCCAGAAGCAATTACAATTGAGATTCAACTACAATTGTGGAATTATGATTTGAATTGCAATTGCAATTAAATATAATTACACCAACTACGATTGTAGCAAGAATTAGGATGGAACCAAATATGATTGAAACACGAATCACGTATAAAAATTTCGAATATAATTAGGGTTTCTGAAAGTTGCGCCGGAGAGAAAAAAAATTAAGCAGGCACACAAACACTAGAATTAATATAAGCAAGCAAGCATACAATAGAATTAATCGAAGTAGGTAAGCTGGTAGGTAAAATTAATTCAAGCAAGCAACCAAGTAGGTGATTTTTTCTTTGCAATATCGGGCATTTGGAACGGAATTATTAGAGTGGGTAGTGAATTGAATAACCAGGCATACCGGTAAATGAACTACTGAAAGTTGTAATTGGAAACGGGGGCAATACAAATTTTTGGAACGATGTGTGGATCGGTAACAGTTCTCTTGCTGTCACCTATCCAAGAATTTTCAATAAGTTTGGTCGTCAAGACTTGCAGGTATACGATGCGGGAACCTGGGTAAACGAGGATTGGTGATGGAAACCGAAGTGCTGGAAGAGGAGCAGCTGAGCTACTGCAACTATCTGAGCTACTGAGTTCAAAAACTTTGCAACAAAATAAGAAAGACTTGTTGTCATGCTCGGGGAAGAATGATGGCCTATTCTCTGTTAAATGGGTCCGTGAGTGCCTTGATAAAAAAAATTCTCAAATCCAGTTCATCCAGCGGTACAAACTTTTTGGTCAAAAAACGTTCCAAAAAAAGTGTTGATATTTGCTTGGAGAGTCGGTCGACAACGATTACCGGTACTTGCAAAACTTGATGAAAAAAGGATCGACCTGGATACATTATTATGCCCAAGATGTAAAAGTTCAATTGAATCAGTGAACCATGCAATCTTCACTTGTAATAATATTCAAGGGATCTGGGTAGCAATCCATAGATGGTGGAGGTTGGCGTTCAGTGGGGGCGTATCGTTTCAAGATTTAACAGATCCGGCAATAGGTGTCTTATCGTCGTGGGGAGTCCATGTATGGATGCTGGTGGTGAGATCATCAGCATATCACATTTGGAAAAACAGGAACGCTCGAGTATTTACGGCAGAATCGAAGTCTTTAGACCATGTTTTCTTTGACATACAAGTGAACTTGTTCCGGTGGTTGAGGGCTCGAACAAAGTTTGGAAATTCGCTACAATGGACTGAATGGCTTACAGACCCTACAAACATATCAAGACTTTGGTAGCAAAGAAGATACTTATGAGTCTTGTAATGGTGGTCCTGTAGCTACGGGTCTTGTTTTGGTTGATTGTTAGCTTTGAGGTTGGATGTTGTTAATCTTCTAATTGTATCAGTCCATGATGCATTTAGGGGAGTAACAACGATTTAACCCCTGTGGTCGTATTACTCTTTGGGGGAACAATATTGTACAGATCTAATTATAATGATATAATACAAACATTGTCTTTCAAAAAAAATAACTAACCTTTTGATCCACTCTCTGCTTTGATACCAATTGTATGTTTCTAATTGTATCAAGTATCAATGTTTATTTAGGCAAATTCACAATGATATGTATGAACTTAGTATGAATATGAGAGAAAACACCAAGAACACACCCTTTGATCTGAAATATTGAAATGCTTAAATGAATTAGGGTTAGTTACATTGTTTATATACTCATCAAGTATTTTCACAATATACCCTATACTTTTTAGTTTTACCCAAAGTATTTTTTTTCCTAGATTAGAACAATGGGAAGTCTGGGTAGAAAGTTATTATCAAGAAACTGGTGTACGTGTTAATCCCCCTTATTAAGGTGTAATTGTTTTGATTTTTTTGATTTTTTGATTTTTTCTATTTTTGAACTTTGTATATGTTAATTGTTGTTAGCATCTTGCTAAGGCTTTTCTAATTAATTTTTTGTCCAAATGAAGGGAATATTTAGTAGGAGAAACAGAATTTTGTTAATATATATCTAAATATCTTATGACCTGTCTGGTTTGTTATAGAAAAGTATAAAACTTTTTTTTTTCTGATTAGGTTTTAAATAAACCAGAAGATATGTTTAAAAAAATTTATTTATTGTTTTGGATATCTTACCTATAACTAGATTTTTGAAAGCATGAATTCATAGTTTTCAATTTATTTCCTTTTATAGTACATACCAGTAATATCACCATTTTCGTAGTTTTTTAAGGGTCAATAATAGTTTAAATATCGAAGTTTGAGTTCCGTTTTGCTTTAGCCATTAGTTTCGGAAACGTCTTTGTGGTTTAAATCATAATAAATTCAAAAGTTCACTATAAAATCTTTGTGGTTTAACCAAAATTTCACTAGACTTAAACTTTGATACTTAACTATTATTGAGTCTTTTTCAAAAAACTGTTCTTTATACTATTTAATGATTATCTAATATGGTCACATAGTGATCGCACATAAAATCATAATCTTATAATATATGTTAGAAATGGAAACGAGATGGGTTCAGGGCGGATTTTAACCTTTCTTTCTCTGAATATGCATAGTTTCAAAAACTATCTCCGCCCCGATCCCAATGAGTTTTTTTTCCCAGGGCAACCCATCGCGACTGTTGATAAAGTCTTTTTAAGATTTTATGACACCTATTCTTTTTCAAAGAAAACTAAAAAGATTATTTGACACTTGTTTTTTTTGTCATGTGAAACTAAAATGCTTTTGTGGTGCGTAGTTTATATCATTAGATTTTGAGTTAATTAATGAAATGGTTCCTGAACTTTGTTAAAAGTATCTGATTTAGTCTCTAGACTTTAAAAAGTACGTAGATGGTCCCTACTGTAGCAAATAAGTCTCACATTCAGTCCCTGGATCCAACTTCCATTAAAGGCCTCCGTTAAGCTCATTTTGAGGAGGGGTATTTATGTCTTTTTGCACTACAGGGACCATTTCAGTAATAACCTATAGGGACCAAATCAATGACTTTATTTTAAAGTTCAGAGACCATTTCAGTAATTAGCTTTTTTTTATAATATATATTTCTTAAATTTCTTTTGCTTTATTTTTTTAATTTCCTTTATACTTTTTTTCATTTATTTTTGTTGTTATTTCTTATGTTATTAAATTTTTTAAATTATTAGTTAAATTAATACTATCAAACATCTTAGGAATTATTTTTTTAATTTTTCATTGCTTTTTTACACCTCTTTATGAATATTCTTTTTATTTTTTTTCTTTTATACCTTTAAGTACTATTTTTAAGAATTCATTTTCTTGGCTTGATTATTATTTTTTTTATTTTGTTATATTTTACTATTATAAATCGCTTTTTTACTTGACATCATGTTTCAATTTGACCATTATTTTTTAATTTTCTTTTAAGAATTCTCTTTTTTGATTCATAAAAAAACATGTGTTATAATCTTTTATTAAAATATCAGTTGAACAAGTGATAATAAGTAAGTTAAATTTCATTTCTTCTTTTTTAATTAGATCATGAACACATAAATTACAAACATTCTAATTTTTTTACATAGTAAGTAATTATATAAAACCATTTTTCAAATATATATATAATAAAGAGTTATCTTTTCCCGAGATAAAAAATATTTTAGGTTGTATTTAATTTATAATATTTATGTTAATACTAAATATATAAGCTAACGTTAATACATAATCAACAAACATAAAAGCTAATTTCGTACAAACTAAAATATATAAGCCGATATCGTGTTATAGGATTTATAGTATTTATTTATTTCTTCACACTCAATTTCACTTTTATGAAATCTTATAGTTTAGTATAATAAAAGATTTAAGTTGATCATCACAAAAAACGTTTTCATGTATTGTATTATGATACATGAAGCTTTTTGGATATACATATCAAGTTCACCAAAGTTTTATTATGTTAATTAATGTTCAAAAAATATATCATTATATCTATTTCTGTTTACAAAAATGTTTTATTATATCCATATTTGTTCCAAAATTTTACATATGTAAAACTCTTTTAGAAACATAATTGGTATATATGAACACTAAAAAACTCTATATGCAATAATAAAACATTAGAAAAATGCTCTTTGTGTTGATTACTTGGATAAATATGATATTTATAAGGTTTTGTAAGGATACAAGTGATATTTTATAAATAGATTTAAAAGAGGGGCAATATTGTCTTTTTAATCATAATTTATAATTATAAATCATTTAAAATTATTTAAAATTTGATAAAAATGACGACTTGGGTAAATAAGATATTTAAGTGTTTAAGAATGGTACATAGGATATTTTAAATTTAAGGCTGGCAAATAAGATATTTAAGTGTTTAATAAGGGTATATAAGAAATTACCCCAACAATTTTAACCATATAATAAAAACATATAACAAAATGATGGTCAAGTAAAAAAGCGATCTATAATAATAAAATATAACAAAATAAAAAAATAATAATCAAGCCAAACAAATGAATTCTTAAATTAGTACTTAAAGTATAAAAGAAAAAAAAAATCTTCACAAAGAGGTATAAAAAGCAATGAAAAATAAAAAAGATAATTTCTAAGATGTTTTGATAGTATTTACTTAACTAATAATTAAAAAAATTAAGAACATAAGAAATAACAACAAAAATAAAGGAAAAAAAGTATAAAGGAAATTAAAAAAAAGAAAGCAAAAGAAATATAAGAAATAATGAAAAATATGAAAAAAACGATATTCGTCATTGGAAAGCCCTCGGAAATGTAATTTTTATATATTTGTCACTTTAGAACACAAATTATCATACATAGAGGCATACTTATACAAATACATATATCTAGATGTATCAAAATAAGCATAAACTAGTGTATTTATAGTAAGTTACCTATATGAATGAATGTTCGTAAACAAATACGTTTATATAAACTTGATTGTGATTTGTATGTGTCATCTTTATGTGTATAGTATATTAGTATTCTATTATGGTTTATTTGTTTGATTATGCTTATTATGAAACATGCATGTGCTTATTTATGTTTTGCATTTAAAAATAGTGTAAAATATGAAAAAAACAATTTTCGTCCTTGGAAAGCCCTCGGAAATTTCCGAGAGCTTTCCGAGGGCTAAAATGTAATTTTTATATATTTGTCACTTTAGAACACAAATTATCAAACATAGAGGCATACTTATACAAATACATGTATCTAGGTGTATCATTAAGCATAAATTAGTATATTTATAGTAAGATACCTTTATGAATGAATGTTCGTAAATAAATACATGTATATAAACGTGCTTGTGATTTGTATTTGTCATCATGATGTTTATAGTATGTTAGTATCCTATTATGATTTATTTGTTTGATTATGCTTATTATGAAACATGCATGTGCTTATTAATGTTTTGCATTTAAAAATAATGTAAAATATGAAAAAAAACGATTTTCGTCCTTGGAAAGCCCTCGGAAATTTCCGAGGGCTTTCCGAGAGCTAAAATGTAATTTTTATATATTTGTCACTTTAGAACACAAATTATCAAACATAGATGCATACTTATACAAATACATGTATCTAAGTGTATTATTAAGCATAAATTAGTATATTTATAGTAAGTTACCTATATGAATGAATGTTCGTAAACAAATACGTTTATATAAAGGTGCTTGTGATTTGTATTTGTCATCATGATGTTTATAGTATGTTAGTATACTATTATGATTTATTTGTTTGATTATGCTTATTATGAAACATGCATGTGCTTATTTATGTTTTGCATTTAAAAATAATGTAAAATATGAAGAAAAAAAACGATTTTCGTCCTCGGAAAGCCCTTGGAAATTTCCGAGGGCATTCCGAGGGCTAAAATGTAATTTTTATATATTTGTCACTTTAGAACACAAAATATCAAACATAGAGGCATACTTATACAAATACATGTATCTAGATGTATCATTGAGCATAAATTAGTGTATTTATAGTAAGGTACCTATATGAATGAATGTTCGTAAACAAATACGTGTATATAAACGTGCTTGTGATTTGTATTTATCATCATCATGTTTATAGTATGTTAGTATCCTATTATGATTTATTTGTTTGATTATGCTTATTATGAAACATGCATGTACTTATTAATGTTTTGCATTTAAAAATAATGTAAAATATGAAGAAAAAAACGATTTTCGTCCTTGGAAAGCCCTCGGAAATTTCCGAGGGCATTCCGAGGGCTAAAATGTAATTTTTATATATTTGTCACTTTAGAACACAAAATATCAAGCATAGAGGCATACTTATACAAATACATGTATCTAGATGTATCATTGAGCATAAATTAGTGTATTTATAGTAAGGTATATGAATGAATGTTTGTAAACAAATACGTGTATATAAACGTGTTTGTGATTTGTATGTGTCTTCATGATGTGTATAGTATGTTAGTATCTTATTATGATTTGTTTGTTTGATTATGCTTATTATGAAGCCTCCATGTACTTATTTATGTTTTGTATTTAAAAATAGTGTAAAATATAAAAAAAACGATTTTCGTCCTTGGAAAGCTCTCGGAAATTTCCGAGGGTTTTCCGAGAGCTAAAATGTAGTTTTTATATATTTGTCACTTTAGAACACAAATTATCAAACATAGAGGTATACTTATACAAATACATGTATCTAGATGTATGATTAAACATAAATTAGTATATATATAGTAAGGTAGCTATATGAATAAACGAATAAATTAGTATTCTATAGTGAATTACATGTTTGATTATGCTTGTAAAGTTGTAATGAAACGTGCATGTGTTTATGTGTGTTATTCATTAAAAATCAGTGTAAAATATAAAAAACGATGTTCGTCCTTAGAAAGCCCTCGAAAATACTTGAAAATTTATTAATATATTTTAATATTCTAGCATTTGTTATGTTCTTAGTATACTACTTGAAAATTTTATTACTTTGTTAATAATTTATATTTAACTTAATTTAGTATTATAAACTAAATATTTAGATAAAAAAAATATAGGAATTCCCAAAAGACTCAAACCCTCCGAAAATTTCATTCCCGCTCCCCGCGCCCGCCCAATTTTGGAACAAAACCCTAGCGTTTGTATTGTCGGCTCATATGATTTACAAACCCGTATCTTTCATGGTTAGCCTTTCCGTTATCTCCTATCGATTCGATCATCCTCACTCGATTGCTGCTCCTATTGTTCAAAGGTAAACATCTTGCTCTATCTGCTTTGTCGATTTGTTACTCGTGATTGTAGTTGTCGTGTTTATTGTACTTAATTTAATCCCGAACCTGGTTTCCACTTTCCCAACCACGCCTCAAGGTTTCCTCTTTCTTGCCCATTTTAATGTTCTTTATTATTATTGTTTTTTCATCTCATCATGTGTAGGTTCTGTTGTTACAGTTCATCTTGATTGGAAGACGAAAATTGAAGATATTCGAGAATTTTTGTTTGAAATCTCTTAGATTTGAAGTTGAATCGTGGAAGTGGATCTTGACCAGTCAGTTGTGTTCTCGATTTTGGTTAGTTACGGAAGTATTGACGTTAATTTTCGCTTCAATTGTCTGTGGAAGTCAGAATCGGGGGATAAGGTTTGTGGAAAATTGAGTTGTAGATAGAGGTTTCGTTTGAACTTTGATATGTTTGCTGTTTTTCGTGAACTTTTTGATGGTTTTTAGCTTTGAATTTTACTACTGGCAGTTTGTTTTTGGTGAATTCATCTAATCTAATATTGGTTGTTAATGACTCAAGGTTTTGAAACGTGGAAGTGGATCTCGACCGGTCTGTGTGTTTGAATTTTGGTTAATTACAATCAGCTATTAAAATTAAAATTCTCCTTTAGTTGCCTTCAAAAGTCGGAAATTTTCGATACCACGGTCAGTGAAGTGGTTGATCGTTTTTGGTTTAGAATTTTACTACAATCACTTAGTATTTTAATTTTGCTTTCATTATCTTAATTACATTTTTTTTTCCTTATCTTAATTTAATTGTGTGTTCGTATAAATATCATGAACAGATTTACCTCATGGCTTGCTACAAAGATCGACACCACAAAAGGTATGGCTTGGGAACTCCTCTTATAAATCTTATATTTTGAGTTGTATATGTCGACTTGCTCTAGTTTTTTTAGTTTAATTTGTTGATTTGATGTACTCTTTGTTGATATTTAATTCATAATTCTATTATGATATTTATAAAAAGTTATTAGTTTATGAAATATTTGCAAACACTGTTTGGTCATATTTGCATAATGAATTTTTTGTTACATGTTGGAATCAGTTAAAGTTTCATAAACAAATTTGGTTATAACATTGCATCATCTGCACCTCTTTTTGCTTCATGAAGTAACATTAGTGTGTTCTGTTTTTTACATGAAGTTGTAAATGAGTTGGAGTTTATTTTGTTTAAACTTTTTAAAGCATGTTGTGCTTTAATTTTATCATGACTATGAGAGTTTGACACTTCACCGCCACCCAACAGTGTTGACCACAACTAACCTTAACCGCCACCATCACTTACTCCGACTACATCATTGCCGACAACCACCGAAATCACCACCCAAAAGCATCAACTTATTTGAATTTTTGAGGTAATATTCTAACCTAAGATCTAATAAAATTTAAAAGAGTTGTTGAAATCTTGTTAAAACTATACTAGTTCATATTGATATGACGTGGTCATATAGAGGGTAGTTTTGTTATATTGGATATAAATTACATGTAATAAGATACTAATATTGTTTAAGATTAATTGTTTTTTATTATGTATTAGTCATATCTACGTAGTAATTTTGTGTATCTTTATGTGTTTACTAATTGTAGATACAAATAGTGAAGAGACGGTATCAACATTGCGAGAAAGAGAACAAACGAAAGCATTGCAAATACAAGTGACAACCTGGACTCCGGTGATGATTCAACAGTTTCAACCTCGAGACGCTCCTTTATCCATGTAGGAGCACATATCATTTGTATTTCTTAACTTGATATATAGATCTTATTTTAGATATTTTATCAACTTCGGTATTGTAGTTTATGTAACTTTACCAAATACAATATGGTGGTGTTGAATTTGTGTATGTACGATTTATTTTTATATTGAATGGAAATTTTTGGTATTACCGAAAAATTAGAATTGATAATTTTGGAAAACTTGATATTTTGTGAGGATTTTGATAGATTTGTGAGCATCGATGTCCCTGGAAATCCCTTAGAAACTTGTTCTCGGAAAACTATTGGAAAGTGTTCTCGGAAATCTATCGGAAACTATCCCTCGGTAATCCCTTGGAAATTTGCCCTCGGAAATCCCTTGGAAAATCATCATCTCGGAAATCCCTCGGAAAGTTTATGTCGACGGAATTCCCTCGGAAATACGTCGGAAAGTTCCCTCAGAAATCCCTCGGAACTGTTTTCCGAGGAGGGTTTTTACTAGGACAGATTTTCCTCGGAAATTTGTCATTTCCGAGGGATTTCCGAGGGAATCTGCCCTCGAAAACTCCATGTTTTTCTAGTAGTGAAATTAAGAATATACTAATTTTTAAAAAGTGTCATATTACAATAAAATTTATACCAAAACATAGATAAAAATGAGACGATCGTAAATATATAATTATTTGTTCTTTAAACAAAATGTATCACAAGTTACTAAACATAATTTATAAACACCATATAATTAATTATATTAATATACAATTTTTATAAAACCCTCTCATATTTTCTTAGAAACCCCTCACATATTTTATAAAACCCACTCATAATTTTTATTCAGACCCCTCCCAATTGATTTAGATTTGAAATTCATGGCCATTAATCTTTCTAAAATTGTTTTTGAAATTGAAGGTTGTGATTGGTTGATTGATTTTTAATTTATGGTTATTTTAGGAAAACAATATGCTATGTATAATAGTTTAAATATATGATTACAAAATCTAAAATTTAGACTATTTAATTTGTTTACAATTATACATATGTTACTAAAAGTAACTATTAAATGAGAAACTATTAACCAATCAAAACACTCAATTACAAAATCCTTTGATTTTCCAAAACAATTTTAGAAAGATCCATTTTCTCTAAAAAAACGCGCGGGTCTTTTAACCCACCCGGATTCAAATTTCTCACCCGCATTGCTTTCTCAACCTCCGCCGCTCCTCTATCTTCCGTTCCTTCATTCACATAGCTTCCTCGGTACATTTTCTCTGCCGTTTCCGTGTCTCTGTCTTCTTCTCCGATTCAAACAACAATGTTTGTTTCTCTATTTGGGTTACCTGTTCCGGCTCGGATCCACACATTCGCTTCCCCGATTGGTCCGGCGAACCCGGTGGCATATGTCTCTTATTCTTCCGTCGGTACGGCTGATAATGACCCTGATGATATGATTGTGAAAGCGAGGTATTCCAGATTATTATTATTATTGTTTTCTCTCTTTTTGCTTTCTAATTCCAGTGCTTATGAAAAATTTGGGAAAACTATGAGCTTATACATAACCACCCTTCCAACTTCATAATTCTAATGGATTTTGTTGCAGATTTGATACCATTAACAAATATTAAAACCAAATGACATCATTAAGCAATCGTTAATGTTTTGATTTTGATTGACCAGGAGGGTTTTGAAGACTGAAGTTTTTTTTTTTTTGAACGGCTTGAAGACTGAAGTTTTGACCGAAGAAATAGCGGCAAAATCTAACCCAACTTGAAATCCTGCAAAACGAACTAGAGCTGCAGAGATTCATTATATGTCAGAAAAGGTTTGTTTCCGGCTTCAATTTGTACTTGGTATGTATGTTCTTCGTAATTTTTATTTTGATGGTTATGTAAATGTACAGAGGAGGAGGAGCCAGATAAATGAGAAAATGAAAGCGTTGCGGAATCTAATTCCTAATTCAATAAGGTCAAGGGATTTGCGCATTATAGTGCGTGGAAATGCTAAATTTGAAGTTGTTAATGTTGATCTTGAGGTTAGATATGTACAAAATTGTCTTGAAATAAAATGGTTTCCCTTTTCTTCTCATCTTTACAGCATCTTGGTTTACTTATTGAACCTGATTCATTTCTCAAAGAGCACATGCCTCTTTCCTGCTTCACATTTGGTATTAAATTGTTTATAAGATACATTGCAATCCAAATTCCATTTTCTCTTCCATCCTTACAGTTGCCAGTATAAAAACTTATATGCTTCCTGATATATGGATATTTAGTTAAATGTTAATTACCCTTTAAGACGAGTAGTCCAAGTTTAATTTCGTACGGTTGTTGGGGTAGTAGTAATACCCACATTACATCTTGGCTGGGATTGATTTACGTAGCTAATTTCATTTGATCAAAGGATTATTAGACAATCTAAACCCTTAACTGTCATATAGTTTGTAGGGCAATCATAGTGCCTTTCTGCTTATACGTGCAACATGTGTGTTCAAAATGATAATGTCATATTACTATCTAAAAGAAATATTCTTACCATCATATAAATGATTGATTTTTATAACATATATCATGCTTCTTTTGTTTCAAAATTGTTGCTTTCATTATTATTCAAAGATTCATGTTCTTTGATTATCACAGGTTCAGCGGTTAAGGGCTTCAAAACCCAAACAACTCATATTTTAAAGGAATAATCGGAACACTTTTAATGTCCAAACATATCCTTAAAAGAGTCTTGCAATATGTAAGTTTTTGTACTTGAGTTTAGTAATACATATAGGATTTATTGCTTTTTTAGCTGTTAATATTTGTATAGAGAAGGTCCCAAATGAGATAGAAGAAAGTGATTTTTTCAAACAAAGATGCTTAAAATGTATCTATTTTCTTAAAGAAGCATTATATGTTTCATAATCTGTTTTGAAGAAGCATTATCTATTTTCTTTAATTTATATTGTTATTCTTTGATTTACAAGGAAAGAAACCTTGATAACCATGGCCGGATCTCATTCCATTCTCGTGAGTTAAAAAAAATCTTATTGAACATATTAGTCAAGTATCTTAGTATTTGCGTTTTCAGGTTATCTATATGTAAACTTCTTGATATCATGAACATAGACTTTTAAGTATGTTCATAAAAAGCTTCAAATTTGTTTTGCACTCCAAGTGCTTGTGTTTAGTATCGGTGGCTGTGGCTATTATCAGATGCATTCAATCACCGCCACCTTGCCCCAATTCCTTAAATATATGTTTGCTATATTGATTTTTTAAGTGTCAGATTTTTATAAGATTACATATAATATTTTTGTTGCAGAGGGTATATGTGAAATGGGTGAAGTAGACCTGTTGCAGTTTGCAAATATTTATATTTTTGTATGTTTACATTTCTTAATTTTATCTCAAATTCAGATATCTGCTTACAAGTTAAAACTTCTAACATTGAGTTCTTTCTTTGATGTAGGATATTGTGAACTAATGTTCTAATATAGACATGTCTGCTATGAAGAAGGTTGAATAGCTTATAATATTTAGTAAACACAAATTAATTTGTAACCTATAAGATATTATAACAAATTAAATAAAAATTAATAAATAGTTAAAGCAATAAAGAAATTGAAAAGGAGAAAAAAATATTGATGTTGCGGATGAAAACTATTCAACATCATCATAGTGTGTGAATATGATATCCCTACTTTATCGAAAATAGACATGTTATCGAGTGAGAATTATTAGTCGTCGCCGTTTTACGCGGGTACTATGCTAGTAAATATAAATACTTAGTTATATACACATAAGACCACTTGTTTTATTTTAAATACTTTTAAAATCCATATAAAATGTTACATCTGGATTATTCACATAATAAATGAGTTAAAGCGGGTAATATCTATAATTTTACTAAACTAGCTTGTGGAACCATTATTATAATTTGTTCAAAAGATTTTGTTACAAACTAAAAAAAGCATAATAATAATAATAATATTACCCTAAATTTGATAGAAATGATATAAAATTACAAGTTTGATTTGTTCTTTTAACCGCTTGTGTAGTTAGCTAGGTGTTGTACTTTGAGTTTTCATGAAAACTCGATAACCTTCACGAATTTTCATATGCATTATCTCACTATATTTTAAATTAAAATATGTATTATTTTTTCAAATAAAAAAAGAAAAAGAAAAAGAAAAACACAGCTATCGGCTATCGCGATCCTTCCCATTTCCAGTCTAATAAATTTATCAATTATCCCGTGGACCTAAATGGTTGACATTGATTGGATCAATGACAAACCGTAAATGACGGCTTTAAAGTTCAAAGTAACACAATATGTTAGTAAGCTTAGGGGTGGATATAAACAGTTGAACTCATCTTAGCGTTTAAAACCGATTTTAAGTGGTTGGTTTGATCGGTCGAAATGTTAAGGTGGTGGTTTTCAATATATAAAATTTACTTTAATGGTTTGGTTCAAAGTTTTTGTTTGAAAATAATCCGTATAAACCGAAAGAAAACCGAGATCATATATATGTATGTATGTATAGAAAGAAGTTTTAATGAGAACTATTTTTCGTGCGAAAACCAATTGAAATACCATTAACTAGTTTATTGACCCGTACACGTACGAGTATTTCAAAAGTATATTTGAGATATTAAAATTTTTAAATAAAAATAATACAATAAATGAAAATTTATCAAAAACTACATATGTTAGAATTTTTAACAATAAAATGACTACATTTTTTGAAGCACTTTTTTATAGACTAAATTTGTTGCTTTGTTAGTAACATTACATTACCACTGTTGTCACAAATCAGAACTTTTAACTCTCTAAAAGATATATAGAAGTTAAAAATCAAATAATAATTTACTAAACCCAAAACAATAATAATCTAATTTGAAAGAACATGTATTAACTAATGTTATTTTCAGTAAATTCATATGTTGAAGTCAATAATAAATACAGAAGTTGAGATATTAAATATTTCAAATATGCATGCTATGTATAATATGATGGTTTGTTAGAATCCCATCAGTTGATATTAAATACAGATATGATGAACACTATAGAGATAATTTTGCTATGTATAATATTTGAAATATAGATTTTGAGATATTAAATACAATTATGCTATGTAAATTTAATATTTGTTTTAAATTTAGACTATATATGTATCATAAACTATGTAAACTATGTATAAGAATTATACAATTTTACATATGTAAATTTTGCATATTAAATACAATTTTGCATATGTAAATTTTACATATGTATCATAAACTACATATGTACGGGTCAATAAACTATGTATAATCTTAAAACAAATATGATTATCGGCTAGTTTTATAAAGTGATAGTTGGTAAACTAGCTCAACTAGATATTAAATATTTCAAATATGCATGCTATGTATAATAGTCTAAATTAAACTATTATACAAATATGATGGTTTGTTAGAATCACATCCAGCAGGGATTCTTAGTCAAAATAGGATTATCGTAAGATATAGAAAGATAAAAAATTATATATTTTATAGATTTTAATTATATATGACGAGAAGAAGATATTTTTTTTTATTTGCCTAATTTCACGAAAATAAGAATTTCGTTTTTTATCTTGTTGATAAAGGCTTCTTGATCGATAATCAGGAATATATATATATATATATATATATATATATATATATATATATATATATATAGAAGATAGATAGATAGATAGATAATCAATTTTGACTTTTTAGAGTTAAACTATCACAAATAAAATATTAGAAAAAGATTAGAAGATTTGGTAAGGTTTTATTCAAATTAATTATTATATAGATACGAAATTATAAATAAGATAATAACTAATATATTTTTCTTTGGTTTAGTTTTTCTCGTGGTTCGAAGTTTATAGATAACTTAGTCATTCACATTTTCATATTTATATGATTTATCTTTAATACTTTTTCTTTTAATAATGCAAACTCTAAAAATCTTAGGCTATATTAATAATAAAATATTATAGATATTAAAACTATTTGTTCTTATTTATGTTTATTATATAGTATAAATTTTATCATAATTAAATTTTAATCCTTTTTGAATTTGTTATTATTTACTTTTAATTGTCGACTGAAATTAATATAAAATTCTTTTAGTTTTAAAAGAGTTTTTAATTTAGATATTCTTTTGTTTATAAAAAAAACTATCATATTTACCTAAACAAATATAAAATAATATATATAATTATAACTACCTGTGTGTTTATATGGGTAGTTAATCTAAGTATAATAATAGGTTAATTCATGTTAAAATACATTTGTGGCTTATGTTTGAAGTTTGATTTCAAGAAAATAAATTGTTATTTTGAAATGAAAGTTTCTTTTATGTAAAATAATTTGTTTTATCCATTTTTCTTCAATATCATTAGGCTTTTTTTTAATTAACTAAAAAAATTATTTTTCATTACAGTTTTGTTATTAGCTAATTAGGTCCCTCTTTAACTTAGAATCCTCACTCTAGAAAGGTTAATTTGTTGGATCTCTTGGATAAAAAGTTTTGGCTTCCAAGAAAAATGGTGGTCTTAATGTGTAACACTCAACATCCTTGGTGCTCTAACTCGTGTTATTATCAAAATGGGCTTGGAGAATAAAAATGAATAACTCTTTTAGATGGTGTTGGTCTATAGAGCCATCTGAAAGTATTTCAGTTGCTTCTATCAGGGCGTTGACTGAAACTATGTAACTTATTGTAAAACGGGTTGGGTTTGGGAGGGGGGGGGGGGGGTGTTCAAAGGAGCTCCTCTCATTGTCTTGTTTGTGGGTTGTAGTTTGAAATAGAGCCTCACTTGTTTTGCTCTTACTTGATGGTTGGTGTGGAAGCTCCTCTAGATGGCTTGGTATTGTATGTTCCAAATTGTATCAAGTATCAATAGTTATTGAAGCAAATCCACAATGATAGATATGAACTTAGTACGAATATAAGAGAAAACACCAAGAACACACCCTTTGATCTGAAATATTGAAATGCTTAAATGAATTAGGGTTAGTTACATTGTTTATATACTCATCAAGTATTTTCACAATATACCCTATACTTCTATGAAATACAACTAGAAGCAAAACTTAACTAAAATGAAATAATAAACACAATTTTGGTCTAACATTCTCCCCCTTTGTGTTCATTGTACAAACAAAGCATGTAAACGGAAAAAAAATCTTCGCTGGAGCGGTTGATCTTGAGCATAAACACAGAATGTTGAGGGAATCTTCCGTTTCAGCATCCTAGTTATTCATCAAACAAAAAAAATACACTCCCCCGGGGATGTAGCTCTCGATCTTCAAAAATGACTTGAAACGTATTCATTACCTTGCTCCCCCTTGATTTTTCGAACATACATCTTCTTATGATAAAACAACCAGTGAAAAGTGATGGGGTTTTATGCAAATCTTCTCTTTAGAAAGTCTTCAGAGATATTTGGCGGAGCGAACCACAAATGGATATTTAAGCTCGGGCAAGGTGGGAAGATGTGCATTCGTGTTAGCATCTGAGAATGGTCCTTTTGTACTAATACACACAAATGGATGAGCAACATGGTGAGGAGTAGCACGAGAAACATAAGCAATATTGTTTTGCGGAAGATGACGTTCTTTCATATCTTTAGAATTATCTTTACTTTCGTTCCAAAGCTTTCTACGAAGTTTGACTTTGTCTATAAATTTCTCCGCGTAAGACTTAAGTGCAGTATGATCATCCTTAGAATTCGTGGTTTTCGAATGCATAACAATTTTTGATGATTCACCTGCATGGACTGTTACATGAACCACCTTGACTTCTTTCCCTTTGCAAGACTTACACTTTCGAACTTTTTCAGAATCAGAAGATGTTGCGACCTTTTCTTCTACACAATTTTGTAAGTCTTGTTCCAATTTCTGAATTTAAAGCACAAATTGATTTCTCTCGGTCTCAAAATTCATTCTTTCTAAAGTAGACTTACTTTGAATATCCAACAATTGTTGCTCAAGATTCCTTATCTTGACATCTTCTTCGATCTCTAAATCATGATACTTCTTGTCTGAAATATGGAGTTTTTTAGTCAAATCAGAAATTTTACAGAACAAGTTTGGCATTTTCTTTTTCCAATTTACATGCTTTCTTTTTATGTTTTTCCCCGGTAGCTACTTGAAGATGGATACTTTTCATGAGTTCATATAACGTCGTCTGTAATCAATAAATTTCTTCTTCTCTGACATAAGGCATGGTTGATACTTGACAATGGATCTTTGAGTGGAAGGTAAAGGTGACGAATCAGTAATAATTGATGGGATTGCGATTCGAAATTGCGATTGCGGAATTACGATTGGCGAATTGGGATTGTGAATTGCGATTGGCGAATTGTGACTGGGAATTGCGATTGGCGAATTGTGGTTTGCTCAAGTACGATTACTGAAATACAATTGTAAACCAAATGTGATCCAAACTACAATTGTGAAATACGATTGCCCAAATGTGATTCAAATGCAAATACGATTGCAAATGTGATTCCAAGTACAATTCTGAACTACAATTGCTTACTTTTGAAAATTAGCCAAATACGATCCAGAAGCAATTACAATTGAGATTCAACTACAATTGTGGAATTATGATTTGAATTGCAATTGCAATTAAATATAATTACACCAACTACGATTGTAGCAAGAATTAGGATGGAACCAAATATGATTGAAACACGAATCACGTATAAAAATTTCGAATATAATTAGGGTTTCTGAAAGTTGCGCCGGAGAGAAAAAAAATTAAGCAGGCACACAAACACTAGAATTAATATAAGCAAGCAAGCATACAATAGAATTAATCGAAGTAGGTAAGCTGGTAGGTAAAATTAATTCAAGCAAGCAACCAAGTAGGTGATTTTTTCTTTGCAATATCGGGCATTTGGAACGGAATTATTAGAGTGGGTAGTGAATTGAATAACCAGGCATACCGGTAAATGAACTACTGAAAGTTGTAATTGGAAACGGGGGCAATACAAATTTTTGGAACGATGTGTGGATCGGTAACAGTTCTCTTGCTGTCACCTATCCAAGAATTTTCAATAAGTTTGGTCGTCAAGACTTGCAGGTATACGATGCGGGAACCTGGGTAAACGAGGATTGGTGATGGAAACCGAAGTGCTGGAAGAGGAGCAGCTGAGCTACTGCAACTATCTGAGCTACTGAGTTCAAAAACTTTGCAACAAAATAAGAAAGACTTGTTGTCATGCTCGGGGAAGAATGATGGCCTATTCTCTGTTAAATGGGTCCGTGAGTGCCTTGATAAAAAAAATTCTCAAATCCAGTTCATCCAGCGGTACAAACTTTTTGGTCAAAAAACGTTCCAAAAAAAGTGTTGATATTTGCTTGGAGAGTCGGTCGACAACGATTACCGGTACTTGCAAAACTTGATGAAAAAAGGATCGACCTGGATACATTATTATGCCCAAGATGTAAAAGTTCAATTGAATCAGTGAACCATGCAATCTTCACTTGTAATAATATTCAAGGGATCTGGGTAGCAATCCATAGATGGTGGAGGTTGGCGTTCAGTGGGGGCGTATCGTTTCAAGATTTAACAGATCCGGCAATAGGTGTCTTATCGTCGTGGGGAGTCCATGTATGGATGCTGGTGGTGAGATCATCAGCATATCACATTTGGAAAAACAGGAACGCTCGAGTATTTACGGCAGAATCGAAGTCTTTAGACCATGTTTTCTTTGACATACAAGTGAACTTGTTCCGGTGGTTGAGGGCTCGAACAAAGTTTGGAAATTCGCTACAATGGACTGAATGGCTTACAGACCCTACAAACATATCAAGACTTTGGTAGCAAAGAAGATACTTATGAGTCTTGTAATGGTGGTCCTGTAGCTACGGGTCTTGTTTTGGTTGATTGTTAGCTTTGAGGTTGGATGTTGTTAATCTTCTAATTGTATCAGTCCATGATGCATTTAGGGGAGTAACAACGATTTAACCCCTGTGGTCGTATTACTCTTTGGGGGAACAATATTGTACAGATCTAATTATAATGATATAATACAAACATTGTCTTTCAAAAAAAATAACTAACCTTTTGATCCACTCTCTGCTTTGATACCAATTGTATGTTTCTAATTGTATCAAGTATCAATGTTTATTTAGGCAAATTCACAATGATATGTATGAACTTAGTATGAATATGAGAGAAAACACCAAGAACACACCCTTTGATCTGAAATATTGAAATGCTTAAATGAATTAGGGTTAGTTACATTGTTTATATACTCATCAAGTATTTTCACAATATACCCTATACTTTTTAGTTTTACCCAAAGTATTTTTTTTCCTAGATTAGAACAATGGGAAGTCTGGGTAGAAAGTTATTATCAAGAAACTGGTGTACGTGTTAATCCCCCTTATTAAGGTGTAATTGTTTTGATTTTTTTGATTTTTTGATTTTTTCTATTTTTGAACTTTGTATATGTTAATTGTTGTTAGCATCTTGCTAAGGCTTTTCTAATTAATTTTTTGTCCAAATGAAGGGAATATTTAGTAGGAGAAACAGAATTTTGTTAATATATATCTAAATATCTTATGACCTGTCTGGTTTGTTATAGAAAAGTATAAAACTTTTTTTTTTCTGATTAGGTTTTAAATAAACCAGAAGATATGTTTAAAAAAATTTATTTATTGTTTTGGATATCTTACCTATAACTAGATTTTTGAAAGCATGAATTCATAGTTTTCAATTTATTTCCTTTTATAGTACATACCAGTAATATCACCATTTTCGTAGTTTTTTAAGGGTCAATAATAGTTTAAATATCGAAGTTTGAGTTCCGTTTTGCTTTAGCCATTAGTTTCGGAAACGTCTTTGTGGTTTAAATCATAATAAATTCAAAAGTTCACTATAAAATCTTTGTGGTTTAACCAAAATTTCACTAGACTTAAACTTTGATACTTAACTATTATTGAGTCTTTTTCAAAAAACTGTTCTTTATACTATTTAATGATTATCTAATATGGTCACATAGTGATCGCACATAAAATCATAATCTTATAATATATGTTAGAAATGGAAACGAGATGGGTTCAGGGCGGATTTTAACCTTTCTTTCTCTGAATATGCATAGTTTCAAAAACTATCTCCGCCCCGATCCCAATGAGTTTTTTTTCCCAGGGCAACCCATCGCGACTGTTGATAAAGTCTTTTTAAGATTTTATGACACCTATTCTTTTTCAAAGAAAACTAAAAAGATTATTTGACACTTGTTTTTTTTGTCATGTGAAACTAAAATGCTTTTGTGGTGCGTAGTTTATATCATTAGATTTTGAGTTAATTAATGAAATGGTTCCTGAACTTTGTTAAAAGTATCTGATTTAGTCTCTAGACTTTAAAAAGTACGTAGATGGTCCCTACTGTAGCAAATAAGTCTCACATTCAGTCCCTGGATCCAACTTCCATTAAAGGCCTCCGTTAAGCTCATTTTGAGGAGGGGTATTTATGTCTTTTTGCACTACAGGGACCATTTCAGTAATAACCTATAGGGACCAAATCAATGACTTTATTTTAAAGTTCAGAGACCATTTCAGTAATTAGCTTTTTTTTATAATATATATTTCTTAAATTTCTTTTGCTTTATTTTTTTAATTTCCTTTATACTTTTTTTCATTTATTTTTGTTGTTATTTCTTATGTTATTAAATTTTTTAAATTATTAGTTAAATTAATACTATCAAACATCTTAGGAATTATTTTTTTAATTTTTCATTGCTTTTTTACACCTCTTTATGAATATTCTTTTTATTTTTTTTCTTTTATACCTTTAAGTACTATTTTTAAGAATTCATTTTCTTGGCTTGATTATTATTTTTTTTATTTTGTTATATTTTACTATTATAAATCGCTTTTTTACTTGACATCATGTTTCAATTTGACCATTATTTTTTAATTTTCTTTTAAGAATTCTCTTTTTTGATTCATAAAAAAACATGTGTTATAATCTTTTATTAAAATATCAGTTGAACAAGTGATAATAAGTAAGTTAAATTTCATTTCTTCTTTTTTAATTAGATCATGAACACATAAATTACAAACATTCTAATTTTTTTACATAGTAAGTAATTATATAAAACCATTTTTCAAATATATATATAATAAAGAGTTATCTTTTCCCGAGATAAAAAATATTTTAGGTTGTATTTAATTTATAATATTTATGTTAATACTAAATATATAAGCTAACGTTAATACATAATCAACAAACATAAAAGCTAATTTCGTACAAACTAAAATATATAAGCCGATATCGTGTTATAGGATTTATAGTATTTATTTATTTCTTCACACTCAATTTCACTTTTATGAAATCTTATAGTTTAGTATAATAAAAGATTTAAGTTGATCATCACAAAAAACGTTTTCATGTATTGTATTATGATACATGAAGCTTTTTGGATATACATATCAAGTTCACCAAAGTTTTATTATGTTAATTAATGTTCAAAAAATATATCATTATATCTATTTCTGTTTACAAAAATGTTTTATTATATCCATATTTGTTCCAAAATTTTACATATGTAAAACTCTTTTAGAAACATAATTGGTATATATGAACACTAAAAAACTCTATATGCAATAATAAAACATTAGAAAAATGCTCTTTGTGTTGATTACTTGGATAAATATGATATTTATAAGGTTTTGTAAGGATACAAGTGATATTTTATAAATAGATTTAAAAGAGGGGCAATATTGTCTTTTTAATCATAATTTATAATTATAAATCATTTAAAATTATTTAAAATTTGATAAAAATGACGACTTGGGTAAATAAGATATTTAAGTGTTTAAGAATGGTACATAGGATATTTTAAATTTAAGGCTGGCAAATAAGATATTTAAGTGTTTAATAAGGGTATATAAGAAATTACCCCAACAATTTTAACCATATAATAAAAACATATAACAAAATGATGGTCAAGTAAAAAAGCGATCTATAATAATAAAATATAACAAAATAAAAAAATAATAATCAAGCCAAACAAATGAATTCTTAAATTAGTACTTAAAGTATAAAAGAAAAAAAAAATCTTCACAAAGAGGTATAAAAAGCAATGAAAAATAAAAAAGATAATTTCTAAGATGTTTTGATAGTATTTACTTAACTAATAATTAAAAAAATTAAGAACATAAGAAATAACAACAAAAATAAAGGAAAAAAAGTATAAAGGAAATTAAAAAAAAGAAAGCAAAAGAAATATAAGAAATATATATTATAAAAAAAGAGTTAATTACTGAAATGGTTCCTGAACTTTGGAAAAAAGTCACTGATTTGGTCCCTATGGTTTATTACTGAAATGGTCCATTTAGTGCAAAAAGACATAAATACCCCTCCTCAAAAGGAGCTTAACGGAGGCATTTAACGGAAGTTAGTTTCAGGGACCATCTACGTACTTTTTGAAGTCTAGGGACTAAATCAGATACTTTTGGCAATGTTCAGGGACCATTTCAGTAATTAACTCTTAGATTTTATATATGAAACAATAACTGTAATTTTTTTACACATTTTAATATTCAACCTGTTTATTTTCAACAGTGAGATATAAAAATAAATTTTACATTTTTACCAGCTCAAGGAGAATTATAAATTATAATTAAGCAATATTTTCCAATATTCAGCATATAGATATTTCAAACAAAATAGATTATCCAGTCCAATTTTAGTTGTTTGACGGAATTAAAATTTTAAACTTGGTTTACTTAGTTATTTAATAAATTAACAGTATAAGGCTATAAGCTATAAAGCCCAATTATTAATATATATTTGTTGTTTAAGCCCATTAGTACATAGCTAAGCTATTCAAATCTATTTCTTATATGCATAACTCAAGTCCCAAGTCTAATTTATGTATTTGATTGTTTATTTGTTACATGTTATTAGTTGATTTTGTTAAATGGTTTCGGCCGTTACCTAACATGATCTGACTCGCTCATTTTGTTAGTCCTACCTTAGTGACTAGCTAAGTCGTGAACGAAACGAAACCTGAACTTTTGTACTACCCTTGACTAAAAGTTTTGGGTCTGTCTCTGGTGACCCGACCACTAACCCAAACCCGAATAAATTCCTGAAATTTGACCTGACCCTGACCCAAAAAAATGCATATGTAACCCGACGCGAACATGTTCAAATTTTCTCTATCGGGTTCATGTTTTTACCATCCCTAATATGTGTCAACTTGCTCAACATTAACTAATTGAGATACTAAAGTGTCTAAGTCTCAACGACCACAATAAATTGAGTAGTTGTTTGGTGATGTTTCGATGGAAAAGTCCAACTTGAGTAAATGTTGATTTCTTCATTTTTTGTCATAATATAAAAAGCAATTTGGGTAGTACGGTATGGCGCAATTGTTGATAAAATAAAACCTTATAGTACTACGTTGTATTCACATACAACTTTCAATATTTCATATCGTGTAAGTCAAATGTGTCGACGCTGTGGTAGTTCTATGTAGATAGGCTGGCCTACTTTATTTATTTTTGAGGGTGTTAATCTGTTAAATGGGTCATAGTTGATCTAGTTAAGGAATTAACATCCTGGTCTGGTTTCTCAAATACATCTTGTAATAGGTGAAACCTTGTTTGTATGTTGGTCCTGGACCTGTTTAGTTATATATATACTACATACTTGCTTTTCAAAAAAAAAGAAGGTATCCCTCTATTTGGTTTAGCGATACCAAGATGTGAGTAAGGTATCTCTTCTTTCATCTTAGAGGTTCAGGGTTCACGTTTTATCAAAAACGTACAATATAGATTAGGTGCAGTGGCGATTCTAGAACTTTTATCTTTTGGAGTCCAAATTACTTAGGTAATAAAATAAACTGGTTAAGAATGTTAGGTAACCAGTCAAACAAATATTTTATTGTAAATATCGGATCATTATTAATAAATTTATAAAATATGAAACATGCATGGTTAGTTGGTTACAATAAAATAATGATTCACTTCTATGATCACTTAGGTATAATTATTCTTTCTAATATGATTCAATATTTTTTGTGAATAACTATTTACCGAATTAGCAAAGTGTGGCACTACAAGAATTCAAGGCAGTAGCAACGACACCTTTAGCAGCGACACAAACAATAGCAGCGACACCTTGTTGAACGTGCAAAGTGTCACTGTTATTGCTTGTGTCGCTGCTATTACTGCTAAAAATAAACGCGCTCAACTTTCCCCCCCTTTTTTTATGTGTCACTGCTAATACTCTTTTTTGTGTCGCTGCTATTGCCCTAAACTGATTAAAACCCTTTGCCTCCCATTCAATCGGTGCCCTAAACATATTAGACCGGCTCCTCAAGCTCTACTCTCTCGCTCTAGCTCCCGACGACGACGACGCTTGACGCCACGCTGCCCCACTCCTCGCCGCTCGCTGCCTAACAACCGCCAGTGCTAGTTTCTCCTCCTCCCGTCGCCGCCTTGCCCACTGCCGCCGCCCTATCCACTGCGCGCCGCCGCCGCCACTATTGTACTCCTCCACCAGGTTTATGCTATAATTCCAACTTATTTGGGTTATTTGTTGTTAATTTCTTGTTATTTTGATATTATATGTTAAAATTTTAAGATCTTGTGTGGCAAATGGGTTTATAGATTATTTTTAGGTTTATAGATTATACATATGGTAAATTTTGGGGGTTTCGAACTTTGTTTGCTGTGTGTGTTGTTACTGTGTGTTAGTAGGTGTTCTGTGTGTTGTGCGTGTGTGTGTGTTAGTGTATGTTTGTGTTTTTGTGTGTGTTGTGTGTTGTGCTTGTGGGTTAGTGTGTGTTTGTGTTAGTGTGTGCTGTGCGTGTGTGTTAGTGTGTGTGTTATGACTTTGTGTGTTGTATGTTGTGAGTGTGTGTTGTGTGTGTTATTGATCTTGTTCCTTCATATGTAATATTCTTTTGTTAAATTACTTCAGGCCCTTTCTTCATAAGTTGAACTAATATCAAATCAACCTTCTCCATTTGCTAACTTGAAGAACTTAAAAAGGCTTGTTTAGTTGTTTCTACTTTACTGTATTGTTTTTTAAGCTTTGATGTATTGTTGTTTAAAAGGCATGTTTAGTTCAAAATTCTTGATGTCGTGTATGGTTTTGATGAGCATGTATGCATACAGATCATTAATGGAAACTGGTGCACGTTTTTTGGTTGCCAAGTTCCTTCAAGATTATATTGCTATGGGTGGTTTAATGTGAGTTCCATCTCTTCACTACTGCCACTTGTTTCTTGATTATAACTCTTGTGCTCCTTGTTTCTTGATTATCAAAGCTAGTATGTATAACTAACTCTTGGCTTCATGAAACACTTGTCAATAAAGTGAAGAAGAAGACTTGAAAATAGCACAAAGAGAAAAATCTCTAGCTTGATTAAAAAAAGTGAGTGTGTTTTCACTTTATTTATTTTTCTTTGTGTTTTATAGAAGAGTAAACTCCTTATTAATCATCCTATAATGTGATGTAGGCAAAGAGTTGATAAGAACCACAAGGTTGCTTCATCCAGACTCTGGTAAGTTTACCTGCATTTCTTCTTCTAATCATGTAGAGAAATCTCATCAAGATTATAGAAAACCAAAGGTAAAGAAAATGGTTGAAACTCTTTAGCACTTTCATTTAATTGGTACGGTTAACATTGGGAAATTCTGAAAACGATAGTTTTTCTAGCATGATATGAAGTGATTTAGGGGTTAATCCTGTAAACGATGTCTTTTACGCTTGTATTTATGTTTGCTCAGTGCAGGTGAAACTAGCAAGACTTTCAGTTGGATCAGCGAAACCTGCAAAAAGCATATTAGATTACCTGCTCTCGACTAATGAAGGGGGAAAGAAAGGGAAGAAATTGCACAATGGCTCCTCAGCTCTACTGGGACTAGATCACGAGTACTTCATTATATATTATGTTATGTGTGTTGACAAGCAACAATTAACTAATTAAAACATTTATGTATTAGCTATGCATGTATTATGAATTTGGTAATAGCTTATGTGGTTTTATATAATATTAGTTTTTTATATTTAATTGGTGGTATTTGATGTATATAAAACAAGTCAGAGTTATTATTATTATATTTTATTATTTAAAAAACAAAAAAATCCAATAGCAGCGATAGGAGTTGGTATCGGCGACAGACAATAGCAGCGACATCAATAGTAGCGACAGAAGGCATTAGAAGCGACAAGCAATAGCAGCGACACCAATAGCAGCGACATATGAGCAATAGCAGCAAGGCAATAGCAGCGACGCAATAGCGGCGACATTTCGCTGCTAAAGCCTTTAGCTGCGACTTTTGGGGGTATTAGCAGCGACTTTTGTTGCTACTAAAGGTCGATTTTTTTGTAGTGTGGTTAAAACAAGTGATAAATTATTATATCTTTTTGAAACATTTTATTTTTTAAATTGTCAAATGATTCGGAGGAAAATTTAATTACCAAAAGTTCCAAAACTGATCAATAAGCAAAGTTGACACTTAATTTAGGAATATTAACTTATAGCCTACCTAGTTTAACATGCTGTAATTACCAAAATAGAACATCATAACAAAACAAAAAGTATGATTTTTAGAATATGAATTAAACATTAATTGAACCAGAATCTAAAGCTTATAAAATTTTATTAAGAGTATAGCATATTAAGTCTAACGGTGTGTTCTCGAGTTTAAGGAGAGGAATAGAAAGAAAAAGAGAGGAAATCATTTCCTTCCAAATCATCTAATTTTTTGGAGGATAAGTTTTAAAATAAATTAAGCCTAAACTCCTCTTCCAAATCCCTCTTTTTCTTCCCTTTTCTTTGTTAAATGAAACTTAAGAACATAACTTTTCTTGTTTCTTTTCAAATCATTTTCTTCTCTTAGCTAAAAAAAACTCGAGAATAAGGTGTAAGTCTTTAATAATAGGATTTTTTTTTTCTTTTAACTAACCCAAACTTAGAAGGCCACGGTGTCCAGTTTAATTTGAAAGTGGGGTGCATACTTTATTATTGCTAGCTTTTGTAACTAAGGTTGAATTGCAAGGGGAGTCAAAGCACCCCACTCACTATCAAGTGGAATCGCCTCTGATTAGATGGATGTGTGTGTTTGTCGTTTATAAAGAAAGTATAGAGAGCTCATTCGACAGTTGAACTATTGTACAAGTCTTAAAGTGGGAGGGTTTAATAAACATTTATAGTGAAAGACCGTATAATATATGGATGTTTTAATAAAATGGTTTATTTCATATATAGTAATCACGTTTAGAAAGTGTTTTACCAAGATCATACGTCTCTTTATTTCATATTGTGAAATAACCTATGGATTACGTTGATAGAAGCATTATAATCATATGTCGTTATATATAATTAGTAGCATCTTCTTTATATGTGGATGTACATGAAGGTGCAACTTTTCTCTGACTTTATTGTTTTTTAAGCAGTTTTTCTAATTTATATATAAGCAAATAATATAGCATTACTTTCTATTATGTTCAATTTAATCTAGTTAGGTGGTTGACAACATTATAAAAACACTTTGAGTTTATGTCTCTCGTTGTAAGTTTGTAACGAAGACCTAAAGATAAATTCAAGTTTATAGATTAAAGGATTCGAGCTGCGAAGCTCGATTCGAAGAGAAAAAGTCAGCCCGAGAAGAATTTGACATAAGTTTACATGCCTTTTTAAGATAACTAAATTTATCTACACTTGAATAAAGTTTAAAGATTCAAAGATAAATTCAAGGAAGATTTATGCAGAGTTCGAGTTATCTATTCGTCCAAAAAAATAAATCGAATAATTTGAATATATTATATTCCGTTAAATTCTTGTCTAACGGTATTAGTTGCTATTTTTTTCTTTTGTTATTACTGTGTTTAGTTAGACAGTTAAGTAGTTTGTTACAGCTCACATTAGTAACATGGTGTACAATAAGATTTGTATATAATCTTGTAATTAGCCATTAATGAAGTAAAACAAATATTCTGCTTCTCTTTCTCTCTCTTTTATGCAATAAACGGTTATCCATAGATAGCTACATATTAAACAATAAACATCATGATTTGTTTAGAGGTTACATGTTTGTAATTAAGTTTCAGTGATTGTGCCGATTTTCCGTGAATATTGGAAGACATTCGTCATTATGTTTGTATGTATGATATCCGTTTTGTTGATTTATATGCTAGGGGTGTTATCGAACTCGACATCTTGTTAGAAGAATCGAAGGAGATCGATCGCGGAGCTACGACACATTTATTTTGTAGAATTTAGTGTTTTGACTCGGCATTATGCAGGTTAGACAATTCATGTATAAAAGCAAGTAAGATTGCGAAAAATGTTAGATGGAGGATTTTGTTGAAATAAATTAAAGGGTACTCTAGTTTACTCAACAGAAAGACATTTTTTAATTAAATATTCTAATGGTCCATCTAATATATATGTTTCATTTAGTGTAAAAATTAAATTGAAATTAAGGATGCATATGTCTCTATAATTTAATATTAAATTAGTCCCTATGATAAATTCTTTTGAACATGAGATTATATTCATTGAAATAGCATTGTCGCAAAATACTTGGAGATAGATGTACACACACAGTTAGAACTTAGAAGTAGTGAGTGTGACTATGACCACGTACACCACTAGGTCCCTTGTTAATAACTGTTAACTAGAAACTATATTTGCTAATTATAGAATTCATATTTCTAGAACGTATTTATGTGTGATTAATTATCATTCAACTACGAAAATGAACTCTTATTCCCTCTACCACACACGTAATATTCGATGGACATAATTGAATAATCATGCATGTATACATATATGATGTTTCAGTCTTCAGTAATGTTTTATATCAGACAAAAAATGATTTCGTATTATGTTTAATAAGGTTCACCGGTATTTATTTTATAGTCAATTGGTTTCAAGTTGGAATTTCACAAACTTACATGGTATCATAGCAAGTTTCTCCCGTGGTTAGTCAAAGGTCACACGGACTCTACGTACCCTTAATCCACATGTTATGCTCGGAAAAAAGGTCACACTTGATAGGGCGTGTTGAGTAATGTTCCACGTCGAGTTAAAAGTGACTTCGTAATGTGCTAATAAAGGTCTTAGGCTACTCTTCTCATAGCCAATTGGTTTTGAGTTAGAACCCCACCAACTTACATGATATCAAACCAAGGTTCCCCGGTGGTTAGTCAAAGGTCGCAAAGACTCCACGTAACCTATAAGTGTATCAACGTGATATGCTCGTAAAAAATGCCACATGAGGGGGCTTGTTGAGTAATGTCCCATATCGGGTGAAAAGTAGCTTCATAATATATTTAATAAGGGTCTTAAACTACTGCTCTCATAATCATTTGGTTTTAAGTTTGATCCCACAAACTCATATTCAAATACTTAGATCTTCTAAACAATTTTATCAAAAAATATATAGTATTATCTTGATAATGTAACTCAACTCCTATAATATAAATATCGAACTAACGAGTTTTTAATTTTTATCCTAAAGACGACTAATCAATTTCTAAACCGTATTAAAGTTAAGGGAGATAATTATCTACATGACATGAACCCAACATACATATAAACAAGCTAGTTTGGGAGAGTATAAACAAGTTTGGGTCGTTTTCGGGTGATCCGCCAACTCGTATAAAGATATTGGCCGTGTGCGGGTTGGTTAGCGGGTTCATTGGTCGACCACCAACATATAATATTTTTTTTTATTCTTCCTTTTATCCCTATATTTTCCACGTACCGTTCTTACTTGGGTATTGGGTTTTTGTCTTATCTTTTATCATAAACCTAATAAGAAACAAATCTACTATTTGCCTTTCGTTTCTTTGTCGTGTTGAGACTATCGAGCTAGAGTAGACGCCTTTGAATTATTAATGTTTCATCACTTTTAGCTATATTGTTAATTGAAAACATCAAATTAGTAAAACCAGACCTAATTAATGACCGCCAACCCACTTATAACTTGCCAACTTGTGAATGACATGTCAACCCACGTACTTATATATAAATTTAAATGGGTTACGTGTGTCGTGTCCTGTGTCTATATATATAAATTCGTGTCACACACTTTGACATTAATAATTAAATGGGTCGTGTTCATAGCATAACCCACCAATCTACTAACCCGACCACAATACGATTGCAACCTAAATTTAAGGCTAATAGTCTTTTTTTTTATTTGTTACCCATCAACGATTTCATCTTACGGTCTCTAACCTACCACACACGTACATTATGTACATCAGTACATATGTGGGCTTGGCATACTTGAAGCAAGCAAGCACGCAGGTAGTAGTTGGCTCTATTTAAAGCCAGTAGTACTTATTGGTGAGTGTTGCATCATGTATTAATTATGATCAACTCCATCTTCCACTCGATCTTTATAAATTCCACATTCACTCAGATCATCAAATATATACTAGATTCAGTTCTTTCAGTTTTGATTTCAGTATCTAGATCCCCAATGAAGTTCAATCTTATCCATGTTTTCACACTTTTTTCTGTAAGTGTGTGTGTGTGTGTATCTTTCAGAGAACTAGCTTTTTTAATTTTGTTCATAGATAGTATTGGTTTTTGTATAATATGTTACATACAAACAAGCAATATTTTGTTCAGAACCGTAGCAAATGTGATGAATTAATGAAATGCAACTAATTATAACGAATTATAATCCAAGATTTTAACTACCCAGCTTTGTAGGAGTGTCTTTCATGTGGCTATATATCCTGAATTTTATGTGTGTTTAATTGTGGTGTGATTATCAGGTGGTGCTTGCAGGAAGTCATGCAGTGACTCCTGAAGTCTACTGGAAGTCTGTGTTGCCAAACAGCCCCATGCCAAAATCAATCAAAGATCTTCTATACACCACAGGTTCTCAGTTATTTTATGATTCTTTGATTTTTTTTAATATATGATTGTTGACTATCGTCCATGTGAGACGAATATGACTTGTGATATGCTTCATAAGGGTCCTTACTTACTTCACTCTTTGTCGAACTGGTTTACAGAATGGAACGATGAAAAGAACACTGCGGTGGGAGTTGGCAAAGGTGGAGTTTCTGTTGACACTGGAAAACCAGGGAAGAAAGGAACTAAAGTGGGTGTCGGAAAAGGCGGCGTGGCGGTGCACACCGGCCACAAGGGGAAGCCGGTATACGTCGGCGTACATAAAGGAAAAAATCCGTTCAATTACATGTATGCTGCATCTGAGACTCAGCTAAAAGATAATCCAAATGTAGCATTGTTCTTTTTGGAAAAGAACTTGAAACAAGGCGAGGAGATGAACCTTCACTTCACGAAAAGCAACGAAAAATCGACATTTTTGCCTCAAAAAATCGCTGATTCGATACCCTTTTCGTCAAAAAATCTTCTCGAAATCTACAATGAGTTCTCAGTTAAACCCAACTCAATGGAAGCCGAAATAATGAAGCAAACGCTAGAGGAATGTGAGATGAAAGGGATCGAAGGCGAGGAGAAATATTGCGCGACTTCATTAGAATCCATGGTTGATTTCAGTACTTCCAAATTAGGTAAAAAGGTGAAAGCGATTTCAACGGAAGTAAACGCTAAAGAAAGTAGGGTTTTACAAAAGTATAAAATCGAAGTTGTTAAAAATCTAGCTGCGAATAAAGCCGTGGTTTGCCATAAGCAAAACTACGCTTATGCAGTGTTTTATTGCCATAAAACCGTTACTACTCGAGCTTATGTGGTTTCTTTGGTGGGTGTGAATGGTGAGAAAGTGAACGCAGTAGCGGTCTGCCATACAGATACCGCAAAATGGAACCCGAAACATTTGGCATTTCAAGTGGTTAAAGTGAAACCAGGAAGTGTTCCCATTTGCCATTTCTTACCTGAAGATCATGTTGTTTGGGTTCCTACTAATTAATATACTCATCATCAGGAAAGAGAAACACATAGTACCATGTGTGAGTGAGTATGTGTGTATTTCAAGAATCTATACAAGGTTGTTAAGTAGTGAGACTACATCCAAGTTAATTAAGTTGTTGTTGTAACTCTGGTCTATCAGTATTTGTAAAGATAAGAAATATATACTACTTTCTTAGTTACTGCTATGACTTTTATCTATATATATGTACCTCAAAAAATGAGATGGTTGTGTAGCATGTGTGATGCAATTAGTCCCCTTTAAAGAAAGGGTGTTAATTTGGATTGAGTTAGGGTTCGGGTTCGAATCATGTTAGACTCAATTTCGATCTATTTATTTTTATGTCATATCCGGATTGTGTCAATTTTTTCGTGTCGGGTTTATATCAATCAATTTTGGCTAAATGTTATCAAAGATTTTTTTTCCAGTTTTAGAATACGGTTTTCAGTTTTTACTACGATTTTCTTTATCAAAATTTAAATTTTATGTTTGCTTTCCAACTTTTTGTAAGAATTATGAAAATGATTTCTTTTTATATTCTAATGTTATTATTCGATGTTCGTTTTAATTGTATTCGAACTTTAAATTATGTATTTGTTTCGCTTTGATTCGAATTTCGATTTGCTTTTATATTCAACTTATATAAATAAATATAATAAAAAATATGATTACTAAAATCTTGTTAGGATCAAGACACTTACCACTAGATTAAAAAAGAATTCCTAATGGTAAAGACGCTACCTATTAATTAATTAAATGTCAAATTACCAAAATAATATAATCAAAATACAAAAACCAAAATGATATACAATTGTTTAAAGGGTTTAATTCATAAAAGTGTATCCAACTTTACACCTTTTGTTATTGTATGTACTGGACTTTCAAACTTAACAGTTGATGTATTGAAGTTACAAAAAATTACCAAATTCTGTATCTAACCTGCTATAGAAGGTTTTGTGATGATGTGGCGTAGGTTTTGCTGACTTGGATGATAACATGGCAAGTGACATGGCATATTAAACTAAAAAAAATTCAAAATAAAATTAAATTTTTTTATAATATTAAAAAATATAAACACTCTAAGGTTCTTCATCTTCATATGACAAGTGACTTGGATTTTGAAACATCAGATCGAGGCTCGAGTTCATCTTCATCCTTCAGTTCTTCATCTTCATCCTTCAGTTTTTCATCTTCTTCTCAAATGCTTTTTACGATTTAATGGATCTGAGTTCTTCAAGGTACACAAGTTTTAATCGATCTAGGGTTTGTTCGGTTTAGGGCTCTGTTTTCCTTTTTTGAATCAAACTTATGTTGTTTTCCTTTCTTCATACATTGATGGTTTTCACTTTTTGGGGTTCCATTTGATATGAGTTATGGGTAATGATATGAGTTCAGATTTGTAGTTCAGATCAAAATGTGGAAGGTCAAAATGTTCCATCTCGTAATGTTAAGATCTGTAGTTCAAATCATAAAACGAGTTCAGATCTGTAGTTCAGATCTCAAGGCCATTATCGCAATGTTCAGATCTGTAGTTCAAAATCAAAATGTGTGAGGTCGGTTTGACCGGATTTTGTTTCATCTCGTAAGGTTGGTTTGAGATTGATCCATCGGTAACATTGATATGAGTTTAAATCTGTAGTTCAGATCAACAGATCAGTTTGAGATTCTTAGGGGGTGTTTGGTTGGTGGTAATTGGGGGGATTTCACGGGAATGGGATTTCAAATCCCCCCAAATGATGTGTTTGGTTTGTAAATTTGAGGAAGGATTCAAAATCCCAGGAATCACCAAAATCCCTCAGCTGAAGGATTTATCATTCCCTCCTACCCCTTTGGTATTCTGAAATCCCTCATATGAGGTATTTCCTCCGGCGACCGTCCGGCTAAAATTCCGGTGAACATCACCCTCGCCGTCATCACTTCCGTCAAACATCACCGGTCACCTTCCATCATCGACGTCACTGGTCACCTTCCATCACCGGAAACCGTAACCCTCGCCGTCAACCCTAGCCTTCGAGAAACCGTCAAGAAACCCTAGCCTTCAATAAACCGTCAACCTTCCATCATCTTTGTTATCCCCTTCGAGAAGCCGTCGCCGCTGCAACCCTTTCGAAACCCTAACCGTCGCCGCTGCAACCTTCGAGAAACCCTAGCCGCTGCAACCCTCGAGAAACCCTAACCGCTGCAACCATCGAGAAACCCTAGCAGTCGTTCGAAACCCTAGCCTTCGAAACACTAGCCGTCGTTCGAAACCCTAGGGCGGCGGTGTTCGCAGAGCAGCGAGGTGGTGGCCCCGTCATTCGCAGATCTGTCATCCCCGTCGTTCGCAAAGAAGGGAGCAGTAGCTAGGATTCGAAACATAGCAGCGAGGTGGTGGCCGGCGGTGTTCGCAGAGCAGCGAAGGGAGCAGTAGCGGCGAGGTGGTGGCCGGCGGTGAGGTGGTGGCTGGCGTTTTGGTGGTGGTGTTATGGGTTTAGTGGTGTCTTGGATGAGGTGAACCAAACACAAGTGTGGGATTTTAAATCCCACCAAATGAATTCCCCCCAAATGCAATTCCCTTGTATAAATCCCAATCCCCCCAAAACCAATACTTGAACCAAACGCCCCCTTAGTGTTTGTTCATATTGATATGAGTTCTGGGTATTTCATGAGCTAGTGTTCAAATCATCTCGTACGGTCGATTTTGATTTTAGTTTTAGAGTAAAGATGCTCCTTCACAGTAGTTCACATGTTAGGGTTTTGTTTGTTCATATCTTGTTTTGATTATGTTCCAGGTTACATGAATATTTTGATTGATGGTTCTTAGGGTTCTTAGATATTTATGAATGTTGGAAGAAGATAATGAATGTCCTTAAGGAAAATGATGACATGGCAAGAATTTATGAGGTGCCAAAAATTAAAGAAATGACATGCTACCTATTGTTTAGGTAACATAGTACATAAAATTGGAAGATTGAAAAACTTCAGTACATCAAATGGTAAGTTTGAAAATCCAGTACATACAATAACAAAAGGTGTAAAGTTGGATACACTTTTATGAACCAAACCCTTGTTTAAATTGTAAATCTATTTAAAGATTTTAACTTTTAAGAGTTTTATATTTTCGTTTGGCGGGTTTTATTACGCTAAGATGTCACTCCCTTATTTTAACTCAATAAAGTTTAAAGAAAAATTGTATAATGTTACAGTTTTACCCTTAAACTGATCACTTTCGGGTTGACCCTAGCTACCCAATTTATTTCCAAGTCGATTTCATGTCAACCAACTTTTAACATATGTCTAGTTCATGTCACTTTTCCGTGTCAGATTCAAGTTGGATTTCGTATTAAAAAAAAAGTCAGCCTTACTTCGAAAGTATGTGGGTTTCTTTAATTTGTTTCTTCGATTTGAGAAAAAAATTATATTATGTTACATTGGATCCTTCCCAAGAAGAAAATTTGGATCCTTAACTTTGCGATAAGCTTTTTCAATCAATTTTAGTTCTCTTTTAATTGAGTACTAGTTAAATGGTTCATGTATGCATGATATAAGCTATAAAAACTTAAAATATTTAACATATATGTAATAAATTACAAATAAAATATATAAAACAATTTAAATAAACAAAATCGTATCCATAAAAACGTAAATAATAAAACAACATATTTATCAAATGTTCGAATATTGAAGTAGACGTGTTTTTATATTTTTAATGGTACTTCTTTGTATACTACAATCATAGTTTTATTTGTTAGTTTACTATCATCATCACGAAGATGAAACCTTGATAGTATTTTGTTTATTCGGTGTTTATAATAAGTTTTAAAAATGATATAAAAGTTCAACTTAACATATATTATCTGAATTAAAATATTATACTTTCATAGTGTTTAACATTGATAACATGTAATCATTCATGTGTTCAACCTCTTCATTTGTTGGAACAAAATTACACTCTCTTAATACTAATTCCGATAGAATAGATGCTCATTTGCTATCATGTAATCATTTATGTGCTCAACATCTTCATTTGTTAGACGCTCATGTAATACAGTACTGCTAGTCAAAATTATTTGTTTTAAAGTATGATTATAAATAACATAGCATATTATGAGAGTCACACATCTAAGTCTAAGTAATAAATGCTTCTTGATTTCAAAATCTTACGGATTGTTTTAAAATATTAAATTATCATAATTTTTCATTGTTATTACATAAAACCCAAATTATAAAACATAACGAGTACATAAATCACCCAATCAACTAATAATACCATTGCCTCAAAATTCGGATGTCATACTTATAACCTTCTTTTTTGATATGCAAAACTCTGATTAGTTAATCACTCACAAATAGTGTGTTTATTAAAATCATCATAGTTTAATTATTATTATATTATGAAATCATTGGCATCGTAAAATAGATCAAGAGTTTAACATCGTACAATTATGTCAACGAAAAAGATAACTAATTTAAGGTTCCACAAACATAACTTATCCCATAAAAAGGTGGTATACCTCAATAATCTATTGTAAATATCTCATATACTCTAAATCAAAAATAGCCCATAGAAAAAGATTACTCATTTATTAATTTATAACATAAAAGTTAACTATAAATATGTTCACTGGTTTAGAGATTTATAACGAACGTACGCAAGAAAATACCAATTCCCATTTAGCAAAAGTTAAATGTCGTTACATTCTGATCTACACAAAATAAAAGAAAGTAGGTCACTTTTTTCAATGGTTAAATATACATTTTTACTTGGAAAAAATAAATTATTTTATAAATTTTATGTCAGATTACGGTAAAATACATCAAAACGTAGATAAAAATGAAATGATTATAAATATATAATTATTATATGGGTTTAGTTTTAAAAAGTATACTGAACTTGTCACTTTTTACTATTGTATATACCCAACTTTAAAAACTACTATTTAATATACCAAACTCTTCAAAACTACCAAATAATGTATCTTGTTACCTGTTAATCAGGTAGCCTGTAATTTTGTTTATTTTTCATTTAATTATAATGCGACATAAGTAATTCTTGAAGAATAATCAGAATTTCTGAATATATGAAGAACATGCATCTTCTTCATCATGATGAAACCCTAATTAAAACATCAAATCAAAACCCTAAAACTGTTTAAGAACAAGAAATCGAAGGAATCGAACATTTTGATCTCCATTAAACTTGCTAACTGTCGAATCCTTATCAGATCTGTCGAAAGAACATAACAGATCTGTCGAACACAAACTTACCTCATCGAACTGTTGAGTAGATACCCCAAATCGAAACCCAAAATTGCATATGAACTCAGATTCGACCAGTTATTTAGTTACCCCCAAATTTCAGATCTAGGTTCGAAGATGAAGCCATGAATCGACCCAAAATCGACCCAAAATCAGTGAAACTTACTTGGAAACCTCGATTTGAAACCCTCGAAACATGAAACCCAAAATCGCCTCATATGAAACCCTTGTCCGTCGCATATGAACGTATCAATTTGGAACCCGAATTTTGTATGCAACCTCGTCCATCACATATACGAACGCCTCGTCAGATACGAACGCCTTGTATGATTCTATCGATTTGGAACCCTTAACCATCGCATATGAATGTAACGATTGGAACCCTCAAAATCGTTCCAGATGCATAGGCAGCATAACATTTATTTTCTTTATACTTTTATTATTATTATATTTTCAGATCTGGAAACCCCTTCGGTCGAATGTGGTGGTGGTGGAAGCATCTGGGTTCATAATGATCGATGGTGACGACCTGAGTAGCACCTGATCGATGAAGCTTCTGAAGATGAAGCAGATCAGAATCCAAAGAACAGATCTGAACAAATCGATGGTAGTGGTGCTGGTGCATATCGATGGTGGTGGTGCCTTCATCTTCAAAGAACAGATCAGAAAGAAGCCGTCATCTTCAAAGAATAGTGGTGCTGGTGACCTCCGATGGTGATGAAGAAGAAGTCGGTGGTGAAGTTCAACATATCTGGGCCATGGTATAGCGATGGAGGTGATATTATTATTATTATTATTATTATTATTATTATTATTATTATTATTATTATTATTATTATTATTATTATTATTATTGTTATTATTATTATTATTATTATTATTATTATTATTATTATTATTATTATTATTATTATTATTATTTAATGTTAATACACAAAAGTCACATCATCCATAACCTTTGCCACATTACTCATGACATTTGCCACATAAGCATTAACTTGCTATAGCAAGTTACCATACACTAAACTGTAGTTTTAGAAACTTTGATACATCAATTGGTAGTTTTGAAAATTATGTATACACAATAGGAAAAAGTGACAAATTCGATACACTTTTTGAAACTAAACCCTTATTATATATACCAATCATTATGCATTAAAAGTATTAAAAGAAAAACTACAAACATTTAAAATTAAATACATCCATTAAATATAAATCTATGATTTATAAAAAACAACCCTTATAAATTTTCATATAACTCCCTCATAATTAGATTCATATACTCTTCCAAATCAATCATTCAAATTATGGAAGTCCAAATTAAAATTTTTAGTCAAAATTGTATAAATGAGAGGTTTTGTTGGTTAATTAAATTCTTATTTAAGGATACTTTCCCAATAATGGCTTTTTTTATTATATATATAGACAGGTAGATTCTTTTTGTTTGGAAGTTAATATTTTATTTTATGTATTCAACTATTCATTCATGTTTGTATAAATGAAATTAGGTTTTTAATTCTCAACTTTTGAGTTCGCACTACAGAAAATATGGTTTTTCTCACGCTTTACCAAAAGCGTGTAGAATTTTAAAAAATACACACTTAAAAATATGTGGAATAGTTTAAACAAAATGTAAGTAAAAACAACAAAAAAGCTCACACTTTTAAATACATAATATTGATTTTAAAAAGTTCACACTTTTAAATATCTAAAAATATATATTAATAGAAACTGAGAAAGTTTAGACTTAAAAGCGTAAACTTTTATAACATACGGATGTTTTCAATATTTTTATACATAAACAATATGAAAACTTAATTATTTGTTCACATTAATAAATACGATACTTTAATTATATTTATCACATTTTTACATATGAACTAAACAAAAAAAATTATAACATCATATTTTTCACGTTTGTTTATGATATTTTATATTTTAAAGTGTGAAAATATTACTAAAAAGTGTGAAAAATCAACATATTTGTTGTAATGTCGAATACTTACATAGTATTGTTTCTCGGTAACCTTTTCACCATTTGATCGATAAATCCGATAGGAAAATGATATGATAGTTTTCGAGTACGTTGCATTATAAGTCCTTTGAACTCTTATTGTATGGAAAATGTCATTTTCTATCAAGATTTCAATCTTTTATAATCCTCTTCCGAATCATATTTCTCATCAACTAGCTCAACAATACATGTATTAAAGTAAATTTTAGTTGTTTACGGTATTAAAAAGTATTAATATATATAGTAAAATAATTGTAAAATGTACATTTGGATATATAATCTTTTAAAAGATAGATAAATCTTTTAAAAAACAGAAATTTATACATGACAACATAACATATCAACATATTTTCTTTTAATACATATTAAAGATTGTTACCAATAAAAAAAAGTTTCTAATTGGGTGATTTTAATTAATTTTTTTAAGTTTAAGCATGATGAGATATATAGAAGTAATTGGAAAGCTTGAACATATTACCCATTGATTTTCCGCATATGACATATTGTGTAACGTATCGGTGTGTTCACATAGGGTTGTTATTCGGTTATTTCTTTTTAGTTATTGGTTAATTCGGGTTGGGTAATTCGGTTATTTTGATTTTTGAAAATTAGCCGATAACTGACCCGTATTAATATTTGAGTATCGGTTACGGACATATTTCGGATTTGGTTCGGTTATAATGAGTAACGGGTATGACCAAAAATGACTATCTTAATTTATTTTATGTTTTTAATATTGTAGCTTAGTTATATATATAGATGGTGTTTTATACTTTTTTTCATATTATATCATTCTTAAATGTATCTTGTAAGTTTTATTGCTAAAAAAAAACTTAAAAAAAGTAAGTGTATAAACACTTTAAAAGTTATTCAAATGAGCACAAGTCAACAATTCACATCACTATAAATTGTTACAAAGTTTTCAATAACATCGTATCCATCAATTTATAACATGCTAGTTATCGAAATGAGTATGTTGTAAAAATAACAAAATAATAAACTATTGACATTCAATATAAGGATCGAGCATTTGAGCTTAATTAAATGGATACTACACTACGTTGCAGAAGTATTTTCTTTGTAACAAAAAATTCAGGTGTTTTGAGTATACCTGAATGAAATACAATTTAACCAATGACCGAATCGTAATAATACGGGTAACCTGAAATACCGATTAATCTCACTCGGTAACGGAGATAATCATCTACATGACATGAACCCAACATACATATAAACAAGCTAGTTTGGGAGAGTATAAACAAGTTTGGGTCGTTTTCGGGTGATCCGCCATCTCGTATAAGAAACAAATCAACTATTTGCCTTTCGTTTCTTTGTCGTGTTGAGACTATCGAGCTAGAGTAGATAGACGCCTTTGAATTATTAATGTTTCATCACTTTTAGCTATATTGTTAATTGAAAACATCAAATTAGTAAAACTAGACCTAATTAATGACCGCCAACCCACTTATAACTTGCCAACTTGTGAATGAGATGTCAACCCGCGTACTTATATATAAATTTAAATGGGTTACGCGTGTCGTGTCCTGTGTCTATATATATAAATTCGTGTCACACACTTTGACATTAATAATTAAATGGGTCGTGTTCATAGCATAACCCACCAATCTACTAACCCGACCACAATACGATTGCAACCTAAATTTAAGGCTAATAGTCTTTTTTTTTATTTGTTACCCATCAACGATTTCATCTTACGGTCTCTAACCTACCACACACGTACATTATGTACATCAGTACATATGTGGGCTTGGCATACTTGAAGCAAGCAAGCACGCAGGTAGTAGTTGGCTCTATTTAAAGCCAGTAGTACTTATTGGTGAGTGTTGCATCATGTATTAATTATGATCAACTCCATCTTCCACTCGATCTTTATAAATTCCACATTCACTCAGATCATCAAATATATACTAGATTCAGTTCTTTCAGTTTTGATTTCAGTATCTAGATCCCCAATGAAGTTCAATCTTATCCATGTTTTCACACTTTTTTCTGTAAGTGTGTGTGTGTGTGTATCTTTCAGAGAACTAGCTTTTTTAATTTTGTTCATAGATAGTATTGGTTTTTGTATAATATGTTACATACAAACAAGCAATATTTTGTTCAGAACCGTAGCAAATGTGATGAATTAATGAAATGCAACTAATTATAACGAATTATAATCCAAGATTTTAACTACCCAGCTTTGTAGGAGTGTCTTTCATGTGGCTATATATCCTGAATTTTATGTGTGTTTAATTGTGGTGTGATTATCAGGTGGTGCTTGCAGGAAGTCATGCAGTGACTCCTGAAGTCTACTGGAAGTCTGTGTTGCCAAACAGCCCCATGCCAAAATCAATCAAAGATCTTCTATACACCACAGGTTCTCAGTTATTTTATGATTCTTTGATTTTTTTTAATATATGATTGTTGACTATCGTCCATGTGAGACGAATATGACTTGTGATATGCTTCATAAGGGTCCTTACTTACTTCACTCTTTGTCGAACTGGTTTACAGAATGGAACGATGAAAAGAACACTGCGGTGGGAGTTGGCAAAGGTGGAGTTTCTGTTGACACTGGAAAACCAGGGAAGAAAGGAACTAAAGTGGGTGTCGGAAAAGGCGGCGTGGCGGTGCACACCGGCCACAAGGGGAAGCCGGTATACGTCGGCGTACATAAAGGAAAAAATCCGTTCAATTACATGTATGCTGCATCTGAGACTCAGCTAAAAGATAATCCAAATGTAGCATTGTTCTTTTTGGAAAAGAACTTGAAACAAGGCGAGGAGATGAACCTTCACTTCACGAAAAGCAACGAAAAATCGACATTTTTGCCTCAAAAAATCGCTGATTCGATACCCTTTTCGTCAAAAAATCTTCTCGAAATCTACAATGAGTTCTCAGTTAAACCCAACTCAATGGAAGCCGAAATAATGAAGCAAACGCTAGAGGAATGTGAGATGAAAGGGATCGAAGGCGAGGAGAAATATTGCGCGACTTCATTAGAATCCATGGTTGATTTCAGTACTTCCAAATTAGGTAAAAAGGTGAAAGCGATTTCAACGGAAGTAAACGCTAAAGAAAGTAGGGTTTTACAAAAGTATAAAATCGAAGTTGTTAAAAATCTAGCTGCGAATAAAGCCGTGGTTTGCCATAAGCAAAACTACGCTTATGCAGTGTTTTATTGCCATAAAACCGTTACTACTCGAGCTTATGTGGTTTCTTTGGTGGGTGTGAATGGTGAGAAAGTGAACGCAGTAGCGGTCTGCCATACAGATACCGCAAAATGGAACCCGAAACATTTGGCATTTCAAGTGGTTAAAGTGAAACCAGGAAGTGTTCCCATTTGCCATTTCTTACCTGAAGATCATGTTGTTTGGGTTCCTACTAATTAATATACTCATCATCAGGAAAGAGAAACACATAGTACCATGTGTGAGTGAGTATGTGTGTATTTCAAGAATCTATACAAGGTTGTTAAGTAGTGAGACTACATCCAAGTTAATTAAGTTGTTGTTGTAACTCTGGTCTATCAGTATTTGTAAAGATAAGAAATATATACTACTTTCTTAGTTACTGCTATGACTTTTATCTATATATATGTACCTCAAAAAATGAGATGGTTGTGTAGCATGTGTGATGCAATTAGTCCCCTTTAAAGAAAGGGTGTTAATTTGGATTGAGTTAGGGTTCGGGTTCGAATCATGTTAGACTCAATTTCGATCTATTTATTTTTATGTCATATCCGGATTGTGTCAATTTTTTCGTGTCGGGTTTATATCAATCAATTTTGGCTAAATGTTATCAAAGATTTTTTTTCCAGTTTTAGAATACGGTTTTCAGTTTTTACTACGATTTTCTTTATCAAAATTTAAATTTTATGTTTGCTTTCCAACTTTTTGTAAGAATTATGAAAATGATTTCTTTTTATATTCTAATGTTATTATTCGATGTTCGTTTTAATTGTATTCGAACTTTAAATTATGTATTTGTTTCGCTTTGATTCGAATTTCGATTTGCTTTTATATTCAACTTATATAAATAAATATAATAAAAAATATGATTACTAAAATCTTGTTAGGATCAAGACACTTACCACTAGATTAAAAAAGAATTCCTAATGGTAAAGACGCTACCTATTAATTAATTAAATGTCAAATTACCAAAATAATATAATCAAAATACAAAAACCAAAATGATATACAATTGTTTAAAGGGTTTAATTCATAAAAGTGTATCCAACTTTACACCTTTTGTTATTGTATGTACTGGACTTTCAAACTTAACAGTTGATGTATTGAAGTTACAAAAAATTACCAAATTCTGTATCTAACCTGCTATAGAAGGTTTTGTGATGATGTGGCGTAGGTTTTGCTGACTTGGATGATAACATGGCAAGTGACATGGCATATTAAACTAAAAAAAATTCAAAATAAAATTAAATTTTTTTATAATATTAAAAAATATAAACACTCTAAGGTTCTTCATCTTCATATGACAAGTGACTTGGATTTTGAAACATCAGATCGAGGCTCGAGTTCATCTTCATCCTTCAGTTCTTCATCTTCATCCTTCAGTTTTTCATCTTCTTCTCAAATGCTTTTTACGATTTAATGGATCTGAGTTCTTCAAGGTACACAAGTTTTAATCGATCTAGGGTTTGTTCGGTTTAGGGCTCTGTTTTCCTTTTTTGAATCAAACTTATGTTGTTTTCCTTTCTTCATACATTGATGGTTTTCACTTTTTGGGGTTCCATTTGATATGAGTTATGGGTAATGATATGAGTTCAGATTTGTAGTTCAGATCAAAATGTGGAAGGTCAAAATGTTCCATCTCGTAATGTTAAGATCTGTAGTTCAAATCATAAAACGAGTTCAGATCTGTAGTTCAGATCTCAAGGCCATTATCGCAATGTTCAGATCTGTAGTTCAAAATCAAAATGTGTGAGGTCGGTTTGACCGGATTTTGTTTCATCTCGTAAGGTTGGTTTGAGATTGATCCATCGGTAACATTGATATGAGTTTAAATCTGTAGTTCAGATCAACAGATCAGTTTGAGATTCTTAGGGGGTGTTTGGTTGGTGGTAATTGGGGGGATTTCACGGGAATGGGATTTCAAATCCCCCCAAATGATGTGTTTGGTTTGTAAATTTGAGGAAGGATTCAAAATCCCAGGAATCACCAAAATCCCTCAGCTGAAGGATTTATCATTCCCTCCTACCCCTTTGGTATTCTGAAATCCCTCATATGAGGTATTTCCTCCGGCGACCGTCCGGCTAAAATTCCGGTGAACATCACCCTCGCCGTCATCACTTCCGTCAAACATCACCGGTCACCTTCCATCATCGACGTCACTGGTCACCTTCCATCACCGGAAACCGTAACCCTCGCCGTCAACCCTAGCCTTCGAGAAACCGTCAAGAAACCCTAGCCTTCAATAAACCGTCAACCTTCCATCATCTTTGTTATCCCCTTCGAGAAGCCGTCGCCGCTGCAACCCTTTCGAAACCCTAACCGTCGCCGCTGCAACCTTCGAGAAACCCTAGCCGCTGCAACCCTCGAGAAACCCTAACCGCTGCAACCATCGAGAAACCCTAGCAGTCGTTCGAAACCCTAGCCTTCGAAACACTAGCCGTCGTTCGAAACCCTAGGGCGGCGGTGTTCGCAGAGCAGCGAGGTGGTGGCCCCGTCATTCGCAGATCTGTCATCCCCGTCGTTCGCAAAGAAGGGAGCAGTAGCTAGGATTCGAAACATAGCAGCGAGGTGGTGGCCGGCGGTGTTCGCAGAGCAGCGAAGGGAGCAGTAGCGGCGAGGTGGTGGCCGGCGGTGAGGTGGTGGCTGGCGTTTTGGTGGTGGTGTTATGGGTTTAGTGGTGTCTTGGATGAGGTGAACCAAACACAAGTGTGGGATTTTAAATCCCACCAAATGAATTCCCCCCAAATGCAATTCCCTTGTATAAATCCCAATCCCCCCAAAACCAATACTTGAACCAAACGCCCCCTTAGTGTTTGTTCATATTGATATGAGTTCTGGGTATTTCATGAGCTAGTGTTCAAATCATCTCGTACGGCCGATTTTGATTTTAGTTTTAGAGTAAAGATGTTCCTTCACAGTAGTTCACATGTTAGGGTTTTGTTTGTTCATATCTTGTTTTGATTATGTTCCAGGTTACATGAATATTTTGATTGATGGTTCTTAGGGTTCTTAGATATTTATGAATGTTGGAAGAAGATAATGAATGTCCTTAAGGAAAATGATGACATGGCAAGAATTTATGAGGTGCCAAAAATTAAAGAAATGACATGCTACCTATTGTTTAGGTAACATAGTACATAAAATTGGAAGATTGAAAAACTTCAGTACATCAAATGGTAAGTTTGAAAATCCAGTACATACAATAACAAAAGGTGTAAAGTTGGATACACTTTTATGAACCAAACCCTTGTTTAAATTGTAAATCTATTTAAAAATTTTAACTTTTAAGAGTTTTATATTTTCGTTTGGCGGGTTTTATTACGCTAAGATGTCACTCCCTTATTTTAACTCAATAAAGTTTAAAGAAAAATTGTATAATGTTACAGTTTTACCCTTAAACTGATCACTTTCGGGTTGACCCTAGCTACCCAATTTATTTCCAAGTCGATTTCATGTCAACCAACTTTTAACATATGTCTAGTTCATGTCACTTTTCCGTGTCAGATTCAAGTTGGATTTCGTATTAAAAAAAAAGTCAGCCTTACTTCGAAAGTATGTGGGTTTCTTTAATTTGTTTCTTCGATTTGAGAAAAAAATTATATTATGTTACATTGGATCCTTCCCAAGAAGAAAATTTGGATCCTTAACTTTGCGATAAGCTTTTTCAATCAATTTTAGTTCTCTTTTAATTGAGTACTAGTTAAATGGTTCATGTATGCATGATATAAGCTATAAAAACTTAAAATATTTAACATATATGTAATAAATTACAAATAAAATATATAAAACAATTTAAATAAACAAAATCGTATCCATAAAAACGTAAATAATAAAACAACATATTTATCAAATGTTCGAATATTGAAGTAGACGTGTTTTTATATTTTTAATGGTACTTCTTTGTATACTACAATCATAGTTTTATTTGTTAGTTTACTATCATCATCACGAAGATGAAACCTTGATAGTATTTTGTTTATTCGGTGTTTATAATAAGTTTTAAAAATGATATAAAAGTTCAACTTAACATATATTATCTGAATTAAAATATTATACTTTCATAGTGTTTAACATTGATAACATGTAATCATTCATGTGTTCAACCTCTTCATTTGTTGGAACAAAATTACACTCTCTTAATAATAATTCCGATAGAATAGATGCTCATTTGCTATCATGTAATCATTTATGTGCTCAACATCTTCATTTGTTAGACGCTCATGTAATACAGTACTGCTAGTCAAAATTATTTGTTTTAAAGTATGATTATAAATAACATAGCATATTATGAGAGTCACACATCTAAGTCTAAGTAATAAATGCTTCTTGATTTCAAAATCTTACGGATTGTTTTAAAATATTAAATTATCATAATTTTTCATTGTTATTACATAAAACCCAAATTATAAAACATAACGAGTACATAAATCACCCAATCAACTAATAATACCATTGCCTCAAAATTCGGATGTCATACTTATAACCTTCTTTTTTGATATGCAAAACTCTGATTAGTTAATCACTCACAAATAGTGTGTTTATTAAAATCATCATAGTTTAATTATTATTATATTATGAAATCATTGGCATCGTAAAATAGATCAAGAGTTTAACATCGTACAATTATGTCAACGAAAAAGATAACTAATTTAAGGTTCCACAAACATAACTTATCCCATAAAAAGGTGGTATACCTCAATAATCTATTGTAAATATCTCATATACTCTAAATCAAAAATAGCCCATAGAAAAAGATTACTCATTTATTAATTTATAACATAAAAGTTAACTATAAATATGTTCACTGGTTTAGAGATTTATAACGAACGTACGCAAGAAAATACCAATTCCCATTTAGCAAAAGTTAAATGTCGTTACATTCTGATCTACACAAAATAAAAGAAAGTAGGTCACTTTTTTCAATGGTTAAATATACATTTTTACTTGGAAAAAATAAATTATTTTATAAATTTTATGTCAGATTACGGTAAAATACATCAAAACGTAGATAAAAATGAAATGATTATAAATATATAATTATTATATGGGTTTAGTTTTAAAAAGTATACTGAACTTGTCACTTTTTACTATTGTATATACCCAACTTTAAAAACTACTATTTAATATACCAAACTCTTCAAAACTACCAAATAATGTATCTTATTACCTGTTAATCAGGTAGCCTGTAATTTTGTTTATTTTTCATTTAATTATAATGCCACATAAGTAATTCTTGAAGAATAATCAGAATTTCTGAATATATGAAGAACATGCATCTTCTTCATCATGATGAAACCCTAATTAAAACATCAAATCAAAACCCTAAAACTGTTTAAGAACAAGAAATCGAAGGAATCGAACATTTTGATCTCCATTAAACTTGCTAACTGTCGAATCCTTATCAGATCTGTCGAAAGAACATAACAGATCTGTCGAACACAAACTTACCTTATCGAACTGTTGAGTAGATACCCCAAATCGAAACCCAAAATTGCATATGAACTCAGATTCGACCAGTTATTTAGTTACCCCCAAATTTCAGATCTAGGTTCGAAGATGAAGCCATGAATCGACCCAAAATCGACCCAAAATCAGTGAAACTTACTTGGAAACCTCGATTTGAAACCCTCGAAACATGAAACCCAAAATCGCCTCATATGAAACCCTTGTCCGTCGCATATGAACGTATCAATTTGGAACCCGAATTTTGTATGCAACCTCGTCCATCACATATACGAACGCCTCGTCAGATACGAACGCCTTGTATGATTCTATCGATTTGGAACCCTTAACCATCGCATATGAATGTAACGATTGGAACCCTCAAAATCGTTCCAGATGCATAGGCAGCATAACATTTATTTTCTTTATACTTTTATTATTATTATATTTTCAGATCTGGAAACCCCTTCGGTCGAATGTGGTGGTGGTGGAAGCATCTGGGTTCATAATGATCGATGGTGACGACCTGAGTAGCACCTGATCGATGAAGCTTCTGAAGATGAAGCAGATCAGAATCCAAAGAACAGATCTGAACAAATCGATGGTAGTGGTGCTGGTGCATATCGATGGTGGTGGTGCCTTCATCTTCAAAGAACAGATCAGAAAGAAGCTGTCATCTTCAAAGAATAGTGGTGCTGGTGACCTCCGATGGTGATGAAGAAGAAGTCGGTGGTGAAGTTCAACATATCTGGGCCATGGTATAGCGATGGAGGTGATATTATTATTATTATTATTATTATTATTATTATTATTATTATTATTATTATTATTATTGTTATTATTATTATTATTATTATTATTATTATTATTATTATTATTATTATTATTATTATTATTATTATTATTATTATTTAATGCTAATACACAAAAGTCACATCATCCATAACCTTTGCCACATTACTCATGACATTTGCCACATAAGCATTAACTTGCTATAGCAAGTTACCATACACTAAACTGTAGTTTTAGAAACTTTGATACATCAATTGGTAGTTTTGAAAATTATGTATACACAATAGGAAAAAGTGACAAATTCGATACACTTTTTGAAACTAAACCCTTATTATATATACCAATCATTATGCATTAAAAGTATTAAAAGAAAAACTACAAACATTTAAAATTAAATACATCCATTAAATATAAATCTATGATTTATAAAAAACAACCCTTATAAATTTTCATATAACTCCCTCATAATTAGATTCATATACTCTTCCAAATCAATCATTCAAATTATGGAAGTCCAAATTAAAATTTTTAGTCAAAATTGTATAAATGAGAGGTTTTGTTGGTTAATTAAATTCTTATTTAAGGATACTTTCCCAATAATGGCTTTTTTTATTATATATATAGACAGGTAGATTCTTTTTGTTTGGAAGTTAATATTTTATTTTATGTATTCAACTATTCATTCATGTTTGTATAAATGAAATTAGGTTTTTAATTCTCAACTTTTGAGTTCGCACTACAGAAAATATGGTTTTTCTCACGCTTTACCAAAAGCGTGTAGAATTTTAAAAAATACACACTTAAAAATATGTGGAATAGTTTAAACAAAATGTAAGTAAAAACAACAAAAAAGCTCACACTTTTAAATACATAATATTGATTTTAAAAAGTTCACACTTTTAAATATCTAAAAATATATATTAATAGAAACTGAGAAAGTTTAGACTTAAAAGCGTAAACTTTTATAACATACGGATGTTTTCAATATTTTTATACATAAACAATATGAAAACTTAATTATTTGTTCACATTAATAAATACGATACTTTAATTATATTTATCACATTTTTACATATGAACTAAACAAAAAAAATTATAACATCATATTTTTCACGTTTGTTTATGATATTTTATATTTTAAAGTGTGAAAATATTACTAAAAAGTGTGAAAAATCAACATATTTGTTGTAATGTCGAATACTTACATAGTATTGTTTCTCGGTAACCTTTTCACCATTTGATCGATAAATCCGATAGGAAAATGATATGATAGTTTTCGAGTACGTTGCATTATAAGTCCTTTGAACTCTTATTGTATGGAAAATGTCATTTTCTATCAAGATTTCAATCTTTTATAATCCTCTTCCGAATCATATTTCTCATCAACTAGCTCAACAATACATGTATTAAAGTAAATTTTAGTTGTTTACGGTATTAAAAAGTATTAATATATATAGTAAAATAATTGTAAAATGTACATTTGGATATATAATCTTTTAAAAGATAGATAAATCTTTTAAAAAACAGAAATTTATACATGACAACATAACATATCAACATATTTTCTTTTAATACATATTAAAGATTGTTACCAATAAAAAAAAGTTTCTAATTGGGTGATTTTAATTAATTTTTTTAAGTTTAAGCATGATGAGATATATAGAAGTAATTGGAAAGCTTGAACATATTACCCATTGATTTTCCGCATATGACATATTGTGTAACGTATCGGTGTGTTCACATAGGGTTGTTATTCGGTTATTTCTTTTTAGTTATTGGTTAATTCGGGTTGGGTAATTCGGTTATTTTGATTTTTGAAAATTAGCCGATAACTGACCCGTATTAATATTTGAGTATCGGTTACGGACATATTTCGGATTTGGTTCGGTTATAATGAGTAACGGGTATGACCAAAAATGACTATCTTAATTTATTTTATGTTTTTAATATTGTAGCTTAGTTATATATATAGATGGTGTTTTATACTTTTTTTCATATTATATCATTCTTAAATGTATCTTGTAAGTTTTATTGCTAAAAAAAAACTTAAAAAAAGTAAGTGTATAAACACTTTAAAAGTTATTCAAATGAGCACAAGTCAACAATTCACATCACTATAAATTGTTACAAAGTTTTCAATAACATCGTATCCATCAATTTATAACATGCTAGTTATCGAAATGAGTATGTTGTAAAAATAACAAAATAATAAACTATTGACATTCAATATAAGGATCGAGCATTTGAGCTTAATTAAATGGATACTACACTACGTTGCAGAAGTATTTTCTTTGTAACAAAAAATTCAGGTGTTTTGAGTATACCTGAATGAAATACAATTTAACCAATGACCGAATCGTAATAATACGGGTAACCTGAAATACCGATTAATCTCACTCGGTAACGGAGATAATCATCTACATGACATGAACCCAACATACATATAAACAAGCTAGTTTGGGAGAGTATAAACAAGTTTGGGTCGTTTTCGGGTGATCCGCCATCTCGTATAAGAAACAAATCAACTATTTGCCTTTCGTTTCTTTGTCGTGTTGAGACTATCGAGCTAGAGTAGATAGACGCCTTTGAATTATTAATGTTTCATCACTTTTAGCTATATTGTTAATTGAAAACATCAAATTAGTAAAACTAGACCTAATTAATGACCGCCAACCCACTTATAACTTGCCAACTTGTGAATGAGATGTCAACCCGCGTACTTATATATAAATTTAAATGGGTTACGCGTGTCGTGTCCTGTGTCTATATATATAAATTCGTGTCACACACTTTGACATTAATAATTAAATGGGTCGTGTTCATAGCATAACCCACCAATCTACTAACCCGACCACAATACGATTGCAACCTAAATTTAAGGCTAATAGTCTTTTTTTTTATTTGTTACCCATCAACGATTTCATCTTACGGTCTCTAACCTACCACACACGTACATTATGTACATCAGTACATATGTGGGCTTGGCATACTTGAAGCAAGCAAGCACGCAGGTAGTAGTTGGCTCTATTTAAAGCCAGTAGTACTTATTGGTGAGTGTTGCATCATGTATTAATTATGATCAACTCCATCTTCCACTCGATCTTTATAAATTCCACATTCACTCAGATCATCAAATATATACTAGATTCAGTTCTTTCAGTTTTGATTTCAGTATCTAGATCCCCAATGAAGTTCAATCTTATCCATGTTTTCACACTTTTTTCTGTAAGTGTGTGTGTGTGTGTATCTTTCAGAGAACTAGCTTTTTTAATTTTGTTCATAGATAGTATTGGTTTTTGTATAATATGTTACATACAAACAAGCAATATTTTGTTCAGAACCGTAGCAAATGTGATGAATTAATGAAATGCAACTAATTATAACGAATTATAATCCAAGATTTTAACTACCCAGCTTTGTAGGAGTGTCTTTCATGTGGCTATATATCCTGAATTTTATGTGTGTTTAATTGTGGTGTGATTATCAGGTGGTGCTTGCAGGAAGTCATGCAGTGACTCCTGAAGTCTACTGGAAGTCTGTGTTGCCAAACAGCCCCATGCCAAAATCAATCAAAGATCTTCTATACACCACAGGTTCTCAGTTATTTTATGATTCTTTGATTTTTTTTAATATATGATTGTTGACTATCGTCCATGTGAGACGAATATGACTTGTGATATGCTTCATAAGGGTCCTTACTTACTTCACTCTTTGTCGAACTGGTTTACAGAATGGAACGATGAAAAGAACACTGCGGTGGGAGTTGGCAAAGGTGGAGTTTCTGTTGACACTGGAAAACCAGGGAAGAAAGGAACTAAAGTGGGTGTCGGAAAAGGCGGCGTGGCGGTGCACACCGGCCACAAGGGGAAGCCGGTATACGTCGGCGTACATAAAGGAAAAAATCCGTTCAATTACATGTATGCTGCATCTGAGACTCAGCTAAAAGATAATCCAAATGTAGCATTGTTCTTTTTGGAAAAGAACTTGAAACAAGGCGAGGAGATGAACCTTCACTTCACGAAAAGCAACGAAAAATCGACATTTTTGCCTCAAAAAATCGCTGATTCGATACCCTTTTCGTCAAAAAATCTTCTCGAAATCTACAATGAGTTCTCAGTTAAACCCAACTCAATGGAAGCCGAAATAATGAAGCAAACGCTAGAGGAATGTGAGATGAAAGGGATCGAAGGCGAGGAGAAATATTGCGCGACTTCATTAGAATCCATGGTTGATTTCAGTACTTCCAAATTAGGTAAAAAGGTGAAAGCGATTTCAACGGAAGTAAACGCTAAAGAAAGTAGGGTTTTACAAAAGTATAAAATCGAAGTTGTTAAAAATCTAGCTGCGAATAAAGCCGTGGTTTGCCATAAGCAAAACTACGCTTATGCAGTGTTTTATTGCCATAAAACCGTTACTACTCGAGCTTATGTGGTTTCTTTGGTGGGTGTGAATGGTGAGAAAGTGAACGCAGTAGCGGTCTGCCATACAGATACCGCAAAATGGAACCCGAAACATTTGGCATTTCAAGTGGTTAAAGTGAAACCAGGAAGTGTTCCCATTTGCCATTTCTTACCTGAAGATCATGTTGTTTGGGTTCCTACTAATTAATATACTCATCATCAGGAAAGAGAAACACATAGTACCATGTGTGAGTGAGTATGTGTGTATTTCAAGAATCTATATAAGGTTGTTAAGTAGTGAGACTACATCCAAGTTAATTAAGTTGTTGTTGTAACTCTGGTCTATCAGTATTTGTAAAGATAAGAAATATATACTACTTTCTTAGTTACTGCTATGACTTTTATCTATATATATGTACCTCAAAAAATGAGATGGTTGTGTAGCATGTGTGATGCAATTATTCCCCTTTAAAGAAAGGGTGTTAATTTGGATTGAGTTAGGGTTCGGGTTCAAATCATGTTAGACTCAATTTCGATCTATTTATTTTTATGTCATATCTGGATTGTGTCAATTTTTTCGTGTCGGGTTTATATCAATCAATTTTGGCTAAATGTTATCAAAGATTTTTTTTCCAGTTTTAGAATACGGTTTTCAGTTTTTACTACGATTTTCTTTATCAAAATTTAAATTTTATGTTTGCTTTCCAACTTTTTGTAAGAATTATGAAAATGATTTCTTTTTATATTCTAATGTTATTATTCGATGTTCGTTTTAATTGTATTCGAACTTTAAATTATGTATTTGTTTCGCTTTGATTCGAATTTCGATTTGCTTTTATATTCAACTTATATAAATAAATATAATAAAAAATATGATTACTAAAATCTTGTTAGGATCAAGACACTTACCACTAGATCAAAAAGGAATCTCTAATGGTAAAGACGCTACCTATTAATTAATCAAATGTCAAATTACCAAAATAATATAATCAAAATACAAAAACCAAAATGATATACAATTGTTTAAATGGTTTAATTCATAAAAGTGTATCCAACTTTACACCTTTTGTTATTATATGTACTGGACTTTCAAACTTACCAGTTGATGTATTGAAGTTACAAAAAATTACCAAATACTGTATCTAACCTGCTATAGAAGGTTTTGTGATGTTGTGGCATACAATAAGAAAAGGTGTAAAGTTGAAAGTCCAGTACATACAATAAGAAAATGTGTAAAGTTGGATACACTTTTATGAACCAAACCCTTGTTTAAATTTTAAATCTATTTAAAGATTTTAACTTTTAAGAGTTTTATATTTTTGTTTGGCGGGTTTTATTACCCTAAGATGTCACTCCCTTATTTTAACTCAATAAAGTTTAAAGAAAAATTGTATAATGTTACAGTTTTACCCTTAAACTGATCACTTTCGGGTTGACCCTAGCTACCCAATTTATTTCCAAGTCGATTTCATGTCAACCAACTTTTAACATATGTCTAGTTCATGTCACTTTTCAGTGTCAGATTCAAGTTGGATTTCGTATTAAAAAAAAAGTCAGCCTTACTTCGAAAGTATGTGGGTTTCTTTAATTTGTTTCTTCGATTTGAGAAAAAAATTATATTATGTTACATTGGATCCTTCCCAAGAAGAAAATTTGGATCCTTAACTTTGCGATAAGCTTTTTCAATCAATTTTAGTTCTCTTTTAATTGAGTACTAGTTAAATGGTTCATGTATGCATGATATAAGCTATAAAAACTTAAAAATATTTAACATATATGTAATAAATTACCAATAAAATATATAAAACAATTTAAATAAACAAAATCGTATCCATAAAAACATAAATAATAAAACAACATATTTATCAAATGTTCGAATATTGAAGTAGACGTGTTTTTATATTTTTAATGGTACTTCTTTGTATACTACAATCATAGTTTTATTTGTTAGTTTACTATCATCATCACGAAGATGAAACCTTGATGGTATTTTGTATATTCGGTGTTTATAATAAGTTTTAAAAATGATATAAAAGTTCAACTTAACATATATTATCTGAACTAAAATATTATACTTTCATAGTGTTTAACATTGATAACATGTAATCATTCATGTGTTCAATCTCTTCATTTGTTGGAACAAAATTACACTCTCTTAATAATAATTCCGATAGAATAGATGCTCATTTGCTATCATGTAATCATTTATGTGCTCAACATCTTCATTTGTTAGACGCTCATGTAATACAATACTGCTAGTCAAAATTATTTGTATTAAAGTATGATTATAAATAACATAGCATATTATGAGAGTCACACATCTAAGTCTAAGTAATAAATGCTTCTTGATTTCAAAATCTTACGGATTGTTTTAAAATATTAAATTATCATAATTTTTCATTTTTATTACATAAAACCCAAATTATAAAACATAACGAGTACATAAATCACCCAATCAACTAATAATACCATTGCCTCAAAATTCGGATGTCATACTTATAACCTTCTTTTTTGATATGCAAAACTCTGATTAGTTAATCACTCACAAATAGTGTGTTTATTAAAATCATCATAGTTTAATTACTATTATATTATAAAATCATTGGCATCGTAAAATAGATCAAGAGTTTAACATCGTACAATTATGTCAACGAAAAAGATAACTAATTTAAGGTTCCACAAACATAACTTATCCCATAAAAAGGTGGTATACCTCAATAATCTATTGTAAATATCTCATATACTCTAAATCAAAAATGCCCCATAGAAAAAGTTTACTCATTTATTAATTTATAACATAAAAGTTAACTATAAATATGTTTACTGGTTTAGAGTTTTATAACGAACGTACGCAAGAAAATACCAATTCCCATTTAGCAAAAGTTAAATGTCGTTACATTCTGATCTACACAAAATAAAAGAAAGTAGGTCACTTTTTTCAATGGTTAAATATACATTTTTACTTGGAAAAAATAAATTATTTTATAAATTTTATGTCAGATTACGGTAAAATACATCAAAACGTAGATAAAAATGAAATGATTATAAATATATAATTATTATATGGGTTTAGTTTTAAAAAGTATACTAAACTTGTCACTTTTTACTATTATATATACCCAACTTTAAAAACTACTATTTAATATACCAAACTCTTCAAAACTACCAAATAATGTATCTTGTTCTGTTAATCAGGTAGCCTGTAATTTTATTTATTTTTCATTTAATTATAATGCCACATAAGTAATTCTTGAAGAACAATCAGAATTTCTGAATATATGAAGAACATGCATTTTCTTCATCATGATGAAACCCTAATTAAAACATCAAATCAAAACCCTAAAACTGTTTATGTAACACTGTACTTTTTAAACATATAATTATATCGCATGCGGAAGCTAAATACATATACTTAACTTAATTACATATTAGATACAAAAGATTAACTTGTTTTATACATCAAAACTTTTACAGTGTTAATCCAAAACAGACTCTTAATTAAAACTTTGACATCAGAGTGAGGTCTGTCCATATTCCCAGTCCCAAGCTTCAAAGCTCACCAAGATAATCTGCAAAACAGTCTAGTGGGGAATTAGCACAAAGCTAAGTGAGGGAACCAATATCTAATCAAATACAAGGCAAACATGCCTAAACCCAAATAGCTCATGAGTCCCAAGAGAACCGGTGGTGTTGCAAGCACCTACAACCAAGGTCGGCCAAAACCAAGGTTTACCGATAGCCCTGCTAACAGTGATAACAGTACCAGCCTTCTTGTGTACAACAAATGCACCTCAAGATCTGGTACGGTACACCCCCAAGCAACAAGCCCAGCATCATGCTGATCTCTAAATAACATGTATATACAATCCAAACAAGAGCATTCCAAATAGGATATTAAATCCTGTATATCAAAAGATATAAACCCACTCACCAAAGTCTTCAAAACTTTGGCACACTCAGATGACTAAATTCACCGAGTCTTCTCAGTTCCTGAGATTGAAGTAACACAAGTCAGTATTCAAATCGTAATACTGATCCAAAATAGATATCATATCTAATCACATAATTCGTATATGAACAATATTGAACATACACATATATTCATCATACATAAGTTCCAAAGATATACAATTCATGTTTATCTTTAAATCATCAAATCCGATTAACCAATCCCGATCAAATGGAAATCCGGTAAATCAAATCAGATTGAATGTGAATCCGAGTAAAGGTCCAAATACCGATAAAGTTCCAAATCCGATAAGTCCAAATCCGATAAAATGAATCCGATAAAATAGCTAAGGTAAATCCGATAAAATCATATCCCAAATCCGAGCATAGGCACAATCCGAGCATAGGTCATATTCCGATTAATATCCAAATCCGATAAAATGTTCAAATCCGATAAAATGTATCGGAATTCACCAATACCGATCAAATCTATCGGAATGTCACCAAATCCGATTAAAACTATCGGATTTCACTAAATCCGATTAACTCAAACTTCAATTTCGATAAATTCATAAATTCATTCTCAAATCAGATTTCTATCTTAAATCACAACTGATTTTAAGCATGCAAATCATATATGTTTTCCAGAATCATTCTAAACATATAAACAACATGTTTAAAGCATAAAATCTAACATGCATTCATCCTAAGTTCATCAATTCAATAGCATACATCAATCGGAATTCATACTATAATTAAAACCGAATTAGCTATCAATTAATAACATGAATTCAGATTGTTAACCTTGATAAGAAATAAACTCAGTAATCTAATTGCATGCACAATCTAAGAACAACTGCTTGATTCTTTTTCTTCTCTTGTTTCTTGGCCGAGAGAGTTTAACACACATACACACTTTTGGCTAATTGTTACAAATGCATGCCAAATGAGAGTTGTTGTGTGTAATTGTGGTGATTAATCCCAAATTCGGCCAACACATGATTCAACTAACTAAAATTATATTAATCAAATAATTAATTAAAACAATTAACTAATTATTTACAATAAATCAATTAATCACATAATTAATTTAAATCCCAATTATAAACTTGATTAATTACCTTAATTAATCTAGGCCGGGAAAGAGGGTGTTACAAATCTACCCCTCTTAAGAAGATTCCGTCCTCGGAATCTTTTCGCGCTCAAACAAGGAAGGATAACGGTTCCTCATATCAGCTTCAGTTTCCCAAGTCAAATCAGATCCCAAACTGTGCTTCCATTTAACCAAAACATTCGGTATCTGCTTCTTTCTCAACTTTGTAACCTTTCGGTCTAACAGTTCAACTGGTTTCTCAATGAGTTTCTGATTCAAATCCACTCGAAGATCCTGAATTAGAAGAACCTGCGTCTGATCTTCCACATTACATTTGCGTAAATAACAGACATTGAAGGTATCATGAATACCCGCTAATTCATCTGGAAGATCCAACGCAACAGCTTGATCATTAACCACACGTCTGATTCTGAAAGGACCAATGTAACGGGGAGCCAACTTCCCGCGTTTACCAAATCTGATTACACCCTTCCAAGGAGATACTTTTAAGTAAACCATTTCCCCTTCAACAAACGATACTGGTCGACGCCGCGGATCAGCATACATTTTCTGTCTATCCCTTGCAGCTTTCAATTTCTCTCGAGCAATTTCAACCTTATCAGCTGTTATCTGTACAATATCAGGTCCTGCAAATTGCTTTTCCCCAGCTTCTAACCAACAAGTCGGAGTTCTACAAGGACGACCATACAACATTTCATACGGCGGCATACCGATACTACTGTGATAGGAATTGTTATAAGCAAACTCAACCAAAGGCAAATGGAAATCCCATGAACCCCCAAATTCTAACACACATGCCCTCAGCATATCCTCTAGCGTCTGAATAGTTCTTTCTGATTGACCATCTGTCTGCGGATGATAAACGGTACTCAAATTTACCCTGGACCCCAATTCCTGTTGCAATCTATTCCAGAAATTAGATACAAACCTCGAATCTCTATCCGACACAATGGACAATGGAACTCCATGTCTAGATACTATCTCATCAATGTACAGTTGAGCCAGTTTACTTAAAGGTGCAGTTTCAGCAGTAGCAAGAAAATGTGCACTCTTGGTCAATCTATCAACTATAACCCAAATCATATCATGACCTCGTTGAGTTCGTGGAAGCTTAGTTACAAAATCCATCGTAATGCGATCCCACTTCCACTCAGGTATATCCAATTGTTTCAATGATCCGTACGGTTTCTGATGTTCAGCTTTAACTTGAGCACAAATGTGACACAACCCAACAAATTTCGCAATATCTGTTTTCATTGTTGGCCACCAATACCGAGTCTTCAAATCAAGGTACATCTTTGTACTACCCGGATGTATCGACAATCTAGACTTATGAGCCTCATTTAGAATTAATTCCCTCAAGCTACCAAATTTCGGTACCCACACGCGCGTATGATAAACCTTCAAACCACGCGAATCAGAACTTAACTCATGTTGTCGTTTGATCATTAATTCACCCTTCAAGTTCTCCTCTTTCAAAGCTTCAAGCTGAGCAGCCAAAAGTTGATCCACTAAATCAGACTTGATTTCCAACCGCATAAATTTTACCGTATCCGAAGATCCCTTTCTGCTGAGTGCATCTGCAACTACATTAGCCTTTCCAGGATGATACTGAATGTCGCAATCATAATCCTTGATCAATTCTAACCAGCGGCGTTGTCTCATATTCAATTCCTTCTGAGTGAACACATACTGTAAACTCTTGTGATCAGTACAGATAATACATTTGGTTCCATACAGGTAGTGTCTCCACAGTTTCAACGCAAATACCACAGCTGCTAGTTCTAAATCATGAGTTGGGTAGTTTCTTTCATTCGGTTTCAACTGCCTCGAAGCATACGCAATAACCTTACCCCTCTGCATTAGAACACAACCCAACCCAGCATGCGAAGCATCGCAGTATACAATAAAATCTTCTGAACCCTCTGGCAACGAAAGAACAGGAGCCTGACACAACAACTGTTTCAGAGTCTGAAAAGCATCCTCTTGAGTTGAACCCCATAGAAACGGAACATCCTTTCGAGTCAACTTAGTCAACGGACTGGCAAGCTTAGAAAAATCTTTAATAAACCTTCGATAATAACCCGCCAATCCAAGAAAACTCTTTATCTCAGTTGGTATTTTCGGTGCACTCCAATTCATCACTGCCTCAATCTTGGACGGATCTACCTTGATACCTCCTTGACAAATCACATGCCCTAGGAATTGAACTTCACGTAACCAAAATTCACACTTCGAAAACTTGGCATATAATTTGTGTTGTTTCAAAATCTCCAAAACCTGCCTCAAGTGCTGATCATGCTCATCCTCTGTTTTCGAATACACCAAGATATCATCGATGAACACAATGACAAACTTATCCAGAAAAGGTCTGCACACACGATTCATCAAATCCATAAATATGGCAGGAGCATTTGTCAAACCAAATGGCATCACAAGGAATTCGTAATGACCATATCAAGTACGGAAAGCAGTCTTAGGTATATCCTCCTCTGCTACCCTGACCTGATGATAACCGGATCGTAGATCAATCTTTGAAAAGTAGGAAGCCCCTTGTAACTGATCAAACAAATCATCGATTCTGGGCAACGGGTACTTGTTCTTGATGGTTCTCTTATTCAGATCCCTGTAGTCAATACACATACGAAGAGTTCCATCTTTCTTCTTCACAAACAGTACTGGTGCACCCCACGGCGAAGAACTCGGGCGGATAAAACCCTTGTCTAACAATTCTTGGATCTGAGTCATCATCTCATGGATCTCAGATGGAGCCAAACGATAAGGAGCTTTGGCAATCGGTGTGGTACCCGGTACCAATTCTATCTTATACTCCACATCCCGCACAGGTGGTAACCCTGGCAGATCATCCGGAAAAACCTATGGATATTCGGACACAACACGAACATCGGTAACAGGTCGCTTCTCTTTCTTCACATCAACGGCGTAAGCCAGAAAAGACGCACACCCTTTAGCCAGAGATTTTCTAGCCTTCATATACGAGATGATAGGAAAAGAAGATCGAGATCTATCCCCACGAGCCACGACATGCGACCCGTCAGCCAAAGGAATAGTAATCAGTTTCTTATGGCACTGGATACTAGCTCTATGGTGACTTAACCAATCCATGCCTAATACTAAGTCAAACCCTGGTATAGGCATCAATAAGCAATCTACAGGCAGACTAGTACCATCAATGTCTATCGACACCCCAGTCACATAAGAAGTTACAGGCACCAACTTACCATCTGCTATCTCTACTTCTAAAGGAGTAGTAATCACAGAAGCAGACAGTTTCAATTTATCACACAAAGATATAGATATAAAAGATCTATTTGCACCAGAGTCAAATAACACACGGGCAGGCACAGAGTTTACAATAAACATACCCGTGATCACATCACTGTCTTCAGCAGCCTTTGTAACAGTCATCTTAAAGGCTCTCCCATCCGCAGAAGGTGCAACCTTTCTCTTCTGACCTGCAGAAGACGATCCCCTGACATTGGCTACCCCCTGCCCCGTCCCCTTTTGCCTCGGTTTGGTGCAAGCTCCAGCTCTATGACCTTCTTCGTGACAATTCCAGCACACATTTGCATTAAACCTACAAACTGATGGTTTGTGGCCAAATCCACCACAACGCAAACACCGTTTCGTCTGTGATGTGCACGGACCAGTATGACTAGCATTGCAGGGTTTACACCAAGGATTGTTCTGATATGACCCCGAACCTTTCGATTTCTGATCACCCCGATGCTGGTTATTCTGCCACTTGCCCTTGTTCCCACTCTGATTTCCCACAGACCTGTGCGACGACCCTTTCTCACGATTAATTCTCTCCCGAGCTTTCACGTCACCTTCAGCAGCTCGTGCCACAGTAAACGCTTGTACCAACGATGTTGCCATCCGGGTGTTACCCCTATATTCCGGCAACAGTGCTTGCACAAAATGGTCTATCTGCGATGGTTCATCGGGTACCCACTGCTTAGCGAACCTCAGCTTTTCATTAAACTTTGCAATCAATTGATCCACTGACATCTTGTCATCCTGAGTTAAATCCATGAACTCCCGTTTCACCTTAGCTAGATCAAAAGTATTACAGAATTGCTCACAGAACTTGGTTTGAAATTGATCCCAAGTAACAGAATTCACAACTTCTCTGGAGAGATGAGCAGTTAGAGAATCCCACCAAGTTGCAGCTTGACCCTTCAACCTCCGAGTTGCAAAAATAACCCTATCAGATTCCTCACAGTTGCAGGCATCCAAAGCCTTCACCATCTCCCTTAACCAACTCAAAGTATCAGTTGGATTTGAGCTTCCTGAATACTCCGGTGGCTGGCAAGCCATGAAATCCTTGTATTGCCCTTTCTGTTTAAAGCCTCCTTGATTTGGGTACCATGGGATGAAAAAGTTTTGCTGTTGTAGTTGGTGTTGCTGTTGGGGTTGTGATACAGGTGGTATAGTAACGAATGGTAAAGAACCAAATGGTGTTGATATTGTAGTGAAAGGTGCAGCAGAGAAAACAGGAGGTGGTATTGACTGGGTAAATACAGCTGACTCTCTGGGCAAATGAGTGGTCTGAGTTTGATAAGAGAACTGCGTCTGATGCAGCTGCTGTTCCAACTCCTGAACCCAATCTCTCAAACTTTGCAGAGTATCTTCCAATTGCAACACATAGTCTTGTTGATCAGATTCATCGTTGTGAGAAGTACCGGCTCTATGGTGCTGCTCATTGACTGCAGTGGAGGACTGGTGATTTCTTCCGGGGGACGCAGGGATATTTGTCTGGTTCACGTTATCAGCCATTTCTATGCTATACACAGCATCTCACCAATTGTTAGATATAATCCGTTAGTATAAACACTAACTACCCTCAAAGCTACACTACTAATTACCCACCCTGGGAATACTGGACTTACCAGAGCCTCGGTTCAAGTATTGCACAATTCATTCATGCAAATCCTCAAACCAGGGCTCTAATACCAACTTGTAACACTGTACTTTTTAAACATATAATTATATCGCATGCGGAAGCTAAATACATAAACTTAACTTAATTACATATTAGATACAAAAGATTAACTTGTTTTATACATCAAAACTTTTACAGTGTTAATCCAAAATAGGCTCTTAATTAAAACTTTGACATCAGAGTGAGGTCTGTCCATATTCCCAGTCCCAAGCTTCAAAGCTCACCAAGATAATCTGCAAAACAGTCTAGTGGGGAATTAGCACAAAGCTAAGTGAGGGAACCAATATCTAATCAAATACAAGGCAAACATGCCTAAACCCAAATAGCTCATGAGTCCCAAGAGAACCGGTGGTGTTGCAAGCACCTACAACCAAGGTGGGCCAAAACCAAGGTTTACCGATAGCCCTGCTAACAGTGATAACAGTACCAGCCTTCTTGTGTACAACAAATGCACCTCAAGATCTGGTACGGTACACCCCCAAGCAACAAGCCCAGCATCATGCTGATCTCTAAATAACATGTATATACAATCCAAACAAGAGCATTCCAAATAGGATATTAAATCCTGTATATCAAAAGATATAAACCCACTCACCAAAGTCTTCAAAACTTTGGCACACTCAGATGACTAAATTCACCGAGTCTTCTCAGTTCCTGAAATTGAAGTAACCCAAGTCAGTATTCAAATCGTAATACTGATCCAAAATAGATATCATATCTAATCACATAATTCGTATATGAGCAATATTGAACATACACATATATTCATCATACATAAGTTCCAAAGATATACAATTCATGTTTATCTTTAAATCATCAAATCCGATTAACCAATCCCGATCAAATGGAAATCCGGTAAATCAAATCCGATTGAATGTGAATCCGAGTAAAGGTCCAAATACCGATAAAGTTCCAAATCCGATAAGTCCAAATCCGATAAAATGAATCCGATAAAATAGCTATGGTAAATCCGATAAAATCATATCCCAAATCCGAGCATAGGCACAATCCGAGCATAGGTCATATTCCGATTAATATCCAAATCCGATAAAATGTTCAAATCCGATAAAATGTATCGGATTTCACCAATACCGATCAAATCTATCAGAATGTCACCAAATCCGATTAAAACTATCGGATTTCACTAAATCCGATTAACTCAAACTTCAATTCCGATAAATTCATAAATTCATTCTCAAATCAGATTTCTATCTTAAATCACAACTGATTTTAAGCATGCAAATCATATATGTTTTCCAGAATCATTCTAAACATATAAACAACATGTTTAAAGCATAAAATCTAACATGCATTCATCCTAAGTTCATCAATTCAATAGCATACATCAATCGGAATTCATACTATAATTAAAACCGAATTAGCTATCAATTAATAACATGAATTCAGAATGTTAACCTTGGTAAGAAATAAACTCAGTAATCTAATTGCATGCACAATCTAAGAACAACTGCTTGATTCTTTTTCTTCTCTTGTTTCTTGGCCGAGAGAGTTTAACACACATGCACACTTTTGGCTAATTGTTACAAATGCATGCCAAATGAGAGTTGTTGTGTGTAATTGTGGTGATTAATCCCAAATTCGGCCAACACATGATTCCACTAACTAAAATTATATTAATTAAATAATTAATTAAAACAATTAACTAATTATTTACAATAAATCAATTAATCACATAATTAATTTAAATCCCAATTATAAACTTGATTAATTACCTTAATTAATCTAGGCCGGGAAAGAGGGTGTTACAGTTTAAGAACAAGAAATCGAAGGAATCGAACATTTTGATCTCCATTAAACTTGCTAACTGTCGAATCCTTATCAGATCTGTCGAAAGAACATAACAGATCTGTCGAATACGAACTTACCTCATCGAACTGTTGAGTAGACACCCCAAATCGAAACCCAAAATTGCATATGAACTCAGATTCGACCAGTTATTTAGTTACCCCCAAATTTCAGATCTAGGTTCGAAGATGAAGTCATGAATCGACCCAAAATCGGTGAAACTTACTTGGAAACCTCGATTTGAAACCCTCGAAACATGAAACCCAAAATCGCCTCGTATGAAACCCTCGTCCGACGCATATGAACGTATCGATTTGGAACCCGAATTTTGTATGCAACCTCGTCCATCACATATACGAACGCCTCGTCAGATACGAACGCCTTGTATGATTCTATCGATTTGGAACCCTTAACCATCGCATATGAACGTAACGATTGGAACCCTCAAAATTGTTCCAGATGCATAGGCAGCATAACATTTATTTTCTTTTTATTTTTATTATTATTATATTTTCAGATCTGGAAACCCCTTCGGTCGAATGTGGTGGTGGTGGAAGCATCTGGGTTCATAAAGATCGATGGTGACGACCTGAGTAGCACCTGATCGATGAAGCTTCTGAAGATGAAGCAAATCGGAATCCAAAGAACAGATCTGAACAAATCGATGGTAGTGGTGCTGGTGCATATCGATGGTGGTGGTGTCTTCATCTTCAAAGAACAGATCTGAAAAAAGCCGTCATCTTCAAAGAATAGTGGTGCTGGTGACCTCCGATGGTGATGAAGAAGAAGTCGGTGGTGAAGTTCAACAGATATGGGCCATGGTGTGGCGATGGAGGTGATATTATTATTATTATTATTATTATTATTATTATTATTATTATTATTATTATTATTATTATTATTATTATTATTATTATTATTATTATTATTATATTATTATTATTATTATTTATGTTATTATTATTATTATTATTTAATGTTAATACACAAAAGTCACATCATCCATGACCTTTGCCACATTACTCATGACATTTGCCACATAAGCATTAACTTGCTATAGCAAGTTACCATACACTAAACTGTAGTTTTTTCGTGTCTATTTATTTTTATGTCATATCCGGATTGTGTCAATTTTTTCGTGTCGGGTTTATATCAATCAATTTTGGCTAAATGTTATCAAAGATTTTTTTTCCAGTTTTAGAATACGGTTTTCAGTTTTTACTACGATTTTCTTTATCAAAATTTAAATTTTATGTTTGCTTTCCAACTTTTTGTAAGAATTATGAAAATGATTTCTTTTTATATTCTAATGTTATTATTCGATGTTCGTTTTAATTGTATTCGAACTTTAATTATGTATTTGTTTCGCTTTGATTCGAATTTCGATTTGCTTTTATATTCAACTTATATAAATAAATATAATAAAAAATATGATTACTAAAATCTTGTTAGGATCAAGACACTTACCACTAGATCAAAAAGGAATCCCTAATGGTAAAGACGCTACCTATTAATTAATCAAATGTCAAATTACCAAAATAATATAATCAAAATACAAAAACCAAAATGATATACAATTGTTTAAAGGGTTTAATTCATAAAAGTGTATCCAACTTTACACATTTTGTTATTGTATGTACTGGACTTTCAAACTTAACAGTTGATGTATTGAAGTTACAAAAAATTACCAAATACTGTATCTAACCTGCTATAGAAGGTTTTGTGATGATGTGGCGTAGGTTTTGCTGACTTGGATGATAACATGGCAAGTGACATGGCATATTAAACTAAAAAAAATTCAAAATTAAATTAAATTTTTTTATAATATTAAAAAATATAAACACTCTAAGGTTCTTCATCTTCATATGACAAGTGACTTGGATTTTGAAACATCAGATCGAGGCTCGAGTTCATCTTCATCCTTCAGTTCTTCATCTTCTTCTCAAATGCCTTTTACGATTTAATGGATCTGAGTTCTTCAAGGTACACAAGTTTTAATCGATCTAGGGTTTGTTCGGTTTAGGGCTCTGTTTTCCTTTTTTGAATCAAACTTATGTTGTTTTCCTTTCTTCATACATTGATGGTTTTCACTTTTTGGGGTTCCATTTGATATGAGTTATGGGTAATGATATGAGTTCTGATTTGTAGTTCAGATCAAAATGTGGAAGGTCAAAATGTTCCATCTCGTAATGTTAAGATCTGTAGTTCAAATCATAAAACGAGTTCAGATCTGTAGTTCAGATCTCAAGGCCATTATCGCAATGTTCAGATCTGTAGTTCAAAATCAAAATGTGTGAGGTCGGTTTGACCGGATTTTGTTTCATCTCGTAAGGTTGGTTTGAGATTGATTCATAGGTAACATTGATATGAGTTTAAATCTGTAGTTCAGATCAACAGATCAGTTTGAGATTCTTAGGGGGTGTTTGGTTGGTGGTATTTGGGGGGATTTCACGGGAATGGGATTTCAGATCCCCCCAAATGATGTGTTTGGTTTGCATATTTGATGAAGGATTCAAAATCCCAGGAATCACCAAAATCCCTCAGCTGAAGGATTTATCATTCCCTCCTACCCCCTTGGTATTCTGAAATCCCTCATATGAGGTATTTCCTCCGGCGACCGTCCGGCTAAAATTCCGGTGAACATCACCGTCGCCGTCATCACTTCCGTCAAACATCACCGGTCACCTTCCATCATCGACGTCACCGGTCACCTTCCATCACCGGAAACCGTAACCCTCGCCTTCAACCCTAGCCTTCGAGAAACCGTCAAGAAACCCTAGCCTTCGATAAACCGTCAACCTTCCATCATCTTTGTTATCCCCTTCGATAAGCCGTCGCCGCTGCAACCCTTTCGAAACCCTAACCGTCGCCGCTGCAACCTTCGAGAAACCCTAGCCGCTGCAACCCTCGAGAAACCCTAACCGCTGCAACCATCGAGAAACCCTAGCTGTCGTTCGAAACCCTAGGGCGGCGGTGTTCGTAGAGCAGCGAGGTGGTGGCCCCGTCGTTCGCAGATCTGTCATCCACGTCGTTCGCAAAGAAGGGAGCAGTAGCTAGGGTTCGAAACATAGCAGCGAGGTGGTGGCCGGCGGTGTTCGCAGAGCAGCGAAGGGAGCAGTAGCGGCGAGGTGGTGGCCAGCGGTGAGGTGGTGGCCGGCGGTTTGGTGGTGGTGTTATGGGTTTAGTGGTGTCTTGGATGAGGTGAACCAAACACAAGTGTGGGATTTTAAATCCCACCAAATGAATTCCCCCCAAATGCAATTTCCTTGTATAAATCCCAATCCCCCCAAAACCAATACTTGAACCAAACACCCCCTTAGTGTTTGTTCATATTGATATGAGTTCTGGGTATTTCATGAGCTGGTGTTCAAATCATCTCGTACGGTCGATTTTGATTTTAGTTTTAGAGTAAAGATGTTCCTTCACAGTAGTTCACATGTTAGGGTTTTGTTTGTTCATATCTTGTTTTGATTATGTTCCAGGTTACATGAATATTTTGATTGATGGTTCTTAGGGTTCTTAGATATTTATGAATGTTGGAAGAAGATAATGAATGTCCTTAAGGAAAATGATGACATGGCAAGAATTTATGAGGTGCCAAAAATTAAAGAAATGACATGCTACCTATTGTTTAGGTAACATAGTACATAAAATTGGAAGATTGAAAAACTTCAGTACATCAAATGGTAAGTTTGAAAGTCCAGTACATACAATAACAAAAGGTGTAAAGTTGGATACACTTTTATGAACCAAACCCTTGTTTAAATTGTAAATCTATTTAAAGATATTAACTTTTAAGAGTTTTATATTTTCGTTTGGCGGGTTTTATTACCCTAAGATGTCACTCCCTTATTTTAACTCAATAAAGTTTAAAGAAAAATTGTATAATGTTACAGTTTTACCCTTAAACTGATCACTTTCGGGTTGACCCTAGCTACCCAATTTATTTCCAAGTCGATTTCATGTCAACCAACTTTTAACATATGTCTAGTTCATGTCACTTTTCCGTGTCAGATTCAAGTTGGATTTCGTATTAAAAAAAAAGTCAGCCTTACTTCGAAAGTTATTTAGTTACCCCCAAATTTCAGATCTAGGTTCGAAGATGAAGCCATGAATCGACCCAAAATCGACCCAAAATCAGTGAAACTTACTTGGAAACCTCGATTTGAAACCCTCGAAACATGAAACCCAAAATCGCCTCATATGAAACCCTTGTCCGTCGCATATGAACGTATCGATTTGGAACCCGAATTTTGTATGCAACCTCCTCCATCACATATACGAACGCCTCGTCAGATACGAACGCCTTGTATGATTCTATCGATTTGGAACCCTTAACCATCGCATATGAACGTAACGATTGGAACCCTCAAAATCGTTCCAGATGCATAGGCAGCATAACATTTATTTTCTTTTTATTTTTATTATTATTATATTTTCAGATCTGGAAACCCCTTCGGTCGAATGTGGTGGTGGTGGAAGCATCTGGGTTCATAAAGATCGATGGTGACGACCTGAGTAGCACCTGATCGATGAAGCTTCTGAAGATGAAGCAGATCGGAATCCAAAGAACAGATCTGAACAAATCGATGGTAGTGGTGCTGGTGCATATCGATGGTGGTGGTGCCTTCATCTTCAAAGAACAGATCTGAAAGAAGCTGTCATCTTCAAAGAATAGTGGTGCTGGTGACCTCCGATGGTGATGAAGAAGAAGTCGGTGGTGAAGTTCAACATATCTGGGCCATGGTATGGCGATGGAGGTGATATTATTATTATTATTATTATTATTATTATTATTATTATTATTATTATTTAATGTTAATACACAAAAGTCACATCATCCATGACCTTTGCCACATTACTCATGACATTTGCCACATAAGCATTAACTTGCTATAGCAAGTTACCATACACTAAACTGTAGTTTTAGAAACTTTGATACATCAATTGGTAGTTTTGAAAATTATGTATACACAATAGCAAAAAGTGACAAATTCGATACACTTTTTGAAACTAAACCCTTATTATATATACCAATCATTATGCATTAAAAGTAATAAAAGAAAAACTACAAACATTTAAAATTAAATACATCCATTAAATATAAATCTATGATTTATAAAAAACAACCCTTATAAATTTTCATATAACTCCCTCATAATTAGATTCATATACTCTTCCAAATCAATCATTCAAATTATGGAAGTCCAAATTAAAATTTTTAGTCAAAATTGTATAAATGAGAGGTTTTGTTGGTTAATTAAATTCTTATTGAAGGATACTTTCCCAATAATGGCTTTTTTTATTATATATATAGACAGGTAGATTCTTTTTGTTTGGAAGTTAGTAGTTTATTTTATGTAGTCAGCTATTCATTCATGTTTGTATAAATGAAATTAGGTTTTTAATTCTCAACTTTTGAGTTCGCACTACAGCAAATATGGTTTTTCTCACGCTTTACCAAAAGCGTGTAGAATTTTAAAAAATACACACTTAAAAATATGTGGAATAGTTTAAACAAAATGTAGGTAAAAACAACAAAAAAGCTCACACTTTTAAATACATAATATTGATTTTAAAAAGTTCACATTTTTAAATATCTAAAAATATATATTAATAGAAACTGAGAAAGTTTAGACTTAAAAGCATAAACTTTTATAACATACGGATGTTTTCAATATTTTTATACATAAACAATATGAAAACTTAATTATTTGTTCACATTAATAAATACGATACTTTAACTATATTTATCACATTTTTACATGTGAACTTTACAAAAAAAATTATAACATCATATTTTTCACGTTTGTTTATGATATCTTATATTTTAAAGTGTGAAAATATTACTAAAAAGTATGAAAAATCAGCATATTTGTTGTAATGTCGAATACTTACATAGTATTGTTTCTCGGTAACCTTTTCACCATTTGATCGATAAATCCGATAGGAAAATGATATGATAGTTTTCGAGTTGCATTATAAGTCCTTTGAACTCTTGTTGTATGGAAAGTGTCATTTTCTATCAAGATTCCAATCTTTTATAATCCTCTTCCGAATCATATTTCTCATCAACTAGCTCAACAACACATGTATTAAAGTAAATTTTAGTTGTTTACGGTATTAAAAAGTATTAATATATATAGTAAAATAATTGTAAAATGTACATTTGGATATATAATCTTTTAAAAGATAGATAAATCTTTTAAAAAACAGAAATTTATACATGACAACATAACATATCAACATATTTTCTTTTAATACATATTAAAGATTGTTACCAATAAAAAAAAGTTTCTAATTGGCTGATTTTAATTAATTTTTTTAAGTTTAAGCATGATGAGATATATAGAAGTAATTGGAAAGCTTGAACATATTACCCATTGATTTTCCGCATATGACATATTGTGTGTAACGTATCGGTGTGTTCACATAGGGTTGTTATTCGGTTATTTCTTTTTAGTTATTGGTTAATTCGGGTTGGGTAATTCGGTTATTTTGATTTTTGAAAATTAGCCGATAACTGACCCGTATTAATATTTGAGTATCGGTTACGGACATATTTCGGATTTGGTTCAGTTATAATGAGTAACGGGTATGACCAAAACTGACTATCTTAATTTATTTTATGTTTTTAATATTGTAGCTTAGTTATATATATAGATGGTGTTTTATACTTTTTTTCATATTATATCATTCTTAAATGTATCTTGTAAGTTTTATTGCTAAAAAAAACTTAAAAAAAGTAAGTGTGTAAACACTTTAAAAGTTATTCAAATGAGCACAAGTCAACAATTCACATCACTATAAATTATTACAAAGTTTTCAATAACATCGTATCCATCAATTTATAACATGCTAGTTATCGAAATGAGTATGTTGTAAAAATAACAAAATAATAAACTATTGACATTCAATATAAGGATCGAGCATTTGAGCTTAATTAAATGGATACTACAATACGTTGCAGAAGTATTTTCTTTGTAACAAAAAATTCAGGTGTTTTGAGTATACCTGAATGAAATACAATTTAACCAATGACCGAATCGTAATAATACGGGTAACCTGAAATACCGATTAATCTCACTCGGTAACGGTTTAACCAACCCGCTTTAACAGAAACTTGAACGGATTAGTCGTTTTTTCGAATTTCAGTTTTTCTCAACAGACATAGTCCATATAGCTTATTAATTGAGTTGTCAACATTAAAAACAACCGCATCACACCCCACACTTAGGCTTGCTTTATTTTTTCAAATAAAGTCTTATTTTGAAAAAACGTCTGCGGGCACGCAGATATTTCTAATAAGCTTGTTTATTTTTTTCGCAGACGTAAGCCCTTATTATGTCTTATTTTTACTTATTTTGAAAAGCTAAAAACTATATTTTTTCTGCGAACCTTCTTAGACTTAAACTTTCTAAACCACATCTTCTCTTTAAGAAATAAAATAAAACATAAAATAAACAATACCTTAATTTAAGTTTTTTTTATGCAAACACGTATGTACGCTTGGGAGGTGGCGAAGAACGAGAGGTAATTTGTCAACCACGTCTATGTCAAGAAGTCTAAATTAGTGTGTCTCCGATTTTTTTTATTTAATTTCTTTTTCTAGTAAATTTAACTAACCCTTATTACTACACCCCTCAAACAAACACGTCTTAAGAAAACAATATTTATTTATAACTCTATAATATGAGAGTACACTTAATATCACTTAATTTACTTGTTGATATATTTACATACACTTTAGGCTAAGGAATTATTGAAATAACTAAAATACACTTTATTTAAACATGTATGAAAGTATTTGGCAATAGCTAACTTAATTTGTTAATGTGTAATAGGAAAGATTATTTTCTCTTAATAATAAACTAGTGAAAAAACCGTAACTATTAAGTTTATTTTTTCATTGAGTTTTTTAGTATGGAACCCAAACAACATGATCCTGAGGTAAGAAATGACAAATCGGAACACTTCCTGGTTTCACTTTGAGCACTTGAAACGCCACATGTTTGGGGTTCCATTTTCCAGTGTCAGTATGGCAAACGGCCATCGCTTTCACTCTGGTACCATCAGCACCAGCCATAGAAACAGCATAACCTCGAGTGCTAATTGATTTATGGCAATAAAAGACCGCGTACATGTATCTTTCCTTATGGCAAACAACCGTTTTACTTGCGGCGAGCTTTTTCGCAACTTTGATTTTGTACTTCTGTAACAAGGTACTTTTTTTAGGGTTTATTTCTGTGGAAATCGCTTTTACTTTTTTACCTAACTTGGTAGTACAAAAATCGACCATAGATTCCAACGAAGTCGTACAATATTTTTCTTCACCTTCAATGCCTTTGTCCTCGCATTCTTTAAGTGTTTGCTTTATGGTTTCGGCTTCCATTGAGTTAGGATCAAGAGAGAACATCTTGCAGATTTGAGAAATTTTGTTTGACGAAAAGGGTATCGAATCTGCTACCTTTCGAGGTAAAAAAGTAACTTTTTGTTCGTGTTCACTAAAATCTAGGTTCATTTCTTGACCTTTGTGCAAGTCCTTTTCCAAGAAAAACAAAGCTACGTTTGGATCGTCTTTTAGCTGATCTTCAGACGCGGCGTAGTGGTATTGGAATGGGTTCCTTGTCGGGCGTACACCGACGGAAACCGGCCTCCCGCGGCGGCCGGAACGCACCCCTATGCCGCCTCTTCCAACACCAACATTTGTCCGTCTCCCCGGTCTTCCGGTACGCACACCGACACCGCCTCTTCCGACCGTCGTGTTTGTTCCCCTCCCTGATCTCCAAGAGTTAACAGCCACAACACCTCTCCCGACACTCGCATCGGTGCTCTTCTCGTCGTTCCATTCTACAAAAATAAACAAAATTACTTCCAAAAATGACACTTGAAATCTACCTAACTAATATATAACAAGAAAAATAAATTACAAACTAATGATCAATTACTTATGGTGTTTAGAAGATCTTCAATTGGTTTTGGCATAGGAGTGTTTGGCAACACAGATTTCCAGTAAGCTTCAGGAGTCACTGCATGACTTCCTACAAGTGCTACCTAATAACCAAACAACAAATAAGGATTCCACTTAATTAATTTATTATTTACAATACCCAATATCTATATAAGGATTATGAAAGATTGAAAGGTGTAGATCCACTTACAGAAAGAAAAGAAAAACATAGGAGAAGATTGAACTTCATTTGGAAAATGAAAGTGAAACGTGGAGTTAGAGTTTGATGAGTAGATTGATGTGGATGAAGAATTTATATTGTTGGAGATGGGAGCACTTCATTCATGAAAGTGAGGAACTTTTGACTTTAAAAAGATATAGCTAGTGTTAATGAGAACCTTTTTGGTAGAATTATGTTGATAATCTAATTGCTACTAGCCAGTTGCAGCAGCTAAAACTAAACCTAATTTGTAAAGTAAACTCTGATTATTGATCATCCATTAATACATAGTGGTTATGGTACCACACTAGTGAAAAAACGATCATCTTATCTTATAACCTTATTAAAAGAAAAAAAAAAGATGAAATTATCATTATTTTCAAAATAAGCTTTCACCAATCAGAATATTCCGTTTAATAATAAAACTTTAAAAAACTCAAAAAGAATCACGTTAGCATCCTTACTTATAGGAACAAATTTACAATTACAACATTCTATTTCATAAATTTTCGTAAAATCTCTCCGATAATTACCAATCACAACCTCGTATTTCTAATATATTTACTTAATTATATCAAGGGTGATTATCAAAAAGTCGGTTGAAGTTAACCATCCATCATTAAAGTCATAAACCGTAACTGAACCGAAGCAATTTTAATTCGGTAAACCAAACCAAAAAATATCAAAATATAAATATCAGTTCAGTTAATGTGAATTTTGATACTGTCCGTCAGTTTTTCATATTGGTCTTTCGGTTTTATATTATTTACATAAACAAATATTTTCCAGAAATATCATAATATTTATCATCTATTACAACCATTTTATCAAAAGAAAATAATAAAATATAACAACAAACTGAAGATTCAACGACATTTATTCAAGAAGTCTTCATATAATATACCAATTTGGATTTGTCAAACATAAAATCAAAAATAGATTTAACATATTTCATTTGTTCAAATTTACTTTTTAGTTGTGAAGCAGTGATATCAAGAAAGGGTGTTTAACTATTCGATTTTTTGGTTGATCGGTTTAACCGGTTTCGTTTATTCGGGCCGTTTATTTTTTTGGGCAAAACCATAACCGATCAGAAACCGTTGAAATTGAACCAAAATTTGAATTCTAATTTTATTCGATTTTAATCGAATTAGAAAAAAATGCATACATATTTGGAAAAGCCATTGGATGTCAAATATTTATATTTATCGTTATTAAGATATCTATACTATATATACTATTATATAAAGCATTTAGCATTCTCTTTCCTAAAAGTCTTAAATTCTTAATCTCTTAAATTTTAAGTAATTTGAAATTACTAACTTACCCCTTATTTAAACCTAAAAGAAAACTATTGAATGAAATTAATTAGATTCTTAAAATAATTAAACCTTCCATAAGAAACAATATTTGAAAAAATCAAGTCAATGTAATTAAATTTTAACATATAAGATATTAAACAAATTAAAATTTAAATAAAAAACCTCCATAGAAATATTATTTTGAATATTCTATCACATAACAATTATTTTAATTTAAGTATTAGAAAATTCATATAACTAAAACTCATAAATCATAACATGTAATTCGAATTTATAAGCACTCATATAAGTAAATAAAAAGTTTAATTATCATATATTTAACATTACTTTACTTGAACTCTTAAAATTTAAGTAATAGAAAATTACCAATATAATCTTGAATATCCTTAAATTTTTTAAAACACACCATCCCACCACCAATACATTATCTCATACTTGCACAATTTCTCATTCAAATCAACACAATTGTTATTGATATGTTTTCATCACCTTATTTTATTAGTAGAGATTTTTTTCTTATTTTATTGTTTTTCAAATGTTATTTTAAAAATTAACAAAGAGTTGATAGATAATAAAGAAATACATAAAATGGGAAAGGGGGAAAGAAAATGGGCATGTTTCGAATGAAAATTATTTAATGTCATCATAGTGCGTGAATACATACCCTAAATTATCGAAAACGAATATGTTATCGAGTATAAATTACTCATCTTCGCCGCATTACGCGGGTAACATGCTAGTATATACATATACACGAATATATATGTTATCAATAGTTACATGAATACATAATAATATGATCAACTACTTTATATTTGTTGGAAACTAATTATTCTCCATTATCTATATCTATATCTATACTACATTATAAAGCATTTAACTTTCTCTCTCTTAAAAATTTTAAGACTGCTTAATTTTAAGTAGTACAAAATTTTTTGCTTAAGATACACACTTAAAGCAATAGTCTAACCAATCATTTCCTTGATTATCTCAACTAATTTAAGGCAATTATTACTTTAATAAATCAATAAACATCACAAAAATTATTTAATTTATCTCATTATGGCTAAATTACTTACATCAATACAATTTTAAGGCTATAATATATTTTTCTCTAATTATTCAATAATAATATTTTTTAGTTGTTTTTCAAAAACTATTTTAACAACTAATAAAATGGTTGATTGTAAAAAAAAGTAAAGAAATCAGAAAAGATAGAAAATACATAGATATGTTGACTAACATCGCATTTCGCATATCATACCCTACTATTTAAATCAAACATATTATCGAGTACAAACTATTGTCATCGCCACCGCATTACGCGGATGCAATGCTAGTTAATTTAATGAGTTTATATATTTCAATTATTATCCTTCTTAATTTAGAAATAGTTTGTTACATATTCAAGAGATTTTTTTACTTTTACAGTATGCATATATGTTCTGAAATTTTATATTTCAAAACATAATTTGTTAAAAGATTCAATTTAAAACCTCTATTTTCAAATTTAACCCTTAGAAATTGGAGATCAACAACAAAGTCGTGAATCCTAATAATCATTAAGTGTATCTAAACTACACCGGTGCTCCATACAATTCACATAGAAGTTTCGAAATTTGAAGTTTCACAACATAATTCGCAGATTAAACAATATAATCTTAACTAATTAAAATTTTATCCTAACTAATTTGAAGATTAGTTTGTTAAAAGATTTCATTTAAAATCTCTATTTTCAAATTTAACCCTTTAAAAATAGGAGTTTAATAACAAAATTGTGTATCCTAACTAATCATTAGTTGTATCCAAACTACAATGGTGTTCCATACAATTCGCATAGAAGTTTAGAAATTTTAAATTTCAAAACATAATTCGAAAATTAAATAATATAATCTTAACTAATTGAAATATTATCCTAAGTAATTTGAAGATTAGTTTGTTAAAAGATTAAATTTTAAAACCTCTATTTTCAAAATTAACATTTAAGAATAAGATATTAACAACAAAATCGTATATCTTAACTAATCATTAGATGTATCTAACCTACAATGAGGTTCCATATAATTCGCATAAAAATTTAAAAATTTTAAATTTCAAAACATAATTCGAAGATTAAATAATATAATCTTAACTAATTAAAATATTATCCTAACTAATTTGAAGATTAGTTTGTTGAAAAATTCAATTTAAAACCACTATTTTGAAATTTAACCCTTGTAAGTGATTGACAACAAAATCGTGTATCCGAACTAATCATTAGGTGTATCCTACCAAAATCGGTCTTAATATTTATTTTTATATAAAACATGATATGATTTTTTAAATAGTTGTTTATTCTTATACAGTTATATATCATATACACGTTAAACTATATAAACCAGTTAAAACAGACCAAAACTCATTTTGTTACTCAAGTCTCAATAGTCTTGTTTATAGTGACCCATTAATTTATGGGCCTCATTTTTGGGACTCATATGGTTTTTTAACAGGCCTACTATCGTCGTGAATCTTAGGCCCAAAAACTCACTTAAGCCCAATACTCCCATCAAATTAAGTCGCTCGTGATTGCTGAAGCTGTGACAGCAATTCAAGAAATACAAGCAGCGATTCACTGATTCATTGTCTCAGCGATTCAGGGAAGAACAACGGCTAACGAATTCTATATCTGTGCACGCTCAACCTCACAGCTCAGAATTTCTAAATCTTGAGAGGTAAATCAATTTCTAACCCTAAAACCTAATTTGGTTGAAATTATCAAGGAGCATCTGGTTATTACTTGTTATTTGAGTGTATTAAGAGTTTTGAGATTGGTTATGTGGCTGAAAACTTGAGATTATAGTTTAATGAATTATGATTTTAATTTGGGTGAATTTAGGGCATATTTTGATATTACAAACCCAAATTTATGGTTATGTTGTATAAGTTACTAGTTACATAGTTACGATTGTTATTTGTGAATTTGATACAAACTTATAGTTAAATGCAAGCTACATTTAAACCCAAGCCAAGATAATATTAGTATTGTATGCAACAGTTCTCTAATAGTTCTAAGATATAGTCCAGCATATTATCATAAAAGCATGATAGTTACAGGAAAGAATTATTTGGGTGATTTAGTTTAATTAGTAACTTGTGTCTGGGATGATTTTATCAATGAATAAGGAATGAGATTTAGGCAAAACTGATCTTTGGTACAGAGATTCAATCGAATGGCATTTAGATCGAAGGAAATGGTGAAGAAGATAATGAAGAAGATAGGCGGTGAGAAGAATTTGAATCCTGGAGTGAAAGAATCGCTGAAAAAGTGTTTGCCGGACAGCAAGGTGGTGATGGGTAGAGCCCATCGTGGAATTTTTGCCGGTCGTCATATTCAGTTTGGCAACCAAGTCAGCGAGAAAGGTGGAAACAAGTTAGTACACACACATTCTCTCTTCTTTACAGATTAATTAAATCTCAAATATTAAGAGATGAAGATCGATCATTGTAGTATTATGTTGGTAACTTTGATCTTGTTACTGCCAATGAATCTTGATTGATCATGCTTGGTGCTACTTATTTCTAGGGTTGTTAATCGGGTCAACCCAAATAGGTTTCAGGTTAATGGGTTGGGTTAGTTAAGTATTTATTTTAAACAATCTTGACCCTAAAACCGACCCTATTAAGCTTTGAGTTAGTCAGGTTTTGGTTCAAACGGGTTTTCTGGTTAATCGTTATTGCACTTGGTTATCGGGTTTTTCTTAGCTTGCCTTTTGTTTGAGCTTGTATATCCATCATATATATGCGAGCATGAAGGTAACAATCGTTATTCAAGATTTACAAGTCTTAGGAATATCATAGAAGCTCATGACTCAACAATACAAACTTTCACTTGTATTAATTAAGTAATATTATGGTAACAGAACCCGAAGGAACTGGAAGCCAAACGTACAAGAAAAGAGACTTTTCAGTTATATTTTGGACCGCCACATTCGTGTAAAAGTAACAACACACGCTATTCGTTGCATAGACAAAGCAGGAGGGATTGATGAATACCTACTAAAGACACCATACAAGAAGATGGACACAGAAATGGGTCTTTTATGGAAATCCAAGATTGAGAAAATGTATCAAGAGCTTGGAAACATGGAGGTTATGTTCTTCCCACAAGAGGAAGAAACCAAGCTTGCAGAGGAATTTAAAGAAATGAGAATCGAACAAAGGGTTGCGCGTAGGGATGCCCGAAGGAAGGCGTATGGTTGGTCTCCAAAACCCGAGCAAGTTGAGGAGGGGAGTGAAGATGTTGAAGCAAATCATCAAGAGGAACTTGTTGCTAATTCTTAAATAGTTGTTTGAAGGTTTTTAGGTGTTTTTTGAAAATCTTGAAGGGATTTTGTTTCAGATTTTGTGTTTTGAATTTCTTGAGGAATGAGCATTGTAATAAGGTTTTGTAATACTATTACATGGTGGGTACAAGTTATAGTGGCGATCTTATGACAACTTTAAAGTTCAAATAGTCACTTCTTGGTGTATGAGAATCTCAAAAGAAGCTTCTATATTTCAATTTTTTTCTTCCATTTATGATTATTGCAGGTGGAATATATGTTATATTTAGCTATGAAATTGTCGATTTGGTTTGATTTCTAATTAAACGTGTTCATTATGTCACATGTCAGTTAACTTAATATTTTCTGCTAAAAGTCTCATTGGTGACCATCAACCATCTTACTTTTTTTTAAAGATCGGGAAGAGAATAAATAAAAGTATTTGTAGAAAAATATAACATCTTGTTAGACCATGTGCATCCATCTCCCTTCTTTTCCTACCACGTCAGTGCTACATCGGTTTTTCCTCTCAACCATTATCTATTTTATTAAAAAAAAAAGAATCAAATTAAGAAAGAAGAGAGAGATAGAGAGAAGAGAGAGAAAGAGGGAAAGACGGTATGACCCGCAACCAGCTTTACCCCTCACTCTACATTTAAGGGGGTGGGGGAGAGTGTTCAAGAGTGCCGCACACAAACCAGCTCCCCACCAGCTGGTTGAATGCGTAGTCTTACAGGTGTCAAGAAAAACACACGTCAAATGAATCAAATTGTATCTATGGATTTGGTTTTTAACAATCGTACCACCAATTATAAAAGGTTGACATTTGTTTTTCAAAAGTTCTCCTTTTTTCTTCAATTTTACGAGTTAGCATTTCTTGTTGTTAATAGTATAATCAGGAATAGAGAAGAGATCGTTTTACATAAAAATATAAGTTTTAATCTCTTGTAGGGTCGGCCTCAGATAGTTCAAAAGTTGCTTACAAACAGACTTATTTCTATTAGGGATTAAAATTTTATTCATATGTAGAACTACATATACTCATTTATGGCCAAAGATTGCTGTTAAATGTTGTTTGATGCTTAAAATTGTTATTCTTTGAGGAGAATTATTTTTTAGTGCTGAAAAATATTGTTTTAAAGTCTATATTTACTAAATTGCACAAGACATCTGAAACCTTGAAACACGCCCTCGTCTCTTCTCCAATTCCTCTAAATCATTCATTTTATCACATCAACTCATATATTCTATGTTTTAATTCATGTATTTACACTAGTATATATTATAGACAACAGGAATTAAGATGTTAAAGCAGTATCCAAAGTAACTCATTGCTACTTTTTGAAAGAGATGTATGCACATTTTCTTTCATTTGTAATTGGTAAGGTTGTGATTGTTACTTGTTTGCATAAAGTTAATGCACATTTTTCAATCTTGGAATCATATTCTGTTTTCAAGAAGAAGAAAACATACAATATATCCATTGTAACCATCACGACACAAATTCGACCAAAATGAACCCGTATATAGATGAAATACAAAAGTCGTGACAGACACTCACCAGTATCTTTACGCATTGACTAATTCTACGCTACAAATACACGAAGCATTCAGGATTCAAAATTAGAATGCAATCTTAAGCAAACATGTCCCTTGATGCTTGATGATCGATGAAAAACACGAAGACTCTACAATCCAAGTAAATGCAGAAATCCCATACCACAAATGACAACAACCGAATAAACGCTACAATCCATGAATAAAGCACTTAAACCACTTTTCATCAACAAACCCCACTCCAAAACCGTACCTATATGATTTGCCAAACCCAACTCGCCAGTTGAAGCCACCCTGTGTTCTCTGAGCTCAACTTTCTTCAAGAGAAAATGTGCAGCTATGATTGTTATGTTGGTTGTTATAAGTAGAAAAAGCGGCCTGAAAAGGATGATTTTCTTTATAATGTCGCTGCCCAGAATAGGGAAGCCTGCATCTGAAAACAGAACTGACAGGGCGGTTATAAGAGAACAGATTATTCGGATATCTTCTGATGCTGTTATGGAGGGGCGCAATTGACTAGGACTAAAAGTTTTATGACGGGTTTGTGATTTGGGCTTCTGTGACTTGTTTGAGGTGGAGGTTAGTGGTTCATGTTCTGTTAAGGTGGCAGGAAACGATTGTGCTTTGTTGGGTTCCAGAGACGTTTGTGTAGAGGCTTCAGTTACTGTTTCAGAATTGTGATTTAGTGGTTGAATGTCACTTGCCACATCAGCACGTGCAGCCTCTGTATTTGAAGGGGAATCGTTGTTTTCATCTGCAAAAATGAGCAAATCAGCATGAAAGCTCCATTTTGAATAAAATTAGAATAATATAGCTAAATAAACCCATCAGATGAAAATGATATACTCCCTCGGTAAATGGGCAGGTTATGCAAACAAAGAGGTGGAACCCCCCCCCCCCAAAAAAAAAAAAAAAAAAAAAGCTAACTCAGAGGCGCGAACATTGATAAAAAAAGGTCAGGTTGTATGCACTAAGATATACACTTTCGAAAACTTTCAGCCCATCTGACTCCAAAGCTAACTTTCTCTATTTTTATAAAAGTTTAACCCATTAGAGATCAAATAGAACCTAGATGAGTAAATAGTTCAAAAGTGTCACATCCATGAAAACTGTATAAAAATAGCATTAGCACATACAAGATTCATCCAATTGCCTCTCATCTATATTCCAAAAGGCAGAGGCTAAAAGTAAAATGGAGAACAATTGATGTTGGAAAATATGCATTCAGCAGCCCTAAGTCCAAAACAATAGTTACATTTGCTTAATAGATGTCCAAATCAAAGCTCATATAGGTTTCAAACGTTTTAGATCCGACTACCAGCCTTGTCTTTTACTCCCCATGTATCTGATATGTAGTTTTGCATTCACTTGCACATATTTACGTTGACATTTGTGTCTTGAAAAACAAAAAAACAGGCATAATGTTATGTGGAAGATCAATTAAGCTAGTTATAATCATTCTCAGGATTGACATAATAACAAGGAAGGCTGATAACGAGCAAAAATAACATGGTATGATATTCATTACATACTTGATGATACAACTTCAGAAACAAAGACCATCGAATGGAAACTATGGTATATCAAAAAAAAAGGAATAGGCCTCACGTGCTTCTAAAAACACTTTATGAGCATGATTATGCAGCTCAAATTTCTGTTGGCTAGTTGGTTATCCCATTGATAACTCGAATGGAAGAGAACCTACATAATACAATGATTCTGACTCAAAGCCTTACAAACAAATATTGTTATATATGGAAGACAGAGTTTCCTACTTTACTTTTTCTAACTCTAATAAATTTTCTCTGTTCTAGGTTTGATAAATAGTCCTACAGGCTTTAAGTTCCCCAAGCTCCATGAAGTCTGGGCATCAGCTTGAACCAAGTCACAAAATACAATTGCATATGTTCACTTAATTGAGTTTTAAAAGGCGCATGGTGCTCGGAGGTGATAAGGGTCCCATAAGCCGAGGCAATAGGCGCAAGGCGATGGCACTGACCTCAAGCACCCGAGGCGCATGATACTCAGAAATACTTATAAAGTCTTAATTATCACATGTACTACCTCAAATATAAAACACCAAAATATTACAATAAACATAATAAAAGTAGTCCAAAAGGAAGAATGAGTATCAATGTAAAAAGCAAAAATGAAAGTGGCCCAGTAGCATAAACAAACGTATCAAATATAGTTCTCAAATCTCTCTAATAATCAACTAAAAATTCTCAAGATCATCATCAACCATACGTTCATCTCCCTCGCCACTAGAAACTCTAATATCTTGTTCCATCTCAACTATGCAATATCTACTAGATATGGGGACCTTATGACCAAGATTGTTTTTGACTTGTGAGTTTTGACCTTATAACCAAAATAGGGGATATATGCGGCTCCAAAGATATCCCAATTATAAAAGCCACCTAAAAAACCCACTCAAAAGCCCAAACATCAGCTAAAGTACATGTATAAGCACTGCCTAGTGCCTCACCTGAGGCTGTGCTTAGGGGCTTGTCTACAAGCGCCTTCCTCTTATTGCCTCGTCTACCCTACACCAAAGCCCCTCGCCTCCTGACCACCACCTCAAAGCACCCACCTAAGGCACATTTTTCAAACCAAATTAGTTATTTGGTAGAAAAAAAATTATAATTATGTTCTTTTGATTGAACATTTACCCCTATCCCCAGTTCCCCAACCCATCCCACCTCCCTCTATTCTAGTTTTCTAGAAAGCCTTTACCTGTATCCAGTTCACCACCAATGGTGACCTTAAAAAAACCACAAGACGCCCACATAAAGAGGGCCGACACACAGACTACAACCTCAAGCAAGGAGCCTAGGAATCGACTTCCAGAAGGCAATGAGCCTCCTGAATACCCTAAAGAACACCTAACCTCCAAAGATATAATGGCTTTCAGTATACACCTAATCTCCAAAGGACATTACATTCTTATCCCCAGAAAAAATCCAATCTTCGGAAGGTACCTAACCTCCATAGTCCCATTAGCCGCTAGAATGCACCATTCGGCCACAGAACTCATCTATCATTGAGGGATGAGGGCACACCAATAGCACCCACATTTGACGTTAAATCTAAAAAAATTGCCAAAGGCCTCTCACAGTGAGCTCACCTCCAAAGCAGAACAAAACAGCTCCCACGAACCTGCATCACCAAAATAACCCTGAGCTCCAAGATTAGGAAACAACAACCAGTACCGAAGGTGTAACACTCTCTGGCAAAAGTTGTTGCCACGATCTTCTCTGCACCCACATCAGAGTTTTATATACCATGACTGCATGGTAGCACTCCTATTATTAGCTTAACCAAAAGTTCTATTTGCAGCCATCCAATCAGCTGACATATACTGAGTTTACTACAATTTACCTATTGGTTGCATGACTACGCTCAAACCTTACTAATAGCATGAAAACAGTTCCTTTAGAACGAACCCGTCACCTATAAATAGAAGAATCATCTTCTCCATATAAGGTATGTCTTATAAGCCTAAGAACTCTTGTTTCTTATATCCTCTACTGAACCAAATGGGATGACTTCAAGTGTCGAGGTGGAATAGCAGCGCTTGGCCCTGGAATTTCTCTGACCCTTTTTACTTTCTTAGAGAGATCCCATCAAGAGAAGATCCACCCCAAGCCCAATTCTACTGTTTTGTAATCTGCAGTTTTTTGCATGAAAAACCACCACTATACTAATTAATCAGATGAACATGGATAATGATGTTGCTATAGAGAATGATGTAACTTTTGTGTCGATTGAAACAGATGTTGGAGGTCAATAAAGGTGAACTGAAATTACAATGTCTTGGATAATTTTGGTCAGAATGCTTCTGCCATTGACACTCTCCATTGAAAGTGTGTGTTAGCTTATACTTTATTCTATATATGCACAAACGAAAATGATAAATATGCAAATCATGACTCCACTAACCTCTCATAAGATTCAATTCTATCTCTTACAGTTTTTTAACTTAATTGCCTCAACAATGGCTTAATCATCTTTTCTCATACCTTTGCACTGCAAATGTCCATTACCAATCACCTCATTCATCTCACAGAACTCGGTTAAAATCACAAATTAAAAGGATAAAATCAACACACCAGGAACGAGGGATCTAAAAGATGTGTTGAATATGAACAACCGCGTAGACAATATAAACGCCAAAACGTTCGTAAATGCACACATCTCAACCAAGATTGAGAGAGCTTACATGACACTATTAGAATCGAATCACTATCTTTAATTAAAACTTTCAAAAAAACAAACAGAGCAGAAATCGAGAGAAATTAATCATCGAAGCAAATTAAGAAGAGTTACAGCTCAAAGAAGAGCATACCAGAGAGAATGAGTAGATCAGAGATTGGGGAAACGGAAGGAGGGCATGGTGCTGTAGAAGGTTGATGCGACAGAGCTACAGATGAAGGCGGCGGAGATGATGATTCGGACTGAGCACGGCCAGTGATGAGAGCTAAACGCTCCGCTCCTCTCTCGGCAATTCGCCGCCGTCGAGCTGCGGCGGCGTCCCTGGCACTCCCACCGTTCGTCGCCATATTTCTGTGGTAAATTAAGGTTAGAGAATTGCCGTTGACGGTTAAGTCCGCAGCTCGCTTAAAATAACATCCGAGTCAAAATCATTCGCTACTTACATCTTGCCCACCTAAAATTAAATACTAATATAAACGAAGCAAATAATACATGAAACTAATACCACTCAACTTACATGATATTTTTTTTTGTTTATTATTTAAATTATTATAAAATACTTAAATAATCTTAGGAATCCTCGTTTAAGTGGTATCTGAAAGTGGTTAAATGTTGTTAATTACATATGTTTTTCTTTGATAAATCAATCTCACAAATAGAAAAATGAACCATCATATTATATAAATCATTTTCCCATAAAAGATTTAAACTAAAAAGAGACAAATCTCAATCATAACATAAAATCTTAAACTTCTTAATAATTTTTACACATTTATAAAAGAATAACATTAGTAAATTTTATTAAACAGTTCAAATTTTCTAATTATTTATTTAGTCAAAATTATAAGATTTGTTTCATTATGCAATCTCACACTATCATTTATTCATTTAGTCAAACTTAAAAATAATTTTGGCTTCAAATTACTTCCATAAAATTATTGAATTACTAGATTTAGGGTTAAGCATGAAACCGTCAACACTGGTCACACTTTTTAAACCAAGGTTAAGTGGCCGGTTTGACCGGTTTGAGAAGTCTAACCTCAAACCTGCGGTTTTAAATGTGTAAAACCATTTTTAATTGTTAGATTCACGGTTTGTGCTTGAAAATAGACTATGTAAACCACATCAAACCAAGTTTAAATATAAAGATCAAATGAGAACTTCGAGAACAATTTGTAACACCGTTAATGACTTTTTAATAAGGGCATTTTGGTCATTTATATATTTACCCAACAATAATTTGTATCCAAATAGATGAGTCATTTTACATTAGCTTAATTTTTCCAATATACCCCTTATTAATGAGTTCATCAAATGAGTCATTTCATTTTTTTGTTTTAATCAAGGATCAAAATTTGTTCTAGTACGAAAAACAGTTCTCGTATGAACTTGCCCACATATGTATGTATGTAAACATAAGTGGGATACTCACACAATGCAACGTGACGATTAAAGATCGATGGTGTTGAAAACTTGTGATGATGAGTTTTTACAGCAGTTAGCAATAGAGAAGATGGAATAGACAATAATAGTTGTGAATGGCTCTCAATGTTACAATATATTTGAAGTAATTTAGGTAATACTATTTATTGTATTTGTTTTATATTAAACTTCAAATAATACTATCATGTATACACTTTAACTTAAAAGCTAAAACAAGACATTACGAACAATACTAATACTATATGTTGAGTTTGAAAATAATTAGTGTAACTAATAAAAACTTACACCAGTTTTATTGTAAGTATAAATTAATACTAAAAAGAGTTAGAAATGTATGTCTTTAATCACTCCCTTAATCCTTTAAGTTTCATTATGGTCTCCTTTTATCACCGATCTTTCTATATTCTTATTATTTATTAAAACAATTATTTTAACAACTACTAAATAATAAAATAACCGACAAAGGAGTCATGGTTATCATTTATAATTCCGAAAGAAATTACAAAATTCTTTTACTACAATTTTTTTATAACTAATTCATCTCCATAATTGTCTTCCTAAAAGACACACCAACACAAGATCATTGATAATTTGAATGTTTCATTGTTAAGGCTTTTGATAATCTTGACAAACAAAAATAAAACCTAGTTCTTTCTCTGTATCTGACCACTGGTCATCGACACCACCAATAACCACCACTGTTTACCCAAGTCGAAACCCACCAAAAAACCACCTATGTCTAAAACCACCTACCGTCACCTATATTAACCCATAAATCAAACCTTAACCTGTTAAAACGCCTTAAATCGAAATTGATAACCCTAAATAAACTTTAAAATTCACAAATCTAGGAAAAAATAAGAACCAAGGAAAGAGGGAATGACAGTGGTAATGGTTGCTATAACCATTAACTAAATCCTTATGTTCTATTCATTATGTCACATTAACTACGTTCACCCCAGTATCTTTAAAAATCCTAGATTTGTCACTATTAGCACTAACATTTTCCTACATTATCCCTACCATGATCTATCAGTCTAGGACAAGCATCAATGTCATAATTGATCTCCGTAAAGGAATTTGGTCATACCCTTCTAATAAGGCTCTATCACTATGAAAGAGGATCACTACTTACGTTTCAGATATCAAACACTCTCAGTTTAATTTATTACATCTTTACCCTCTTATAATGTGAGAGCTACGTGGGCCTCTTCATCATGTAGCTATTTAACAAAGACCTTAGGGGGTGTTTGGTTCATTCTTTTGGGGGGAATTCAAGGGAATTAGAATTCAAATCCCTCCAAATGATGTGTTTGTTTTGTAATTGTGAGGGAGGAATCAAAATGATGTGAATTCTTAAAATCCCATGTATGGGGGATTTAGAAATCCTCCCACCCCCCCCCCCTAGTATTTTGAAATCCCCCACCTGTGGATTTGCTCTGGCGATCTCCGGCGACCCCTCCGGCTAACATTCCTGCGAACCACAAACCCTAGCCTTCGTCTCGTTTTCGTCTCCTTCACGGGCGACCCTCGTCTCGTCTTCGTCTCCTTCTCTGGCGACCTTCGCCGTCTTCTTCTCCGTCAAACTGAGTCACAAAAACCCTAGATCATCTAGGCTTTCTCCTTCTCCGTCTTCTTCTCCGTCTGGTGGCTAGGGTTTCTTCGAACACAAACACCCTTGTTCGTCTCCTTCGCAAACCCTAGCTTCGTCGTCTTCGTCTCTTTCGCAAACCCTAGCTTCGCTTCGCCGTTCCCTTCGCAAACCTTAGCTTCTCAAATCTGTTCGTCGTTCCCTTCGTTCGTCAACTGCGTCGCCCAGATCTGAACCCTAGCCGCCGTTCGTCGAAAACCCTAGCCGCCTTCGCTACGTTCGTCGACTGTCGCCCATATCTGAACCATAGTCTGAACGAGAAGGGCAGCGGCGGTGGTTGTTGGTTGGTGGTGCGTTGGTTGGTGGTGCGGTGATTGGTGGTGTGGTTGGTCGCCGTCGCCGGCTCCGACTGAAATGAAGGTATGGGATTCAGATATGGGTGTTGAAACAAACAAAGGTATGAGATTCAAAATCCCACCAAATGAATTCCCATGAAATGCAATTCCTCTTCTAAAATCTCAATCCCCCAAAATCAAAGAATGAATCAAACTCCCCCTTAGTTGTCTTTATAAGAATGCCCGCCAAGTTCAGATAAGAGAATACTTCCCCAACCACTAAAGGAAAGGCTCAATTATAAAGGGGTAACCAAAAAAACTATTTCCCATCAACGCTAGTGACAAAACACTTTTTTGCCAAGATCATGAGGCAAAGAAAATTTACTAACGGGTCACAACGGATAATCTTTTATAAATATAAAACCGAAAAGTCGATATATAGTGTCATTTTTTCTAATTTTATTATTAGGTTAATGTATTAAAATGTAACACCAATCTATCCAAGCAACATTAATTTTTTTATAAAACAATTTATTTATGTGATTTTTTACTTGGATAGCCTGTTTTTTACAGCTAATTTTAAAAAAATTCCTTCCTTTGGTGTGTCACTCACATACTCATGGTGGTGAAGTTTTTTTATACAACTAATAAAACAATATATTCGAATTTCAAGTCGGCGATGAAACTTTTATATATTCGAAAATCAATGTAAATTTTAATCAATTTTAAACCGATTCAAAAACCAAACAAACCAATTCAATTTGGATTATTTAAATTTGGTTAGTTCGAATTTTGGTTTTCTCAAATTGCATTCAAATCTTAAACACTATTATATGAATATTTACTTATATAATTATAATAATAAATTAATGGACTAAATTTGCAATAATATAAAAGAGAAGGACCAAAACTAAAACAATGTAACAGGACAAAATTGTCATGTGGATAAATGATAACTGTCAATGAAACTGTCTCGACTGTTAGATTTTAACTGTTTTATGAAACAAAAGTGAAAAGGTTTCAAAATTAAGGACTATCCTCATAATCTTTGAAGTTTAGGAATTAAAAACGAAAAAATAATTAAACCTAAAAAACCAAAACGAGGGAATGACATGGTGATGGGCTCGACATGATGGCTTATGACAAGCCACTACAAGTGCTCTTACTGATTATTGGAAACAATTTTTATTTTATTCTAAAATAAGCAACAATTTATTTTATTCTAAAATAAGCAATTTCATTGGTCCAAACACCAAAAAGTTCATACTAAGTTGTTCAAATAAATCCAAAAAAGAAATCACATTTGGGTGTTCAAATGAAGAAAAGAAGCCATTTTACAAAAACAAAATTCCACATCAAATGACTTTAAATGAAACCATTTCATTAAGCTCAGAAAGATACAACAATTGTCCTGATAAAAACATAACCACCATTGTATCCATTCAGCAGGCTAACCCAACACTACAGAAGACCAAAACTGGCAGCCTGAGCAATCCAACAGAGTTCCTCGACACAAATCCGTTAAATACTAAAACCATTTTTTTTTCCGCAAAAAATATTGTATCTATTTCGAACAAGAAAAAAATCCCTCGACCTAATCTGTATATGCCGCCCATTTTGTACAACAGCATGTTGCTTAGTTATCACTGTTTTCTAAAGAGATTTCATCCTCTGAATCAGGAACAATGGCAGATTCAAGGGCGGTATTGTGGTTAGGCCTTTGTTTTAACCGCTTCTTGGTCCCAAAGTTTTTGATCTTTTGAATATAACGGTTACCTTCTTCAGTTATTTTCTTGGTCTCCACTGTTTTGTGATTTTGGTTATTTGCTTGGCGGCTGTGGTTTGTGTTTTCTTTGTTATCATCATCATTTTCAGAAACATGTTCGGTTTCAAGCTTGCTACTCTCAGAGTCAGTGTCAGATTCAGCAGACTCGCCACTTTCTTCATTTGCTACAGATTCTTCTTTCTCAGTTCTGAAGCATAGATCACAAGAATGGGTCAAGTTGTTTAGTGTTTCATCTCAAAAGGGCTAATCAAAAGAAAGAAAAGAACGGGCCAAATGGGCCAAAAAGATTAAAAGTAGCTCTAACTAGATTTTTAATGCATACAATCTCCTACATTTTTATCAAAAGATTAGATCATTATAGTAATAATATTACTTCAGTGATATAACGCCTTAGACGTTTTCAATTTGAGAATTTAGAACTGACCCATCTTCACTGCTGTTATGGTGTGGGTTTTCTTCGTTATCTTCATCATTTCCATCTGATTCCTCACCAGAATCCTCACAAACATCTTCAGTTTCAAGCTTGCTTCTCTCAGAGTGAGAATCAGAGGATTCACTGTCTTCTTGTTTTGGATCCTCATTTGCTACATTTTCTTTTTTTGGCCTCCTTTCTTCGTCTCTGGTTTTCAGCCTCCTATCATAGAAACATGTTGGAAAGTACTGCTTTAGTACTAGTAGTAGTATATCTAAATAAAAAGAATGTGGGAAAGAGTTTTTAAATTTAGTTTTATCAAATGAAATAAAATCAAGTATATTACAAGTGAGCTGGTGGACAAAAAGGATAAAAGCATTAGAGAAAGCCAGTGATGAAATGAAACTTACTTGCTTTCTCGTATGGCTTCATTAATTGCTTTGTCATATTCATCTGCAAAAATTAATGCAACAGAATGATCTCGCATTAACAAAACTTCAAATTATGCATGATATTACTGGTGTTTTTTTATTTCTTTTATCTATATAAGCCATAGCATGGATGGCAAAGATTTTCTGAGGATATATCCTATTCTCCTAATCTATCAATCCCAACATATTTATCTAGTTCATCAATGCCAACCAAATAAATTGCTTAGTAGGAGTTATAAAAATGTTTAAAATCTATTCTGGGGGACACCACAAACTTTGTCACACACCGCATGATACAATATCAACAAGTCAACAACATATGCACAACAGTGTCTGTGATGTGCAAAGTAATTTATTTAGTGTAGAAATCACTACCCATAAAGAAACTAAGATGCTAAATGTTATTAATTACACACATCATAAAGGCTTTTAATTATACCGAATTGGGATGCTGTTAGCTAGCCTTTGGTTACCTGAAATTTCAAGAGAAAATTACTCCCAACTTGTGTATTCATTTATAAAGATATTTTACTCTAGTTAATATTTATCATCTAGTAACTTAATACATTGTTTACCATGATCCTTTCATAGGTTCACAGGATGTCACCATCAGTTAAAAACTAATCAATATTGTACAAGCAAATTCATAAACCAAATGTGTGTTCAGAGTAACCTAATTAGTGAATCTCCTCCCCTGCCATTGTAATTCAATAATAACCTTTCCTCATCTCTAGCATTCACTTATACAATTTCAAATGCATGATTCTACAATAACATCAGTTCAAATATTAAGTAATCATCCAGAAGTTACCATCAATCACAAAACAATTAAATTTTCAATCATTGATTTGATTGTCAATCAATAATAATTAAGTGCATAAGAAGAAGAAAAAGACTGTTCATACCGAATGTGTAAGTAATAGGTTTACGATTACGGCATGAGCGGGTGATTCCAGATCTACAAAAAGTATTCATAATCCTCTCATCATTCTTCTTCTTCTGCAATTCTCTTTGTTTCTTCTGTATGAGACACCAGGAATTGACATTAGGCACATGATCCCTCATGTCATGTAAATTAAAAAAAATCAATTGAAGTCACAAAACCTTGTAAATTTTGTCAAGAAGAGGAATGGCTTCAGTTTCAACAGTAGCACTAACAGCAACTTCCAGTTTCAGTTTACTAGATTTGTATTCTTCCTGGCATTACCAACAAGCATAAGATAAAGGTTTCATATGCCAAAATTTATAATAGAAGTCGAATAGAAGGGTAGAGCAGGTTGATTGACGGGTCAAAAATTCAAATCAAGTTATTTTGATCTAGGCCATAATGGGTTGGGTTGACCCAAACCGTTTGCCTGGAACAAAATATTTATGTTGTTTCCGTAACATCTTATTTTTTTATAAATTAGTTTAGGAGGTTTTTAGTGTTTTACGCAGTAAAAATACATGTTAGGCAAATTTCAACCCATGTTACTTGTCCCTTTTAGCAAATTATTTTTGAATTTACCTTTTACGACCCGTTAGAGATATAATATAACCCATTTCAACTCAATTTTCAGTGAATGTGTCAAATTGCCACCTATACAAATGATATATGAACCAATCACTCATCCAACCTACCACAATTCTCAAGAAATCGTCTCGGTTGGTTGCAAGTGTTTGCCATTGACAACTGATAGTTGTTTCTGTCCCCTTTTTCGTGAAAGTATTTACTTCCTTGTACAATCTAAGACCAATAGTTTCATTGCCATCCAACCTGTCCATAAGCCAGACACAAACATGAGTCATTAACATCAATCATGTTTTATATCATAGCAGCATCCAACTCTTTACCAATATGAAATTCCATTTCCATCTTCCCCGATGTTATTTTTCCGGAAAGTAGAGATCTCGTTTTTATTTTTAGCGTCGTTAATGTATGAAACCACATCATGTTGCTGTGATAGAAAACACGAGAAACAGAAAATAAGTATATCATCAACAAAATAGAAGTTGAAGAAATTAGCAAGTAGTTCATTCTCTATTTCTGACATTTAACAAGATTATACTAAATCATGTGAATTTTTTACTAGCATATTTGTTTCTTCTTTTCACATCAAATGTCTTCTTTAAATGCAAGCACCAATGGTTTTGAACTTTTCCTTTTTGATAAGAAAATAAAGACAGCGTTATTAACAGATGAATATAACTTGCCGTGCGAATTATAAGATCATTTCCAAAACTGGCGCATCAAAAAATTAATCTAACTGTATCATATTTTTGTAACAGTCCAACTATGTTCTTCTGTTCAAGCAAAAATTCTCATGGATGAAGTTTCTATAAATGCTGTCTTTATAAAATCCCATGTGCCTAACAAATTAGAAACATTGTACAACACAGAAATAAAAAAACTTGATGACCTGCAATAAGGAAAAAGATAAAAAAAGGAATGGATATAATACATCAGCTCGAGTCTCGCAGAGTGCTTTAAGAATAACAAGACGAATTGTAGGATCTAACTTTTTGTAATTTCCCATCTCCTCCCTGCATAACCACAAAGCAGCATAAAGATAATTAGAGTTACTTTGTTAGTTAGACACTTAGACTAGTACTGCATCAGGTGTTTAGCTTTCATGAACAAAGATTAGAAAAAATGATAATAATAAAAATACCCTTTAGCTACTGTTAATGGACACTCCCCCTCAGCAACCTGAAGCCATAATAGTTCACTGTTACTTCACTAAAAAACTAAAATAACCGGGTTGTAATAACTAAACATATCCAGCGACGTACCCAAGGCCACCACATGATGAGCTTTTTAGAGAGTGCCACAACCCAAACATCAGGGTCCTTAAGATTTTTACTTACAGGCGGAATCCCCTGTTCATAATTATGGGAGAACAGGTACCGTAAGAAGCTTGAAATTCATAAATGTAGCATAAGCAGCAAGGATTATCTTTTTAAAACATATAATTGAAATGCTTAAGAGTGACATAAGAAGCTTTTTTATCTACATACATCAACAAAAACAACAAATAAATATATAACTTTAACCGTAATTAGTGTCTACAACATCTGTGTGAACTGTCAAGGTGTTGATACGTCATAACTCCATGGCTCCGTTGACAATTCATGCCATAAAGCCATGCAAGTTGTATTAGAATTGAGCTCATTTACTGATCCATAGATATGGAACACTTTGAATCTTTGATAACATATTCACTAATGTAAAAAATGTAATAACCATTGACATGCTCTTATTACTTACGTGAGTAGCTATTTGTGATTCTAGACACAATCCAAAAATTCAAGCAGTGAGAATCACAACTGTGCATAAACAATTAAGTTAAAGAAATCACCAGATAAGATACATAAATTAAATTTTAGCAAAAGCCCTTCAACAAATAATTATAATCAAAAGAAATTTCATTTGCATTTTACATATGTGAGGAACCAATTATTGCATGCGCTATCACAGTTAAGATGCTTTGATGTTCCAGGTCCTAAACTGCTATGTGGTTATTTTACAAGCATGTCTCCTTTTGACACAAATACCGACTCTCATATGTGCATTAATATATGCTTTCTTCCAATCAACGAGTTATTTAATTATATAATCTGATCCAATATTTAAACCTTTGTTTGTGAATAGATTACATTACCGTGTAGTTACTTTTGTTCATTATTTATTGTTGACTCTACATATAATTTAATGACCAGCTACTGGGTTTTCATCATAGACTGAGTTGTAAGATCTCATTATATCAGCAAACATACAAACGAATTGTTCATCATGTCCATAAGTAGCATTAAATTTATATGCTTCAAGCTTTAAAAAGTAACACTTGCTTCAAACCTATTAATAGACTAACTTAAACCACCAATAACAAAGAGGGAAACAATATTAGGAAAAAAAATCTTAATCCACAACAAAGACTAGGTATGACAAAATGTCAAAATGAGTAACAATGCAGAGTAATACAGACCTTTAAAAGTGATATGTGAACATGCGCAAGACACTTATTTGGTAGGATAAGTGCCGTTTCAAGCTCTTCAGCAGAAATTTTCAGACCTATAATAGGCTCAAACACCTGTATAAAAAATCATAGTATGGTTCATGCACAACAAATAATTGAATATTAAGCACACGTAAATTAAACTCGTTGAAAACAACCATATATACACAATAACTTAAACGATAAAATATCTACCTCCCGAAATCAGTATTTTACTCATTACATGTGCACTTCATACACAAAGTAATGTCATTACGGTTCATAGTAAACTTCATTAAACGCTATGTACACACTTAGTTGCATGTCAAAATCATTCCAAAGTTTCTGACAGGCTTCAAAAACTCTTCTTCAAAAGTTCATCAGGCTTCATATGGATCTCCAAAAGTTCTTCAGGCTTTAAAGACACATCCCCACCCCCCGGAGCCCCTTTTTCTTTTTCTTTCTATGCACATTCCCATCCTATATGTACACACTATATAATCTCACAACATGCACATCACGCTCGATGACTTAGAAATACACTCTATATTCCCCTACGCCTTTGATCAAGACAATTTCTAGGTTTTTAGAGCATTCGAGATTTATCTATACAGGGTTTACAGTATTACGGCTAATTTTTCATAGAGATATCATGTACAACGTAAATGTAGATCGTTCTAAACAATGTAAGCACGAAAATTGCAACTTTGAAAGAAATGAAACCAAAATCAAAACCAAAATCGCAATTCCCGGAAATTACCTTCAAGAAATTGAGAACAGAAGCCAGCTCCCAACACTCTCGAAGCCTAATCTGAGCAGCTTCAAACTCCGACTGCGATTCCTGCCGATTTTCGTTCATCGTTCAATAGAGAAAACCTAGAACGAGTGTGTGTTTGGGCGAAGGGGGACAGGTTGAGGGATCCATTTTAATAGTAGGAATTTCCCGCTCAAATATTCCTCATAAATGTTTTGACTATTACATGAATAATACCTAGACTTAAGTTTTTACCTTTTTAGTCCCTTAATATTTAAATATTTTCCTTTTAAGGTAAAAAATATTCAAAACATTTCTTTTTATGGTGAATAATTTTCCCACCCGTTAATTTACACGTCTAAATTTGAAATTTGAAATTCAATTTAGATGAATTTCGACTATTTGAGCATTGCACAACAAAGGTTATACTGGTGTTGATGTCTTTATAAACTATGACAACTTTTAAAAAAATAAACAACGGTTATATTGGTCTTGATGTATATAAATGACTCTAGTCATCAACAGACATCTACGTATGTTCTAACTTCTTGCATTTTTGCATTTCGTATTACTAAATGACATGATTGCGAATAGTTCTTAAATTATGTGCAAGATTAAGTACTTTTCTTAATGATAGTATGAGTTCTATAAAGTAATTACTTATTAGTTACAGCTATCTCGGTATCATTTGGCTTTAAATATGAGTGTATATCGGGGTTTTATGTTACATCTCAAAAGAATCTTACCGTTTCTTGGGGGTTGCTTTAATATCGCATAGATACGTAAAATAGATTGGTTATCATAACACTGTTGATATACGGTACCTTCTTTATATAGTAGTCATATATAATACGAGGTTGTATGACCTTCGACCAGTAGCTTATGCCCTCTCATTGCTTAAGCTATAATATATGATGAACCCTCATATTAGTTGTTTGTATATATGATCGAAGCAATCGTGCTCTTTAGAAAAGTAACGTGTGTATACAGGTTATAACTGGTTTATGAGATTACACAATAGACGTACATCAATATCTTACTTAAGGTTTTATAACGCCCATTTATAAGTACTTCAATTTCTAAAGCTATACACATGTTATATTGGTGTTAGATATATGATATGCCTCCTTGTTATTGTTTATTGTTGTTATCTCTTTGTCATGACCAAATGATTATGGACTTGCGGGGTACATTGTTATTGCTTCATTACACGATATATATTGTTACCATGTTAGGTTTGAATTTGACTTATATCGTCCATCATGATGGCTTTATTACTACTGAAAGTAGGTTTAAGAAGATAATGCAACTCTATTACTCTTTCATGTTAGGTGGTTGATGGTCGTACCCCTGGTCGGAAATGACTTTTGGCTCAAATCTGGTAATCAAGTTTTGATTGTGATGTTGATCGGCTAGCATTTGTTGCGTGTAGATGAAATTTTTGTGTTCACATATATAGAGATAATTTACTTTGGTTACTAGAACATAGTTCCCAAAGTCGATATGTTATCTCATCTTTTAGGTGTATTTGGTCAACAAATTAGACTTAATATGGATCAATCGCTTCATGTGGGATTAATAGATATTGAATTGTCTATATTGATGTTGAGATATATGTGTCGATGCTATGTCATTTATGATGGTGTCGAGTTGATACATGTTTAATGATTGTAATTCTTTGAGCATGAGTTGCCATTTCATGTATTATGATCGTTTGGTCGTGATGGTCATGTTCATTAATGTATTTGGTGAACATGATCTAGTTCGGATCCCTTAGTCGTAAATGATTGACATTTGCTTGCTCAGCCACATCATACTACTTTGTAGCTCTCGACTGGAATTAGGGGTCTAACAGTTGTGACCTTCGGACCTTTGTTATTTGAGCAAACACTTGTGGCATTAGGTCCTGTCAAGAATGTATGATGGATCTTTATATACTCACCTATATTATCGGTTGTTGTGGAAGTTTCCCACCTATGTAGTACAACCGTTTTTTGGAAGGTTTTTCTAATGACACATTACGGTACAATTGTTTTGTTTTTAAGTATGAGATTTTGAGAATCTGAATAAACATGTCAAATAGTTTAAGCTCTATTTAAGTATCATATATGTAACCTCTAATTAAGTATCATAAATGTATCATCGGACCTCCTTCAGATAAAAGTGTTAATGTAGCACGCAAACTAAATTTATATTACGCAAATTACATCCTTTGAAAACATACGGGGTGCTTAGGTAAGCTTATTTTTTTAAGACCAAGCTTATTATCTTTTTAACTTTTAAGCTTATTAATGAAAAAAGTATTTGTATTAACTTATAACATATAAGCTATTAAGCTCATTTTAAAATAGTGTTTGACTTACTTTATTATTACAAAATCACTAATTAAAAAGAGACATGCTTGCATATAAGAAAAAGGTGTCGGGGAAAGGAAGAATCAAGAATGTAAGGATATATATGTAAACATACAAAAATAAGCCCATGTGTAGAAAAAAATGTTTTCACTTAGCTTATCAAAACTGTATTGTTTTTACTAAATATAAGCTCATAAAAGCACAACCAAACATCAAATTTCATAAGCTCAAAAAAGAAGCTAATAAGCTAAAAACCTATAAATTAAGCTAAAACAAACACCCCCATAACGTCATGTATTTTCTGCTTGTTGAAGCCAATAAGGTTTTATAAATAAAAATACATACTCTTTTATTATAATTATAAAAGCTTCATTATGATAGCCGATCTAACCAAACACATGGAAAAATAAAATGACAGAGTGATCGCTTCTTTAGTAGTCTTTGACTGTGACTCAGGTTCTCGTGTTATATACCTTGTTTTGATATATTTTTTTAAAAATGAGCATGTATACAAAGAGAATTGCATAATGTGGAGAGAATTTTTAGTCTAAGTATGAGAGAATGAAATGATATTTATATATAAAAACAGGATAGAAAAAAGAAAAAAAAAACGGGTAATAAGATCAATTAATTGAATTTAGATCAAAAAACGTGACAAGCTAAAGAAGGCGGCAAAGTGTGTTATAGGTTGTCGGTTGTGCGAGAAGTGATTTGCCCAGTCACCAGTGACATCCTTTAACCCTCCCCTATGAAAGCGATGACCACTTCCTAGAGAGTAAAGTATTCTTTCGAACTATTACATCGAAATTAATTAATTTAGGTTATTTATTTTATTAACGAGTCACATGTATCGAGTAAAAATGTTCAATTTTGAAAAATTGGAAAAGCTCCAAATTTTTAAATATTATTTAATAATCCTAGATAATGATTACTCAGAATCAATTAAGCTATGAAAACGTAGAGATGTATACTTTATGGTATTTAAATTAAGGAAGAAATAATCTATAATATTAATATTATCTGACTACTGATAAATAAGGAGTAACTTAATTATTTCATTATTTGTTTATTTATCTAGTTTGTAAGGGTAAAAAGATGTTAACGTTATGTCTCCTTGTATGTTAATCTAATTATTAATATATATTTTCATTTTTATTTCCCTTTCATGTGAAAGTGAAACCCTGTCTAAACCTCCTCCCGAAAACGGTCTCTCAAATATCCTATCTTCTATTCTTCTCCTTACCCCAACCTCTCAAATCAATTATCCAACCGGCGACGCAGTCAGACGGTGGAGCCCTGCCTCCGCCGAGCACAACCACGTCACCGCCGCAGCTAACTGACAAATTAATGGCCGCTTCGCTCCCTCATACTCTCCCTATCCCTCGACACCGACATTCTTCAGCTTCATACTTCAAGTCAGTAATCTTATCCTGTAAACTTCTATAATCATGTGCAGATTCAGCTTTATCTGTACTTTATATTGCTTATATAGTCAATTCCATCGTATTTAATGAGAGTAATTCGATTAGCGTTTAGCTACCTTTCATCAATTAGCAGGTTTTATACTTTATTTGTAATTCATGTACCTAATGATAGACGAAAAGGATGTAATTATGTCATTAGATACAATAAAAACTCATAATTGATATGCATGTCTTTGGTTTACTGGAAGGAAGAGCCCTAGACATGGCCAATTCTGCAAATAATGCAATTTTATCTTGTAGTTAGAAGAAATTTTATTGATATGTTTGGCTTTTGTTGTACTCATTACATGGTAGGATACAAGCAAGGTCAATCACGTTATTAGTAGAACTAACCTAATTCCTCCACACCACCTCCCTTAGCTTCTTTTTTCTCTAAGTCGTACCAAACAAAATGGGATATTCATGTATGAATCAATAAGATAGTATCATGACTGACAACATATTCACTGAGAAGAGATCAAGAAATACAGTTTGACTATTGAAATCAAATAAATCAGTTTTATACTTCTCTTTTTCCTGGTTTTCAGTGATGTCTCTCCTTTGGCCAACTAAATCCATGAGGTCCGAGTCCACTGTCACCCAAATTCAAGCCCAATTTCATCTTCAAAACTGAATGGAATATTAAATGTTTAGAAAGATTAAATTTTAATACTTGACTTGTTCTGAAAGTAGATTGTTATTAGTGTTAGGCTTGAACGAGATGGTGTCTCTGTTGGAGTTCTAGGCTTGACAATGTAATAACGAGAATAGCATTTTGTATAGATTAATAAGTGGGATGTATTTGATTTGAGAAGGGATTTATACAATATATTCTAACATGCTTTAGTACTCCAGTGAGCAGATTTTTGGTATATATCGCGTTGATGCCAAGCTGAATAGCCAAAGACGAGTAAAGGTGGTCTGTCAGGGTATGTTAGCACCCAGAAAATTCATGCAGAAAAGGAAAAAGGTTGAAGTTTTTGAGGACGATGCTGATGAAGCAGATCAAAAGAACTGGAGGAAGATGATGAATGAAATTGATGAGGTGGGGTCTGCAGTTTCAGTGCTCAGAACACGAAGGACCAAGAACCAGCCACTCCCCAAGGACTTAGTTTTGGGAACCTTAGTTAGGTTTAAGCAGCAAAAGAAATGGAATATTGTTGCTGAGGTATATATTCAGATAATGTAGTTGATGATTTCCTAATCCTCCTATAATACGGTCAAAAGGTTTACTTTTGATTTTCTCTCATACAAAATGAACATATCAGGTAACATGTCAAAATAGGTTTAGTAGTAATCTATTTCTGTTAATAAAAAAAATTAAAATGTTTTTCAAATTATTATTCAAAGATACGCTTCAGGCGGCCTTTGATCCATTATCTTTCATCGTAAACATAATCTTGCCGCTCATTAGTAAATAGGGGAAAAATTGTTACTCTTGTAGATACTTGAGTGGCTTCGAACTCAACATTGGTGGAGTTTCAATGAAATGGATGCTCTCATGCTGATAACCGCTTATGGAAAAGAAGGGGATTTTAATAAAGCAGAAAGGGTTTTTAGTTATATAAACAAGAAGGGGTATCCACCAAGTGTTATATCTCACACCGCTCTTATGGAAGCTTATGGGAAAGGAGGTCAGTGCAACAAGGCAGAAGCAATATTCAGAAGGATGCAATCTTCAGGACCTGAACCTTCTGCTGTAACATATCAAATAATTCTCAAGATATTTGTCGAGGTAACAAATCTTCTCTATTTTTGTTTAATCTGCCGTTTTTACAAGTTTGTAGAACTTGTTTCCTAAGAATACTGTCATGCACTTCTGTATTAGATTATAAGTCACTGCTTATATGGTGGGACTCGCATATGCTGTAGTATAAGGACTGGCATTGAGTATAACTGTATCTTTGTTAATATATCCAGGTATCACTGTTACTAAACCTATGCAGAAATGTTTTGACTTTGTTGCAACTTGATAAACAATCTTGCAAACATCACATCAAACTAGTAACACAAGAAAACTGAAGTTTATCATTGTCTACTTTCAACTATATAAGTTCATTTACCTAATTGTGGGGTTCTCTTCATTGATGAATGTAAGAGAACTTGAGATACTACCATTTAGAAAAGTTAATGGAGTAGTTCCTTTAACTTTAAACATTAAATAGAGATTATTATTCTTTTTCCTGTTTTTTTTTTTTTTTTTTTTTTTTTTTTGGGGGGGGGGGGGGGGGGAGGGGTTGTCATTGCATTTGTTTTGTTTCTTTAATTTCTATGTTTTGATGTCAAAGTTCATTGGTGGGTTCTATTGATGTTGCAGGCAGACAAGTTTAAAGAAGCCGAAGAAATATTTGAAACCATTCTGAAAGATGAGGTTTCATCTTTGAAACCAGACCAACAGATGTTTCACATGATGATTTATATGTACAAAAAGGCAGGGAGCAATGATAAGGCTCGAAGACTATTTGCAATGATGAACGAAAGAGGACTTCAGCAAACCTCAGTAACTTATAATAGTTTGATGTCATTCGAACCTAATTATAAAGAGGTTGCAAAAATCTATGATCAGGTAAAACTAATTTTCAAAGGTACTTATCTTTATAAAATGTCAAAGTTTATTCTTGAATTTGAGTGACATATAACTTACTATCTAGATGCAAAGAGCCGGGGTGAGACCTGATGTTGTGAGCTATGCACTACTCATTAGTGCTTATGGGAAAGCCCGAAGGGAAGAAGAGGCTTTAGCTGTTTTTGAAGAGATGTTGGATGCTGGTGTGAGGTGTGCCTCATCCTTCTTTCTCATAGTTAACACGGTTTAGGATTTGGGTCTAGTTGGGTTGGGTTAACCTGCAAAACCTTCAATTTTGAAATCTTATTAATTCATTAATTATGATTACAAAAACAGTTTATTACAATTATAATCTAATCTTTGAATATAACGAATCAAGAGGTTGTTTGCATTAAGAGTAGGTTTTCAGCGACTATCAAACCATCTTATTTTTTCTTGTTTGACTTGTTGACCTGGTTGAGATAGATAAAACCCACATCGACCCATTCATAAGTAGATGAGTAGAACTTGCTTCCTCTATAGCGTGTCTAATTACACTTTGTCTTTTAGTTTATCTTTGCTGATTCTAAATTCTTGAACCTTTTTTGGACTGCAACAAGCAGTTTTCTTCGTCTATTTTATTAACGTAAGCCAGGTTTATTTTGTCATTCTACTTACATTTTTCTCTTTACATTTGTTTTAGGCCAACACAAAAGGCATATAACATTTTGCTTGATGCGTTTGCAATATCCGGAATGGTGGAGCAGGCAAAGACTGTCTTCAAGAGCATGCGGAGGGACAGGTGAAACTCTTCATACATACACACACATATAAAAAAAGGGAGAAAAGTTATTGCTACAATAATAACCTAATAATTTAGGTGTATGCGAATAAACTTTGGGCGACTTTCAACCCTTTAGATCGTTCCTTTCATTTGACCTGTTTGAGATTAGAAAAAAAAGGGTCCATCCATAAGTATGTGGGTTGAAATTGCTACCTCTACATATAATTTCCATTGACATAACTGAAAGCGAATATTGACAAAAACTACTTGCTTTTACAGATGTACCCCTGATCTTTGTTCATACACAACCATGCTATCAACGTATGTGAATGCCTCTGACATGGAAGGAGCTGAGAAATTCTTTAAAAGAATAAAACATGATGGACTTGAACCTAATGTCATAACATACGGAACTCTAATCAAAGGTTATGCAAAAACAAATGATCTTGAAAGAATGATGCAGAAGTACGAGGAAATGCAGGTACATGGTATCAAACCGAATCAAACGATTTTCACTACAATCATGGATGCATATGGAAAGAACAGGGATTTTGGGGATGCTGTGGTTTGGTTCAAAGAGATGGAATCATGTGAGGTTGTTCCTGATCAGAAAGCAAAGAATATTCTTTTGTCTTTGGCTAATACTGCAGAAGAAAAAGCAGAGGCTAATGAATTAGTTGGGCAAACCAATCATTTTAGAGATGAACATACAATTATTAACGATAATATTCGTTTTGATGATGATGACGACGACCATGATGAAGAAGAAGAAGAAGAAGATGATGATGATGATGAAGACGATGATGATGATGAAGATGAAGATGATGAGTTTTCTTTAATAGATGAAAGAAGAGGTACGTCGGTTCCCATTGGTGTATCATGAGTCAATGGTAGTCATACATGCTTTTAAGTGTTGTGAAATTTTGGAGCTAGAATTCAGTGTTGTGTATAGTCTAATAAACTACCTAGGATGTTTAATGGATAGACAACAAAAGTTTCAGCCTCTGGTTTTTTGGTTTCTGAAGGTAGATGCACAATGAAAGTCATCTTCTTATTACTATATATCTCCTGGATCTCCTTTTTTTCTCATGAAGTTGTTCTAAAAATTTGAAATGGAACTGCAACATACTCGACCAGGTTCTGTATATCGCTTATCCCTTTTATAGAAAACGAAGATGTTCTCGGAGTGGACCAAAACTTGATTTCCTATTGGGTGTGTGTGTGTGTGTGTGTGTGTGTGTGTGAGAGAGAGAGAGAGAGAGAGAGATGCTCATTCCAGAAATCTAGCTTGAAATCTTGAATCACTTGGTCACATGTTGCGTCCAGTTTGCTACCAAATCTTTAGTATACAATTTGGTGGTTGGTTTCAGTATTCTCAAAGTTTTTGTTCTGGTTTTGTATAGGTTGCCCTATAAACCTTTTGCTGAATTAATTCCATTTAATCCCTAATAATTTATTTAATTCTAGAAAACAGTTAACATGCCAAAATAAATCTTTTATTTATTTATTTAATTTTTTAAAAAAATTTGCATAATTTTGTAAAATATACGTAGTTTTATTGTAGCAATACAAAATTACAAATGAAATTCTCCTAATACTTCTTTTGCAACTATTTAACACAACGCGGATAGATATTTCAGCAATTTGTGTAAGTAGGTGAGGTGTGGTCTATATTTTATTTCGAAATCAAAACTATATTATAATAGCTATAGTGGATTTATTTATGAATTTATGATATTTCATAGAGAACTTTATAAATAAAAATTAAATTTATCCTATTTTTTTCACCACGATACTCGAATTTATAATCTTTAAGTCATAACTGTCAAACACTAATACAAATGGAATACAACCCATTTCATAGAGAAAGAAATGGAGTTTTGTTATAGTTAAACGACATACCGTTATTTTCTTTTTTTAAGTTTCTTAATTAGGAGGTGAAATGACTAATTTCTTCTTTTTAGTAATTTAATTTTCACTCCTTATATCTTTAAGTGCATTGTCCTTTGGTAAAGTGAGTCGATTTTTCTATATAACAAAGTTGATTTGTTCAAATTAAATAAATGTTTTGTCAACTTGTATATCAGTTTTAAGAGTGTTACATCATGTATGGAAGAATCAACACTTTTCTTACACATGTGATGTTGTCACGAGGCAGGTTATCTTCAAGCTTAGCAAAGATGAGTAACACAAAATCTTGATAATGACTTATTTTTTTAAGATTACCTGTAGCTTGTAGTGATAACTGCTATAATTGTCATCGCTAACTCCTAAGTTAGCATGACTAATCGGTCGTAGTGATAACTAACTCATTGCCATCACTAAACGCTCCTCAACACCAATTTTTTTATTTTCAATTTTCTATAAAAACACACAATATTTATAAAATAAATACTAGATTAATATTTTCATATTAAATCAAGTTACATTAAATAACTAAAATTTAATTCCATTACAATTAAAATATTACAATACTATATATTAAAAAATTTAAACTACTACGACTTATAATAAATTAAAAAAACTTAAACAAGATATTATATTTTGCACAAATTTGTGGTTTCATTTCAAGCGTGGTTTTCCAGTTATTCTTATCCTTTAGGCTATGCATTGTGGGTTACCTGCTACTTCCCCTTACCCGATGCCACATCATTCTCCCTTCCTTTACCCAATTTACAAGTTTTACATTTTCTTAAAACTCTCCCCATTTTTTATAAATATATTATAATAATTAAATAGGTGTGTGATTTTGATTGGTTTAGAGGGGGTAAGGGGGGGTGGGGTAGGGATTGGGAAATCATCGGCTTTGGAAACTCGATGGTTGAACTCGCTGGTGAAACTCGATGAGGAGTTTTGGTGTTCCCGAAGGAACCCGCCCTCATCTGATTTCATCGGGTAGACCACAACGTGTAGTCTTACACTAGTCGTTGAAAAAGTTAAAAACTTTAATACTCCTATCTTAATTTGAACATCATTGTTTTCGTGTATCTTAACATTTGTTGTCTTCTTGTTGGCCAAAACAATTAACTTTCAAGTCATTCAAGGATTTCGGCTTGCATCGAAGAAGTACGCCCGTAAGTGTCTGAATGGGATGAGCGTCTTTAGAACTTATCTTTTTCAACCTTTCTTGTGCGAACGAGGAACAGGATCCTCACACAAAAACTTGTTATCGAAATCAACGTCAAATTCGACAACGGATGGAACGTCAGGAATAGGGTCATCCACCGGCGGAGTCAGATGTTTTTTTTTGTTACCAACGCCGACTGATGAACATGCCACTTTGACGAGTCCTTTAAAATTTCCCACGCCTACTAGGAACCAAATTGTTTTCCAATTTCATCTTCGTATAGCACACGAGTTTGTCTCACAATGTCGTCGTCCCTCACATCGAACTACCTATTACAATCCAACCTTGTATACCATGGTTCATGATTCAAGTAGCACACCAAATCAACTTGACTGTACAAGTTTGGAAACAAAATCGTAAATCATAGATAATGAATTCTTATTATTACTAGATAGATGTCCGTATCATACACGGGTTGGTTTAAAAAATAATAAATATTAAACAATAATAAAAAAATATTATATAATTATAAAAGGCGAATTAAATGAGAATTTTTAAAATGACGACAAACAACGTCAACACTTAGACGACGGTGGAAACATTGACGCAAGGGGGTATCATGACACGAATAAACGTGATTGTATTTATTGTAATAGTCAAATCGTAAATCATAGATAATGAATTCTTATTATTACTAGATAGATGTCCGTGTCATACACGGGTTGGTTTAAAAAATAATAAATATTAAACAATAATAAAAAATATTATATAATTATAAAAGGCGAATTAAATGAGAATTTTAAAAAATGATGACAAACAACGTCAACACTTAGACGACGGTGGAAACATTGACGCAAGGGAGTATCATGACACGAATAAACGTGATTGTATTTATTGTAACTAGCTAAACGACCCGTGTATCAACACGGGCTGATATAAGTCAATTTAAAATTTATATAGTTTTAAAGAGTATTAAGACGTATAGTAAAAATAATTACAAAACATAAATATGAATATAAAATCTCGTAAGAAATGAATAATCATTACAGAATTTTGAAATTCATACATAAGATTATCATTAGATTTTCTTTAAAACCTCTGTATAAACAACATTCATAGTTTTATTAGTAGGGTTTTCTTAATAATCGCAAATTAAAACTTTTAACCTCTCTTTACTCTTCACTCAAGAAACTGTCACATATAACTGTCCATGAGTGAAAACGTGTTTTTTTAGTACTTCTTATAAATACTCTTTTTAAGAAATATAAAGTTACATTACACGTCTAAAAGTTTTAGTATAATATTAATGTGTTTCTCGTGATGGAGCTTTATCCCGATATTGTAAAACAATAACTATAATATTATTGTTGATGTTGTTTATAAGCGACCCGTGTATCAACACGGGGTTGATATAAGAATTTTTAAATTTATATAGTTTTAAAACTATTAACACGTTAAAAAATTAGAAAACATATATATGAATATAAAATCTCGTAAGAAATGATAAACATTACAGAAGTTTGATATACATAAGATTATCATAATACTTTATGTAGATACTCTTTATAAACAACATTCATGGTTTTATTGGTAATTTAACGCACATACAAACTAAGCTATTTAATTTGAAATGGGCTAATGACATATCTAACTTGGGTATTTTTCATACTTTTATAATTGTTGCCCAAATTCACGATTTTTTTAATCTACTGAATGTTGTTTTTTCCTTTTTTGATATCATAAGATATCGCTTTTACAGTTGATTTGTGAACTCACTACCTCGCGTTTACTAAATGAATTGCACACAAAATCAACGTATTTTACTAAGGCAGGGTAGGAAATTAGAGATAAAAAAGAACAAATTATGAATCTTCAAACTCATATATAATTTTCGTTTCTTAATCTAGCTTTTAGGTAATTCAATCACAGAATTTTCATGAATCAGACAAATTAGACGTGTTAGAATAGTGGAATTAAAATGGAGCTTACGAAAGGATCTACTAATTTTTCTTTCTTTCCTGTTTAGTAACATAATTGAGCATTGAAAATTTTATTTTAAAACTTAGGACATATTATTAAAGATCACCTATTTATATCATCATCTATTTTTTTTAAAAATTAAAAAAATATTTTTCCACCATTACAACATACAATTTTTAAATAATTTCTTTATCCTTTAAACTTAACAAATTTACTTAATAATAGGAACAATTAAAAGGGATGAATTTTGTTATAGTTCAAATGGTTGAATTTTCAATTAAATTCATATTCAAACGGTTGTTATATTATCCAAGTATATCTCATCGTCTACTTCCTTTTCCTTTTTGTTTATATTTTCAAACTTAATCTATCAATTATTATTTCATTTAAATCACATTTTAAAATTTTTTAAATCTAATTCTAAAAGTAACTTCTTTACCTAACAAAGTGGAGTAATTTTAAACCAATTAAATACACGTCAATTAGAAATATGTATTCAATTCAAATTTAAATATATATATTATTATGTTATCCACGATTAATTCAAATATATATTGTTATCTTATCCAAGATTAACAAACACATGAAGTTTGTTATATAAAATTTCCCTTAAGAGATTTGATGGAATGTGACGTAATAACTAATACATTTTTTATTTTCTTTAATTTTTTTTAATCAATGGCTATGATTGGTGGAGATTTTTTAGGGAAAGAGTTGATGATGTAAGTAACCCTTTTTTTAATAGTTATATTTTTAATAGTTGATTATATATATGATTCTTTAATTTTTTATATTGATTGATGCACCTTTGTTTGTTTTAAATGTTAACTATTTTTATATAAATTTATCATAAATAAAAAAAAACTTAAAAAAAATTTATTACTTTTTATCGAAAGACCGAGGAATCAGTTATTATATCGACTATTATACGTAGATAGAATAAATATAAAAAAGATATAAATTGTTTTATGAATAACCTACCCACTACTATTAATGGATAACAAACAATTAAAAATATACTACTTTAAAAAAAGTTTCATATTACAATAAAATTTATATCAAAACGTAGATAAAAATGAGACGGTCGCAAATATATAATTATTATTTCTCTAAACAAATTATATAATAATCTATTAAACATATTTTATAAACAACCTATAATTAATTATGTTAATATACAATTTTTATAAAACCCACTCACATTTTCATAAAAACCCTTAACATATTTTATAAAACTCCCTTAGAATTTTCACAATACCCCCCTTCCAAGACTTAAGGATTTTTGGTATTTTTGACATCATCATCTCGATTTTTTTAAATTTTTTTTTTAAATCAAGAGTTGTGATTGGTGGAGATTTTTTTGGAAGAGAGAGAAACTCTTTTCTTTTAATATATATTAAAGATAGTCATTGATCATTATTGTTATAATTAGGGGTTGTAAAGTTAAACGCTTATTGGTTATAATTAAACAGATTAAAAAGATTATAAAATTTATAAGAATGATAAAACTAAAAATTTGGTTTAATATGATATTTTAAAATATTATAAAATGTAATTATAATATTTGTAAATTAAAATAGGTTAAACGTATTTTGGGATGAAACGAATGGTTGAGATTTAATAATTAAAATATTTATTTAAATTTAATATTATTTAATAAATGTTATTAAAGTTAGTCTTTTATTTATATTAGATTAGATTAGAAGATTACTATTAAAAAATAAATTTTCAATAATTTTAAAAAATTACCCGTTGTAATCTTCTACATTAGGTCACCATACATTAAATCTTAGTATTTCCAACATATAATTTTTTATAAAGTTGACTATACACGATTTACATTTTTAAAAATTAAATCCATTAAAAACATATTAACCTCAACCACCAAAATCTAAAACCCTTATCTCTCTCTCTCTCTCTCTCTCACACACACACACACACACAATCGCCCCGTTCAGCTCCTCTGCTTCCCCACCTCGACTCCCCTCGGCAAGGGATGAGCAAAGGTGTCGCCACCGCCGTCCTCTGCGTGACACCGCCGACGTCCCACCGTCAGCCTTCAGCAAAGGTAACACCACTCCGTTTCTCTCTCATCGGCTTTGAACAGATATCACCACCCCCGGCCTTCACCTTTCCACATGCCTGTTATGATTTGAATTCCCTGACTCTAACGATTGGAGGAACTCTACTAATTACTCAGAATTCACATGAAATTAAGAAAGATAATTGGTAAGCAATCAGCGGGATGATTTATTCAATCATATGAGTGAGAGAAATTACAAGAACGAGATACAAATGAAAGTTTGCATCTTCTTCTCTAATGATGCTTATGTATACATCTGTCGTTAGATTAACTGTTTCTCAACTAACTCTTGAATTGCTACCTTATTCTTCCTTAATTGCATTTGCTAATCACTTGAGCTGTAGCAGACTCATAACACAATATATATTAAATATGATTATAAAACCTTTACCACTAAATTAATAAGATATTAAGCATTTGATAACACTTCTGACTATAACTCTGATTTGCAGGGTATTTCATACTCTTCTGTTGGTTCAAGATATTCTAAGAGTAGGTTGTCTTCTTCAGTGTCATCAGCAGCTGGACTTTCTAATCCTTTTCTTAGAGCAAATGAAAGAATTCAATCCATCACTCGTCTGCAACATTCATATTTCAAAAAGCACAAGATGTCGGATTCAAAAAATCAAGGCTGGGACATTGGCAGATTTGTGAAGACATTATTCTTTTTTAACGGACCTCCATCACCTCTTAAGGTTGGACTCTGTCTTTCCTGACTTTTTTCACTGTGAAGACACATTTTTTTTGTTTCTTACATCTCGTTTTTGTTTTTTTCATTTTTTTGGCCAGATTTTCGAAAGCGTACTTGCCAATCTATCTGGTCCGTCATCTGTTGAACCTCAAAAGTCTATGAATCCTTCTGGAATAGTTCTAGTGGCTGGTGCCACTGGTGGTGTTGGGAGAAGAGTAGTTACTGTCCTGCAACAGAAAGGGATTCCTGTTCGGGTTTTGGTAGGTTGCTTATATTTTGTATCATATTTGATAGAGATGGCAAAATGCTCATCATATATATTGTATTTGCTTACAGTTTATCTCATATTTGATACTTGATAGAGATGGCAAAGTCGGTGAAATGCTGATTTGTAGTTTATATCGTATTCTTTTTATAGTTTATATGCTATGTGGATAATTGGATCATGTTTATATGGAAGTTGATAAAGATGGAAATATGGGTGTGCTCGGCTGGTTGGTTAATGCATCAAAACGTGTTAAGGTCAAAACATTGAATTTCTACCGGCAGGCCATGTCGGGTTGGAATAGCTGGGTAACATTTTTCGAGTTTAATTTAATGATTAGTGAACATATCACACAATTTCTCTTAAGTAAAGTGATTTTCGAACTTTGTAAGCATTTGAATGCACGTTAGAGAACATTTGACCCTGTATTTAACAAATACAACCTGAACTGGCTCGTTGTCATATAAATGAGTTGAAATTTTCACCTCTAGAGTTTCATCCCTTTTTTTTGTTATGAACCTATTTGACGTTGTATGATGTTATTCACAGGTGAGAAATGAAGAGAAAGCAAGAAAAATGCTAGGGCCAGATGTAGACTTGGTTAGTTAAAATTATTTTGCAACAGAGGTTTCACAAGATTTTACATTTAATTTATAACTTATACCATTATTAATATCAAGGTTGTTGGAGATATCACGAAAGCGAGCACTCTACTTCCTGATTATTTCAAAGGAGTTAAGAAAGTGATAAATGCTGTTTCTGTCATTGTTGGTCCAAAAGAAGGAGATACTCCCGATCGAGCCAAATACAGTCAAGTAATCCCTCTGTTTAACTTTTGATTGTATATGGGGGTTGATAATTCATACTAACGACAAAAAAACATGTTACTTTGCAGGGGATCAAATTTTTTGAACCAGAGGTGAAGAAACCACTGCTTGGAAAAACAAATTTTTAGGAATTTTGATTTCAATACATTTGATTCTCATGATAATGTCTTAATGCAAGCAGATTAAGGGCGCTTCACCTGAAATGGTTGAGTATATCGGCATGCAAAATCTGATAAAGGCATTAACGGAAAGTCTTGGACTTAAAAGTGGAAAATTAATCTTTGGATTTGAAGGTATGGTCTTTCAACAACCATCATCCCAATTTCAGACAAGCTCACAAGCATTTGAATTTTTCACATTATGAACTTTGCTACTCATCCATCCAAATAATAATTGCAAATACCAGTGTACCATTGTAGTTAAATATCTTTCAGTAATCACAAAAATACTTGGAATTTTGTGAAATGAAATAACTATCTGTTAATGGTGTGTTTAGCTTATGATTTGCCAACAAAAAAAATGAAGAAAAAAAAGAGAGAAAATGTTGCAATTAACTGGAGCCATTTGAGAATGTTAGTTAGTTGTGTACCATGTACTACACTAAATAGTTTGTACTAGTTTGTATGGCGCACCATACTAATTTCTTTAACCACAAAAGTCAAAATGAGTAACTTCAATGGTATGTATTTTGAGGTCAATATTTTTTCTTTACAGATGATTCATGGAGAAACCTGCAGTGGGGTGCCTTAGATGATGTTGTGATGGGAGGAGCTAGTGAAAGTTCATTCCGGATGATCCCCAATGGCAATGAAAATGGTGGACCAACAGGACTTTTTACAGGTTTGTTAAAAGAATTGTAACTTTTGTCACGTCAAGCTACAACTTCTTAGGTTTAGGTTATCTTAATTTCATTAAATAGTTAACTTTCCAACCAGGTGATATGCCTCGGCTATTTTAATAATATTATTGTTAGATAAGGAAATTTTTAACCAGTATTATCTTTGCACCTTTTTTCAATTTATGCAACCCTTTCAATTTTTTTTAATTAGGTCATTAGACTATGTATTTTCTTTCAATTATGAGTGACCTGTTACTATGCATTTCTTTCAATTAATGTAATGAGTGACCAAACTGGTAACCATTTTCAGTTTTGTAAGTAAACATTTCAATTTGTGTAAAATTCTTTTCAATTTCTTTCAATTTGGTCGTGGTGGTCAGTGGCTGTAGCTTGTGGTGCCCAACCACCGCCATGTTCTTGGTCGTGGTGGTCAGTGGCTGTAGCTTGTGGTGCCCAACCACCGCCATGTTCTTGGTCGTGGTGGTCAGTGGCTGTAGCTTGTGGTGCCCAACCACCGCCATGTTCTTGGTCGTGGTGGTCAGTGGCCTTAGACCGTGGTGTCAATGGAGGTCGTGGTGGTGAATGGTGCTCGTGGAGGATGCCATTGGTGATGGTAGCGGTGGTTACGACAGTTGGTGGGGAGTGGGTCTGTGGTTGTGGCGCTAAAGGCAGGCAATTAGTGTGGTGGTGAGTTTCTGATGGTGCTTGCAACCGTTGTGAGTGGTTGTGGACGGTGATAGAGGCGGATGCGGTCGATGGTGGTGTCAGTGGCAGCCAGTGGTTTTGGCAGCATCGATCAATTGTGGTGGCCGTCAATGGTTGTGGCGGTCTATAGTGGTAGGGGTCGTTGGTGGCGGTAGCTGTCGGTGGTTGTTGCGACGGCGGTGTTGGTGATGGTGGCAAGTGACAGGCAAAGGAGGTGGTGCTTGCAAGTAGTGGTAAACTGGAAGTAACGGTGGTGGCGGCAATGGCGGCGATTGGGGTGAAACAAGGGTGTACTTTTCATTTTGCAACATTGCTTAAGGAATGGAATGATTCTCCCTAAGGAACGCTCATTCCATCAATTGAAGGAATGTTTAGATTTTTTGAAATTAAATTCTTTTCAAGTTGTTTTACCAAATAGAATAATGGATTCTTATTCTAAGTTCATCAAATCCTATCAAATTCTACGAAACAAACAACATCTAAGATGTCCTTAATGCAATTGAAAGCCAATCACCAACATGAAGAGATCAAGTTGTTGATATTAGATTATTAGCCATGATAAAGATGACCTGGTCACCAAAAGAAAGAAATAATATTGAGGACTTCGTGCTTCTAGAACCAAGGGGAGTAATTTAGGAGAAAGACAAGAAAATACTATTTGACACTCGGTAGGAGAATTCGAGTCTAAAGCTAGCAAAAAAAGGAGCACCATCTCAAAGGAGATACAACTCTAACAGTCGTGGTAATAGAGCAGGGACAAAGTGAGCGACTGTAGATGTGCAAAACAACAATAGTGGCTTTCATGGAAGAGGGAAGACTGACCAAGGTCAAGATGTACCATATTGCAAGAGGATCAATATACGACGCCACCATAATTAGGGATGGATGTGTTAGGTGTGACTTGAAATTAGCAATACGATATTGAAACTAGAATCTAATTAAGGGAAAGCTTGACGCCTTGACGTGAAGCCTACGCTGTCAGATCTTTTTGGTTTGATCAAGATGGTTTACGACATGGGGAAAGACGTTCATGGCGTGAACGGAAAGTGTCGGTTTTTAATTATTAGTTAATTAAATGTCGATTGATAGTGGAGGTGTGGGATTTCACGATGCATGCATGGCGTGGGGTATTACCTCACGTCGTGGTACATGTGACGTTTTACAATTTGAGTCCATGTTAAAATGTTATGCAAGCTTTGTAAGTGGCGGCCGACTTTGCTTAATTAATTAGGGTTTCTAGTTTTTTTCTATAAATATCGTAGCTTGGTGTCATTCAACCTATGCACCTTCGGGGCGACATCTTGTAAACACTTTAGTCATAATAAGAAGTCAGTTCCTAATGGACGTACGTAGTGACTCTGACCAAACCACGTTATATCTTGGTGTCGTGTTTATCTTCTTTTGTTATCCGCATCTTCTAACGGGTTCTTGTAAAGGTTTTAAGTTCGATCCTTACAAGGTGATGTTTTGATCCTTACAGGATGGGCCCGGTTTTAGGTTGAATGTGGCATAAGAAAACAATATTGTGATGCTTTCGGTCAACATGCACTAAATTTTGACATTAAACATGAAATATTTTATGGGCAACTTATTTCAAAGAATGATTTGGGACCTGGAATCAAGATGTTTCAAAGCAACACCTTAATGGCAAGGTGTTTAATGGAGAGAGAGTGATGATACGCTTAGGCTATTTCTTTAAGGAGAATGATAACCATAACCTTAGGGTTGTGGATAAGAAAGAAAAAAAATGTGATTTTAGTTTTTAAAAATGGTAACCATGTATAGAAAGTTGAAACCCAATTAAAAGGTGAGTATGAAAGAAAAAATTGTGATTTTGTTGCTCAAGTTCTTCACCCTTTCTTCATCTAATTATGTGGTGTGTGTTTTGTAGGGATTGTTACGACCGCAAACAATGGGGGTTTTACGAGTATCAGGACAAAGGTGAAATGCTTTATTTTTTCACAGTTGTAAATAGACTTTATTGAGGGTTTGTTTTGACAAGAAACTTTGTTTCTACTTCTTTCAAGAACTTTGATGTTGCAGAGAATCTGTGCGCATATGATGGTTTGGAGTTGCGACTTAAAGGAGACGGGCTTCGTTATAAGCTTATTGTTCGCACGAGCCGTGATTGGGATACCGTAGGTTATACTGTAGGGTTTGACACAGTTAAAGACCAATGGCAATCTGTAAGGTCTTTCTTTTTTGTTTGTTGGGCGGCCAACTAAAATATTTCCTTTTGATCATTATTTAAATTATTGATAAATCTACATTCTACAATATGACAGGTACGATTGCCGTTTTCTTCTTTGAGACCAATTTTTCGGGCGAAAACAGTAGCAGATGCCCCTCCCTTTGACCCAAGTCAGATCATATCATTACAGGCATGCTTCTGTTTCTATCCTTTTCTGAATGTTATAATGCTCATTATTTGTTTTTAGATACATATTAAAGAATTGAAACATTTTCAGATAATGTTCAGCAAGTTCGAATATGATGGGAAATTGAATCCGACTTTTGTTGAAGGTCCCTTTCAGCTTCCGGTATCAAGCATACGTGCATATATAGCAGAACCCATCACTCCAAGGTTACATACATATATATACATATATTATGTTTATTTGAACAGGATGATTTTTTATGTACTAATTTCATGCAATAACTGCACAGATTCATACACGTGGGATCTGCAGGGGTTACTAGACCTGAAAGACCTGGACTTGATCTAAGTAAACAACCACCAGCCGTCAGATTGAATGAACAGCTCGGATCTATTCTAACATTCAAGTTGAAGGTTCTGTTTCATACTTACTACATCAACACCTATTGTTACTGTTTTTCCTGGAAGGAAATATGATTTTCATACATTTTTCGAAGCTTCAATATTGAGTAAACTTTATTAATAACCTGTGATTAAGATGCCTGGTTAATTTGTAACAGGGGGAGGATTTGATAAGGGAAAGTGGGATTCCGTATACAATAGTTAGGCCTTGTGCATTAACCGAGGAACCTGCCGGAGCAGACCTTATATTTGATCAAGGAGACAACATCACCGTAATTTTCTTCAAACTTGTTTTATAACACTTGTTAGATAAGGGAAAACATGATAACAATTTTCAATTCAAGTTTTATATATTCAAAAAATGATTTTTTCTCAATATTTTCACTATTCTCTTTCTTAATATATGCATGTTAGATAAGGAAAAACATGATAACAATTTTCAATTCAAGTTTTTTATATTCAAAAAATGATTTTTCCTCAATATTTTCACTATTCTCTTTCTTAATATATGCATGTTGATTAAGCAGGGAAAGATATCAAGAGAAGAGGTTGCTAAAATTTGTGTTGCTGCTCTTGAAAGCCCCAATGCATGTGACAAAACCTTTGAGGTTACATCCTAAAAGCTATATATCTTCTTTGATTCTTGTCCTATTGTGTTTTTTTTTCTAAATCCAATTATTGACTTGAATTTTTATAGATTCAAAAGTTTTTTTTTTGACTGATACCATCTTTGGATTCAAAATGCTTTAGACGTAGAGTCAAATATGAATGATAGTTGCTGTATGTATTATTGTGTTTTAACAAATATTTCTTTGATCGGCTGCAGGTGAAATGTGTTGTTCCATTTAGCGAGCAATACACGGTGGATCCAGAAAACCCTCCACCTGAGAAAGACTACAATGCGTACTTCGCGACATTAAAAGAAGGTATTACAGGCAAAGAACTCTTGGGGAAAACACCAGTTTCTGTGTAAAACAAGTCGGTAGATGATACTGTATGTAAAATGTATTTATCCCATCTGATATGGGCATACCAAAACTAATAGTTACAGTATAGATTATAGAAACAAATAGCAACAACCCTGTAAATTTGGGGGTGTACAGTGTTCTGTACCTATTGAAGTATTGAGTTTTGGCAACTCTGGGCTGATCATCTTGGCGAAATATGAATCAATTAAATAGAGGTATTCAGATGGAGCAAAATGAGTAGAAATCGTGTTGAACATGAATAAACGACTTAAAAGACTACGCTAAACACATATAAAATGATGCCCGTGATCGAAAAATTGGCCAACAGCCAATGTGGAATGATGTTGAAACTAAGAGCATTCCAACCATAAATACTCTTCATATTTGAAGTGTGGAATTCAACACTTCATCCATGAGACTCGTTCAATTAATTTCCTTTCTATTTAATTTTCTTTCTTCTATCTATTAATGTATTTAATTTTAGTGAGTATTTAATAAAATATAACAATTAAATAGATGGGTCACACTTTTGAAGTATTGAATAGAGAGTTGAGAGATTATTTAGAGTGTATGTAACCACAAAATATAGAGATAGAGAGTCAATTATAGAGCAGAGAAGGAAGATGCTCTAAGGGCCTTCCCTCTTTGTCACTCTTGAATGGATATCATATAGTGATGAGGCTCTATAGATGTTGAAGTCAGTAGTCTCTAAGAAGTAAAATATCAATTTACATATACTTCTAATGATATCAATCGGGAAAATTACATTCTATAGATTAAGAATAGGATGTATTTGATTTGAGAAGGGGTTTAGACGTTAATATGCTTTCTGATGAGCAGAGGAGGAAGATGATGAATGAAATTGATGAGGTGGCGTCTGCAGTTTCGGTGCTCAAAACACGAAGGACTAAGAACCAACCTCTCCGAATGGACCTAGTTTTGGGAACCATAGATTTAAGCAGCAAAAGAAATGGAATTTGGAATTTGGTGTCAATGTGTGATTTAAGACGTTCCTATATCTTAGAAGTTAAAAGTTTAAGTCTTTTTATAAACATAAGTGTAGATTAGGAGGTGTGTTTTCTATTAAAAAAGAAGTTAAAACTACTGAATAGTCTCGTACTTTTTCAAATGTGTCAATGTAGTAATTTATATTATTTTTATTATGCAGCTAGGTAATCTATTTTGTGTAAACTTATGAAGTAAGTTTGGACTTGAATTTTCCGATTAGGGTTTTGACTCTAGTAAGAGTTCTCATTATTGGATCACTATCAAACCTTGGTGACATGACTGTCATTCCTTTTTGACGGTGATGTTGGAGTCTAATCAGCTTTCTACGAACCTGCCCTCCAGTCAGCCGTCATTGAGGTAGTGGCTGCTTGCCTGCTTTGTTGATGTTGTTTCTCTTTTATCCGGCAACGATAGATGGCAAAAGGCTAATCAAACTCCACAATTACCACCATGAGTAATTTTAGTCGGGTCATCAAGGTTTGGTGGTGATCTAGCAGTGAGAACTCCATCTAGTACTTAGTTCTTACTTATTTTTAACAGGTTACCACAATGTAAGTTACATATTTTTTATTAAAAAAATAAATTACTTACATCAATACTTTTAAAAAAGTAAAGATACTATTATACGACCTTAACCTAAAAAAAAGACAAACTTAATAAAAATATAATAAATTGTTAAAAAAAATTTCTTGAAATTTATACAACCAACAGTTTCATGTGTGGAGAATTTATTATCATCCTATACATGTAACATGAACTTTGTCATAGGTCATATTATATATAAAACGGCTCTGCGACTCGCTAGACGAGCATTTGCAGAACATGAGACGACAAAGGCACTCGGCCTCTCGCCCATTGTTTGCCCTCGCAGTTGCAGACTACCTCAAATTTTAGGTTTCTTATTTTCTTGTTTCTGATTCTTCAATTTGAATTAATTAATTGAATTGTTAGAAACTTAATCAAGTTAAGTTTGGGTTATCTGGTAAGAGTTGTTATCCGGTGTAGTAGTTTTCTGGATCCGCCACATGAGGACATTGGATCAGCTTAAAAATGCAAGTTTTAGTACTAAATAGAACAGATTATAGGGATGTAATTTCTAAAGAATCTATGGGAAATTGAACCTATAAACTAGGTTACTGTTGGGTCGATCATCATTGAAGTTATTGGATTTTGAATGTATATCGTTTTATAGACATAATCTCTACATGCATGCTATGTTAAGGCATGGTCTTTTCTGGTGGTCAGATGAAAGTTTACCTCAAAAAGTTCCATTTCTAAAGATACCCTTTTGTTCCAATGGATTAGTTTTTAGCATTCAATCCTTCATATTGAGTGGCTCAACCGCTCAACTGTTTCACAGAATCCTAGGAAAGACTAATTAACATTTTTCTTGTTACTGACTTTCTTTACTATCACCATAGAGATGATACAGCTTGGTTTCTTTCTTTCTTTCTTTCTCTTTCTCTCTTTCTTTTCTTTCTTTCTCATATATAGAACGATTTTCTGTTTGCAGGATTGCTAGAAGATAAAAATAATGGTGGCTTTTACATTACCTCATCACTCTTCCATTCAACTTAGATCTTTGTTTTTGCATCAGAAAATCCATCATCTCAATAGGGCATCACATTTCCTTCCTGTAAATGATGTTAACATACGTAGTATGCGATCAGATGCTAGAGTTGTCCCAAGAATATGTCATGCCATCTCTGATAAAGGATCGATGAGCTCGCCAAGTGTCTTGGCCAAAAGTAACAGTCCCATAATTGTCATTGACAACTATGACAGCTTCACTTACAACCTTTGCCAGGTTCTCCCCTCTTCTTTTTTACCTTTTTCTTAATTCTGTATAATATTATTCTCTCACTATCAGTTTAAAGTTTCATCATATTTGCTTTATGTTTTGGAAAGGAACAATATTGGAAACTGATGGAACCTATGTTTGTTGAAAACTAATTTATAACTGTTTCATATCAGCATTGATGGAACTTGTATGAAGATACTTGAAAAGTGAAATGGATGTAAATGTGTTCTTATAATACAGATTTTCTCTTTTCCTAGGTAACCTTGGAAAGTATGTAAAGATGAGTGCTAGGAAGGTGAATTAAAAGCACCTTTTTTTAAATATGTGGTCGCATGTATTGCTTAATGCCGGTTATGCTTGTACCTTACTCATCACTTATATCCTACTGTTTCATGTGGTCGCTTGTCTGCACATCTTTTTGTTGTTTTTTATTATTTCATACTATTGCCTCTTTGTAATTTGTAGTACATGGGAGAGCTTGGCTGCAACTTTGAGGTTTACCGGAATGATGAACTTACAGTCAATGACCTGAGAAAGTAATTGTTCTCATAGCTTAATAGATATTATTTACAATTTATCTAGTTGTTACCTTTTTCTTCTCTTTTCACTTCTTCTGTTTCTTCTCTTTCCATCGTTCATATTCTTTAATTGGATAGTAGCAAAATGTGTTTGGATTTGTAATATTTTGTTTTATAGGAAAAATCCAAGAGGAATTCTTATATCACCAGGGCCAGGTATGATCATTGTTCTGCCTATTTTGCCTCTCATATTTCACCTTCATTATAATTTATATTAGTCTACTACAAACGTACAATTCTTCTTCTTCCCCCTTTATGTTTATTTTTTACACTTTCGTTACAGGTACACCGCAGGATTCAGGAATATCACTGCAGACGGTGCTGGAACTTGGACCTGATATACCTTTATTTGGTGTATGCATGGGATTACAGTGCATTGGTGAAGCTTTTGGAGGTGATTTTTTTTACCTTTATACCTGTAATTTGTTTCTTGTAATTTAGTACTTATCATGATGTCATTTAGTGTTAAATATCCTTCTTTATCAAAGAGATACACGTTCATTAGTGCAAGAATTTCATTTCTGTAAATGGATAAAGAAACATTGACTGGACTAGTGTTAGGAAGTCAAACGGAGCGTTGACGTCTAGACAGACACATAGCAATTTGATCTTCTTGCGAAGAGGAAAAAGGAAAATGGTGGGTTTTAAAAGTTGTGTATTTTGAAGACGGTTAGGTAAGAAGTAATAGTAACATCTTATTACTTGAGATAAGGGAATGCAAGGAATGTATGTTTTCTTAGTGGCTAGTCGACTACTTCTGTGTGTTTATCTTTTTCTAGTGAGCCCAATATCGGATATATTCCTGTAGATAAGTTGGTGATCATTTTTGGTTTTAATGAGTGAAGTGTGTTAAAACTACTTCCATTACAAGGAAATATATCTTTTTTCGTAAGATTGGCCAAACTTACTTGTTTACCCATTAGTAATTATAACAAAAAACTTGTGAGACTTATTGTGATCCACAAGTGTGTCAATTCTATTATTATCATGTATATTTATCTGTACAAGCTTGTTTCTTTTTCTGTGCGAACCAAATGTGAAAATGAGTTTACTTTACCGTGGCACAATCTTCAAACTAGTTGCTACATTTTACTCTGTTTGAATTTCCATGGAAACGTATATCTTTATCTTCATTAGTCTCGTCTTTATTATTCCTTTTCTTTTTCCTGTTGTATGCATTAAAAAGACGCTTTGATATTCTTGATAACACTTTCATCTGCTTGATTCCAGTGTGATCTTTACTATTGTGTATTCATAAAGCTGATATCAGCTGTTCCTTTCTTTAGTCTATCTTAACAATATAGAAACTTTTGCAGGGAAAATCGTGCGCTCTCCTTCTGGTGTTATGCATGGAAAAAGTTCACTTGTTTATCACAACGAGGGCGGGGAAGACAGTTTGTTTGCAGGCATATCAAAGTATGTTAAGTCAGCTTTAACATTTAACTCGAGTAATTTTTGCTCATCTTCTAAGTATAGTTTCTGCAGCATGGTACCTGTTACTTAAGTCCTAATAAATAATGGAACTTAACTCCGTGTTGTTTGTTTGCTGCTTAATGGAACCATTCAGCACTGAATGCTGAATCGTTCAGCGTTCAGCATGTTTGATTACTGCCTCTGAATGAAGAACGTGCCGAATGAATCAGAAGAATGCTGCTGAATCAATCTACCTTAAAGTGCATTCTGAATCATTAAGCACTAAGTATTTTACCCTAATACTCCTTTCACATGTTGCCTCGTTAAACAATCATATATCTTATAATATAATATATTACTATTAAGGTTAAAATAGTAAATTGCATCATTCAGAAGCTTTATCAAACAACATGTCACATTCAGAGGCAGATTCATTTAGAACCTTTGAATTATTCAGACCACAGAAATATTCAGTGCTTAATCGTCCTGTTTTAACAAACAACCCCTTAATCTTTATGCTAAAGTAGAAAGCAAAAGATGGCTTATTAGCATGTCAAGTATGATTGTGCATGTTATCGTTTTTAAAATAATAATGTAGTTTTTATGAATACAGTGATTAGAAGGTTCCATAAATTGAAATACACTTTGTGCGAAATTTACCCATTTAACATTTTTCATTAGGTATTCCTTTTTGTTGACCCGTTAGAGATATAAATATAACCGGAATTTGACCCATTCTCATTTTCTTTATTGCCAGCCCATTTACTGTTGGTAGATATCATAGCCTTGTGATTGAGAAAGATAGCTTCCCTAGCGACGCACTAGAAATTACAGCATGGACAGAGGATGGACTGATAATGGCTGCTCGTCACAAAGTGTATCGCCATTTACTGGTACTACTCATTTTCTCTTGTGTCATTCTTATACGTCGTAAGTAAAATGATGAGTATAAAGAGGTAGTGCTATTAAAATTATGTTAATATTTATCCTATTAATTAGTAGTTATCTAGGGTCAATTTTGGGGAGGAGAGTTTAGAGTTAAAATTAAAAAATTTGTTCTGAAGATCCCCCGAGTCTCGAATATCAGACATCTTTCTGTATCTACAAGCATTCGATTAATAGTTGGTACAAATGTATAAGTTCAATTTGGTTCATACATTTCATTATGAAACTTGTTTTATTACATTATTATACTACACAATTCTGATTGTTGTATTATCATTCTGTCTCACAGGGGGTGCAGTTCCATCCAGAGAGCATTATAACGACAGAAGGTAAGACAATTGTTGCCAACTTTATCAAACTGATTGAAAGCTGGGAAGCCGTTTCTGGGAATTAAGATGGCTCAGTAATTGATTAAGAGCTGCTGCTATGATAGGATACAATAAGATGAATTTTCTGTGTGACATTTTTGTTTTGACATTTTGGTCTTCAAATTTTGGGTAAATTTAATGCAGTAACTTTGGCTTTTGCTTTTATTAACTGGATTATGCGTCGAATTTAACAAACCTTTGACCTAGGACAGAATATTTTGAAGTCAAATTGCAAACGAATTCGTCACAGATTGGAGTAAAAATGACTTGTAACATATTGTTATGAAGTCGAAAAATTCTGAAGCTTTCAGCATAGCAAAATCGAATCAAATACACATTTGAATATGCCGTCATGATCCACGAGAAGATGGGAATCATTTATGATGTTACAGCATTGATTGCTCAAACTATACCAAGAAGCATATAAAGTTGACAACTTTTTTGAACATTCCAATATCTCGCTTGGTCTTCATACGAACTCCCATCTTTTCCGGTGACAATAACCGCGATGGTTATATCCAGAAACAAACCATGCTCACCACCCCTTAATCAGAGTCATGAAATACAAATGGTTGTAGAAATCGATCGGCGGTATGTTTGCGGTCGACCAACGCCAAGTGATTAATCGGTCTTGACGGCGATTAATTGGTTTCTCGGCGAAACGATAAATTATAAAGGAATCTATTAAAAATCCTAATAAAATAAGTCAATAACCATAAAAAACTAAAATGTTTAACAAACCTTGAAAGTTGGATCCATAAGTTCATAACTAACTTAAATAAAACCATAAGTCACAAGAGGAAGGAGGTCGCCGTCGCAGAAGTGGAGGTCGCCGTACGCAGAGGAGCCCTAGGTCTTGCGAACGAGATAAGTGAAGTTTTGTTTGTCGATCGATGCAATGAGGGACTTAAACCTTTTTTTTTTTAATTTTGACTTTCGTTGACCGCCAAGAACCGCCAAGGTGGTTTAGCAGGCAGCAGACCACCGCCAACCGCCTAGGCGCCGATTAATCGGCCGCCAAGGCCGCCATTTACAACACTGAAATCCACAATCTAATTCGAGTTATCAGTAACATAAAGATTTTAATTAGCATCTAGTCTCAGTTTTGCATTATAAATGGATTTTCAATAACATAAGTATTATCCTATCTTGCAAAACGGAACCAGTAACCGCAACACATGATTTCTGTCATAATCTTATGTTGCAAAAAGTAAAATGTCAAACTCTGTTACAGAACACACAACTTTCACACCGATAAAAGAAGCTTGAAATACACAGCTAAACGTTCTTAAGAAGTAGCATTCAAGAGTAAAAGAGATCAACAGCATATGCAATAAGACTGGAACACAAATTAGACAAGTTAAAGTTACTTGTTTCAACCTAAAACATAAATTAATCAGCAATTCCGCACACTATTTCTTCAGGGGAGACGCCAAATCAAAATCTCCTTCTCGGGCTTCTTGAGCGATGACTACGAGGTGATCTGTCCAAATGTGATCATATAAACAAATTACACAAACTATTCAATTTTTAATCAAGGTTACCTGACTATTAAACTGCTATATGCATCGAGTTTTAATTAAACCGAATCCTACAAAAAAAGGCTAAATCATGAAAGATAATATTTAAATTTTTGAAAAAAAAAATTGCACTGGGTTGATTATTCTATTCAGCAAACTAACAAAAAAATCAAAAAAGTTGAAAAAATTCCCTGCCATTTATTTAAATATAAAAAAAATACTTGCGACCCGAATCAGTTATATAATTTTATTGTCGGGTGAATGGGTGAACTCCTTGTATATTATCCCACATAGACACCAAGGACTCCAATAGGAACCAATTAACCAAAGAATACTTTATTAAATCAAATGAAATAGTGATAGATGTGATATAACGGGCGGATTCCCACGGGTTGGGTAGCAGCTCAAAACAGGTTCAGGTCCAAATAGGCGATTTTGAGAACATGTTAAATATTCATGGGTCATGGGTCCCCATGTTAAATTGACCCACTACTTTCAATTTCCACAATCATAAACATATGTACAAGTAATTGTGCAATTTATTATTGATTAACAAAAAAAAAAAAAAAATACTATTCTATGAGGTATGGACATTTCTGCATCAGAATTATTATCGCTAATAAAAGGTAACGTCATTCTATGAAACAAAAAACTTCAAACATTATAGAAAATCATATACATAAAACAAATATAGATTCAATATTAGTTTCATAAACATTTGTATGCATAATTGTGTATTAACTATTAAGTGGGATATGAAAGCCCTCACCGTCACCACTTCACTAAAAACCGCCCACTTTAACCATTTTATTTGATGCATTATTCAAGTGGGTGTACTTTCAACCCTTAGGCCGTTTTTACAGCCCAAAAATCAATATAAAATGGGCTACTTGGGCTGTTTTATCGTGTATGGATTAGTATTGCCAGCTATAGGAAATACTGACGAAATACATTAATAATTCTATATTAATGCAATCAAATCATATATTAAACTTTTGGGTCTGCCATAGAAAAGTAAAACATGCATTTGATGGAGTCAGAACATACCGCCTCCTGTTATTTCTCCTTTTAAAAGGACCTTTGCTGAATGCCCAATCAACATTGACTGTCTGAGTCAGCAATTCACCTCCATCCATTGTAGTTATAGCTTTCTCTGCTTCCTCAAAGTTTTCATATTCAATCAGTGCATACCCCTGTACAGAATTTTTTACATCATATACGAAAGAAATAAAATAAAATATAGAACGCTATAATCCCAACCTATCTCGGTGACATGGCTAGCTAGAAAATATAATGCAAAAGTAATTTGAAAATATCAATATACCTTCACAAAACCAGTCCGGCGATCAAGATTCAGATGCAAGTTCTTAATTTCACCAAACTCCCCAAACGCATTTTGTAAGTCATCCTCTTGAGCTTCTTCATGTACTCCGGTAACCAGAATAATCCAACCTTCAATTGCTGCAGAAATTCGTATTGTTGACAGATTCATCAAGAACAAATGCTCCACTTTTACAATTTATAGACAAGGTAACTAAAATTATATGTCTCTAAAAATCTACAAGAGAAATCTAGATTTCTGACCAACTAATTAACAAGGCATAGCTTTCTAGAACATTTTTATTATACTAGATATGCCGGACAGCAGAACTGCAAAAAACTGGTTGGTCAATTGCTGCAAAAATTAATTTTATTGAAAGATTCATCATTAGAAAACACACTTCTTTTACAATTGATATAGACATTAAAAAGCAGCAAGTAAATTGCCATCTCATGTTGCTTATAGGAAGCGTATGCTTGCAAGTCTCAAACATGTAAGAAAAAATATAAAAAGTACCGCAACTATACACTCTTTCTTGGGTACTGAATTATGACACTTGACAGAAATTAATTTAATCGTACCTGGAGGTGCTTGATATAGCTACTGATTCCAAACCATAACATATGTTATTAACCTAAAAAGAGATGAATCTAAATAACTGCATTTGGAAACACCAATTCAAAATCATTTTAATCATTCCTCAACATCATATACAACTTTGGCTTGTTGCAAACTATTCTCATGTACAAAACTAAACTTCCCCCTATGGAATCTTATTCGAATTTTAGGGCGATAAATGTGGTTCCTTTAGTTCTATGTAACATAGGAGAGTTGTAGGTTATCAGACCAGTTAGAGTCTAACTGTGAATTCTATCTGCCCAATCATCGTTTTCTTTAGAAGCCGTTCACTAATGTGTGCCAGCATAACTCACCTTATCAAGAAAAATAAACATCAACACAAATGCCCTAACAATTAACCTTTCAATAAGATCAAAACGCCCAAAATCATACAACTCCAGGTAGATATTACACTAAACATAAACGGAAGTACCAAGGCCGTTGAAAGAACACTACTATGAAATACAACTTACATCGTTCAGGACCGGGGCCGCCATCGGAATCGAGGGAATCAAAACGACCGGACATACGATTGTTACGGTCGGCTTCAGTTTCTTCACGGAATCCACGGCCTTTAGTTTTCTTAGGAGCGGCGGAGGCGTTGGCGTTGAAAGAGCCACCAGTGATGGCGGATTTAAGTTTAGGGACCTGAGCGGAAGCCCTAGGTGAAGACGCATCGACGTCGACTTCGTCCATGAGATCATCTTCATCTGGTTCGAAGTCCAAGGCGTCTACGTCGGCAGCGTTCGCCATTCCGATTAGATTATGTACTACCTGAGGTTGCCAAAAGGACGGAGCTGCGGCGTCCTACAGTAGTAGTGGTCTGAGACCTGAGGGTTTTATTTAAAACAGTGTTGTTAACTTGTTATTTGTTAACCTTTTGAACTGACAGATGAAAATAGGGTTGCATGTATACAGGCTTAGACGATGTGTATTAACCTGGACTTATTTTTCACTATTCATATCATTTTCTATCTTCAATCTTTTTTAACCCTCTTTAATCCTTTATCCTTTTTATTTTTTTCAACTATTATTTTAATTAACATAATTTAATTATTATAAATAAATTGCAAGATAAAATAATTATAAAATATTATCGTTTATAAATTAAACAAACATTTCACATTACATAAATTAAAAAAATAGAAGTATATCAATAAAAAAAAACAGAAGTACATAAATTTAAAAAATCTACTAGTCGTGCGTTGAAAGCGGATTAATGTGCTCGATTAAATCCGATCGAAGGTTGTTATGCGTTTCCGTGTTTCAGACTTCTCGGATGTTAGCATCAAATTGTTGTTCGCTAATCTCTACGTCTTCTTCCTCATTCCCTTGATTAAAGTTTTCGTCGAATGGACAAATCACTTATCCTTCGTCTTCCAAAATCATATTGTGTAATATGATACAAGCGTACATTATTCTTCGTATTTTGTTGGGGTGTCACAATCTTGTCGGGCTTTGTATCACGTGTCACCGTTGTTTTAGTACACCAAAAGCCCGTTCCACATCTTTCCTAGCCGCTTCTTGTGCTCACTAAACCTTATCCATCTTTGATCGAGAGGGGTTCCGAATGTTTTGACAAAATTAGCTCATTCGGGGTATATCCCATCTCCAAGATAGTATCCGTGTTTGTATTATATGATATTAACTTGAAACGGGCATTGTGGTGCTCTCCCGTTATATACGTCGTTAAATAACGACGATTGGTTTAGCACGTTGATATCGTTGTTGGAACTGGCTAACCCGAAAAACGCATGCCAAATCCAAAGATGTGTGATGCAACTGCCTCTAAGATAACTTTCGGTCGTTGATGATCACCTCTCATGTACTGTCATCACCATGCGTTTGGGCAGTTATCCCAATCCCAATGCATGCAATATATGCTTCCTAACATGTCGGGAAACCCGTGCCTAGCCTCATGTGCGGCGTATAAATGCTGAATATCATGGTAAGTAGGTTTACATAAGTATCGCTTACCATAGAGAGAGATGATACCTTTGCAGAAATTTTGTACACGGTTAATGCCGCCATCTTCAGGTATTCGTCAAATCCGTCAGCGGATATACCATACAACATTTGCCGAATTGCCGAGATACACTTTTGCAAAGGAGATAACTCTTTCCTACCTCGAGCATCGTAGCCCTGTACAAAATATGTGTCCCATTCCTGAAGGTCCGTTACTATCCATGTGAATAGTCGTCTACTCATATGAAAACGTCTCCTAAAGTGCTCGTCATTGTAGTTGCGGTCATCGGCAAAATAATCTGCAACAAGTAGGTCATGTGTAGTTTCACGGTCTCTAATTTGATCCGGTACCTGCCGTCTCGTTATTGGACGCGATATTTCTTCCTCATAATGTGAAATAAATGAACGAGTGACTATGGGAAACAGTTTCCAAAGTTGATTACTATGCTTTGAAATAAACCCTCAAAAATATATTACATGTTTTTATATTCAACATTATTTCAAATTTATGTTAAAAGATCAGACTACTACACAAAACATTATAAGGCCCAGCGGTAGACCGTTTTCAAACCAGATCCTATTAGAGGAGGTCTTTAATATTGTTCTTATATAAGTATAGGTTAAGAGTCATTTTCATAAACTTTTTTTTCTCATTTACGAATACTAACAAATGTTAAATTGAATTCTAAAATTTTTCAATCACCTAAATTTCGCCGTTACTCATCAATATATATCATTTCTACCCTTAATTAATAGCGAAATGTTTTTGTTTGTTACGATTTTAAGAGAATCTTTATATATATATATATATATATATATATATATATATATATATATATATATAGAGAGAGAGAGAGAGAGAGAGAGAGAGAGAGAAATTGGATCAATAAAAACCATGTGTTAAACAAAGAACCTAAAGAACCAATCTGGACCTTTGAATAATCAATATCAATGGATGAGATTGATCGATGGCAAAACTGTAATTATTATGTATTAATTTAGGAAGAATAGAGCAAAAATGTAATTATCCCCCCCAACACCCACGATTTAAAAAAAAACCCCCAAAAACTTTAAATTGCCATAATTTTTTAAGTTTTGTGAATTTAATCAAAAAAATTATATCATTCTTTTAGTTTTTTAATCCTCTTTCAAACAAAATCACTCTTCCTATACTTTTCTAAATTTTTTTTGAAAATGAATTATTTTTTTGCATTTTGGCAACTGTACAAGAAAAACACCATTTTTTTTGCATTTTGGCAGCTCGTCGCTAATGAGCTGAATGTCGTCGCAAAAGGTTCGTCTCAGATCAGAAATTAGCGACGATGAAGTTAAATCTGTCGTCGCAAATAAGCAAAGTCGTCGCTAATGACCTTGCAGTCGTCGCAAATGGTTCGTCTCAGATCATAAATTTTGCGTTTTTCGTTTTTTGCATTTTGCATGTTTATACGGATTTACATTCTGCATTCTGCATTTTTTTTGCATTTTGCATGTTTTTTGCTTTCTGCATTATTCATTATTCATTCTGTATGTTTTTTGCATTTTGCATTCTTTATGTTTTTTGCATTTCTGCATTCTGCATGTGTTTTGCATTTTGCATTCTTTCATTCTGCATGTTTTTTGCATTCTGCATTCTTCATTCTGCATGGTTTGAATTACCCAGCTCAAAATGCAAATTACGGATTTTGCATTTTGCATTTAAGCTTGAATGAATCAAGCATCTAATAATTTTGAATTTTGGCAGCTGTAGTGTTTCTGTGTACAGATTTTGCATTTTGGCAGCATGTTGTGTTTCTGTGTACGGAATTTTGCATTTTGGGTTTACATATTTATGTTTTTTGTATTCTGTATGTTTTTTGCATTTTACGGATTTGCGTTATACGGTTTAGGATTTATGTTCTACGGATTTTGCATTCTGCATGTTTATATTTTGCTATTTTCGTTTTTTGCATTCTGCATTTAGTATGAACACAACTCAAAATGCAAATTTTGCATTCTGCATGTTTATATTTTGTATTTTGCATGTTTATATTTTGCATTCTGCATTTTACGTTCTACTGTTATATGTTTATGATCTACGGATTTTGCATTCTGCATGTTTATATTTTGCGTTTTTCGTTTTTTGCATTCTGCATTTAGTATGAACACAGCTCAAAATGCAAATTTTGCATTTTGCATGTTTATTTTTTGCATTCTGCATGTTTATTTTTTGCATTATGCATGTTTATATTTTGCGTTTTAGTATGAACACAGCTCAAAATACAATTTTTGCATTCTGCATGTTTATATTTTGCATTCTGCATGTTTATATTTAGCATTTTAGTATGAACACAGCTCAAAATGCAAATTTTGCATTCTGCATGTTTGAAAAAGGTTCTGAAATATATCAAGCCCGGTCTTGTTTGAAAGAGGACGAAAAACTGAATCTAACGGTATAATTTTTTTGTTAAAATTGTTAAAAACGAACGAGTTATGATCATTTAAAGTAAGTGGAGGTTTTTTTTTTAAATTGTTGGGGTTGCTAGGGGAGGGGCTGTGAGCGACGATGAAATTGGTTTTTTTTTAATTTTTCTTTTTTGCTCCTAAACTATGTGCCACGTGTCATCACGAGAGGAAGTTCTTTAGGTTCTATGGTTAAGGGAGGTTCTTTGTTTAACCATACCCTATATATATATATATATATATAACACTAATTGAGATAATATTTATTTACGGTCTTAGTTTTTATTTTAACAAATCAATTTTGATTATATAATCTTGATAACTCATTTATTTAAAATTGAAGAATCAATTTTGAATATTTAGACGTCAAGCTTTCAAATATATTTTGAATGTAAATATAATAAGTAAATTAGTTTAGTATTTTAACCTTATGTATTAAAAAATTCTGCAATATATTTAATAAGTTATAAAACGTTAAACAAATATTTTATATAGATTCTTGTATTTTTTAAATTATTAATATTAAATTTATTATATATATTTTTATTATTAAATATATAATACGTATCTTCATAAAGTATGTATCATAAATTGTATTATAAATCTAATATTTAAATTTTAAGAATCTACTTAGTAATCAAATTTTAAAATATATAGTACAATATATAAAATATACATATCAATGATTATACATAATTTTTTATAGTATTATTTACTTAAATCATAAAATATTGTTTTTGCCATCATGATTTACAAAGATTATATTTATGTTTAATGAGTAAATTACACCAATCGTCCCTGTGGTTTGTCACTAATTTCACCAATCATCCCTGAGCTTCATTAATTACACCAGACGTTCCTAAGGTTTCACTTTGTTACACCTGTAGTCCCTGTCCCAACTAAAATGACTAAAATACCCTTAAGCTCCTTTTTTAATTGTTTTTCTTGATTTTTAATTGTTATTAAGCTCCCTTCCTCCCCGTCAAACCTTTTCCCCTCCATAAGTCACCGGTGCCCTCCGCCCTCTTCCCTCTACTCTCTCTCTCCGCCGCCGTCACCTCCACAACCTCCGTCGGCCTCCACAGAAGTCCACCTCCAACGCCGCCATGGTCAAACGCCACACCTCCGTCGGTTCCAACAAACTCTGTCTTTTCTCTTTTGCCTTCACCGTTTGTGTGTGTGTGTGTGAGAAAAATCTGATTAGCGATTAGGGTTTTAGTAGCGGTTAGGGTTTTTTGCTTTGTTCTTGATCTTGTGGGGGTGTCGTTTGTTCATTGATCTTGTTTTACAGATCTAGGCTAAATGTTCTTAATCGAGATGGTGGTGGGATGATGATGATGGTGTGTGTGGTTTGTTCGTTGACAGATCTGGTTTGTTTACAGATCTGGGCTGAATGTTCTTAATGGAGATCTGGGTTGAATGTTCTTGATGGAGATGGTGGTGGGATGATGATGGTCATGGTGGTGGGCTTGATTAGGGTTTGGCAAGATGGTGACCGGCGGTGGTGGTTGTTACAACCTATGGTGGTGGTGACTCAATCGACGGGGAGGGGTGGGGCTTGGGGTGTTTGGTTTTTTTAATTTTAAGTTTTATTATTATTAGTAAATTGTTTTTAAATATTAAAAGTATTTAATATCAATTTAAAATCAAGAAAAACAATTAAAAAAAGGGGTTAGGGGTATTTTAGTCATTTTAGTTGGGACAGGGACTACAAGCGTGACAAAGTAAAAACCTTAGGGACGTCTGGTTTAATTAATGAAGCTCAGGGACGATTGGTGAAATTAGTGGGAAACCACATGAACGATTGGTGTAATTTACTCTATGTTTAATCATACTTCATAATATCATATATAATCAAATTCTTACTTTTATCATTTTAAAATACTTTATATTTACTTTAAATTCTTTTTAATTATAACCAATAAATACTTAACTTAATAACCTTTAAAACCAGCCATACTTGAAGCCTGATGGCCATGACGAGCTCGTTATAAACTTCTTGAATTTTTACACTCGTCATGACTAAATTTTATAAGTGAGACAATCGATTCTTATGTAAACAAAAGTTTATTATCGTTTCTCTACTCAATTTGATACAACCCAATTTTATCACTTATTTATTATTTATTTGCAACATATCTACATATAAACAAGAAAGTAGAAATCGATCACTATTTTGATCTCTCTTTATAATTAAACTCTTTTATTACATAACCAAATGTTTATGATTCCATGATCAACTTATTAAGCAGTAAAATAACACCTGAATTATCTTTATATGCCTTATTCTTCATAATTTCGAAAATAGTCTTCTTCATTGAAGCTCAGTTGATACTTTCATTCCTGACTTGGAGAGAAAATCCCAAAATGTTTCTTAAATTCTGCTCCAGGTTTCTTGTTTTCATCAAACATCGCAAACAAATACGTTTATATAGATCTTCCGGTCGTCCCTTTAACATGTGTGATCAAATTTCTTCTATACATACTTCCGGCATTCATCCTCTACCTGACTATCGCCTGCCGACGACCACCCGCTTCTAATGGCGTTGCGGACGTTTTGCATGGCCGGGCGTACAAAATTTACGTATTGACTGTTTTCTTTATTTGGGTCGACTTCATTTCCAACAACGATGTGTTTGATGTTAACGTCCGGGTAATTCTGGATGTTGTCTCGAACCCACGTACGTGTTTGCGGCGCCTTGGTCGTTAAGGGATTGGAGGACGTCGTTAGGAACCCCGAGCCTGATCTCGATATTGGTTCCTCGAAGTGCCTCAAGAGTGGAAATTAAACCTCTTACTATGAGAAGATTTATAAGTAGATCAAGTAAGAAAAGTGCTGATGCCATGGCTTCTTTTTTATGAAATTTGTGTTTGTGATTTAGCCATATTTATAATGAACAAAGTCCATGAGTCAATTTATGTTTTGCTAGAATAATTAATATACTTTGTTTTTATTTATTTAATTGAAGAAGAAACAAGTTTTTATAAGTAAATGACCCGTCAAACAAGTCATGGGGTACGACTCTATAAGTTTGACTCATTATTCTTCGAGTCAATTTTGTGATTGAAGAGTAGCGTATCTAACGGTATGAATGTATGATTGATTAATGTTGTGGAAAATGTTAGTTTAATAAAAATATTTGATTAAATTTGCTCTTCATATTAGAGTGGAAGAACATACTGGATACCCGTCGAGATATATAGGTCGGAGGATCTGGTGTGATGGTACCGAGGGAACATCGCCTTGGGTCTTGGCTGTCATGCCTCCGAAATACGCCACGTCAAGACATGCAAGATGACGAAAGATATGAGGATTATCTCTTTGTCTTTCTCATTCTCTTATCTTTAATCTTTAATATATATTAAAAAATAGCATTATAATGTTATCATTGTGGGGAATGGGCTTAGTGTCCGGTTTTGGCTGGATAATTGGTCGGGATTTGGGAAGTTTGGGATGTTGTTTCCAAGGGTTTTCAATAGAGTTAGAGATAAAGAGTCATTGGTGGGTCATATGGGTTCTTGGGTCAATTCGGTTTGGGTGTGGAGTCTGGATCATTTGGGTAATGGGCGGGGTAGGGTGGGCTCGGAAGTTGAGATGCTTAAGTCCATTGTGGAGCAGGTGTCCTTAGTTCCTGGTGCAGAAGACTCTTGGAGCTGGAAGCATCAAAACAGCTCGATTTATTCAGTGAAGCTGATGAGAGAGATACTTGAAGAGAAAAGATTGGTGACTCGTCAACAGCAGATACATCAAGGCACAAAGTGGATCAAATGGCTACCAAAGAAAATTAATATTTTCAGGTGGAGAGCTGATAGAAGAAGACTACCGGTGTTGGTAAACCTCAGTAATCGCGATTTAGATGTTCCATCAATTTTATGTTCGCGTTGCTTACAAGACCAGGAAGACAATTTTCATGCTCTTATTAATTGTAAATTTGTTGTGGAAGTGTGGAAAGAGTTTTTCAAATGGTGGGATGTGGAGATGAAAGAAGCATCTGATATTGAAGACATTTGTAAGATGGGTAAAGATTCATGGACAGCGGGTCAAAGGATATTATGGGCTGGTACTGTTTCGTTCTTAGCTTACGGTCTGTGGAAGTGGCGAAATGATTTAGTGTTCAGGCAGAAAAACAGAAGAGGCGATGAAGTCTTTTTTGAGTCTCAGTTACATGCGTTTCGGTGCTTAAAAGAGAAGGCAAAAAACAAAAGAGAGCTGAGATTGGAGTCGTGGTTATCAAATCCAGTGACGGCTGCAAAACTAAACTAATTGTTCTTATATTGTAGTTGGTCTGCATGTTGTACTTCAAGTAGAAAAAGGAGTGGTTTGGTGTGTGTTTTTTCGTTTGGTGCACTGTACTTGGATGCCTCTATACCTTATAGAGGTGTTCTTTTTTATGATAAATTGATGCTTTTCCAAAAAAAAAAAAATGTTATCATTGTATTTTTAGACTTTTTTTTACCAATCATGTCTCTTTATTTTGTCAAATGTACGTTTTTTATATTTAGTTGTTTGTACGTCAAGACCTTAAGTTTTTGCATATTGTTCAAAAAATTTATTTTTTAGGTGATTTAATTTGTTAAACTTAATTAATATAAAGAAAAAAAATATTAATCAGTAGATGTATTTTTTTATGGTTATTTATGTAAACACGTATAACAATTTGATTAAATTTATACATTGAACTTTCATATCCGTGATACTATTTTATTTTAGGAATTAATATTCGAAAATGACATTATAACATTTTATTTCTAGTATCTTCTTTCTTTGTTATGTGTTTTCTATCATAGAGATCAATGGATAATCACATGCAAGCTTCAACGATTCACGTATAGCAACCATCTTTTTCATTTTTTTCTACACGTATACATTTGATAAGAAACTCATCTTCTTCATTGTTTGCTTTTCAATTATGAAGAACATATAAAATAGCTTTCATCGGCTCCAAAGAGAACTTCAATGGGATAGTTCTCAAGAAACAACAAGAAAAAAAGGTACACCAGAACTACAAACGACAGTCATTTAGAACTTAGTAGTATCAATTGTAAATGATGAAAAACACTCTACAAGTGTTTTTGTAAGCGATATATTTAGTTGTATGTTTATATTAATTCCTAAACTTATTACATATTTATATATTATCTTACATCTTTCTTTATCTGTCTCGTTAAACCTTATTAAAAATGTTTGTCTTTTATTTTATATCCACTATATTAAAAACAATATTTGTGGAGAACATAAACAATGCTCGTGACATTCATTATTATTACAATATTTTTTTATAGGTTTTATAATGGATTTACTATCTAGAAATATTTAAAATTTACTTTAATATTCTTTATATTTATACATGTAGTGTTAAACTTGTTTCCTTTTAAATAATAGCTAGTGAGATTGTCCGGTAGAAAGATGGTCAGATAAAAATTAAAAATATAGAGAAAAGAAATTATATTGATCTAAATATCTAGTCATGGTAAGATAGGAAAGATCTACCACTTCTTTCACCAAAGTGCTACATCTACCACTTCTTTCACCAAAGTGCTACAATAATGTAAGCTGATCGAATTGTTAAAGAAAAATGTTTGCTCTCATTTATAAGAGTAGATATTTTATACACAATCATAAAACAATAATTATAATATTATACTCTCAGTTTTAGAGGCGGGTTTAGGATTTTTATTGACTGGTGACATCATATAATGACAAAAATAAAATCCATTAAAATTAAGGATGTTGTTCGAGTTTTTTTTCAGGTTTCTAGAAAATCGGGTCGGATTAACAAGGTTTCAGCTGTTGTTCTGGTATTTTAGGGCCAAAATTTTAAAATAAAACACAACTTATATGAAGCTCTGTTAAGGTAATCTTTTTTTTTTGAACTGCCAAGATAATATTTCATTCACTTATAATGTTTAAGTACACACTGATAGCATCTTAACTATCTACATAAATCACACTACATATCACTAGCCACACCACCTACATACCAGGATCTTCAATACATAGTACGTCAAGACCCGGCCGATCTAATATATTTTAAAGGTATAAATTGAAGATTAAACTATATCTTCATTTATTTATAAAATTTTCATTTTTATTAAATTTTGGTAGCATAAAAAACACTTGTGACACCCCAAAATTTGACTATGACACTGGTTTGAAAACGTTAAATTTGCAACTTTATCTGCGAAATTGACTAGAGTCCATGCCGCCGCCATTTAACACATAGATCCGCCTATGCTCGACTCACAAACTTATTAGCACTTTTTCTATCTACAAGTTTAGTAGTATAATTATGGGTTAAAGTCACTGAACATAAACATGTTTTCCCCAATGTTCCGATATGACACATTAATTTTTTTTACACATCTGACCATTTAACTTACAAAAACCGTGTCGATATGCCCATTTCACGACCTGCAACCTTTTCAACCGGTTTCAGTCCGTTTTTTGCAATTTTTTGGTCGATTTTTGATCGTTTTGTGTGATTTTTTTGTAGAATCTTGTAAATTATCATTATACCTTTCAAATGACACCAATTTCATGAATTATCGTCAAGTATTGAGGGATAATTTCGAGGTCAAAGTTTCGTTTTTTTTGTGTTAATTGGTTAAAAAACAAGGCAGAAAAAAGACGCGTTTTTAGCTCGATTCTTGATCATTTTACATAATTCTTTTTATAGATTGTCGTAAATAATCTTTTTACCTTTCAATGGACACCAAATTAATGAAAAACCATCAAGTGTAGGCCAAGTTATTGCTAATTAAAATTGATAATGACCCTATTCGACACCCTTACGGTGTTTTGATGAATTGACACATTTTAAACTCGTTTTTAATCGTTTTTTTGTACTACTTGATAGAAAACTCGATTACATTATCATAGAGTCAAGAATCATTGTTTTTCGTTAAATGTACATGGAGAATTTTGGCTTCAAAGTTTCGTTTTCGAAGTAAGGAAAGTTGGAGAAGAAGATTACCTGCTATTGCAGGTCAAAATCAACAAAATGGATATAATAACACATTTTTTACAAGTTAAATGGTATGATATGTAAAAAAAGTTAATGTGTCATATTAGAACATTGGGAAAGCCATGTTTGTGTTCAGTGACTTTAACCCTATAATTATCAAACTAAATGTCTTTTTATTATGACAAATTAATGTTTTATACAAAATCACATTCCTTACTAAAATATTTAGAATTTATCTAAAATTTGCTATGTCATGAAGAGTACCCCTTCAAACATATATGCAACTCAATATTTTCCACATAATGGGTTAGTTATTTCTCCAAATTCGAATTTTGTCAATAGAAATGTGAAATTTGACATAAGGTGATAATGAATTTGATAGGAAAACTAAAACAAATTGAAATTTATGAGGAAGTTATCAACATATTGGTTAGGAATGAAAAACTAGTATGAACCCTTAACTTAAGGTATCGAAATCTTTTTCTCCCTCTAACGAATAATTATTTTCAAACAAAACTCATCACATTCAAAGAGTAATAATTTTACATATATATATTCAAATTTACAAAGAGAAGAACACCTTAATACCATTAGGTCGACAACCTTTTGATTTGTTGCTACAAATTAAATAATGAAATAAATAATTATAAATATGTTTTAGCATTTTAGTACAAATATCAGTTTTTATTTACTACTATATAATTAGTTTCACACACTCTTTTCTCAAACAATTATATGACTAATAATTTCAGTTCAGTATTAAATCTCAAACAATTTTTTTTCTCAACCACCAATACTTAAGATCAATCTCTAATCTTCACTATAAACCTTAATTCAGTATCCACTACTAAGTTTTAAGACAAAAATTAAATTAACAAGTGTAGAATAATGAAAACTCGCGTAGGTAAATTGCATTATATTTACAATTATTAAATTTATAGAGTATAAAAGGTACTAGAGAAACCATAATGTAAAACCCAAATGAGCCCTAACTCATTATCCACCCTTCATCACCGACCACCACCTCAACTCTGAAATCTCATTTATTCTTCATCGTTGCATGATACGAGTATCGTACTAGTAACTATAAGCATATATTATGTAGTGTTTATTTTAGAAGAGTAAGAAGAAGTAAATGTCTTATGTCTTTAGTGTTATATTTACAGAAGAAGATACGACTGGGTTTAAACTTCTAAAGAAAGATAAATGATATTTAATTACTTCTAAAAGTTAGAAGAAATAAATTTTCCGAAAAAATTATTTTTTTTTCTAAATACACGCTTTTCTTTAAATATATCGTTTTCCTCTTTTTTTTCCAAGAATAGTGACAAATGAGAACTTTCATATAGGAGATGGCAGCATCCTTAATAATCTATGTTTCTTGACAATTCAACTTGGTCGACAATTATCTTAAACCTAGTGGCACATTGACTGACAAAATACTAGTTTGGATCCTGCCTAACCTTAACCAATTACCAGTGTCTCCATCTCCTAATTAATGTCCCTTAATTGCCCCAAACACCACCCGTATTCGGAGTGCATGACGAACTCTTCATAAACTTCTTAAGTCTTGAGGTCGTTATAAATCAATTTTATAAATGAAATAATCGCTTTTCATTATATAAATTAACAACATTTTTTATTGTAATGATATACGGATCACTTCTCTACTCAATTGTGATACAACCCAATTGTAACACTTACTATAATAATAATTATAATAATAATAATAATAATTATTATTATTATTATTATTATTTGTTTGCAAAATATCTATATATAAACAAGGTAGTAGAAATCCATCACTATTTGATATCTCTTTATAATTAAACTCTTGTGGTACATAACCAAATGTTTATGATCCCATGATCAACTTATTAAGAAGTAAAATAACACCATAACTATCTTTATAATGTCTTATTCTTTATAATTTCAGTCTTCCTAATTGAAGCTCAGCTGATACTTTGGTTGTTGATTTGGGGAGAAAACACCAAAATGTTTCTCAGATTTTGCTCCTGGTTTCCTGCTTTCATCAAACATCGCAAACAAATACGTCTCTATCGATCTTCCGGGCTTCAATGGCGTTCCGGTCGTCCCTTTAACATGCGAGATCAAATTTCTATAGTAAGTTCCAGCATTCTCTACCGTCGCTAGACTATCATCACCTGCCGACGGCCACCCACTCTCCGACACAACAATCTCAACATTCCCCCCACCAAGAGGAGCTTGAGCCGCGTAATGAGCGTCTAATATGGCATCGAAAAGGTTCGAATACTGTCTCCCGTTATCATCGATCACCACTGGTCCAGAGGCGGTGAACAACGCGTACGGGAGATTCGAACCCGGGTTGGCGAAGTAGGGGTAGATGTTGGCTAGCATCGGGGAGCCGTTTTCAGCTAGAAATCTGATTATCGGCTCGATAAACCCTCGCACATTGTCTTTAAACGCACCCCGGTTCGGTGGAGACGAGCTGCCTAAGAGACCGGAGTAGGTTGCTGTCGACACCTTAATTTGGTTATCAAGGCCTGCGCTTTTAATGGCGTTGTGGACGTTTTGCATGGCCGGGAGTACGAAATTTACGAATCGGCTGTTTTCGTTATTTGGGTCGACTTCGTTTCCGACGGCGATGTATTTGAAGTTAACGTCCGGGTAGTTTTGGATGTTGTCTCGAACCCATGTGTTTGCAGTGCCTTGGTCGTTAAGGGATTGGAGAACGTCGTTAGGAACCCCGAGCATGAGCTCGATATTGGTTCCTCGAAGTGCCTCGAGAGTGGCTCGATCCGGGTCGTAGATTCGCATCCTCGTGATGCCGTTGTTTCTGTAAAGGGTTACGACGTCTTGTTGGGAGGGTAACCCGTCACCGACGCGCCCGTAACACACGCCCACCGATTGCGCATCTATATAGAAACAAGTAAAATGAAAGTTATTACTTATTAATTAAAGAGTTGTGTTCAATATAGTTCATATAAAAAGCATAGTCTTAAATTTTAATATGTAATCACATGTGATTCAATATAAAATCACATGTGATTCAGTATACAATCGCATGTGATTGTAAAAACATTACATGTTAATTACGAAAATGTCACTCCTCCCAAATTTTTAAAATTCAATCTGGACAATTGATGAGGCTGATCCAAGGACTAAAATTAGTCCCTCGGAACTATGCAATAAGTATGGATTATATTGAACATTTCTCAGTAATTCATTTTTCTTATAAAACAAAACTAGAGAAATCTATATTTCTCTACGTGTTATGGGAATAATAGGAGCTACCGACATGAGCATAAAAAAGAATATGTTTTTTTATTTTTCTGATAAATAAAAGAAAAGAGAGGAAAACCTGTGACTATGAGAAGATTTATAAGTAGACCAAGTAATATAAGAGTTGATGCCATGGCTTCGGTTTTATGAAATTTGTGTTTGAGATTTAGCCATATTTATAGTGAACAAAGTCCATGAGTCAATTTTAATTTTACTAGAATAATTAATGAACTTTGTTTTTATTTATTTATTTAATAGAAGAAAAACAAGTTTTTATATGTAAATGTCCCGTCAAACAAGTGTAGAAAATTTCAACATAACAACGTACGAGTCTATAAGCTTGACTCGTTATTCTTTGAGTCAATTTTGTGATTGAAGAGTAGCATATCTTACGGTATGATTGATTAATGTTATGGAAAATGTTGTTTAATATAAACATTTGATTAAAATTGCTTTTGACATTAGAGTGTAAGGAGAGGATACCGGATATCCCGCCAAGCTAGGTCAGAGGTCTCTGGTGTGATGGTACCGATGGGAACACCGAAATTCGCCACGTCAAGACATGCAAGACGACGAAAGATGGGAGCAACATCTCTCCGTCTTTCTCATTTTCTCTTATCCTTAATCTTTAATATATATTAAGAGAATATGATTAACGGTATCATCGTATTTTTAGAATTTTTACTACCAATCATGTCTTTTTATTTTTTTCAAATGCCTATAGAATTAATTGTTTCTATATCAAAACCTTAAGTTTTGCATTTTGTTCAAGTTTTTTATTTTTTAGGTGATTTAATTTATTATAACTACATTATTTTAACAAAAAATTTATTTAAATCGTTTAATAGATACATTTTATCATGATTACATATGTGTGTAAATAATATATCAATTTGATTAAATTAAATCATTGAGTTTTTCATATCTGGTTTGTGATGCTATTTTATTTTTAAGAATCAATTTTCAAAAATGACATCATAATATATCACTTCCAGTACCTTCTTTCTTTGTTATTTTTATTTTCTATGATGGAGATCGATAGATTTAATCACGATTCAAGTTGCAATCATTCATGTATACGGCCGTCTTTTTCGTTTTTATTCTTCAAATATACATTTGCTAATAAACTCATTTTTCATTGTTTACTTTTCAATTATGAAGAATATAAAACTGTCTTCATTAGCTCCAAAGAGAACTGCAATGGAATAGTATTAAAAAAAACAAGAAAACACAATTCACCAGACTGACAATCATTTTCAAAACTTAGCATTATTTAATTGTAAATGATGAAAAACTCCACATACGCCTTCAAGTGATATATCTATTTACGTTTCATATTAATTCATAAACTTATTACATAGTCATATCTTATCTATTTCATATTTTATTATTTGTTTCATCAAACCTAATACAAAATGTATTTCGTGTATTTATATCCACTATATAAAAAGCAATATGATGAAAAATATATATAATTCTTGTGACATTTGTTATTGCAATGCTTTTTATATGTTTTATAATGGTTATACTATCCTGAAACATTTAAAAATAGCTAGTGATTGTCTGATAGAATGATGGTCACAGTTTTATTTATTTAAAAAATAAAAAAGACGGTGAGAGAAAAATCTAAATATCTAATTAATCATTAGGATGGTAAGATAGGAAAGATCTGCCACTTTCACCAAACGCAAAAATGATATATCCTCCTATTTTTGTCTCCTACTACATCCTCCCTACTCACTACAAGATGACACGTGAATTTCACTAATTCTCTTTCCTCATCTCCTACATTGATTTTAACATTTGTGTTGATCATATGAATAGGAAGATAAGTAGGAGAATAAAGTAGAAGGATAGATCACATCGATCAATTATATAAATCTCCTTTCTTATTAAAATTGTTGAATTAATCTATAATTTGCTATGTCATGTAGAGTACCCCTTCAAACATGCAACTCAATATTTTCCACATAATGGATTAGTTATTTCTCCAAATTCATTTTTTTCCAGTTGAAATGTGAAATCAAATTGAAAAAACAAATTGAAATTTATGATGAAGTTATATTCATATTGGTTAGGAATGAGAAAAAAGTAGTATTAACCATATGTTTTTATTTTGGACAACAAACACACATCCTAATTTATAACTATATGTTTTTAGAAGGAATTGAATACACAATCTTAAAAAAACACTTTGTTACAGCTAGATTAAAGACTATTTAATTTCTTACTATAAATTAAAATAGTGAATTAAATCATTATAAGTATGTTTTAGAATTTTAGTACAAATATCAGTATTTATTTACTACTATATAATTAGTTTCACACACTCTCTTCTTAAACAATTATATGACTAATAATTTCAAGTCAGTATTAAATCTCAAACATTTTTTTCTCAACCTAATATACTTAATATCAATCTCTAATTTTCACTATAAACCTTAATTATTCAGCATATCACTACCAAATTTTAAGACAAATTAGATTAATATGAAATATGTCACTGTAAATAATAAAAAACTTTGTATGTATTTTGTATTACATTAAAAATTCTAATGAACTCTAGTCTATCTATAGAGTTGTGTCATCCTATACTAAACCTTAATCTATATTCTCTAATAATCACCTCATTATCCATCCTTCATAGACGACCACCGCCACAACTCTGATATCTCATTTATTCTTCATCGTTTCATGATGCAAGTATCGTACTAGTAACTATAAGCATATCTTATGTAGTGTTTGTTTTAGAAGAGTAGAAGAAGTTAATGTCTTACGTCTCTAATGTTATGTCTGTAGAAGAAGATACGACATGGGTTAAAACTTCTAGAAAAGGATAAATGATATATAATTACTTCTAAAAAATTATATAAAATAAAATTTCCGAAACACTTATCACTTATTCTAAATAGACAGTCTTCTTTAAATATATTATTTTCCTTTTTTTCCAAGAATAGAGACAAATGAGAACTTTCATAGGAGATGGTAGCATCCTTAATTATGCTTCTCAACTATTCAACTTGCTCGCCAATTGTCTTAAACCTCGTGGCATATTGACAAAATACTAGTTTGGATCCTGCCTAACCTTAACCAATGTCTCCATTTATTAACATGTCTACATTCGAACAACCAAACAACATTCTCTAGCCATCTCCAAACCAAACAAAACATTCCACCTAAATTTGAAAATTTCAAACTTCTCAATAAACAAATACATATATCTGTTAATTTCTTCTATGAAAAATCAACACATACAAACAAGGGATATAAGTAACACCAAGAAAATTAATTCCTAAGTGTTCTATTTTATTGCAACTACTGTTATGATTTTTTTATAAATTAATTCCATAACGACCTATGAGATAAGACGATGGCTCTCCCATAGTTATAAAATTAGAGGTGGTAAGAAAAGGGCTACTGTAACAGGTAGCTAGACTGCGTATATTTAAGCAAATGATCAAAGAAATCCTGACTATGAAAACTGTTTTTAAAAGAAAAGAAAAGATATATTAAACTCCATAATCGAAATAACATAAGTGATATTATACCTGGCTCGTACGTTCTTTTCTTTATCATACTGATAATCACAATATTCATCTAATTAAAAACTCTTTTAATACACGTACGCGACAATGAAAAAGAAAATTGCATTCATCCTACGTGAAGTGGCTCATGGCTGAGGGCTCACGTTAACAGGAGCGGAATCAGGAATGGGGCAGCTACCCCCAAACACTTGAGATTTTTTTTGTAATTTTTTATATATTAGTAATATGTTGGGTAATTGCCCTCTTAAAGAATTGAAATAAAAATTCTATATAAATTTTTTTATATATAGCTTGGTTGCTATCATTTGGTTTTGCTTTTACGTGGATAATGATGAAGAATACACTTGGCAAAACAAATGAGTTATCATCAACATTAATTGCAAAGATTAAAATATATATAGATAGATATAGTAAATGCAATGAAATTAGTTGATATAGCAAAAGATATATTAGATTTATTGAGAAACAATGGGTGGGAACAATTGGATAAACAAGTTTCTTTCATTTTGTCACAAACATTGGCGGATTATCGGAAGGGGGTAAAATATAATAATTTTATTTTTGAGAGAGTCATCATTAATTTTCTTTTAAGATACAAATATATTATTATATAATTATAATTATAATAAAATATTAATGTGAACAATTTAGACGAGGTACAATCCTCCATTGCCCCTATTAAGTTCCTCCCTGGGCATCATCGTTCGAACGATGGAGAATTTATATAAACTTTCAGATAGACATTGTTGTATGGTTCATAAAGTAAAAATTCTCCATCATTATGATATTCAAAACGATCATAAATTGGATGGTTCACAACGGTGAATTTACTTATATAGTTCTAAGGTCCTAGAAATCTTTGAAATTTAATTAGGATGTAACAGTTTATTTGTAGGAAGTACCTTGTATGACTACTAAGAACCCCTTTAATTTATAATTACAAACCATTTTAAATTTAAGCATCAATTTAATGTTTTACCCTAATCAATTAGGTTAATGAACTATGTGGTTTCAGATTTTAGATTCGCCGGTGATTCAAGAACTTTGCAACAGATTTGATAAAGTTACCACGGAACTACTATCTTGCATGACATGTTTAAGCCAGGATGATTCATTATCATCTTTTAACCAAGATATGTTGATCTTTTGAATTTTTTTGAGGTGGATTATGTTTATCTTGAAAATGACCATGAGACTTTCTTCTTTGATAGAAAATCTAGTGTCAGACTTTAATACTTCGAAGCAGGGTTCTAAAAAACGTGTCATGGTGACGCCAAGGCGCGAGACGTGACTCCAACGTTAAGAAACAGCCCTTGGCGCTGAGGTTAGGCGTGGTGTAAGACAAGGCGCCTTTGCACGCCAAATGACAAGTTTTTTCAAGGCGTGGCGTGTAGAAAATATTTTTTTTAAACAATTGACTTTTTATTTACATTTTGCGATCGCGTGTATCGAACTTTTATAAATTTGTATTTTGTAATTTGTATATGTTACTTTTCTCCTAATTTGTGCAACTTTGTGTAATTTGTATATTAATAATAACAAATTGGATATAAATATTTATAAAATATACACAAAATTGTCACTTTAAATGTTGCCTTAAAAAACGCCATGTGTTCGCCATGGCTCCTAAAGCTTGAGGCTACCACATCGCGCCTTACGTATTTAGAACCATGCTTCGAAGAGAGTTGAATGTCTTGTTGCAAGCTAGGCGAGACAAAGAAACATAACATTTACAGTTTATAAGTTGGTCAAGTTAGTTTTGCTATTACCCATTTTAACAACTTCGATTAGAAGATCATTTTCAGCCATGGTTCTAAAAAGCTCGTCTTGGCTTCGCCATGGCTCCGCCAAGGCTTGGACGTAAGGCTTGATGTATGCAAAGACCCAACTTGACGTGCATTTACCAGTTACAAGCCTTGCCTTGTTTTTTGAGACATTATAAAAGTATTGAGTCATATAAGCTGAATATATATAGTTATTCAGTTATAAGAACGGTTGAATATACTAAAACAAACAAAAAGATAGATAAACTATGTTATAAATCTATAATTATGTGTTATTTTTGTATAATTGTATACTTATAATTGAAATTATATACAAAATTGTCGCCTTAAGTCATGTCTTAAGAGACACCGTGACCTCGTCATGGCTTCCAAGGCTTGAGACTTGACCATGTCGTTAGGTCACGCCTCACGTTATTTAAAACATTAATTTCAGCAATGGAACTTGTTAAGACTCGTTTATACAATGAAATGGGATATTTGTGGATGAATGATTGTATAATTTCATATATCGAGAAAGAGGTACTTCAGAGTATCGACAATGAACTAATAGTGAAAATGGTTCAAAGAATAACACTCAACATGATCAATTGCCGAAGAGATCCTAGATAAGTATTTAGGTCAACAATTGGTGAGCATTGCTTCGGTTGATACTTCTTGCCCCACACGAATAAATTTCAGGATCCGTCTTGCGCGTTAAAACCACTCCAAATATGAAAGTGTTTGACGTTGAAAAGAAAATATAATAAAAGATACCTTAAAGTCCATAATAACATTAGAATAAGAACAATGTCTCCACTCAATTCTTTCATTTTATTTGAATTTGGTATAAAGAGCTATATCACTATACAACAAATGAAAAATAAAAAAACATGTATACAACACCCTCAGAGCATATCAGCTATACGACCGAGCCAACATTTGTCAAATATACAAGTCCTTCATGCCTGTTCATCTCTTGAATCAGTATATATCATCGATAACACCACCACTTGTACACGCTGCATTCAGGATTGTACCACCGATACATACACATAAGACTCGTGGTTTAAAAATGAATTCCCAAAGAAAGTTACCTGCAAGAAAACGGTTTCTGAGGTGCTGATCATGTGATTTCAACCCGATTTCCGCCCCCACAAATGATCATTTTGTACATTAGAATATGCTTGATCATCGCACGTCTTTATGCTCTCATGCAAATATTTGAAGTTTGATCATAACTTTCATCCAAGAGGAACATCAAATATTCATTGATTCTCGCCATCGACTATATGAAGAGGCTTTTTCTTGACCCTTGGATTGGGAATAAACAAACGGTCTTCCAGAATCTTGCCATCGCCTGCTCCCACTTCTCTCGAATGTTGGGCTTTGGACGTCTGCAGCCATTCTTCCCGAGCTGCTTCTTGTATATTTGTTGACTTCATTTCTCATATCTTCATCCATATCGTATTGTGACCTCTAAAAAACCAGTTAATATAACATATATTTCCAGTAAACAAAGAGAATAACATGAATTAACAGTACTCAAAGTGGCCATTTTGGCCCACTAAATTTAAAACAGGTCGACTCATTGGGTTAGTGTTTTGTATCTAAAGGGTCAAACAGATAGGAACAAGTCAAATGGGTTAAAAGTTATCCAAAACGTGTTTTAAGTGAGTATAAGCTCCTAAATCATTTTATTGAAGAGACAGATAATCATTGAAATAATATAAATTTTCTAATCATAATCGAAAATGCCATGTACAATCTAATTTTTGGACAAAAAGCGACTTCGGACAACCCAACCTGTTTCGACCCATACAGAAAATGCTTTGACCCTATATCCAACCCACCCATTTAGCCACGTTTAAACATTAGGGTATGTTCTCGAATTTGGAGAGAAAAGAAAGCCAGAAAGGTGCAAAGCAGAGAGAGGAGAGAAGGAAAAGAATGTCATAATACTTTTATGTATCCCTCCCTCCCTCCCTCTCTCTCTCTCTCTCTGTGCATGTTTTCTTGAGTAGAAGAGAAAGCTAGAAATTTTACAATTATACCAATTTTCTGTATCAAGGATAGTTTTCTAACTTAAAATGCTTATAAAGCCTCCCACTCTTTTATCTCAAAATCTTCCCAAAAATATTAACAATTATATATGTATGTGGTATGTGGAACTCTTACAAAAAATTTCGATTTTTATTTTCAATTTACAGATAATATTAATCTTATCTAAAATGTGGAAAGCATGCTGAAAACTTTATTAATTAATCACCTTGGAAGGGTTTGAAAGTACAGCATAGGCTTCTCCAATCATTTTGAAAAGCCTGTCAGCATCTTTGTGAACATTTTCAGCTATTTCCTTCCACACTCCATCATCTCCATGATCACTTCTACTCACCAATAAGGCAGCCTACATCAGCAAATACATAAATTATTAAAAACATGAAGGTTAGTAGGAACCATGTACAACTTCTGGAGGTGGCAATTTCAATTCAGTCACTTTCGAAGTTCAAATCAGGAAAAAAAGCCAGGAGAACTGGTCAAACAAGTTAAAAATGACCTAGATTCTATTGTGATCATATTGTTTTTTTATCATGATCAAAATGTTAATAATTAATGGAAAAATTGGAAGGAATAAAGAACGTTAGCAGATCAACCCAACCCAACCAAGTCCGTTTCTAACTTACTAACAAAGGGCCCATAACCCATTTCAACCCGAAACATGTGCTGACCAGTTACCCAACCCACATATCTTGCCAACTCTAACAACTTTTATCAATTCCAACAATGTATACAACCTTATCAGGATGATGTTTTAGTGCAGCTTTCCTATACGCCTTCTTGACTTCTGATGCAGCAGCAGTTGATTCAACTCCCCTGTAAAGTTTCAGAATCACATCACAACTCTATATGTAAACATGTTTGCGTAGCGTTTACACTTTTCGACCCATTTACTTATAAATGGGTCGATTCTATTTTCCATCTCCTAAATCATTTTATTATAGAAAATAATTACCTGTTATTAACAATGTTATTAGTATAATAAAATTAGCCATAACCAGTGCCAACCCTTTTGCCACCTTTTTTTAATTCATGATTCCAAACAGAAGTTTGACTGGTGAATGAAGATACATCAGAACTTACAATATGAGGTACATATTTAAGGGAATATTCTTTCTGGATTCTTCTTCTATGTTATAAAGCCGGAGCTGAGCTTGCCTTAGCTCATTCATACCACTTGATTTATCAAACACACCAGAAATAGTGCCTTTTTCCTCCATTTGTGATGTCAGCAGAGACACCAATCTCCTAACATCTTGACCGGCTTGGCCATAGTCTCTAATCATCTCATATAAGCTGGCACGTCTAGAAATTGCCTGAAATAAATATATATTTTATAATGATGAACCACAAGAAAGAAAAGCATTCGTTGTTGAAAACACTTATAGATAGAGGTGGAAACATGAGTGGGTCGGGTAATGGGTCAAAAAAGATTCATGTCAAATGGTTAACTTTTACTACATGTCGACAAGGGTTAGCTTTTGTCTGACATCTTAAGTTTTTTTAGAAATTACCAATGTGTCAAATCTGATTACAAAGTAAGATTATTTCAAATGTTACGATATCTTGAAGAAAAAAATAAAAAATGACTTGGGAGGGAATCTCTATTTCAATAATAGTAACTACTAAAATAAACTATTTCAACAATAGTCTGCATTGTAAATATATTTGGGCCACTTTCGACTCGTTCCCTTTTTAGTTAACTTTTTTTACTTAACCAATTTGAGATAAAAAAAGAACAAGTCAGAATAACCCAATCATCAGTAACAACAACAACAATACTCAATCCCACTACCGTGGTGTATGAGGGAGGTATAATGTAGACAATCATTACCGAGATTGCTTCCCGAGATAGACCTCCGGAGCGAAAACGGTAAAATTACCACCTCTAGTCTATATTATAAGTGAATCATGATATGATTATGGATCCCACAACTACACATTCAAACTTTTTAAGATTGTTATATTTTCATCATATTCTTGACAAAGGTAAAATCGAACTCCCTCCGGCCCCAAAAAATTGCAACACTTTCTAGTCTGGGTTGCCCCAATTGAAATGCAAAGTTCCCTTTGAAATTTTCAATTCTGAGTTACTTTACCCATTAAAGATGATTACTTGAAAATTGAAATATCAAGATTGGTTTAGCCTAGGACTTCTTTTTGGTTTGTCCTTGTTAATTGACACTGTGGAAAAAAAAACCAGGTTAAACGTTCTATTAAAAAACTTAGGCTTTGGCAACCAAAGCATGGACTCCACCATGACATGAGATTTGAGAAAACTTAGGCATTCTGGTTGGCGGGACTGACTTCTATGGAGTTGGTAGCATCCAGTGGATTCAACCCGGGGATCCATTCCTCGACATTAGAAGTGGCAATTTCAACCCAATTACTTATAGAAGGGTTGATTTATGTTATCCTCTATCTCTAAGGGGTCAAATGAGTAAAAAAATGAAAATAAAAAACCTAGAAAGGAAACAACAGATCGAAAGTTGCCCCACATGTATCTTTAATGCATAAAAGTACTTTATGTCATAATTCAAAAATCCAGATTGATACTGAAATATTTAAACTGTAATTATATTTGGCATACTAATTAGGGAGAATTTCATATATATCCTTCTAAACTGTAAATATATAAACAGATCGAAAGTTGCCCAACATTGTTTATATTAATTTAATTCTATTTAGTTATGATATTAATAACTTCTATATGCATATATTTTTTCTCTCTTGCCGTTAGGTCTTTCGGGACGCAGTCTCTCTACTTCAGCAGAGGTATAATGTCTACATCTTACCTCCCCCAATCCCGCTAAAAGCAGGGTATGGGCAATGTTCTTGTTGTTCATATATATCCTTCCAAAACTTCTAAATTACGTAATATCCTTACAAAACTTAAAACTACATCTATATCCTTCTAAACTATTTAAACTCACATATAAATCCAAATACTTAATTTATTCATTATTACATCATTTATATATTAATAAACATTATGTTCAAATTGATTTATATATAAAGTTACCAAATTGCCCCAATGCAAACAAAAAAGAGTACAGTGAAATACCCTGAACCTTACCCCTTTCCTCACCTTATCGTTCCTCTTCCTCTTCTCCCTTTTCACCTGCTCTCACCGCCTCGCTTGCAGATTTTCCGGTCACTACATCGTTGTTCACCGGTCAAGTTCCTCGTTGCCCTCCACCCCCCAACTTTCTCCTTTTCACGCGTTTCCACTTCGACCATCGCTCACGTTTTTCTAAATTTATTTCACTAGCTTTCCTTATGTTTGTCGGAAGTCGGAACAATTCTTGGTACAAAAACCGGGCATGTAAATGATTTCAACTCAATCTGCTTCGAGAGGTTTTATGTCGTCTGTTGCATAATCGAAATGTGGGTTTGCACTATTAATTTAAGAAGCTTGTGTTTACTAAAGGAGGTATGATTTGTTTAGTTGTCGCTGTTCTTTTATGGGATTTTAGTGGGGCTTTTGGTGGTATTATAGTTTCATACTTTCATGAACAATGGTCGAGTAGTTGGGGTGTATTTTATGCTTTGTTTTTAGTTCAATCTTCCTGATGATGTTTTTGCTTTAGGTAAATGTTGCAAATATTGTGTTGTATAATCACTGTAAGTGCATGGTGAATTGGCAATTGAGATCGCAAATAGTTTTTCTCATGATTACATTGATTTGCCTGCCAAAAGTGTATTTTATAATTGCTACATACAAGGCTCCGCATACCGTGATAATTTTCTGGTAATTCTTGATGGGGGTACTTTTAGTAACTTTATATAAACATCAATTTGAAAATAATGTTTATTAATATATAAATGATTTAATAATGAATAAATTAAGTATTTGGATATAATATATATAGGGGAGGGTTCAAACGAGAACTGTTTTTCGTACAAGAACTACGAGAACCAATCTTAGCCGTTGATTTGATAAGTGGAATTCATGGATGTAGAGTGTGGGGGAATCAAGTGTGGCAGGGTGCATGTGAGGAATTCATGGGTGGGCAATGACATTGAAAGAGGGGGAATTGGACGGTTGGGATTGAGTCTCCCATTCTCATTTAATTTAAGGTTCTCATTTGAACCTTTCACTATATATATATATATATATATATATATATATATATATATATATATATATATATATATATGAGAATTTAAAGAGTGTAGAAGCATATAGATGTAGTTTTAATTTTTGTATGGATATATATGTAATTTAGAAGTTTTGGTATGATATACATGAAATTCTCCCTACTAATTATTTATAAAGATTAGAACTCTTTTGTAATATAGAGTATAAATTTAGGGTCAACCGGAGCATGCCTGGTTCAACAGATACAAAAAAAATTTACATGTTTTGACTTAGGCCCATTTTCACTAACAGAAAACGTGTGACCCGCAAGTGTTGTCATCTCTATTGATGAAGCCCCATGGGATTTATAAGTCAGTTTTTGTATCTATGTGCCAAGTCTAAAGATGAACTTTTTCGGACAGTGAGGGAAGATATGCAACTCTTATTTCAATTAGTGAGAAAAAGCTCTTCAAAAAACAAAAAGAAGTTATATGTTCCTCATCATGCCCATGATCTGTAGCATACTTGCATAAAATTCAGCACTATAATTAACAGTGCAAAAACTGGTGAATGTTAGCAAACCTTGAGATAGCTTGGGTCAAGAGCTATAGCTAAGCTGCAATCTGCAATGGCATCTAAAATTTGACCCAAAGCTTTATATGCTGCAGCACGGTTGCAAAAACATATTGCTGCAAAAGGGCGTGATTCAACACTGCATGACAAAGCAGATGTGTAATTTTCAACTGCCTCTGCATACTTTCCAGATTTAAATGCTTCATTTCCTGCTGCCTGCAAACAAAAATCAATTAGATTATATTATGCAAATCCCACAGAGGTAAACAAGTCATTTCAATATCTTTAAATCACAAGATCCTTGTTAAAGTTTAAGGGAAATATGTAGCAATGTACTTGTTTCCATACCTTACGAGATAAAAGCTCACTTATTGTGTCAGCCAAAGGTATCATTGATTCCAAACTCATGCTTTCTAACCTGGAAATCAATAAGACAAATATGGCAACTTAAAAGAAAAAAAAGTCCCACAAAATGCTGAGGTAGCACGATGAATTGGAGCGGATGGGTTGAATAACTGGTAAAAACAGGTTAATGTTGGAAGTTGGAACAGGTCATATTTAGTGCCCGATACTGGCCGGGTTGCCCAGGAACACTTTGTATAATAAATTCCTAATGTTTATATATAATTACCAAAACAATATAATCAGTTTATTACAAGAATAATCTAAATCTAAATATTTTAATAAAAGGGATTTATGAGGTTGTATGCATTAAAAAATACACTTCAAGTGATTTTCAACCCAATTGCTAGTTTATATACTCGGCCAACTTGAGATAAAACTATATACCAATCAATTTACTCAAAAGTAACAGGTTTGAGAGTGCCACCTACATCTAACAAGATGTTTACCATAATAACAAACATTAAAAACGCTACTCGCACCAAAATGGTAAAACTTTTAGCTAAATCTGATTATATTAGCCCAAAAAGAAGGTAGGAATACCTTTCGGTAATATGGCCAGAACTCTCTTGCTTTTTAATGAATGCATGAGCTTCCTCTAATTTTCCTAAATAAAAATAGGATTTAACAATCAGGTTTGATCTCCATGAGCTGGAGCTTGAGGGTGTTTCTATCTCAGCAGAACTCAAAGTTTGCTCACACATCTGAATAATCTGCTCGTATCTCCGTAACTGTGATAAAGACAAAATAGTATCAAAATGTAAGCTATATAAAACAATGATGCAAAACCATAAAGTCAGATTACTTTGTAAGCTACTTGCAACATCCCAAATATATGCAACACTTCCCTTTGGAATTTTGGTCCCAGAAAATGCAACCTTTTACTTTTTTAGTAATTTTTTTAATCCAAATTACTTTTTTGCCAATTACTATAAATGGCAAGATAGGCGGGTTGTCCGGGTTTTGAGTAATGGATATAAACATAATATTTAATAGTATGGCTAGGGTTAACCCAAAACATTAAATTGTCCATTTAAAGAAATATTTAAGACATTAGAAATAATATTGTTATAATAATGATAATCTACGAGGCTGTATGCATTGACCCATTCGACCAGTTCTTGAATCAACCCATTCATAAGAAAATCAGTCCACATGCCACATCTACTAAATAAGGTCAGTACTTGTTATCTTTGAATTTTACTTCATTTTGTAGTTGTTAGAGGACAAATATTTAGCCAGTACTCCAGTAGACAGACATTTTCTTTAACCATGTACCAAGTCAAACTTTGCATAAGGAGTAAATTTTCAAGCATCCAACAAATAAACACGAACCATGAGTAAAGTATCTGCTTTCATTTGAAGCAATTGCTCCGAGTAACTGCTTATCTTCAAAGCTTCATCAATAACTCTCAATGCACATTCTAACTCATTGGGTGTTCTTCGTGGAAGTTCGGTATATTGCTTCAAGCACTGCGTCAATTTCTGAAAACATACAAACCAAATTTTTTTAATATAATATAAAGATAGAAGCTTAAGAAGGGCATGAACTGAGTGTGTAACTGGATAAATTTGATGATGTAATAATGTATGGTAAATACATATTAAGAGAGAGTGAAACACCTGTGCCTTTTCTAGACCTTCAGAGGCCTCTACCAACAATTTTCTGTCCACACAGACATCACTCCCCGACAGCAAGCACTTCATATACTGAAGGGTTGCACTTTCAACTTCTCCAATAGCAAGATAACAACTGTATAAATAAACAGATTATTACCAACTAACAAAACGCTATTATATTTGTATGTCTATGCACACATACATGTACACATGTATTTTACATACATGCATGCATATATGAGAGTGTGCCCCCGCATATACACATATACAGGTCTTGGCATGTTAACATGCTTGAATACAATAAAATAGGAACTACATGCGTAACACTGTTACTACAGGTGACATTTTTTATCCACATTACTAGTGAATGTGCCAATTTGGGTTTGTGTTATCTCGTACGGGTAAGATGGCAAAAAAAATAAGTTAGCGTAAAAAGGAAGAGATAAAAAAAAGGTCCCCCATAGTGTGTTTATAATGCATAAAACCTCATCAATCATTTTACTAGATAAAATTAATTCTTATTAGAATAATACACTTTTTCTAATGATATGTGTCGCACTAATTACTTATCAAAAACTAATACTCTTCAACAAGATGTGTTTCGGGACAATTCTGCCTGACCTGTTCGTGGTTCGACCTATTACCCAACCCATTTGGCCCCTTTATAAGCATAAAGAACTAAATAATGCTATAAACCAATATAAACTATATAAGTCTAACAGAAATGACACTTACTTTGCAGCACGAACTTGGACCTTGAGAAAACTTGGATCTATTGCTGCAGCCATCAGACAATCTTTTAGAGCATCTTTCATCCTTCCAAGAGAGATCCTAGTTGCTGCACGGTTGCTATAGCATAGCATCAAAGCCCTAAGGCAGCCTTTAGATTTCTCAGTTTGAGAAACCAAGTTTAACCCTTGTGTGTAATAATCCTCCGCTTTGGCTAGATCTCCATTACCATAAGCTTGGTTTCCCCTAATATAATTCAAAATCACATTTAGAATACAAGGGATCGTTTATTGTCGAAGTGACAAAATGGTCAGGTTGGGCAATGGGTCCAAGTCAAAACGTGCAAGTTTTTAGTACATGTCGAACCCAGTACAGGTCAGATTGGGAGGTTAAGTTTGACCCACAAACACTCTCTTGGTCCAGATTGTTAACTTTTTATAAGTAATTAGTTCATTGAATATTATTACCAAAAGTATGCAATAACAATTAGGGCAAAATATACATAATCACACGTTAGATGGGGTAACGCACTTTGTTTGCTCCCACAGAAAGGCTCAAACTTTTCAAAAAGTTTTCAATTATAATAGGGCAAGCTGTACCAAAACGTATTCAACTAAACATGTTTTGTTATTGTATGTATCGTTCTTCAAAACCACCTATTGATGTAACAAACTTTTAGATACTCAGCTTTTGCAAGTAAAGTCACATGTTTATGTATGAAACTTTCATCATTATTTGCTATTGTATGTATCCAAAATACATCAAAAGGTATGTTTTAGACTACGATATGTACATTAGTAAAACGTGTATAGTTGGATACATATTGGTGTAGTTTTCCCTTTATAATAATGTTGTGTGTTAACCAATTTTCAGGTGGCGCATCATCACCACGTTGAGAGAAAAATAAACCCAACATGGCCACAGTTACTAACACTTCAGCTGCCACATCATCATTTTGGCCAGCTACAGTGATGACTCTAAATTTAAATAATCAAAGTTTCAACCTTTTTTATCAAGAAAATTATAAGTTCAAAGTTCAGACCTATTGTGTGGGTGCATTACCCCAAATAGAGATCCGACCAGCATTCGTTACCTTTTATGCCATTACCAACCTATATTGTTCAATAAACTGATTCACAAGGTCGTATGCAATAATAATACACTTTAGACAACTTTCGAACCATTTGAGATATAACCTAACCCAAATCAACCCATTCATTAGTAAAGCATGAAAAATGCCACCTCTGAGTAATTGATAAAACTATACAAGTTATAAGACCATAGAAGAAAGAAGCTCAGACCTCAATCGCCATTTCTCACAGGCTTCCTCTGCTGCAATGCTGACTGATGTAGTTGATAAATTTCCATGCTTTGAATCTTGATCCTTTATCGGTTTAAAATCATCCTTAATTTTACTTGATAATGCTGACCTATCAGCTTTTTGGGTATTCCTAGGAGACAAAATAGAGGAAGATGAAGCATAAGAAGTTTTTGCATCGGATGTTGAACTGTAAGAATCTTGACCAGTCTTCAACCGATGTTTCTTTCTATGCGGACGTGACCCTGGTGACAGTTGATTTTGACCGGACGTAGATGAAGCAAAAGTGAAATTCTCCTTGCTTATACTTTCTAACTTCGAACCAAACTTAAACAACCCAGTGCCCGTTTTTTCTTGATTCCCAGAGGTTGCAGCGGAACTCAAGTCAGAATCCAATGCAGTAGCAAAAGTATCACTACTATATTCTATATTTTCCATCGCTGACTTAAAGGTTTCCGTCTCAGAAACTTCACATTGGACATCACCATCATTAACACCTAATCGTTTTGTGGCAAAAATTAAATCTTCATCTATTGTGACATTTGAGTTAATTATATTTGATTCACTTGACATACTATTTTGGTCATTTATTTGGGAGGTAGCATCATCAGAAGTCACGGAAGTTCCTCTAGAATAATTACCAGCTAATGTCTCATGATACGGTGAAACATCCATTGGCGAGTATGCTTCAAAACTATCAGGAATTTGAACTGAACTTTGACCAAACACAAAGTTTTGATTAGGCTGCAGTTGACTAATCACAGGCTTTCTAACCTTTCCTTTCTTTTTCTTTAATTTAACTTCAGGAATGCTTTTTGCACTAGAGAACAAGTCTCCCTTAGTATTGGGGGTTTTCAGTTCTACATTCGGAGCCCGGGAATTATTCAATTTGCTAGAAAAAGTAAATTCAAAATTCCTTTCAGGTCTACTTGTAAATTTAGGATTACCAAATGGCTGGAAGTTGTTAGATGATGTGGTTTCATATACTTTTGGCTCAACATTTTGACCAAACACAAAGTCTTCTCCAGCTCCACCTACCTTCAATTCGCGCATCCTATCTGATATTAAATCAGCCTTCACATTTTCTTCAATATGCTGCGTACCATGATTTACAGACTCTGGCCTTCCAAGAACACTATCATTAGTTCTAGTATTTGATCCGAAAACAAAACTTTTTTGTTTATCATCTCCAGCACCACCAACTTTCAGCTCCTGCATCTTATCTGATATTAAATCAGCTTTGATATTATCTTCATCATGCTGCTTTCCACGATTTACAGACTCTGATCTTCCTAACATATGTTCATCACTCTTGCTGTTCCTTCCAAATACAAAGCTGTTACTGGGGTTGCCCAGGTTCATTTTGTGCATCTCGTGTTGCAGTGATTCCTCCACATTGGTACGGAATGTACTGGTAAACCGGCTCTTTGTTTCATTCGTGTCTTGAAAACTCTTCACACTTCCATGGTTACCCGAACTACCAAAATCTCCAATGTTCAATTTGTTAACTTCTTTTGGTAGTTGATCGACCATGGATTCATTAAAGCTCTTTTTACTCTCATTTTGAAACGCCTTAAAGCTAAATGCAGCATTGCCCCTAATTGCATTGCTATAGCTTTTATCACTATCAATCTGCATTTTCCTCAAATCATCAACAACCGAGCTAGCAATTCCGCTTTCAGAATATGAGCTAGGATCGTTACTACTACCTGCTCCAAATGTAAAGGACTTCTTCAGACCAACATTCCCAGTATCAGAATCCTCAAATACCGATTCAGATGAAGTCCGAAATGGGTTAAACCCTTGACCAGGTTCAGCCGAACCTTCCCCGCGACGGCTTCCTGAGGCAGCAGTAGACCTCGGATTATGGGAAGTTTGCCTTCTCATCTTCAATAACCGTGGTCGTGAAAGATTAGAAGCTGAACCAGCAGCAACCGGACCTCCCGGAGCCCTAGAAGCCGCTAACGGCGAACTAAACCCTGTAGTGGTGTTCGCTTCATTCGGGTTCCGAAAACCGTGATTCGAATTTGATGATGAATTGTTCATCTCATTTATAAAATAGCAAAACGCGTAAGAAGAATTGGAAGAAGAAAACTGACCGGTGCATGAACCTAGAACCGCCGCCGGCGACATCTCCGGCGAGATGAAGACATTAAACCTGATGATTGTTGTTGTTGTTGTTGTTGACTTATTTTGTGGTTAAATTAGATCGAATGAAATCATACAAACAAATACATGAACAAATTTCGTGTTGTGTGCGCTTTATTCTGAATGTAAAGAGTCAAGTTAGGGTTTGATCCATTTTGTTGTCCCCGATCGAAGGAATCAAAGAGACTTGATTTCACGGATTACACGATAGTTTTGTAATAGTTAGCTCCATTAACATCGGGTAAATTTTAACTCGCATATCTACAAATATTAACAGAGAAATGATTTGATTGTAAATTTTTTTTTAATCATTCTTTTTCGATGTAATTAATGTTTGACTAGTATAATGCATTATTTTTTTATATTATCTTTTAATTTTGATAGTTTTTTTATTTTGAACAGCAACAAAAAGACTAGATGGAAACGAGCTTCGGCATTGTCATCGCCCGCATCATAAGACCAGAAATTTTATTACGAAAAGCCAATAACTAGCAAGATGCTAGCATACAAACAAAGTTTAAGGACAAGCAAGGGGATTAATACACCAAGTAGACCAATCAGGTACACTTTTCTTACTCTCCCTGTTTAAGATCCAAAAAAGAGGACAGAAGACCCCTGTAGCTTTGCATCTTCATTTTTAAATTTCCTCCAATTCCTATGCTTCCAAATAGACCATATGTAGGTGTAGATAACCCCTTGGAACCTTAGGAGATAGTCGCCTTTTAAATTGGAAGCATAACCCCAGCTAAAGAGATCTTTGATATCCGCAATAATAGAAGCATCAACACTCCACCATCTTGAAATCTCCATTAAAAAGTGACGAGAAAAAGGACAGGAGATAAAAATGTGTCTTTCCGATTCGATCGCACCATTACATAACAAACATAAATCAGAGATTAGCGGGATCCCTCGTTTAGAAAGATTGGAACAAGTAGGAAGTCTCCCAAGAAAAGCTCTCCATGCTGTAACATTTACTTTGTTGGGGACTTTGTTGACCCAAAGAAATGACCCGAAGTGACTATTAGGAAGGTGAAGATTGTCAAAAGCCCATCGCAACGACTGTGTGAAAAAGCCAATGTTAGGAGCATAAGCCCAGGTCCACCAGTCCATAGGCCCACAGGAACTGAAAGACCTGCACAGTGAAGAGAGAAGATCAAGGTGCTGCAAGTCAGCATCAAATGGATTCTGCCCCACGTCTCGAGGAATCCTGTAACCGTATCATTGTCACCAACAATTAACTTCAGCAACTAGACAAGTTTTGTTGATTTCCAAAGCAAACAGAGAGGACAATAAAGATTTGAGAGGGTCACTCGTAATCCAGGAGTCTTCCCAAAAACGTAATGATGAATTATGGCTAACATTACGTTGAAATAGATCTTTTAACGGAATTCTCACATCCTCAAAATCGGACCTAATTTTTAAAATATTTCTCCAAATGCCAGAAAACTTACTGAGTTTCTTTGCAGAGCATTGACTTTTAAGAGACCCGTGGAGAGATACGATAACCGAATGCCACAATGAATTAATCTCAACTCGGAATTTCCACCACCAATTAGCGAGTAAAGCAATGTTGTGCCCGTAAAGACTACCAATCTCCAGTCCACCTTTGTTAAAACTAGCAATCGTTTGAGGCCATGCTACCCAAGAGATCTTATTCTCATTTGAGTCTGCATCTAATACTTTCAAGTTGTTGTAGAACTTTTTTCGGTGCTTTGAAGAGAGAAAAGTTATAGAGACAAAGACTTCCGAGCACCGATTTACAAAGCAAACGACGACCCCCAATAGATAATGCTTTGGCTTTCCAATTTGATAATTTAGATTGAAACTTATTGATGATTGGGCTCCAATTATGAATTATGTTCATGTTAACACCGATCAGGAACCCAAGGTATTTTAATGGAAAAGAACCAGATTTGCACTTGATTAAAGAGGCGATATTTTCAATCTCAGATCCGTTAACTCCTACTCCGAAAATGTTGCTTTTCTGCATGTTGACTTTCAGCCCTGAACTTAACTGAAAACATCTCAAAAGACGAGCAATATTAATAGCGTTAGAGCGTGACCAATCACCAAGAAATACAACATCATCAGCGTATTGTAGGTGAGAAAGGGTAGGACCTCCATTTGGAAGCTTAATTCCGTGGAAAATACCTTTCTCAATAGCCTCCTCCATCACAATATTCAGCCCTTCCATAGCAATTATAAAAAGAAATGGGGCCATGGGGTCGCCTTGGCGAACTCCTTTTTGAGGATGAAATTCCAAAGTCGGAGAACCGTTAATTAAAATGGATGTTGAGGCAGAATTCAAGCAGCCCCTAACCCAAGTTCGCCATCGAGAACCGAAGCCCATATGAGACATAGTCTCATCCAGATAATCCCAATTAATAGTGTCAAACGCTTTTTCATAATCAAATTTTAAAATCATTAATTTGCGTTTGGAACTCTTGCTCCAGTTAATAACTTCACTAAGTATCAAAGGACCTTCAAGAATGCTTCTGCTTTGTAAGAAAGCAGTTTGGACACGACTGATTACGTCACCGATGACCATCTTTAAACGATTAGCCATTAATTTAGTAACAATTTTATATAGAGAATTAACTAGGCTAATTGGCCTATAATCAGAAAAAGCAATAGGTGAGGAGCATTTAGGAATCAATGAAAGAAAGGATGCATTACATCCAGCATCAAACACGGAAGATTCCTCAAACCCCCGGATGGCACTAAATAAGTCAACTTTGATAGTGGACCAAAAAGATTTAAAGAATTCCATCGAAAACCCATCGGGCCCCGGCGCCTTATCACCACTACAATCCCACACAACAGTTTTAATTTCAGGATCCGTAAAAGGATTTTCAAGCAACTGAATCTATCAATTCTTAATTTTTAGAATTTATTGCTACAGAACGAAGGTCTAACCCTCCCTGAGGAAGAGAATTTACCTGAGAAATAGCAGAGTGCCTCCTCTTTAATCAAATGAGTTTCTCATAATATATAATAATAAGGTTGTGTTTGTTACGGGTGGAAGTGTGGAACGAGAAATGGAAACGAAACTATCATTTCCTCTCCTTACCGGAAGATGTTTTAGTCGTATAGAAATTTAATTGGGTCATTACGTACGAAATGTGATTCCATTTGTTTTAATGATTGGTGTGAGCCTAGACTACTGGTTTTTCCTTATAAAATCTTGACACAACCTCGTTTTAAATTTATAAAAAACGATGTTACTAAGCAGATACTACACACGACTCAGGCAAGTATAACCTGGTCAATAGTAGTATAGACTCGGTAAGACCGGATATCGTTCCACCAGGACAAGGAGCTACCGATACTTAAGCTTCATTGTTGTTCGATCATCGGAATAAAAATATTAAAGCAAGTAACAGAATGAACTAAATTAAACAGGAAATACAGTAACTAAAACAGATTAACACTGAAGGCAAACAGGTAGGATAACAGATTCACTCAGGCTTTCGAATCATCGAGACTAGTCATGGCAATGACACAATACAAAACATAATATGGATACTTGAATAGATTAAGCTCATAGCATGCTGTTCTAATACTCACAAGACTACATTATCATACAAAAATCATCACTCGAGTTATCAAGACTCAGACTTAGCAATTAAACATAATCAGGTAAGCAACGGCATATAAGGATTTAACTACAGATCCACCAGGTCACGTTCAAATCAGACTACAAAGACATACATCTTTTCAAATGACATATTCAGTAGTCCTCAGAACCAAAAAGGTGTTAAAGTGGTTAAATAAGTTAAAACAAGCAAAAACAGCAAACTGTTGTGAAAATACCTTACTACGGCCGTACGGATTTATTACTACGGCCGTAGTAAATTATACAGTTCCTACGGCCGTATGGATTTCTCACTGCGGCCGTAGGAACCAATACGACAGAACAATCAAATCTAACATAAAGGCATTCAACAACAAATTACAATCTAGATTTTAATCTCAGATCATAAACACATGTAAACTGGTACACTGGGGTCACAAACTCCTCTAAACTCAAACCACACAATTAAGGGGTTTTAATGATTAGCCACATGATTACTAAAGATATGAACATGTTAAACCTACCATTTCTAGTATAGCCAACACTTCTTGAAACATGAATCATGTGATATGCACATTGAACACTAAGACAAGCATAACAAGGGCATACATGTGAGTTCATTTCACCATCTAAACATACCAACAAACATCTTTGTGAACCCTTTAATTATTTGTAGCATGTTAGACCAATGAATACACCAAATGACAAGATTTTCATCTACAATCACAAGGCATGCATAAAACCAACATATGAATAAAATGACCAATAATGGATGAACCTACAAGGATTCAAAGCATATTCCAATAATGATATCTAAAGACAACCATGCAAGATGTATCATTTCTAATAACAAACTTAACATGGAATTAATAAAATCAACCATCATTCTTGAATATCCATATGCTTAAACATGAAGGAGTTATCCTATACACATTATCACACATGAACATGGTAAGATTAAACATACTAAGTTGATAAAACACATTTGTATTCAAGATCAAACATGCATATATGAATCAAGTCAACATAAAAATCAAATATATTGTCATAACTTAGCCAAGAATCATCTTGGCCCAAGTGAAATGAGTTTAGTTATCCATATACAATAATAGTAGCACTACAACATCAGGAACACATGGGTACATGAATGATATAATAAATGGAAAGAGTATACCCAAGCTAGCAATGATAAAACTAATGAATCCAAGCTCCAAATGTTGTTCCAAGTCTTCAAGATCCAAGCTCTCCTCCTTAGAATCACCAAGAGAAGTCCCCTGGAGTGTTAGGATGTTTAGAGAGGGTATATGGATGTGTTTTTCCGGAGTGGAGTTGAAAATGGTAACCCCTTGCAAAATGGCAGAATTCTGCATTTAATCTGCTGTAAGTGGACTTCCTACTGCCGTAGGAAGAATCCTCTACGGCCGTAGGGTGGCTGGGACAGATATTCTCCGCACGTAATGTTAAACCACTCAACCGGGACACGCAAAGATCTGCAGGCAATGATGGTTTCAGAAAGACAGGCTCCTACGGCCGTAGTGACTATATCCTACGACCGTAGTGATCATTTTTTCACTATTATTCAATTTTCTTCTATTCTTCCCTTGTTTTGGCCATTTATCTTGCTTAAAGCTCTTTTTAACCTGCATGGTGAATGTTAAGCATATTAGATCAATAATAGGAGTAATCACCTTGTATTTGGGCTAAGTACGGGGTATTCTAGCATGTAAAACATGCATAAAACGCAAATATCAATGATACTTATTCATTTAAGGATGGATGTTTTTTCCCCATTCCATATAATGGAATGAATTGCTACAATTTAATGAATAGTTAATAATTTTTCATTCGTAGAAAGATGTTTGATTTGTATTTTTATAGCTTGTCTATGACTTAACTCTTACATTCACTTGGATGATTTAAACCCTAAACTAGATCTGGTTCATTTTATGAATAATTTGATATTTTCTTGAACAAGTGTCTGTTTTTTCCAATTAAGAATCCTTAAAGCTTCTAGCTTTAATTTTTGCTTGTTTGTTTGTTAATTGCATATGTTTATCGATAACAAAAGTGTCGTGATTGTGTGATTTTTTCTACTTTTTGATTAGATGGCATAGTAGGCAATTCCTTAAATATAGAAGTTGAAATTGAATACTAATAACCTAGTTAATTGTTTAAGGTTCTAGGATTACGAGTGACGAGATATCCAATCCCATATTTGAAGGTAATTCGAGGTGTGTTGATTCATAGGCTTAATGATAAGAGTCCTAAACCGTGTCTTAGCATTTTGAGAGATTGAATGATAGTCAATTATTCAACCTTTAAGGATTTCATCATTAACCGATTTTAACTAATCAGATATATGTTTAAGGAGATATGAGTTTAAGTGAATTACATATTCAATATTGTCCTAAATCTCTTTTCCTCCTAATTAGTTGCTTTATTTTGTTAGTTAATTATAATATCGTACTTTTCTTTTAAAAAAATTAGATAGGTTGATCTATAAGGGTTTAGTTTCTAAAAGTGACATTTAGTGTATCAAAGTTTCAAAAAGCTACTATTTACTATACTCTTTTATCATCATTATCGATAACTTTTCATTATTATTTATTTTATTAGCGACTTAATTTCCACATATGTTGTCATGTCATTAAATATTGTCAAATCATATTTTAATCCTAAATATAGCTTTTATCATCATGAAGACGAACTTGATGAACAGCATGTATGTGATCCGGATGCAAACCATAAAGATTTGTATGAAACAAATCATGAATCTCAACAACACATCTAGGAACAAACAAGCGATGAACAACTAATGAAGAAGAAAATCGAATCTTGAACAATAAATTAAAGAACAATCTAAACAATCAAAAACCTTAATTGAAAATATGAAAAAATCTAAACAATTGAAACCTTGACACACACAAATCAAAAATTTAGGAGATTAACCTATCTAAAAACGCCTAACTGCGATGAACAAATATGAAAGAGATGGAAATCCTAAAACACAAACCGATGAAATCGAAGAACCATACACGTGAAGTACACAAACAATCACCATACACATGAAGTACACAAACAATCGAAGTACACAAACATATTTGAAGAAAAAAACCCCAACAATAGAAGTACACAAAATTGTTTGAACGATAAAATCGAAGAACATACAAATGAAGCTTTGATCTGAAATTGAATTTTTAGAAGACGAAGATGAATCCATTGGGTACTATTCACTCGATTTGAAGATAAGACCAAAGAAAATCTTATATGGACCAAAATCGAAACCTATGTTGAAATCTTCGAACAAGACCATATGAACAGATATGTCGCATGAGAGTCGAATAACGCTGAAGAAACGAATAGAAATTAAAAAGGTGCAACGAACAAGATCTATCGAATAAAATATGTCCACGCTTGAGAATCGAAAAGGTGAAAATCGTATGAACAACGCCCGAGAATTGAACAGGTTGAAGTCATTAAATCTCCCTTTATTTTTTATTATTATTATTATTATTATTGTTATTAGTATATTTTAATTTATTTTTAAGCAAATAGATTACATGTCAGCACCCAAGTAAGATGCAACGTCATTAAAACCGGTGTCACATCAGCGAGTTACCTGCTATAACAGGTTGGATACACTAAATGGTAGTTTTTAAGACTTTGATACATTAAATGGTAGTTTTTAAAGTTGGGTATAACAATAGCAAAATGTGACAACTTCAATACACTTTTAGAAACTTGAACCCTATTTTTTGAATTAGCTTCATGGTTCCTTGTGGAAACGATACACGTACTTATCATTGTTATACTGCTACGCGATCATGACATACTTGTGTGTTGTGTGATAGTAAACTTTGACATTTTTGGAATTAAAACTTTATAAGCTAATTTCACACATCAATCGTTAACAAGAGGACTACAACAATATACAAAACCATACTCCACTGTGTCAAGATCATATATGTTTGTTGTTCTCTACAATTGCATGTTACTAAACTAAGTCAGTACATTTTGCAGTTCATACAATTTCATATCATATTAAAGATAATTAAAAATTTGTCGCACATTAAGATAGGCATGGAAGCATGTCATATTCAATATAATTAACAATTTTCACATATTACAAAATTTCAATTGTGAATGACAATTGCTACTCATGTCATATCTACCTATTCTTATAAAAATAACACCTCACCTTATTAGTTGACATGTGTGCACTTAATAGTATCAAACTATTGGTTCTTTGACTTTTCATGTAATAGTAGCCTGTTACATACAATCATAAATAAGCATCACTACTTGCTTCCTACCTGTCTCATACAATCACTCCCCAAGCTAGAAATCAGACGGTACCCCTCCTCTTTCTCCAACATTTCACTCAACACATCATCCCTCTCCACACCTTTCTCTACACTCATGCCATAGAATAGTATTTTTTTTTCTCCCTAATTTGTACTTACGACTCTGTGTCTCCATTAACAGATTATGAAAGAATGAAGATAACTAAGGTGTAAACTAATCGAAGAACTTGACCACCATCATCACGATTCAGCCATCAGCACCACTAAGCCCTGGTCACACCTTCCATTCTCTATCTTTACCCTTTTTTTCTTTATTTTTTATTCCCCCCAATTATCTCTTCCAGATCTGGCATAGAGTATGCCGATTTAGAGCTTGATTGTGTGTATTTGGTGTAGAAGTTCCTCATTTTCGTTCTTTGGCGACCATTAAAGAGTACTCACAATAAGTTTGATGAAATGACTAAAAGAAACTCAATCACACTATCTTTTCTTGAGAAGTTATGCTTATATATACTTTTGGGTTCTCTGTTTCAAGATTTAGTTTGTTTTTTTAATTGATCCTTCTTCCTTCAATTATAACAGCGAAGGTCTGTTGCACCGATAATGAAAACATGTAAGAATTGAACATTTTGTCTTTATATTTATGTATTTATGTCCACAGTTTCTTCAATTTAGGGCTATAAGTAAACTAGGAATTATTGACATTTCTCTTGATCATTATGGGCTTCATTGTTTTCTGCAATTGTCTGTCTGTGAACATTAGTAGTGCTTGAATACAACTGCAACTTTAAATCAAGGCATGGAGACAGAGGGTTTACAATGTTGTTCCTTAAGTGCTCGACTTGCAAGGTGCTTGCTAAAATGACTAAACCAAAAGAACTAACCAAGTGGGTGTTCGGTTTGAATTTTCTCTTGAAGGTAGGTTCAGATTTTTTTAGTTAAATCATAATCATTAAAAGTGTTCACTAAAGTACACACTTAAAATTTGATGTTTTGTTTTAAATCAAGCATATGTTCTAATTGTATATTGTCTTTGTGGTCATTTTCTTTGTTCTTTCTTCTAATGGTTAAAATGTAACATCTTCTCTTATTTGTTATAGGTAAAGGACAATGTGTTGGTCTCTTCTAATTGTATATTGTCTATGTTCCCTTTGTTCTGCACTATTGAATCAACATTAATTTGACTATGTCTGATTATGGAAAGAGAGGTGACTTTTAAAGAATTGAAGTTTTCTAAGATCATATAAGAGGTAAAGTTAACAACTATTTTTTATTTTGGTTTTAATCCTTAATTGTAGCTTTGATAAACCCTTTGTTGGAAACTGTTATGTAGAGCTAACTATTTGATGTGCTTATATAACAATTTGATCTCGGCTTTGATGCACATTCTTGATAATTTCATAAAGACTATTAAGATGTAATGATAAGAGTGTCATTGGTTTCATGATTCTCTCTTCCTACAAGGTTAGAATTTACATAGGTAAATTTTTTATTGACAAGATATGTTTTTCCTATGCTTATTGATAGATGAGTTTGGTTGTTGAACTTTTAATTTCCTTTCCTTTCCTTTTCACTTTTTAAAACAACTGATATCAAAGGAAAGTTGCGTGCTAATTGTTGATGTTGCATTTTCATAATTAGTTGAACAGCAACCGATCTCAAAAGCATGCCCATACACATACAGCTGTAACATCCTCAAAATGGGCCTAGCAGTACCTAGTTGTACTCTGTGCTCAAGTGGTGGTACCTTGACTTTAAAGGATTATTTTAATGGTTGTTTTGTATTAGTAATGATGTAATTATGTAGTTTGATAAAAAAAAAGTTGTAAGTGTCTATCTTGTGTTTACTAACTCGTGTAAGTTAAGACTTGTAAATATTAAAGCAGTAATAAAAGTTAGATCGTGTTCCTTCAGCTGTTGTTGAAATTGATGAGATTAGATTAGATATTCACTCTAGTCCGTAAAATATAATATGAGAGTGGTATTCGTATAAGCTTGTTGTTTAAAGTGTAAAAGATAAGTTAAGAAAGTAATCAATGAGTTCGAATAAAAAGATGTGAAGATGTAGTTAGAATACTAATGAGTGAAACTTAAACGGTTTGTTAAGAAAGTATGTGTAAAGTGAAGTTGTATTTGTACTAATTAAGAGTTATTTTGTTGCAGAGATATGAATAGAAACATAAATCAGCAAGCTGAGAATGAGGAAACACGTGAGGAGACTTTGGATTTGACTGCTATAGGCGAACTTCAAGATCATATCTCTGTATATGGAAATAGACGTGGAGCCATACCTACGCGACACCTCCGCGAGGTGATGTCTGACCAGTTGGATAAGTGTTTTCGCAGAAATATGCCGTCAGTTATAACGAAAATGAAGAGAGAAGTAAAAAAAGTGCGGTTCGAGAAGAATTTCAAAGGTCGAAAGAAGAAGAAATTCACGAGGAAACTAAGAGAGCAAAAACACAGACTGAAGCTACTGGATCTAGAGTTAGAGTGATATGTGAAGTTTGTGGTAAGAATCACGCTGGGGAATGCAGGTATAAAGCGAAAGTCTGTTATAAATGTGGACTCCCAGGACATTATGCCAAAGAGTGTTTGGGTAAGTTCTGTTACAAGTGTAGCCAGTACGGGCACGACTTTTCGGAGTGTCCTAACTAGTTGGAAGTTTTATGTAGGTCCTCAAACGATTGTAGAAAGTGTCATGTGATTTAAGTGAAACGCGTGTAATGTGTGTATTGTGTGTACATAAATGTTGCGTTTAGTTGGAATAAATGTAGTTCTAGTGTTTGTAGCTTTTGTATTAATTGTGGTTGTTGCCCAGTGTTGGATAATTGTGATAGCATGTGATTATGTGTGTGATCGTGGTTGGATTCCGAGGACGGAATCCTCTTTAAGGAGGGTAGATTTGTAACATCCTCAAAATGGGTCTAGCAGTACCTAGTTGTACTCTGTGCTCAAGTGGTGGTACCTTGACTTTAAAGGATTATTTTAATGGTTGTTTTGTAGTTTAACTAATTAAGTGGATATATGAGGTGTCATATGAAAGTTAGTGTTAATAAGTAAGAGTGATAAAATATTAAGTGGTTTCGCGTAATGGTTTCGTAGATATCCCCGTTAGTTGAAACAGGTTAACGTGTGGCAAGTTGTAAGTTGAAAAGGGGAACAAAATACCTGTGTTTAATAATAAACACTCCAAGGTCGACTTATTATGAGCCTTATCCCCTGACTTTGCACAAAAACACACACAAACACACACTAGCTCACGTATACACACATACACTCAAGCTTTGGAGCTTTTGGAAGAGGAAATCAAGAAGACAATTGGTTTCAAGCAATTCCAGTAGCAGAAATCGAGTTGTAGTTGCTGATTCTTCCATTGATTTGTAAGTGATTTCCATCAAAGATCTTGTGTTTGTGTTCTTGGAGAAAATACACCAAATTTATGGTGTAATATGTGTATTTGTAATGGGTTTTCATGTTTAAAGTGTTTGTGAGTTCCAGTTGATGTCTAGTAATGTATATGAACAATTAGAATCGAGTTTTGAGTCGAGTAAAGTGTTAAAACGGTGATTTACAGCTGATGTCGTGAAACAGGGATGAAGGGTTCTGTATCGTGAGGTCATGCGATCGCATGGAGACTGCACGCGATCGCATGGGGTGTGTAGATCCCTTGCGATCGCAAGGCAGGGTTCTTGCGACCGTAAGGGGGTGTTTGTGAATTTCGCGCCGCGGAAATTTAGGATGACGCGTCGCGTAAATGTTTGCGATCGCATGGTAGGTCTATGCGATCGCATGGGTCTGTTTTGGTGATGTTACCGCTTACGAGCGAAGGAAATAAGGTTTGCAACCGTAAGTATGTAACTTGCGATCGTAACCAACCCTAGAATCATGTTTGCGATCAAAAGGAGATGTCCCTTGCGATCGGAAGCATGAGTTGAGAAAAAAGGAACCTTTGCGATCACATGGGGGTATCCTTGCGATCGCATGGCTGTTCTGTAAGGTCCCTTGCGACCGCAAGCAAGGGATCCAACCTGACAGCTTGTTTAACTTATGTTTAACTAAGGATACTATGTATAAGTGATGACCAGTCATGTATATGTTGTACTAGGTGTTCGTGAGGAGACGGAAACGGTTGATCGTTGTGTCGCCTTCTTGTGAGCTTAAGGTGAGTACCGGTTTCCCATTAGGCTCGGTAAGTAGTACTAACCTTTGTGTGTTGAAATGGTTAACTGGTGTGATTAAAGACACATGTGAAAAGTATGTTGCAATGTGATATGCCATGCTTATGATGTTTAGAATTGCCATGAAGGTAATTGAATATTTGTAACCTGAATCATGTGGTAAGTGTATGTTATGATAGAGTTATACTCGCATGTTCTGTTCACTAGTTTGAACAGTAATTACTGTGACTATATGCGCGCATGATATTGGATCCTGATTGGATCACTTATTGTTTGTGTACTTATGTCCAGACACTCGGGAAACTGCTTATAGTTTCCAAACTCGGTTGAGGTCAGCTGGCTATATTGCGGCTGGATCCCTTGAGGGCCTAGATGGCTGGTTATTCGGGATCAACGGTGACTCGGTGGTGCACGCTGGATCGTAGGTTCTGCAGGACCGCCGTTCCTTGACAAACAGTGGGGTCTTGGTTTGTAACTAAGGCCTAATTTGATCCCATGTGGCTCCGCAACGTGCTCAGGGGGTTGCCCTTTGCTTCCCCACCAGCATGGATTGGTGTTGCTGATTTCTCAGTTGGATTCGTTGAGCGGGATTTGCAACCCCGCGAAATATGACTCCCTCTGACATGTTGGCACACCGCGATGTGATAGGAAAGCCTTGTGTGCTTTTCCTGTGTTGTGACAGTATGCTTATTGATACTTATGTGCAACCTGTACTCACTAGCTAGTGTAGCTAACCGGTTCATGTTTTACCCTTTTACAGGTAAAGATTTAGGCAGCCTGGCGAGGCGGGTGCTTGTGGGTAAATATATTTAGCTTTTATGGAACACTCTCTTGTTGTAATTATCTGTGATCCGATGGTCGGTTTTTAGTACGGTAATACCGGTTTGTTTTGTTACTTGGCTTTTCATGTTTTTAATCGCCAAGTTGGATAATAACACTTTATATCTTATAATCAGTGTTTAAATTATTACTGATTTTAAGCTCGTGAAACCCGGTGTTACAACAGCCCTGCATTTTATGAAAATTTGTTACTTTGCTGTAAATAAATCAAATTAAATCACTCTTACTAATTATAAAGGTTGGAATTTTATCTCTTGAATGCAATGGTTGAACTGATTATGCATACGTAAAAACACATATAGTTATATTAATTCTTTCTCATTTGGAGATCGACACTTGATCATTCTTTCTTAGTCACATATAGTATTTCAATATCACTTTTAATTGTTTTGGTTTTTGATATGGGTGGACATAATATTTGATTTAATACACACACACACCACACACGTCATTAGGAGTTTGATGTTAATCCCTTATTTCATGATTATACAGGAATTTATCAAAGAAGATTAGAATGGCTCATTATCCCTGTAGTAATGGTTGCTAGGTAGAAGCTAGATTCGCTTTATGATGGTGGTCAAAGCTTTGATAGATGTTGCAACCAGGTGACGAAAATTAATAAATATGTGATTGCTTCTTGCAAGCCTCTTGTTTTCCTTCTTTAGAGCAACCTATGAAGCATCCTTTTGGCCACTTATGTAGTTAATCTTTGTACATTACACATTTTGTGGCATTGCTTCCAATAAGCACATGCATTAGTAACAATAGTTAAATATGGCACTATAATTTGGTTTTTTATTAGCTTTTAACATGTCTTTTGTTGTCGATATATTAAGACTCGGATTATCTTATCTTTAGTATTTTTTCCATATAAACACTAACTCGTGATTTTTAAAACTTAATATAAAACGTTGTGTGCTGTGCGTAGCACAGTTTAAAAACCTTACTAGTATTAAAAATAAATAAAAACCCAAACTTAAGCATGATTGATTCGATAGATATTATTTAGCAGCCATGAAAGCAGGCCAGATTCAAGATATTAATAATTTCTTACATATATAAACGGAATGGCATATTCTATAGATAACAACATTAGAAAACACATAGGCTAGATACAAGTAGACATGGAAGCAAGTCTAGCTGATGGACGAGAAACCAAAAAAAAGAAAAATCGGCACAATGAGATAAAGGATAATCATATGAGGAGAAACTTCCCACAGGAGTAGCACAGGAGGCTCTAGCAAAAAAAAAAAAGCCACGTAATTAGGGATGACAAAAAGACCTTGATTACGATGAGAAATACAGAATCCGAAACTTTTGGGATGAGCATTGAGACAAGTTAAGGGTCATGAAACTGGGTATTAATTTTTTTTATATCGCAGGTTTGAGACGGTTATGATTGTAGCGAACACACGTCCAATTTACTGACCCTGAGCCGTTTATATATTTATAAGATATAGTTCTACTACTAACATGTTGGAATATATAAGTTTTATCTTAATATTATTTAAAATTAAAGTTGACTAGTCGTAATGAAGTAATATGTATGACATCAAAAACTTTAGAATTAGTCATATACATCTTTGAATTATTAGTTCTAATAGTCGATTGTGTTAGTTTATTTACACAAACCGCCAATGGGGTTTAGCCCATTTGGTAAGGCGCCCCCTTCCGCGCAAGAGGTTGGGGATCAAATCCTGCTGCATGCAGTGTGTTGGAGGTTTTTCCTTAGAGGTTTTCTCCATTAAGTGAAGGTGTGGTGCTCGAACCTTGGTTAGAACCAAATAACGAGAGGTGGTTGAAAACCCGCCACCAAGCAATTTGAACCCACACCGGAGAGGCGGAGAAGTGTCCCTATTTGTCGGTGAAAAAATATATATATATACCACAAACCATTCACTTAGAAAATTATCAACTTTTAAAATTAACAATGCTAGAGAATAAAGTAATGAAGATTAGTAATTCTTTTTACTAGTCGACTAAGATCATTAATTAATCGACTAGGACCATTAATTGATTGAGATACTTAATCCCGTATACATGATGTTTATTGAGTAATCTGGTACCCGAAGAATCATTTGTGTATGAGACATGGTTTTATAATCAGGTATAGGACTGAGATTGCCAATACCCAACCCATTACCATCCCTACAAATAGTTAGGAACAACGAACCATTAATGAGAAAGAGAGAAGGGAGACTCACTCGAGGATAGCCAATGAATGGTCAATCGCAGACGGATCAAGATGAGGAGTGGAAGACAACGAAATGTCATGGAGGGCGGACGAAGATGAACTCGTGAGGGAGTCTCGAATACGATGAAATGTGAGAAATTAGGGCTAAAGAGGCTTTTTGAGGGTAATATGGCGAACTTCCACATTTCCCCATTCAGAAGATTTTTTATTCCCCCATCTACTCATAACTCTAATTTCTCTCCTCTCGTGGAAACTTTTTGTTAGTAATTATTCGAGTTCCTTTATTAAAATTGAACTAAACATAGGAATCGCTATAATGTGGATTATCATTCCTCTAAATTGTTAAGGATTCCTATCAACCAAATAGACGCTTAAGGAATTTAAATCCTCAAGGAATTGGAAATGTGAATTTAAACCCGATTTAACTTATTTGGCTTGAGTTTCATGAGGTATAAAATGATTAATTAGGGTGACCCAACAAACCGAACTATTTATAAGGTTAGGTTTCAGGTTAGTTTCCACGTCCTTATCCGGGTTCACGTTAACCCTATTAAAATTTTGTTAAGCTAATTTTAATTTATATCAAGTACACATATCACACACACATATTAACCCGACCCTCATGGTCACCTTATGTCGTTATTAATAAAACCCAGCCCCACCATCACCTTACTAACACAACCCGCTTTACCTAACTATATAAACTCGAAACCGACTAACTCAAAGCTTAATAAGGTTGGGTTACAAATGAAGTATTAAAAAACAAACCCCAATACCACAAACGATTAATCGGTTGACCCAGTTAACAACTTAACACCCCTACTAGTAATGTAGTTAAAACCGATGAAATTGAAATCTGCAATCTACACAAAGTGAGAAAAAAATTGAATTCTTTTATTTGGGGAAAATTCTAAGATAATGATTCAAATTCTCTACTGGTAAAGTTTAACCAAACACATAATTATACTAGACTTGGATAAACTAGCAAACCATATAAAAAGGGGGATCTAGGAATAATGCTTCATGGGATCTAGGGTTTTTGTCTCCCCTGTCTAAATATAAATATCGCTTCACTTGTTTCTGCTGACCCCTCCTGGCCGCCACTCCTTCCATCTCAACGATCAATACAACGCACATAATCTATTGAGATGGCTGTTACTTTCTCCGATCTTCACACTGAAGCCGGCCTTAAATCGCTCGAAGCTTTCCTCTCAGGAAAAACCTACATCTCAGGGTCGGTATCGCATCATATACTCATTTACTCAGTTCAATTGTGCAGCTGTTTTTCTTTTCCCAACATATTTTCGTTTTGGCATTTTGTATAATTGCTAATTTATGTGGTGGGATTTGAATGATTTCAGTGATCAAATCACTAAGGATGATGTGAAGGTGTACGCCGCTGTTTTGGATAAACCGAGTGCCGATCTCTACCCCGCTGCCAGTCAGTGGTACGAGTGTGTTGCTTCAAAGCTTGCATCAAGGTATGTTTATATATGTTATTCAAGTTTTAAATTATACCCTATTTCAGTTTGAATATGATGCAATATTGTTTAGGTTAGGTTACGAACTTATTGTGCTTGAATGGATGACATCCGAGAGCATATTACGATCAGGATTTTGGGGTTTAGTTGACGAATTAGGGGGTGTTTTGGATTGCTTGTTATTATTGAAATATTCGTTGTTTTATTATGAAAATATACTATTCAGCTATTCTGAAGCATGTGAGGTTGCTTACGAAAACTACTTGCACAGTTTGCGAGTGAGATAAGCTGTTTTGACTTTTGACTAAGCAGTTTGAAGCTGAGCATTTCAAGCCGCATTTTTTAAGTACAATAGACCGATAAGCAGTTTTAATAAGCAATCGCAGACACATCCATAATATGGTGATAACTTTGTATATGCTGACAGGATTGAAGGTTACTTACACACATCATCATCTTTCATAGTCGTCAAGCTGCTCCCAGTAGGCTGTGGGTATCATCCTGCCAGTTGCCAATGGTTAAAAAATTCTCACTACATATTAATTGACAATACCATCAAACATGAAGGGGTCGCTTTGCATTGAAATGGGTTAATTTGGAAACTTTAGCTAAACAAATAGGTCAAAAGTGTCACAAAAAAATAATTTTTAAGCGTGTACGACCTCTTAACTTGTTTTTACTCGAAAATTTTCGATTATTGTTGCAATATTTATTTTTTGTGATCATAAAACAAATAGTTATATACTAAGAATGAATTTAAAATCGACAATATGACTGATTCGAAAATGGAAATTGTTTCAACCCAACCCTTTCAACTACAAGATTCCAAGAACCATGGAAGAGTTTTACTAGCAATGGAGACAATGTAGTTTACTCAAGTATCATGCGATTTAGGAGTCGTGAATACAAAAATGGGCGAGGTTTTAGTTCTTCTAAATAAATTGTGATATGAATTTTTAGGTTTTTGTGTAACCAGCATTTGAGATGCTCTACCTCTTTCTGATAATAGATTCGAGAAATCAAACGTCTCTGCATGTGTGACAGTTGAGACCTAATTTTTCTTAGGAGATAACATGTTGAAACGGGCCAGGCTGACATCCTGTTTGATAAAAGTCTATGTAGCTTTCCATTGGTTCATGAAGATTGCTTTTTTCTATTCTGTATAGGCAAAAGTCATATGGAAATCAGTGTTAGTCATCATTGATATATGCCTATTCATGAAGATGTATTATTTCTTTTGGATGCTGGCTCTTAATTATAATTTGTACTCACTAGAAGATACACTTCAGAATTGAAGCTCCAAATTGAAACTTCGATAGAGATCAAACAGTGATTGGCATAGTGTAATGCATTAATGCTTTGACTCTTCAATATTGTATACCTACCGGACCGGGCGGTTCAACCGGTTTAATCGGAGATGGGTGGTCACAACGGTTTAGTTCAGGCCTTCAAACCTTCTGCATTTAAATTGGCTGGTTATTGTTAAACTAGTAAAACCTTTAACCGGGACCAACTATTGAACCGGGTAACCAAAAGACAATGCTTTTCTATTGATTTTTTCTTTGGCAGTTCACTTATGTATGGAGAGTAGTAGTGTGGGCGTCATTTATAGTAGAGATTTCTGGGAGTTTTTCTTTTTCTAGCCGATGTGGGTTAAGAACTTCTAATTCTTTTTTTCGGGGTTAACTACCTAAACATATCAAATCTCAAATTTATTGAAAAAGAATACATATAATTGATAAGTCCAATATTTACTTATTTAAATGATTATAAATTAAATATATATTTATAAATTGTGACTAGTTATTTGTAAAAGAAATTTTGAGAGTTGTTTGTTTTATTGTTTTTAAATGTATATCAGTGTTAGTGATTTTCTAAACTTTATTAAACATTCTTATTTTTCTGTCTGTTTTTTAAATATTAAGTTTATTATAATACCTTCCGCCCTTCCGGTTCTCGAGACCGGACAGTCCGATTTAACCAGTGAACCAATAAAACGACCGGTGTAATGTCCGGTCTGGTTTCAAACCATGTTATTAGTGTTCATATCTTATAGTTTTGGAATAAATTTCCATGGATAGCATATATGACTTATTAATATGAATACTTCACCAAGAAGTCTTTGGCCTTATTTTTAAGTCATGGATTTGATTCTATTATGATGGACAAATTTGTGAATTTATTTGCCTTTCTATAGAAGAAAAGCAATACGTGTAAGACAATGAGGCCTCATGAATAATGAGTTTTCTTTTCCTTATTTTGGGGGTCATCATACTTGTTATGACTAATGATATACAATTTTTTGTTTCCAACTGTTCATCGTGCTAAATTTTTTTAATTTTCTGAATCTTAATTTGTTACATTTATGTTATTTATACATTTAATTATGCAGTTTCCCTGGTAAAGCTGTTGGGGTGGCAGTTTCTGCCCAAGCTCCATCAACTGAAGCTGCTTCTGTTGAAGAAGCTGTCAAGGTGTGTATCAGCTCTCTCTCTCTTATTCATATGATTATCTTCATAATCAGTGTGTCTGGAATTCTGGATAAATGACCCAAAGCAAAAACTGCTGATTCGGTTTTCGAATAAAGAATTAACTGCTTTCTTTTCGGTTTGGGTTTGCCACAAAATCGAATCATACTAACCGAAACTGACCCAATCTTCATATGCTACTCAGTTTTAATAGTTTTTTTAAAATAATTTTAGCTTAACTTGGTAAATATGAAATGCCCATATTTTGATTAGTTGACTAATTGACACATGCAAAACAAGGCTTGGTTTTTGTTGGTCTCAAAGTTGAGATAAATGAGAAGAATATGGTTGTTCGGCCCAGGCCCACGTTTTTATGTTAATTACCATATTAACTGAAATGAACCTGTACTCTGAGTTTAGCCAGCTTAATGGAATTTGGTTCCTAATTTCGGAATTTCCATTAACTGAACTTTATGCTTTTGAGTCCTAAGGCATAACCGATCCACTTTTTCGTAGAGCCCCATGTGCATCTGTGTGTAGGTCATATAGACTGGTTTTTGTGATTTTTTGTTGAAGTGATTTTTTTTAATATTTTTAAAACACGCATGTATAGAAATTTATTTTTGAACGGCCTATGTTTGCCCAAGTACTACTGAGATTATAAATATGTATGTCCAAAATAAATGGTAAAGCTTGCATAGTCCAATAGTGTTCTAGTTTGGCAGTGGAAGCATTCTTAAGAATTGTTTGTATCTGGTGTTTGAATCTCGGGTTTATGAAGTTCTCTAGAGTAATATTTTTGCGTCAGCTTTGATATCATTTTTTATTCTTGGTAAGTGACTGATTTTCATTGTGTGCGTGTGGATGTTTCAGGAACCTGCAGCTGATGATGATGATGATCTTGATCTGTTTGGTGACGAGACAGAAGAGGAAAAGAAGGCAGCTGAAGAGAGGGATCAAGCAAAAGCATCCACAAAAAAGAAAGAGAGTGAGTTTATTGTTCTTTTACCTTATATGTTGGTGTTTTTCTGGAATTATTTTTCTTCAAAACTGTTTATAATATACAAGTGTTTGCTCTTTTATCATAATAATAAAAAAACTTTTTGTTTAGGTGGTAAATCATCGGTTCTCATGGATGTAAAGCCATGGGATGATGAGACAGACATGAAGAAACTCGAGGAGGCTGTTCGCAGTGTCGAGTTGCCCGGCCTTCTATGGGGAGCATGTACGGTTTGCTATTTTACTCTCAGATTCATTTTATAAATGGAAATATGGATTGTTAGTAACAATTTAGAGGTGGCATTTTGACCTTGTAAATGGGTCGATTCTTGTGTTTTTATCTCAATCGGGTGAATCAAAAAATAGATCTTAAAAAGCTTTTTATATGCATCGCATTTCATATGCATAAAAACCTTCTTGTAAATTTATCTAAAAAAACAATTTTTCGATGTTTTATGCATATTTGAATGACAAGTAACGTTGTTGTGGTTGTGTTTACAGCAAAACTTGTTCCAGTGGGTTACGGAATAAAGAAGTTGACAATCATGTTGACGATTGTTGATGATCTCGTTTCTGTGGATTCACTGATTGAAGAGCGTCTTACCGTTGAGCCGATCAATGAATATGTGCAGAGCTGTGATATTGTTGCTTTCAACAAGATTTAAGGATTTCTGGAGGTTAATCGGCTTCAAAACTCAAGTTTTGCTTATATTTAGTACGTTGTGATTTCATTTATCTTTTTTTTGTTTGATGTTACTGTTGTATTTGAAACTGTCGATACTTTATGGTCAAGGTTTTTAACGAATTACTTCTGGATTTCGGGTTTTCTTGCTTTAAAACGCATGTTGTGCATTATTTCTTGAAAAAGTTGCTAAGCTTTAAAATAGTCTAAAACTAAATTAATGGGGAAGACCGGTATCCGCTGTTAACCTGGTGAAGCCTGTAACTTGTACACAACAAGTATTTTCAGAGATGAGAGAACGAGAGCAACACACACTTACACAAAGTTGTGTATTTCATTCACTGAAAACTGAAAGAACAGAACATGCCATAAAAGCTTACACGAATGGAAACCATGAATAAAAAATAACTGACCACTACCTCATCATGTGAGGAACTAAACTACCCACTACTAAATGCATAAATTAAAACTAAATAATTAATAAAATAAACATAAAATAAACTCTGATTTGAGAGCATGCAGTCCACGAAAATGCACAGCATGCATATGGGTATTGTACTTCATGCATAAGGTGTTGTACTTCAATATCCGCTTATTTAAATATACGTATGATATATATATATATATATATATATATATATATATGTTGTTTTAAAAAATAATAAATATTAAACATTAAATAAGATATTATATACTTATAAAACGCGAATAAAATAAGAAATAAAAAAAGAAAATCAATAAACAGTTTTAACATTTAGACCATGGTGGAAACATTGACGAAAGAGGTATTATGACATGAATAGACGTCATACCTCTTGTTATATTCATCAGTTATTATTATTAAAATTAGAGGCATTAAGGTTAGACGTTTATTTATTATAATTTATAGAATTAAAACGATTATAAAATATTATATAATGATAAAACTAAAATTTGTTTAAATATGATGTTTTGAAATATTATGAAGGGTAAACATAATATTTGTAATTTAAGGTGGGTAAAATACGATATTTTGGAATTTAAGAGGGTATATATAAAATTATTTGTAAAATTTTGATTTTAATTAATGTAAAAATTAAATCCAATTATGATCAAGAAAAGTCAGAATTTGATTTTATTGTTTGTCAAAATCAATGGTTAAGATTAAATAATTAAAATTTTTATCTAAATTTAATGGTAAGATTATCTAAATAGATAAAGTTGAAGTTGATCTTTTATATATATTAGAAGATTAGCCTATACTATATACATCGGTTAATACTATGCTTGATAAAATTATGTGATTTTGAAACCTTGTATATTCAGAATTTCAAGTATGTAACTTTTTGGAGTGGATAACTTGTTTGAAAGAAACTTGTTCGGATTAAAAACTTGAATTTTTTATAAGAAGGCTTTAATACAAAAAAAAAATTTGAAGTATCTTTTAAAACTAGTCAAAAGCTCATTATATATAAAATTACCTAAATATTCTTTTTAATCATTTTATGATTCCTCTTATTTTATGATGTCCATTTTTTTTTTGACATTTTATCCTATCTAGTTCTAGTTGGTAGTTACTTTATCCCACGCATATACAAATAAAAGATACAACTTTCAACTATAAACTATTTCCGTTAAATACACTTGTGATGTTTGATATTTGATTTTAAAAGAAAAATTGTTGGGTTGGTGTCCACCCAAACCGAAATTGTGTTCAGTTTTTTATTTTAAGAACTATCTGAGAACCCTGATCGTGTGTATGTATTTACATATTATTTACTAAAAGCCAATAGATTTAGAGTTTGCTTTTACAGCTCGGCTTGTTTCGAACTATTAGTAATTCTAGCTTACGAGTGACTCAACTCGTTTACATTCCTACTTGGAAGCCCTCTAGATGCCGTTATATGTACTTTTCTAGATCATCAGGAGAGAACGTCAAAACATTCCAAGCACTAACATGAAATTTACCACCAACATAAAACCTAGGTAAACACGCCTTCTGGTTTGAAAGAGTTTATTGTTCATGTTGATCATATAATTGCAATGATAATGCATCTCCAAATTGAAAATCATGGATCTGTGGTTGTCAGCTTATACATAAGCTCGAGTAACAAAACGCAGGCAATGACTGACATCTCCCATACTTATGCTTTGTGTTAACAATTGAGCAACAAAAACACAAATCTTTCAAGCTCAAAACAATTGCGTTCAGCATGACAACATATCCAGTCATACTCAGATTCGTGTATTTAATCATTTTGGATAAAATCTGTCATCATCACAGAGTATAACTCCACAATACCTTTCTCAAACTGATGAACAATTAAAAAAACAAGCATCTTCGTTACTCTTGCCTTATTTTATATGCTAAAACAAAAAGAAATGGATTCAGATTGCTTCACCTCAAGAAAAGCACAATCAGAAAAATCAATAGCCCCAGTAATCGTTTCTGATTTCGTTGTCAAACTTCTCCTTCAGCTCTGGGTGCTTCTCAAAGTACTCATCAGCAGTCATGGTGCCAAGCTTTTTCTGTTATAACCAAATATCACTTTTGTAGCAATAAATACAGAAATTTAAAGAGAAAAACGAGTAGAAACGAAGCAGAGTATCATTGTAACTAGAGGTGGCAAAGATTATAATTTATCTCTTACAGGTCATCCGAACATTTTTTTTATATATATGAGCTAAAAGGAAACAAGTCAAAAGACGGCTAAAGTATATTTCTTATCCATAAACCTATCTTTTTTGAAATAATTATATTTTTTATTATCAATTGAAGGAAAAATTGGAATTTGTAGACAAAAAGAAAGTGTTTTGGGTTGACCAATCTGACCGGCTCATTTCAACTCGTACTATAAACCTGACTGGGATAACTTTCTTAATCCAAACCCATTTCGACTTGTTACCCAACCCAACCATCTTCCAACCTGTACAGAGTGAAGTTGTTACCTTCAGCTCTTGAACTTCAGCAATTTCTTTCTCTAGTCTTTCAGATTCCTTGAGAGATTTCTGCTCTGCCTCTTTCAGCTCCACCAACTGTTTTTTCATAATTACAAAACGTAAAACACGGTCTGTTATTAAGCGATATGCAAATCCAAGCTAAGAGCCCCAACACATATTATTATATGTCACAATAATCATTCTCTCTCTCTTTTTTTTTTGGCAAATTCAAGCATTACTATAAACCTAATCACACTTGCATGAATAATGATTTTGCCAGCCGAATAACTCGCATTAGACATTGTAATATGAGAAAGCCTTAATCACACTTGCATGAATAATGATTTTGCCAGCCGAATAACTCCCATTAGACATTGTAATATGAGAAAGCCTTCAAAGGTTTAGGTGGCCAGTTTTTTTATTCTTTCATTTCCTCAATATAAGTAGATGTTCATTTCTTATGTCAAACAAAAAACATATGATTCCTTTAGCAACAACAGTTTGAAATATAAAACTAAAGTTACCAGAAAATGATTTCTTAATAAACAATTTAGTTTATTAATTACTTCATTGTGTACAAATAACCAGTTACCAGAAAATGGCAGAAATATGAAACTAAAGTTTTAATACCCATATCTTACCAGTGCATCAAACTTGGGTTTGTACTCTGGGGTTGTCTTATCAACAAACTTAGGGATTTCAACACCTGTACATAAAGAAGAGAAAAAAAAGGGGAAATGAGGGGTTGTAGTGTCAGCATAACTGTCTTAAAGGATCATGAACATATAATTTAAAAACTTAGCGAAGATCAATATAGAATCAGAACTGCAACAGCAGCTCTCAACCGACTGTCAAAACTGTTCAACTAGTCATATCATCAGTAGTCACATACATTGAGACCACATGTGATTTGCTGCTGCCACACCTACTAGGCTACTATCACGCGCACACAACCATCATTTTGGGTTCTTTTGCTTTGCATGTACATGGATAAATGGCCATTACCAAGTTTTCTTTCAATCCACCACAAGTCAGTCCATGTGAAAACCAACATTCAATAGGCGGCACTTATGTATTGATTAAACGGGCTGAACATTATAGACAATCCTCCTTACTGGCAACCCAATGGGTATTATTCATGTTTTAAAAAAGGATGTATACTCTAACCCTCATAGATCTTTGCCCTTCAAACTACATCAATGTCCTATGTATTTGCCCACTTTCAACATTATTCCCACTGGATGGTAACACATGCTTAATAATGTTTTCTTGAGGTTTATTTCTTCAAGCAAACTCCATAAAACCTTTATACACAGTTTTTACAATTCCTCATAATAATTCGTAGGCTTGTTTGAACATTTAAAGTGATTCTCTTTCATTAAATATAATGACATTTACATTAAGCACAATAGAATTGCACCTCTATCATTTCGAAACTCCACTTAGATAGTGTAAAAAAAAAGTCTAAACACAAACAGGTGTTCTAGTGAGTATTTTCATGACAAACCGTTAATTGTTGTCATGTATACAAATCTATAATGCATATATCAGTGCCTAAAGCAATTAATAACTTTCTATTTCTTCTAAAAGATGACAGTTGAAAACTAAAAGAAACGCCGCGAATAAGATATACTGATATAGCAAATATTGTTCTAGAATAGCTTAAAACTTGCAAGTAACAAAATGATCATCTAATTACAGGATCTATCATTGAAGTTATAAACTTACAGGCCATCAGACTAGTTGCTCAAGCTCATGATACAGAGACATGCTTTTTGCTAGTAAATACTTATGAATGTGTGTAGAAATTAGAATAGCAGATATGTTAGACACAACTATCAATAAAGATATTGCCTGTGTAAAAACTTTTCCATTAGACAAGACTAAACCTCCTGATTCCTGATAAACAAAAATTCAAGGCTCCAATAACAATATGAGTTTCTGGTCAAGAAAACTTGTACCAGAATGTTACACTCTGTAAATTATGAGTTAAACTATTGCCTCGCAAGACTTACTGTCATAATATTCTTTGTAAGAATCAACTATGCGAGATCCAAGTCCTTTCCTGTAGTACTCCCAATCGATAGGTTCTGGTTCCTGCAACATCCAATCAAATAAATCATTCAGATTGAAATAAAAGAATCCTGATCATAAATATGATAAACTTTGGGATGTCAAAAGTAGAATTTCAAGCGTCTAATTGAGATTGCAAAAGTAAAATCACAAAAATAAGCACAAGGCAACACAATATACATCCTACCAAAAAGGTGAGGTCTAACACTGAACTTTGGATAAACAGATCACAAGGTGACACTCTTAAATAGTTTTTTTCCAGGCATATCTCAACAAAAATAATCAGGATTACTAAGCAGAAGTCACAATTGAGAGGAACTAATCAGCCAATAATTGAAAATGAGGTAACTGGTTGTAGACTAGAGCACAAGTTATTTAACTACTGGAACTTAAACATTTGAGATCTCGCCTCAATTGGACGGAGAGGAAGTGATCGATATGTGTAAAAATCTAAGTATGTAACAGTAATACAATTTGTTGAGGCACTTGAAATAAAAACAAATTGTCAAAATTCATTTATGGCTTTATAACTTTATCTATTTGCCTTGAACTTGGCTGGAACATCTACTCACAGAAAACTTTAATACACAACAGTAATCTTTTGAGTAACTCTGTTTTTACTTTTAGAAATAATAACACGCCACACAGATTGGATATAAGGCTTGATGAATGTTCACTAAAAAATGGGCCTAAAACAAGTAGACAACATTGTTATAACCATACAACACCAAACCTATTCAGGTTTAATTAATTGCTAAAATAGCAGAAGATATCATATGTACGCACAATTAAGGACAGGAGGGAAGGGACGGTTTAAAATATTTAATATCTTCCTTTTGTTCAGTCTATATGATCGTAAGTTCACTATGATTGAGAAATTGTCAACCCCGTCTTGCTTGCTTTGGTAGAATAACAAGTAACAGCAAGCATTATGCTGCCATTTCGCCAAAATGAAAGTAGATAACCAATCTATTATCTATAATGAAGAATTCTTCGTAAATTCACCATTTCTCCCATTTAAAAAGGGAGAAATTAACCAAATTAATATAACATCACTTACTTTCATCTACAGTTTGCATGAAAAATCAACCGCGTTTGGAAACAAACACATCAATTGTCCCAAGACCAAGTCCCGATACTTCATTCTTATGCACACAGATTACACACATATAAAGTCATCTCAATATCTCATTGTTACAATGTGATGAATTACAATATCATATCTTATCAGGCATCAAACCTAACCCGAATGTCTACAATTTGCAGAAACTAGCATCGCTTAATTTCATCTGCAGCTTGCATAAAAAAATCAATTGCGTTTGTCTACAAATAAATGAAAGTATCGCCTAATCAAGTCCAAATACCATGTCTAATGCACATAGATTAAACACCTATAAAATCACCTCGTCACTTAAAAAGTGAATAAAAAAACTCCTATCAGCATCGAACCAAATCCGAGTGTTTTCGATTCACATAAGCCATAACTTACCAAATCGAACATAGATCCGTATGTCTAAACACATTAACATCAACAGATTCAATACATGTACATACATGTCGATAGAATTAGGAGAGATTAACGAAATTGATTTGAATACCTGGCTAAATTTGGTCTGGAGAGCTGAGTTGACCTCCTCAAAGGCACGACGGAGTGAAGAGAACTCTTTACGAGCCTCATCGGAGACGATCATTTTGGCCATGCCATCCCAATCGATCGATTTTGATGCCTTGAAGGCAACATCGGCCACCTTCTTCCCTACGCCGCTCATACTTTCACTGGTTTCTCTCTCTAAAATCGGATAGACGAATGGCTTCGAAGTATGCAACTCCCAGATTGCGAACCCAACCCTGCCACTTTAGCTTTTCATTCTCGGGGTGTCCTAGACTAGGGTTTCAAAGCGAGGCCTTCTTAAAAAAAGTAAAAAGTAAGAATTAAATTTTCTTGTAATATAAATAAAATAATAACATGTATTAAATTTATTAATTTTCTTAACCATCTTCTAATATATATAAAATCCTGAATAAAAGAATTATTAAACAATTTTAGTGTTTTATTTAGATAAAAAATGATTATTAAATCTAAACCGTTCATTTTAGTAAATTTTGAAATTTAATTCTAATTTTTTTATTCAATAATTCCAAGACATCTTAATTAAAAAACCATATTAATTAATATTATCCGTGAATTTTAAAAATAGAACTAACATTCATTTAGTACTACCCGTAAACTTTTTTTAACTTATCTTCTATTATATAATATTATCTATAATTTCTTATATATATATATATATATATATATATATATATATATATATATATATATATATATATATATATATATATAGAATCAGGTTCAAGTAAAAAAAAATTTATGGTACAAAGAGTAAGGAGAATTGTGGAGTTGACACGTGTCCTGTTAGTTAAAAAAGTAAAAAAGGGCATACTTGGCAACTTGTAATTATTTATCTTTCATTCCCTTAAATGTCGCCCATTCCCGTCCCTCCCAAACCCTAAATGTCACCAGTCGAACATCAGCCGCTCCCTGCCCCCGGCGACGCTCCGCTCCTTCCCCGTCGACGCTCCTTCTCCGGCAATCGATACCGAAACCCGCTCTGTGACCGTCGGTCTCTTCTCCGGCCCATCGCTCCTTGCACCCCACGACTAGCAGAAATAGAAACCCACAACCATGGTGTTCGACAGATCTGACGATGAATTAACCTTCGATAAGTCACGGTGTTCTTCGTGGAGTTCCCGTTGACGATGGGTCAAGAGGTCACCACTACAGATCTGCATCTCCGGTCACCAGATCTGCGGATGAAGCAACCACCGCCTATACATCTCTGGCCAGCACTCCAAATAACACTATTGTGCATCCCTCTACCGCCATGTGAAGTCTATCTATGAAGTCGAAAACCCTAGTCGTGTTATGCACCACAACCGCGTCAGCACCACCACCGCTGGTGCACCACAGGGGAAACCACAATCGCCCTCGGATTTGTGCATCTGATACACAAGTTATGCTGCAAATGGTTGTACTTTATTCATCATTTGTAGTCTGTGAATTAAAGGTATTTTGTGAATCAAAAACTTCACGTATCAATCTCTATTATATCTTTCAAGTTCATATGTACTGAGGTTTCATTTTTGTGATATAAGCATATGAAACAAATCTTTTACAGTTCATTTTTATGCATTAGTTCTTGAATTTTTTTTGGATTGTGCATCCGTGAAATTGCTGAATTCTTTTTTGGATTGTGCATAAGTGGATTTGATGATTTTCTTTTGTTATGAATCGTTGATTGTTGATCAACTGTAGGAGATGGTTAATAATCAAATTTTGTTGTGCATCAATTGCTGTGTATCAAATTCGATAGCTTTGCATCACGTTTTTCTAGAGCCTGTGCATCAAAATAGTTGGGGATCATTTTGTAAAAATAATCTGGATTTTGAAGAACGTAAATTAATTTAAAAAGCCTAAATATTAAAAAACTGAATTTGTATAAAAGGTCAATTATACCCTTAACTGTATTTTATTATAATTAATAGAAAAAGGAAAAAGCCAAATTTTTAGGAACAGATCTGGGAAATTGGATGGCTAAGATCTCTTCTTACATTTAGTACCATAAGTTTTTTTTTACCAGATCCCTACCCTATATATATATATATATATATATATATATATGGGATGGTTCCATTGATAACCGATTTTAGTGCGAGAACCAATCTTAGCCGTTGATTTGATAAGTGGAATTCATGGATAGAGAGCGTGTGGGGATCAAGCGTGGCAGGGTATATGTGAGAAATTCATGGGTGGGCAATGACATCGAAAGAGGAGGAATTGGACGGCTCAGATTGATTCTCGCAGTTCTCGCAATAAAAATGGTTCTCAATGGAACTTCTTCCTATATATATATATATATATATATATATATATATATATATATATATATATATATATATATATATTTCTTATAATAAACTTAGAGTAAAATCAATAAAATCATTATACAATCCTACGCATTTATTTAGATAAAAAATTTAATTATCAAATTGAACAATCTATTTTGGTAAAGAATAGAATTCAAATTTGACTTTTCCTTGGTCACAATTGGATTCGATTTCATAATATCTTTCTTAAACCTTAAAATATCGTATTTATCAATTTTAATTTATATATATCATATTTACTTTTTATAATATTTCAAAACATCATATTTATTAAACTCTTAGTTTTATCATTTAAAATATTCTATATTTATTTTAAATTATTTTAATTATAACTAATAAACATTTGACCATATTCCCCCTAATTATACAATAACTAGTGGCTAGCGTGCCGACGCTTTGCGTCGGGAAGTAATTACTTTTCAATTGAGTTTGATTTAGATTATTCATCTACTATTACTTACTAAAAAAACCAAAAAAAAAATATTTTAAACCACTTACGCAAAAATGGTAAATTAAATTTAGTTTTGAAATTTAAAACAATCGACTCGCTTGAATTATTTAAAAGTAATTTAGCTTTGGTGTATCTTGAAACTATGTAAAATATTTAAGCAATGAGAGCCTATTTCACTACTTTATTTTTAACATCAAACACACACACCCCATTAAGTCTACTCCTAAACCTACTTCATTGTCCACAAACGAGACTTGAACTCACAACCTTTTGAGAGGGGACTCAAAAAAATAATCATAAGCTTTAAAGTTAAAATATTAAAAAGTTTTCGAGTTTAATCTAAATAGATATATAATTTTTAACCTTAAAACTCTTATATTAAATATTATTTACATAAGCAAAAGAAATTATAAAGAAGGTAGACACGATACTTTAAGAAAATAAAAGTTTAAAAAGAGTTATAAAGAATACAAAGATTAAAAAGAAGTTAAAAAGGGTTAAAATCAAAATCCATATTTTTAGAAAATTATAAGTAAAAAAAAACCAAAAGGGTTAAAAATAATACAAAAGTTATATAAAAGACAAAGTGGCAAAAAAAAAAAAATAAACTAAGTATTTTATGTTACCAAGAATTGAACCTGCGCCTCCTGCCCAGAAAACAAAGTACTTACAACTACAGTCAATCCACATTTAGTTATCAAATGTATAATTTAATATATATCATATAAATACTTTTTTTCCTTGTAATTGTATGGTTTAGTAATGACGCTTTTATGTACAAAAAATAGAATCACGTCTGTTTTTCTTATAATACCACCTTTCTCCCATCATGTTTCCCTTCCTCTTGTGTCGATGCTTCCACCCCTGGTCTGGATGTTGATGCCAAATGTCGTTTTTTTGTAATTCTTATTTATTTTAAATTTTATAACCATTTATAATATTTTTATAAATGTTTAATATTTATTATTTTTTTAAACTAACACGTGTATTATACGAATATTTAATCTGGATATGAAGATTTAAAAGAGGAAAAATTAATAAAACACCAATATAAATAATATTTAGATAAGAAAGAGAAAAAAACAGGGAAGCGGCAAGAAAGCCTTAAAGATGTCTTGTAGAAGAAAAGCCCAATTTTTGTTTGTGTTAGCCTGTTAGGGTTACTTTCCTGGGATCCTTTGCATTGAGATGGGCTTTTAGGACCGATCGGACCGGTCCAACGAAGACCGAATGAACCGAGCCGGTCCAAGACCGGTCCAAGACCACGGGAGAGAGAAACGGTCTGAACCGGTCCAGGACCGGTCCAAGAGCAAAACCGGTCCAAAACGGTCCGTGAACCGGTCCGAACCGAGCCGGTCCAACCGAAAACTGAAAACCGAGCCGGTCCAACCGAAAACCGGAAAATTCTAAACCGAAACTAAAAAAACCCGGAAATGTCTAAACCGAACCGGAAAATATCCGAAAACCGAGCCAGTCCAACCGAAAACAAGTCATTTTTTTTTTCAAACAAAAAACGAACCGAAAACCGGAAAATTTTAAACCGAAACTAAAAAAACCCCGGAAATGTCTAAACCGAACCGGAAAATATCCGAACGAAAAACGGACCGGTCCAGGACCGAAGTCGGACTGGTCCGGACTTGGACCGGTCCGGAAGTGGTCTAGAACCGCCCGAAGACCGAATTTATCGAAATGGTCTTACGCGAAGACCTGTCCGCCGAGGACCGGACCGGCCCGGGACTGACTAGGTCCGGACCGGACCGGACCGGCTGTGGTCCAGGACCAATTTTGCCCATCTCTTTATGCAACAAGATTCTTCAAGAACAAACGTTTATCTTTATTGGTAGTGTTTTATTCTATTTGGATCTTCCAACTCCAAGAGTCCAACTATCCAAGTATATTATGTAGAGCCCAACATGGCATTTTGGGCAAACCCAGTTAGGAATGAAATTCTTCTACTTAAAGAAATATAAATACTTTAAAGAATTAATTCCTTTTCAAACAATGTTATCAAACGCAATATACAAAAAAATTTGATTTCAATTCCATTACATTCTTTCACATTACGGTAAAACAAACTGGACCGTAGTGTTAGTTAAATATAGTGTTTCTTTTTAGACTATCTTAAAATTTTAAAATACCTTGCTTATCATCCTTCTAGAAATCTTCCTATAAACTTAAAAAATAATTTGTATACCTTGAAAAGGGTACTCCCTCTCACTCCCTCTTCACCCTATGGAAGCAAGAGTTGAAATTGAGCAAGATGCGCCCTTTTCATTACTCGTACTAGTTTATTGACCCGTATACGTACGTGTATTTCGAAAGTGTATTTTAGATATTAAAATTTTCAAATAAAAATAATACAGTAAATGAAATATCACCTTTGTGATGAGAATATACTAATTTAAAAAAAGTGTCATATTACAATAAAATTTATAACAAAATGTAGATAAAAATGAGACGGTCGTAAATATATAATTATTTTTTCTCTAAACAAAATATATCACAAATTACTAAACATAATTTATAAACAACTTATAATTAATTATATTAGTATACAATTTTTATAAAAACCCCCCTCATATTTTCTTAAACCCCCTCATATCTTTTATAAAACCCCCTCACAATTTTCATCCAACCCCCTTCCAATAGATTTAAAATTGAATTCAAATTTCTCATATCCACGATTTTTAATCTTTCCAAAATTGTTTTGAGAATTGAATAATTTTGAAATTGAAGGTTGTGATTGGTTAATTGAGATTTAATTTATGATTATTTTTGAAAAATTTGCATGTCTTTTATATATAGATAGATAGATAGGGTGAACGTCGTTATGAGTCCTCGTTACACGTACACATATAGAAGTTCTATCAGGAACCAAGTTTTCGCTTAGAACAAATATCAATCATTTATCGGAATAATCTTTCAACTGATGCATGCATGTAAGTAGTCTCTTCAAGTTCATTGTGTAGAAAAGCATTTATACATCAAGTGATGAACGGGTCAATATTTAGAGAGAGCTTTTAGACAACTATGGAATATGCAAATAATATACATATATACCATCGAATTCTGACTCCACCAATGTAAACACTTTCCCATCTAAAATGTATTTAACTTCCAAAACCAAAGACCAAAAAGAAGGGCAAACAGACATAGATTTTCAAAACCGTATCCAACTAGGTCGAGCTTTCTCCATTCGGGTCTCCCCGTATGGTTCATCATTATCCATCCGCCTGTTGTTCCTAAAAGCGGCACAAGCAACAACATAGGCAATGACCAGAAGGATTAGAACAACTATGTTGATAACCGAGACCTTCCTCCAACTCTTCCTTAGACTCGCGAGCACCCCCGCCTTACACGAGTTACAGTTGTAGCACAGTAGTGATTGGTCGTTACTCCATCTATAGCAATCGCGGTTATTCACTGCCAAAGCGTCATTAACTGTGTTCCATGTCGTCTCGTTTACATACACATACCCACATTCGGTTGGTGGCTTGCAACATCCCGACTGCGTGCAACAATCATAACATAAGATAAATATTGAATCTTGATCCACCTTATTGATTTAACTTTTATACATTTCGTTACCACAAGTAATAAATAATGGACACAACTATAGTTATTATAGATATAACTATCAAACTTATTATGAATATTACATATTAGTATATCAAAATAAGATGACATATATAATATATGTGAGTTGATCCGTACATAACAACTTTTAGTCATACACAATAAGATATAATCAGTAATACGCATAATATAAATGGATACATAGAAAGGATCCAAAAGACACTCAATGGAAGTGGGTGACTCTTTAAAAGACAAGGACCCATATACCAAATTTGAATAAAGCAACATCATCCCTTATCATAATTGAGATCAAAATGATATCGTTCGCTGGCACCGAAAATCTACGCTACAAATATATGTTTGCGGCTTATACATATACATGAAAAAGATATCAATGATTTTCGTCATAATGTATTATGCAGTATTGTGTTTGGAAACCGATTATCTAATTATTATAATCTGAAATCGTAAATAGTTTTTTTAAAAATAACAGAACATATGCATACACTAAACTACTTATAAATCTACGTGGTCTTTTAATTTGTTTACAGCGGGACTTGTACTCATTACATTGCAAGTAATAAGTTTAGAGTGTTTGAAGTTGCTTTTTAAAAATCAATTTCTTCGTTGTGATGGCTTCAAAATGCAGTTTGATAATATACTTTTGAGTTGTTTTTTCAAACTGATTATTATTATTATACCAACAAAAAAACAAAACACTCAAATAAAAATTATTGCAAAGTCCATGTTTGGTACGGATTAATGTTTGGATTAAACATGCTCAAAGTCCTGACATGACAATTCATTCAATTTTAAATTAGATAAAATAATATGGAAAGTAAAAGTAAAATAGAAGGGAAAGGAAGCAAGTTGAAGAGAGGGCATAGCTTGAAACTTAAAAGAAGGGAAAAGAAGGTCAGAGGAGAAAGTGCAAAGGTGAAGCAAAAGGGAGTAGTTGAGATTTGGGATCTTTTTCTTTGCAACTTTGACCAAGCAACCACTCTTCAAAATCAATGAAAGATTTGAACAAAAAGAATTAATGAATTTTACGTATCATCTTGTGATAAGTAGATCAATAAAAGATGTGAAAAAAAAAGAATTAGTGAATTTTATGTATCATTTTGTAACGAGTAGAATGATAGAGTAGGAAAAACAGTATAATGATATATCATTTTTCTTGTTAATAATCATCTAAAAAGGCTTTTAGTACTTGATAATTTTACTTATCAAAGATTTTGGATATGTATAATTACCATACTTAAAATAGACAAATTTAAATGAACAGGTATGACTTGTTTATTTATAACTATCTGTTCACTTTATTCATTTATGGTATCCTACACAGATTAGGGTATTTATGTAAAATAACTCAAAATTGCTCCTAAACAAGAAATTTAATTTTTTGAAAAATAAATTTCATGAGTTATCCCTATCATGACTTCTATTCATGAATAGTCAAAAGCTCAAACCATCCACGAATGGACCACAATAAATTTGACTATAACAGCTCTTTAAGTTCATACCCATCGTCCTTCACTATGTTATTTTAGTCTGTTCCAGAATAATAATTATTTATAATTTACTACTAAAAAAAGATTATTATTTTTATTTTTTTATATTTTACCCTTAGTTAAAAAAATTAAACATGCTTCATAAGGTGTAACTTAATTAAGCTGCTTGATTTTGATTTGGTAAGTTTGGTTCTAGCTTGAACTCATTTTGGTTCAAGATAGACGTTGAATATGATTAGGTTCTTTTAAAGAAGACACTGCGTACTAAAGCTATATTATAGGATAACCTAGTCTGATTCTATTGATAAGTCAAGACTCGCTAGGAACAATTAATAGAATTTCAATCTTTAATCTCTTTTATTGTATAAATATATACTAACTAATGTAATATAAAATAATTAATACATTACACATGTTAAACATTAATATATTAAAGGACTGAAGCACGGATAAAAAATAGTGTAATATATCATTGTTCTTTAAAAAAAATAATAAATTGATAAAAATATAAATATAAATATTTGGGAATTGGATTGAGAATGTAGACGAAATTAAAAATGAAGCGCGTGAACATTTCAAAGACTTCTACAAGATCAAGGAAAAGAGAAGCTTGGGTTTTGTAAGTCCCAATTTCAGAAGATTAAATGTAAATGATAGTACTAATCTAGAAAAGGAATTCAGCAGAAAAGAAATCAAAGATGCGGTTTTTCAATGTGGGAGTAATAAAGCATCCGGTCCGAATGGTTTTAACTTTACTTTTATGAAACACTTTTGGGAATTGTTGAAGGAAGATTTGTTTCAGGCTTTGGAGTGGTTTTGGAGAGAAAGTAAAATCTCTCCGGGTTGTAACTCATCTTTCATTACTCTAATTCCAAAAGGGGTAGATCCATTAGGTTTCGCAGACTACAGACCCATAAACCTAATAGGATGCTATTACAAGGTTGTTTCTAAAGTGTTGGCCAATAGATTAAAGGTTTGCCTACCACATCTAATAGGCGAAGAACAATCTGCGTTTTTGAAAGGAAGAGCTATATCGGATGGGATAATGATAGTGAAGCTTTAAGAGAAATTAAGTTGAAAAAAGAAAAATGTTTTGTCCTAAAACTTGACTTCGAAAAGGCTTATGATAGTATCAATTGGGATTTTTTGTTTGATACAATGAAAATAATGGGGTTTGGATCAACTTGGTTGGGTTGGATAAAGGCGTGTTTAATGTCGTCTCGCATGTCGGTACTAATAAATGGTTCTCCATCGGAGGAATTTCATCCGGAGAAGGGTGTACGACAGGGAGATCCAATTGCTCCTTACCTTTTCCTAATTGTAGCGGAAGGTCTAAACGTTATGATAAAGGAAGCGGTGGATAAATTGGAGTTTGAGGGAGTGTCAATAGGCAAAGATAATATAATAATTTCACATCTTCAATACGCGGAGAAAAACATCGATTTTGGGTTATGGTGTGAATGATGGTGAACAACAAAGGTTCGCATCCAAGGTTGGTTGTAAAACAAACTCGAAAATTCTTAATTACTTGGGGGTGCCGGTTAACGCTAACATGAGAAGATCAAGCAATTGGGAAAAGGTTGTATCTAAGTTTGAAAATACTTTGGTAGGGTGGAAAAGTCGTTCGTTATCTTTTGGGGGCAGATGGACCTTGGTTAAAGCTGTTCTTTCAAGTCTCCCGGTGTATTACCTTTCGATGTTCCGGGTTCCCGCCAATATCCTTTCTAAATTAGATAAAATTAGGAAAAAGTTCTTTTGGAAAGGGGGGGGGGGGGGGGGGGTGGGGGTTCGCAACCAAATAATAGATATATTGCGTGGGTTAAATGGGATGATGTACTTATGGATCGGGAAAAAGGGGGGTTAGGGATTGGGTGTTTAAATACTTTTAATTTAAGCTTTCTTTTGAAATGGTGGCGGAAATTTGGTAACGAGCCGGATGCATTGTGGTGTAAATTAATAAAAAGTATATATGGGTTGAGGGGGGGCTTGATCTTAATTCTAAAATCAAGCATTTGGGTATGTGGGGGTGGGGGGGGGGGGGGGGTTAGCAAATGTTGGAAATGAATTATGTAAACTGGGAATCTCAATTAATTCCTTACAAAAATTAGAGTAAGGTGATGGTAAAGATGTTTTTTTCTGGAAGGAAGCATGGCTGGGTGACTCAATTCTTTCACAAGATTTCCCAAGGCTTTGTAAAAAATTGTGCAGGGAGGATAGTAAGATTGCAGACTTGGGATATTGGCATGATCAGAATTGGATTTGGGACCTGCAGAAAGAGGCTTATCTAGTGGGTAGATCGAAGGAGGAATGCTCAAGACTGAAGGAAAAACTCAGGGAGGTGAAGCTAATTCGTCAAAGGAAAGATAGATGGATATGGTGCAGAGAAACGGTAGAAGGTTTTACGGTCAAAGCTACGAGAAAGCTAATTGAGAACATATTGAATTCACAATCACAACTACGCGAGGGTACTTTCTGGTCGCATTTAGCATCAAAGAAAGTTATCATTTTTTCTTGGAGACTCAATCGAGACAGGTTACCGGTGAGAGAAAGGCTAGTGGAAAGGGGATTGGACATACCTTCCATTTTATGTCCCAGATGTAGCTCCGAGATAGAATCAACGGCGCACGCTCTGTTTGAATGCCAAGTGGTGAAACAGGTTTGGCAAGCTTTCCACAGATGGTGGGGATTTTTGAACATCACAGGTAATAGTCTACAATCACTGGATTCGGCTGCTAGTTTGGTCCCCTATAAGTACAGTAAATTAATATGGAAGATTATGATCCGTTTTGCTACGTATCTCATTTGGAAGAGTAGGAATCTATTAATATTTGAAGGCAAAAATAATCTCTTGGATCTACTGTTCCAAATTCAGCTGCTGGGTTTTCAAAGTATTCGAGCTCGCTTAAAAAACAAAAAAAATATGAATTGGAATACATGGCTTCTGGCACCCCAAACATTACAATTTGGATAATTGCATCTGATGGAGTTTTGACAATGTAATCCTTTTGTTAACATCCTCCGTTATAGTAGTAAATATTGAAGTGTATCTACATTTATTATGATAAATGATGGATAAGTGTGTAAAGCCCATATCTTATGGGTTTTGGCTGTATAGTTCTAATTGATATTGAATACAATTATGCTTTTAAAAAATATATATATATTTTAACCATGATAAAAATTTATTATGCATAAATTTTTAGCCTTAAGTATATTCATTGAAGTGACAACATAATAATTTAACAGGTGGCAACTATCTCTCCTATTTTAAGGTGCGCATGTGTATACATGACACCTGGGTGGATATCTCATATCTGTATAGGGAATCAACATTACAGATATTTTAAGAACGTATTTCGTTTTTCTACTATAAAGAATTTTATGAAAATATTAAGAATTTTTCTAGAAGTAAACACAACCTCATTAAATATTTCTACTTTATCTTTTTATGTTTTTAGTTTTTTTGAATAGCAGAAATTTCATTAGACTTAAATATGAGTAAAATTTACAGAGCCACTTGATCAATTGGGCTTAACCATAGTCTCCAAGGAGGGGGCCTAAATAATACCCTTAAATTATAAAAAAAAAATTATATATATGCAGTCACTTTCAAGCATGACGAAGACTTGATCATTTCATACATAATCAATTTATTATATATTTTTTATTTTTATTATTGAATTATTCGTGCGTACCAAACTATCAATGTTACTTGAAAGTTACTTGGCAAATGGCAACATCCAAATGTCACCCCTCTTTCACATTTCTTTAGTTGACAAACAAACTAATATATTATAATCATTCTTTCAATATCTTAGAAATCTACAAGTATGGTAACATCAGATAACCTTTCCGTACCATTAAATGCCACTTAAGTAATTGAAGTACTTATTTTGATGCGGAAAAGTTTAATCGAAAGCTTTTTTTCATACTAGGATTATAAAAATGTTTGTAACATCATTAATGACCTATTAATAAAAGTATTAGATTTATTTTATATATTTACTTAACTGTAGATTAAGTCCATATGTTAATGAGCACTCACAATTGTTAGGCATTAGATAAAAAAAATTGTTGTTTGAATCCCTATTTTAATTAATATATGTATATATACTTTGTTAAAGTTATTGCTAGTTTGGTTATTTAGAAGATAAATAATCCATGTTACTAGGAAAACAAATTACATGATATATAGCCCACTATGAAATGATTAGTTAATCAATTATTATTTACCTTAAATTATTACTTTAATCTAGTAATTTTATGTGGATCAACATGTCATATTAGCAAAGAGGTGAGATGTTTACAACTCCGTACATAACAAATTTTAGTCATATATAACAAGTTATAAATATTTATTGTATATGGTACAAGTTGACAATACACAAAATTGTTATGTATAGCCACTTTTGGTGTGTACAGACCACCGCTCCCTTGTTAGAAAGGTGACTCATTTGTAAATTGTCCAGCGTATTTAGAATAATATGTATAATCAATAAAACAAACCTTCAATCTAACTATGTTGACATCCATTATCTACCTATATTATATAATACGATAAGACAAGATATTTGGTTTAAATTCCTAATTTAAAGGAATATAAAATTACTATTCTATCCACTATCCAAAATTTGGTAGTGGTTCAAAATGAAGTTCAAATTAGAAGCGCCAGTATTATCGTTTCCTTCAAAAACTTTACACAAATTTTATGTATTCAATTTAGCATAAATAACATAAAGGAAAAACGGTGATGCTGATTTTATACTTACGCAACTTTTTTAATAAAGGATAATTTTGTTATTTTGGGAGTTACTTATAGAGTAAACTAACCGAACGTCAGGTAAACCGTCTGAAGACTAGTAGGAAATTCGCTTATCTTTATTTATTTAGAAAACAAACGAACGCAAATAAAAATATTTGTTTTTTTAGTTAGATGTACAAACACAAACAAAAGTATCGTTCGTTTATTTATATTCTTAAATATTCGTTTATCCGTTCATTTATGTTTATTCACATTTATGATGTATATCTTTATATTATATATGTGTACATAAATGTATATACATACATATACATACACGTGCGCGATCTCTCTCTCTCTCTCTCTCTGTGACACACACACACACATATATATATATATATATATATATATATATATATATATATATATATATATATATATATATATATATATATATATATATATGAGGAATTCATGGGTGGGCAATGACATTGAAAGAGGAGAATTGGACGGCTCAGATTGGTTCTCGTATTAAAAATGGTTCTCGATGGAACTTCTTCCTATATATATATATATATATATATATATATATATATATATATATGTTTATATATATGCACGTAGTTAATGTTTGATTATATTTTATTATGTTAAATTTTGTATTATATTAGTATATGTGTTCATTCATTTGTGTTCGTTTATATGCGGTTAAAGTTAAACGAACGAACATAAACACAAATATGCGTTCGTTTATCCATTCGTATTCGTTTATCTTTTTATCCCTTCGTGTTTGTTTATTTTTATATATTTTGTCGAGTTTGAAACTAGTAATGCAAATATAAATATTAAGTACATAGTAAAAAACCGACTGACCTCGATAGGATTGAGCTTGCGCTGGTAATACATATCAGCTGGCTCTGGATACCCACCAACAACCCGACCCGTTCTCCTACAAGCACCCGAATCACGTATACACGAACTGATCTTCCCCCAATAGCTATCACTGGCGACCCGATCCTTGAGCCAACCCGAATAGTCCGGCAGGTAATAGTCCTGGTAAGCCCGGTTCGGAACATCCCGACCCGACCCTTTATCAGTTACCACATACGCGAATATAACAAACCCGATAAGCACAACGATGATGAAAAACATGGCCCACAGGTAAAGGTACATAAGGAAGGTGTTCCGATAACACGCGCCGGCGAACCCCGCCAGCGAGACTACCAAGATCGCAACTCCGATGACGATCAACGGCCACTGGAGGAAGGTCATGCAGTCGGTGTTGTTTGCGCGCGTGCTCAGCCATATTCCGCCGCCGAGGATCGGAATTGAGAGAAGGAAAGTGAGGAAGTTAAGCATACCGATCATGTGATTGCTCATCCTCATGATTTCAGTCTCTTGGTTTCTCTCTCTAAAAGTATATGTTTTCTCTCTCTAAAAGTATGGTGATTTTGAAGCTGATTTGCAGGTGTGATGAGATGTGTGTGGTGTGTGTGTCTGTGTGTGGGGGAAGAGGAAGGAGGGTTACGGTTTTCTTATACGTGGGGGTGTTTCAGATTATTTATTATTTTCTTTTAAATTGTTTATTTGTTCTAAAAAGTAAAAACAAACATGCAAAAACATATATTTAAGAATAAAAAAAAAATACATAAAATTACTATGAAGTATATCTTAGTTACTATAAGAAATATTTAATATATTCCATACTTAATTCATAGTTATGAGGGACTAATTTTAGCCTTTAGATCAGCCTTATCAATGATCCAGATTGAATATTAAAATTTTGGACAGAGTGACATTTTCGTAGTTAACATGTGATTAAATATTAAAATTTTAGGAATATACTTTTTATATGAATTTTATCGAACACAGCTCACTATTATATATAGTTACTTTATTATCTTAAATTATACAATAAATTTTCATAAACTTTTCATTGTACACAAGTTATATAAAATAATAATTATGATAAAGTTTATTATATGCAAGGATAACTACAAATCAGACATAATAAAATTGTTTGTATATAATAAAATGATTATGAAAATTGATTACTTGATTGTTTTATTTTTAAAAATAAAGTTTGTTATATACTATTATAATTAAGAAAAAATTTATTGCAATTGTATGTAATTTCCCTGTATTTAAGTTATTTGATATTTTATTTTATTTTTTAAAACAGATAAAACTTTATAATATATAATAAATGTTATCTGGTTTGAAATAATATAATAAATGTTAAAAATTATAATAGGAAAAAATTAACCATCAAAAAAGCAAACTTTCTAAGTTTGGGTTTGAAGTATGGGGAAACATGGAGGGAAGAGTGCAAAGATGAAAGTATGAAACATGTGTGGCTTTGTGCGGTGAAATGACGTAAGAGGGAAATTGGGGTGGGGTGGGGTGGGTGAGGTGTCGATATATTTTTTTAAAATTCAGAAAATGCAAATATCTTTTATGTCGACGAGCGAAAAGTGACGCGTGTTGGAATTCAATTTCGTTAATTTTAAAAATGATTGCCAACATAATCAGTGTTTATGTTGAATAAGATACACTAATTGACTCAAAGCGATTATAATTATTATTTTTTATTATTACGATATTAATTATAGAGAAAATTACACCAATGGTACACAGGAGTTACAAAACTTAAACCACAGGGACGTCTGGTATAATTAATGAACCACAGGGATCATTGGTGTAATTTTCTCTTAATTATATAAACATATCTCTACCTTTTTTCTTTCTCTATCTTCTAATATATATAAAAGACTAATTAGAAAAAAATTATTAGATAATCTGAGCATTTCATTTAATAAAAGATTTAATCTTAACCGTTCATTTATTTGATTTTAAAATTTTGATTTTGACTTTTTAGAGTCAAACTAATTTGACTAACCAATGTGAATTAAGATAAAGATAACCCTTAATCAAATTAATGTTATATATCATTGAGATTAAACAAAGCTTCATAAAATAATAAAGAATGCCTAAACTTTATCTTAATATTTGTTATTTATTTTGAAATATTCAAAAAATCGAATTACCTCCATAAAATTATGTACGACATCTACTAAAAATATTTATAATCTCACTTTATTTGAAATTTTAAAAAGCATCAAATTGATATTCTTACATTTTTACATTTTATCCACATAAAGTAAAAAATTTATCCGACATTTGCATCACATTATTATTTTATAAAAACATATCTTTAAATTTTAAGTATTAATAAATAATAATAAATTAGTCTTTTATATATATTAGAAGATTGTCATAATAATAAATTAATAGTTATATTAATACAAGATAACTTATAATTTTGTAGTATACAAGTATTTCTTTACTTTTGAACCTTTTTTTAATTTATCATCTTTTTATATTCACACAATCATCACACTTCTTTCATGTTATATAATTATATATGTTAAATAAATAATTTACTATTTTAAGTATTAATTCTTTCGCGATGGTTTCATCGTTGTTCTTAGAATTGCCGTCTGTCTGTCATCATTTTTTTTAACTCTAATTTTTTTCGCTTATTAATGTTTAATAGTTATTACTTTTCTAAATCATCTCGTGTGTTACACGGGTATTTAAACTAGTTTGGTGATAAAAGTGTAATACCCGATATTTGAATGTAAAGTATTTACTGGAATATAAATAGGGTTTCAGTTTATAATATGTATTCAACTTATTATGTGTATTAAACTTTAAAAGTTTTTATTGTATGTATCAAATTTTTAATTTGTTGCTAATGTATGAATTTTGGTTACAGAAAAAAGAAAAATTTTATACGTTTAGTACATAGAATATAATGTTAAATATACACAATAGCAAGAAATTAATGTTTGATACACACAATAACAAAATGTGACAAGTTGAATACATTTTGGTAAACTAAACTTATAAATAAATGAGATGCTCATTGTGTCAAGTAAAATGGGAAATAAAATATACTTCTATTTAATTAAGGGGTTTAAAATAACAATTAAGAGAGAGAGAGGAAGGGTACTTAAACTCATTTTAGGGCACAGAGCCTGATACTCGACTATTGTAGCCGCAAAAGCAATCGTGAATCTGTGTGTGTAACCGAGAGGAAAAAGTCACCATGTATCAAATCAACCTTTTTTGAAGGGAAACGCGTCAGGTCATCCTTGTTACGTCTTTGTGATCATCTACATATTGATTTTGAGGCAATTGATTAACATTTAAGGGTATTTTTAATGGGTTTTTGTGTTATTCGAACTTTAAGATCGAGTCGAGGAGTGGAAGTGGGGTTTTGATTCGTTAAATCATGTAAAAACTACAATGAATCAAATAGGTATTGGTTTATAGGACGGATTGGGACTAATGCAATTTGAAAAATGTGATTTGATTAAGTTTTATTTGGAACCTATCAAATGAGTTTAGTAGAATCGCAGACGTTCTTGAAACTTGGAATCGAAAACTATGCTTTATGTATGAATTGTGAATTGGAGGGTTGAGTCCCTTAAGGGGATTCCCTAATCGAAAACTACTGTGTACCTTGACACTAAATCGAAAACCATGTTTAAGGCAAATCGCAAAGCTAAAAAACGAAGCACATAATGATAATCGCAAATCAAAATTGAAGAAGTGTTGTAATTAAATTGAAGGGATTGTAAATCATATTATTCATAGGTCGTAAATCATAACCATTATTAGGACTGTAAATCTCGAATCATAAAACGAAAGGAAATAGAATTGTAAATTATTTTAAATGTTGGTTGAATAGAAAACCACACCTAAACATAAACCGTATCGAAAACCTTATGAAGCTCAGAATTCGTCAATTACGAATCGTAGTTTATGGGTTAAGGGTGATCATAAATCACAATTACTGAGGAGAGCACTATGACAATCGTAAATTGAACTATTATGAAATAGTAAAATGGGTTTGGAGTAATCGTAAACCTTAAGTAGTTTAACACACAAACCGTAAATTGCCTTTAGAGGGAAATTGCAAATTATGTAGAGGTGTAGATCGCAAATCAAGACTAATTACATAATGTAGGTGGTTCCTAAATTTTTTGAAAATACGTATCTTTGAATAATTATTGACTCGTCACTGCTTTCATTTAAGTCTATGAGAATAAATAAACGAACATAAAATAGATAAATTTAAAATTTTTGTTCGTTTAAATAGTGAACGGATGTAAATGAATAAACAAATTTATGAATAATGCAAATATAATATTACTATACGTATATAAACACGTTATATACTACACATGAATTTTAACGAACAAACATAAACCTAACATTCATGTCCATAAATGAATATGTCTTCGTTCATTTAGTTAAATGAATATTAATATATTATTTTTATTCATGTTTATTGACTTGTAAAATAAAAATAATAATAATTTCATCAGCTTTCGAGCAATGGCCTAACGGGCAACGTATCAAACTATCAATACCAAAGAATCAAAGATGAGAGCGCTTTACATCACAGTTGACAGTTGCATCAATCTATGGGCTCAAAAGTGAAAATGGGCCTTGTGTCATTTGGGCTGTACTAATTTACGCTTTTACTTATTTAGCCTTCGAAATAAAAAAATCAATACAATGGCATCGAGGACAAAATTCTAGTGAGAACATTCTTCTAGCTAACTATACAGAAAATATTTGGAAAAATTAAAATTTTTGATACAATTACCTTTATTTTTAATTCACAATAACATAAACACAATTTACTTTTAAGTTATATTAAAAAACGGATGCAAAAAATAAAATATAATAGATGCATCTTGTTTTTTTTGAAACCGTTAGATTAGATTTTTTAAAAGTTCAAATATCTTCTCTCCGTTTTCCCTAAAACAACGTTCTCCCCTGATCCTGCATCATGACACAATAAAATTCCCATTTGTTAAAATATCAGATGATGGTGATTAGATGTCTTTTAGAGGGGAATGTTCAAATTAGAATGAGAAATTAATTGAGAACGGGAGATTAAATCTTAGCCGTTCATTTTGTAAGTGAAATTCATGGTTGGAGAGCGTGGGGGAATCGAGTGTGGCAGGGTGCATGTGAGGAATTCATAGGTGAGTAATGACATTGAAAGAGGGGAATTAGACGGCTGGAATTGAGTCTTCTATTCTTAATTAATTTAAGGTTCTCATTTGAACCTCCAACGTCCATTAGATATATAAAAACCTCTTTTGGGATTAAAAACTAAAAAGGGTACGAGTCTTAGTACCCACAAATGACTGGAGCACAACCAACCGGTACCACCCTAGATCATGGGTTGCTATAGACTTATGATGACTTGCTTCTTTTGAATGCGCAACTTGTATCAGCAATGGATATTTTAGGTTATTGGGAGTGACTAGCAGTATCACAGTATGAAAGGCCGAAAGTTGACTGGTTTTACCTATTAGGGATGTAAATGACCCGAGTTACTCGAGCTCGGATCGTAAAAGCTCGAAACAAACTTAGCGTAAATGAGCTCGAGCCTAGATTAAAGCTCGTTTAATAAACGAACCCGAGCTTGAGCCTCAAATAACGGGCTCGTTTAGGCTCGCGAGCCTAAACTAGCTTCATATATATATAATTAATTTATTTATTTGTTTTTATATATATATTCTTATAATAAAAATATAAAATAATACCCCGAGCCTAAACGAGCCAAGTCTAAATGAGTTTTAACGAGCCGATCCGAGCTTCACATAACTTAAATGAGCTGAGCTCGAGCTCGAGCTTCGTATACCTTAAACGAGCCGAGCTCGAGCTCCAGTCTAAAAAGTCTAAACGAGCCCGGCTTGATAAGTACCATGTTCTAGCTCGGCTCGGCTCGTTTGCATCCCTACTGTCTATGTAAATATTTTAGTTTTGCTGGTGGTAGTCATGTAATTATATAAAAATGTGAATTTGAAAATTTTTAAACTACGCATAAAGTTTTGATGGATGAGATAAGCTATCTTTATATCAGAGTCTGTAACACACTCTCTTCTGGTCTAGACTAATAAGGTAACTAATTGAACTAATCTTGAAATTTAAGATTTATTATGTGAAATCATTTACCTTAATTGATAATTAATTGTTAATATAGGTTATTAATATGCAATATTTATTTAGATAACCATATTTAATTAAGTAATTTTAATTAAATAACATGATAGATAGTGGATGGTGTGTTGGCCGATTTTGGTTGTATTAGTCACCACATTCACACAAACATCACAAATTACATGCAAATAACTATAATCTATCGTGTGTGTGTGTGTGTGTTTGTGTACCTTCGGCCGAGAAGAGAAAAAGAGAAGAAGAATAATTCAAATAATTTGATCCTTAGTCTTGCTTGTTAATTGATTACTGAAGTTCATAGCATTGTTGAGGTTAGATTACTGGTTTTATGATTGTTAATTGTTAATTTTATTCGAATTTATAGAATGATTAATAATTCCGATTAATGCATGATTAATAAAATTATTGATTTGAGGATTTAGGTTGAATGCATGTTAAATTTTATGATCAATATAAGCTCTATATATGCTTAGAATGATTTCTGGAAATTTAGAACATTTGCATGTTTAAAATCAGTAAGGAAATTGAGTTAGAAATCGATTTTATGCATGAACACATGAATCAGTCGGAATTGAGGTTTGAATCCATCGGAATTAAGGATTCCACTTAAAAGATAATCGGAATACATGAATACCGATCAGTTTACTCGGAATGTGATAGATTCCGCCTATTTTGACTTATGAAATGATAAATGCCTCAACACTTTTATCGGAATTCTATTTTATCGGAATGTTGTATATTCAAAATTATAACTACTCGGAATCATGATTGATCGGAATGTGCCATTTACTCGGAATTTCGTTTACTCGGAATTGACCTTTTGCTCGGAATTGGGTTTTATCGGAATTGACACATATGCCTTTGCTCGGAATGTGTCTATGCATAGAATTTAACTATGATTTCATCGGAATTGATGTTAATCGGAATTGCTCATTTCTCGGAATTGGATATATTCGGAATTGGTCTTTCACTCGGAATTCGACTTCGATCGGAAATGGACTTAATCGGATTTTGGGATTTTAGAGTTATCCTCAACAAACAAACTATGATTTGATATACATGATATATATATGAGAATATAACATGTGATGTATGAATACATATGATATTTATTATAAATCAGTACTGAGAATGAAATACTGACCTGTGTTTACTTAATCTAAGGAACTAAGAAGACTCAGTAAGTTAGACAACTGAGTGTGCTACAGCCTTGCCGACTGTGGTGAGTGGATTTATATCTACTGATATACAGGATATGATATCCTATTGTTACTTGCTCATTGGACTGTATGTCTTGATTTTGAATATGTATACATGTTACCTTTGGAGATCAGCGTGGGGGATTTTCGGCTGGGCTTGGCTTAGGGATATGTTGGGGAGATAGCAATATCAAACCTAAATCAAACCTGTCTATTATTTAAAATAGAATTTGATGTTAACAAAATCACTTATTCAGTTTAGACTTAGTTAAATGAAAAACATGTGTTGTTTTTCATGTTAGACTTAAAGAAAATTATAAGAAAGAAGTGTCAGCTGACAAACCATAGTGTCAGCTGAACACTGAGTATCAACCAAAGGACCAGCTTCAGGAAGATCAGCTGAGAAGAAAAGATCAGTCGAAAAGCATCAGCTGAGGAATCACATTGGATCAGCTGATGGCCTAAAATCATCAGCTAATGAAGATTTCAAGATCAGCTAAGCAGTCAAGGATCAGCTGACACAATCACTTTTATCAGCTGATGCCTCCCATCTGTCAGATAAGGTATCTGCTACTTATCCAATCTTTTCTTCAGAAGCTGATCATACTTAAATGATTAGCTGAGCCCTTGGGATCAGCTGACAGTTTAGTTTGATAAGTTTATTAGCTATACTTTGATTTGTATTATTAGCTGAGCATTTCGATCAGCTGAGCATATCTAGTCAGCTGAGTCTTTCACATTTATCCTTAGCTGAGCATAATTACATTTACAGTTCAGTGTCTGTTAGCTGAGTTATTATTCTATATCTCAGTTCATAGCTTTTATAATGTAATATTTTCTTTAGTCAAAGGCAGAACATGTGTTGTTCTTAATATGCCTTAGATCTTTTCTTTGTAAAAGTACTTAGCACTTTTTGTATCTGCAAAGAAACAAAAAGGATAGATCTTTATCCCCTGGAAAAGGAGAAAGATACTTTTGAAGAGAAGATCTCGAAGATATGCTGCTTCAACTAAGTATGGCTGGCAACTCTATACTTGGTAAAGTCAAATCTTCAGAAAGCATGGCGTTGATTAAAGTACAAGCATGGGAAGAGAAGTTTACCCTCCTAAGACATAAAGGTAGTACTTTAATAATATAATAATAGATAGTGGATATACTCATTACTGAAAGGTATGATTGCTTTACACGCTTTGCTTGTAAAGTTAACTTTCCTCTCACCCACTAACTTTATCTATTATAATATTATTAAACTAAGTACCTTTGTCTTCTTCTCTCTTCATCAACCCGGACACCCTTGCTTATATATACTCATGCATGGAAACATGCTAAGTATGCGAATAGATAGTTGAATACTGAAATCTCATTTGTTGAGAACTAGAAGAGTTAGCATTTTATTTTCAGTATAACAAACATGTTCATGTGTTGAACATCTTAGACATAAGTTGTTTAAGATTAGCTTAGTCTATGTGTTAGACAAATTTAGTTGCCACCTTTTATTGAACTTAGATTTTCCGCATCTAGTTCATGTAATTCTTGATTCACATCAATAAGAATTATATAAAAGTAAACCGTGTGTCACTTAAATTTTAATTTGCTAAAGTTTGTATTCAACCCTCCTTCTACAAACATTTGTTGTTGTAGTATCCATTCGGGACCAACAGGATATATAGTATTAGCACACGGTTTGATTTGCATTTTTTGTATTCGATGGTGCTAATATTGTTGTCCATGTAACTGAGCCATCGGTAAACCTTGGTTTTGGCCAACCTTGGTTGTAGGTGGTTGCAACACCGCCGGTTCTCCTTGATTTATGAGCCTTGTGTTTTGGGCATGTTTGCCTTGTGTATGTTTAGATATTTGTTATCTCACTTAGCTTTGTGCTAATTCCCCACTAGATTGTTTTGCAGATCCTTCGCAGTGAGTTTCTTGATGATGATGACTGGGAATTTTGGACAGACCATAACTCTGATGTTCAAGATTTTGGATAGAGTCTGATTTTGTAATTAACACTGTAAATGGCTTTTTATGTAAATGATAACCAGTCAAAGTTGTGTTTATCTTTGATTTTGTGATAATTATATGTTATTAAGCTTCCGCACGCTATTTTATGTTAATTAAAAAGTACAGTGTTACACAGTCAGATTCACTCGTAGATATGAAACACATGAGAAAAGTTGGATAAGAGAGAAACACATATTTAGGCATGTTGGCTTGATTAACATCAACTTTACAGTCTTGTAATAACATCTTAATAACTTCTTTCTACTTATGTTTATAATAACAAGATTTCTGCAAGTGGTAAAATAAAGAAAAAATTACATAAAAATATAATAAACTTGTCTAACTTAATATACAATATAATCAAGTTTTATAATTCTTACATTGTATGCAATTAGCATTGTGACAAAGTTCATTTTATACGATGTTAACTAAAACCATATATAAAATGGGTTATTTGCATACAGTGAAAGATTATAAAAGTTGATTATATATGTTACTTTTTAAGATAAAAAAGTTGGTTATACACAATGATAACTAACATACACAATGATAACTAGCACAAAATTTATTATATTTTCATACGAACTATCTTAAAAAAAGTACTTGATCAAATTCAAAGATAAATAATGTGATGTTTAACTTATAAATCAGTTCGTTTTCAGCATCTTACATGATTCACAAATTAATTTTATTATTTCAATCTTTAAAAAATAAAAATAAATATCCTCAAAATCAAATTTATTACTATAAAATTATATTAAGTATCGAATTAATCTGACTTTCATCTATAACAACCAAACACCTCCTTAATCATTCATGTTCTTGGGTCTTCTAATAAAACAAACAAACCCCATCCTAAAAAATCTAAAATATTCATAACATTTGACCCTACCTTTTGTACCATTATAACAATCTATATTCACCCAAACTCTACTCACACCCTTCAAACACACCCACAGAGTTTGATTAATATGTTGGAATCAACAGAAGCTAAGCAGCAAAATACTGCCGCCATGGATGCAGAAACACAACCATCTACTGCACCCAAAAAGGGTGGCTGGATCACCTTTCCTTTCCTCATAGGTAAATTCTTCAAGACTTATATATATATATAGGGAGGGGTTCATTCGAGAACCGCGAAAACCAATCTCAGCCGTTTCTTGGATATGGGAAGATCATTGATGGAGAGCATGAAGGGATAGAGTGTGTCAGGGTGCATGTGAGGAATTCATTGGTGGACAATGACATTGAAGTAGGAAGAATTGGACGGCTCAGATTAGTTCTCGCACTAAGAACGGTTCTCAAATGAACTTCTTCCTATATATATATATATATATATATACACACATATATTATTGTTGTTATTACTTTTTGTTGTTGTGGAACCAAAATTAAACCCTCTATTCCATCTGAATATATGTATAGCGACTATGGCGGGGTTGTCACTAGCGGCAGGAGGATGGAGTAATAATATTATCGTGTATCTAATTAACGAGTTTAACATCAAAAGCATCGATGCTGCTCAGATTGCAAACATTATCAATGGTTGTATGGCCTTGTTCCCGATCCTCGGTGCCATATTCGCCGACTCGTTTTTTGGCTCGTTTACAGTAATTTCTGTTTCATCTCTTGTATCCTTGGTGGGTATATTAATCCTAACCGTAACATCAATGCTTGATCGATTAAAGCCCGCCCCATGTGACAATGGCTCGAGTCTTTGCGAGGGTCCATCAAAAGCCCAGCTCGCGATTTTGTACTCGAGCCTGGCTCTTTCGAGCATGGGGGCGGCGGGTACACGTTTCACATTAGCCACGATGGGTGCGGATCAATTTGAGAACCCGAAGCATCAAGGGGTTTTTTTCAATTGGCATTTCTTTACTATGTATGTCGCGACACTTGTTAGTGTCGTGGGCATCGTTTATATTGAAGACAATGTGAGCTGGGGATTAGGGTATGGTTTAAGTGTTGCGGCTAACCTAATTGGTTTGGCGGTTTTTGTAGTTGGTAGACGATATTATCGGCTACTGAAACCACAAGGCAGCCCGTTTACCGGGCTGGCTTGTGTTGTAGTTGCAGCTTTTAGGAAAAGGAAAGTTTTGTTGTCACTAAAGAGTGAAGATTATTGGCAAGAGCCACAGGATGGAGGAACAAAGTTGGTGGGAGTAACTCCAACAAATAGCTTCAAGTAAGTATCTACATGTTCTTTTTAAGTTTATAATTAAATAGACTAAATGATAATTCATAGTAATTGCTCTTTTAAGAACAAATTCAAAATATTTTTTCTTGGTAAAACCATTATTTTTATAATTAAGAGCCCATTCACATATATTTTATCACCGGTTTGTAATTTTTTTTGTTGCCTGTTTATAAATCTGTAGGTGTGTACATAATAAACGTTCTATGTATATATTATAAGAGGGCTAGCGGTGAAAAAGTAATTGTTAATGTAACGGCTAATAACGTCGTGATATTACAATCCCAGTGCCGGTGTGATCAGTCCGTTATATTAATATGATGGTGTGATTACGCAGATTTCAAGTGAGGATCAAAGTATTTAAGTGATGATCAGTTTGATAAAGAGAAAAATTGACATGACGTTAAATAATAGAGTGATACGACTTTATAGACTGCGGCCCACTTACCATCATAATTATATCAAGATACATTACTTCTAACAACAATATCCAATCCCGTATAAAACGGGGTACGGGAGGTAGAATGTAGACAATCATACATCAACCCTTAGGTCGAGAGATTGTTTCCTGAAAAGAATTAACTATAAACAAAATCAACAATGTAAATAATGGTCTATTCAAGACTAGTTAACTTGAGTATGATTAACATAGGGAGGGAAGAAGGGTTTTGAGAGTTACTAAACAACATTTATAAAGTATTTAATTTATCTAGGAGTATTAAAGTGTAAATAAGATATTTATCTCTTTCTTAGGTTAAGTGTGTGGTTCTTCAAGACACAGTTGGATGTAAAGTACCAATTGATAGTTTGATACAAATTACTTTTACTTTTACTTTTACTTAAAATAATATATATAATTTGTCATAATTCATGGGAATTATTGATTAGTTATAATGAACGTTTCAGAATGGCGCCAAAACATATCCTTTAACTAACTCTAAGAAAATCAATAATATGTGATTAAAATTTGGTGGAAATAATAAAGAATCGTCAAAGTTGAACTCACTTATAGACAAAGGAGTAGGTGGAAATGATTTTGACCATGACAACGTGATAAGTCATCATAAGATAATAGATTTTTTGTAATATTATTATTTATTTTAGGAATTACTTATTCAAAACATGTTAAATTATACCTTAAATGTTAATATGTGTATTCTTTTTTAAAAATGTACTTTATTATATGTATTGAACTTTTAATTTATTGTTATTGTATGTATTTTGATTAGATAAGAAAAACAAAAAAGTATAAGTTTAATACATACAATAAAAAGTTTAATAGACAACACATTTTTTAAAAGTTTAATACATACAATAACATTCTTAAAAGTTGGTACAAGAACTCTGATGAATACCAAGTTAGCATTTCTACATTTCTTTCTCACAATTTAGATTGTGGAATCTGATCCAAATTGAACTGTTGTTTAAATAGACAAGAATCTGAATTCATGACTAGGTGTGGTACCTATTAGGCTATTAGTAAATATTATTTAGAAGAGATTGATTAAATGGAATACTTCAATGATTTAATTTATCACAGGTTTCTGAACCATGCAGCTCTGGTGACCCAAGGGGATACTAACTCAGATGGTTCCATCAACAACCCATGGAACTTATGCACATTGCAACAAGTAGAAGATCTCAAAACCCTAGTCAAACTCTCCCCAATGTGGTCAACTGGTATACTCTTGCACACCCCTATAGCCACCCAGATGAGCCTAGTAGTCCTCCAGGCTCTAGCCATGGACCGCCATCTCGGACCACACTTCCAAATCTCAGCCGGTAGCATGATGGTCTTCGTAATGATCTCAACTTCTGTTTCTCTAGCCATAATCGACCGTTTCCTCCTTCCCGCTTTCCATAAACTAACCCGCACCTCACCTACACCTCTAAAACGAATTGGAATCGGTCACGTTCTCACCATAACAAGCATGGCAGTCTCGGCATTTGTCGAGTCAAAGCGGCTCACTGTGGCTCGAACCCATGAGCTAACCGGTAGCTCAATTGTGCCAATGTCGGCCTTTTGGATGGTCCCGCAATTAGTAGTCGTGGGTGTAGGAGAAGCGTTTATGTTCCCAGGTCAAGTATCATTTTATTACCAAGAGTTTCCAAAGTCACTAAAGAGCACGGCGGCGGCAATGGTTGCGGTGTTTATTGGGATAGCGTTTTATCTAGGGACTGCGGTGGTTGATCTTATTCGTAAAACAACAGGATGGTTGCCTGATGGTATCAATGATGGGAGGATGGATAATGTGTATTGGGTGTTGACTGCCATGGGGTTAGTCAACTTTGGATATTATTTGGTGTGTTCATGGATGTACAAGTATCAAAATGTTGAAAACAAGGAGTTCAATTGTTCTAATCCTACTAAAGGACTTGTAGCGTAACGGTATTAAGGTGTTGGAAGGTGTTCCCCATGACCTATGTCATAAGTTCAAACTATGGACAAAAGGTGTTGATTTAGGACTAGATTAGTGTGTGCATATGTTCTGTTGTTTAAAAAAAGCAATTCCAATCCTTGCTATGTCATATATATATATACGCATACAACTATATCAAATATGCAATCAAGTGTATGAACTTTGAAGAGAAGAAAATATGTATATATCTAAGAGTGTTTAATATACTGTTTTGGTGACCCGAAATACTGAATCCGGGGAGGGTTCATTCGAGAACCGTTGTTAATGCGAGAATCGCAAGAACCAGTCTCAACAGTTCCTTGGATATGGGAAGTTCATGGATGGAGAGCGTGAAGGAGATAGAGTGTGGCAGGGTGCACGTAAGGAATTCATAGGTGGCAATGACATTAAAGGAGGAAGAATTGGACGGCTCAAATTGGTTCTCGTGGTTCTCGCACTAAGAGCGTTTCTCGCATGAACTGAATCCTAACCAAAACCGAATAATAAGAATTCATATCAGTTTCTATTATCTAGGTCAAAAGGATTTCACTGCTCCGAACGTCAACCAGGTTAAACTCCTCCAGTTTAAAACCCTAACTCATTAAGTCCGGATACTGATTGACCATTTTCATTTCGACTCGAAGTAAGCAAAGATACTAAACTTGTCAAGTTTCATAGTATGAGATACTGAGATGCCATGCTGCAAATTTAATATTTAAGGTGGTATTTTTACCATGATGATATATAAATATGTTTTTGACATTATAATACAAATAAATCAACACAGTTTTACTGAACCAGACAATGAGAAGAAAAAGAACAATCTGTCATCCTCTCCTCTATAATAAGCTCTCCTAATCTCCAAGAATGCCTAATTAAAGTAACATTAATAATAAGGAAACTAAATAATAAGTCTATGGCACAAACTAAAATTAGTTTCACTTCCGGCCCAAAATTCCCTAACAATTACCTGTAGGTCCCTGCGGTTTGGCTCGCTGTTTGAATATCTTCCCTACCTCCCTCGATTCGTACCAAATTACTCAGAGCTATTTCATGGTTAACACAACTTCCATACTATGAATCTGATTAAAAGGAACAATGTCTGTAGGCTGTAGCCACTCCTGAGATCAATTAGCAAGCAAGTAAATAGAGCAAGCAATAGCAAGATTTGATGAAAAAAGAAAACTTTGAATGGTTTTTAGGGTTTACATTTGGTAACAAGTAGTGGCATAGTCTCTAGATCCAATCACAGTATCTATGCCAGCATTTGCAATCATCGGTTCTATCGTTGTACAAGTCTGGAGAAGTGAGTGGAAACAAAAGATATACGAAGCCGACCGCCCCTACAATGAAGCCCACACTCGCCATCCCTGATATTTTCAGTGGAAAAAAGTTTGTACCATTTTATATACAGGTCTCTATTGGTGCTATTGTTTTATGTTATAATATAAACAACTATAACCAAATTAAGAAAGGAAAAAAAAATGACTAGATGGTTGTGTTAAGTATGTGATTTGTTACCCGTCTTTCGTGAAAAGAATGCAGGAAGGCCCATGAAATTGCAAAACATATGTGACACAAGTGGTGCAGCTATATGTCCTGCAAATTAGAAGATATATTAGATGGTTCACTAACAGGAACTGTGAGTATATTCAATACGGTTGGCAATTTGTGTCAGGTTCGAGTTGACGGGTTCGTATAACCCGACCCTAACCCAACCCAGTTAGTTATCGTGCTGAAAAGTTGAACCCAAACCCAGATACGTTTATTAAACATTTAAATGGGTTAGCCATGTCAAACAGTTTGTATAACTAGCGTCATTAAAAATTTTAATATCCATAACTCGACTGAAATACTAAAAGGAAACTAGTATAAGATCAAATCAGCAACTAATATCAAGTATGAGATCAAAATCAACCCTGTTCCCTATCATCAGTATAACTTATTATACAGAATAAAAAACAAAATCCGCTCCGGTTTTTAATCAGTTTAACTCAAATATAGCCCCCGATATAACTATATAAATCAGTGTAACTCATTAAACATACATAGTTTTGAACATCTAATTTTTTATTTGTATTTTAAAATGGTTTGACTTTGGCAGGTTGGAAAACAGTTGGTCAGGTCAAAACATCTTGTACATTTAAATAGTTACAACTTACAACTCGTTTAGCTCCAACCCTACCACGTTAATTTCATATTGGTTTTTTTAAGTTTTGTCGGGAATCATCCCCTGTAATGTTCGTTGTTAAACTAAGGGAGAAAATGTGTTATGTATTGAGACTCAAGAGTCAAGACATGAACTACAATAAAAGGTTATTCCTTGATAGAAATTCGCAATTTTTAGAAAGTAAGAATGTATAATGATCAACAAGTACATGTCAGTATGCAGAATGATGCAATAATCACCCACCAGTTCGGACGAACAGAAATGATGCATATGACCCAAAGATCACAGTGTAACCAAGCTGAAAACCTGAGAAATAGTAAAGAAACATTTGTAAATCAGCTGTAATCCCAAGGCTTAATACACCAAAATGCAACATATTTTGAACTTTTTTTCCATTGTTATGTAATGTCCTATTCTTACCATTTAACGTGACATACATTTTTGTGCAACCGTAAAAAGTCTAAATATATCATACATGAAATATTTCATATAAGCCCAACCCTTCTCGACCTGTAGGAAAACTTTAGCCCCCATCCCCTCTTTTTTCACCAACTCTAGAGAACTTAAGCTAAAACCTACCACGAGGATGTCTAAACACACTATAAATTGAAGAGCAGGTTAAAAGGCTGAACTTACCTACAACCATGGATGCTTGCAGCAAGCTGGAATCTTGCTGCATGTAAAACTCCAATAAATGGTTCAAGTGAGCTGTAAAGAAAAGGATGTAAGAACAATTATGCAAAGAATGTATGTCATGAGATATGGAAATATGGAATGTTATGGAAAAGAGGAAGAAACAAAATAAAAAAACAGAGAAAATTCAACCTTCGTTAATCATAATAATTATTAGCTCATTTACACATAATGCTTTCAAAATATTGGAGATAAAATTGTTCAACTCACCTAAGCTAAATAAAACAGGAGAGAGAAGTATTACTGTATATGGTTTAAATCCTCCACATAAAAGCAAAGGTATCATACAAGCTCTGAAAACCAACTCTTCTGTAAGGGGAGCCTGTGGTTTAGATAATACCAGGATTGTCAATAATAAGTAATTTTCATAATAAACTTTCAATATGTAACCTCTAAAACAGAAGTGATTAGACAAAGTTGAACAATAAAACTACATAAAAGAACTTAGGATGCATATTGGTCTTATAAGACGACGATTAACAATGATATTTGCATCATGATGTTGGAGACTTGGAGTATTGGACTATAATGATAAACTGCAAAACTGTGGCTACTTGTCACTCATAAAAGGAGAAGCTACTACGTGTATATCCGAGGTGGCAATTTCTACCTATTTAGTATTTACATTTGAATGGTAAATTTTGGTATCTTGTACTTCAAGCGGGTCAAAATTAAAAATTTTGGCAAGAAGGGGAACCAAAAAAAAAATGCATCTTTAATGCTTAGTTGCGTACAACCACCTAAATCAATTTATACAAAGATTCATATTATTAACGTAACATTATTGTTTTTGTAGTCATATCAACTATCAACCACAACTGTTGTTTATTATATTTATTAAAAGTTGGACAAACAAAGAGTGTTTACAGGTGAATGCCGACCTAACTTGGCTTGTTTTTACATCTGCTATATAGTGACACATTTCAACCTAAATGCACATTGACTCGATACCCAACACGCTCATCTTTCCATGTCTAACGTATATATTCTCAATTGAATTTTAAGCATTTAACACGACAACATATGAACCAAGTAAATATACCAAAACAGACACAAGTTTCAGCATTTACCTGAAACAGTAACAAACAAGCAAATGTATCTATTTCCGTTCACATTCAAGAAATCACAAATATGATAACAATATATAAATTTTCAAAAATCACTGTAATAACAAACTGACCACGATATATGTTCTCCATGTTGAAATATTGTAAACAAATGATAGCATCCCGTTACTGAGCTTTTGAAGAACACTCTTTAAGCCATCAAATGATAGATCTATTTGGTGATCCCCATGCTCAGCCCACGAGCTCCAAATTGAGAAGAATTTAAGGACAAATGACCCCACATACAATAAGGAAGTCAAGCAAAGAGGATAAAACAAAGCTTCCCACTGTTTCATACACAAAATTCCATTTCAGCAGAAAATTTTAGCAACTCACACCTTTATAATCTGCAAATCATGAAAAGTACATAAATGAATATAGTATGTTATGCATACTTGATGCATCCATCTACAAACATAATGAATACTTACTGTGTGATGTAAACGAATACCATAAGCGCTAAGTAAATTTGATACATCCCAGCTCTTTATCTGAAGAAATTAAGAAGAAATTGGTAACATGTCAGCTCTTTGTAGTATCACACTATCTAAATACTTTTCACTCAATATCACTGAATCATTCAAATTTGTGAAATCATTTGTCAATCTATAGTTGCCAAACCCTTATTACGGGTTGTAGAAGGTAAACTATTAAAGGAGTAGAAGTAGAACACCCAATGCAGAAATAAAGTAACTAAATCTAAGAATAAATTACCTAAAATTCAAAACCACGGTTACATCAACGCCTACACAATAAAGCATTACACTGAGAATTAGAGTATTTTGGACCTAATTTTGTTATCACCATTGGTTGTGCCACCACGAACTAGTTTTGGAAGGAACAAATAGAAAGAAACTTAACAAGCCAAAGGAAAGTTCCCATCTATACTCAAATTCATACAGTTTGAGACTTTGAGCAAAACCTAGATCATAGTCAATAACAAAAAAACCAAGCTTTGTGCACTCCTTTACTAGCAGTTGCCAAAAAACACAAAAGTAGAGAGGGTTTAGTTGTCAAGCGTTTGCACAAATTTCAAAAATATAGATAAGCATAATTTCTTCCAAAATCATTCGTACTTGTAACATGTACAATTTTCTTGCATTTTCATACAACCATTGTTTTGGTAACACAGACAACAATGACAGCTTCAAAAAGTCAACTACTCTAGTATTATTTTAGCCAATGTTCAATCCATGACCTATGTATTGTGTAAAGTAAGAAAAACTTAAAACCAGTATTACTGAAATAAAAAGGGGAAAAAAACTTACTGGATACCGCAATGCAAGATATTGCTAGACATAAGAAGTACGATTGACTTTGAGTAATTATATTTTCTGCATCTATATGTTTAAAAAAAATTCCAAATTCGCTTGTATAACTACCATCTGTCTATCTTTGTGCATACTGAAAAGGGCTAGTAATGAATTACACAAAAACAAGTTGTTATGTTATAAATGAACTAAGTAGGTTTTACTCAAAATTCAAAATTTGTCAATTAAAATACATGAATATACACAAAAATGTTATTGTTGGATCTTTAGATACTTTATTTTTGTTCCCCTCCAAGCTAGTTCTCATGATTAATGATGATCACAAAATTAGGTCTAAGAATAGTTGATATACAATTTCATTTGATTTAGACTAATGATGAATTGGGATTACGGGTAGTTTGATAATCCCCAAAATAGAATAATTTCGGTGATCGTCAGTCAGTAAAATTGAATATGTAAACAATATACTTTAGCTGAAATGCCTTGTTTGGAAATGCTTCAAATATTATAGGTATTCTAATTTCTAGGAGCAAAGCCATCCCAAGAATTAAACTTTACACTACAGAATAAGAGAATTGGTGAAGAGACTGAAACTCACAGGGAGGATAAAAGCGCAGACGAAAAGTGAAACGACGGTGGAGATACCGGCACAAACGAACCGTCGAATCATGAAGCTCTTGAAGGAAGTGGGAGGTGGAAGACGGAGGATGAATGTCGGAGAGTAAAGAACAGCAACGTAGAAAATAGTCATGGCGGTGCACGCCGCGATTGCTATTGGCACCGAAACGCCAACATCGCCATCGCCGCCGTCGTCTACCTCCATTGTTGACGGAATCGGTGAGTCGATGGACAGATCGGGGGTTTTGAACGGAATCTTTTCGTACTCCAACAATTTTGACTTAATGATGACTAACCGGCATCGTTTGATACTTTGGTCTCAAGTTCTAGACTTCTATGTTCTCGAGTTTAAGCTACAAAGGAAAAAAAAATAAAGGAAAACTTATCTTTTCAAATCATCCCAATTTTGAGAGGATAGTTTTGTCATCAAAATAAGCCTACATTACCCCTCCAAACCCCTCTATTTCCTTTCCTTTCCTTTCTTAAGTAAAACTCAAGAACACAGTTTTTAAAACTTTCCTTCCAAATCCCCCATTTCCTTCCTAAAAAAAGCTCGAGAACATGGCACTAGTGACATTTAGTTTTTTTTTAACACACACCTTGTCTAAAACTACTTTTAAATCTACTTTACTATTCACATCAGGACTTGAATTCATAATCTCTTAGAAGGAAGCACTATCTTACAACACCACATACCGCTGGACTACAAGTTCTTTGGTTTCTAATGGCAATTAGCTAATTCTTGTTCCTCTTTTCAAAATTTGTTTTCTTGATTTTTTTTAACTTCTATTATACTCAACCAAAATAACTAAATACAAAGCAATAAGGTCGATTTTCGAGTTCTAAATCAACCTTGTGTTAAAATGAAATTTTGTATAATTATTGTTATACTACCGACATCTCTATCGTTATTGAACTTTCCACTTGTAGACCTACTAGTCTTTTAATCGATCTCCTTAATTGTTTTGTCTAGTAACTTCCATCATCTCCTAAAAGACACTCATTTAACATCTTTTAACCCCACGAGTACTTTGTTTCTAATTAAATCCTTCAAAGCATTGATATCGTTTCGCCCCTTTGTTCGGTTCATTTACAACCCTTCCGCTAGGTCAAAACCTTTTAGTTTTGACATTTCGTAGTTAGCATATTTACCTTGTATGTGACCCACATCAATAATAAATATTATAAGTATTCAAATTCTTAGGCTTCATCAATAATAAATACTAGCTTAAATACCTGTGTAAACACATGTATAATTATTTATATTAATGTATAGTTTATACTCTTTTAGCAAAATATATAATTGTTTTATGTGAATGAGTATGTAACCGAAAATGTTAGGTTAATTATATTTTAATAATATAGTTAGATAATTTTTTTATATTTATTATTGATTTAATTAAGTGTTATCTTTATCTAATTCATATTAGTTTGACTTAAAAAGTCAAAATCAAATGTTTAGAATTAAAAGAATTAACGGCTTAGATTAAATATTTTATTAAATAAAGGGTCCAGATCATCTAATAATTTTTTTTAAATTAGTCTTTTATATATATTAGAAGATTACAAATAAAAAAAATACTTTGTTATGAGTAGTCAATTTATTAAAAAACAATTATAATATTCGATTATTCATTACTTCATTATCTATTTAAAATTTTGGCTATTAAAAATTTAACTTTGAGATCAATAATATGGATTCAAAGTTCAAACACATTGGTTTCCACGATTATCTCCAAATCTATTTTTTTTAATTTTTAGATTATACTTATTAATGTTTGACAATTAGAAGTCAAAATTAATTTTATTTTGATCAAATGAATGGCAGTGATTTAACTTGAAATAAATGAAAGGTCAAGATTATCTAAATAAATTGATTAAGGTTAGTCTTTTATATATATTAGAAGATTGGATATTTGTAATGTTGGTTGTTGTGTTTAACCACGGGTACTAATATTGTAACGTTATTGTATCGTTTGATTAGAAGTTGTTTATAAGTAGGATACTCTTTACAATGAAATTGTTTGAATTAACATATATGCTCATCACTAAAATAGATCTATTAAATTTTGAAATAACATCAGATTTTAAGTATACATGAGATAATTATGTATAACAATTTAAAATGATAGATACGTACAAATATTTTAAATTTGTTGAAGATGTAGATAAATACAAATATTACGATTATGTATTTTAAATATTATGTATAACAATTTGAAATTATAGTTAAGTACAAACATTTTAGATTGTAGAAGAAAATGTAGATGTTTATCTAATATATAACATAAATTTTAAATAAATTTATGTAGATTACTTTGATTTTAAAAAAGTCAAAATCAAAAATTTTGTTTTAAAGGAATCAACAATTAAGATTAAATCTTATATTAAATTAAAGGTCCAGATCGTCTAATATTTTTTCAATTAGTCTTTTATATAGATTAGAAGAAGATTATACATATTCAGGTTCTTTATCCTTATCTAAGTTTACTAGTTTATTGACCCGTGCACGCACGGGTATTTCGGAAGTGTATTTGAGATATTTAAATTTTCAAATTAAAATAATGCAATAAATAAAATGTCACCGAAAACTTACATATGTCAGCATTTTTAACAAAAGAATAACTAAATTTTTTGAAACACTTATTTGTAAACTACATTTGTTGTTTTGTTTGTAACATTACCACTGTTATCACAAATCAAATTTTTTTAATCCTTTTTTAATTCTAACACGTGAAACGGCAATATATAATTAATCATGCATAAACACAAGTTTCCTGAGGATTAAACCAACTTCTGAAAGTGATTATCTATGCCGTTGTTAATCGTCATAGCAAAACACAACATCGGTAGAAATTTCATCCTTTGAAACTTAAATGAAAGTTTTATATCTGATGGAGTCATTTTCATTTTCGGAATATATGTAATTTCACAAATGTTCTTTCTAGAAATGATTTTGGCCTCATAACATCCAAGCCGAACAATTTGTAGCTTTGTTCCATTACATAAACCCTTAGACTCGTTTTGATTTCTAAGTAACATAACACAACACACCAATCTTCAAAGAAAGTTTGTGATGAGGAAAGCCAAATACTTTTAATGAGCTGAGTATCTCAAGAGTATAAAGATTTCTCAAATGAACTTGACGAATCTTCAACACAGACAAAATCAAAACTTAAATAAGTTGTTTCTTTATTGTCAATTTTGGAAACCATGTAATCATTTATATACTCAACATCGTTATTTGTTGACACCAAAATTGTTCGATCCTGAAAGTAATTTTCACTATAAAGATGATCATCGATTTAAGGATATATAGAAGTTTAACAATCAAAATATAATTTATTAAACCCAAAACAACAATAATTTAATTTGAAATAACATGTATTACCTGATGCCTTTTTTTAGTAAATTCAAATGTTCAAGTCAATCATATAATAATTCTGAAGTGAAAACTGACTCAAACTTCTAAAACACATCTATTGCCCATATAATTTTTTCACCATAATAAGAGAGGATGCTACCAGATCTATTTGCTAAAGACTTTGCTAGTTTATAGACCCGTACACGCACGTGTATTAGTCTATTAGAGAAGTAAACTTGAAATTCATTAAAATCAAATAGAAAAATATAAGTAGCGTACATATACAAAAAATTCCAAATTAGCTACTTACTACTATTAATGGATAACCAAAAGCTTAACAATATATTAATTTAAAAAAAGTGTCATATTACAATAAAATTTATACCAAAACGTAGATAAAAATGAGACGGTCTTAAATATATAATTATTTTTTTCTCTAAAGAAAATATATCACAAGTTATTAAACATTATTTATAAACAACTTATAATTAATTACATTAATATAGAATTTTTTTAAAAACCCCTCACATTTTCTTAAAAGTTTCTTACATGTTTTATAAAACACCCTCACTATTTTCATTTAGCCCCCTCCTAATTAATTTAAAATTGAAATTACGATAATGCTTAATCTTTCCAAAATTATTTTTTCCAATTGAATAATTTTGAAATTGAAGATTGTGATTGATTAATTAAGACTCAATTTATGGATATTTTTGGAAAATTTGCAAGTCTTTTATATATAGATATAGATAGATAGATAATATATACTACAAATTATTATCGTAATTAAATTCTACATCATTCTAAAATTATCACCCTTACTTTTCTTTTTCGAATGAAATTAATATAAATTATTTTAATTTCAAGAAAGTCCCAGATAAAGTTATTCTTTCACTCTTATAAAACAATGATACAATTAATAAACCAAGATTCACTTTTATTCAACCGAAGTCACTCATATTTTTTTTTGTACAATAAAAACCATTCAACTTTTAAAATTGTTCCATTCTTATATAATTAACTTGTTATCTATCTATCTATCTATATCTATATATAAAATACAAACAAATTTTCCAAAAATAACCATAAATTTGTTGTGATTTCGTGGGCTCACAGCGGAAGCAAGGTACAAACAAAATAGCCCAATGTACAAGCAATCAAAGCATAAAAACCGAAATCCCTCAAATGGACCAAACTCTATGTTCAAGAAATGCAACTTGAAAAGAAAGAGGTTATACCTTTCTCCTTAGCTCCAGTAATTTCCAACCGTGGTGATGATCCTCCAAGAACGAAAACCGGATCTTCTATTGGGATATACCCCGGGAACAAGCCAAACCACGAGTGCTAGCAAGCCATTGCGATACTTCACTATGAAAACCACAATGGAACAGCAACTAGAAGACCAAAATCTCTGGAGTACTCTCTATAATCTCACTTGGTCATAGTAGCACCAAAGAGAAAAAGTGTGTGTTTTATTAGAGAGAAAAAGAGCAAAGGAACTTCAAAACAAAAATGAAGTCTCTCTCAACTTCTGCCTCCAGCTTCGATTTTATCCACAAAGACCGGCCAAAGTGCGTTCCTAGGTGTACACCACGCATTGGTCAGCTTGGGAGGTAATTTGACATAAAGCCCATGCAGCCGTAGCGGCGCTAACTCTTAGGGTTTAGCGGCGCTAACCCCTTAAAGTTAGCGGCGCTAACGCGGCCTGCCAGGGATGTGACACAAAGTACATGCAGCCGTAGCGGCGCTAACTCTTAGGACTTAGCGGCGCTAACCCTTTATAGTTAGCGGCGCTAACGCGGCCTGCGATGTCAACTTTTGTCTTTTGTCATAATTGGTCCCTAAACTTAAGTTGCTGTCAGGTTTGACCCCGGTGTATGACCCAATAGGCCCATACATCATCAGCAGCGGTCTATATGGCGTACGTACATTAGTGGGCATATCTCTAACAGACTCCCACTTGCACATAATGCACCGTACCCATGTAACCACAGACAAAGAGCGGCCTCTAGCAAAGCATCGATGCCCCCAAGTCAGTATGGGTTCCGCTTCCTTGCAGAAAACCATAACCTACATAAAATGTAGAGGTCCTATAGATAAGTGATCAAACATCCTTTTGTTCGCGATATCCTTGTGAACACGAGACATGGATTAATATGTCAATCTCCAGATCGTTCACGATTATGTTTCTCGATCAAGATTGGTGGTGACCAAAATTTAAGGACATATCTGATTCTCAATCAATATTCCTTTGCGCATGGCCATGCTTATTTTGGTGTCAGCGCCCAATCATCGAGGGGCCCAGGGATATCTCTCATACAGGAGGAACAAATTCCGTTGACTGTACAATCCCATAACATGAACCTTGTCTTACCCAGCTATTCCCTTTATGATAGCCAGTTACGAACTACGTTTTGAAATAACCAAAGTAAGAAAGTTTCATGCTATGGCAATTCATACATCTCGGGTCGAAGGACGTAATGATATTATCATCCCGAGTTACTTGTGACCATGATCCATGAAGTGAACTCAGGTGTGGGTCTTCCAGTCACTTGAAACCCCTTTCAAGCACAGGTTACTGTTGCGTTTCATGCATTCAATCCTTGATTAATGCATAACCAACACCTAACCTCAGCCTTATTTCAAACTTCCTTCCCTTGAAGAATGACTGACTGTGGAATTTTAGAATGTATAAACATTCTGGGAAGTGGTTAAACATGCTAAGATGGAACACAGTAAAGTCTTATGAATGTAACCGAATCACTCGCATATCGAAACAAGCAAAAATTACAATACTGTCTGTATCGTTCCCAAAGCTTATAAGTAAATCAAACATATACTAAAACGATATTTAAGCCCGGTCATAAGCATGAACAATGCTTTTATACCTAGTATGAAAGTCATCACTAGTATTTGACAATGGCTTAATTATGGGATCATTTACCCGATATCCCCTTTGTACTCTTTTGTATTATCTTATTAAACCACTAGCGAAGTGTTTATTAAAGAGATCATTTACAAAGTTATCATAGTCATCATATCCTCAATGTTACAGAAGTCAACAATAGGATTAATAACACTTATGATTATCAGAGTCGACATACTCTCAATGTAACCGAAGTTCACAATAGAGTCATTGACACTCATGTTTATCAGAGTCGACATACCCTCAATGTGACCGAAGTCCACAATAGGGTCGATGACACTCATTTAGGTCTAAATGTCGTATCTATACCACATACTTGATTAATCTAAACTTCGATAAAATCGACAGCTCATAAGCATAGATTTGCTTGCAGTAATAACTTACTCAAGACAATTCTACTTTCGTCGAACATCAAGAACATACATCAGTACTTCTTGAATTAGAAAATCCACTTGATTCCATATTTTCTATTTATACTCATAGAACAACAATTCCACCATTAGGTTGTAGAACAACCCTAAATTAGGACATTTTTTTTATAGAGCATATTTGACTAAGAACACATGATGCTCCCACTAGCCCTGACAAGGGTATTTGGCTTAATCTACGCTTTCTAGAAAACTCATTCCTTTGACTTTCTCATAAAGCAGGATTACAGCCACAAGATGCAAGTTTTGCTGACCTTAGTCATGAACACAATTTGGACATAATGGATATATAAGGCCTCGGAACATGATTCAAACATTTCCTCAATTTAATCTTGCAAAGGATCTTGGCCTTTTATTTCCATGCGAGATTACTTGTTTCCCCATAGTGACAACAATGTTTCGCTTAATCCAGACTTAATCTGGTTTTTATGGATGAATGAGACCCTCGGAAAATGCCTTAAGTATTTCCTCAACTTGATCCTATGAAGGATTTAGATCTCTTTTGTCCATGTGAGCAAACTTGTTTCCACAAGGTGACAACAAAATTACACTTTATCCAAATTATCTTCAACATAACCACTAGAACTTGTTTCCATAAAATCAATATGAAACACTTTGTCTCTAGTTGGTATTTGAAGTTGTCCATTATGGCATATATGTTAGTCCCTTCACCCTTCTTGAATTACACCTTAGGTGTGGGATTAACCCAAGTCAAGTACTTGGATGCAGCAAATAGGTTACACCATTATTTTCTTCTATTCACTAGTGAACACAGGGTCCCACTATGTTTCCGATGAATGGTAACATCACAATGATTTACCATCAAGCTGCTGTTAGTAAAATATGACAACCTCATATCTAAACAACCTTCTTGATTTCCATCAGATATAAAGAAACAATGGATATTGTCAGGTTTTACCAGCATCTCTATGCTGATTAAATGCTAGTGTCAACATTAGGTCTTTTATTTAAGTTTTACGTTCTTCCACTGGAATGCTTTTGTAAATTGTACTTTCCCTTTTGCGCAACCAAACATGGTTCCCAAAAGTTCAAGAAACAATTATCCAAAACTCAGATGAACTACTTAAATATGTAGGCATCAACTTATAATTCATCCATCTCCCACTGAATGTAGACTGGATAATTTAAGTTATGAGATTGACAAGCGAAGAACTCTTTCTAGTCAATATCTCATTCGATGCTTAAGTGACCACAATGCTGTGTTTTAGATCGAGGACTTGGTTCATAAAATTAATGTATACCAACCACATTGAATACATGTTTTAGGCCTGCCTTTTACCAGATCATCAACACAGATATCCGGTTTTATTTATAGTAACACCATGTGCAAATGTGTTTCTTCGGAAAAACGAATTATGGGTTAAACCCATGATTCATTTTATGTTTAAACCAATATAGATAAGAAAACTTAGCATCTAATCTAGATCTAAGAATTTATATCTATATGCCCTTATTGATTCTTAATTCTCTTTAGGTTAGTTCCGAACACCACTAGGTTTCAGACATAAGCCTTTTCTCTAGTAAACATTCTCTCAACTACTACCATAAAGATAGTGATGAAGAATTTCACTATTGTCACTCTTTGTGGCATACTTGAACGGATTATCCACACAAATATGATCATATCCAACAAGTCACAATCCTTCCTTACCAATACTGGTGAAGGATTTCATTAATCATCCTATTCCAATAAACAAGATTTGTATCTTTCATTTAGCCCGAGGCTAAACTTTTACAAAGATCCTATCCACATGGATCTAAGCGATGCAAATGTTGTTTACTTGGTCAAGTTTGATTATGCCATAGAGCTAATATATCCAAATCACTTTTGGATTTAAGAATCAATTGTTCATGATTGTCTTATTACTTTTGACGAGCCTTTATGTATGCAATGATATGGATAAGTTTTGATAAAATCATCTCAAAATAATTTTTCAAAATTGTTTCAATTCTAAGTCATATCCATCGTCATCAAATGTGTATTTAAGCACTAAAATAGTCAAAATAACACAAAAGCATAGACATGGATCGAATTTGAAATGAAACTATTAAAATGAAAAATCTTTATAAAATACAAGATTCAAAAACATCCATCATCTCCAAAGGAGCATACACTAAAGTAGTTCTTGCCACGCAGGGCATACAAACAAAAGTAATAATAAATCCGGATTTAATGGCGAGACCAACACTCCCATTTCTCTTGTAGAATACAATTAACAAAATTTCTTCTTCAGAGATCCGGTTATTCAAGCTTTTTCCTTTTTACAACGAATAGACCTACACTTTGCAACAAAATAAATTTGTGACAAACGTGAGTCTTATAGCTCGGGTAAACATCCCAGCTTATAAGGAATAGCAATGAAGTATAATCATGAATGTACCTCAAGTAGGAAAATTAACTCTCTATTGTCTGAGAAGTTTTATATCCTTTCGGCACGAAGGGCAGGCATGACGGCCCCAATCCCCAAATCTACCGCAGAAGTAGCAAACCACCCCTTGTTGAGTCTCTTTAGCCACATCATCAATGTCCATAGACTCAAAACTTGAAGCAAGCTTGGAAACTCCAACTTCTTCTTTTAATGGGATCGATTTCTTCTTCTTCATGTTATGTTGTTCCTTAGAACCAAAAACAAGAGTGGATGAAGATGATGCATGCTTGGACATGTTAGATTCTACAACCTTCAACATTCCATGCAATTCATCTATAGACATTACTTTCCATGCATATGATAGTCCTTTATAAACTTTTCATATGTAGCGGGCAGAGACTGAAGTATGAAATTCACACCAAGCTCCCTCCCTATAGGAAAACCTAATCTCTCTATCTAGTCCATGTATGATTTCATCTTCAAAACATGGGCACTTACACTCCCGCCTTCCCGCATCTTACAACCGGTTAGACTTTTAACACACTCAAAATGTTCTTGTCTAACTTGCTGTCGGAAAACATCCTTCAGCTTGTTTATCATGTCATACACAGTCATGTGCTCAAATTGCTTTCGCAGTTCCGAGCTCATACTTGATAACATGAGACTAGCAACATCGTGTGTATCCCGAACACGCTTTTCATACGCATATCGGATAGCCCATTCCGCATTGATAGCAGGTGGTTCAGGAAGGGGTTCCTCAAGAATGTGCAACTTAGACTCAGCACGTAGGACAATTCTCAATTGCCTAAGCCAGTCAACAAAGTTCACTTCCGTGAGTTTCACCCTTTGTAGAATCATACGAAGTGAAAAATTCGACGTGTTGTGGTTTTGATTCGACATCCTATATTAAAGTAGAGTACACGAATTAGTTAGTTTGATTTGAATCCTCGTTAAAATAATTACCCTTATCGTCTCGAAAAATATTTTAACAAGGGCTAAGAACCATATTTCACTCCAATTCATGACGGGGTTGCCGCGGATCACTTCATGGAGCTATTTAGGGCGATTACCACTTTACCGATTGCAATCTCTATTGCAACTCTTAGACACTTGCGGGATCCTACGACAACCATCGGTCGTTTGGCATGTTTGATCCCTACTAGCACCAATTCCAAATTAAAATTCTTGGTTGACTCGTGCTAAGCTCGACAATCACTCAAGGATTCTAATTTGTAATTGCAAATCGTCCAACAAGATACACGGTGATACCCCGACAACTATCGGCTCGTGCTAAGCTCAACAACCGATAATTTCAAGATCCCACACTCACCTTCCACACAGATCCACATGGAATAACTCGTGCTAAGCTCGACAATCACTCCATGCTTCACTAGATTTGGGTGGTGTCATCTTTTGGATGGTGCAAGATTTACGTTTTTATGAAAACGGGCTTTTGTTTTCGGCTTGGTTACTGATTAACTTGTTTAGTGACAAAACCTATTTTCACTAGGTGAGTTAATCTTGTATGTGAGTGCGCGAGAGAGTTGTAAACCATTTTTACCAAATCTCTTGTGATTTTATTAATTTCGAAAAAAAATTCTAGCATGCGAATCCTAAGCAAACCATGCAAGAATAAAATAAAATCACATCACACGCATATATACGAAATAAATTGGTAACCCTTGCCAAAATCCTATGCGTTCTTCCCGTGAGCCAAAACGGGTAGAACGTGGTCAACTAAGGGACGGAAGGTCTTCAATGCGAGCTCCCACTAGAACCGCTATCACCAATGAACTTCACCGGCTTCTATGGACACGCTCCATCTCCTTCCGACTCCATCTTGTGTGTTTTCATCCAAATTGTACAACAAATACAATAGAAATTGAAATGGCGTACAAGCCACACTAATTTCCTATTTATCTAGTACAAATACACGGATGAATGAAATGGCATGCAAGCCACAATATTATTACAAATATAACAATTTTAATAAATATTACAGCCCATGTGATTAAAAAACACCAAATGCATCCAAACACACAAAGTCAACCACAAGGTCAAAGACAAGGTTACCAATTTCAAATCTATCACATACAACCAAACAAACAAGGTGGTAACAAAATTACCAAACACAAAACTGGAACAAATTTCCAGAATCACAAAAAGGCTAAAAATTTCCGAGACCAAAACTGATTTTAACTTTGAAAATTAAAACTGTTACAGCGCGTTAGCGCCGCTAACATTTATGAGTTAGCGCCGCTAACCCGAGGTTAGCGCCGCTAACCCTGTTCGAACAGAAAACAACCATTTTGATTTCGGGATTTTTCAAGCCACCAAGTGCAGATCTAACATAGAGGTGGCTCTGATACCACTGTTGTGATTTCGTGGGCTCACAGCGGAAGCAAGGTACAAACAAAATAGCCCAATGTACAAGCAATCAAAGCATAAAAATCGAAATCCCTCAAATGGACCAAACTCTATGTTCAAGAAATGCAACTTGAAAAGAAAGAGGTTATACCTTTCTCCTTAGCTCCAGTAATCTCCAACCGTGGTGATGATCCTCCAAGAACGAAAACCGGATCTTCTATTGGGATATACCCCGGGAACAAGCCAAACCACGAGTGCTAGCAAGCCATTGCGATACTTCACTATGAAAACCACAATGGAACAGCAACTAGAAGACCAAAATCTCTGGAGTACTCTCTATAATCTCACTTGGTCATAGTAGCACCAAAGAGAAAAAGTGTGTGTTTTATTAGAGAGAAAAAGAGCAAAGGAACTTCAAAACAAAAATGAAGTCTCTCTCAACTTCTGCCTCCAGCTTCGATTTTAACCACAAAGACCGGCCAAAGTGCGTTCCTAGGTGTACACCACGCATTGGTCAGCTTGGGAGGTAATTTGACATAAAGCCCATGCAGCCGTAGCGGCGCTAACTCTTAGGGTTTAGCGGCGCTAACCCCTTAAAGTTAGCGGCGCTAACGCGGCCTGCCAGGGATGTGACACAAAGTACATGCAGCCGTAGCGGCGCTAACTCTTAGGACTTAGCGGCGCTAACCCTTTATAGTTAGCGGCGCTAACGCGGCCTGCGATGTCAACTTTTGTCTTTTGTCATAATTGGTCCCTAAACTTAAGTTGCTGTCAGGTTTGACCCCGGTGTATGACCCAATAGGCCCATACATCATCAGCAGCGGTCTATATGGCGTACGTACATTAGTGGGCATATCTCTAACAAAATTGAGTCTTAATTAACCAATCACAACTTTCAATTTCAAAATTAATCAATTCTCAAAACAATTTTAGAAAGATTAATGTCCATTGGAATTCAATTTTGAAATTAATTGGGAGGGGGCTGGATGAAAATTACGAGAGACTTTTATAAAACATGTGAGAGGTTTTTAAGAAAATATGAGGGGTTATATAAAAATTGTATATTAATGTAATTAATTATAAGCTTTTTATAAATTATTGTTAGTAACTTTTCATATATTTTGTTTAGAGAAAAAATAATTATATATTTACGACCGTCTCATTTTTATCTACGTTTTAGTATAAATTTTATTGTAATATGACACTTTTTTTAAATTAGTATATTCTTAATTTTTTGTTATCCATTAATAGTAGTGAGTTGGGTGGATTTGTTGGGATTATAGATGAGTTGAGTGGTCAACTTAAATATGCTATTCAAAGTGTTTAGTTATTGATTTTAACGTATTTTCAATCTTATTAGAAAGATGTATGAAATTTTTTATAAATATGATTCAAAATAAGATGTATCTTTAAAAGATTATATATTATATATTTAAATATTTAAATTGTGAGATGTAAAGATATATGTTCTTGATGGTCATGAAACTATATTATTAGTGTAGGTAGTTAGCCAAAGAAGACAATTTCCTCCGATGATGTGTTTTGCTATGACTATTAACAAAAGTCAATGATAGTCACTTTCAAAAGTTGGTTTATTCCTCAAAAAACTTATGTTTATACATGGTCAATTGTATGTTGCCATGTCACGTGTTAAAAGTGAAAAAAGATTAAAAGTTTTAATATATGATAACAGTGGTAATATTAAAAACAAAACAACAAATGTAGTCTACAAAGAAGTGCTTCAAAAAATTTAGTTATTTTTTTGTTAAGCATTATTACATATGTAAGTTTATGGTGTTATTTCATTTATTGTATAATTCTTATTTGAAAATTTTAATATCTCAAATACAATTTCGAAATACCCGTGCGTGCACGGGGCAATAAACTAGTAGTAAGTTAAAAGGTAAACTCTAGATAAACTTATTTTTTTCTAATTTAAATAGAATTTAAAAATAACGACATAAGTAATTCACAGATAAATATTTAAACCAAGTGACCCCTTCGTTTTTTTAAACAGTTTCCGGTTGCTTTTGTTTTTTTTTTTAAATAACCCAATTATCATTTTTGTAGCCTTCAGCCGAACATATAATATTTTGTGACTATATTTTTGCGACAATTATCAAACGAACATGTATTTTAAATACTTTTTTTATACATGAGCTCCAATAACAAAATAAGTCTCCAAAAAATATTTCCATGTGCAAAAGCTCATACATTTTGATCAAAAGAATCCAATAAAATTGGTTTTTTAGCTTAGGAACTTTTTAAGATTTTTTTACAAATCACAACAATATATATATATATATATATATATATATATATATGCAAAAGTTCAAACGAGAACTGTTTTTCGTACGATAACTGTGAGAACTAATCTGAACCGTCCAATTCCCCCTCCTTTAATGTCATTGCTCACCCATGAATTCCACATGCACCCTGCCACACTTGATTCCCTTCACTTTCTCCATCCATGAACTTCCCATATCCAAGAAACGGCTGAGATTGGTTCTCGCAATTCTCGTACGAAAAACAGTTCTCGTTTGAACCCTCCCCTATATATATATATATATAGACAAAAGTTCATGCGAGAACCGTTGTTAGCGCGGGAACCGCGAGAACCAATCTAAGCCGTCCAATTCCCCCTCCTTCAATGTCATTGTCCACCCATGAATTCCTCACATGCACCCTGCCACACCCTATCCCTCCACGCTCTCCATCCATGATACTTCCCATATCCAAGGAACGGCTGAGATTGGTTCTCGCGGTTCTCGCACTAACAACGGTTCTCACATGAACCCTCCCCTATATATATAATTCAAAATTTTTATATAGTGAACATAGAATAATATTGGAATTTGAAAAAGTTAAGTTTACTTTTAACCTACTAATTATATGTGAATGAAACCATTTTAAAAGTTGAATAATTTTTAATGTATAAAAAATATAAATAACTTTAATAAAGCAAAAAATTAAACTTAGTTATCATTTTACGAATTTAATTATTTAATAAATCGGCTTTTTTGTTAAAATCAAGATTTAATATTTAAAATTTAAAGAAAACGGCACGAGGCCGGCGTATAAAATTGTTGTTTCTAAAAGAGAAAAGTAAAATAAAAATAATGAACATACATAAAACATGGCTCATAAATACTCCAGAGCATAATATACCAACCCTTCTTTAATCCATCCAAACCATGAATTTGAATCCTCTGAATTTGTCAAACTCTTGACGAATCCAAGCACCTTCTCCTTCTTCATCCTCTTCCGCCGTTAAAACAACAACAATGGCGACTGAAGTGAAGAGGAAGATTTCAGCAGCTTCAGCTCGATCACACGCCAGGAATTCCAAATCCCATTCTTCTTCTTCTTCAGGTACGAATCGACTTGATTTTGATGTTGATGCAGTCGTTACACATTTGATTTTGATTTGATGAAGAAAAGTGTTTATACGACAAATGATTGTTTCCGACTTGAATGGGCAGTGAAGATTTGTGCGATTTATAGAAATTTAGGTCATCAGAGTTGCTGTCATGCTGATTCTGTTTAATTTTATATTATTGTTCTTGGAGATGATGGGTCAGTCAACTTAGAATTGATTTATTTACTTATTATTAACTTATAACTTATTATTAAAGGTACAACTTGATTTATGTTTTTGAATTTCATTGTGTGACAACATAGGATTATTATCTTAAATAAATTTAAGGAGCATGCTAAATTACAAATAATAACATATTTTTTGGTCCTTAAATTTGAGGACTCAATGTCAATTGTGTAGCAAAGGATGGTCAATCACTCAATTGCCAAGTTTGACTACAAAAGTCTAAATTTGTTTCTACTACCTGCAATGTTGTAATGAACACTTATTGTTAGATGTTGTTAGTTAACAAGGATGAATGTATGTTATCTAATTATGTATTATTGATAATTTCCTTAGAGAAACAACTCCTATGTTTTTTAGAAGTTTTAATAGAAAATAAGAAATGAGAAGGGTTTGGATTAATAATGGTTTTAAATATAGTAACTTTTCTTAAGGAGTTTTTCCCTATTCAGGCTCCTAGGCGTCAAGCATTTGGCTCAGATGTACGTGGTCTAACCAGTGTTACCCGTAACTGTTTCTGAAGCAACCCAATGCCTATCCCTTAATTAAAACCCCAAAGATTCGAACCTTGACCGACCCTATGGGGGGCAAGAGTAATAACCGGTGGACCATCAAGGTTATGGTTTTAAGTGTGTAATCAAATTTTGCATATGAATATGATTTGTTGATCATTTTGGGTTTGAAATAAGATTGTTGGTTATGAATGTGTAGTCAAAATGTGATTACTATTATAATTTATAAAATGTCCTACCTAATCTAGGTCCTATGTATCTTTATTCAATTATATTATGGCTGTATGATTCTGATTATTCAGTAAAGTTTCAAAACACACATTTAAACACTCCCTAAATTACACCTCTTAATCATTTTTCCAACTATGTTGCACTCGAAACATTCAGGGATTTTCATAAAGTTACTACTCGTCTTCTTTGCCGGGTTCTTAGCATGGGCTTATCAAGCAGCTTGTCCCCCTGCTCCCAAGAAAGTCGGGCCTCCAGACGGGCTTCCCATTACAACACCAAGAATCAAGCTTCGTGATGGAAGACATCTATCCTATAAAGAATTCGGTGTACCAAAAGAACTGGCAAAATACAAGATAATCTATGTCCATGGCTTCGACTCTGTCAAACATTATACCGTTATTGCCACGTCAGCATCCCCTGTATGGTTGTTGCTTTTCATGTATTGGTCATGTATTAGTTTTAAGTATTGGAGTTGACAGAGTGATTGGTTGACTTTTGCAGGCTCTAATAGAAGATTTGGGCATTTATATTGTGTCATTTGATCGACCCGGGTATGGAGAGAGTGATCCAGACCCTAAACGAACTTTAAAGAGTTTGGCTTTGGATACTGAGGAACTTGCTGACCAGCTACAACTCGGGTCCAAATTTTATGTAGTCGGTTTCTCTATGGGTGGACAAGTCGTTTGGTCTTATTTGAAGTACATTCCTCATAGGTAAATTTAATTCCATACCTAATATTAGAACTCAAGTTTCCTTTATTTTAATCTGATTATACTGTATATATATCTATATTTTATGAAAAACAGATTAGCAGGAGCAACTCTTATAGCTCCAGTTATTAACTACTGGTGGCCTAACTTACCAGCCAACTTATCTCAGCAAGCATATTCAAAACAGTTCCGTGAGGATCGATGGAGTCTGTGGGTTGCTCACTACTTTCCATCTCTGACTTACTGGTGGAACACTCAAAAACTGTTTCCAATTCTAACTGTTATTGCTCACAGCCCTTATATTCTTTCTCGCCAAGATAAAGAACTCGTGCCCAAGTTCACAGCTGGCCGAGCACCTGTTGAGGTACTAAATGTGAAATTCTTGGCTTTATCATAAAAATATATGTTCATGTTCAAAAACCATAATAATATATGTTTATGAAATTATGAGTATTTTCTTGTGTTATAAAGGGACAAGTTAGACATCAAGGGGAATTTGAATCTCTCCACCGTGACTTGAATATTGGATTTGGCTACTGGGAATTTGATCCAGTGGATATTGAGAACCCGTTTCCAAATAATGAAGGATCTGTTGATATGTGGATGGGTGATGAAGATATACTTGTGCCTGTGACACTGCAACGTTATATTGCCCAACAACTTCCATGGATAAACTATCACGAGCTCACTGGTGCTGGCCACATGTTTCCTTATGCTGATGGTAACAGTGACGCTATTCTGAAAGCGCTTCTACTTGGTAAACATTAGCTTAAAGTATGTTCTCTGGGCTTAAATTCTAGCTATCTAATGTCTTAAACATACCATTATAGTTTATAAAGACTTCCCTTTTTTAAAGTTGTAAAGGTATGTTTCTACATAGTTTTGATACACTTGAATCTTGACACTTGTTTTGTCTAGAGATAACATAATAGAACTGTTGTATTTAGTGTTACCCTTTTAGGGGCCGACATTGATAGTTAAAACGTATCATAAGGAGTTCAATTATGAATTTCTTGGTTGTAAACAGGATCATGTTTATCACGTGATTAGTTTAGATTGAACTCAATATGATCATTCAAGTTTAGAGTTACGAAAAAGTAGATTACAAAACGCTCATAAGCATGAACCTTTGAGCTCGGGTTGGGGAAACCAAGCCCCTAACCCAAGGAGGTGCGTAGTGGTCAACCCAAAGCAACCCGAGAAGCCTGATGATCTTCCTGACCATTTCAGGTATCCCGGTACTCTCGGCCTTACATTGATGGTCTCTAGAGACCTCTTATCCAAGAATTGTACCATTTAGTGATGCCATGTGAATCGCTAAAAACATGTGAATGACATTTACAATTGTTTAATTGTTTATAATTATTTTATATTTATCATTGATTTAATTAAGAGTTATCTTTATCAAATTTATATTAGTTTGACTATAAAAAGTCGAAATCAAAATTTTAGAATTAAAGGAATTAACGGCTAAGATTGAATCTTTTATTAAATAAAGGATCCAGATCATATAATAATTATTTTTCAAATTAATCTTTTATTTATATTAAAAGATTATAAGTTTTCTTAAGAATGTACTTGTTATTTGTCGTTAATCATGCATTAGCTAGATAGTTGTCATGTTCCCTGCCAAAACCTACAATTTATTACTTAAATAGCCTCAAAAAACATGATACGAAATTGACTTGCATAAAAAATAAGTGATACCTACGAAAATATTCTCTGGTCATCGCTAATTGTGCGTACCGGATTATAGCTGACCTCAAAATTTGATATTGAGTTTTTTTTTACAGTTAAATATAGGGTTTAGTTTTAAAAAGTATATTAAATTTGTTATTTTTTTGCTATTGTGTATACCCATATTTTAGAACTACCATTTAATGTATCAAACTTACTGAATCTACCATTTAATATACCAAGTAACTTCTTACCTGCTATGTGCTTAGGTGTTCATGCGAGATTTTGGGTTTTGTTTTATCAATTGAAGAATCATGTTTTTTGGTTTCTTCGTTTCAAATCATGGGTTGCTCGTTTCATGTTTATGGATTTCATCGATTTGGTTTATGTTCAATGCTTGTTCTTCATCGATGGTTCTTGTTATCAGATAGGTTTTCGATGGTTCATGGTTTGTCTAACAATCAGATATAAGATTTTGTTTATGTTATTGTAAGTCTTGAATGTTTAGAATGAAGATTGGTCCCATACTAGATTCTGTTATTCATTTTGTTTCAGATTCATCTTCATTTTGTTTATGCTATTGTGTTTGTTGGTTTGATTCCAGATTCATCTTCAGTGAAAGATTTGTTATTTTTTTTTTTTCAATAATAATACTTGATGACTTGATGTGGCAATAAATTGTTGACATGGAATTACAAAAGAAAAAAGAATTTTTTTGTTTACCGGTTACCTGTTGAATAGGTAACCGGATAAACTAAACGGTAACTTTCGAGGCTTTGATGCATCAAATGATAATTTTTGAAGTTGGGTGTATACAATAGCAAAAGTTAACAAGTTCGATACACTTTTCAAAACTAAACCCTTAAATATATATATACCTCATCTAATTCTACATATACATCTATTATTAGGATTTAGATCTAATGTTGAGATATGCACTTCTAAATCTCAATACCATTAGGCTATTATGAAATATTTTAGAGAATTTTAACATTATTTAAGCAAACATCATTTTTATTGGTCAATCTTAAACATTAATTTAGTCAAAATCGAAACTTAATTTCAACTTTTAATCCATCTAGTATGGGTTCAAATTATTTATCCACCATATTAATTTATGAATTAGTTTTTACTAAATCTCAGGTTATATCAATAATAAATACTATACGTATTCAAATTATTTATCCTTATCTATATTTATTATATATTCTATAAATTATTACCGAATTAAATTTTACATCATCTAAAGTTCTAATCCTTAATTTTCTATTTCGATTATTAATATAATTATTTTAATTTCAAAAGATGAAACCCTTCTTTCATTCTTATAAAACAAATACAAAATAAATAAATGAAAAATAATAATTTTACATAAATAATTATTACAATATGTAATTTTACACATATATAAACTAGTTATATAATAAATTGACTTTCCCGTTAAATCAGATCTAATATTTAAAAATTTAAAGAAAACAACACGAGGCCGCAATATAAAATTGTTGTTTTAAAAGTGAAAAATAAAATAAAAATAAGAGAAAATTTCACGGATGGTCACTCTGGTTTACCACTTATTACATGCACGGTTCTTTATCTTCATTTATTACAATGTGAATCATCATGATACGTACTTTATTACACTACTAGTCCTTGGTCCCATTAAAAATACCAAAATACCCTTAGTTTTCATTTGAAAAGTCCATTATACCTTGTTTTTTTTTATTATTTGCTCTAATTTTAAATAATTTAAAAATAATAATTAAACTAATATTCTATCATATTATTACATTATACACACACCCCACCACATCTCGTCTCTACTCCCCGCCGCTTTCTCTTAGCCGCCACAACACCACAACCCTTAGCTCACCATCGCCACCCATTGCTCACCACCGCTAGCTGTACCTCCGCCGAAGCAACCATCACCATCATCTTCTCTCCCTTCCCTTCTTCTCCACCGGCACCACTACTATCTTCTCTCCCCTTTCTTTCTTCTCCACCTAACCAACACCACCCATCACCTTCCCCTTCGCCGGAGAACAACACCACCGTCACCCACCATCTCCCCTACAACCATTTTCTCCGTCGCCCTTAATCTCACCTGAGAAGAAAAGAACATTTGTGATTGTTGTAGTGACTGCGACCCCTTTCTCCGTCGCCCATCACCACTGCTGCATCATCACCGCCTCTGCATGTCAAATTAGGGTTTTTACCACTTTTATCTCTCTCTCTCTCTCTCTCTCTCTATCTACAAACAGACCACAACCACACGTTCGTAATGATTTATGGTGGTTTGTGATTTTCGATTCTTGTTATTTAGATCTTGTTCTTAATGGTTTATGGTGGTTTGTGATTTTCGATTCTTGTTCTTGATGATGGTGGCATTTTTTAGATCTTATGTCTTGGAGGTGGTTTGAGTTTCAGATCTTGTTCTTGATGGAGGTGGTGGGGTTTGTTTCAGACGGTGGTGGTGGTTTTGGCGGTAGTCGGCGGCGGTGTGGGCGGTGGCAGACGGTGGCTTTGGGTATAAGAGTACTTTCAGGGGAAGAGGGGTATTTATTATTTATTTTAGTGTTTTAGTTTTTTTTAATAATATTAATTAGTAATTAATGAATAAAAATTAAAAAAAATTAATAAGAAAAGAGTACTATGGTCATTTAAAGTGCACATGAGATAGAGAGGAACTAGGAGTGTAACAAAGTACCTATCACGAGGACTCACAATGTAATAAACGAAAATAAAAAAACCATATATGTAATAAATGATAGGGAGAATTTCGTATATCCTTGGAAACTCTCTTAATTACGTATGTATCCTTGTAAAGTTTGAAATTACATGCATATCCTTACAAAACCAATAAACTCACAAATATACCCAAACATTAAATTTAATAAAAATTTATCAATTTAAAATATAAAAAACAAAAATAAACATTATCTTAAATTAAACGTCTTACTAAAATTACAAAAATACCCATTAGAATTCCCACCCATTATCGGTATCAAGATCTCCTTCTTCCCCATTCACGTATCAAATAAACCACCCTATCGTATTATTAGGAGAGGACAATGGCATAATCAACTGTGCCCCAATCTGAAGCTTCATCTCTGTCGATTTCATATATTTTCTTCACGATTTTATCAGATAGTTTCATCTCTTACGGTGGACATCAATTTCTGTGTTTGTAAGAATACAAAATCCATTTCGGTCGAAGTTTACTTTGCAACTGATTTATGTGTTGCCATAAACAAATTTGCAACATACTTGGAAAATTGAGATGCCATAAACAATCTGTAACATACTTGAAAAAGTAGTGTGCAACAGACCCAATAACCATTTGCACTAGACATAATCACTAATTCAAAACTAAGACTTGAATAAAATGACTTGAAGAAACAGTCTACAAGAGATCCACTACCCATTTCCATATCTTCAATTAGCTAACTTGCAGTGTATAAAAATATGAGCAAAAAAATCCAAAATTAATAAAGACATCAATTGAAGCAATGGTGAATGGAAGGTACTCGATTGAAACATCTCGCAACTGATTTGCATTTCAGAGTTCAATCGATCGGTGGTTCTCGAACAAGCAACCGAGAAGAAGCATAAACTCGATTGAATGAACATGAGATTAAGCATTACCTGTTGAATCAAGCATCCTCTGCTAACCCATCGGTATCTGAGCAAACTTTTAGGGTTCAATCGCCAATTAACCTTTGTTCACCTACCTGAACCCGACGAAATCTACTTCAAATCCAGCATACTTGTTCAACGATCGGTGGGTACTCGATTTCAATTGGAAATCAAAGCCCAGTTCACTCGAGTTCAATCGGAAATCAAAGTGGATCGTCTCATGTTCTGACTGGTTCTGTATTTCGATGGGGTTTTTGATTTAGGATGATGTTTGTGATTTTGAATATTCACAATTCTATCGAGATGTACATAGCTGAGGGGTACTTCTGTAATCTCATGTATTAATTACATTTCTAATATTAAGAAATAAATGTTTATTTTTATTTTTTAAAATTTAAATTGATAAATTATTATTAAATTTAGTGTTGAGTTTATTGGTTTTGTAAGAATATATAAGTAATTTCAGAGTTTACAAGGATATATAATTTTATAAGGAACATATAAATACTCCGGAGCATAATATACCAACCCTTCTTTAATCCATCCAAACCATGAATTTGAATCCTCTGAATTTGTCAAACTCTTGACGAATCCAAGCACCTTCTCCTTCTTCATCCTCTTCCGCCGTTAAAACAACAACAATGGCGGCTGAAGTGAAGAGGAAGATTTCAGCAGCTTCAGCTCGATCACACACCAGGAATTCCAAATCCCATTCTTCTTCTTCTTCTTCAGGTACGAATCGACTTAATTTTGATTTTACTGAAGCAAAGTGTTTATATGACAAATGATTGTTTCCGACATGAATGGGCAGTGAAGATTAGTGCGATTTTTAGAAAATTAGGTCATGAGAGTTGCTGTCATCCTGATTCTGCTTAATTTTATATTATAGTTCTTGGAGATGGGTCAGTCAACTTAGGTTTGATTTATGACTGTTTTGGTCCAAGGAATTATTATTAAAGATGCTACTTGATTTCTGTTTTTGAATTTAATTGTGTGATAAAATAAGATTATTATCTTAAATAAATGTAAGCAGCATGCTAAATTACTAATAATAACATAGTTTTTGGTCACTAAATTTGAGGACTCAATGTCAATTGTGTAGCAAAGGATGGTCAATCACTCAATTCCCAAGTTTGACCCCAAAAGTCTAAATGTGTTTCTACTACCTGCAATGTTGTAATTAGCACTTATTGTTAGATATTGTTAGTTGACAAGGATGATGAATGTATGCTATCTAATTATGTATTGTTGATAATTGTTTTTGAGAGAATTCTCCTATGATTTTTAGGAGTTGTAATAGACAAAAAGAAAGGAGAAGGGTTTTGATTAAGATAGGGTTTTAAATAAAGTAAATTTTTTTAAAGGAGTTTTTCCGTGTTCAGGCTCCTCCCGGGGCGCCGGACATTTGACTCAGATATACGCGGTCTAACCGGTGTTACCTGTAGCTGTTTCTGAAGCAACCACGTGCCCATCCCTTAATTCAAACCCCAAAGATTCGAACCTTGAGTAATAACCGGTGGACCATCAAGGTTATGGTTTTAAGTGTGTAATCAAATTTTGCAATTGAATATGATTTTGTCATCATTTTGGGTTGAAATAAGATTGTTGGTTTTGAATGTGTAGTCAAAATGTGATTACTATTATAAATTATAATATGTCCTATCTTTAATCAATTTTATTATGGCTGTATGATACTATGATTGTGATTATTCAGTGAAGTTTCAAGACACACTTAAATACTCCCTACATTACACCTCTTAATCATTTTCCAACTATGTTGCTCTTGAAACATTCAGGGATTTTCATAAAGTTACTACTCGTCTTCTTTGCCGGGTTCTTAGCTTGGGCTTATCAAGCAGCTTGTCCACCTGCTCCAAAGAAAGTCGGGTCTCCAGACGGGCTTCCTTTTACAACACCAAGAATCAAGCTTTGTGATGGAAGGCATCTATCCTATAAAGAATTTGGTGTACCAAAAGAATTGGCACGATACAAGATAATCTATGTCCATGGCTTCGACTCTTTCAAACATTATACCGTTATTGCCACATCAGCATCGCCTGTATGGTTAATTTTCATGATTTGTTTGGTCTTGAGTTAGTTTTAAGTATTGGAGTTGACTTTTACAGGCTCTAATAGAAGATTTGGGCATTTATATTGTTTCATTTGATCGACCCGGTTATGGAGAGAGTGATCCAGACCCTAAACGAACTTTAAAAAGCTTGGCTTTGGATACTGAGGAACTTGCTGACCAGCTACAACTCGGGTCCAAATTTTATGTAGGCGGTTTTTCTATGGGTGGACAAGTCGTTTGGTCTTATCTGAAGTACATCCCTCATAGGTAAATATAATTCCATACCTAATATTGGAAAATCCCATTTTCAATGCAATTTAGATTAGTATTCCTATATTATAATCTGATTATAGCTGTACATATATATATTTGATGAAAAACAGATTAGCAGGAGCAACTCTTATAGCTCCAGTTGTTAACTACTGGTGGCCTAACTTACCAGCCAACTTATCTCAACAAGCATATTCAAAACAGTTCAGTCAGGATCGATGGAGTCTGTGGGTTGCTCACTACTTGCCATCTCTGACCTACTGGTGGAACACTCAAAAACTGTTTCCTATTCTAACCTTTATTGCTAACAGCCCTTATATTCTTTCTCGACAAGACAAAGAACTCATGCCCAAGTTTAGAGCTGGCAGAGCAGCTGTTGAGGTACTGTTAGTGTAGATATTCCTTAGTGAGATGTGGGCCCTTATGGGCTTTAGGGTTACTTGTTTATATGTTTCCCTTTGTTCTCTATTTTGAGTTAATCAGATAATACAAAGTTATTGAGCTCTCAACATGGTATCAGAGCTGGGAATCCCAGCTCCAGTCCCGTCATGACTATAAATCGACCTGTAAGAAGGTCTCCGTTACTCTCACCCCCCCTGTAGACGTGCTCATTGGTCTCCGGCGACCTCAGCCATCCGATCCAACGCTGTTCCGACCATCCACGCGCCGCCACTCGCCGCCGGTCGCCGCCGCCCTCGCCTCACGCGCCGGCGCGTGGGCCTTTCTCCGGCCACCGTTGATTCTGTTTTTTCTTCTGAATTGATCGGTTTTGTACTCTGGTTTCATTTCTAGTGAGATTTTGAAGTATCTTGTCTGTTGGTCATATACCCTTGTTTGGGTCTCTTCTAGTCTGCTGTTTGGGTTTTATTTGGTCTGAAGAAATTGCTCCTGATCTGATTTCTGAAGCAACATCTTGATTTTGTGGTATTTACTGGTTTAGTTCAGTTGGTTATGCTCTTGAACTCGATTAATATATCAGGCAAACATCTGAGGTTTATAATCTGGACATACAGTCATCTGGGTTTTGATACTTGAGCATTATAATCTGGTTATCAAGTGTTGTGTTCTGATTTTCTGGAAGAGAGATTTAGTTGGGAAAGATTATTGGTGTGATTCTTGAATCTGATATTGTTGATACTGGCTCGAGTTTTTGAAGACACTTTCATTTGGTTTGCTGTCTCTCGGGGTAATATCTGAAACGTTTGATCAGGTAGATCGCTTGTATGAGTTCGGGCTTTGATAATTGATTGTACAATCTGGTTGGTTATCTCTTTTCTTCTGCTCTTATTTTGGCTCAAGAGGATTAATTACAATCTTTGAATAATTGGTTATGGCTAATCTGAAATCATCCGTATCAATCTCTACATTGGCTGATAATTCCACTTGTTTACTGTCATCTGCTTCTCAATGGGTTATTGATTCCGGTGCTTCGGATCACATGACGGGTAATCTTAATCTGCTCTCTGAATTTAGTAAACACCGATCATCTGATAAGGTCGTAGTTGCTGATGGATCTATTTCTGAAGTAATTGGATCTGGAACGGTTAAACTATCTCGGTCAATGTCATTATCCTCTGTACTAAGCCTGCCTAAGTTTACATTTAATCTGATGTCAGTTAGTAGAATAACTCGTGGATTGAATTGCAGTGTCTCCTTCTATCCTGATTACTGTGTATTTCAGGATCTGTTAACAAATAAAATCATTGGTAGAGGACGAGAATCTGGTGGACTTTATGTGTTTGAACCTGAAGAGCTTAAATTTCAAGCAGGGTTGGCATCATTATCCCCTATTGAGTTACATTGTCGTTTAGGGCATCCATCCCTTCAAAGTCTAAAGAAATTGTATCCTCAGCTTTCACATCTGTCTTCCCTTAATTGTGACTCATGCCAATTTGCTAAACATCACCGTGTTCATCTAAGCCCCAGAGTTAATAAACGAGCTGCATCTTCATTTGAATTGGTTCACTCAGATGTATGGGGTCCTTGTCCCATTACTTCTAAAACTGGGTTCAAGTACTTTGTTACTTTTGTAGATGATTATTCCCGTGTTACTTGGCTATACTTGATGAAGAATCGCTCCGAAGTATTCACTCATTTTTGTTCCTTTGTCGCGGAGATCAAGACGCAATTTAACGTCTCTGTGAAAACTTTGCGTAGTGATAATGCAAAAGAATATACTTCTGAAACCTTTCATACTTATATGCTTCAGCAAGGTATACTTCATGAATCTTCTTGCGTGGATACTCCTGCTCAAAATGGAGTTGCTGAACGCAAAAATCGCCACCTTCTTGAAGTGGCTCGTGCACTGCTATTTCAGATGACTGTTCCGAAACCATTCTGGGCTGATGCAATCTCTACTGCTTGTTTTCTAATCAACCGTATGCCATCGGCTGTTCTTCGTGGTGAAATTCCAATGTCTGTTCTCTTTCCTAATCAACGTTTGTTCCCGATTGAACCTAAGATATTTGGGTGCAGCTGTTTTGTTCGAGATACTAGGCCCCACGTTACTAAATTAGATCCAAAGTCTCTCAAGTGTGTTTTCCTTGGATATTCTCGTCTTCAGAAAGGTTATAGGTGTTTTTCTCCTACCCTCAATCGTTACATTGTTTCACGCGATGTGACATTTGTGGAGGAAGCACCTTTCTACCCGGTACCCATTTCTCCTAATCATGAAAACCATGATGATTTGCTGATCTATACTGTACCGATTCCGAATTCGACTGTTGACTCCCCAGCTCCATCTACCTCAGAAGAATCTTCAGAACAGCCTTCAGAACCAACACGACCACCAGTGATTCATGTATATAGTAGGCAACGCCGACCTACTTCAGAACCTCCTGTGATTCCTCCGGTGGCTCCAACTTCTAGCCATGTCCCTCCAGACCTTACGGTTCCAGCATGTGATCCATCATCTAGCAGTGATCCAGATACAGCAGGGGATCCTGATTCGTCATCTCAAGAGTCTGATGATAATGTTCCTATTGCCCTTCGGAAGGGTAAACGTTCATGTACATATCCAGTTGATTCTTATGTATCTTATGCGAAGTTGTCTACAACGTCTCGATCATTGGTTGCTTCTTTAGACTCCATATCCATCCCTACGACTGTTGGAGAGGCTTTAGCTCATCCGGGTTGGCAAAATGCTATGATCGAGGAGATGAATGCTCTTGAGCACAATAACACGTGGACGTTAGTATCGTTACCGGCGAGCAAGAAGGCCATTGGTTGTAAATGGGTATTCACTGTAAAGGTTCATCCAGACGGATCGGTAGCTAGATTAAAAGCTCGATTGGTTGCAAAAGGATATGCTCAAACTTATGGGGTCGATTATTCCGAGACATTCTCTCCTGTTGCTAAATTATCATCTATTCGTTTGTTCATATCTCTAGCTGCAACTTATAATTGGCCCCTTCATCAGTTAGATGTGAAAAATGCCTTCTTGCACGGTGATTTACTTGAGGAGGTTTATATGGAGCAACCACCCGGGTTTGTTGCTCAAGGGGAGTGTGGTAAAGTCTGTAGATTACGAAAGTCTCTGTATGGTCTGAAACAATCTCCTCGTGCCTGGTTTGGACGATTTAGTGCAGTGGTTACCAAGTTTGGTTTAAAAAGAAGCGCATATGACCACTCGGTGTTCTTTGATTCATCCGGTTCAGGATGTATTCTGTTAGTTGTATATGTCGATGATATAGTTGTTACTGGGAGTGATGAAAATGGAATCAAGAAATTGAAAGATTTCCTTGCATCTCAATTCCAGACTAAGGACCTTGGTCCTTTGAAGTATTTCCTGGGAATCGAAGTCTCTCGGAATTGCAAAGGGATTTGTTTGTCACAACGTAAGTATTGTTTAGACATTCTGACTGATTCGGGAATGATCGAGGCGAAACCTTGTGAGTCTCCTATGATTCCAAATGTGAAGTTGAAAGCTGACGATGGCGACCCTCTTGAAAATCCGGAGAATTATAGACGAGTTGTGGGAAAGCTCAACTATCTGACAATCACTCGCCCTGACATTGCTTTTCCGGTAAGTGTAGTTAGTCAATTCATGTCGTCTCCAAGAACCTCACATTGGGATGCCGTTTGTCATATTTTGAAGTATTTGAAAGGAGCTCCTGGTTATGGCATCAAGTATCAAAACCATGGTCATCATGTCATTGAAGGTTTCTCAGATGCCGACTATGGTGGAGATCCTACAAGTAGACGGTCTACAACCGGCTATTGTGTCTTTGTAGGAGGCAATCTTGTTTCTTGGAAGAGTAAGAAACAGAACGTGGTTTTTCGCTCAAGTGCTGAATCCGAATATAGAGCTATGGCACAGACGACTTGCGAACTTGTATGGTTACGTAACCTACTTGATGAGATCGGGTTCTCTCAATCAAAACCAATAAACCTATGGTGTGATAATGATGCTGCTATTCATATTGCTAACAACCCTGTATTTCATGAGAGAACCAAACACATTGAAGTGGATTGTCATTTCACTCGAGAAAAGATAGAAGATGGAACGATTACTACCTCTCATGTGAGGACGGGAGGTCAACTTGCGGATGGATTCACCAAAGCCTTACCAGGGAATAGAGTTAGTTATATTTGTAACAAGCTGGGCATGATCAATATATATGCTCCAGCTTGAGGGGGAGTGTTAGTGTAGATATTCCTTAGTGAGATGTGGGCCCTTATGGGCTTTAGGGTTACTTGTTTATATGTTTCCCTTTGTTCTCTATTTTGAGTTAATCAGATAATACAAAGTTATTGAGCTCTCAACAGGTACTAAATGTGCAATTCTTGGCTTTACCATTGTGCTTATAGTTTTTGACAAAATGGGTGGGTTTGGTAACTGGTCAAACAGGTATCCCTGGGGGAGGACCCAAAACAGTTCCTGTTCAAAAACCGCAATATATATTTATGAAACTATGAGTATTTTTTCCCCTTGATAATGGTTACTGCATAATTTATCTTTTTATTTAATTATTAATTTTTTTTATAAAGGGTTAGGATGCCTTTTAAAATGGATAATCAAACAATGGATTGGATATAGGGATAGTTTGGTAAGTTTTACAGTTAAGTCAGGTATCAGTTTCCTTTATATGCTGGTTATTGCAACTTTGAGGTTACCTAATTATGCTTGTTATTATCTAATTAATTAAGGGACAAATAATTTAATTAATACTAGCTGTAACAAAAGAGTCCTTACTCCTTATAAATGATGATGATTGATTGTGAGAAGGATAGATTTAATGTTACCCTTTTCGTGTGTTATAAAGGGACAAGTTAGACAGCAAGGAGAATATGAATCTATCCACTGCGACTTGAATATTGGATTCGGTTACTGGGAATTTGATCCAATGGATATTGAAAACCCGTTTCCAAATAATGAAGGATCGGTTCATATTTGGATGGGAGATGAGGATATACTTGTGCCTGTAACTCTGCAACATTATATCGCCCAACAACTTCCATGGATAAACTATCACGAGCTTACTGGTGCTGGCCACCTGTTTCCTTATGCTGATGGTAACAGTGACGCTATCCTGAAAGCGCTTCTCCTTGGTAAACATTAGCTTAAAGTATGTTCTCTGGGCTTAAATTCTAGCTATCTAATGTCTTAAACATATCATTATAAAGACTTCCTTTTTTAACGTTGTAAAGGTATATTTCTACATAGTTTTGATACACTTGAGTCTTGACACTTGTTTTGTCTAGAGATAACATAATAGAACTGTTGTAATTAGTGTTACCATTTTAGGGGTTGAAATAGATGGTTAAAACGTATCATAAGGAGTTCAATAATGAATATCTTGATTGTAAACAGGATCATCGGTTAATTGTCTTGTGTGAAGACACTGGTGTCGAGTGGGAGTGTCGTCTGAGACACGATGCTCCACTGTTAGGTACTATGTATAGAAGCTAAATATGGAGAGATCGCCAATATTGTTATTGAAACAACTTTCCTACTTTTTTTTTTATAGTATGTTTATAGAGTTACATTATCCGCTCTCTTATGTTATATATTGTTGTTTTATGTGATAACATGATTCTCTTGAACCTAGGCCTGTAAACGAACCGAACGGGGCTTGTTCGTGTTCGTTCGTTTAACTTTAGGCGAACAAATAAACGAACACGAACGGATAAACGAACGGAAATCTGTGTTCATGTTCGTACGTTTAACTTTAGCCGAACAAATAAACGAACACGAACGATAAACGAACGAGCATGCGTGTTCGATTGTTTAAGGATTTGTTAGTTCGTGTACATTTTTGTTCGTTCATATAAGTGATAAACAAACGTAAATGGATAAACACACACTAAAATACAAATCCAATATTATTAAGCACAAATAAACACTATATTTAAACACACACGTATAATATAAATGTATATATTTATATAAAATATAAATGAACATAAACGAACGGATAACCGAACGTTCACGAACATAAATGAACGAACGAGAGCTTTGTTCGTGTTCGTTCAATTAATTAAACGAACGAAAAATATTGTTCATGTTCGTTCGTTTATTAAACAAACGAACATAAATGAACTTTCCGCCGAACAATTTCACGAACATTCTGTTCATATACAGCCCTACTTGAACCACAATTGAATGCACTTAAGCTACTTCTCTCTCTCATGGGTTTTATGTCATCCTTTGTCGGTTAACTGTCTCGTGTCTTGCATTCATCGTGTCTAGAGAGCTCTTACACAAGACTTGTATCATTTAATGATACCATTTGAATCGTTAGAAACATGTTAACGAAACTTACATAAGGAACTTGAGCAAGCTATCACGACAAAAGATCTTTTTAAAGAGTTTCAATTCTGTCATTGGTTCAGTATCAAAAATATTTTAGTAGAATTCCTTAACTTTGTCTATATCAACAAACAATTTGAAATACTTAGGACTCGTTTAGCTAGAGAAAAAATTTCTGTTTTTCGTTTTCTGTAAAAATGCTGGAGTTTTCATTTTCTGATTAAAATATAAGACGTTTCAAGATATCATCAATGTTTTTATTGAAGTATGTTTTTCGTTTTCTGTTTTTCTGTAAAAATGCTGGAGTTTTCATTCTCTGTAATATGCTTTTAGAGTGACATTTTTTTGAACTGCCGAACTTACACTATAATTCGACTCTTAAATCTACACATTTGTCTACTATGTGATACTATAAGGCTACATTGTCTGCTTTCTTTGGTTTTGGTGGTTGTTTTACGTGATACTGTAAGTGTAGCTTTCTTAGGCTCTAACCTAGTACAAAACTAACATACCAAACGTTTTGAGATTGGTGTACAACTTGCTCGAAAACGTTTTGCATTTGATGGGTTCATTTATTGCATGATTTCTCGGTCTATAAGCTTGCAAGTTTATTTATTTATTTATAAAAAAAATATTTTTTAACTTAAAGCTTGCCCCCGCAACTATTTGTTATGTTTAGGTCTAGTACTCTAAACTTTTGAGAACCCAACCTCCAAGGTTTGTTAAAGTAAATACATAGTTATCTTAAAGATTTTTTTATCTATCTAAATTTGTATATAGTATAGGGGCCTAATTACAAATACTTGAAGTATGTATTTGTATGAATGAGAAGAATACGGATACCCCATCTCATTGGGGTTTGCTCGGTTAATAATTTCATTTTGATGGTTTTGACTAATGTTCTTTAAAAAAATTGTGTTAAGAAATTAACTTTATTTTAAATAGCTGATGAATTTTGTATATAAGAAGGTGTTTGTGCTAGCTTATTTAGATGACATAATGAGTTAGTTAGAAATTGAGTGTTTGTCTTGATTACTAAAAAAACATGCTTACATATTAAAATGTTTAGATAACATAATATAAAGGACAAAAAAAGAATAAGGAGGGCAATTAAGTATAGTAAGCTTCAGTCTAAAATAATAAGCTAATCTAAACACCCTCTAAATCAAAATATGAGGAATTTTCATCCTTAAACAAATTTTACCGACTTTAATGAAACAACATTAAACGTTGAGCATATTACAAATTCTCATGTGGTTTCATCAAAATTTCACTTTTCGTTATTTAATATTCAAAATTACATTGACAATTACCGTGTTTTACATTCTGATATGAATTTGGTCATTTTATCTATTATACTTACCACCAAACAAGATTTTTGTTTAGCTATATAATTATATTTAACAATGCATTCTAAAGTTTTAATTTGGAGAGAAAGAAATAATTTGAAAGGAAAGAAAATGAAAGGCCTCAAACTCTTTTTTATATCTCTCAATCTCTCTCTTGGTCACTTACCTCTCTCCCTCTCGCCTACATCTCTCTCACTCTCTCACTCTCATCTCTACCTAACTGCAACCGGACGCCACAACCAACCACCTTATACCACCAGCCACCACCACCTTATACCACCAACATAGTCTACCATCACCCACCACCTTCCATTGCCACCAAAAACCTTTACCTTCGTATTCAACCACTAAAAATCGTAGACCACCAACTGTCGCGTACCATTACCAGAAAGTCAAAAACCACCAAGTTTGAAATCCACCACCTCAAACAACCAACCGCCACCGTATGAAAACACCAATAGCTGCCTACCACCACTTTGAAATCCTAAAAACTTTAAATCAAACATATATCGAAATCCTAAAACCCTAAATCACATGCTGCACGATGGTGGTGATGACCTTAGATCTACACACCCAAATCAAAATCCTTAAAACCATAAATCACATGTCGTCGTTATGGAGATGTAGATAGCAAGGGCGATGGTGACGACAACAACGGTGGTGCATGATGGTGGTGATGAAAGACACTTAACAGGTGGTGACGAATATTGGAAATGACAGTGGTGATAGAGATCGCCTTATAGGTGGTGCACACTGGTGGTGATGCTAGTTGATAGAGCCTTACCACGCCCTCCTCGACGTTAGATGCCGGAGATCACCAATAATGGTGAAGAACAAATTTGGTGGTGGCGGAGATGGGAGGCAACGATGGTGGTGAAGATGCGAGGAGCAGGTGGTGAAGATGTGAGGCGTATGTGTGAGAAGGGAAGATTTGTTTCGGGTTTTATATTAAAATATAATCTCATTCTCATCCTTTAAAATATTTTAATATAAAATGGTGTATTAGTTTTTTAGCTATAAAAGAAAGAGTAAAAGCCATTTTAACAAAGTTAACAGAATGTTTTAAAAAGACCAAATTTATAAAAAATAATAGACAAAGGATTGACTTTGTAACCAAGTTAATAGTTTAGTTAAAATACCATTTATACATTTAACTCATAATAAAATTTTGAGCAAACCCAAAATTTATAACATACTCATAAACTCAACTTCCCAATCCTCCACCTCTTCCGCCATTAAAGCATCAACATCAAAAACAATGGCAGCTGCTCTAAAGACGAAGATTTCAGCAAGGTCATATAACATGAAATCCATACCCGATTCTTCTCCAACTTTCTCTTCTGGTGCTGCTCTCGTTTTCCATTTTCCATTTTCTCTGTCAATTTCCAGAACCAATTTTACTGCATGTATCAATTTAATGTTTATGATCTTAGTGACTAACGTTTGCTTTTGATAATTTCGATTTCCCACAACAAAGATCGCAAAATGTTTGTGATTTAGAGGGATAACTAGCTTCTGATTCCCAACTGTGTCGTAAATTTTGCTTATATTCTAATTTTAGAAAACGGGTATCCAAAATATATTTTTGAGTATTTTGCTACTCGATTTTCTGAAACTATCATGTATTCGGTTCTTATTATTTGACATGCAACATGCTATCAGTTACTTTCCAGTTCTGTTCTTGTAGTTTGACTATCTTTGAGTCAACGTAGTGATTTCTTAGATCGAAATTGATTCTGGTTTTTGGATTTGATATGATAAAAGTAAGATCAAATATTAAATACATATATGAAATGATGATTCAAAATTGCATAATTAGAATCTCATTGATGGATTGTAAGGATGACCAATTTTGACTGTAAAAGTCAGCCATGTTCTAATGAAGAGCTTTCATGGTGTGACCCAAAGTTGGTTACATATTAAACCTAAATAGAATTAACCCTTTTTATCCTAATGCATTGAGAAGCTTATGTTAGACTTTAGAGTTGTTGATTTTTATGAACCTGTTGCACTTAAAAAATACTTTAGGGGTATTCAAGAATTTGCTGCTTGTGATCTTTATCGGATTTTTAGCATCGGCTTATCGATCATCTTGCCCACCCGCACCCAAGAAAGTCGGACCTCCGGATGGATTTCCCGTTACAACACCGAGAATTAAACTTCGTGATGGAAGACATTTATCCTATAAAGAATTCGGTTTTGTTGTTTGTTTGTCATAGGTTACTAAGTACTAGGTTGACTTCAACAGGCTCTAATTGAAGATTTGGGGGGATTTACATTGTTTCATTTGATCGACCCGGTTATGGAGAGAGTGACCCGGACCCTAGACGATCATTAAAGAGTTTAGCTTTGGATATAGAGGAACTTGCTGATCAGCTTGGACTTGGACCCAAATTCTATGTAGTCGGTTATTCGATGGGCGGGCAAGTTATTTGGACTTGTCTCAAGTACATTCCACACAGGTTTATGTGTAACTAAGTTAAGATTCTTAAGTATCATTATATATTTGAGAATTAACAGATAAAAAACAATCTTTGAATGATCAAAATAGGCTAGCAGGAGCAGCTCTTATAGCTCCAGCTGTTAATTATTGGTGGCCTCGTTTGCCCGCAAGCTTATCTCAACAGGCATATTCAAAGCAGTTCCTTCGAGATCAATGGTGCCTTCGTGTTGCTCACTACCTTCCATGGCTGACATATTGGTGGAACACTCAAAAACTGTTTCCTGCTTCTACTGTAATCGCTCGTAGCCCTGATATTCTTTCTCTGCAAGACAGACAACTTGTGCCGAAGCTTATTGCTGCTAGAGCAACCTTTGAGGTGCTTTCTCTCGTTTCGATACCATCTTCTTGAACAGAACGTTTAATTAAGTAACTTAGATTCAAAGTGTTGTTAATCTAGTGTTACTTTTTGTGTGTTGAAAAGGAACAAGTGAGACAGCAAGGAGAATACAAATCTATCCACCACGACTTGAATATTGGATTCGGTTACTGGGAATTTGATCCGATGGATATTGAAAACCCGTTTCCAAATAATGAAGGATCGGTTCATTATGGATGGGAGATGAGGATATACTTGTGCCTGTGACTCTGCAACGTTATATCGCCCAACAACTTCCATGGATAAACTATCACGAGCTCACGGGTGCTGGCCATATGTTTCCTTACACGGATGGGAATACCGACACTATCCTAAAAGCGCTTTTACTTGGTAAGAATTAGCTTAAAACAAGCTTTTAACTGTTATATTAGGTCTTTATAAAAACACAAGTTTCATTTTATGGCTATTTCCGTCTTGCTTTTCGGATGCATTTAGTAATTTGGTTATGTCGAAAGATCTAAAACGCTTCAAATCCAATCTGAAACATAATCAGGACTTGATGTCTTAAATGGCGACGATAACATCATACAACTGTTTGAATTTAATATTTCTTATCTTAGGAGTTAGGATAAGGAATAGGATAACATCATATTTCTAGCTTGTTACAAGTTGGATCAGAAGCAAGGTTTCTGATTGACACCGAGTCTGAACGAACTGATTCATCATCATTGTTTCTATGCCAGGACCACATAGCATAGCTTGCATTGATGAACTCAAGTTCCCCGTGCCCAAAACTGGCTTCTCTGAACGCCGATATTGTTGGTTGTGGTTCCGTGTAGCTATAAAACATGTTTTTTAAGATGTCAGTAACCGAGTTTGAGTATTGGGGAAAAAAAGATACCCGTTTGCTCGAGTCAACTCACTTGCTAGCAGGTCCATTATGGTTGCCTCCATCCCCGATTGTGATGTGCATTGGGCCACAATTATCGATTTGTTGATTGTAAACACGATTCTACAAAGAAGAAAGGAAGAGAGGAAGATTAATCTGTCTGTGGGGTGACGAAAGTCTTTTAAGAATTGGAGTTATGTAGCTTACAAAACGCTCGTAAGCATGGACATGCCCTGCAAGAACGACATCTACACGAGCTTTGTAAAGCAAACCCTCCATCGATTTCATCATATCAACCGATTGTATCTCACCTTGATGATCATAGTTAGAGTTATACCATGGCGCGTGGATAAGCACCACGAGCCACGGTGTTCTGCTCCTATCAACCTTTCCCAAATCGGCCTCTAGCCATTGGTATTGGTTCGAGCCAGAGCCGAAATCAGTGTAGGAACCCAACATGATGACATGAACCCCCGGGACCTCAAACGAGTAGTACAAGTTAGAAGTAGACCCACTCTCTTCAAAAGGCATATGCCACCTGGCATTGTATGCGGTGAAGGGGATTGGGTGGGCGGCTGTGAAATTCTCCATCTCATGGTTGCCTTGTGTCACCATCCACGGCCGTTGGCTCGCTAGCGGCTCAACCAGACGGCCAAACGAGTCCCAAAGCGGTTGAATCATATTAGCATACGACAAATCTCCAGGGAGTAGAAACACATCATAGTTTGATTGCGAGATGTGTTCAAGTGTAGATTTGGTCCACCCGGTTTGTCCAAGATCTCCTATTAAAAATTTTAGCATCCCATTTAAGTAAAAAAGTTACATCCTAGAGCTAAAATGACCGATTAATAATCGGTCATTTTAGCTCTAAGTATGATGAAAAAAAGTATAATTTTTTGAACCTGAAACAGCAAATTTGATTGGAAGTTGGGATGGGGGAGTCTTGAAAGAGTACTCGAGGGTCGTACCAAGGGCAAAACAGTAATAGTACACGGTATGCAGGTCCAATGGACCTATTACTACCTCATGTATTTCACCTGATGTATAAGTTGCATATTTATAAGAAGAAGTAGTCCCTTTAGCTGAATGATCATATTTCCTTGTAGATTTACTGTAGTATACTGTCGATGGAGTATGTTCGCCGGTAATCCATGAAATTCGCATTTTTCGTTTACCAACTAAAGATATATGAACCTGTTAAAAACACTACTTATTACAATAAGATTATAGTTCAGTATAGGATGACCCGGATGAGTCGTCTTATATAGTGATATAGTTACAACCGGGACTTTTAAAAAGAAGTGGAAGTTTCTTACTTGTTGTGGAGTGGTGGAATCGGCGTCTTCTGCGAGTGATACGTAGACAGACTCCCTTGGTGGCGGCCGATCATATGCTGCTGCCCCGTCAGAGATGACAGCCACCACCACTAACGCCACCGCTACCTTCCAGAACTTATGAAATTCCATCGTATAGGAAGTGAGGGTGTAAGATGCCAGGATATATATTAGCTTTATATAATTATTAGTCGTTGCATATAGTTAGTTATAGAAAATAATTGGAGGTAAAAAGAGTCAAAGGAGAGAAAATGATGTCTTCAGTTTGACTTTTCTACCCAATGTATACACAAACAAACACACGTATATTTCCAAACAAGAATGAGGTCGACAGTTGAATATTATTGTATCAGCCGTCAAAAAGGAATTAATAAGCGGAAGCAAGATTAAATGATTTAAAGAAATTAAAGAAAGTTGTATACATAACTTTTTTTGAGCAACGAAAAAGGAATGCTTTGAATGGAGCCAGTCATTTTAAAAAGATTTCCCTACAAAAGAAAGGTTATTCGAGCCGAGAAATGTTCAATATAGTCCATACTTATTGCATAGTCCTAAGGGACTAATCTTAGTCCTTGGATCAGCCTCATCAACGGTCCAGATTGAATTTTAAAAATTTGGGCGGAGTGGCATTTTCGTAATTAACATGTAATGATTTTACCATCACATGTGATTGTATACTGAATCACGTGTGATTTTATATTGAATCACATGTGATTGAATATTGAAATTTTGGACTATGCTTTTTAAATAGACTATATTGAACACAACTCTATTCGAGTTTTCCAAAATTCGTCTCATAGATTTAACTGTAAAAATATCACTAGTAAGTGTCGCCTCCTCAAATCCATTTGTCCTCATCATTCGTCAAGGATACATATTTCACCAGGTGTGCTATTTCAACTATTTGACTTGCATACTCCGCCGCCTTACTCCCACCAGACCATGACCAATTTAAAGTATTTCCCGAAGAGGGTATACATATTTTTTTACAATAACTACAATAATAAAGTTATATAAATACACACTGGCGGAGATAGGAAATATATAGTTACAAAGCACACAAAAAAAGTGGAATGACCAAATATAAAGGGCTTATAGTTTGTAAATATTTCATGATGAACTCTTACTTGTGCTACATGATTAGTTTATCAAATAAACAGTGATCTGTGGAAAAAATTATTGTGTTTCTGGATCTTGAAAATTATCCCTTATGTGGACTGTCTGTAGTCTGTAGAGTGTAGTGTTTGCCAAATGCTTTTGATTTGCTGTGAAGTTCCATCAGTGTAAAAAGATGAATTGGTTTTTGTTTTAGGAAATTTGTGTTTTGTAAAAAGAATAATAAATAAATAAATGAAGACCTTTGAAAATAAGAAAGTCTATATATGGACCACTTTTTCCAAATAAAACAAATTTATTAATTGTGGAGAACTTGGATATATAGCAAGACCCACAACGATGATTCTATTGAGCCCTATTGAGCCCTTTCTTATATTTTAGATGATTTATTTTGATATGACATATGTGAGTGTATGATATATTTTGAAAGTTATAATTGACTAATTTGATATGTGTGTTATGTGAGAGGAGGAGGTCGAAATAGTAATACTTTAAGGTCCTGTTTGGTTCGTGGTATTTCTTGGATTTCCTGAGAATGAGATTTAAAATCCTGTGTTTCTTAAAAAAACCCACCAAATCCTTTAGACAAGAGATTTTTGAAATACCACATTCCCCCTAGTATTTTAAAATCCATAAACCAAGGAATGTATCATTTACCACTTTACCCTCATTAAACCTAATCTAATCAATCCATGTTCTCAAACATGCTCATATCGCCCGCTAACTCACATCCGCCCCCTCGTTGCCCTCGTCGACCTCTCCTCTTGGCGTCGTCGCCCCTGCACGCTGTAGACCTCATCTCCGGCAACTGCAGATCTTATCTCCGGCGACTGCAACACTCATCTCGGCAGACTTCATTCCCTTCTCTCGATTTTCCTGCTTCAATTACTTGGTAGATTTTGTTTTTTCTGCTTATATCTTCCTCGTCTGTGTTTTCTCGATTAGCTGTGCTGTTTTAGGATTTTATTTATTTAGGAATTGATAATAGAATCTGAAATTAACTGATTTATGTGTTTAAATATCATGATATTAACTGATTTATGTGTTCTTAGAACTGAAATCATAGCTTGCTGATTTATGTCTTCTCAGAATTCGATATTAGAAACCGATTAAAATATAACTGAAGAGAAATTCTGTTATTTGTCACAAAAACAATCCAAATTCTTTGATTGAATTACAAAACAAATAAGATTTCAAGAATGCAAATCCTGACAGATATTGTCAACCAAACACAGGACTGGATTCACAATCCTGCCAAATGCAAATCCTTTGACGGAATGCAAATCCCATGAAAAAAAATTGCAAACCAAACGCCCCTTAAAGGTATATACTTGTTTTAAACTGACTAGCATAGTACCTGCGCGGCTGCGCCAATGCGGCGACGATGAATAGTTTTGCTCAGTAACTTATCCTTTTTAATTATTGAGTCATTTAAATTCCATAAATGTTTATAAATTTAGGTTGTAGGTTATTCAAATTCATAAGTTTGTTTCTACACATTTTCTTATAATTAAATTAAACTATTTATTATGTGATTGAACATCTATTATGAAATAACTAAGTTAATTGACATTGACTTGATGTTTTAAATATTTTCTTATTACGGAAGGTTTGTTCACTAAAATGATATATATGAATCTCATTAAATCCATCTAATAGTTATTTCATTTAATAATTTTCAATTACTTTAATTTGAGGATAGTTTAGTATTTTCAATTTACTTAAATACCAAGAGTTTTGAAAGTTGTAAATGATTTATGAAAAAAGTAAAATAAGATATTTCTTTTGTAAAGGTAGATGATTTGTAAAGGTTTGTAAATGCTTTATCATGACTTTTTTTTAATAAACTGATATACAATTTTTTTTATCTTTAATGGTATTATTTTTTTAAAGGCAAGCAGAGAAATATATTAACTAAAAAAACCAAAAGAATCTCCCGTATCTATATGTTTTACGGTATTATTGTTTAATCCGTCGTTATTTAAATACTACGAGTATTATTTATCAAGATATGTAAGCTCTTTATAACTTTACGTCTTTTCTCAAAATAGATTGTTGAATACAACCACCTAAGGCTCCGCATCCGTCACGCCAAGGATTCGTGAGGCCTTCGTGAGGCTCGCTCACGATCGCAAAAAACATTGCTGCCCATGGTGAGGGCTCCCTCACGATCAGACTATCCGCATCCATCACACCATTCACACAGTCACGTCAGCTCCACATCAGCGCCACATCATTCCCCCACCATTCCCTCATCTCATCACACAAACCCCGCATCCATCACATACCTTCACATCACAAAAAAGAAAAAAAGAAAAAAGAAAAAAAAACCTCTCTCACACATCTCCTCCGCTCACATGCTCGAGCTGGGTCACACCCGTGACCGTGAAGCTCCCTCACGAAAGAGGGGCGATGGATTTCGCACGGGTGAAGCTCCCTCACGAGGCTGTGGCGCGATGGATGCGCACAGTCTCACAAACGTGACCACGGTCGCGAGATGTTTTGTGATTTTTGCTGCTTTTTTTTATAAAAAAACTATGTGATGAGATGTGATGGATGCAGGTGTTTGTATGATGGGATGAGGGAATGGTAGGGGAATGATGTGGCGCTGCTGTGATAGGCAAAAAAGTATATGAAACATGTGATGGATGCTGATGGTCTAAGAGTATGGGGGCATACCCGGCATAGTCACCCTACATACTATTAAGATATAAGATATCCCACATGTGTTATTTACCTTGTCAATATTGTTATGTATATCATGTGTTATCTCATTGTATTTCTCCTACTTAGTTAGGCTAGTTTAGCTATATATACATGTGTTGTAACTATGGTTTATTTATCAATCGATATACAATTCGATACCTATACTTCTTTATATGGTATCAGAGCCCTGCTCTTTACCATCAATCTCTTCTCCTTTTTCTGTTTCTTCTTCGTAAACACCATGGAAGGAACCAATGTCAATACCACACTCAAATATGTTACAATTGTCAACTTTCCCTCAACCCTCAAACTCACATCCACTAACTATCTTGGATGGAAAACACAGATCGAAGCCCTATTGCAAGGTCTTGATCTTTTTAGCTACATTGATGGCTCCAAACCATCACCCACACCAACAGTCACCGACGACGGTACTGAAACACCTCACAAAGATTACTCCAATTGGTTCCGACAAGATCGTCTCATATTTGGTGCCCTAGTTGGAAGTCTATCGCCACAAATCATTCCGTTAATCACTAATTCTCCAACTTCGTGTGACGCATGGAAAACCCTAGCCAACACTTACGCATCTCCGTCTCGTGGCCATATAAAAAAGCTTCAGTTTCGTCTCAAACAACTAATCAAAACACCCACGCAAACAATCACTGACTATATGCAGAATGTCAAGACAGTAGTCGACGAACTCGCTATACTCGGGAAGAAATTGGATGACGAAGATATCATTGATGCAGTAGTCAATGGCCTGGATCAATCCACCTACAAACCAGTTCTGGGCGCCATCCATGCTCGTGAATCCACCATCTCCTTTAATGAGTTACATGAAAAACTCATTAATCATGAACTTACTCTTGCACAACAAGTTCCCACTTAGGCATTCATCAACCTGGTACTGTTTTTTATGCTTAACCATCAACAAAACAGGAAACCATGGAATTCTCCACAAAATAGCACTGGAGCAGGTCTACTTCCCACTCCAATGAAATCGCAATCAGACCAGCGTCCTTTCTTGGGAAAATGTCAATGGTGCCATGTTAAAGGACACTCTCTCAGCAATTGCAACAGCTTCAAAAGGTCTTTTCCAAATGCCATCATTCCTTCTTACACACGCAATCAGCAGCAAGTCAAAAATGCAAAAGCTCATATCATGAACACTACAACCTCACCCTCTGGAAATTGGATTTTGATAGTGGAGCAAGGTTTCATGCCACCAATGACCTTAACAATCTATCAGTTCATGCACCATATGATGGAACTGAAGAGCTAGTTATTGGTGACGGTTCCTGTTTACAAATCTCTCATATTGGTTCTGTTATCATCAAAACTTCTTACACTCCTTTAATTCTCAAAAACGTTTTATATGTGCCTAAACTATCCAAAAACATTATCTCTATTTCCCGTCTGTGCATCGATAACAACTTTCTAATAGGATTCTACTCCTCTGTTTTTGTTATCAAGGACCTGGACTCACAAATTCCACTCTTCAAAGGGAAGTCAGTCAAGGGAATGTATGAACTCAGAGCATCTCCTTCGCCAAGAGTCCTCACCATGCACCACACCAACCCTTCTTTGTGGCACCATCGGCTAGGCCACCTTCAGAATAAAGTTTTCAAGCAATTGTCTTCATTTCTTTCTTTCAATTTCAATTCATTTACCAATTGTAATTCATGTCAAATCAATAAAAGTCACCGTTTACCTTTTCATGAATCTTCTCTTACTTCATCTTCACCACTTGAACTTATTTTTTCTGATGTATGGTGTTCACCTGTTCCATCTTTTGATCATTACAAATACTATATTATATTTGTTGATCATTTTACTAAATATACATGGCTATATCCTATGAAACAAAAATCAGACTCTCTCACCATTTTCACTAGATTTCAATCACTAGTTGAAAACTTCTTCCAGACTAAAATCAAACAACTCTTCTCTGATAATGGAGGTGAGTATATCAAACTCGCCACTCATATAGCCACATCAGGCATCTCTCATCTCACTTCTCCACCCCATACCCCACAACATAATGGCTATGCTGAACGCCGACATAGACATATCTTGGAAACTAGTCATGCTTTGCTCTCTCACTCACACTTACCCGTTTCATTTTGGCCCTTTGCCTTCACCACCGCTGCATATCTCATAAATCGTTTACCCACCCCGACCCTTCACAACCTTTCACCCTTTCGCTGCCTATTCCAAAAAGAACCCAACTATTCTAAACTCCGAAGCTTCGGTTGTCTACGCTACCCATGGCTTAGACCCTATTCCCCCCATAAGCTACACCCAAGATCCACTCCATGTATCTTTGTTGGCTACTCTCATACCCAAAGTGCCTACTATACGTATGACCCCTCCACCTCTAAAATATACACATCACGTCATGTTGTCTTTGTTGAAACTGAGTTTCCATTTCTTAAACTTACAAACTCATCATCAACTCCACCTGTAGACTTAGACTCTTGGATCCCACTCTCTATTTCAATCTCTAAATCTCCGACTTCCCCCTCCCAAACAGTGAATTCGCCGCCACCTAATGATCCGCCTTTACCACATATTCCACCACCACATATTCCACCATCACCGGCTCCTATTCTTCCTCAATCTCCTCCCTCACGGATGACTACGCGTCCTAATCCCAAACCCAATTCACGCTACTTCAACTCAAACTTTCAGCTATATATTGCTGAACCTTCTTACCCGTCTGAACCTACTACCATCACTCAAGCCCTTAAACACCTATCATGGCGTCAAGCCTCCCAGACTGAGTTTGATGCTCTTCTTCACAACAACACCTGGTCCTATGTCCCAGCCAGTCAAGCACCAAATTTTGATTGGCTGTAAATGGATCTTTCGTAAAAAATATAACCCAAATGGAACAATTGAACGCTTAAAAGCTCGTCTAGTCGCCAAAGGGTTTCATCAACGACCCGGGATTGACTATCGCGAAACCTTTAGTCTCGTCCTAAAACCTGCCACCCTTCGTCTTGTTCTCTCTCTTGCAATATCTCAAAACTGGTCCCTTCGCCAACTCGACATCAATAATGCCTTCTTACAAGGCACACATCATGAAGATGTCTTCATGACTCAACCACCAGGTTTTGTCAATCCTTCATTTCCCAACCACGTTTGTAAACTCAATAAAGCCATATATGGCCTCCGTCAAGCATCTCGAGCTTGGTATGATGAGCTCAAAACTCACCTCACCTCTCTCGGATTCAAACCTACCATCTCTGATTCTTCCATCTTTGTTCTCAAAACTCCTTCCTCTATCATTCTTGTCTTAGTCTATGTTGACGATATCATCGTTACTGGCTCCTCTCCTGCTCATATTTCCTCTTTCATCACAAATCTTGCTTCCAAATTTTCTTTAAAAGATCTAGGATCACTTTCTTGCTTCTTGGGTGTCGAAGTTGTTCCACATTCAAATGGTATCCTTCTTTGTCAACGAAAGTACATCCTTGACATCCTCAATAGAGCCAAAATGTGTAACACTGTACTTTTATATTAACATTAAACTGCGTGCGGAAGCTAATTACATATACTTAGATTAAAATCAGAAGATAAATACAACTTTGATTGATTGTCATTTTACAAAAATACCACTACAGTGTTATATACAAAACAGGCTCTAATAAAAAACTTTGATATCAGAGTAGTGGTCCGTCCATAATCCCATTCATCATCACCCAGAAACTCACCACGGTGGATCTGCAAAACAATCTAGTGGGGATTTAGCACAAAGCTAAGTGAGGAAATAAATATCTAAACATATACAAGGCCAACATGCCCAAACACAAAGCTCATAATATCACGGAGAACCGGCGGTGTTGCAACCACCTATAACCAAGGTCGGCCAAAACCAAGGTTTACCGATAGCCCTGCTAACATGGACAACAGTAATAGCACCCTTGAATACAACAAATGCATATCAAGATCTAATACTGTAAATCCCTAAGCAACAGGCCCAGCCGCTCAGCTCATGCTGATCTCCAAACAAACATGTATACAGTTCAAACAAGAGCATAGTATCAAATATGATATCATATCCTGTATATCCGAATATATAAATCCACTCACCACAGTCTGCACTGTTGTAGGATACTCAGGTGACTAACTCAGTGAGTCTTCTCAGTTCCTGATTAAGTAAACACAAGTCAGTATTTAATTCACAATACTGATTCATAGTAAATAATGCACTTATTCATACATCACATGTGTACATATATATATCACATATATCACAGATATATATATAAAATCTGTACATCATATCTGAATTGTTAAAGAAATTCTCAAAGTTCTCAGATTCCGGATAGATCTTGCAGAATTATCATAATTCCAAATAATTCCGAACAAGCAAAGGCAATTTCATGCGGTATTACATAAATTCCGGATAAATTATAATTCTGTATAAGTGCAAATTCCGAATGAAGTCTAATTCCGATTGATACTTAGTTAAATTCCGAGCATAGGCCAATTCCGAACCAAAGGTTCAATCCCGAATATAAGTCAAATTCGATCAATGTGATTCCGACCAAATGAAATTCTGAGTATAGGCACATTTTCAATTCCGGATGATGTTCAATTCCGATCAAAGTGTGAGAAAATATCAAGGTCCAGTTTTAATACCTGAAATCCGATCGTTTCATGCGGATTTATCTCAATTCCGTATAGACCATTTGGTTTTATCAATTCCGAATAACATAATCCATATAAAGCAAGGGCATAAACACAATATGCGGAATCTATCGAATTCCGAACACTTTTATGCGGATTCTCAATCCATTCCGGATAACTCATGCGGAATTTATCAAATCCGCATGATTCAAAGACCTGAATTCCGATTGATTCAAGTTCATAAATAATTTGATTCTATCTTCTATTCTAAGTTGTTTATGTGCATGCATTGTAATTCATGTTTCCAGAAATCATCATATACACATAATGAACATCAAATAACATTAAATTCTAACATGCAACAACCTAATTCAACAATTCAAGAAGCATGCAGAATTCATATTATCATTCATAAATCCGAATAGAAAATAACAATCAACCAACAATTATGCTAACCTTATGAATCAGATATGGCAGAATCCAAATCAACAATTCAAGATTAAAATGAAGATTAATTCTTTTTTTTTGTCCTTCCTTCTTCTTTCTCGGCCGAGCACCACCCCAATTACACACACACACACTTAATTTTGGTTTTGCATGTAAATGAGATTGTTGACAAGTTGTTGGTGACCAAGTGTATACAACTTAGACACCTCATGATTCCACTAAAATGAAAATTTAATTAAATAAACAATTAATTAAATAAGTAACACAATTAATTATCATATAACACAAAATGATAATTAATCCACATAATCAAATATAAATCCCAAGGTTAATTTAATTAATTACCTCATTATTCTAGGCCGGTTAAGAGGGTGTTACAAAATGACTGAATGTAAACCAATACCAACACCAATGACTACTTCAGCTCCCCTCATGTTAACAGGTGGCTCTCCACCCACATCACCTACTGATTATCGGACACTGGTTGGAGCACTGCAGTACCTAGCCTTGACAAGACCTAATGTCTCCTACAATGTCAACCGATTATCTCAATTCATGCATGCACCCACTTCTCTACATTGGACAGCCCTCAAACGCTTGCTTCGTTACTTGCATGGCACTATACACCATGGCATACTTATTAGACGAAATTCTCCGTTAAACTTGCATGCTTTCACTGATGCTGATTGGGCATGTGACAAAGACAACTACAGAAGCACCACTGGCTACATCGTCTATCTGGGTTCAAACCCAATTTCTTGGAGTTCTAAACGTCAAAGCACACTTGCTCGAAGCTCCACCGAAGCTGAATTTCGTGCTGTCGCATCCACCACTATTAGTTCAATAGCTAACGTCCTTACTTAGTGAACTTGGGTTCAATTCTACCACAACACCAACCATCTACTCCGACAACCTTAGTGCGACATCATACTCTGCTAATCTGTTTTTTCACTCGCGAATGAAACATCTGGTAGTCGACTTCCATTTCGTCAGAGAAAAGGTTCAGCAACGCACTCTTCGAGTTCAACACATATCTGGTGATGACCAACTTGCTGATGCTCTTACAAAACCATTGCCACAAGCTCGTTTTCATTATCTCGTTTCCAAGATTGGACTCCTCTCTGGATCGTCCATCTTGAGGGGGCATATTAAGATATAAGATAGCCCACATGTGTTATTTACCTTGTCAATATTGTTATGTATATCCTGTATTATCTCCTTGTATTTCTCCTACTTAGTTAGGCTAGTTTAGCTATATATACATGTGTTGTAACTGTGGTTTATTTATCAATCGATATACAATTCGATACCTATACTTCTTTATACATACTTCCCATCTTTATATCTTTCTCCTAAATTTTACCTAGGAAATATTCAACTTTTCTCAATTTTTTATTTTTAAACTTATAATAAAAAAATAATAATAAACATTTTTAACTTAATAAATAAATATATTTCATTGATAAATTAGTTAATGAAATCTCAGTCGTGGTTTTCAACCATGAGTTTTAATCTCAGTACAAGAGCAGTTTTGTTAACAACTAACATAATTGAACTTTTGTATTCAATAATTAGTGCCAGGATTGTAAGAAACATATGGTAAGAAGTTTATATTTGTAGCTTAATTATTACAAGTTGGATCAGAAGCGAGGGTTCTTATCCACGATGAATCAGACTCAACCGATTCATCATCATCATTTCTATGCCACGACCATTTGGCATAAGTCGCATTAACCACCTCAAATTCCCCGTGTCCAAAACTCGCTTCTCTGAATGCTGATATTGTTGGTTGCGGTTCTTTGTACCTATTAATACATGTTTTTTTGCAGTTTATTAACAACCAAACTTAGATCATAGTTTAGGGAAAAAACAATTTTGTTCGAGTTAACTCACTTGCTCGCAAGACCTTCACGGTTACCTCCGTCCCCAATTGTGATATGTACAGGGCCACAGTTATTGATTTCTTGATTGTAAACACGATTCTGTCGAATAAGATGGAAGCAATTAGTTTGTTTATCGGGTGATCGGCTTCAAGTTTAAAACACATGTTAGAATTTGAGTTATGAGGAAGTTACTTACAAAGCGCTCGTAGGCGTGGACATGCCCTGCGAAAACGACATCTACACGGGCTTTGTAAAGCAAACCCTCCATTGATTCCATCATATCTACTGATTCTTTCTCGCCTTGATGAGCATAGTTGGTATTATACCATGGTGCGTGAATGAGCACCACGAGCCATGGTGTTTTGCTTCTATCAACCTTTTTCAAATCCGACTCTAACCATTGGTATTGGTCCGAGCCAGAGTCAAAATCGGTGTAGGAACCCAACATTATGACGTGAACCCCAGTCACTTCAAAAGAGTAGTACAAGTTAGAAGTGGAACCGCTATCTTCAAATGGCATATGCCATCTTGCATTGTAGGCGGTGAAGGGTGTAGGGTGGATGGCCGGGATTTTCTCAACCTCATGGTTGCCTTGTGTCACCATCCATGGCCGCTGGTTCGCTAGCGGCTCAACCAGGCGGCCGAACGAGTCCCAAAGTGGTTGTAGCCTATCGGCATACGACAAATCTCCAGGGAGTAGAAACACATCATAGTTTGATTGGGAGATGTGATCAAGGGTAGATTGAGTCCATTCAGTTTGTCCAAGATCACCTATTAAGAATTCCCATTTCTACTTCATATCATATATGCTCTATAAATTATTATTTCTTAGAGCTAAAATGACCGACTATGTAGTCGGTCATTTTAGCTCTAAGAATGATTAAACAAAACAAATGTTTTAAACCTGCAACAGCAAATTTGATTGGAAATCGGGCTGGTGGAGTCTTGAAAAGGTACTCACGGGTCGAACCAGGGGCAAAACAGTAATAATACACGGTACTTGGGTCCAACGGACCTATTACGACGCCGTGTATTTCACCCGACGTGTAAGTTAGATATTCATAAGAAGAAATGGAGCCGTTAGCCGAATGATCGTATTTTCCAGAGGATGTACCATAGAATACCGTGGGTGGAGTATGTTCATCGGTAATCCATGAAATTCGCATGCTATCTTCACCAACCAAAGATATATGAACCTGTTGAATGAACAATATACATACTTTTTTCATTTTCAATTTGAATATATGAAGAAAGCATGAACATCTGAAGAAACAGTTTCCAGTTGGAGTATGTAATAGATTATAGATGTGATTAAATATTTTGTTTAAAAATAATGCAATGAACAACCATTTTTTAAAATAAATGTAACAAAAATTTTCAGACAGAACTTACCCTTTATGAGTGTATGGAGTGGATGAGGGGTGTGAGCTTCACCACTTTGGTGGTGGAGGCGGTGCCACTCCATTTACAAGTGGTTGAAGTGCGGGCATTTGATGAGTTATGGCGGGTCATTTTTTTTTTTTTTATATTTTTATCGGATAATTAATATTAGGTGTGTCCTGTAATTTGTTATAGTGAAGAGTTACCAATACAGAGCTAAGTGGTAAGTTGAGTGACAATTAAAAAAAGCTAATGAGACATTGTGATAGTGTGATGGAATGTGAGGTCACATATTGGTATATAATTAGACATTTAGGTGTTGTTTGTTTTTTGAAGACATAAATGTCTTATGTCTTATTTCATGTCTGCAGAATAAGATGTGGTTTAAATGGTCTTATGTCTGCGAGATAAGACTGTTTGTTTTTTTTAATTTTAGGAAATGTCTTATTTAATATATTTACCAACCACCACCTCCACCACCATCACCACCGCCGGTGATCACCACCAACCGCCACTGCCGACCACCACCAACCGCCACCGCCACCACCGCCGCCGACCACCTCCGCCAACGGCCACCACCACAACCGCCACCGACCACCATTAACCGCCACCTCCACCACCGTCACCACCGCCGGCGACCACCACCAACCGCCGTCACCATTGCCGCTGACCACTACCAACCGCCGCCTCCGCCGACCACCACCATCCGCCAATGACACTACCGCCACCGACCACCGCCAACTGCAATCTCCGCCAACCGCCACCAACGGCCACTATCACCACCGCCACCGACCACCACCAACTGCCACCGGCACCGCTGTCACCAACCGCTACCGCTACCGCCACCGCCGTCACCAACCGCCACCGCCGACGGTATTAGGGGCGATGGCGGGAGGGTGGTAGTAGCGTTGGTGGTTTGGGGGTGCGACATGTATTCGTAGTAATGGTGATGGTGGCGATGGGGTCGTGGAAGCATAGGCCAATAGTGGTGGTGTTGTTATAGTGAACAGAGTTTGTTGTGGCGGTGGAGGTCGTGGAAGCATATGCTGATGGCAGTGTGGTGGTTATGGTGATGGTGACGAAGGTGGTTGTGGCAGGGTAGGCGGCAAGTAGTGATGGTCGGTTATCGACAGAGATGATAATTGTTAGAATAAATTTTTTGTTGTTTAATATTAAACATGTGAACCTGGACGATTCTTGGAATAATGCACTTAATGATCCAATTTAATAGTCATATTTGATCGTTATCATGACGATAGACCGAGTTTTTGAATTCATTAGATTATAGAAATAAATCTGGTTTGGATTGGATTTAGATAAAACTCCAATATGTTATAACTCCTAGTGAGAAGTGATTGAAACTGTTATTGTAAGATGTTAAGAATAATGTTTACATTCGAAACAAATAATTGATATGTTTGATAAAAATAATCGATAGATATAACCGGAAGCTGATAGTCAAAGCTAAAAGTTGTAACATGTACACTATTGCAAAACATTAAATAATTTAAAGTTTGGCCACCAAAAGCAATGGGACCACATGTGACATAGGTTTTAACGAATACTAAAACTAATTGTTATTGATGATTTATGGCATCGCAAATAAAAAGGCAAATAAGCAGAAAGATTACTAAATCTGGACATGTTAATATATACAATATTTAAACTATTTTAAAGAACAACCTCGTATTTATTAGATGCACGTAAATATATAATTGTACTAAGTCTATAATTTTACTTTTTTTTATAACAGTTGATATATACAACGGAAAAAAATAAATAATTATGATAAGAATTTGTAACTTTTTAAAGGTTTTGCCTAAACAAGAGATGATAAAATTGGGTAATGAAAGAGGTTGAAATTTCTTACTTGTTGAGGTGTGGTAGGATCAACATCTTCACCGAGTGATACAACGAGAGACTTCCGCGGCGGAGGGCGGTCGTATGCCGCCACTTCGGCTAAGACGGCTACCGCCACGGTCACTGCCGCCACTAACATCCAGAGCTTATGAGATCTCATATCGCAGGTGACGAGAGAGAGAGAGGTGTTAATTTGCGAGTAATATTGCTCTAGCTGCTGCCGAGTACGTGCAGTTAATAGTTAGATATTTATGAAGCTGAAAAACAGAGAAAATGATGATGACGAGGCGCTAGCTATGGTTCTTCATTTTGACATTTTCCCCCATTCATACAATGTGTCACATACATACATACACACACACACATATACATATATATGTAATAAATATATAATAATATCTTGCACCATATATATGGTATATATATGTAATAATATTACATAATAGATATTATAATAATTAATTAGTATCGACTATTTATTATAAAGTATTTATTATGTTTATGGATTGATATGGACACAAAGATATGGATCTGGTAGCTTTGTATTGACGACCGAACCACGTTATATTCTGGTGTCGTGTTTATCTTACTATTGTTATTCTTTTAACGTATTCTTGTTAAAGTTTCAAGTTCGATCTTTACAAGTGATGATTTGATCCTTACATAGATCACCTACATACCCTGCTTGAGTATTTCAACTATATGTACATGATGCTCTTATCGTCGGTTTAGTTTATCGACTACCACATACACTTAGCTCATGGATCTTCCATATATAGAGTAACACATCCATATCATATTAATTAGCATCGATCTTTACTAGTGAAAGTGATCGATCTCTTGTTATAAGCGCGCAACGAAGGAATACTCTCCACCAACTCCAAACTTTTCTTCAAACACTATATAGTTGGGCAAGTACCGAGGTCGAAAGACTCGGTAACATTTGTAATTCTTGCCAATCTTAACAATTTTGATCTATCCACCTCTAAGTAAACACGTTGATTTAAGTATTAGGAGTTAAATGATAAATGATACGACGTTAATATATCATGTATATTTAAATAATACATAAAATATATAAAAGTGAAAAGTTCATGCGAGAACCGTTGTTAGCGCGAGAACCAATCTAAGCCGTCCAATTCCCCCTCCTTCAATGTCATTGCCCACCCATGAATTCCTCACATGCACCCTGTCACACTCTATCCCTCCACGCTCTCCATCCATGATACTTCCCATATCCAAGGAACGACTGAGATTGGTTCTCGCGGTTCTCGCACTAACAACGGTTCTTGAATGAACCCTCCCCATATATAAAAATAACTAATATATATATACAACTGTATCGTATATGAATGTGCTTCCTAGGAAGGGATTATGCATGGAATATGCTTTTTGTACGAATTAATAATAAGAAATTTAGGGAATGCAGTGGTTTGGTTTCACACTTGTGACTTCACACACCGTATATATATGGGAACGCTACGACGACTTAGTCCGACATTGATGTTCTTAGACACCACTTCCCGTAACGATTGGAATTACTGTTGTCGGGAAACGTACGGTGGTGTGAACGTCTCTTTATTTGGAATTCCTGTTTTGTCGACATTGATGTTTTTAGACACCACTTCCCGATTCGTTACACCCTAATCTACAAAAATCTATTATTATAACGTATCTAATTATATTTAGTCAATTATATAGAAAAATAGAAATAGTTAGAGTTATTATCAATAATAAATTACAAATGTATCAGTTGAGTTGTGAATGCAATATAAACTGAGATGTTGGGTCATGACCTATATTTTGTGAAATTTTTTTATTTCTTTATACTATTTGGTGCTATTTCATCCTCCTATGTACGGATGAAAGGATATCACGTATATTTCTATAATTCTCTTTATTTTTTTTATTTTTTTTATTTTAATACTTGTCTTGATTTTATAGATGGAATGATAAGTAAAAAGATTTTATAAAAGAATATAAAATCTCTCATATTTTATTAAGAGGATGAAATAGGAAGATACGTAGTATATAAGAAGAAAGAGAAATTTTGTTTTATTAACAGGTTTGGTTGATAGGTTTTACCTTTTAGATATATATGTATGATTAATAATGGAATTTTTTGTTCCGTTCTCGAGTTTTTTTAATAAATAAAAGAGAAATAAAAAGGGTTTAGTTCCTAAAAGTACATCGAAGTTGTCATCTTTTGCTATTGTGTATACTCATCTTTCATTACTCCCATTTAATACATTCAACTCTTAAAAACTACCATTTAGTACATCTGATTACCTGCTCAGCAGGTAACCGGTAATTTGTTTTATTTTTACTTTTTTTTATTCCACCTCATGCCACCTCCTCGTGCCACCTCATAAAATTTTGCCACATCATACAATTAAGAACACCTTCATGTTGGTGTTCTTCCTTCAAGAACATCTTCATATTAACATAAACATGAAACCCAGAAACATGAAATCGAATGTGTAGCAAATGAAAACGCAAATTTTAGCAAATGAAATCGAATCTTGTAACCAAGAACATGAAACCCAGAAACATAAGAACATGATTCGATGAACAGAATCTTGTAATACAGAAACATGAAGAACATGAAGATGATGAAGAACATGAATATAAAGAACAAACCAGAAACCCAAATCGGACAGATCGTATGAACTAAACAATCGTATGAACTAAACAAATCGGACAGATCCTAACCTAAACAGACCCGAAACCCGAAGAAACCCAAATCGGACAGATCGGAGTTGTTGACCTTCAAATCGGAGTTGTTGAAAGACAGATCGGAGTTATTGACCTTCAAATCGGAGTTATTGACCTTCAAATCTGGAACCCAATGGTATTCTTCAGTGTGGTGATGGATCGTTCTTCAATGTGGTGTTCTTCAAATCCACATGAATCTAGGTGCGTGAATCTGATGGTGGTGAAGGCAAGATGGACTTCAAGGTCTGCGATGGTGGAAGCAGATTTTAGATCTAGAAGAACCCTCTAATCGCGATGGTGTAGTCTTGGCAAGAACCCTAATCTTGGTTTTTGCGAGTTAGGGTTTCGAGAACCCAGATCCGTTGTCGACTGTTGCTTCATCATCATCTTACTAACAGGTTTGATTTAGGGCTCCATTTCTGTTCTTGATTCCGAATTTCTTCATCTTCATCACAATGGTGGCAAGATCTACAAATCTGCGATGGTGGCAGAAACAAGGTCTACGATGGTAAGAAGGTCTACAAATCTGCGATGATTTAGGGCTCCATTTATGTTCTTGATTCCGGAATCCATTTCTTCATTTTGGGTAAGAAGGTCTGCGATGGTGTCTGGTGTCTGCGATAAAGAAAGCAGAAGCAGATGAATCGATGAAGGAGAAGCAGAACTTTTATTATTATTATTATTATTATTATTATTATTATAATATTTTTAGTTATTGTTAAATAGAAAATTACACATCATCACTCAAAACACATGCCACATCATCAAAACCGGATCCACATCACCCTTAACCTGCTATCACAGGTTAAGATGTATTAAACGGTAGTTTTGAAGAGTTCGGTGTATTAAATGGGAGTAATGAAAGATGAGTATACACAATAGCAAAAGATGTCAACTTCGATGTACTTTTAGGAACTAAACCCAAATAAAAAAGGAAATGAAGGATAAGCCTATTCCTTCCAATTCAAATTTGGAATGAATTTTTTAATTAAATAGTCTGTTCTTTCCTTTTCTTTTTCTCCTTAAAAGACACTTAAAAACATATAACCTTTTTTTTCTTATCTTTCCCTTTATATTATTAAAAAAAGAAATTCAAAAACACAAAGTTAAAAATACCTTTTAGATATGTTTGGTCATTGATGGGTTTAAAAGAGTTTTGATAGAAAATAAAAGAAATTCTCCCACAACTAAATTGGCATGATAGGCATAAAAAATCCATTATATTTTTATATTTCATCTCACATTAACGTTATATTAGTAATACTTTTTGAGTTGTGCTCAATATAGTCCATATAAAAAGTATAGTCATAAATTTTAATATTCAATCACATGTGATTTAATATTAAAGTATTGAGAAATGTTCAATATAGTTCATACTTATTTTTTTCTTCTTTATTCTCCAACTCGGAAAATACTTACGATTCTAAGTTTTGCACGCTTCAAAATTTTTCATTGTAATTTTATCTAAAGTAATTTTGATTTATTTAATCAACTAAGTTAATTACGAAAATTATAAAAAAACATAGAAAATGGTTCCAATGACGGTCTCTTTCTAATTGAGGTTAGGTTTTATTCCATCTTGTAGATATGATTTCCAGGTATCTAAACCCACAATGTCCGTTTAACTAGGGCTCCATTTGAGTATGGAAAGATGAAGGCCATGGGGACAACAAGATGAAGCCGATAGGTTTGAGTATGGAAAGATGAAAGTGATAGGGACAACAAGATGAAGCCAATGGGTTTAAGTGTTTCACGATGTTTGATTCCACAATGTTCACTTTGTAATTAGGGCTCATTGGAGTATAAGTTGGATTTGGGTTCTTGTCGGGAGTGGAAGATGGTGGTGAAGGCAACGGTGGTAAATAATCTAGTGGGTGGTTGGCTATGAGACGTTAGTGGTAGGGATGAAAACCCTTTTGAAGATGGTGGGTGTTTTTTTAAGGTAGGGCCTGCTGGCTTGCTTCTCATGAGATTTGGTAAGGGAATCGGAAATGGGCTCATAAACCGGGCGGGCTTTTGGGCACACGGAAAAGGGGAAGTGGATGGAGGGTGCTATTTCAGCTGTTAGAAAAAGGGCAACAAGAAGCCCGGTAGCAAAGCATTGATCAGTTTGAATGCAAGTGATTGTAGAATGTCTTTCAGTTCGTGTGAAACTCTCCACTGTTGAAGGAATAAGCGCATATTGAAAATCCTAAAACCATTATTTGCTTGGGTTTTAGACCATCAACATCCATAATCAAGTAATGGAGTTTTTCTGTGTCACATCAGCATCCACATAATCTCTCATCTTCACTCCTCTCTAACCCACAAACCCCCACATTCAATTCACATCAACCCTCTATCTATTCTATTTTTATTTTTTATTTTTTGTTTCAACTATTATAAATTTACATAATTTAATTATTATAAATAACTTGCAAGACAATATAATTATAAAATATTATAATGTATAAATCAAACTAATATTTCACATTATACAAAAGAATATAAGTACATAAATTAAAAAAACCTACTAGTTATCGTTGTCGTTATGTCTTGGAAGCCGATTAATGCGCTCGATTAAATTCGATCGAAGGTTGTGATGTGTTTCCGTGTTTCAGACTTCTCGGATGTTAGCGTCATCTTGTTGATCGCTAATCTCTACTTCTTCTTCCTCGTACGCTTGATTAACGTTTTAGTCGAATGGATAAATCACGTGGCATTCGTCTTCGAATATCATATTGTGTAATATGATACAAGCATATCTTACTGATTACTCTACGTATTTTATTCGGGTGTCACAATCTTGACGGGCTTTGTATAACGTGCCACCATTGTGTAAGCACACCAAAAGTCCATTTCACATCTTTCCTAAACCTTATCCGTCTTTAATCAAGAGGGATTCTGAATGTTTTGACAAAAGTAGCTCATTCGGGATATATCCCATCTGCAAGATAGTACCCGTGTTTGTATTATACGTTGTTTACTTAAAACAGGCACTGCGGTGCTCTCCCGTTATATACGTCATTAAATAGCGGCGACTAATTTAGCACATTGATGTTGGAACCGGCCAACCCGAAGAATGCATGCCAAATCCAAAGATCCTGTGATGCCACTTCCTCTAAGATCAAATTCGGTCGTTGATGATCACCTCTCATGTACTGCCCTCGCCGGGCAGTTGTCCCAATCCCAATGCATACAATATATGCTTCCTAACATGCCGGGAAACCCGTGCCTAGCCTCATGTGCGGCGTATAAAAGCTGAATACATGGTAAAAAGGTTTACATAAGTATTGCTTACCATAAAGAGAGATGATACTTTGCAGAAGTTTTGTACGCATAGTTGTGGGGTTGATTCCGCCATCTTCAGGTACTCGTCAAATCCGTTAGTGGATATCCCGTACGCCATTTTCCGAATTGCCGAGATACACTTTTGCAAAGGAGATACTCTTTTCCTACCTTTAACATCGTAGCCCTATAGAAAAAATGTGTCCTATTCTTCAAGATCTGCGACTATCCGTGTGAATAGTCGTTTGCTCATGCGGAACGTCTTCTAAACATCTTGTCATTGTAGTTGTAGTTATCTGCAAAATAACTTGCAACAAGTCGGTCATGTGCAGCTTCACGATCTCTAACTTGATCTGGTCTCATCCGTCTCCTTATTGTACGCGAGCTGTCTTCATCATCCTCGATAAGCCTATTCACAGCCGACGTTAGTAATCCACAAAAAAGTATGGCACTTGTTTAACGATACGCGGCGATACGAGATCCATCGAAATTGGGAGATGATGAAGACGAATCATACTACTCTGACGTTTTATACGAAGAAGAGGGCATTTTTTGTGTATTAAAAAATAAATATATGAAGTGAAGTTTGAGAGAAGGAGAAGAAGAGAGGTGTGGAAAAAAAAGCGAGGATTGGTATTTATAGAAAGAAGAAAGGAAAAAAAATTAAAAAAATGTGTTTGTGTGTAACGGAAAAGGGAAAAAAATTGAAATGGATCGGGTTCCCCCCTAGCTGTTGGTTGAACGCTAACCAGCCATGGCGCGATGGTGATTGGGGGGCAGCCAACTCGGGTTAAGGGCCGATGCGGATGGTCTTATATGGAAAGTTAATTATATTTTGAAATAGTTTGCCCAACTCTAATCTCCTATAAAAAACTATTTATTATGCATATGATTTTTATCTTGATAACTTTAAGGATTGACGATTGTATAATAGTATATGACAATTGTGCAAATTATATCATGTAAACCAATTATTATTCTTTTTAAAATATAAAGACAAACAGCCTGATTGCATTTTGGATAATAAGATATAACTTAAGCTACTAACGTGATGACGTATAGTCATACCACCGGGTATTACCCAACGGACCATCTCAATACACAAAGGGCATTGCCCACCATCTCTCCTATAAAAGGAGAGATGCATTTCAGGTTTGGGGATCTCTATCATTTTTCTCTCTCTCTCCATAAACTATCCATACGTCCGATACATACATTTTATACGTATTCTGACTTAACCTTCGGAGGGTCGATCCAGGGCTTTGGCCTCGGGTCACCTTCTAACGGGTTTACTTTATGTTTGCAGCATGTGATCCAAGCTCGGGAAGATGGAGAACGGCCCAACACCATCGTCTAAACCGATCTGGCGGATCGATGTTTCAACATTTGGCGCCATCCGTGGGACACAAACAACAAGCCAATGTGTTCCATGAATCTGATTCATCGTGTCATCCGTATTTACAGGTTCTAAGTATCAAATCCATACTTCTAATACCTGAATACTTGCATTGTTTCGAATACGCATGATTCCTGCATGATCTTTGTATGAATATGCATGATATTGCTTTCTTTTTACAAAAACTCTCTCCTGTAATATAATTTATTTTGTAAAAGAAATTTACTTCTTTTTGTTTGAACCGTGAGCATGGTTTTAAGTAAAAGATATGGTCATAAAACCAAAGAAATAAAACTGGCAGTGAGTTTTTATGTTGAAGAAAAATACGAACATAGATGAAACTTGCATAGTGATTCAAAAAGGGAAAAATCATGAATAAGGTAAAACTTTTATGGCTGTCTATATCAGATCCGGTTTCGTGAACACATACCGTTAACAAAGCACCAATCATAACTCAGAGATAAGAATTACATACTGTTATACGTCTCGCATACGGAACCTAACTTTGTATAACTACTGCTTAAAGCCGAACCATACTCTTATAAGTTTTGGATCTTCCTGCTCTCCTTACTCGTACTAGCAGCGTTGACGACGGTGGTTGAGATCCTACGCACGCCGATGGATGGAACGCATTATGTACATCCATCTCTGAATCTTCTTCTTTAGCTTCAAAACCCCAAAAATCTTGCGGTAAATGCCTTCAAGCTTCAGAAATCGTCGTTTATGCACCTGATACTCGTTAATCATTACTCGCAAAAACATTACAACCTGATGAGCAGCAACTGCGTGCATCAGACCACCGTTCCACCTCCGGCATCGAGAATCTTTTGACCAAGGCTTAGCGCCGATCAGATCTACAACCACTCGTTCATGGATTTTAGTGGATTTAAGAGTAGGTTATCGGGGATTGAAGACAAAAGGTGAACCGCCGGTGTAGAAAGGATCGGCGAGCACAGTGGAACCGCCGGTGTCATCGTCCTCTACAGCGCCATCTCGGTTTTTCTGCGTGTGTCCTTTTCTTCTCTCATCGAAGTATCTTTAAAAAATAATAAGAAGAAGAAGATAGGAGGCAGAACTAGGCCTATACTTGGTCCATGTAATCTACTGCAACACTCAAAACTTCTGACACTAAATCTTGTAGTTTATGTACAATATATGCGACAGGCAAAAGGCTAGTCGTCACCTACCAAAGCCATCGTCTTTTCTTCCTTTACTTTTTTTTAAATAGAAAAAAAAAAGAGGAATGACTTTAATTAGTTTCCGATGGATTCCAAATGTCAAAAACAACATTGTATTATTTATTCATGTTTGTTATTACAAATAAAAAAGCATATAATAAATATGGAACAACTATACCACACTCATGACTCATGTGTGTATATAATTACACAAACATATTTGTTTAAATAAGTATTTTTAGTATGATATAAACATATATATTGTATGCGTTTATAAAGTAAAAACATAAAGTATCATACTAATATATAGTTTTAAACGTTCGTTCTCAATTAAGATAACAATTAAAAACAAAAAGGATGATGTATATTGATGAGATATAACCACCTTAGTGCGTTTGACTCTAGCATGTGTCGTCTATTAGTATCCGTTGCTATATCCTTCATTAACACCACCTTCGGTATCCACCGGATAGTTATTGATAGCTTTAAAGCTTGTTCATCTTCATGTTCTAGCCGAACCTCCAAAATTATCCAAAGCAAAGCTCATATCAATCCGGATCTCACCTATGACCTCTAACATTTCTTCCGAAAGCACTACCGAACCTTCAAATGTCATTAAGACATAATCTAACCTTCGGCCTTTGACCTTCGTCTCATTGATTTTGACCTTCGTGCCTGTATAAGCGTAGATGCCAACTTTTAATCATAGTCACTCGCCTAGTAGTCACGAGCAATAAGAAAGAGAAGTCAGTACACATTGTGCACCTACTTATATCTTGCTAATCCTTTTTATTTATTTATGACGGTGTACCTATTTAAAATAAATATTACTCCCTCCGTCCCATTTTTATTGTCCAGTATTGACTTTTTAAAGTCTTCCTTTTTCAACTTTGACTTTAACTATTTTTGTTTGTGTTATATAATATTTAATACAAAATATATGAAAGCATTGTGTTTTAAATGTAATTTCATTGATATAATCTTCATGAAGTATTATATAACCGAAACAAAAATATTTAAGGTCAAAGTTGAAAAAGAAAGACTTTAAAAAGTCAAAACTGGACAATAAAAATGGGACGGAGGTAGTATCAATTTAGGTATGGTAATTTAAATAACTATAGGTTTGATATCTCCTTTTAAGTATATACCCAATATGCCTAATTAAAAATGAGACCTACTCGAGAGCTGGAGGTTTATTACTTGATCTTTCAATCATAGTCTCACAAGGTTCATGAACACCGGACAACTTTAATCAGATTCGAAATAGCTTCGGACTAAAAATGAAAAAGGCTTAAAATTGTTTGATTGTTTCTAATCTCTGGAGTCTTGACCTTCATCTCAAGTACTTTGACACTCGTCACTTGCGTAACGTATTAGTCGTCTTACATTCTAAATGCTCGTAGGTTCCAAAACTCACTTTCTAAATGTTTATCTAAAGCAGTCACCAAACCACTTCCGAAACATTCGGTTATTCATGACCGAATCATTCATGCAATAGCTGCAGACGGTTGTAGAGAGACCAATACCAATATGTATGTATATCAAAGTTTAAGCATAGATAACTTATTTATTTTAAAATAAGCATCATAATATATTTTAAGATGCGTTAACATCCCCTTTAGCTTGCCGATGGTTTGAAACTATATCTTCACATGAGAAAATGGACCATGACATCAATCTGGACGTGGAGGTTCGGATACACATGAAACAAGCTTCACCGGATGTACGAAAAATCTAAAAATAAAGAACATTTGCCCTTGTTAAATATTTCTTCTAATTCATTATTGTTTGACTCTCAGTTAACACATGTTCTACTCCTCTAATCACTCGTCCACACTAATGATGGTTTGAAAACGAAGCTCTGAAGCAGAATCACGTTCGGTAGGCTATACATTATCTGATCATAGATTCCAATCCAGACGTAGAAGTTCGATTTACACTGTCACCTTCAAAAAGCGATAAGATAAACATAAGATATGCGATATGTCCAACCATAATAATTTAACCATATATTCCGACCAACCATCCGAATGTGTTATCTACGGTACCTCATAGTTATATATTTTTGCATGTTACATCTCGGACCTTGGTTGTTTAGACACTACCCGCGTCATTACTTGAATACCTTCTAGTTATGGTCTAAACAATACATTTATATCTTAATAATAATCATAGTAAATAAAGACATGCTATTACTTTTGTTAAAATAAGTATTAGTGTTTGGAATGGTTATGAGAAGTCTATATCAAAGAAGCCTATATCAAAGTAATAGTCATTAGTGTTAAAATATTTATGATTGTATCAAAGTAACATATATCTTACTATTTTATCTTAAGTTGAACTCAATCAAATAACTAGTATTTGGTCTGAACTTAAGCTTATTTATCTTTTTCTTTTTAAAATTATTTAAATCTGATTAAATAAGAGTTGTTTAATCCGAAAAATAAAACAAGCATATAACTTCCTTTATACTTTACATATTAAATGTTTCTTTTTCGCTTTAGCATATTTATTACTAATAAAATTATGATTCTATACACTTTAGAAATTAAGAGGACCAATATCAAGCGATACATATATATTTCTTCCTTCGGTCTATGACCTCCGTCTCTAATACTTTGACCTTCGTGCTTGTGTAGCTTATACACCAACTATTAAAGATAGTTACCTTAGTTATAGCTAAAGCACTAGCTTAATGGTCACGAGCGATATTTTAATTACAATGATTCAATAACTTTCGACGTAGTAGTACTACAAGATCTCACTCATATTTAGAGTTAACCATAATAATCCAATAACTTATAATTTCCGAACCAAGAGAAACCCCGATCGTGCAATAACTCTGACTCGTATTTTTATCATATATCAATTTATCACACTCTAGTCACAAAATAAGACTTTCCGCACCAAGGTTCAAAACTTTTAAAAGACGAACCAAGCTTCATTGGACGTACAAAAGACCAAAAAATAGAAAGCACTATCAAGCCCTGTCGAGACAAATCTTAAGGCAAAGATCAGATGTTATTCCTTTAAATTTGAGTATGTCATTACTTGAAGTTTATAATCCATCCACTAGTGTAATGTGTCTTCACCTTTTTTGATCGTCGGTTCACTCATATGTAGTCCGGAATTAAAGCTTAAAGGAGGAAGACGAGTTGTCGGGTGTTAATCGGGACGTGGACGTCCAGATGCGGTCATTTTTCTTCACATATAATTATATATACATGGCACATGGTCTACTTTGTACAACAAATTTTTCAGGAATCGTAGTACCAACACAAGATTTATTTAACACAAACATTCGGCTTAGAACATCAATTACCAAGCTGTAGCTATTAATCCTTGTTAGTTCTTTATCCTTCAACCATCATCACTTGAATATAATTCCGTTAGTAAATAAATTTATTATTCGTGGACTAGTCTTCTTCAAATAATGTCATCCGACGGCTACACCGCTCCTTATTATCCAGGTCCTAAATACTACATTTATGTCTAAAATGATCCTAAGTTTGCAAAATTTTAGATAATTATAAGAAACTTAATAAAACTTATAAAAGATAAGGAAACTGTTATAGATGAATACATGTATTAAACTAACTTATTTGATTTCAATAGTACTAACAAGTTAGTACAATTGAACTGGGGGACTACAGTAGTATAGTACTACTATGCTATACCTAAATGAGTTAAACTTTGTGGCTCTCGTTGAAGAAAGGGTATATCATTTTTCCTCCATTGTTACTGCTATTATTTGTTGTATCTAACAAAACAAAGCAAGGAGATTATGTGTCGTGATTATTTATAGGAGTAACTTGAACAGAAGTCTTTGCACGGTATACACCACAAGATCAATCTTGTGACTTGTTAAATGTCCGAAGGACCAATATTATCTATCTCATGCTTGATTTTGATTTGAGACCGGACTACCTCAACATGAATATGCAACTTGAATCGGAAGCTGACCCCAAGAGCATGAAACGAATGATGCTAAAAACATGTTATTTGTAGCAAAAACTCGACCAACGTAATACGCAATTATTGACAAGCCTCGAGAATAAATTAAGGTATGTTCATTGATCATACTATTCATTTTATACATCATATATATATATATATATATATATATATATATATATATATATATATATATATATATATATATATTATCTACTTGGACAAAGACTCCAATGATATACATATACCGGACAATGATTCCGATGATACACATATACCGGACAATGATTCCGATGATACAATTACCGGACCATGATTCCGATGATAAAATTACCGGACCATGATTCCTATGATACAAATACTGGACCATGAATCCGATGATACAAATACCAGACCATGATTCAAATGATACAAAATACCGGACCATGTTTCCAATGTTATAAATGTGCCGGACTATGATTCCGTTGTATATCCAATTAAAAGCCTAGGACTATGATTCCGAAGCTCTAGATATGCCGGACTATGATTCCGTTGCATATCCAATTAAAAGCTAAAGAAAAGGTAATATGAAAAACAGGTAACATGAATAATAGGTAATATGAAGAACGGGTAGCATGAAGAATATGAGTCTAGCATAACATGACTAAAACCACACTATACTAGACTGGGGGACATGATGGCGTATAGTCATACCACCGGGTATTACCCAACGGACCATCTCAATACACAAAGGGCATTGCCCACCATCTCTCCTATAAAAGGAGAGATGCATTTCAGGTTTGGGGATCTCTATCATTTTCCTCTCTCTCCATAAACTATTCATACGTCCGATACATACATTTTATACGTATTCTGACTTAACCTTAGGAGGGTCGATCCGGGGCTTTGGCCTCGGGTCACTTTCTAACGGGTTTACTTTATGTTTGCAGCATGTGATCCAAGCTCGGGAAGATGGAGAACGACCCAACACCATCGTCTAAACCGATCTGGAGGATCGATGTTTCAACATAACGCATTAATGAAAGCCATGGATTTATATGATAGAAGAATGTTCAACGAAAGATGAAGATTCACCGGGACATTTTATCGAACATGTAATACGCACAAACTAGCATGAACTTTTATAAGAAGAGATAAAGATAGTACATGAACATGAAGAAAATAATTAAATACACAATACTCAATTAATGAATTTACAATGGAGCTTTTGTCACACAAAAAAAGGACAAAGCATCTTTCACATACTCATAATATGAACTAATTCAATGCTATAGATGGTTCGTTTAAATAATTTGACTTCGAATTTTCATTGTTATTGCGCTTTATTTTTTAAAGCTCGAAAAAATAAAATAAAGAAAGCGAAAGCATTTTACGTGGCAATTATGAGGAAGTATAATATACTAATTTTGTTTTATAATCCATCTTTTTTCACCATAACCGTTGACTAAAGATTAAGTCAACCACTAGGAAAACTTGCATCTCCCGCCATCCCCATAGTAAAATAGTCAATAATTGGTTTGAGGGCTTCGAGATCTGGATATGATTTTCGCAAACTCACAGAGATGAGCTCCGACGTCATTAGCAACCGGTGTTGTCCCCGGAGGTCGGAGATTTGGACGGTTGTCTCCGTTTTGCTACTCGGACAATGTGTCTCTTTTATATTAGCACTTTTGAACTTCACTTCATCTCTATCTGCCAATCTGGGTAAGGAAATCACCTTTTCACTCCTTCGGTTTCGTTTTTCGTGACCAATTTCTTAACAAACACATTCGATTCTGTAAAATTTGCAATTATGAGATATGTAATCAGCAGTCAATTAAGCAATTTTAGTCGATTGTAACAATTGGGGAAGGTTATTGCTGAATAGGTTTGATGTGAATTAACTTATAAGTTAATGAGAAACTGATTTGAATCTCTCGTGAAAATTTTGTACTGCGCTAATGTTTGTAGGGCAAAATGCCCAAAAGTAACAAGTTATTCAATTACAAAGTCTAAGGGGCTATTTGTTTGCTGCTTAATGGAACCATTCAGCGCTGAATGCTGAATCGTTAAGCATTTAGCGCCGAATGCTGAATCGTTAAGCATTCAGCGTATTTGATTACTGTCTCTAAATGAAAACTGTGCTGAATGAAACAGAAGAATGCCGCTGAATCATTCTATCTTAAAATACATTCTGAATCATTAAGCACCTAGTATTATACCCTAATATTCCTTATTTCACATGTTACCTTGTTAAACAATCATATCTTATAATATAATATATCACTATCAAGGTTAAAATGTTAATTTGCATCATTCAGATTGTTCATTCAGAATCTTTATCAAACAGCATGTCACATTCAGAGGCAGATTGATTCAGATCCTTTGAATTATTCAGACCATAGAATCATTTAGTGCTTAATCATTCTGTTTTAACAAACAGCCCAAACACTTGATCAACATGAAAGTGGATACAAACCACCTGAAAGTTGGGTGTTGCTAGCAGCATACATCCCCTTCTTTAATTCCCAACAAAAATCTATGACTATTTTGAAATTTGAAATTTGACTCATGTTGACATCCAAAGTCAATGTGAAGCCTTTTTCTTGATGGCATGGATGTTTTCTGTTGTTTTATTTGGTTCTTTGTAATTTTATATTCAGTTTCCTCAGTTGATTAGGATCATTTCAGAGTTATATGTCCTTTGATATGGTTTGTTTCTTTCTTTATAGGTGCTAATTCACCTGTTGCTCTGGGGCTCTGCGGCTATCTGGCTTTAACCGTAGTCAATGGAAGCATCTTGCTGTACCGAAGTCATGAACTTATTGTAATTTCATCTTCCTTCACTCCTAGTCAGAAACTTATGCACACACATACACACTAACACTATCTATGAACCTCGGCTACATCTTCGTTGGTGGGATACCTTGGTACCACTTGGCCAAAGGCCTGCTTGTCTGAAACTTATGTATTTGTATCTGAGTGTATGAAGCCTCAACTTTCAAATTCTTATAATCTTGTGTTAGTTCTTGGTTATGTCCATAGAAATTAATAGGATTTTTTTCATTGTTTTAGGATGTATGAATGATAATAATCTACTTTGGAAAATTTGCAGATTCCGTGGTATTGGTATGCTCTATTAGCATTTTTAGATGTCCAAGGCAACTATCTTTGTAGGTTTACTTCTCTCTAACCCTTAGTTTTGACTATTCTTTAACTCAATCTTATGCAACAAAATCAAGTTTTGGTAGTGGCAATTTTGTCTCATTCTACATTTGAACGGGTCAATTTCCTTTGTAATTTATATTAAACAGGTCGAATGGGCTAACTAAAAGAATTAGCTAAAAGGGGATAATTTTTGACGGGAAACTATCGCCCAAAGTCAATTTTTAATGCATGTAACTTCCTAAAATCATTTTATTCAATGATCTGGATCATTATTATAATGATTTTTTTTCTCTTTTTCGTAATCATCAGATAGTTAATTCTACACACACACAGACATACATATATATGGACAAATAAGTGTCTTTTAAGTCAACCCAATCCGCCTCACATGTACCAAAATGACCAGCTTTACCCAACCTTCTAATATTGCCACCTCTATTTACAGGCAAGTGAAGTATAAGTGTTTTGATCTATCTTTGCAATGTGATCTTATAAGATGTCAACTTTATAACTTTTGTTTGCAGTCAATTCAGCATATTACTTCACATCAATTACAAGTGTAGCGTTATTAGATTGTTGGACGGTTGCTTGGGTCTTATTTTTAACTTGGATGTTTTTGGGCACAAAGTATTCTCTATGGCAGCTCTTTGGTGCCGCTGTATGTGGGATAGGCCTTTGTTTAGTGATTCTATCTGATGCTGGGGTTGGTGGTGGAGGTGATAATTTCAGATAAAAAGTAAAATCATAAATATTCGTATTAAATAACGAAATAATAATTATTTAGTTTTTTTCTTCCTTCTTTTTTTTTTATTTTGCATTCTAGGTGGTTCGAATCCACTTTTGGGTGATATACTTGTCATTGGAGGGACATTCTTCTATGCACTGAGCAATGTTGGTGAGGTTAGACAATCTGCTTCTACTTCTTTATTATACTTTCTCCATCTCAAATGTTGAAATGCCTATAGAGGTAGCAAAATGGGCGGGTTAGGTAATGGGTCAAAGGCCTGGGTCAAAACAGGCCAGGCCGGGTTATGTCAACCCGCAATCCTTTTTAATCAAAATTTTCAGAAATTTCAAAACTATAACGTGCAAAATGTTATAAAAACTATATTATTGCAAGATGAAATAATCTAATTGTTTTAATAGAGATGTACTAGTTTATTGACCCGTGCACGCACGGGTATTTCGAAAGTGTATTTGAGATATTAAAATTTTCAAATAAAAAATAATACAGTAAATGTAATATCACAAAAAACTTACATATAATTCATTAAACCCAAAACAACAATAATCTAATTTGAAAGAACATGTATTATCTGATGTCATTTTTAATAAATTCAAATATTGAAGTCAATCAGATAATAATTTCGAACTGAAAACCGACTCAAATTTCTAAACACATCTATTGCCAATATAATTTTTTCACCATCATAAAAGATCTCTGATTTAGATTTTTAAATATATAATATACCATCTTTTAATGATACATTTTATTTAAACCATATTTTTAATAGATGTTTCATACATCTTTCTAATAACACTGAAAATTCTTTAAAATCAATAACTAAACACTTTGAATAAAATACTCAAGTTGACCTCTCGGCTCATCACCATAATCTCAAAATAATCACTCAGCTAAACAAAAAATTATCTACCAATTACTATTAATGGATAACAAAAAGTTACGAATATACGAATTCTAAAAAAGTGTCATATTATAATAAAATTTATACCAAAACGTAGATAAAAATAAGACGATCGTAAATATATGATTATTTTTTCTCTAAACAAAATATATCAAAAGTTACTATACATAATTTATAAACAACTTATAATTAATTACATTAATATAATATTTTTATAAAACCCCCTAACATATTCTTAAAAACCCTCCACATATTTTATAAAAGCCCCTTACAATTTTCATGTAGCACCCTCCAAATTGAGATAAAATTGAAATCGATTATAGGCATCTTTCTAAAATTGTTTTTTAAAATTGAAGGATTTTGAAATTGGAGGTTTTGATTGGTTAATAGATTTGATTTAAAAGTTATAAAAGGAAAATTTGCAAGCCTTTTATATATAGATATAGATATAGATGGGCAGTAACCTTTGTAGTTAAGTCATATAGCTTAACCTATTTGACCCGTTAGAGATAAAACATAATAAAAAACAACGTGATTTATACTTTTAAAGGTAAATGGGTTGTAACTGCCACCTTTAAGGCATAATCTGTATGCATACTAAATATCTATCCTTTTCGCAGGAATTTTGTGTTAAGAAAAACAGTCTACTTGAAGTATTAGCAATGCTTGGTCTGTTTGGCATGCTCTTTAGTGTGATTGAGATGTATCCTTTTCTATGATTTTTAGTTTAAATTCCTATAAAAGTGATTACTTCTCCATTTCCATAACAATTTTTTAGTGTCATATTCGAGCGGAAAAATCTGGAAGCAGTGACATGGTCTGCTGAACTTGTAAGCAGGAAATGGCGATTTCAATTTTAGGGGTTCCTCTTGGTTTACGTCTTCTAGGTGTCCCTATATATGTTTTCTTAATGAATGTACCCTCTCATAGTAAAGTTATTTGTTGCAGGTACTAACATTTGCTGGTTACACTGTGGGATTCATAATGTTTTACACTTTAACTCCACTTATGCTACGGGTTTGTTCTTTTCTTCTAGACAACCTTGTTAATATTTGTGGATTAAGTTATGAATTTCAGTTAGGAAATCTCTTATAAGTCCTTGTTAGTTGGCTACTAATACCTTCCCTTCATGGATTTAAGTTGATTTGGAGGTTATTTGGTCAGTTTGCTGCTTGATGTTATATAATATGACTGAAATATATGCAGAAAAGTGGTTCCACGTTGTTCAACTTGTCGCTGCTCACAGCTGATATGTGGGCTGTTGTCATTCGTATTTTTTTCTATCATCAAGAGGTATGAATTCATTTTGTTATAAATTTATATATTTACTTTTTAGTATTTGTGTTTTGCCGATTGGATACATGACCGAATACAAGTTTTTGCTGCAGGTAGACTGGTTATACTATGTCTCATTTGCAATCGTTGGTGTTGGTCTTTTCATATATTCCAAAAGGTAAGTCTCTTTTTCATGTAATTGTGTTCTTTTGTTGCAATATTTGGTTAAGTTCAATACTTCAGCTTTAGATTTACTGACTAAAGGTGGCAGTTTCCACCAATGTACATGTAAGTAGGTTGATTCTGAATTATTTTATCACCAATAAATGGAATTTGTAGTATAGCTTACAAATAAAGCGGGTCAAATGGACCGAACAAGTAGAAAAGCTTCTAAAGTATATTTTTAATGTATAAAACCTCTGAAATTGTTTTATTCAAATTTTATACTATCATTGAAAGAATATGATTACTGTTATCAAAACTGATGCACTAATTTTTAAAAATTTTTTGGTCGAAAAGTGTCTGGTCAACCAAACCTGACTCATTTTAACCTATTATTCGCAATTCTCAGACCTGCCTATTTTGTTATCTCTCTTTATATATAGATATGAATGCACAACGCTCTTTAATTTCACAGCGAGAAGAATCCGAGTATCTCACGAGAACCTGAAAATGGGTTGCCCCCCAACCCACAATACCAACTGGTTCATGAAGAAACTATTGAGGCCCAAGATGCAAATCTGTGACCTCATTCAAGTCCATCCCAATCGGGTTTTCGGGTCATACCTAGGTAACGGTTTCGTATTTATGACCCAAAAAGGATGCAATGGCTGTTTTGCAGTCTCTTTACAGATGAGAATGCAAGAAAAGGATTATTTCTGTTTTAATGTAATGAAACTATATTAATAGGATTTAGTGAAAATTCACTTAAAATATAGTCAGCAATTTGTAGACTACATTATTTTACACATCATAATAAAGATATGTTAACTACATTACTTTTTTTTTTTTTGATACTTGTTGAACTTCTTCCAGAATCTTGATTCTGTTAATAATTACATCTTGTTAACATGTAATCTGTTTAACACTGCAGATGTTGTCGACTTTGACTGTAGTATCACTAACCTCTTTATCGGTGTATGTCATTATCCCCTCCCCCGGACAACTTGGCATAGTGTAAAGATTACACATGGCCAACTTGTGTAAACAAGAGGAGTCTAAAGGTTTGGGTAAAACTTTGGTTAATATATATGCAGTTTCTTGTTTGGAGGGAATGAAAGTGGGTATAATGTCACCAAATTTGATTTTTTCTGTGTCGGATAAACAATCTATTTCTGTGTTTTGTTTTAGCGTGTTAAACAGGGTTTGATGCTATTGTGATTGTGGAAGCATTGCCACACATAATTTTGATTGGTGTATGAATGTCTTAAAGTAAGCATTTTAACCAAGTGAGCTCGAGTATTATCTGCCAAGGCTCGGTATCCGGCTTCTGTTGATGGGCGTGAGACTATAGTCTGTTTCTTTGACTGCCATGATATTAAGCTTGAACCTAGAAAGACACAATATTGAATATCCAGTAATTGAGTTTCTAGAGAATGGACAACTAGCCGAGTCATCGTCACAAAAGGCTATTACATGGAGATTGTTTGTAACTGGAAAAAAGATTTATTGTCCTGGGCATTATTTGATGTACTTCATGTGCGAAGTAGAGCTTCGAGTTGTTCAAGGTTCTTTGAGGAATTGGCCAAGTGTTTGAGTAACAAAGACAACATCGTAAGTGTAAGATAGATAAGTTTTCCTGCTAAGCTTCTTTATGTTGTAGGATCAAAAATTAGTTCACCATGTGTATGATCAAGTTTGACGTTTGGGTTTAATGGCAGGGGCGGGCCCAAGGGTAAGTCGGCGGGGGCACGGAACACCAGTCAAATTTATCTGCGTAGTGTAAATTTACTTTTTGAGGCGGTGCTACCAATTTGTAGTGTAAAGTTCGATTTTTTCAAGTCAGTGCTACCACCCATTTCAAATGGTGTCACCACCCATTTGAAATCCTGAGTTCGCCTCTGTTTAATGGTGTGTCAATTGGTTTGGAATCAAGAACACTTGCTTGTTCAAGTATATCAATAGCATATTTCCTCTATGACATAATGAGACATCTGAGTATTATATCCTCAAGTAATAGTGTAGAGAACCAAAGTATTTGATTTTTTTTAACAGCAAGAAAGGGAAGCACGACTAGAATTTCGGCATGACCATCACCCTAGACGAGCAACCCATAAAGTTTTATTAAATGAAAACACTAGCACGGTGCTAGAAAGAGTACAAAGAAATTAAAATGAAGACACGGGGTTACAACACCAATTTGACCACCAAAGTATTTTATACTAAATTTATCATGTAAAGCCTTCTTGACATGATTGATATGAGATTTTTGGTTGTCTGCAATGATTATGTTACTCTACATAAACAAGAATCTTAGTTGTGCAATCACCCTTATCAAATGTAAAGACCGGTGTATTTATGTGACCTTATTTGAACCAAAAACTAAATCCCATCATGAGAATCAAAATCATATTGCATCACCTAACTTGAGGGTTTCATTGATTCTTAAGACCCCAACTCAAAAAAGGACGATTCTCAAGGGGTTCATTAACCGGTTCTTGAAACCAGACGATTTTTGAAACCCAACTATCCAACCAAAATTTGAACATATCAAAATCAAATATCGATTAGGGTTCTTGATTCTGGAAATGCTTTCGTTTCAAGAATGAGTTAAGGTTCTAAGAATCCATTTGATTGGTCATGCTTTTTTAATAAGCTACACGAGTAACAAAAAAGTAAAAACAAAGTAACTTATCACCTGTCTACTTTCAATAAAGAGGTTTTACAAAAAAAATTATGATGATGTTATATTGTTATTTTCTTATTCTTAATATGTTTACCCATTTTAAGAGATTTTTTATCCCTAAGTATGTTTTACACAATTTTTATTATATATATTAATATTAATACTCTTTATCATCGCAAACGTTTAAAATATACTTTAACCATATTCCGTGTTTATACACGGGATGTTAAGCTAGTTTAATTAATATTACATCCTCGTACCCATTTAATAATGACACGTTGATTCAATTAATTTTCACTTATTATCTACTCTCTTAGTTTTACACGTTTTTACCTTATGGACGATAGTATGAGTAGGAAGATATAAAACCCTTGTCTGGGGATGTAAAAGAGCCGAGCCAGACACTTATCGAGTCAGGCTCGTTTAAGTTTTTTTAAGCTACAGCTCGAGCTAGGCTCGTTTAGGGCTTATGATATTGAGCTCGAGCTTGGCTCGTTTAAGATTTATGAAACTCAGATTCGGCTCGTTTAGGCTCGGCTATTATTTTGATATTTTTATTAAAATGATATATATATATAAATCAAACATATAAAATATAAATTATATTATGTATAGAGTTCGTTTAGGCTCGCAAACCTAAACAAGCACACTCTTTTGAACTCGAACTCAATTCGTTTATTAAATGAGCTTTAATTAAGACTCGAGTTCGAGCACGAGCTCGTTAAGGCTTGACTCGTTTTGAGCTTTTAACGATTCGAGCTCGAATAACTCACAAGTATCTCGGCTTGTTTACATCCCTATCCTTATCGGTCGTTATGATGTGGAATAGTAATAAAATAAAGTATTTTGTTTTTTTTCCTTTTTAGTTATTTTGACTATTATGGTAGCTACGTCGGGATTTGAAACTCCTTTTAAATACTTTTCCACGTAACTGAATCCAGTCAAAATGCATACATCAAACCCCAAGTGCTCTACGTTACGTGTATTCCATTTTTATAGCTTTCTCGATCTCCCGATTGCTCTTCATTCTCTTTCATCTTCCCCACATTTCGCCCTTTCTGATCTGTTCTACAGAATCTCAAACCTAATCCATGGATTCTGCACCACTGATGTTGGACTGCGATGGTGGACTCTACGAAAAGATCATCATTGATACCGATCCCGGCATTGGTATATATTTCCTGTTTTTGATTGCTTATTTGCTGCTTAATCAATTATATTGTTTGATTAACTCATTTAGCAAGTTTTCGTGTGTGATGAAGTTAGATCTTTTGTTTGAATCTCTTCTATTGTTCTTGATTGTGATTAGTTGGATACAAGCTTAGACTCGATATGATGAGATTTTGTCTAATTTTAGAATCAGAATGAGATGATCAGATATATGATCTGGTTAAAGTAATGAATATTTGAACAATCTGATTCAAAATAATAGTTATTACATTAATAGACTCATAATCGAAGTAGTAGTATTATAATCTGTACAATCACTCCAAACTGGTTATAGCTGCTTCAGCCTTCAGATTGTAGCAATCTGTTTCTAATAAACATACACCGATAGGTCTGAAATACTTTTTTAGAGTTGCTATGATTGTAAAATTCCATCATCTGACTAATCTTTTGTTATTTTGATGCTCTTATAATTGTGTTAAAACTCTGCTTAGGCTGAAGTTCAAGGATGATAAGAATTTCAGATCAGTTTATTGTTCCTGTTTAGTTATGATCTTGAGTGGTGTTAACCAGTTGGTTCATGTATTAAATCAACAGCTTACATTTGTTTGTGTACTAGAGATAGCATGTAAACTGTAAAATAATGAATACCCCAATGAGATAACTGGTGCAATATTGCATATACCAGAGATACATGAGTTCATTAGCAACCCCAAGGGGCTACATTTACGACCCTTCTATACATTTTTACTATAAATCTAAATATCTGATCTATTATATATCTAGTCCATATTTAAAAATAGAATGGAATAAGGTGGGTTTGCAGCTTTGCATTTGGAACAAACCAGTGAAAAATGCTTGATTGTAGAATCTGCTAGACTTGGTTTATGATGTTATATAGAAAAGGAATTATTTAGCCTGAGGTCAACCAAGAATTAATGGTATAAAAATCATAGGATATTGCTACTTTGTTTGCATATTGCTACATTTCTTACATAGTTTACACAACAAATTAGTACTTTTTTTTTTCCGTATTTTGCATGCATATACTTTGGCTTCCATATAGACCTGTGCATGGTTGGAGATTGCTACTTTGCTAGAAGAATAGAAGGTTCATGGCCAACCAAAAAAAAGAAAAAAAAAACAGAACAAGACAACTAGTTCTCCAGCCACCTTGGTTTCGTTCAGATGCTAGATCAATAAAGTGTTATTGAATTTGCTTTTCAAAAGAAAAAAAATTAGAGTGTTATTCATGGTAATATATAGTAAATAGCTTTTCAAATAAAAAAATACATAAGAGTGTTATACGTGGTGATATATTCTGGATGCTACTTAAAGTGGAAATTAAGCCCGATGCTGATCGGGTAGAACTTAAAAAATGGCATATTATAATTCAACTGAATATGAATTCAATGCACTTTAAGTTTTAATACATGATGGTAATTAAGTGGTCAGTCTCGTGTTATATATAGTTGATTTATGTTTGAATTTTGATAAACTAATCAGTTGAATTGATTATAACAATACCTGAATTCATATTTATTCAGATGATAGCATGGCGATCATGATGGCTTTTCAGACACCAAACTTGGAGATCTTAGGATTAACAACGATATTTGGTAATGTTTCAACAAAAGATGCAACTCGTAATGCCTTGCTTCTGGTACTCGTTTTCTCTCCAGTTGATTTCACTAGTATTTAGGCTTTCAAACAGTTATGATCAATTACTCGTTTTCATGTACAAAAGGATAGTGTGAGATTGCAGGTTGTCCAAGTGTTCCTGTTGCTGAGGGTAGTCCCGAACCACTAAAGGTAAACCATATGAATTTTTAAAAAAAAAAGTTAAAATCTGCTTCATTTTGATGTCTATTTTTTTCTATTTCAAGTGATGTTTCTAATTATCATTTCGTGACAGGGAGGAGAACCAGAGATTCAAGACTTCGTCCACGGTTCAGATGGATTAGGAAACTTAAATCTACCAGCTCCAATATCTAAGAAAGCAGAGAAATCAGCATCTGAGTTTTTAGTTGATAAAGTTTCAGAATATCCTGGTGAAGTATCTATACTTGCACTTGGCCCACTAACAAATTTGGCTTTGGTAAGTTGCAAAAAAAATTTATAGTTACATAATATTTATATATATATATATATATATATATATATATATATATATATATATAGGCAAAAGTTCAAACGAGAACTGTTTTTCGTACGAGAACTGCGAGAACCAATCTGAGCCGTCCAATTCCCCCTCCTTTAATGTCATTGCCCACCCATGAATTCCGCACATGCACCCTGCCACATTTGATCCCCTCCACGCTCTCCATCCATGAACTTCCCATATCCAAGGAACGGCTGAGATTGGTTCTCGCAGTTCTCGTACGAAAAACAGTTCTTGTTTGAACCCTCCCCTATATATATATATATATATATATATATATATATATATATATATATATAGGGGAGGGTTCATGCGAGAACCGTTGTTAGTGCGAGAACCGCGAGAACCAATCTCAGCCGTTCCTTGGATATTGGAAGTATCATGGATGGAGAGCGGTGGAGGGATAGGGTGTGGCAGGGTGTATGTGAGGAATTCATGGGTGGGCAATGACATTGAAGGAGGGGGAATTGGACGGCTTAGATTGGTTCTCGCGGTTCTCGCGCTAACAACGGTTCTCGCATGAACTTTTGTCTATATGTATGTATATATATATATATATTTTTTTTCTTTATAAAACATCTTGATCTCACTATTGAAGGATTGTTAGGACCCTATGATACAATTGGATTAGAGGTGGCAACATCAGAGGGTTGAGTAAAGGGTCATTGCTTCTAGGATTGGTAGAGTTGGGTTAACCTGAAAAATATTTTTGTTTTACTATAAAATAAGATGATAAAAACAATATTCATAATAAATTATAACTTAAATTAAAAAACAAACACTTGTGGTGTCTTTCAACCTATTTGACCTGCCCAGCCCATTTGACATGTTCCATTTTAAGATAAACCTTTTTTCAATTGAACTGTCTGAGATTAAAAGTAACACAATTCTATCCAACTAGTATGTAACTGCAGGTTCAAAACTGATAAATATTTTGTGCAAACTACCTGTGATACAAACTGGTTCTTGTGATCTTGTCTTAACAGGCGATCAAAAGGGACTCCTTGTTTGCAACTAAGGTTAAAAGAGTGGTCATACTCGGTGGTGCATTCTTTGCGCTTGGAAACATTAATCCAGCTGCTGAGGCAAACGTATAAAAAAATCGTTACTCAAAACTATTTTCTGTTTTTTTTTCTGGAAAAATAAATTTTCTTATAGACTTCAAAAGACAAGATATAGAATCTTCTATGTACTTACAGATATATGGGGACCCTGAAGCAGCAGATATCGTTTTCACTTCTGGTGCAAATATAGATGTGGTTGGTATAAACATCACAACACAAGTGAAAATGTCAGGTTTGTTTCATCTCTCTTTTACTCAAACCCAAAGTTACAAAATTCCTTTTTTTTTTAATTTTATTTTATGAAAGAAACATTTGTGGCTTCCAGATGTTGATCTTGATGAACTTAGGCGATCTAAAGGAAGGCATGCTCAGTTTTTGTATGATAGTTGTAAATTCTACCGTGATTGGCATGTCAAGTCTGATGGTGTTTATGGTAATCTGTTTTCTGAATGTTTAAAGTTTAAACTATGGATTCATCAACATCTTTATTAGAACAATAAATTCTATCTAATAATATTTTTTTATTTTATTTCTCTAGGAATTTTCCTTCATGACCCTGTCTGTTTTGTGGCGCTTATTCGACCAGACCTTTTCATGTTCAAGAAAGGGGTCGTTAGAGTCGAAACACAAGGCCTCTGTTTAGGGCATACCCTAATGGACCAAGGGTTGAAAAGGTAATTTCTTTACATGATCAATCTTTGAGCTTTAGCCATACCAACTTAGAGGCATGGTTTGACTTTTAGGTCAACTGAAAATTTGCAGTTCAAATTTGATGTGAGATATTATATCACTTTTTTTGATCCACCCGCTCATTTCGACACTTTTAACCATTTTATGATATATGATAGTATGTTACTGTGTGATGCAGATGGAATTCTCCCAATCCATGGACAGGCTATAAACCGGTTTCAGTTGCATGGACTCTGAACGTTGACAAGGTTCTTGAATACATTAAAAACGTGTTAATGATGTTGTGAAATGAAAAGAAAAAAATAAAAACAAGTTAAAGAGTAAATAATCAACCATTCTTCGTCGTCTAATTAAGTCTTCATTTGTGGTAATTCAGGGAACTATGATTTTATTCTTAATACATACTAGACATTTCAATTACTGATACAATATTATTTAACCAACTTTCAGTTATTAGCAGTTGATGAAGAGTTGGTTTGAGCTTTTAGAAGTTCAATAAAATTAAGAGTTAGTATTCAATAAAATTCATATAAAAAACATAGTTCTGAAATTTTAATATTCAATCACAGGTGATTCAGTATACAATCATATGTGATTGTAAAAACATCACATATTAATTAAGGAAATGTCATTACGTCTAAAATTTTAAAATTCAATCTGAACCATTAATGATAGGACTAATTCAAAGGCTAAAATTACTATTTTATAACTATAAATTAAGTATATGTTATCAATCTTGTTATTGTCTTTCTGGGTCTCCTTGGTTCTCTACCTTAGAAGTCAGTGATAACATTTAAAGCCTTAATATCTTATCCAACACAACAAAATTTTCCTTATTCCTACTAACCATTATTTAAGCATCATAACAATTAAAAAACACATAATTAAACCATTACACTACACACTTTTACTACCTCTTACAAAAGAAATTAAAGAAACCATGTATGGTCGTTATAACTATATTGTTACTTAAAGAGTAAATTACATAAATGGTCAATGTGGTTTATTAAAATTTTTATTAATGCTTTTTGAACTTCAAATATTACATCAATGATCATTGTGTTAAGTAATTTGTTTTAATGTTGGTTCAAATACACTTGAAAAATTAAAAATACCCATACCTCTTTTATCTATTCTTATATTAATTCTAAAGCATTTTATTTTATATTTAAAACTTAAAATAATTAATATATCTCTTATTACCCAAACACACACCCCTCCTCTCTCTCTCTCTCTCTCTCTCTCTCTCTATATATATATATATATATATATATATATATATATATATATATTATTTTATGTATAACTAAGCATCTCCAATTATACTTTATCCCTTCAAAAAGAAGTGCAATTTATTCCAATCATACTTCAAACGTCACTTTAAATATGAAGTATTGAAAAACTCTCTTCATATATGAAGAGTGATTTTTGACTCTTCATCCATGAACCCCATCTAAAATTATATTACTTTCTATTTAAATTGTCTTCATTTTAACAAGTATTTATTAAAATATATTAATATAATATATGCGTCCCACTTTTAAAGTATTGAATAGAGAGTAAGATTGGAGTTAGAAGATTATTTAGAGTGTATGGGCCCATTAAAAATCTTTAATATATATTAAAAGAAAAGGGTTTCTCTCTCTTCCAAAAAAATCTCCACCAATCACAACTCTTGATTTTAAAAAAAAATTTAAAAAAATCGAGATGATGATGTCAAAAATGCCAAAAATCCTTAAGTCTTGGAAGGGGGGCATTGTGAAAATTCTAAGGGGGTTTTATAAAATATGTTAAAGGTTTTTATGAAAATGTGAGGGGGTTTTATAAAAATTGTATATTAATATAATTAATTATAGGTTGTTTATAAAATATGTTTAATAAATTATTATATAATTTGTTTAGAGAAATAATAATTATATATTTGCGACCGTCTCATTTTTATCTACGTTTTGGTATAAATTTTATTGTAATATGACACTTTTTTTAAAATAGTATATTTTTTATTGTTTGTTATCCATTAATAGTAGTGAGTAGGTTATTCATAAAACAATTTATATTTTTTTTTATTTATTCTATCTACGTATAATAGTCGATATAATAACTGATTCCTTGGTCTTTCGATAAAAAGTAATAATTTTTTTTAAGTTTTGTTTTATTTATGATAAATTTATATAAAAATAGATAACATTTAAAACAAACAAAGGTGCATCAATCAATATAAAAAATTAAAGAATCATATATATAATCAACTATTAAAAATAAAACTATTAAAAAAAAAGGGTTACTTACATCATCAACTCTTTCCCTAAAAAATCTTCACCAATCATAGCCCTTGATTAAAAAAAATTAAAGAAAATAAAAAATGCATTAGTTATTACGTCACATTCCATCAAATCTCTTAAGGGAAATTTTATATAACAAACTATATAAAAATTCCGATGAAGGTATTTTAGCTAGTAGAGATAGAAAGTCATTTATAGTAAAGATTGGAGATGCTCTAAACACCCCTTCTCCTCTCTCTCTCTCTATCTCTCTAATCTCCTCCCCCACCACTGGATTCTTCTACAAATTCCGATGAAGGTCCGGTCATACTCCCTCTCTTATGTCACGGAAATTCCGACGAAAATTCATTCACACTAACATGACCCTTCGTTGCTGCCCCTCTTTCTATCTCTCTCTCCATTCCCGGTTGTCCTCTCCCCTGTCACTACCACACGTAGATCAGGGTTTCTTTGGGGTTTAATTGACTAGTAAGTGTGAGTGCACTACAGATGTGGGGTTTGTGTGTATTATGTAGATCTAGGGTTTTCAAAAGAACATGGATCTAGGGTTTTCGTACAGTGAGCGTATCCCGGCGTGTGTGTTGGCGATGTGTGTGTGTGTCATGTGGTGGTTTCTATTTTGGGTTTCGATGTAAAGGCGACTAGTGGGTTTCGATTTAGGTTCTAGTGGATTTTTTTTTACTTTCTGGCGGTGGTAGTTGGTGGCTGGTTGGTGGTTTCAAATGGTGGTGGTACACTCTGCCGGTGGTAGATGGTAGTGATACACTCTGCCGGTGGTCGGCGGTGGTTTTTGATGGCCGGTGGTGGGTATATGTGGTGATGGTTTAATCATCTTTGAAGTATGCTAATAATTAATTAAATCTTTATATTTATTTAACTATTAAATACTTTTTTTTATGAACAGCAACATAAAGGAACCAAGGATGAAGCGCGGCATGACGATCACCTCATCCATAAAACCCGAATTTTATTAAATACAAAATAATATTTTAAACTGTATACCATTAAAAAGAAAAAGGTAAATTAAAAAGGAAAGGACATATTTATTCTATCAAGTCTATTCAATCATCATCCTTGTGATTTTTAAGGTTCAGAGACCATGATGGGATAATAATTAAACCATTAGGTTCATTTGTGTAATTAACTTTAAATTACAAATTAGAAAAACGATATTTCAAATAAAAATAAAAGTTGATGATTAACTCCAAAACTAAAAAGTGAGGTTGAGCACCTGTTACGATTCGAACTCAGGATCAATGAAGTTTGAAAACTTATAACTAATTACCAAAACTCCCACTCAAAAAGGAAATTGGAAGTAAGTAAATGAGTGTGTATGGATATAGTCGAATGTGTACAAGTAGAGAAGAAATACTGTACACAATTGATAAGCTAATCTATCCACTGGTAATTTACTTATTTATCGTTAGTTAACTCTAGTTAATATCAGCTAGCACTATAACAAACTTGTAACTAACTTCACTCTAGCTAACCACTTAGTGACTCATAATAGTAACAAGTTAAAACCGAGCTCTGACTCTGACTACTTCATTGACATGTATACTCTTTCGTGCCTTTGATATAGTTGTACGCTAACTAACAAGTGTTTCTGATGCAACGTTGAAGTTATCCCTTAACCAAAACCCTATAAATTTCTAACCCTTGACCTCCGTATAGGGATAAGATTGAGTACTAATCGATAAGTTATCAATTTAATTTTTGGTTGCATAATAGAATGTTACCTTCAACCCAGTTAAACTTATTTAAAATGTTTTCGTTTATTTAATTTTTCTGTTCTACTGATTTTACCCGCTAACTAAAATTTACAACTTAAATTGACATGTTTCCTATTAATGATATGAAATTGTCAAAAATATATTTATCATGTACTCAAAACCGTACCGTAATGATTTTAATTTTTTTAAAGGTAAATAAGGCGATTATCGTCTTTTTTATTTGTCACAAAATATATAAATGAAAGTTTATATCCATATGTAAAGGTATGCATATATTTGTTACATTTTTCATACCTCACTCATACAATATTGAATAAATTATATATATAATGTTATAGAAAAATAAGGTTAAAGTTTAGTATAGTAACACTAAACCCTATTATAGATAGTTTAGGGTACGCAGTCTAACCGTTCTCGTATCCATTTTCAATACATCTAGTCATCCAAGATGTTTACATCTAGCAAAGATTAAACCCGAATCTTTTAAAACTATACAGACATCCTTATCACTAGGCCATCCTTGCGCATCCTTAAACTTCCTATACAAATTAACCTACTTCATCCCATACTAAACCGACACCTCATTTATCTCTGATCGATATATAATAATGAAGTCGTCCATGAAATTATTGAAGCTTTTTAATTTGTCTTTTTATCCCCAATAGTTTTTGACACAAAGTCTATAAGAAGCACAATTGCCACACGTTTATGTGTGTGGACACAATTAGGATATTACTTTAAATAAAACAAGTGGAATCACGAAATTTCAAGGTAATCATTGATATTATAACCACCAACAAAACTAGTTGGAAATGACGTTATTAATTTTGATGTTTTTAAGAATGCTTTCATACCATGGAAATTACTATTTTGTACACCCTTCACATTTATTTTTTCCCCCAGTAATGTATGTACGTACTTGTAAACCATATATGACACCAATATGATATGGCAAAGCCAAGCTAACTAACTAGAGAATCCGGTGTCCTCATGCATAATCAACAGAAAGAGATGAAAAAGAAAGCAACCGCCTATCGAAAAGGGAAAGCAGGAATGGAATGCATGGCATAAAAAAGATGAGAGATAGAGAGAGTGTTTGTGACATAGATAAATATGCTACCGATTTGGATAGTTTTTTTTTTGGTATATATATGTTAGAAAATTATACAGAAATGTTGGAGAGAAATTGGCATGGATTAATCGTTGGATCGTGTGTTACACTTTCCAAAAGTAAAGAGTTGTCCCCTATATTACAAATTTACTTTTTAGGATAATAAAGAGTGAATCTTCGAATCCGTTAAAAATTCAATACTCCAAATCAAGTCTTTTTTAATGTTTTATACATTTTTTAGACCAATACCACTGAAAGTAAGTTATCTACGATTATACACCAAAATGTGTGTGACTCAAGGGGAAACAAGAGTTAGGTAGTAGGTCTATTGAAAATATCGTTTGGGTCAGGGCGCTGCCCCAGACTTCAGCGAGAGGCAACATCCCTTAACCCAGTGTCCCAGCCTGCTCACTTGGGAGCTGGACTCAAACTATGGGCACTGCCCCCTTGACCTCCCCTCTTATTATTGCAGTATTCAATTAACTTATATAAGTGTGTACTCCGTATTACCGTACTCGTATTAATTTATTATGAAAATCCTAATGGTCCCAAGTACGTAAACCACACTTACCTAAAATATTATTGATTACACTAAAACTACTAACAATATAGATGTGGGGAATGGTGTTCCTGGTCAAGTTGTAGTGTGTCTCATCAAACTAAGGATTGTAGGTTCATATTAAACTCATTAGAGATTTTTATGAGGGAGAGAGAGAGATATTATTTTTCATTAAAAATTGTTCAAAACCTAAAAAGATTGATAACATAGACCGGCTATGTTATTCTATATATATTGTTGCATGTTGCATTGTTGTACTTTTGCTATGTAATTTTTCTTGTGAGTTTTATCACTTTATGTAATAACTTGTATTTGTCTTGAGGTGCTGAGGTCTTGATCGAGCTGATATCTCTCAGCTAATAGTCGATGCTTAATTAGTCATGAGCTCATGTTTTGATTCTCATCTTTTTTTCCTAGCTAGCCTTCTAAAGTTGTGTAGTTCTTTTTTTTTAATTAGGTTATTCATCATTTTTAGCTATATATTTTATATTTTGGCTTTCTATGTATTCTTTAAACTTTAAATAAGAAAACATACAACAGTAATATATTAGTATCAATGTGCTTACCATTAAGCTAATGAATTACCGGTGGTTAAAGCGCTACCTCTTTCTTATTCATTGAGTAGCCTAGCTTGTCACGGTTTCAAATTGATAAGGATATATGATTATAGTATGCTGGCATGGTCGCCAACATCCCTCTCCGCATTTGCCGCAATGTCTTAATTAGACTCATAAGATTCCAGCTCGTCACAACCTACGAGCGAATTTAGGAAGATGGCGACCAATGACTCATCCATCTCCCCTAATCCCATCAAATTCTTTTGATAGAAGTGAGAGTCAAACTCATTACATCGCTCTGATTGCAATTAATGTTAAGATCAAGACGTTTAGTACTAGGCCAAAAGAAATTCTTGATCATCAAGATACTATTCTTTTCTTATATATTAAGCACTCTCGCTTGTCTACAAATTTAAAATCAATAGGGTCGTATGATTAAGGTATATCGGTATGATCTTCAAATACCATATTTGACCACTACAACTCAAAACTCTGGATGCTTGTATCTCTTGTATTCGTTCATGCGAACTTAGAAAGGATCAAAGAAACTAAAAAAAGAAGGAAAAGGAAGATGGTAATACATGGTTGATTAAAAAGTATATTATATCAAACACTAAGAAAATAACTAAAAACTACTTGTTTTCGTCTTCTTTTAGAGATAAATATACAGCTAGAATTGATTGATATACAATAGATTAAATAAACTTATAAACATTTTTTTAGTTTTCTTCTGAATTCTATTTTCTACGTAACAATAAAGAACATAGTGTCAATATCGACTACCATTTCTCTTACATTTAATTTAACATAATATATGAGTGTGTGATTTTTATGAAACTTTAATTGATTGATGTAATATGTGAGATAAATAGACGATCTTATAAATTAAGATAAGTGTTAAAATTAAATGAAAGCATGGATTAAAATAATTATTAGATCTATATGTTATTATTTAATATGTAAGAGGATAAAATAAAAATAAAAATATTTTATATTAAGAAATATAATTAACTTTTTCAAATGATATTGGATATGAAGTTAATTTTTTCACTTATAAATTTGATTCATCCATTAAATGTACAACATATTTGAAACTGTGTTACAAAATAATAAAACATGAGTTTGTAATGGATGTATTAAATTATAAGTGGAAGTATATCTTCTAATTGTATAATGTGTGGGGTGTACTTATATAACCGGAAAATACTTAATCTCATCATTGACCAATATTTATCATGCACATGACAACCTGCCGCAAATAATTAGGCCTAGCTATTAAATAAACTCGTCGTTGACCAAAACTTAACATGATATGTTGATGGTGATTTGTTTTTGAGAGATCATATATCATTTATTATTTCTTTTTATCTATAATATAAGATTAACATAAATATTAAAATTAATAAAAGAGTGAATTTAAGTGTGTGCTGGCCAATTTATATACAAGTGTTAGAGAGAGAAAAAGATTAACAAGTTAATTAAACAAGATTAAGGACAGATTATGTGTAATTTAAGCTATTGAAAATAAACAATTAGAGTTTAGTTAAGGCTCATCTTCATCATCTCCAAGTTCTGTAAACACACATTTATTGTGTGTTCATGGTAATAGAGAGAACTCTAAAAAAAGAAAGTTGCAAATTAAGAAGATTATGAAGAATTAAGGATTGTATGTCATGAATCAAACGTTACCAACAAGTTTTCATCACTAATTAACTACAAAACAAGCATCAAACATCTAGATATAAGGTTAGATCTTCATATCTTTTCTTGTACGTACGTGTTCATTTTCTAAAGAGAGAAAGCTTGATATAGCTTGTTTAATGCATGGAATAATATGGTGTTAATGTTTAATTGGTGTTTCACAGCTTTCAATATACTATTAATCAGTTGCATGTAGTTGAAATTAGTTTTGGTTTATATTTACTCAGATTTAAGCTTAGCATATAGAGCAACAGCACTGGGCACGAGTGTGCCAAGCAAGAACAAACTGTGTCGGCCGGCCATGTCACACACGTCTTGTCAAAGGAATCACGGGTCATGTACAGCCCTAGTAGGTACTAGCATGTTTATAATGCTCAGGACGTGTTTTTGAGTTGAGCACGGCCGTATCTACATCAGACATGTCATATAAATTAATTACTTTCTTTAATGCATGTAATACACTTATATATATCATATCATGAAAGTCAATATAGATTATCAAAGGATGCAAATATGAATTATATCAAATCTATATATTAATAAATTGGATATTCATTAGAAAAATTTTGTATGGGATGCCGAGTCTGAGGCACAAGTAAAGAAGGCATGGAATGCAAAAGCGGCATTGCGCTACAACGATATGTTTAGAGACGTTAGAAGTAGTGGTGAAAAACCACCATATATGACTGAGGATCAATGGATGGATTTTAAAGCTTATTGGGATACACCTAAGTATAAGAAGCGAGAAATAAATACCCAAAATCGTCTCAAAGGTGAAGGTTCATCAACTCATACCGGTGGGTCAATTTCATATCGCGAGCATGCAAAGATACTTGTAAGTATATCATATAATTTTTCTTAACATGGAATGCGTTTTTATTATTAGACCTCTTGATAACTTATAGGACTAAAAGCCTCCATATCCTAGGAGTTGTATTTGCGTAAAATAGTTATTATATGTGAACTTTTGCCTATAGTTTCTTTGTTACATTTATCTAACCTTACTATGTGTTAAAAATTCTAAAAAGAAAGTGTTGTGCACTTTGGCTAAATTAATAAATACTAGTATTTTACCCGCGCGATGCGACGGGGTAAAATAGTTTCATTTGTCGACATAGGGGTGTTCAAAATTCGGATATAAACCGTTTTAACCGTAATCCGAAACGTTCCATAACCGAAAAAGCCGAAACCGTTTTCAGATTCGGTTTCGGTTCGGTTTAAAAACCAAAACCGATTACAATAAACGGTTTTCGGTTCGGTTAAGATTTTAGGAATTTTCAAACCGAAAAACTCGAATAAACCGAATTATATATTATATAATATATAAATGTTTTTAAATTTTTTTAAAGTACCCTTTTCCTGGCTCCATCCGACCTATCGCCTTTCCTGTCATTAAATTCAGGACATTTTTTATAAATATTTAAAGTGTATTTAAATTCTGACAGTTTTTTGTAAAGCATTTAAAGTGTCACTAACTTCAGGAGAGTTTTTTTGTAAAACATTTAAAGTGTTTAAGATTATTGTTTAAACATATTGTAAATAATGCTATTTGAGTTGTACAATTTTAAAAGTGTTAAGATTGTTACTGGAAGTTGATCAACTCAACTTAACCCCGAAAATCCGAAAGAGGGTTAGGATCTAGCAGTATCAAAAACTAATTATATAAAAGAAAAATATGATATCATAGTTACTCAATCAACCACAAATAAAACAAGTTGTTTGTTTGTATGCGTGTGTGTGCGTCTAACAAGAAAAAAACCGACCCGGTTTCTTCCTCTTTTGTGGTCGGCCAAACCAACAGTGAGAGGGGAAGAGAGATTTTTGGTGACTTGTTTCTTAAGCTATCTCATTAACTTATGAGGTAAAATTAAGTTAAATCTATTTTAAATACCATTTTATTTAAAATAGATCAAACCTAGATTTAGCCCATATGAAACTTGGTTCAAATAAAAAATGAATTAATGTAAAATGTGTAATAGGCATTCACAAGATCACATGTGGCAAAAACTATAAAAGGGTAAATTAGACTTTTTATATCGTTTATGATGCATTTAAAAAAATTTAATTAACCAAACTAATCAATATTATGTTGGTAAGTATTCCCGCCTGTTTTTATCCTTTTCTCTAATATTTCTTTCTGATTTTCCTGAGCACTCTCTAGTTTCTTTATATTGGTTTAATTCTGTTTTATGTCTACTTACAAATTGATTTAAGAATATGTACAGTGTTCATCATTTTAATCGAACAAAATAATATATTCATCGATTTTTGAGTATATGATAATCCATCAATTATTTACTACGCAATCATCAATTTTTGAAATAAATTATGAAGTTGGGCATCATTCAATTTTTGAAATATATGATAATTCATCAATTATTTAATATGCAGTCATCAATTTTTAAAATAAATGAAGTTCCGCATTTTTCAATATTATTGTATTAAATTAATAACATAAATGAAGTACGCGTACCTTTTCTTTTCGATGAATCATTTCCTTCTGATAAAACAATCTTCTATTTAACTAATCCTATGATTTCCGTTTTCCAAACAATCGTGAGTGCTAGAGGACACATAGCATATTTCTCGGTATTTTGGTAACTGAATTGATCATTTTATTACAATTTTTCCCTCGCGTGGCAATTAACCCGTCCTTCCATGTCATCAATTTTGACCGACAGAAATTGACTTTTTATGACAATCCGACGGTTAGATTGCCTCTTACCCTTTTTACATTTTCACACCTTTTACAATAACGACACTCTATATATACATATTATCCCAAAAAACATATTTTACCCCGCCGTATCGCGCGGGTAAAACACTATATATATATATATATATATATATATATATATATATATATATATATATATATATATATATAGTGGGAGGTTCAAAAGAGACCAGGAAATAAAAAAAGTACGGGAGACCAAATCTGAGCCGTTGATCTCATCACCGTTAGTGCTGCCAGTTAATGCTGCCTTCCCCAGTTAATGCTGCCAGTTATATTTCATGACTGAATTGATGTTGTAAAATGTTAATGCTACCACTTAATGATGCCCTTCCTCAGTTAATGATATATATATATATATATATATATATATATATATATATATATATATATATATATAGTGGGAGGTTCAAAAGAGACCAAGAAATAAAAAAAGTACAGGAGACCAAATCTGAGCCGTTGATCTCATCCCCGTTAGTGCTGCCGCCAGTTAATGCTGCCCTCCCAAGTTAATGCTGCAAGTTATATTTCCGCTTTAATGAATAATAACTGTGTTATATCTGTACAATTCTAAGTTGTTTCAAACCAGTTTGGTTGTGAATCAGGACAATTTAAGTATGAATTGTGACCTATAAAACCCAACAGTGGTATCAGAACCTCGACTCAGTTTATCACAGTGTTATATATATATATATATATATATATATATATATATATATATATATATATATATATATATATATATATATATAGTGTTTTACCCGCGCGATGCGGCGGGGTAAAAGATGTTTTTTGAGATAATATGTAACTTTTGAAGTAAAATTAAAAGAAGAAGAGTGGGATTATCGATAATATGTGTTGTCTATATTAAAACCATTTTAAAAGGACTAAATTTAAGATAAGTAATCAAGATAATTTAAGAAATCTTTTTTTTAACAAAATTTATGTTGAATTTAATATTATTTAAATCACAACAAAAATTTAATACTTTAAAGAAATATTTATTAATTTTTGAAAACTATTTTAATTAAGTAGTACAATTACTAAAAGATTACTTACAATACCTTAAGGCAATAAATTATTGAACTAAACTTGAGTTCAATTTAATATGCAATAAATCATAATAATTGGTTACAATGATTTGAAATTAATGTAATTAATTAGTTTATTTTGTAACTTACAATTAATTAATTTTCATAACTTCAATGTTTGAAAATGTTGATTTAATGTATTGTAATATATGCAAAATGTGTTGTACTACTTAACTTAAAAAAGTCTTAAAAAGAATAGGCTAAATGCTTTATAAAGTAGTAAATATTTGTTGGGCTGTGAGATCTGAAACAATAGTGAAACTTGGTTACAATTGTGGACTATGATCAACTAACCGGTTAATTTATGTTAACTTTTCCAATATATATAACAGTGGCAGTTATAGGGTAAGGAAATATAGACTTGTGTGAGTATTATTTATTATCTTGTTGTCATATTTTAGATGCATTCTATATCTTTCCAGAAATTTTACTTCTTGCCAACATATTTGAAGCTGGAATATAGCAACACATTTTGTTCCATGTATAAACTACATCTAATATATCAAATGTAATTTAATATAATTACTCTATAAGATGTGTAGTAATCTTGTTTTCTTCCATTTTATATTCGTCTCACTTTTAGTACGGATGCCTTTATTTTTGTAGCTTGCAAAGTGAGGCTGAATTTTGATATGTATTAGTTTTATAGTGGCTGTTAATAAAATGATAATTTGCCATAAAAAGAGATGTGAATATGTGTATTTTAACTAGTCTATTGGGGGAGTACTTAAATTCATATTTACTTATCCAAACTTATTTGTTGATCTCTCTAATTTTTGTATATTGTTGTAGGAATCTACACTTAAGCGTCCTCCTACGCCATTTGAACTATTTTTGCATACTCATACCAAAGGTCATGATAACCGAACTTTTATTAATGCAAGGTCAATGACCATAAATGTAAGTTTTGATTTCAAAGCCTTACCTTATTCTTCTTAATTTTGTAACTACTCATGTTTGCACGTATATAATTATAGGATAACATGTTGCGTATGAAGCAAACACTCCAGCAAAATGCATCTGGAGCTGCTGTTTCTTTGGCCGATGAATCAACACTTTATCATGAGGCAGCTGGTGGGGTGAAATATAGAAGAGTGTATGGTCGTGGCCCTATAGGATGTGAGCCGACACAGTGCGGAAATGCGACTACAACTTCTAAGGAAAATGAAGGGTGGAATGACAAGTGCCTAACAATGGAAAGAATGGTAGAAAAGTTAAGTAGGAAAAACAAATTACTTGAGGAAACTCTTGAGATTGTGTGCCAACGTGTTGGTGTTCCAATCGTAGGTACCGAAAATGAGGATAGTGATGAAGGACCAAATGTTGCGGATGCTCGTCAAAACACAAATGCTAGTCACTCCAAGGCGGAAACAAGTGAAGATCATCGTGACACCCCTATCTAGATGTTATGAAACATGATTGATAAGTTTATTTTTCCTTTATTTATTTACTTTACAATATGTTTAGACCTATGGTTTTTTTGGACAACGATTTAGACCGATGGTTTGATTTAGTATTTATGTTTGAGTTTATTTTCTACAATATTGTCGTTTATATTACGAGGATTTTATTTTATGTGGTTCTTATAGTACATGTCGTTAATTTATCCATGTATTATAATTGAGTTTATGTAATATATCTACTCACAACTTTTACCTACAAATTTCCGTGTGTGCTTTCACCTATGGTTTACCCACGACTTCATTTGTGGGTATCTCTTGGGTTCTTTTATAAAATTAGTCGATCATTTACTCACAACCTTAAGACATTTACCCACTGAATATATTGTGGGTAAACTTACCCACATAACACACACAAAATGATTTGTGGGTGTTTTCGTGGTATTAAATAATTTAGTCAAGCATTTACCCACCAAAAAAAACGTAACACTCACAAAAAGTGTTGCGGGCAAACTACCCACATAACACACACAACTTGATTTGTGGGTATTTTCGTGGTATCTCGTAAATCTAGTCAAGCATTTACCCACAGAAAAAACATATGTACCCACACAAAAAATTTGTGTGTAAACATACCCACAAACTACATAATTTGTGGGTAACAAATTACCCTCGATGGTTTTCCCCACAAACAGTACCTCATGAGTAATCCGTGGGAATTAGACATTTACCCACGATTTTAGATCCTATACCCACAAATTTTATTCGTGAGAAAATGACAGAATTCTTGTGGTAGTGGGGATACATAATACTGTTTTTTATAAAAGAATAATCGCACGTGGTCGTCTATTTGCATGTTTACATATTGGAATTTGGAAAGATTTGTAACAAAATATTTAATATATCTTTACGTACAAGTTAACCAAATATTAAATATTTCATATATATATTTCTTGTCTCGATCTAACTGTTATCTAATTGTATTTATATATTTATTTTTAACTCTAGATCTAATTCTAGAAGATAACAACATTTTAAATGTTCTTTCTTGGTTTATCATAGCTTTCACATATAAATTATTATAAAATAATACATGTTGTTAATATTATATAAGTTTGTGGGACTTTAAGATAAGTGAACGAGTTATCATGTGCATTTAAGAAGCATTATTGTCTAACTTAGGTTGTTAAATCACCTATGGTGGTGGAGGTGTGAGAACCAGTAAATATATATATATATATATATATATATATATATATATATATATATATATATATATATATATATATATATATAATTTGTTTTAAAACCTATACATATTAAATATTAATAAACATGATATCATGATACGAATAGACGTGATTGTAATCTTTGTACAAGTTAGCGATCATTATTGTTACAATTAGGAAAATATAATCAAATTTTTATTGATTATAATTAAAAATAATTTAAAATGTTCAGAAAATATTTTTAAAATGATAAAATAAAGTGGCGTTAACTGTGATATTTTAAAATATTATAAAGGGTAAATATGATATTTGTAAATTATGATAGACAAATACGATATTTTAAGGTTTAAGAATGACATATATGAAATTTTCTCTAAAGATCTTGATTCAATCACAGTCAAATTTGAATCCAATTTTGACCAAGAAAAGGTAAAAATGGATGTCAATTTTTACTAAAATGAATGATCAAGTTTGTACAACTAAAATTGATTTGTTAAAAGATCGTACAATATTTTCTTTATCCAAATTAGTCTTTTATTTATTTTACTAGATTAAATACCAATGTGATAGAATGATTGGTTTAAAAATGATGAATATTTAAATAAATAAAAAGATATTAAATAACTACAAAACATTAAAGAAATGAGAATATAAAAAAATGACAATACATGGTGTCAACACCCGGACCAACAGTGGAGGCGTCGAAGCGAGTGGAGGGTAGACGTGACAACAAAAATGTTGTATTATTATACGAAAAAATGTGATTCTATATTTCGTACAAAGCATTGATCATTCTTGTTATAATTATGTGCAGTAATATTAAATTTTTATTGGTTATCATTAAAATAAATTTCAAATGTTTAGTAAATAGTTTAAAATAATAAATACAGTATTTATAAATTAGGATTGAGAAATACAATATTTTAATGTTTAATATTACATATGAAATTTTCCAAAAAAAATTGATTCAAATTAAAGTTAATATCAAATCCAATTTTGATATTTTGGTCAAAATTGGATATCATTTTTTAGCAAAGTGGATGATCAATATTATACAACAAAAATTGTTTTGTTAAATGAAGAGCTAGAATCATACAATAAATTTGATTCAAATTTATTTTTTATTTATATTAGAATATTTATTATACTTTTTTTTACATAAATTGATTAGGTATAACAGATTTTATTTATATATAACAGATACAAACTGGATACTAACATATTATAAATTAACAAAACATAAAATATGTATTTAAAAGTATGTTATGTACGAATTATCCATCACGTACTCTTTTATCATTAATCCTTTTTAGAAAAATTTCTTTTCTTGTCATGTTTTTGGTTTGTTTTGGTGTTCTATTTAAGAAACTACAAGTTGCAAAACCGGTTGTTTTAATATAATTAAATCGCTATCTACTTTGTTAGTTTAATGTTCTCTTTAACCAACTCTATTTTATTTCCCATCCGTTTGGTAATTAACTAAAACGTATTATTCTTTAAATTAATTAAAATAAAAACTTGATAACCATAACTCTAAGTGTTATGGATAACAGGATAAGAGTAAAAAAAGTACTTTTATTTTCTGAAAATAACAATCATAATTTAAATTTCATTATCAATCTTCCATGTTTGTAAGAAACCACATTAATCATCATTTAATTAGTATTTAAACTTTTCATACATAACATACTAGATTATAAGCTCGTGTGATACACGGGTTAATTTACAAACGATAAATATAGATATTAATAAGAAGATATAAATAATTATAATACATGAAAAAAATAAAAACTTAAAAAATAATAAATAATAGGAAAATAAAAATAATAGGTTAAATAATAGATTTATTTAAACAATACCTTATTCAAATAACGGAGCTGATATATAATACGTATTAGTTTGGAACTTTAACTTAATAGAGTTATTTTTTGAATTTAAAAATACTTTATTTATCTTATAATTTATCTCATATTAAAATTAAAATTAAAATTATTCTTATTGATTTAAATCAAAATTAAATTTCAAGTATGACTAATTAAAATCAAAATAAAGTTTTAATTTTGATTAAAATGAATGGTGAAGATTTAAATTTAAATAAATGAAAGGTCATGATCTTATAATTAAATTGTTTAAGGTTAGTCTTTTATATATATTAAAGATGGTTACTATATTTAAAAGTTAAAGTCACATTTTATTACTCGTAGGGGCGGAGCCACCCACAAGGCAGTGGGTGGCAGTTTGTGGCAGTGAACCCAGTAATTTTTTATAAAAACTCAATTTAATATGTAAAATGTTTAAAAATTACATATAGGAACTAACTAAATTTTGTATGTGAAGCCACAAATCCATTAATGTAAGGTTGTGAACCCATTATACAGTCCATAAAAAAGGAAACTAGATTAAAAATTTATCTCTTATATTCCAAAACCATTCTTACATGATGTCCCCACACGTATTTTTCTCGTCTCTTAGACTCTAAAAAATCGTTTCTTCTAATCGTTAGCGCTAGAATTCTCCATATCAGTGGCAAAGTTATGTTCTAATAGACAAGCAAAATGAGAGAAAAACCAGAGCTTAGTGGTGAACCCATTAAAAAAAAATTCTACATCCGCCACTAATTACTCATATCCATAACCTTAAGAACGATAGTTATCATTATCTATTAAAATAATAAATATATTCTCTTAATATTAATAATAAAAAAACTAACATTTATCAATTTAATTTAATTAGACAACTTCAACTCTTTATGTGGTCATAATTAACATTAATTCTAGTCATTTTTTGGTTAAATAAAAACCTGACTGTAGATCGATTAAGAGATTATTCAACTTGTATTCTAATATGAGATCAAGCATAATAAAAATGAAATATAAATTAACAATTAGATACGATAGCATTGTTAAAAAAAGGTTATAACTTATAAAAGTGAAATGCCATGATAGTTTATATATACAATATATAGCGCTAATTGTGCGAAAATACAATAAACTATGCTAATATTGTCATTGTATGTAATCAACTTTATTTTCTACCTAAAAATACACACAACTTACCAATTTGATTTATTGTATGCAAGTTACCTATGACAATAGGTAACTTACAGGTTAATCTCCAAAAATAAAAGAAAGTTGGTACCTAAAAATACAAACAACTTTCAAATTTTGTTCATTGTATACAATCAACTTTTAAATTTTGTTCATTGTATACAATCAATGACCGGTAACCTGGTAGCAGGTTACTCATTGTATACAATAAACTAAATTTGTAAGTTATGTGTATTTTTAGGTAGACAATAAAGTTGGTTGTATACAATGACAATATTAGCATAGTTTGTTGTATTTTCAAGTATTTTGCCCCAATATTTATGTTAATCTATAAAAATTACTTTTTTATCTTTTATCTCTTAAATTTATTAAAAGTTTAACATTTCGTTATTATTTTAAGTTAAATATTTATAATCATTCGGATAATATATTGGAAACTAGCTTTTCTTTAGCAACAATAAAAGGTATACTAGATAAAGAGTTTTTGTATAATCGTCACCTCGTGGACCCAAATGAGGGCAATTAGCTAGTTTACTATATGTGAGGATTCTTACTAATTATATAAATTAAGAAATCTTATAAATTAAATCTCTCCTCGTGATTGATGATATATCTTACGTTCACATAATTATCTTCCTCAAATTCCATTATACTCTGTTCAAGAACTCCCACACTTAAAGCTTTGCGTTCTATAATCTTTATTGTTCATCAATGGCGATCGATTATCCATCCATTATCATGATGTGTATACTCTTCATCTCCCTTTTTTGCACCTTAATCTACTGTAAATTTAGAGTTCAGTGCAACTGTGAAATCTGCCATGCTTACATCACATCCAGTTGGTCAATCGAATTCGATAATCTCTGCGATTGGTACACTCATCTTCTGAATAACTCACCTACAAAAACCATACACATACATGTTCTTCACAACACAATAACCGCTAACCATCAAACCGTAGAACACATTCTCAAAACCCGATTCGAGAATTACCCGAAAGGGAAACCTTTTTCCACAATCTTGGGTGATTTCTTGGGCAGAGGTATCTTCAATGTCGATGGCGATTCATGGAGGTTTCAGAGGAAAATGGCGTGTCTTGAGCTTGGAAAGATGTCAATGAGATCACATGCTTTTGAGGTTGTGAAATTCGAGATTGATCACAGGCTAATACCTCTTGTATGCTCGATTTCACGAAAAGAATGTGCGGATTTCGATTTGCAAGATGTTTTTCGGAAGTTTTCGTTCGATGTTATTTGTCGGTTTTCATTCGGGTATGACCCGAATTGTTTGGTCGGGTTGTTATCGGTGTCAGATTTAGCGATCGCGTTTGATTCGGCATCGCAGTTGTCGGCGAAGAGAGCGATGACGACGTCACCTTTGGTGTGGAAGATCAAGAGGATGTTGAATATTGGAAGTGAAAAGAGGCTTAAGGAATCAATCAAGATGGTGAATATGTTTGCTGATGAAGTTATTAGACAAAGAAACAAATTAGGATCTTGTTGTAGCAACGAAGATCTTCTTTCAAGATTCATGGCTACAACAAAAGATCCTAACTACCTTCGAGATATTGTTATCAGTTTTTTGTTAGCTGGACGAGATACAGTCGCGTCCAGTCTAACTGGTATCTTCTGGTTGCTGGCTCAGCATCCAGAAGTAGTGGCCATCATTAGAGACGAAGCTCTTATGGTGGCACAACTAGAAGCTGTCACGAGTTTCAAACAGTTGAGTGAACTCCACTACTTGCACGCAACGGTTTACGAGGGAATGAGATTATTCCCTCCAATCCAATTCAACTCAAAGTTTTGCCAACAAGACGATACTTTTCCTGACGGCACGTTCATCAAGAAAGGCACACGGGTCACATACCACCCGTACGCGATGGGCCGAATGGAGACCATCTGGGGGCCCGATTGTTTGGATTTTAAACCCGAAAGATGGTTAAGAGATGGTGTGTTCTATCAAGAATCCCCTTTCAAGTATCCAGTTTTTCAAGCAGGACAGAGAATGTGTTTGGGTAAAGAAATGGCACTTGTGCAGATAAAAAGTGTGGTTCTTTCTTTATTGCAACGCTTTGACATCGAGTTCGCGACGCCTGCTCGGACCCCTCGGTTTTCGCCCGGGCTCACAGCGACCTTCATGGGTGGGTTACCGGTTCGGGTTAGAGAAAGGAGATGAAAGACTACGTAGCCAAAAGTTAACCACATGTTGGCACTAATATGGTGCATATGGACCCATTATATATTGTTATTGCTACTTGCTATCAATCGTACAGTAGTAACATAGTGTACAGAGGAAACTATATGTTTTGATTGGTTATAAACCAATTTGGTCAGGTTAAAGTGGTTCGATTTTATTCGGAATCAACTAATTAAAGATAATGTTTTGATATGTCGCTATAACATTATGTAAAATCATCATACATGTTGCGACAAGGACATAATAAAAGTATACTAGGTTTATGTATTTTGAAAAAAAAAATTAATATATAAAGTAGAAGAAGGTGGACTTGGGTTTCTAAGCTATAACTAGGTTTCTAATCTATACTTTTTATCTTATTCTATCCTACAAACTTTCACATCTAATTTCACACAACCTTTTTTATTTATATAAAAATGAATAAATAGATTAGAAAGGAGAGAGATAAAAAGACGAAATATAGGTTGAGAAAGGAAAGAGAGACAAAAAGAAGATAGAGAGAGAAAGAGGGATACTGGGAGGGGGACTAAGAGCAGCTCGAAGCTAGCTGTCTCACTCATATCCCATTACGGGAGTGGGGGTGATGGTGTTCATTTCTCTCCTCCTCTTCCCCACTCTCTAGCGGGTCAAATGCTACTTATCTTATGGTGTAATAGCTTGTATGCAATCTATCTCTCCATGCACGTACACATACTCTCTCTCTCCGTGCACACATACGTACTAGTTTTGTACTCGTACAATACGAAGATGTATAACATGTCATTCATGAACAATGTAGAGGGATAAGATAGTGGTTGTTAAAACATTTAGTCTTCATACAGAACTATAGTTAATACAACAATTAAGTTATAATGACTAAATTCTAAAATTGTGCATATAAATTACTAAGTGTTTGGATCATGCAACACTTTTTATAGACGATATTCAAAGTATAAACCCACACGTCACCAATGTCATTAAAAAAATTAGAAAGTTAAAAAATGACACCAACACAACAAAATTAAAATTAACATATAGTTTTCCTTTTTTGTTTTTTTAACGGCTCATAAATCTACATCACTTTGCCCTTAGCAAGACTTGAACCCATGACTTTTGGTCAATGAGACGTCACACCAAAGTACTTATTGCTTACCACAAGGCTACAATCTAAGTGACAAAAAGTATGGCCAACCAACTCAGCTAGGCAAAAAGTTTTCCTTTTTTGTTGCATATTTCTTAAGGCTTATATCTCAAGTATATTTGGTTTGAATGATCTTCCTCAAATCTATAGATACATAATGAATTAACTGAAAATAAGGTATCATGTAATTATTCCATTGGCTTATATTTCAAGTGAAGTTAACATTATTCCATTGGCTAAAAGTAAGATGCAAATCAGGTAGTTGTTTGACTTGGCACGATTGGAATTTAGGCCCTGAAGTCGTTATCATTTTAGGAGTTTAGTTTGTTGTGTTTTGTGTCCGTAGTTATTATTTGGGCTATTGTTGTTTCTTTTCAGATGTTAGTGAGTAAATGCTAGTATATTAGCATTTATAAAGTTAACATCTCACATTTTTGTTCCCCCATGCCTTATGGGGTCCTTATAATTATATATATGAGTGTTTGTTGCCTTTCAAAAAAAAAAAAAAAAAGTATCATGTAATTGCATTACAATGTTTATGTAGGTGTGAATTAAGAAAGTGAGGTGATTCAAATTTATTACTTTGTGTCACATGTATAATTTAAACTTGACAAATGGATATGGATGTTACACAAATGTATAATTTCAACCTCTCAAAGTGATCATCTCCATGTCATGTCAGTATAATGACCTTATTGTTAATCACCTATTAGTGAGAATATAATTACTCAAAATGACTTCAAAATTAAACATGTTTCTTGAAACTCCACATACGCATATTGATATTAATTTTTATGCTATCTATGAAAAATTGCACAAAAAGGTACCGAACTACATGTTGTTTGTTAATTTAAGTTATTCAACTTTGTTTAATTTTCACTGTTTGTTGGCCATAATTCATGAACTCAGTTACCATAGGTACTTAACTATTGTTTGTTAATTTAGGTTATTCAACTTTGTTTAATTGAAAAGGGATTTTTTTAGGTTATCTTGTCACTTCACCGTTATCACTCTTCTATGGCGGCTCCTCATGAATTCTGGCGAAATGACACCGTGACTCCCGGTATATCACCACCATCGTTTGATTTATGGGATCCCCCACAACTCCGACACTGTTGTTTTACCACTGATTTGCAGCTTCGATTTTACCACCATTTCGAGATTGTTTTAGGGATAGATATGTGACTTCGTGATATAAGCACTAATCGAGTTTAGTGTTTACTGACAATCGCCATAACCCAAATCGATTTCAGTGTTTACCACCATTTGTAGCGCTCAAAGCCACCAATAACCATATTGATTTCACCACCATAGTGAGCTTTTTGATTTCAGGATTCACCATTGTGAGTTTGTTAATTTTAGGCTTCACAGAGGAGGAGGACGACGACGACGACAAATGGAGGAAAGTCACTAAGAAAGCTGCCATCACGGGTCTATTAATCTTAGGCCGTCAGAAACTCAAAAAATGATTCATTTAATCAGTTACTTGTTAAGGTGTAAAAGTCCCTTTTTAATCTAAAAACATAATACATTAAATTAACAAAAAAATTGTTGAATACCTTAAATATGATATTGAACAAAGTGTGTTACCTTTTTATGCAATTTATCTAAATACCCATCTGGTTTAGTAAAGTTCAGCTGACAATGTCTAAAAACAAAAGGGTTTATTAAATCAAAATGTATATAATTTGACATATTTTTGTTATTGTATATTAAATTTTAAAAGTTTTTATTGTACGTATCAAAATTTTAAATTGTTACCATTGTATGTATTTTTGGTACATAAAGATGAACAAAATGTATAAATTTAATATATACAATCAAAAGTTTAATACACACAATAGCGATAAATTAAATGCTCGATACATAAAATAGAAAATTTAAAATTCTAATACACACAATAAGAAAACATGACAAGTTGGATTCATTTTGACGAACTAAACCCATAACGTACAAAAAGGACAATCTTAAAGATTTTCAAACATAAAATCACTCTTATATCGATCTATTGAAAAGAAATACATGGTGTTTATGTATTTATATGATTTAAGCTATTTAATATTTAATAGATTCTGAAGTAATACATAAGTGGTGTATAAAAGGACAACAGTCATGAAATACAAGTATAAACTTAAGACAAAAATAAAACCTTAAATATACACATTAATATACCATACAATTATGAGGAAAAAAAACACTTGAGAAATATATAGTGTATAATAGGTTGGGAAACACAAACGTTGGTTTGCCGCAGTGGTAGGCGTTTCATTTGCTGGGAGGGGAGATGCAGGTTCGAGTCTTGCAGTTGTAACATATTGATTTTCTTTTTTTTTACCACTTTGTCTTTTATATATTTTTAAGTTTTAACCCTTTTGGTCTTTTTTTAATTATAATTTTTTAAAAATATGGATTTTGATTTTGTTTTCTTAAAGCATCGTCTCTACCTTTTTTCTTTTAATTTTTTTTGCTTATGTAAACAATATTTAACATAAGAGTTTTAAGGTTAAAAATTATTTATCTATTTCGATTAAACTCTACAACATTTTTTATATTTTAACTTTAACCCATATGCTTATTTTGTTGAGCCCCCTCTCATGAGGTTGTGGATTCAATTCCAGTTATGAACAATGAAGTAGATTTAAGAGTAGACTTAATGGGTGTATGTGTGTGTGTATGTGTCTTTGATGTAAAAAAAGTTGTGACATAGGCTCTCATTATTTTTTGATATATTACATAGTTTTAAGATCTAAATTTAAATTACCATTTTTGCGTAAGTGGTTTAAATTTTTTTTTTTAGTATAAAATAGTAGATGAATAATATAATCAAATTCGATTAAAAAGTAAGAACTTCCCTGACGCGAAGCGTGGACACGCTAACCACTAGTGTGAACAAAATAAGGGGCCACCAGAAAGCAACCATACCTATTTTAACAATGAACACGTACTCAAACTCATTTTAATGTGTGTCATGCCCCTATATATCCAATTTATTATCACCTATAATAATAATTTAAATCACAATTTTTCATGGTTCTAAATAACGTAAGGCGTGGCGTGGCGGCGAGGTCAAATGCTAGAAGGTAGCTATTTCACTCCACTCTCCAGCGGGTCAAATGCTACATGTCTTATGGTGTAATGGCTTTCTCTCTCTCTGTGTGTGTGTGTGTGTGTGTGTGTACACATTAATGTAACGCCGTATTTTCTAACACTACTTTGGAATACGCGCGGAAGCTAAAACACATTACTAATATAATATAATAATGAAAATACAACTTTAACTTGTTTGATTTACAAAACACATTTACAGTGTTACTCAAAAACAGGCTCTTTACAAAAACAAACAGATATCAGAGTTATGATCAGTCCACAATTCCAGTTTCACCTCTATCTTCCACATACCAGGAATATCCTGTAAAAGAGTTCAACAGTGGGGGATTAGCACAAAGCTAAGTGAGAGAATAGATATCAAAAACATACAAGGCATAAAGCCCAAACAACCAAGCTCAAGCAACAAGAGAACCGACGGTCTTGCGGGACCTTCAACCAAATGCCGGCCAAATCATAGGTTTACCGATAGCCCAGTTATCACAGATAATAGTACTAGCACCTCTTGATTACAACAAATGCTTATCAAGACGATTACTATTGCTGTATATCCTTAAACATAGGCCCAGCTGAAAAACAACCGCCAAACTGATCTCCGCAACAACATGTATATATACAGTAAACAAGAGATAAAATCTCAAAGAGCAACAATCAGGTGATATATCTTATACATCCAAGATATATATCCACTCACCGATATCTTCAACAATTCAGGCAACTCAGTCTTTTCTTACTACTGAGTCTTGTCTCCACCTGAACAAACAACTAACAGTCAGTATTTGCTTAATCAATACATAATAAGCACAATACTATAATCAACCACATATGCACATAAAATCACAAGTACATATTAAATTCATGTATATTCACATCAATATACCGTAATTCACTTATTACTCTTTACTTACTGTAATCTTGTGAATTCATCCAATCTCCTTAGCTTATGCATTACATACATCCTTTTATAAGCAAAGGCCACACTTGATGTACAAGTCATGTTTACTTTCAAATCATCAAGGAGTTGATCTTCAATCGGATTCCTCTTAATCATTCAAATTCCGAGTAAAGGTTTAATTCCGAGTATAGGCATTCTGGTTTAATCGAATTCCGACTAACTGTCCAAATCCGAGCGTACTATTTCCATTTATAGTCGCAATCCGACTAACTATACAATCCGAGGAAATATAAGAATTCCGAGTAAAGGCAAATCCTTGTTAAGGTATTTCCAATCTAGTCGGATTCCGAGGCAAATGCACAATCCGAGGAAAAATAAAAATCCGATTAACATTCAATCCGATCGACATGAAATCCGAGTAAAGTGTTAGGAATTTTACAAGTCTGATTTCATACTTAAAATCATGAATTCCGAGTAAATCCATATCCGACATTAATCGGAATCCGAGTAAAGGGTAATTCGAGTACAAGCTGACAGTCCAATTCTCTCGGATTCCTATCAAATCCATAGCCTTAGTCGGATTTCAACAATTCCGAGCCATTCATCCATGAATTCCGACTGATTCATACTTATGAATTCCGGGTCATTCAAAAATCATTCTAACTTCGATTTTTAATCTGATTTTAAGCATGCAACCTTATCTAAGTTTCCAGAACTGAATTCTAAACATGTCTTGATCATATAAACATCAAATACTAACAAACATGCATCTTAGATCATGAATTTATCATATAAATCAATTCAATCGGTTTTCACATTAATAAACATATAAAACCGAATTAACAACAATTAACACATTGTTTCAGCAATCTAACCTCTTAGATGATTCAGAATACTTCAGTTAATCAAATAGCACAATTCAAGATCAACAATTTCTAGTTCTTTCTTCTTTCTTCTTGCTCTCGGTCGTAGGTACACAAACACACACTCACTTTTGTTCTTTGCATGTAATGAGAGAAGAAGTGGCAAGGTGGTGGGGTTTAGGTGTCTAAACCGACACCTCACCCATCCATTAACAATAATTACAATTATTTAATTGATATCACAATTTAATTAATTTAAATTAATTAAACACATAAATCAAATAATCAACCAATTAATTAAAATAAACCAACTTAATTACCTTAATCCTACTAGGCCGGTAAGGAGGGTGTCACAATTAACACATACTTACTAGTTTTTTACTCTTACAATACAATGATGTATAGCATGTCATTCATGAACAATATAGAGAGATAAGATTGTGGTTGTTAGAACATTTTTTATTGCATCTTCTACATCAAGTATATTTGGTTTGAATGATCCCCTCAAGTCTGTAGATACTAACTGAATTATCTGAATATAAGGTAGCATGTAATTGCATTACATTATTTAATGTATGTATGTGTGATTTTAAGGAAGTGAGGTGATTCAAATTTATAACTTACTTTGTGTCACATGTATAATTTAAACTTAGACAAATGGACATGGATGTTACATACACTCATATATATATAATTCCATTATCATGTCACTTTCAACACATGATGATAGTCCACTATGCTACTGTTTCACTCACTCAGCTCTAGCTAACCATATCAACAACGCTCCAATGGTACTTCACTAATTATCACTCTTTTATGGCGACTCCGGCCTCCTGAATTCTGGCAACATGACACCATACCATTGTTGTTCTTGTTATGGTGACTCTTGGTACATCACTGCCATCGTTTTATTTATATATGGGATCCCCCACACTCCGACATTGTTATTTTACTACTGATTTGTGCTTCGATTTTATCACCATTTCGAAAGGGTTTTAGGGTATATGTGACTTCGTTCTATAAGCCCAAATCAATTTTAGTGTTCACCGACAATCACGATAACCCAAATCGGTTTAAGGGGTTACCACCATGGGTGTTGCTTTATACACCCTACTCTAGGATATCCTACCCTATTAGCATATTAAATAATCTAATCATTTACTAATAATTAATTACTATGACATATATCATTATGACATATTAATGTTACCCATATCTTTGTAATCATAAATTAATTAATGTCATTATAACTACTCCACTTTATTAAACACCTATTTTTTCTTTATTTTTTCTTTATATATTTTATACTATTATTTTATTTATTTTAATTAATGTCGTTTTTTTGGATTAGCCAGAGATCAGGTGATAGCTTCTTTAAGCATAGATGGGCTGATTGGGTTTTGTCTCCCTTTGTTTGTTTTTAATCTTGTGATTTGGTCTTGTACTTTAATTTCTAGCGTATCGCTAGATTCGTTTATTTAATAAAATCGGGCTGCTAGGGTGGGGTGATGGCCGAGCCGAAGCTCCTCTCCTAGTATCCCTTGCTGCATTTAAAAAAAAAAGAAAAAAAGTATATTTATTTTTTGTACGACCTACATTAACTTCGCATACTCTTAAAAAATTTCCAACTATTATTTGCTTATATTAATTTAATTTTATAATTATATCATGAAGTAATTATGCGATATTAACTTATACACATAATTTGTTATGTGGTTTGAGTGGTATTAATCTGTCACCAAAAAAATATTTTTAAAAAAAATAAAAAAAATATTTTAATACAACCTCACTTTATTAATCATCCTAGTCTTTTTTATCTTTTATTTATATCTTTCTTTTTTAATAATGAGTTTATTATATTAAAATACACAAACTATAAAGAAAAATAAATTTTAATCAATATTCAGTGTATAAAGAAAAATAAATTTGAATCAATATTTCATAATAAAAAAATACTAATCTTAAAAAAATTTCAATCTCATATCGTGTTTTCTTCATTCACATTTCACCCTCACCGTCATTTTTATTATCCTCTTACTTTGAAACCTTCATTGAGTTATTACGTTATCAAGACCGCCATCACCGATTCCAGTAAGACGTTACTCATAACTTATCGACGAGTGGCGACATCAATCCTCCATACTCTTAATTTTATTTTCTAATATTTTCTTTAGTGTTTGTTGTTTATGTTTATCACACATAATATTTTTTTGTGTAAATCAAAACACACGACAAAATTCTAACTCATTGCAACAAGACTTAGTACCGAATAATTTTACTGAAATTCTAATAAAATACAAATTATGATAGAAAATTATAAAATAACTTATTATTAAAATTCTTTACTTCTTTAACGTTTCTTGAATTGTGTGATTTAATAACATATATTTTAATGTGTAATTAAATATTCTTTTGAAATACATACAGTTAGTACTTACGGTTTAAATATTTAATAAATGCTAACAAAATGTATTAGTTTTGTTACGAACTTGTATTTTTATTTAGGGCAAATTATATAAAAAATTCTTTAGTTAAATAGTAGTTTTTGAAATAAAAAAAAATGTTTAAAGACCAGGCTTTGAAATAAAAGGAAAACATGCGCATATATAATGATTATAGTATATTTGAAATTTATATGAAATTGGTATTTATTACACTTAATTTACCAATAACTACTATAAATTAATCATTCAAAATAAAATCAACTACTTTGAAACTTGAAAAAGCTAATGGAGTAAATAGAGTGGGTGTATTTTGAAAATAGAGTAGGTGTATTTTGAAACACCCTACCAGGTCAGGGGGTCTGATAAGTTTATGGGATTCTTCTGTTTTTGTGAGAACTGGATGTCTGAAAGGGCCGAATTCTATTATCATCTCTGGTAATCTAAAAGGTGTTGAGTCTTTAATACATATAGCAAATATTTATGCTCCTAGAAATCGGGTGGCAAAATATGAGCTTTGAATTGAACTACATTCTGTAATCATGGCTAATCCTGGAATTTGGTTATTAATTGGTGACTTTAATGATATTAGAGTTAGGGATGAGAGAATTGGTTCTTCATTCTCTCATTCAAATGCGGCTCGATTTAATGATTTTATTGACTCCTCTAATCTCGTGGACCTGAATTTGGGTGGAAGGAAATACACATGGATTAGCGATGATGGAATTTCACCGAGTAAATTAGACAGATTCTTGGTTTCACAAGAGTTTTTAGTGGTTTGGCCCTCTGCATCGGCCACGGTTTTGGCGAGAGATCATTCGGATCACTGCCCCATAATCCTTTCATGTGTGGTGAAAGACTTTGGTCCTATTCCTTTTCGATTCTTTAACTCTTGGATTTTTTATTATGATCTCTCTAATATTCTGGATGTAGCTTGGAAATCTGTTTCATGCAGGGGAAAGTCAGATGTAGTGCTAAAAAATAAACTGAAAGCTGTGAAGATGGCGATAAAAATTTGGAAAGATGAACATCTGAATAAGGAGAGGATCAAACTGGTAGATTTAAAATCAAAAGTGAAGTCCCTGGAAATTGCGGTTGAACAAAGGCAGTTAACTACGATTGAATTAGATCAACGTAAATCATGGAAGCATGAAATTTTAGAAGCAGAGAGAATAAAAACTTTGGATCTGAAACAAAAATCAAGATCAAGATGGATAGTGGATGGTGACGAAAATTCGAGCTATTTTCATGGAATAATTAAAAGCAACAACAATAGACATCGCATTAATGGAATCTCCATTAATGGCTCATGGGTGACGAATCCGGATATAGTGAAAAATTGAAGTGTTCGAATTGTTTTCAAGGAAATTTAAAGAAACAATGCCTGTTAGGCCAAAGTTCATCAGCCCACTATTTAGAAAATTATCTCATGAAGATAGTTACAGTTTGGAGTTGCCCTTCACGGAGGATGAAATAAGAGTGGCAGTTTGGTCTTGCGGTAATGAAAAATCTCCGGGGCCCGATGGATTTACTTTTAAATTCATCAAGCATTTGTGGGATATAATTAAGAATGATGTGGTAAATTGTGTCAAATGCTTCGAGGAGTATGGATCACTATCAAAAGGTTGTAATGCTTCATTCATCTCTCTCTTCCCAAAGGTGAATGACCCTCTCTCCCTTAAGGATTATGGCCCAATCAGCCTAATAGGCTGTATTTATAAAATTATTGCTAAGTTATTAGCAGCAAGGCTCAAAAAGGTTGTTGGAAAGGTGGTTAGTATCGAGCAATCGGCCTATATTGAGGGTAGACAAATCTTGGACTGTCCTTTAATGCTAAATTAATTGTGTAGTGGGCAAAAAAATATAAGCATCGTACTCTGCTGTTTAAAGTAGATTTTGAGAAAGCATTTGATTGTTTAAGTTGGAGCTATTTAGACTCGGTGCTTGAGCAAATGCAATTTGGAAGGAAATGGCGTAGGTGGATTCAAGGGTGTCTTAAATCTGCTAAATCATCAATTCTGGTGAATGGATCGCCGACAAAAGAATTCGATCTTGCCCGTGGAGTTCGACAAGGAGACCCAATCTCTCCTTTTTTGTTTATTATAGCTATGGAGGGTCTGCATGTAGCTATGTTGGAGGCAACTAATCGAGGTCACTTTCAAGGGATTAATTTGCCAAATAATGGGCCAGTAATCTCTCATTTAATTTTTGCTGATGATGTGATTTTTGCAGGTAACTGGAATATGTCTAATGCATTGAATCTAATGAGAATTTTGAGATGCTTTCATCTTTCTTCTGGACTAAAAGTCAACTTGGCAAAGAGTAAAGTTTTTGGTGTGGGGATTCCAGATGATGAAGTGCAACAACTTTCTTCCATCCTAAGGTGTGACAATGCAAAATTACCATTTTCTTATCTTGGTATTACAGTGGGCGCAAACATGGGGTTGGTGAAAAATTGGAACCCTGTGGTGGATAAGGTAAATCATCGACTCGCTAAATGGAAAGCTAAGAATCTTTCCTTTGGTGGAAGGGTGACATTATGTAAATCGGTTCTTGGTAGTTTACCCACTTATTTTATTTCCCTCTATAAAGCTCCTATTGGTGTGATTGATGCTATTGAAAAAATTAGAAGAAGGTTTATTTGGGGTGTGATATGTTGGGTTGAGTGAAATAAATTAATTGCTCCAAAGTATTTGGGTGGACTAGGAATTGGTTCATTAAGGGCTTTAAACTTTGCTTTGCTTATTAAATGGTGGTGGAGATTTTTAAATAATCAAAATGCCTTATGGGTCAAAGTAATTAAAGCAATTCATGGAGTTTCTGCTTGGGAGTTACCTGATATAGCAAATATCAGGAGGGCTGAAAATTGGTTGAACATTATCAAGATTAAATCGGAGCTTGCCAAAATTAATTTATTTCCAGAACAGTTATTCTCAAAAGAGGCGAATAACTCATGGAGATGGGAAGGTGACCAAAACGGGTGCTATTCGGTTCATTCGATGAGAATGATAGTTGATAATGTATCAAATTCTCCATTTGCTGGTATATGCTTTTGGAATAAGTGGCTATCGGTAAAGGTTAATTGCTTCGTTTGGCGTTTATTATTAAGAAGAATTCCTACAAGGTGGAACTTGAGGTTAAGAGGTATGTCATCGGTGCCGGAATCATGCCCCCTGTGTGAAGTGGCAGTGGAAGAAGCTGAACATCCTTTTTTATTCTGTCAAAAAACGGCAACAATATGGCAGTGGTTTTATTCTTGGTGTAATATTGTTCCGATACAACCAACTTTACTAGAGCAGTTGTTATTCTATCTATCAGATGTAGCTAAATCTAAGAAGGAGCACCTCTTCTTGGAAGCGGCTGTGGGAGCAATTGTATGGTCCATTTGGAGATGCAGAAATGAGGTAGTGTTTGTGGTAAACAATTCTCTGGCGCTTTGGTAATAGAGAAATGCCAAGTGAATTTATTCTCATGATTGAAATTTAGAGCCAAGTGTAATAGCTTGATATGGGTCATGTGGTGTTGTAACCCAATTCCTCTTTTATAACTTGTTTGTAATCTTTTTCTAGCATCTTGCTATATTTAATGAATTTTTCGGGGTCTAGCTGAGGGTGATGACCATGCCGAAACTCTCGGTCTAGATCCTTTTCTGCTGTTCAAAAAAAATTTGTAGCCTTCAAAGCCATTTTTTTACGGAACTCAAAGTCATCAATAACCACAATTGTTTTCACCACAATCGTGGGTTTATTGTTTTGAGGCTTCACCATTGTGAGTTTGTTAATTTTAGGCTTCACGGAGAAGGTAGGGGAGGAGAAAGGTCGCTCAAAAAGTAGTCATTGTGGGTTTGTTAATTTCAAACCGTCAAGAACTAATGGGGAGAGCAGACATCGGAGAATGGACGGAAGTTCGCCGGAGAAACTACAGACAGGATCAAGGAAAACAGGAATCTTATACGAGTGGGAAAGTGTATACAAGACATGAAAACAATGAGCAACGAAGCATTTTCGGGAATAGAGCAACCACATTCTACATCTCAAACTTACCGGAAGAAACAACAGCGGCATGTTTGTGGAAAACCATGCAACGTTCGGGCAAACTCGTGGACGCTTATGTTGCTAGAAAGAAAAACAAACAGGGGAAGAATTTCGGGTTTGTCAGATTCCTCGATGTAAAAGACTATGCAGGATTGCTTCGAAAACTCCGGGCGACACGAATGAATGAGATGTTAGTATCTGTTAGTATAGCTAAGTACAAAAGAGACAAGCAACATCAGAAGGACCAACATATTCCTTTTAAACAGCAGGAACAGAAGACTTCGAATATTCAGTCGTGCCCCCTTCGAAGGTCGTATGCAGAAGTGGTTGGGAATGTGCCAAAAACGAAGAAGTTACTCTTTGATTCATCGCCGGTCATGCAAGACTAGATATCCTGTAATCTCGTCGGCAAGATCTCTTCCATTGACAAACTTTTCAATGTCAATGAATTACTAAAAGTAAAAGGTTGTGAGGGGCTTATTATGAGATATCTCGGTGGTCTCCATATACTCTTAGAGTTTGAAAATAAGGAGGTGTTGGAAGATTTTAGGAATAATTCACAGAACATATGGGGAAACTGGTTCGATTCTTTGGAACCTTGGAAGCAAGGGTGGTCTCCTCAAGAAAGGTTAGCTTCGATTCTCATCACAGGCGCACCGCCGGTCGTGTGGACACCCGACTTCTTCACGGAGATAGCAAGCATCTGGGGCACTGTCATTGAACCAGAATCGTGCGATGAAGACAATAATAACGGGTCCTACGGTAGGCTCACTATCCTCACCAAGAACTCGAATTGGATTCAGGATAAGTGCGAGATTAAAATTGACGGTACTACATATTGGGTCAACGTGAAGGAAGATTGCATGGAATCGTTGAGTCTTGTTCCATCGCTATCAATCCCTAACTCGGAAGATGGCGAAGATTCGAGGATGGGCAATAGCATTTTCGAGGACGAGTCAATAGATGATGACGAAGATGGTTGTCAAGGCTCACCGGAATTGAAACCGGCAAATTTTTCCGATCAAGAGGAGGAGGCAGTCGAAGAGACTCCTGAGCATAGAGGCGAAAAGTCGTTCTCGAAAATTGGAAGTTCCGAGAATTCAGGTCACAATATTCAAGAGGACAATTTTAATTCCAACCATCTGTTCAACTCTATTCCAGTATGCGTTATTAACTCTTCTAAGCCCCATATTGAACAATCTAGATCTCCTGTCAAGGACTTGGGCTCCAACCTGGATTTAAATTCGGCCCAACAAAATGACGTGCTTAATGAAGCAAACCTGGGCCCAATTACTAGAGATAAGCAGGCCCAACACCAGCGCAAAAATGCTTCAGTCCCCTGCAGTAATTCAAAACAACATCGAGGGTTAGGGCCACAGAAGCTCCCTTTTCCTCTGAAGTCTTTGTCATTACTGAATAATAATCGTAGCAATAATTTGAGAAAAAAAGGCGTAGGAAGTCAACCTGGTGGTTCGAAGCCGTCATCCATCGATCTTAATAAGTCGATCTCATCCCAATCAAACCCTGTGCGACTTCAGTCTCATAACTCATCTTCATCAATGCAGTTTATGGAGGAAACCAGAAACACAATGGAGGTTGGAGAGCTCGTGGGTTTTCAAATGAATGGATGCGACAAAGAAGTTAGAACCATGCTTCGTCAATCAGGTGATATTTCTATTCAAAAATGAATGTATTATCAATTAATTCAAGGGGGGTGGCTTCTGAATTGAAGCAAGATTGGATTCGTGATTTGGGTAGGTTAAATAAAATCCATTTACTGGGTATTCAGGAGTCATTTATGTTCAATCCTGACCCAGATAATTGGCAAAATTTGGGGGCATTCTAATTTCGATTTTGATTTTGTCGAAGTTAGAGGAAGGTCTGGTGGACTAATTTCAATTTGGGATTCAACTAAGTTCTTGAAAAAGAATAGTCTAAAAGGTCAGGGATTCTTGGCGGTTTGGGGTCTGTGGCTTGGTGTCAATATTAGATGTGGTTTTCTAAACATTTATGCACAACAAGAACTAACAAAGAAAAAAAGATTATGGAAGGAGCTTCAAAATCTAATTTCCTTTAATCCCGATGTTAAATGGATTATCTTCGGCGACTTTAATGAGGTCAGGTTTAACGATGAAAGAAAAGGAACGAAGTTTTGTTTTGCAGGTGCTAAAGTTTTCAATGAATTTAATCATAAAACGGATTTAGTGGAGGTTAAAAGTGGTGGACTGAAATTCACTAGAACAAGTACTGATGGGAAGAAACTTAGTAAGTTGGATCGTTTCTTCGTTTCACAAAGCTTCCTCTCGCAATGGCCTAACCCGAGTTCGATTATTCTTCCGAGACTACACTCGGATCACAGCCCACTCATTTTTAAGGCTTCCGCTCTAGACTTCGGGCCATCGTATTTCAAGTTTTTCAACTCATGGCTTTCCGATCCTGCTGTCAAAGATATAGTCTCGCAGTCTTGGACTAATGTTTCGATGCACAACAATAAAACTCCAATCTGGACGTTCATGCATAAACTACGTACTACTAAGGAAGCTTTAAAGAAATGGTGTAAGAATTCTATGTCAGCTAAAACCATTCGAATTCAGCAGATCAAAAAAGAGTTATAGACTCTCGACAAGAAGGCTGAAATATCGGATATCTCCAATACGGAAGTGAATAAAAAACATGAGTTGCCGATTGAGTTAAAAGAGGCGGAGAGAAAGAACAAATTAGACTTGAAGCAAAAAGCCAGGATCAAGTGGGCTGTAGATGGAGACGAAAATTCAAAGTTGTTTCATGGCTACATCAATAAAAACAGACGATCAAATTTCATTCACGGAGTCTCGATCAACGGGGCTTGGGTTTGTGATCCAAAAACCATCAAACAATCTGCCCACGATTTCTTCTGTTCGAAATTCTCATCTAGTAATCAAAAAAGGCCCTCCTTCAGGTGCGATAAATTTAAAACCCTACAGCAAGATCAGGTACAATTTTTAGAAAGATGTTTTTCTTTGGAGGAAATCAAAGGTGCGGTTTGGGAATTGGGTTCGGAGAAAGCTCCCAGGCCGGATGGTTTTACAGTTGCGTTCTTTAAAAAATATTGGGATATAATATCACAAGATCTGTTTTCTGCTTTCAAACATTTCGAAGAAACTGGAGTTTTCGATGCAGGTTGCAATTCCTCCTTTATCGCACTTTTACCTAAAGTGGACTCCCCAACTTCATTTTGTGAATACAGACCGATCAGTCTTCTAAACAGCCTATACAAGATGATCGCTAAAGTACTAGCCAACAGGATTCGTGTGGTTATGGACTCAATCATTGGGCTAGAGCAATCCGCTTTCATTCAATCTCAAAGCATTCTAGAAGGGCCTCTAATTGTTAGTGAAGCAATGTCATGGGCGAAAAAAGTTAAAAAAGAAGCAATGATCTTTAAGATCGACTTCGAGAAGGCTTTTGATTCGGTGCGTTGGGATTTTCTAGATGAAATTATGTTGCAAATGGGGTTCGGGGAAAAATGGCGTCACTGGATTTTTGGTTGCTTATCATCAGCACGGGTTTCTATACTCATTAATGGGGCTTCTACGGCAGAATTTAACATGGGGAAAGGGATACGGCAAGGAGACCCGCTGGCTCCTTTTCTTTTTTTAATAGTCGCTGAAGCATTTAATCTGGCTATGAAGACCGCTTGTGAAAAAGGAGTGTTCGAAAGGCTTAAGCTTCCACATAATGGTCCAGTTCTTTCGCACCTTCAATTCGCGGATGACACTCTTGTCATAGGTGAATGGTGGGAGAAGAATATTGTTAATTTGCTGCATATTTTGCGTTGCTACTACCTCTCTTCTGGTTTAAAGATTAATATTAGTAAAAGTAGCTTGCTTGGTCTGGGAGTGAAAGCGGAGGAGGTTGCAAGACTTGCTCATAAATTCCATTGTAAAGACGGTACATTCCCATTTACTTATTTGGGATTCCCGATTGGAGTGTCGATGAATAAACTTGAATTATGGGGTCCTATTCTTAACAAATTTCTTGCTAAGCTATCAAAATGGAAGTCATCTACTCTATCTACGAGCGGTAAGATTACTCTTCTTAAATCTGTCCTAGGTAGTCTGGGAACATACTTTTTTTCCATTTTCAAAGCTCCGGTGAAAATAATCCAAAAGCTTGAAAGGTACAGATCCAATTTCTTCTGGGGAGGCAACGAAAATGGTAACAAAATCTCATGGGTTTCATGGAACGTGGTGCTTAATAGTAAAGACAAGGGGGGCCTCGGTATTGGGAGTTTAAAAGCTCTCAATATCGCTCTCCTTTCGAAGTGGATTTGGAAGTATAAGACACAACATAACAGGCTGTGGATAGGCGTAATCCAGGCTATTCACGGGGATAACGGTAGTATTATGGGCGCTAATTCAAAGGGTAAAGTGCCAGGTCTTTGGCGCAATATCCTTAAAGTACATAAAGTATTTGAGATGGAAAATATTCCTTTCAATGACTTGTTTCAACATAACAACAGCGACGGTAATCTGCAATTAGGTTTGAGATGGGCAATCGAGCCTTCTGGTGCGTTCACTGTTTCTTCAGTAAGAAAGGTCTACGATTGGTTCACTTTAAAATCTATCGAGAACTTTCACTTCGAATGGTGTAAATGGATCCCTACGAAAGTTGGTATTAATGCTTGGAGAATAGCGCACAACCGTCTCCCCACCAAAACCAATCTTCAGCGTCGGGGGGTCATTCTCTTATCATGTCTATGTCCCGTGTGTGGAGAAGTCGACGAAACAGAAAATCATGTCTTTGTGCAGTGTTTATCCAGCAAAAAAATTCTTGGTGAAAAAAGCAAGTGGTGGGGGATTGACTCAGGGAATGTAAACGACATAAGAAGCCTACTGCAGTGGGGTTTTTCATCGGGATTCAAGGGCAGTACGTTGCAGGTTTTCTTGGGTGTCTTATATACCTTTCTTTGGTGGATATGGAAGAGTCGAAACGACATAGTCTTCTCTGGCTGCTCACGAAAATATCACTCCTTATTCTGCCTAATACAAGCTTACTCATATTTTTGGATCAATCATAAAAAAAGGTGATGCAAATCAAGTTAGCAGGTGGAAAAATTGGTGTTTATCCCCCCGTTCATGTTTTTCGTAAAAGTTTGTGACCCACGGATCTACGATGTATTTTCTTAAACTGGTTGTTTGTATGTAAACTAGCACCTTGCTAGTAGTTTTGTCGTTGTGATAATAAATTTGGTTTCGTTAGGGGGGGCGATGGCCGAGCCGAAGCTCTTCCCTAACGTTACCTTTGCTGTTAAAAAAAAGAACTCAAAAAATAATTTCTTTTAATTGGTTACTTGTTAAGTTCAAAAAAGTTAATCTAAAAACATAAAACACCAAATTAACAAAGAAAATGTTGAATACCTTAAATATGAAATTGAACAAAGTGTTGGACCTTTTTATACAAATGATCTAAATACCTATCTGGTTTGGTAAATTTAAGCTAAAATTGTCTAATAACAAAAAGACAATCTTAAAGTTTTTAAACAAAAAATCATTCTAATATAAATTCATGGTGTTTTTGTATTTATATGATTAGGGTATTTAATTTTTTTTTACTATATTCAATCTAAACAATGAAATAAAGTACATACATAAGTGGTGTATAAAAGGACAATAGTCATGAAATTAATATAAGTATAAACATAAATTTTAAAAAGAAAAAACCCTTAAATAAACATATGTAGAACAAAATAAGGGGCCACCACAAAGCAACCATACCTATTTTAACAACGAACACGTACTCAAACTCATTTTAATATGTGACATGCCCCAATATATCCACTTTATTATCACCTATATAATAATAATAATTTAAATCACATTTTTCAGACAAAATTAGTAGTTACTTCTAGAAAAAGCAAATTTGGAGTGATATTATTCGTGTAAAATAGGCCGAATGTGGCAAAAGCAAACAAAAACACTCGGGTAAATGGGATCTTATATATCTAACATGCATGTGGACTAGTTGTTTATTATTGTAATTATTATTATAGACGTACGTGCACTATATAACTTGGTTCAAAATATGGTTAATATTAAAAATTAATAAAAAATATTAAATTATAAAAAGGTTTATTTTATAAAAGAGTAGTTAAATTTCAGTTTTGTTATAATTAAGTTTTATATACTTATAAGTCATCTAAGAGTGGTAATTAAGTTTCAAAATATATTAATTTTGTGAAATATACGTTTTTTTATAGGTAAAATTGGTTTATTTATTATTTAAACTGATTATATATAATGAGTTATTAATGGCGTTAAAGCCAATTCTCGCATTTCTCGTATGAAAAAAAAATTCTCATTTAAACTTTTGCATGTATATATATATGCTCTTATCTAGATTATCTTGTTTTTAGCTCAATCTTACCGAGAATTTACTCTAAAAAAAGGGAGATTGAAACTTTATCATGTTCAAAAATGGATAGATCCAATGTCGCATTTAGTAAATTAAAATTTATGATACATGTACCGGGTGTACTCAATGTGTCCGAGCCTGTCACACGATGACCCGTGGCCGCCTGCATGGTGGGGTCCTCCATTGTGGATAAACGAGAAACCCGACGTACTATATATATATATAGGGGAGGGTTCCATCGAGAACCAAAAAAAATGCGAGAACTGCGAGAACCGATCCCCATTTTTTTAAAACTAAAATATCTACCAAACGCCAAGATATTAAATTATGAAAATTATACCAAATTAACGACAAAAATATGTTCTTTAATATGACATCTATATTGCTATATTTTTTTCAACAATAAAAAATTCGTTACATATTTGTAACATACCTTATAGTACTGATTACATATATGTAACATACTTTATAGTGCTAGGAAAAAAACCCGGCAAAAACGAATTTTTTTTGTTGAAAAAAATATAGCAATATGGATGTCATATTAAAAGAACATATTTGGTATAATTTTCATAATTTAATATCTTGTCGTTTGGTAGATATTTTACGGTTTAGATCGGTTCTCGCAGTTCTCGCGTTTTTTTTTGTTCTCGATGGAACTTCCCTATATATATATATATATATATATATATATATATATATATATATATATATATATATATATAGGGGAGGGTTCATGCGAGAACCGTTGTTAGTGCGAGAACCGCGAGAACCAATCTCAGCCGTTCCTTGGATATAGGAAGTATCATGGATGGCGAGCGTGGAGGGATGGGGTGTGGCAGGGTGCATGTGAGGAATTCATGGGTGGGCAATGACATTGAAGGAGGGGGAATTGGACGGCTTAGATTGGTTCTCGCGCTAACAACGGTTCTCGCATGAACTTTTGTCTATATATATATATATATATATATATATATATATATATATATATATATATGTGTGTGTGTGTGTGTGTGTGTGTGTGTGTGTTTGTATATCACATGCACACCTATTATAATGAGAAAGAGAAATGAAATTGTTAAAGGATGATAAATAATAATAACTTAAGAAAATAATATATTCAAACAATAACTAAATATCTATATACACCATGGTTTAAAAATCAACCACTTCATATTGAAGATTGAAGTAAAAAATCGTTGTCTTTAAATACTTATTATTGTTTTATGGTAGATTATCAGAGTTTTATAGATGCCTACCAATGATCTCTTAGCCTAGTGGTTAAGAGTGAGGGGGAGGCAAAACCTTCTAGGAGGTCCCGGGTTCAAACCTTGACAATGGAGTTTAATTCTAACTTGGTGTTACTAACTTACTAACAACTAACTTTGCCGTTAAAAAAAAGAGTTTTATAGATGTCTAGGATTCAAAGTGTGTTCGTGTGTGTCAAACTGTTGATGGGTCTGAATCTAAGAGCATCAACTTGATGATTTTAAGAAGATAAACCAAAATTGATGTTAAGGGTTTGTTTCCTAATGAATTTAGAATGAATGGTGTAGAAGTTCGGAATTAACACTAAATTTGATGAAGAATTTGTGGGCATGGGTTGACACAGCCATAAGACTATCAGCATCCATCTTGAGCCAACCCATGTCACGTCAGCGTCACATCATTTTTTCTTCCCATCCCACACCATCCCACAAATACCAGCATCCATCTTGAGCCATCCCATATCTTTTATTACTTTTTATTTTTATTTTAGTTAAAACTATTAATTAATAATTTAAAATAATTTAATTTTTATGTAATTTGCAATAAAAACTATTGAAAAATTATCATTAATAAATTACGCTAATAATTTAAACTTACATAAAATAAGATAAAAATATTAAAAATACATAACTTTCAAATAAAAAACGGATAACTAGTTGTCTTCGTTGTTGTGTCTTGGGAGCCGCGAAATGTGTTCGATTAAATCCGCTCGAAGGTCATGATGCGTTTCTTGGTTTCGGACTTCTAGAACGTTGGCTTCGTATTGTGCCGCACTAATCTCGACCTCATCTTCCTCACCAACTTGATTTGCGTTTTAATCGAAACGACAAATCGCATTACCTTCATCTTCCAAAATCATATTGTGTAATATGATACACGCGTACATTACGTTTCGGATTTTATTCGGATGCCACATTCTTGCCGGGTTTTGTATTATGTGCCAACGTGCTTTAAGCACCCCAAAACAACGTTCGACATCCTTCCCTGCTACTTCTTGTGCGGCTTTAAACTTTATTCGGTTTTGGCCAATAGGGCATGTGAATGATTTAACAAAAGTAGCCCATTCGGGGTATATCTCATCTGTAAGATAGTAGCCGTGCTTGTATTGTACTCCGTTTACTTGAAATGGGCACTGCGGGGCTCTTCCATTGTATACATTGTTAAATAACGGCGATTGGTTTAGCACATTCAGGTCGTTATTCGACCCGGCGACCCCAAAGTACGCATGCCAAACCCACAAATCCTGTGATGCCACTGCCTCTAGCATAATAGTCGGCCTATCATGATCACCTCTCATATACTGTCCACGCCAAGCAGTTGGACAATTGTCCCAGTCCCAATGCATACAATCTATGCTACCTAACATGCCGGGAAACCCGTGCCGTGTGTCATGTGCGGCATATAAAAGCTGAATATCATCGTAAGTAGGTTTACGTAAGTATCGTTTGCCGTAAAGTTTGATGATACCTTTGGTGAAATTGTTTAAGCATTCTCGTGCAGTTGACTCCGCCATCTTTAAGTGCTCATCCATGCCGTCAGCAGATACCCCATAAGCCATTTGTCGAATTGCCGATGTACACTTTTTCAAAGTAGATAACCCTTGTCTGCCTCTAGCATCCATGCCCTGTTTGAAAAATGTATACTCTTGCTCCAAATACTCGGCAATTCGTAGAAATAGTCGTCTGCTCATACGGAAGCGTCTCCTAAAATCCTCGTCATTGTAATTGCAGTTTTCTGCAAAATAATCTTGAAATAGTCTTTCGTGTGCAGCTTCTCGATCTCTAGTTTGGTTCGGTCCCCTCCGTCTTCGTCTTGGTTGTTCATCATCATCAAGAACGCACAGTATAGTTTCTCTCACTATTCCATGAAAAAACATGTTAGTCATTTGACGATATGCTCCTATAAAGTCGACTTCTGAACCCGAGGATGACGAAGACGATGACGATTCGTAATATTCCGAAGAATCAAATGATGAAGATGACATGTTTTTGGTGGAAAGAAATTTTAGAAAGGGTGAATGGAGAAGAGATTTGGGAGAGAAATGTATAAAATGTGTGAAAAATAAGTAGGATAGTAATGATATATATAGGAGAGTAAAAAAAAACAATTTAGCCGTTGGCAACGGTCAAAAGAAAAAAAAAACCTTGAAACCGAGCTAGACCATGGAACCGAGAGAGGGGGAACCCGAGAGAGCCCATGGGGGCAGCGATGGTGTGGGTTGGAACCCACATAAAACCCGAGCCATCCCATCCCATGGATGCGGATGGTCTAAGTGTTGTTGGCGGGGGGATGGTGAGTGGTGACTCAGCAAGTATATATAATATATTCACCAAGTCTGACTCACCAAGTTTCCGAGTTAATTGGTGAGTGAGGTGACTTACCAAGGTTGTGTTAGGCATGGAGGGACGGAGGGTTGGCTTGCTTAGTGTGTTGGCGTGGACAAAGGACTCGCCAATTTTAAGTTAGTGAGTGTGTGGCTCACCAAGTTGACTTGCCAAGTTTGTTTGATATGTTGACTTGACTGCCTTCAAGATTATTCCCTTTTTCCAACACCATAACTACTTTATTATTAAGTTGCTCGTTAAAGTTCTCGTTCATTTATATTGGATCTCGTATTTCTAAACCACAGATAAGCTCAATAACTCTTTAAACTGATCGAGTATAAAAAAAAAAGCGGGATCTTCAGATTGGATTTAAATGGTTAAAGGTTGAACATTCTAAGACACTAAAACACTATTGTTTGTTCATGAAGGTTAATGGATTGTCTATTGCTTGTATTGTTTTCTTTAAGTAATTGTCATTACGTGATAGATTTGCATGCTAGTAGGTTGTAAAGGTTGTTAATTGAAGTTTTCATTCATGTATTTCACTATGTGGTTTTTGGGAAGAAGGTAGTCTCACTTAAAATATTGGCTGATTCCATACTTAAAATATTGGCTGAAAATGATTATGCAAGGATGCTTGAATCTTACTTAGTCAGAGTATTGCTAAGCACGTGAATTGTGAATCAGTTTATCAGTTGAGAAATAGAGGTTGCATATTATTCATCCCGTAGGTCGACTTTAACCATTATTCATCCCGTAGGTCGACTTTAAGGTGGTAAAAGGCTGTTAAATTTTGTTATTGGTTGCAATATCATGATATTCAGTTGAATGGTATTTACTAAAACATTAATTATTTTGTTTTACTGACTCAAGCTACGTTAGCTGACACTTGTTTCTTGAATGATGTCTCATACTCGTACAAGTTATCTAAAGTGGACCTAGTGATACGGTTGCACCAGGTAGTTATAGCTGAATTATTTGTTATTACCAACTTCATACACTGGCTTTATAAATGTTTATGAACGAGTAAACGTGACCCGCGTTTCGCAGCGGGATAATATTACTATTTCATGTGGTCTCAATTTATATTATTTGTTCACTTCTTTTATTAAATATGTCTAAACGACTCTATAATAATAATTTAAAAGTATTCAGAATTTTACCCTCAACTTACAGAACTAATGTTAATATAAACAACTATCAAGTTAAAGGTTGAATTGTTTTTTATATAGCAAATAAAAAATGTAAAAAAGAGTTTGAAATTTAACATTGAATCTTCTATTATAACTAATGTTATTTGGGAAAAAAAAAAGGTTATAATAAAAAAGAGAAATGCAAGAAGAGGAGAAATAAGAAAAAAAGGATTGAAAAGGTTGAAAATGTGGGGAAAGAAAAAAGAAAGAAAAAAAATACAGGAAAAAAAACACAGCCTCTAGAGTCGAAACCTTGACCTTAGGTGCAGAAAAGAAGGCGTTTGCCAGCTATGCATTTGATAATCCTATCCGAATTTTAATATATAACATATTACAACACAGGTTAGAAAATTCTTACTATGAACAGTAATTTGGTGCATTATAAGGCTGGACAAATGTATATATTTATAATGTAAGATTATGAGTAAGTAAAATTTGTGGTTAATTTGAGAATAACGTAAAATTTGTTGGTTAGTTTAATTATATATATATATATATATATATGTGTGTGTGTGTGTGTGTGGTAATTACTAAACACTAATTCATTTTATTTATTTTGTTTTACGCATTAATGACTCACGTTATATTAGTTTGACACTTGTTTTTTGAATGACATCTTATATTTATGCAGGTTATTTACGACTGGATCTAGTAAGATGGTTGCACTAGGTAGTTTTAGTTGATTTATTTGTTATTACCAACTTGATACATCTCCAATATTAATGTTTATGAATTTAAGATTTTGAAAAAGTAATATTTGTTCTTTAACTTGATAATAACGTAGAATTTGTTAGTTAGTTTAATGATATTTCTTGTCATAAAGTCTTTCATTCATTGCATTTTGATTTTTTTTATTAAAGTAGAATTTTGAAAAGCATGTTAGGATAAAGACTAAAAAAGATTCTAAAAAACATTAAGCTTTAGTAGGTAATCCTAAAAAGTGAGTGTTGGTGTACCTATGCTTGGGCCTTGGTTAAGACCCAAACATACGATATACCCATTGGGCTTGGGCCTATCTTACCCTAGACACCTCCCTATATATTGGGGAAGGCACCAAGGTTCAAGCTCTCTCCTTTTCCTGTCAACACCCACATATGGAGATCTCTCCATACACACATACTTCCCCTATCCTCTTAAAAAGGACCATGGAGTCCATATAAGCATCATCATGCTCTTCATCTCTTCCTAATGACCATGGGTCCATAAACCACGAGATCCTCAGGTCACTCCCGTTATGGACACCGTTTCCTCGCCCGGGGTTAGCCATCGCAATGGGAGACTAAACATCCAATCCTCCTTCACTCCGATCTACTGCATAATATGTATCTGTGCGTTCTTACGTACAAACAGTGAGGGATATTAAAAATGTTAAAAAAAGGGGTAGGCCTGATGAAAATTAAGGCCTTTCATTAAGAAACCATATTTTCATAGGTTGATGGACTCCATGAGTTCGTGGGACCTGGACAAAAATTAAGGCGCCATCCGTGGGACCTGGACAAAAATTCACGAGAAGAACTCCATGAGTTCGTGTTCTTGATTTCTTGCCCAAAGGTTCATGTTTGTTTTATCAAGTTCCAGGTCAGACCTTCTTATTTTATATATAAGCTTACTGTTTCGGGTGAGCAAGCATGGATTAGATTCGTTTTCTATAAACCATGTTGTTATGTTGTTTACCCTTGATGAAGGTTCATGTTTATTTAGTAATATGTGAGCATGGATCATTATATATGTTTCCTTTTACATATGTCAAACAATAAAGTATAGCTTGAATATGAATAAACACATATCCAGAAACAATGAGCATATTCCAGGCCTCTAAAATCGACATTCCAGGCCTTTAAATTGTCATTCCATGCCTTTAAATTGCTATTCCAGGCCTCAAATATGTTTATTCTGATGTTTTAAATAAATAATAAAAGAAAGGGGGACAATAGTACAAGAAAATGTGGGATATGACAGCTCAATAGTACAAGAAAGGACATGACAGCTTTATTAAAGCAAGACATGTCAACACTAGTACATGACAGCTTTAATTAAGGAAAAATGTACTAGACCAATGAGAGGGCTCCACACAACCTACTTTTTTAGCTTTGTCAGCTTTATCAGCTACTTTAGCTTTTTCAGAAGGCCTTATCCTTGACAGCCCTACACATGGATACAAAGCCTGAACCAGGCCGGTAAATGTATAAGTATTATCATAGGCCTGGAGTGACTCGCCTTAGTCCATGAGCGACCTGCCCAGACCTGACCTAGCCTGCAGTCACCTGGAGTGACCTGCCTTAGTCCACGAGCGACCTGCCTAGACCTGACCTGGCCTGCAGTCACCTGGAGTGACCTGCCTTAGTCCATGAGCGACCTGCCCAGACCTGACCTGCCCTGCCCAGACCTGACCTGGCCTGCAGTCACCTGGAGTGACCTGCCTTAGTCCATGAGCGACCTGCCCAGACCTGACCTGGCCTGCAGTCACCTGGAGTGACCTGCCTTAGTCCAGCATAGACCTGCCCAGACCTGACCTGGCCTGCAGTCACCTGGAGAGACCTGCCTTAGCCTTGCAGTCACCTGCCTTGGCCTGGAGTAACTTATAGTGACCTGCCCTGACCTGCAGTCACCTGCCCTAGCCTGCCTTGGCCTGAAGTAACCTGCAGTGACCTGCCCTGACCTGCAGTCACCTGCCCTGATCTGCGTTGTCCAGCAGTCACCTACAATGACCTGACCTGCACGCTCAAACTGTTCCTTAATTTTGTGTAACAATGGTGCTGAACTTGTAAAAGCCATAACTTGTGATCCTTCAAGAGTTACGAGGCCCATAACCAGTCGACGGAAAGCTCTTAATTTCACTTTTCCCCTAATTTGTCCATTTTTTAAGGCCTCAATTTCACTTTTCCCCCAATTTGTCCATTTTTTAAGCTTCATTTGCTCACCTAACTTGATACAAATCATGTATTTTTTGGGATTCTTTGAATTTACTTCATATCTGACATTGTTAATTGCAGTTTTTTGCTATCAATTTCAATTTTCGAAAATCTCGAAAAAACTGCCAAAAAAGGAAACTTTCCAAAAAAGGAAAACTTTAGAAACCCTCATACAAGTTACAATACTTACGTATGGCACATGCCTTACCTTACCATAGGAGAAATTCACGTGGGAACATATGATATACAAGCCAGTGATACAGTATGAAACTCACATGTTTGCTACCTATAGAATTTACTCCTTCATGGTCAGGTTACACATTCATTATCATATGGTCTTCACTCAAACATACGATACTTAGCCATCACTCGCAACCTATTTGGTGATCCTGAACCCGTATGAAACACATACGCCTGATAACCATATCCATGTTGCCTAATGAATCCCGACTTAGAATACGCTTGGATGAATATCACTCATTTACTACATATGTAAGTATGACACACCCGTTTGCAAAGATACCTTACTATAAATTTAGTGCTACTATAAGACTAATAACATCATCAGGCGAACATTCTAACAACTACCTTTACATTACTTCACATAGCTAAGACATACATACACACCCTTCTCGGGCCTTTATAGACTAACTCGAGTGTCAGACTTATCATTTATTGGCCACCGTGAAATACGGAGATAATGCCATATTGTAGCTATAAACATGTAATATTACCAATAAGTATGTATGCCATCACCTTCGTTTTCACACGACATTCCTTGGCAACTTTTATCTACAAGTACACTTGGATCATATGCGATATGTCGCTTTTATTTACACTTGCATGTCATAATGCACCGCATAGCATACCCAGTTATGCAGTCATATCTTTATGGTAGTTTAACGCTACTAACTAGTTACTAGCATTAAACTGGGGGAATGTATACTATGGGAATCACCATCACGTGCCACTACAACTGCCCTACCTGCTGTAGCTCGTATAAAGCTGCGAACACGAACCATACCTACACGGGTTGACAACCATAAGATAATGATTTAATTCTTAAATACAAGGTGATACAGGGTACATGTATCGATGCTACCTTGGGAAACTACCCGAAGCCCTGCCAATTACCCTGTGTCCTTAAGGATCCTATAATCGTCATGTTAACGGCTTCATTGATGCCCCTGCAAACCAGATAATCTACGTGCATGCTTGAGTTAATACTATTTGAGTTTCACATCTTTGCATGAACATAATTATTGTTATTTGAGATGCAAACTTCAAAGTTTATTACTACTACTAGTAGTTACTAACAATGAACTGGGGATTGGGACTACGAGACGGTATGACGTTCGTCCCTAGTGATTACATTTCTATGCATTAGTTCAGGTACACCCTCATACAAGACAAGACAAGGCTCAAACACCTACAAGACAAGGCTCATACGCCTACAAGACAAGACAAGGCTCATACGCCTACAAGACAAGGTTCATACGCCTAGAAGACCAGGCTCTTAAGCCTGCACGGCTCATACGACTGCACGGTACATACGCCTGCACGACACGACTCATACGCCTGCACGGCTCATACGCCTGCACGGCACGACTCATACGCCTGCACGGCTCATACGCCTGCACGGCACGGCACGACTCATACGCCTGCACGACTCATACGCCTGCACTGCACGGCTCATACGCTTGCACTGCACGGATCATACTCCTGCACGGCACGGCTCATACGCCTGCACGTCTCAAAGATAAGGCTCTTACGCCTGCAAAGATGAGGCTCATACGCCTGCAAAAGCAAGACTCTTACGTCTACAAAAACAAGGCTCTTACGCATGGCTGTGATCAAAGCTCTAACATCTGCAATCAGGTTCTTATTACATATATCATGCTACATATATTACACCCTTGCGTGGCATCATACATCGCATATACTACAGTCCGGTAGGGCGGAGTCATCGGTTCCCCCGAAGGCGTAGGTATGGTCATTGGCCATCACTAGCTCCGGAAAGTCTAGTAAGGCGGAGTCATGGACTCCCCTGAAGGCGCATGTATGGTCATCGACCATCACTAGCTCTGGACTATAAACTTGGGCATTGCCCAACATATCATCAATAACAAATTTCAATAACTTGTACAAAAGACAAAAACAATGGGGGACTTCCCCATTCATTTCATATAAACTAGGGCATTGCCCATTACATACATACATACATCACAACCACACCGTCTGGTAGGGCGGAACCATTGATTCCCCCTAACGGTGTAAGTATGGTCACTATCCATCAGTCACCACATACATGTTGAAAAATGAAATACATAACTTACAGCATGACTGCAGGGTATCACCACACAGCCTGGTAAAGTGGAGCCATGCGCTTCCCAAATGGCGTAAGTATAGTCATTGGCTACTACTCGTTCTGGGCTACAAGCATAGCCATCATCCGAACACTTAACAATAGCGTAAATGTGAAATCTGTCAGATACCATCCTGATCAAATTATCAGGGCAACACTAACATTGAACTAGCACTAGCACCCAATATGTGTGCATGCATAAATCACAGCAAGGCATACTCCAACACCTGTTGATATGTCTCAAATTTGATTGGATGTTACAAAGGATCTCTGGTTTAACCCACTTAAATGTAATAGTTTGCCACGACATGTATTGCACAGTCGTACCAAACTAGGGGGACTTGTTGGTGTACCTATGCTTGGGCCTTGGTTAAGGCCCAAACATACGATATACCCATTGGGCTTGGGCCTATCTTACCCTAGACACCTCCCTATATATTGGGGAAGGCACCAAGGTTCAAGCTCTCTCCTTTTCCTGTCAACACCCACATATGGAGATCTCTCCATACACACATACTTCCCCTATCCTCTTAAAAAGGACCATGGAGTCCATATAAGCATCACCATGCTCTTCATCTCTTCCTAATGACCATGGGTCCATAAACCACGAGATCCTCAGGTCACCCCCGCTATGGACACCGTTTCCTCGCCCGGGGTTAGCCACCGCAATAGGAGAATAAACATCCAATCCTCCTTCACTCCGATCTGCTGCATAATATGTACCTGTGCGTTCTTACGTACAAACAGTGAGGGATATTAAAAATGTTAAAAAAAGGGGTAGGCCTGATGAAAATTAAGGCCTTTCATTAAGAAACCATATTTTCATAGGTTGATGGTATGAAAACTCTTATAGTTTAGATTGGATCTTTCTCTTACAATCTTTTTTAGAAGGGTTGGTTTCACGAGGACCATGGATATTTTGGGTGGGGGTAATTCTATATGGCCCTTTCAAAGTCTATTTGGTCTTCTTGATGTGATGTTTGTGAGGACAAAAGCTATATTAAAAATAGTTATAAATTATTTGATATATGGGTATGTGAGGGGGAGGAGGCTAAATAGTATCACCCTTTGAGTGGAGGAGTTGGCTTTTTCTATGGGAGACATCATTGGTAGAACCTTGTGATTAAAGATTGTGTGCAAAGATATTTATCCTTCCTTTTGATGTACTTAACTAGTAAACCGACATTGAAAAAAACCCATTGTCTTTTGGGTTTTTCTCATGAAAGAGAACATGTGGAGAAAATAAGACATATCTATCTTATATTGATCTTGTCACCTACAATATGAAATTGGTAATTTCATATTCCTCTTGTTAAAATAAACCAACCCACTAAATATCCACTACATTATATACTTTTTTTTTATAATGGTATAACATTTATCGTATTTTACGTATCTAATTTTAATCATCTTTATTAAACAATCTTATATGTTCATTTTTAATCAATTTAAATCTCAACCATCCATTAATATTGGAATTAAAATTTGATTTTGACTTTTATAAGTCAGAGTTGTTTATTTATTTACATTATAAATTATTATAAATTATTTAAATCTAATCCTACTAAAATTACAAATCAACTTAATTATCTTCATATATTTTAATCTAATCTAATCTCATTTGTTATTGTAAATTAACTTTTGAAGTTATATGATTATATATGTGAAATTTTAAATGAACTTACGATAAATAATTTTCTTAATTATATATCTTCTTATAATTGTAAAAATAAATACTGACAGACTTGTGTCGAAGTTTCTACTGTTGGTCTCCGCGTTAACGCCGTCTTTCATCATTTTTAAAATTCTGATATTTATCGTGTTTTATAATTATTAAATATCTTTGTATTGATGGTTAATATTTATTAACTTTTTAAACCAACTCGTGTATAATACGGACATTTAATCTAGTTTATTTAAAATAAGACTACTATCACAGTGGTCATATAATTTAGGTGAGGGTTTTAAGGTTTCTCTCTATATGACTGAGGGTCTACTTTTTTTATTTATTGAAAAATATATGTTAGTTATAAACTAAAATAATGAATAACAATTTCTTTTAGTCATGACAAAGAGTTAATTACATGGCAGTGCTTTTGATTTTGGATTATCCTTTAATATATGTCTAAATCGAATTCTCACTCTTGAAAATCTTGTAAAATCAATTTTTAATTTTCAAAAGTTAAACAGGATGAACTTTGTTGATTTTATTTGATGGTATAGTCTTAACTTTTTTTAAATGCCTATTTTATTATTTCTTGTATTACATGGACAGTTCTTTGAAGAAAAGTGTAATAAGATTTTAAATTGTTATCTCTCATTATCAATCACACAAGTTTATTTATTAATAGTTTTTTACTATTTGTTTGTAGCTAAACTAAACATTTTACTTTAATGCGGAGGATTAATAGTGTTTGCTTGTGGCGCGTCTAAACTCGAAAGAATCCCATAATTAGCACGTTTAGGGTCATCTATCAAGGTTTACAAGCCCATATCTTTATTAGACCATCCGCATTCGCTCGGGATGGGATGGTGGTTTCTCTCGGTTCCGGCTCCCAACCCATCGCCTGTCTCTCGGTTTCCCTCTGGCTCACCCTCTCGCTCGAGATAAGTTTTTTCCTTTTTTTTTGCCTTTTTTTTTAATAAATGATATGGGATGATATGGGATGGCTCAAGATGGATGCTGACAGTCTTAGTTTCACCAAATCGACATAGCTACCACCACCTGAAAAGTCGCCGGCAGCCATAGCAACAACCCCGGCCCTTGCGTCAACTGTTGCGATTTCAGGAAAAAGAATAAAAAAACAACAACTAGTTCCATAGTATTAGCATCAGTTGGCCCCATAGGTTTCTTCCCTACATCATCACAAATCTTCTTGACCCCAAATCATGACCCTAACTCCTATTGTAGCCGGATATTTTATCAATGGCGGTTGTGGATTTGCAGTTGTCAAGCGACCAGTGGTGGTTTTAGCCTCCAAATCTTTTTTTGAGTCCTCAATTGACGAAACCGTTGATGAAGACGTCTCAATTCTCACATACGCACAATCACAATCTAAACACTCTCTCTCTCTCTCTCTCTGACACACGCATACTCACAATTTGTATAAGAAAGATAGAAAGAAAAAACATTGTGGTAGAGACAAAGGGAGGGTCGACGGCGGTGGCGTGGTTGGTGACCAGGTAGTGGTGGCCGGAAAGTGAGAGGGAGAGGGAGAATGAGTGAGAGTGAGGGTACGAGGGAGTAGATAAAAAATATATATTTTTTCTTTTTAATTGTTAATAATAAAATGATTCTTTAAATGATTTCAAATTAAATAAAATAAATAAGGACTAATTGTGTAAAAGGTAAGATGGTCGGTCATTCTAAAAAGTTTAACATTTGCTATCATAAAAAGACCGTCTATGTTCAACTATTGAAAATTAAGGACTAAATTTGCATGATTTTCAAATAAATGACTAAGTGTAGATCTAACTATATATCTTAAAGGACCATGTGTGTAACTAACTCCATGACAAATTTAAACAATAAAAGTAAAATTAGATCAAACAAATGGGCCCGTTAGGTTGAAGAAAAGGTATGGTGGGTTTATAAACGAAAACGAAACCATTAATGACACAAACTCGTTAAAACCGAAACAAATAAAAATTGAAACTATTAGATTAATTTTTTTCTAAAACTGAAATTATTGGTTAGGGTTTAAAACCGCCTCACGGTTACCCTAACCACAAATATCTCTTTATAAGTATTAATAATAGTTTGATGTTACTTGCACGTTGTGATGGAAAAAATAATTATGAGTAATACTAAAAGTAACATGTAGTTAAAATAAAATAGATAAAAATATAAACAATTGAAACCGAATCTATAGTGAAGTTTCTTAAAAAGCCCATTGTGCATTCACACGTTTGATTCGATATCATATATATACCACTGAGTTTTTTCGTATTACATCAACATGACATATAATTTTTAATCTTCACGATCAAAAAAGTTTTTTTAAAAAAAATATAAAAATTTTCATGGGATCATTCAAACGAAATGTTTAAATAACATCAACAAAGTATTAAAGATATAAAAAATATTAACTTAAAAAAAGAAAAAAAAGTTGCTAAACTTTTATATATAAAACAATAAAAAAGGTGGGGGATGAAGTTTGAACCCTTGTTCTACACATTATGGATGTGATTGTGAACACTTACCACTTCATTCACTTAGCAATTAAGTTAAGGTATATACTATCCTCTTTATATATAAAGAGTTACACTAAAAGATCAATGGCGGTTTTTAATATGTTGTTGTTGAGCGACTAGTGAATATGTGAATGTTAAAGCATCCAAATCTTGTTTTTGAGACATCAATCGAGGAAACTATTGTAGCTCAGATGAAGACATCTCAATTCTCACATACACACAATCATGATCTAAACACACACACTCTCTCTCTCTCTCTCTCTCTCTCTCTCTCTCTCACACACACACACACACTCATAATATGTATAAAAAGTTAAAAGAAAAGAACCTGGTGGTGGAGACTAAGGGATGGTCGATGGTGGTGGTGTAGGTGGCGACCATGATGGTGGTGGCTGGAAAGTGAGAAGGAGAAGGGAGCATGAGTGAGAGTTTGAGGGAGTAGATAAGGAGAAAATAGGTTAAAACATTAGAATATATTTTCTTTTTATTTTAATAATAAAATGACTCTTTAAATGATTTCACATGAATGAGGACTACTTATGTGAAGGATATGATGGTCATTTTAATTAGTTTAACACTTGTTAGCATATAAAGTATCGACCGTGTTCATGTTTTGAATATTAAGGACTGAATCTGCTTGACTTTCAAATAAATGAATAAGTATAGATTTGGTCATATCTTAAAGGACCATATGTGTAACTAACTCCATGACAAATTTAAACAAAAAATAGAATTTTATCAAGCCAATAAGTCCTTTAGGTCGGAAAAAGGTGTGTTCAATTTATAAACTAAAACCGAAACCATTTATGACACATACTCGTTATAATCGAAACAAATAAAAACCAAACTATTAGACTTTAAACTTCTAAAACTGAAAATAGTGGTTTGGGTTTAAAACCGTCTCACGGTTACCCCTAATCACAAACTCGTTATAATCGCAAATCATTATTCTCTTCCTTGTAAGAAAAACATGTAGCTTTTTAATGCTTTGTAAGAGTCGGTACAACTTTACTTTGTCGGCTATAATAGAGTATAGACTATAAAGGATGCAATGCAATTATGCAAGTACTATCAACTATGAGTTCATGACTCCCACATCTTTTTAGCCCAAAGACTTGATAAAAGAACCTAGTATCAACCCATTATCTCAATAGAGATTTACATACAACATTTTTTTTACTATTACACAACAAACATGACTTTTATGCTCTTACAAACTTTTTTTTCAACCACATATTCAAGCGCATTATAGTCCGTAGATATGCATTTTATTATGTATGACAAAAAATATCGTGTACAAATAACCTCCCTTATATTAATATGCCTCCATTAGCACGAGCACGTCCTTTGTCACTGCCACTATGCTTACCGCTCTATACCCCATCCCAACATGCTTTGGCCCCAGGTTCTTCCTTTCAAACTTGTCTCTATGTTCAAGGGACCTACATCTGTGCAACAAAGTCTCCTATTTGTTTAAACGGCTAAACACACACACACACACTATAATCTAATATAAAATTTATATCATTTTTGTCCACAACATGACTTAAACTTAAAATCTTGTGGAACACCTAAATACCAGATTCTGTTAAGGTATAAGCCCTTCGGTACGAGGTCTTCTATTCGGCTTCACATAGACTCCGGAATAACCTATCAATGCGGCATAGTTCACGAGTAATGGCTTAAGAAAATGTAAATAGGCCTCCATAAGCCCATATCACTGGAGCCCATTATGTTATTTAGCCCACGGGCTTAAATACATGTAACCCAAGTACCCAACCATCTGCATTAGTCCGCAAAACATGACTCGAGTCAAGAAAGCAACAACGGACAGTTGAACCGGCGATACAGGACGATAACCGCCCACTGCCTCTGCCGCCTGCCGCACGGCAGAACCGCCACTGCACCGCCACTACTAACGTCTTTTAAGTCTTAAAGGTAAATTCCTAAACCCTAAAATTCCATTTGGTTGCAATTATAAAAATACGTGATTGCTACTTTTTAGTTTGGTATATTTCGATTGCGAACTGGAATATCGAAGATAATGAATGGGTTTATGTATGGTAGGTCCATGATTTTGAGTTGCTTTAGTGTTCTTCACTTGTTCCTTAGTTAAATATTAATAATGTGTCGAGTTATCATTTAATTGGTAAACTTTTGAAATAATAATCAAGTTAACTTAGCTAATAGCCTAATAGATGGCTGTTGTTTGTGTTCAAGGATAGTGCACATACTCATGATAATATGTTAGCTCTGTAAATTAGTCCTTACTGCAGTTGTGATGAATGTTTTTCTGCAGTATTGGAACTTTGCCATCATACTCATTCTAGTGATGAGTGGGTTGGGTTTGGCAATGAAAAAACAACTATTTTCAAGACAAGGACGCATGATTGAAGATGGTGAATGGACCCCAAAATAAGCCTTTTGAAGAGATGCTTATTTTACACTCCTGGATTTAGCTTATTTTCTACCTTATGAGCCTATTCTGAATCTTGAAAGCCTAATAAGTCCATTTTTCTGGCTCATGAGCTTATAAGCTTTTCAAAATTCAAAGTAAGCTTATAAGTCCGAAAATAAGATATTCCCAACTGCCCCCTTAATGTATTTGATCCATATAGTGTTACTAGTTTTTGCTTGTTATGCATCTCAAGAGATGTGAGATTTTAGTATGCTGGTCATCTAATTTTGCTATTAAAACTTTATATTATGTTTTTAAAAAAATATTCCATAAATATAGTCTTCTATGGATAATAATACAAGTAACATTGTCTTATCTTTTTTTAAGAAATGCTATATATTCTTAACAATAAGATCAAGACAAGTGGCAAAATCAATAGATAGGATGAGAAAAGAGATAAGTGGAACAAATATTTTAAAGAAGAGTCATGGTTATAAATCAACAAAAGATTGTTCATATATTTTACCAGTGTTTATTATTGATTTGAACAAACAAGAAATTAAAAAATACAATAAAGGGCAATTATGTTATTTCTTATTATTTATATTCTAATTCACTGATTTAAAAACCAAACATGATTGTGTCATAAAAGTAAAAATAATTGAATTTCATTCCATTCTCAATTTCTTTACGGATTCTGATTTTTTTAATAGTTTTTTGAACCAAAAGCTTCCCAAAAGTTTTTGTTTTGTTTTTTCTAATTACAACTGGGCAAAATTTAGGTGATTGTGAGAATATTTGGATTTCTGTTGCTCGTATAATTCTTACGTGAACCACATATGACTAGCATGTTATGTAACATATTCAAAATTTTTGAGAACTGAAGAATTTCACTAATTAGTCAGAATACCTATGCTAAAAACAAGTATCACAAACAATTGGATAAAAGGCTAGCTTTATTGAATGATTGAAAGAAGAGAGGAATGTCAATTACAATCTATAGAATAACTAGTACAAGAGAAAGCTAACTCCTTTGTATCTACAATTGAGATAAGCTACTAACTAACTTTTGCGATTTTGCTAGGGACTGGTTTAATGATCATGCATTGCACATGGTAGGATTGGAACCATAACAAATTAGCAATGGTCTCTTGTCAACAATCTCATCTTCAAGTAGCTCTGGTGGCGGACAGAGATGGGGATGATAGTGAAACTCTTCCGCCTGGAATCTCAGTTTCGAAGTTTGATTATTCGGTTGAAAATCACTTCAAAGTGGTGGATAAGATTTCTATGATCTCCGGAGAATCAGAATTTGAGTATGAACAATCAGAGGTTCAGCGCTTGGCTTCTTCCGTTACTTTCTTAAGGTACTTTTTATTAGTTGTTCTTTTGTTTGATTGTTTATCTACTGGCGTTTGTTTAAATAATATGTCAGGAATTAGCAACATCACATAAATGAATCTTAAACATAAGCGGACTTACTTGAATAACGCCATTCATGAGAAATCTGTGATAGCAGACTCAGATTGACTCAATCTGTTGTGACTTGTACGTATTAGTTCAATGGATTTGTTGCTTTTACGAGTATAAAAGGCTTGTTAGCACATTGTTATTTATAAACTCAATAAAGCATAATCGGGAGTTTGGATGGAATAGGAAGTGCTTATTTGTTTATTTTCTGTTGAATAAGCACTATTGAAGTTTCTATTTGAAGAGGTTAGAAGTTAGCATAATATGTAAATATGCAATCCACCCACCCGCACACCACTGGGGAAAAAAGGGTCGTCTTTTCATGAGTCAAACTTACAAGTGATAAGTAGATAATTTTAGTAGAACCTCTACATATTTTGATCAAACATAATTCTAAATTCTTTTGCCACTGTTCATGTTATTATTATAATACAGAATCTAACTTAGTTCTTATGCAATGTTGGCGTTTGTTTGTTTGGTTGGTTTTTACTTCAATAAGAATTGGTGCATAAATAAATTAAACTAGTGGAAGCTAAATTGATTGAAGTTGAAAATGAACATCTACATAAATAAATAACTAAAAGCAGAAGCTTATTAATGCTATCAGCTTCTGCATTTTCACTTGTTTGTTTCCATCTCACGTTTTTTGCATTTCATTATGTATTCACAGAAAATGGCGAGATTTCTGCTATCAACCTCGATCTATTAGGTTTGCCTTTGAAAGTGACACTCCACAGGAGAAAGATGTCACTGCTCGGATGAACTTGTCTCAGTTTTCTTCTGCAGCTGTTCCCAAGGTACAAATAGATGTAATTAATTGGCTGTTTATATTTACTCAACCATAATATATATTTCTTAATGAAGTTCCATTTAAATGATACCTTACTAAATTGGAGCCAGTACTTATGCAGGATATGTCTGATGGAAATGATATCTCATCATTGAGGTTTGTTATCCGTTCATTTCTCTGGTAGCTGCGATGGTTCACTATTATTTCTTTGTGTGTGTGGGTATGTCTATACACACACACACACACACACACACACACACACACACACACACACACACACATATATATATATATATATATATATATATATATATATATATATATATATATGGAGAAGTTCATTTGAGAACCGTTCTTAATGCGAGAATCATTTGTGATCACCATTAATGGCTTATTAATTGGGTAATTTTGGTCATTTATATATTTACACAACTGTGAATTGCATCAGTTGGATGAGTCATTATTTGATAAGATTTGATTTTCCCAAATTACCCCTATTAACGAGTCATTAATGAGCCATTAGCATTTTTAGCCATTGATTTAATTTAATCTAGGGCCAAGTTTGGTTCTCGCAAGTCGCAATAAGAACAGTTCTCAAATGAACCCTCCCCCATGTGTGTGTGTGTGTGTCTTTCTCTCTCTCTCTCTCTCTCTCTCTCTCTATATATATATATATATATATATATATATATATAGGAAAAAGTTCATGCGAGAACCATTCTTAGTGCGAGAACCACGAGAACCAATTTGAGCCGTCCAATTTCCCCTCCTTCAATGTCATTGCCCACCCATGAATTCCTCACATGCACCCTGCCACACTCTATCCCTCCACGCTCTCCATCCGTTTAACTTCCCATATCCAAGGAACGGCTGAGATTGGTTCTCGCACTAACAATGGTTCTCGCATGAACCCTCCCCTATATATATATGAGAACAGTAAAAAATATGTTCACTTGTAAATTCACGTGTCATAATTCCAATTGCATGTGGAAACTATACATCTCAACCCTTCATTTTTTGAATTAAGGGCCCAAATACACACACTCACACACACTTATTGTGAGTCATACACGGATGCACCTCTTTAATGAGGCAGGCACTTTATGTCTAGTCAAACATGGATGAATGTGCCTCACACCTCAAATAAAGCAGGTTCTACATGCAATGTAGCCTGTTTCTTGTGGATTAATGTGACAATTTTCTTTGGTTGGTTGTTTTACTTTCAGCGACAGTTTCTAATTCTATTATGTGATTGATGCTTTATTATGGGTGCCAAAGCATAAGGTCTTGTATAGTGAAAATCACACCGAATTGTCAGCATATCCTTAAGTTTTTCTTTAAATTATCTTATAACATCTTGCTGCAGCAATGATTTTGTAATGTATGCTGGAGGCCCTATTTGGGCACTGGATTGGTGCCCCAGAGTTCATAAAAAATCAGAATTTGACACTAATGTTGAGGTACTTATTAACATAAATACCTCCTTTCTATGTTTCACTGCTTTTACATAAAAATTTGAACCATGAGTCGATATGTGTGAGGTTGTTGATCAATCAGTATTCTGTTATATAAACATGGAACAGACTTCTTATAATACTTTCCTTTTTGTAATTGGATTTTAGTTTATTGCTGTTTCTGCACACCCTCCAGAGTCTTCATATCATAGGATTGGTTCTCCACTTACTGGAAGAGGTCTCATCCAGATATGGTGTCTGTTAAACACTGGTGTGAAAGACCAAGACGCACTTCCTCTGGTCAAAGGCAAAGCCAAACCAAGAAAACATTCCCAAAATTGTCAAGATGCAAATCAAGCGAAGAGACCAAGAGGGAGACCAAGAAAGAATCCAAAAAGTGAAAACTGTCAAAATATGCAACCTGAGAATTTGAACAATTTATCTCAAATAGTTGCCACTGAAGAAACCGATAAAAATTTTAAATTCTGTAAGCAACAAAATAAAAGAGGAAGACCAAGAAAAAAACCAATTAAGGAACCACTGAATAACTCTGAATATTCTTATAATTTATTACCCAAAACAAGCCCAGAACCTGTAGCTGTTGAGTTCCCTGAACATACTCCCAAGTTGCTTTCTGTAGATAAAATTTCCCTTTTTACCCCTGAAACCATTGATAATGATCTTTCCCAAATAATTCCTGAAAATGGGAGTTCTGATAAAACCCATGATCTAGTCACAAAAAAGGAGTATAAATTCTATACTCGAAAGCGTAATTATGACAAAAATGAAGATTCAACGAAGTCAACTTTGACATCTTCAGAGTCAAAGTTAACGAAGTGCCAGACAAGGAAAAAGAGTAAAGCAAAAGGTGATGATATACCTGTTCAATCACAAAATTGTGCAAGTTCTCTTGAGCAAGATCCTGTCATTGTTGAACCTTTTCATAATGGTAGCTTGATTTCTGAGGATGTTGTTTTGCCTAGACTTGTAATGGGTCTAGCTCACAATGGAAAAGTTGCATGGGATGTGAAATGGAGGCCTTCTGATTCCTGTCACATTTCCAAGCACAGAATGGGGTACCTTGCTGTATTGCTTGGGAATGGAGCTCTTGAAGTGTGAGATTCTATTCATTTTCTCAATTTTCTAACGTGCTATTTGCATAAAAAGGCAGGTTTAATTTCTGTTTTGTGTAACCAACTTATTTTAGGCTTAAAAGGACCATTGTGAGACTAAAAGATTTAAGGTAATTAAAATTAGATAACCGGTTTTCAGGTTCTATGTCAAAGCAACATCTTGTCAGTGCCACATCAGAAAAAAGATAACATGGGTATAAGTTACAGCTGCCAGATCTTCATATTGACCTTTTATCGTATCATATTATCTTCTATCAAAAACATTCAAAATTTGGTTCATTAAATCATGATTTTGAAACTTTTTTGGTTTTCTTTGATCTAAACGAGTTGGTTACCTAATATAGATCTTTCATTATGAATATAGTTTACCAATGCAAGTAGTCCTATAGATGCATGTGTTGTGTGTTATGGTTATGTTAGTATAATTTATATTAACTGTATGTGTGTGTTATATTATTTTTATTTCTTCTTCATGATGATACCTTGGATGTAGGTGGGAGGTACCTCTTCCTCGTGTTACCAAAGTTATATATTCTTCTCATGAGGAAGGTACTGATCCTCGCTTCCTGTTGTTGAAGCCAGTTTTCAAATGTTCAATGCTGAAATGTGGTGGTAGACAAAGGTATACTCCTTAAATAATATTGTTTTTCCTATTCAATATATGACAGTTTAAACTTATTTTCCATAATTTAATTATTTTCCACCAAGGTGGCCTAGTGGTAAGGCGTCCCTTCCTCAAAAAGGTCACGGGTTCAAACCTCACTAAGTAAACATCTTGGGGTGGTCATGGTCTCATGGAAACATCTTGGGGTGGTCATGGAAGGGTAAGGAAACGGTCACGGGGATACCCCGGTTAGGTCGTGTACATCTGAGTCAAAGACTCGCCCTCCCCGGGTAACTTTGATAGGAACCAGATTACACGAACAGTAAAAGAAAGAGAAATAGAAATAGATGAAGATTTCAGTGATAGAACACAAGGAAATGAATACAAAATCAGGAGATGAACTCCCCTGCCCTAAATCAGAGAAGACCCATCAGGTGTCTTCCTGCCGTGCTCCCAAAGAGCCGATAACTCTGAATAATAACTCTCGATGCCCTTTCTCTTCCCCCAAGAAGCTGTATATATAATCTTTTCTAACTAAACTGACTTGAGCCCATTGGGCTGTTGATTTATTTAAACTAGCCCATGTCATATTCTCTATCAATACCGCCCCCATAAAGACCAGGCTTGTCCTCAAGCCTGAAATTGGGCAACCGACTTGGAATAAAGTAAGAATGCTTCATTGTTTCATCCTCATTAGTTCGCATCTGCCATGCAACCATCCACTGCTTCCTCTGTTCTCTATTCTTAGAAATGTCTTGTGCAACCAGCTTTTCAACAATTGAAACCTCCATTACAACATCAGACACCATTTTGTGACCAACCAACATTTGTCCATCTAGACTAATTTGAATGACTTTGTTTTGATCGAAGTAGGTTACTGGACAGTTAACCCACTCTTTAGATGCATACAGAAGACCAAAAACTGTAGTAGCAAAAGTCTTAGCTTTACTTGTATCGGGTCCAAACGAACTTGAGTTAGAGACTGTTGTTGCTACCATTGTAAATGGAAAATTTTCCCGGGAAACATAAGAAAATGTAGCTTTTCCAGCCTCAACAACCCAAGCTCCAGCATAAAAGTTGTCTGCACAAAAATACGCCACCGTCCTTATGCCCCCAACTGCATCAGTTGCCACCCAGCTTGCTTTCTCGTACGTCTTCTTAGCATCAGCACTAAACCCCTTTGAGAACTTCATCTGAACAAAACCATTAGCTTCGATTAATGGGATCAGGACAAGAATTATGAGAGCCAACTGCCAGCAGGCTGTAAAAGCTATGGTTGAAGCAGCAGCAGATGGCGAATCCCGAACAATCTGAGCAAGTGCATCCCCAAACTTGATTAGCTCGTAAAGACCCCTTTTGCCTTCAGTTCTGGTGGCCAAAAGCATGGCCACATATTTTACATCAGAGTAACATTTAACACCATTAATTATAGAGTGAACTGAAATTTTGTAGAGCCCTTCAAGAATCTGCTCAAATAATGAAATCCCTACGAGCAAGAAAACATGATAACCAATTTCTGTTTCAACCCAAACCATGTGTACTTGAGTGTCTAGCTGCCAAGTCAAACTGGACTTCCCATTCCGGTCAAGGTAGAATCGTATATAGATTATTGATTCCCAGGGATGATCAGCGAGTCGAATTGGTTCTATAATTGTAGAATTTGGGTTATAATCAGGCGGTTTAGCCGGTTTCTTTTGATGGTTCTCATCGTATGTAAAGTTGTCGGAGGGGGCTAAAATAGGGAATTCTAGATCTGGTAACAAGGTGGTGGCGGTGGAGTTTAAGAAAGCAATACTGGACATGAAAGAATGGTGCTGGTGTGCATAGGAGATGGCAAAATTAGAAGTTTTAAGGGGTTTTAGAGACTTGTGACCATGAAACACAAGTGAAGCAGCAAAGAAATTCATATTATCCGGGGGTTTGCGAGGTTGACGATCCCATACCGCATACCAAACCCCATAATATTTTGCGAACTCTGTTTTACTAGGCTGATTTAGTTTAGGACTTTCATCGAACAGCTTGTCTTCACTCCAAAAACCAGATTTCTTAGTATAGTAATCGATGAAACTGTCCTTAGGGGTTAACGATATGTGCATCAGTAGCCGTGGGGGTGTAACCATGAATCGATAAGTCAAAATACTGAGCTGAGAACTTAGTTTACTTACAGTGATGGATCGATTAAGGTTTACCCATTCAATTGTTGCTTTAGATTCCGTTCCTTTGTTTGGTATCTTGAGGAATTCTGGTTCAATAAAGCTTTCAGTCTCCACAATCATGTCTCTATTCTTCCCGTTGGTCTTGAGAGATGGGATTTCTTCTTCATCCCTAAATTTAGTCGACTGATGTTCCTTGTTTCTATTGTGCATCAACTGAATCCTTCTGTCGAGTTCTAATAAACGTGCCTGCCAAGTGTTCAACTCTTCAACGTGTGATGTTAACCGGTCAGCACAAGGAGGATTGTTATTATTGAGTCTGGGCCCTTCATCACCAGAAGTAGAAATCCACGGGTGGGAATGGACTATTTCACTTGAATCAGAATTAGGGGAGCAGATCTGCTTCTCCTTTGGTGTCGACCGGTCTCCACCCCAAGACTTCACCAATTCTACCTTGCGAGCCCAAACCTTTGCTTCTGCATACGTCGATGGAAGTAAGGCGTTTACCCAGGTGCGAATTTCATGTTGAAGGCCTCGCAAGAACAGGGTAAGCAATCGCTCCTCAGATTGATTGCAAATTTTGGCAGAATAGACTTCGAATTCCTTGATATACATTTCGACAGTTCCCTTTTGATTGGGGAACCCACGATCAGATGCAAAATGGTTGTTCCCGTTCGAGAGATTTGGACCCAGAAAAGTCGACTTCTCACCTGAATCGTATTTCCCAGTAACTTGCGTTCTTTGTTGCCTCTGGTTCTCCAACTTCATCGTCCCCTTTGCTTGGGGTAGCTCTCTGAATCGCTGCTTCAGTATGGCGAGTTCTCTGATTTGAACAGTTAGGGATTCTTTTTTCTGGGTTTGAACGATTACCCTAGGCTTCAGAATGTTACTCATCCTCGATTTTGATTCCTCCACTGATTTTCGTGTCCCGGCAATGGAACCAATTGATAGGAACCAAATTACACGAACAGTAAAAGAAAGAGAAATAGAAATAGATGAAGATTTCAGTGATAGAACACAAGGAAATGAATACAAAATCAGGAGATGAACTCCCCTGCCCTAAATCAGAGAAGACCCATCAGGTGTCTTCCTGCCCAAGCTCCCAAAGAGCCGATAACTCTGAATAATAACTCTCGATGCCCTTTCTCTTCCCCCAATAAGCTGTATATATAATCTTTTCTAACTAAACTGACTTGAGCCCATTGGGCTGTTGATTTATTTAAACTAGCCCATGTCATATTCTCTATCAAACTTGAACAGGGAAAACCTCTCCGTTTACCCCTTTTAATTATGTTGTAGAAATGTTTGATGGTATATCTGATTTCCTTACGTCTGTGGTCGAGTATTTAAATGGTACTATTATTATTACTTCCCTTAATGTAACTTGTATAATGTTCATTGACATTTTTATTTAATACATTACATCTGTGGTCGTTTATTTAAATGGTACTATTATTATTACTTCCCTTAATGTTACTTGTATAATGTTCGTTGACATTTTTATTTTGTATTAAACCTTGCTTTTTGAATATTTTATTCTGTTATACAGCATTCCCCTAACATTAGAGTGGTCAACATCAGCTCCTCATGATCTCATCGTGGCTGGTTGTCATGATGGAATGGTAAAGTTAGAACTCAGCTTACGTTTTTTTTTCTGCTGCTTGTGTTTTGCTGGATTTAAATTTAGTTTTGTACTTATTAACTAAAATGCTGTGTTTTCTATAAATCATCCCCCTTGTTGGCTGTATTGAAATCTATGGAACTAAGACAGCTGTACACTTTCAGGTTGCCCTGTGGAAGTTCTCTGCTGATGCTCCATCTAAAGGTACTTGTGGAGGAAATATAGTCTGCTTAATAGTTTACAATAATAAATGTTGTGATTTTTTAGTAGTTGATAACCTGATTTTAGTTTCATGCTTTTTGTTTGCAGAGGCTAGACCATTGCTTTGCTTCGATGCAGATAACGTTCCTATTAGGGCACTTAAGTGGGCACCATTGGCCAGGTTAGGAATTAAAGAAACGTAAATCCATGCATATCTTGTCTTTGCTGCTTGTAATTGAATATGTAAAATTGAATCAAGATACTTGATAAGCCTTGTTATTATCTGCAGTGACCCGGAGAGTGCAAATACAATAGTTACTGCAGGGCATAAAGGCTTAAGGTTTTGGGATATACGGTAAGTATGCAAACCCTTTACATAATGCCATACTGTATTAGAAACCAATAATTATCCTGTGAGATTGATTTCTACTATTTTAATAAGACTGAAATAAAGTTATGAAACTGATAAATTTATCTTAATGTTAAATTTTCTACAAAGGTTTCTTTGTCACTAGGGAAAATAGGAAAAAATGCAACCGGAGTCTTTTTTAGGTTGAGGGATTTACAAGTACATTTTTTGGGTACTTTTTTTCTTACAACTATGCTTTCCCTTTGTTTATCTTTTCTTGTCAGATGTGTAATATTTGAGATTAGTTTTCGTGTGTAAATTGCTAGTGCGTCATAATCCTTGTTTTGTCATGATCAAAGAGCTCGGTATGGGTGTTCATTTGGATTAGTTAATCCAGTCTAATTAGGTGAATCCTATTAGATGTGGGTTTCTAAAATATGGATCCTGACCATCCACACGACCTCAAGATCTGAGCCACACTAATCAAATTACAATTCTGTTGACTTGATTTTTGTCCTAAAATTGGATCCTAACCATCCAAACTACCATAGATCAGAACCACACCTACCAAATTATGATTCCATTGACTGGATTTTTGCTGTTTGAGTCAAAATATTGGACAAAAACATACAACACAAGTAATAGTAAGCTTGCATTGTCCAAGTTTAAATCCATAAACTTTTTTTTGTACAGCCCAAACTCACACACCCCCTAATGTACACCTTTTATCTCAAGTGGCTTGAACCCTCAACCTCAAGGCGGGAAGAACAACATACACGTAATTAAAATTGGTATCGTATATTGATTTTCATAAATGAGAGATTACAAGAAATATAAAGAGAAGTATATTTACACTTTGATACCCTAAAGAATAATAATGATAATAATAATAACCTAATTATAAAACAATCAACTTAGGTTAATATTCCCCCGCAAGTTCAGGGCGGTTAGCAATCTGCAACTTGGAACGCAAAAACTCAAACTTTTGAGATGACAACGGTTTTATAAAGATATCAGCAATTTGGTCGTCTGTAGAGATGAACTTGACTTTTAATTTTCCTTGAGTAACTTGTTCACGAACAAAATGATAGTCAACTTCAACATGTTTAGTACGAGCATGAAAAATTGGATTAGCTGTAAGAAACGTTGCACCAAGATTGTCACACCAAAGTGTGGGTGCCGAGCTATCCAAACCAAGTTCTCGAAGCAAGGACTTCAACCAAATCAATTCAGCAACAGTATATGCAATAGCCTTGTACTCTGACTCTGTTAAAGATCGAGATACAGTTTTCTGCTTGCGAGCAGACCAAGAGATGAGATTCGATCCTAAATAGATAGCAAATCCCCCCGTGGATCGACGATCGACTAGGCAACCAGCCCAGTCAGAGTCCGAGAATGCCCGAAGATTGGAGTGCCAATTGGAATCCAAAAAAGCCTGAAGTTTATACCCCGTGTTGTGTCGAATCCATAATCCCAAGTCGATGGTGCCCTTAAGATAACGAAGAATGCGTTTTACACCAGCCCAATGGTTCTTAGTTGGAGCGTGCATGAACTGACAAACCTTATTAACCGCAAAAGCAATATCGGGACGAGAAAGAGTAGCATACTGAAGAGCTCCAACTGTCTGCCTGTAGCGAGAGGGATCATCAAGTAAGGGGTTATCATCAGGTAACAACACGTGAGAGGTGCTCATGGGGGTTGATATTGGCTTGCACTCAGCAAGACCAGCTCGGTGTAAGATCTCACGAACATATTGCCGTTGGGAAAGAACCAAGTCAGAACCCTTGTGAACAACATCAACCCCCAAAAAATAGTGTAGTTGACCCATATCCTTAAGGGCAAAAAGAGAATTGAGTTTCTGAATGATTGAAGCTACAGCAGTGGAGTTGTTACCAGTGATGATGATGTCATCCACATAAACCAGGAGATAGACAAGGGATCCCGAGGACTTCAGAATAAATAGTGAGGGATCAGTTTTGGACCCATAAAATCCCAACTGATTAAGTGCAGCAGACAACTTTGTGAACCAGGCCCGAGGAGCTTGTTTGAGACCATACAAGGACTTATGCAACAAGCAGATGTGATCAGGTTTGGTTTGATCAATAAAGCCCGGAGGTTGGCGCATATACACCGTTTCCTCAAGATCTCCGTGAAGAAATGCAGTTTGAATGTCTAGCTGCCAAAGAGACCATTTGTTGCTGACGGCCAGAGAAAGAACAGTGCGAATGGTGGCAGGCTTAATGACCGGACTGAAAGTCTCATGATAGTCCACACCATGCTGCCGATTAAAGCCTTTTGCCACAAGACGGGCTTTATACCTGGTAATTTTTCCATGTGCATCAGTTTTTAACCTGTAAACCCATTTACAATCAACAATATTAGCATTGGAAACAGGGGGCACAAGAGTCCACGTGCCATTCTTATGGAGCGCAGATAGCTCTTCGGCCATAGTTTGGCGCCAGGTATAAAGCCCGTCTTGTGGAAGGGTCAAGACAACGATAACCATGGTGAACAGGGCTGTAACCAAGAAAAACACAAGGAGTAGACCGGAATTCAATTTTGTGACGATTGTACAGACGAAGATAAGGAAAAGACTGACAGCCAAAGACACGTAAGAAGGAGTAATCAGGTTTACGTTTAAAGACATGTTCAAAAGGGGATTTGTTGGATGAAACACCAGATGGAAGACGATTTATGAGGTATACGGCGGTTTCAAAAGCAAAGTTCCTGAAGCGTTGAGGAGAGATTACAAGAAATATAAAGAGAAGTATATTTACACTTTGACATCCTAAAGAATAATAATGATAATAATAATAACCTAATTATAAAACAATCAACTTAGGTTAATACATGTTGATATCACTAGGTTTTCTTAAATCCATAAACTTATAGCAAGTTCGACATTATGCTTGGGTCGGAGGACTTAAGTCCACATAGCAACATGCTTCATTATTAAATAGGTTGAAGTGAAGTGAGTGAGGCGAAGAGCACACTCACACTGTGACATCCCTTAGCGTGATGACCAGTGTTGAGTATACCACTATGACTTTGGTCATGGTGGTGTTAACCTTGATTCTTTATTTGTTTTGTTTGGTATGATGGTGTGATGGGGTACAGGGTTAATGTAATGGGTACGCGATAACCAGTGTGATGGGAAAAACGGACACACCACAATGTGATGGTGTAAGTTGGTGAAGGGACACCTTACCTTGAAAGTTGCTAGCAATTCAAACATTGGTTTAGCAATGCTTTATGTTTGGTTTGTATTAGCTATTTGATATCACCTCCTTGGTATGGGTGGTTACTGATTCATTGATGAGGGAATTCCTATTAACTAATTACTATTAGTCTATTAGGTGGTGTTTGGTTCAAGTATTGGTTTTGGGGGGATTGAGATTTATACAAGAGATTTGCATTTGGGGGGAATTCATTTGGTGGGATTTAAACTCCCAAACCTGTGTTTGGTTTACATTTCTTAGGTAGGATTTCCACCACCATTAAACCCCATCAACAACACCTTCAACTTCCCCACCACCAACCAAATCTGTTGCCACCATCACAGGACGCGGGCGACGGAAAACGACGGTGGACGACGAACATCACAGGAAACGACGGCGAAGGGGACGACGAAGGCGGACGACGCCGGCGAACAGCACTTCCGTGGGTTAGCGTTTTCGACGGGAAACGAAGGCTAGGGTTTTCTTCGTGGGTTAAGGTTTCCGACAAAGGCTGAACAATACCTTCAACGACGATGAAGGCAAGGGTTTTCTTCGTGGGTTAGGGTTTCTGACGAAGGTTGAACAGCACCTTCAACGACAACGAAGGCTAGGGTTTTCTTTGTGGGTTAGGGTTTCCGACGAAGGCAACAACGAAGCGACGGTTATGGTTTCCGAAGAAACGACGAAAGTGACAACAACAACGAAGCGATGGCTAGGGTTTTCTTCGTGGGTTTCCTTCGTAGGTTTCTGTTGCAGCGACGGCGGCAAGGGGGTGACGGCGGTGGCGAAGGGGCGACGGTGGCGGCGAAGGCTTTAGTTTCTGTCGACTAGCGTTTGCTGGAATATACACCGGAGCAAATGCTTCACCTGTGGGATTTCAAAATACTACGCGGGGGGGGGGGGGGGGGGGGGGGCGGTGGGAGGATTTAGAAATCCCTCATCCATGGGATTTCAAAGAATCCTAGGAATTGAAATCCTTTCTCATTTTTGCAAACCAAACATCACATTTTATGGGATTTGAAGTCCCATTCCCATGAAATCCCCCCAGCCAAACACCCCCTTAGAGTTAATTAATGAAAGTGCATGGATAGTCCTTTTTCACCCCAATCATTGCAACGGTAGTCCTTTACCTTAAAGGGGGGTTAAAATTTATTGTTAGTCAAAGAGTGTTTTAGTCCTTTTTGCTTGTCTCGTTACCAAACAAAATTTGGTGGTCTTTTATTTTATTTTTTTGGGGGAAAACAATGTTCATCAATTCTCATCTAAAATCATCATGGATCATAATTTAATTTTTTTGGGGTATGTTCATCAATTCTCATTCTCATCTGATGTCACCAAATTGCAGATTCACGCTGTTTTTTGGGGTAGAACATAATTTCATCTCTCTCTGTAGAAACCCTAACCCGTCTCTCTTCTTCTCTCATCTGAAATCACCATGGATTGTAAGGCAGCCGTGCTCACAGCGTTCATCTTCACTTTCTCCGATGACCACCACATGCCAACCACCACCGCTATACCTCCACCAGCCGCATCTCCACCCATATCAAATTCTCCTCCGGTCAGCTTACCACCACATGCCGTCACTGCAGTAAGCACACCACCACAGGCGACTCCTGTCGCTTCACCATCGCCAGCAACTCCTGTCGCTTTACCACCGCAAGCCACTCCACATGTCGCGTCACCAACTCACCACCACTAGCCATTTCACCTCCCACCGTTCCTCCATGCGCTCCCCCTGCTCCGGTTCCGGTAGCATGTCTGACTTTCGGTGTTACTTCTACTAGCTGCTCCTTCTCCTCTAACTTTAAGGACATGTTTGGTACATAGAATTAAAGATAGAGAAATGGAAATAAAAACATTTCCTTTGTTTGGTTGCAACTGAGAATTAAGAATTGGGAAATAAATCAAATCCAACTCTCTAGTTTTAGTTCCCTGCCACAAGTGAAGAAATGGAGAGAAATGAGAAACCAATTCTCAAAAAAAAAAGGCGGAGAATTGAGACTCGTAAAAAAAAACAAACGGGCATATCTCTCCTTCCGACGCCTCCTGCAAGCCCTGTAATCCCATCGCCTCCTCCGAGCCCTGTACTCCCGTCGCCTTCCCTTCCTCTCCATTCTGCTGCGGCGACTGTTCTTCGAGAGATGGCGGGACTCGTGATTAAAGCCCTAAAATTTCAAGTGGCGTTCTTCGTGATTAAAGCCCTAAAATATCAAGCAGCGGTTGTTCTTCGTGATTAAAGCCCTAAAATGTCAAGTGGTGGTGGTTCTTCGTACAGCGGTGACAGTTCATCGTATTCGTTCTTTCTTTTGATTCATAAAACAGAAATTGCTGGTGTTCTTTCTTTCTTGCTGGTCATCAAAGGTATCTCACTTGTTTAATTGAAAATTTTAGAATCTCGATTTATCGGTGATCTTGAATCAGAGGCTTTTGTGAGTAATGAAATGATCTGTGAGTACTCATACGTTAGAAGAAGTTGTGAAAGTCCAGGTGAAGTGTGCACAGATTATGGCATATGCCTTGTGGTTTTGACTGATTTGGGATGTTGCAAAAAGATGGACGTGGATAATTTGATCATTTTGGGAGATGATGCAGTTTGATTGATATGCTATGAGGATTAGCTTATGAATGGCTCAAAATATGGAGTTATTTGTGTCCTTGTTTTGGTGTGGCACGCTGCAAGTTTATTGTTATAAGCATGATTTAGTTGTATTATGTGTAGTTTTTAATTTTCAAGTCTATGAATTCTGATAATTGCGTTGTAATTGTATTACCGTTGTAATTTATCATTTAAGTTTGAAATATGAGTTATCATTGTGATATAAAAAAAAAAATACCCATTTCAGATTTATGCTTGTTTATTCTCTGTGGATTTCTTGTTGTACCAAACAAGAGATATGATTCTCTATTATATTTCTCTGCTCAAATATCTGTACTACCAAACAGAAGAGTCACTTCTCATTCTCCAGACTAATTCTCTTTCTCTGCAATTCTATTCTCTGTTATCATTTCTCTGCAATTCCATTCTCTGTACCAAACGCACCCTAAGAAGAAAACAACAATAGAAGGAAAAAAAAGAAGAAAACAGATAGCCGTAGAGAAGGGTTCTTTCGTCGTTTACTTCTGGACTCCCGGTGGTAGCCGAAGTTTAGGTGGTGCTGTCTTCATTGAGAGAGAGAGAGAGAGAGAGAGAGAGAGAGAGAGAGTTGTAAGAGAGAAAAAAAGGGGTAGTGAGAAGAAGTACGATGAATATGAGGATTGAAGGAGTGAATTAAAGGACTGAATTTGCAATTTCGCTAAACCTTAAGGACCAACCATGCATTATTTCTTACTATTAGGTATATGTAAGCTGTATATGAAACATAAATAAGAATTAGATTATTATGTTATTTATTTTGGATTATTCGGTTCTTCTTATAGTAACCAAGCCAATCCAGAATAATAATAAGAGTTAATTACATAGATCGTCCTTGGGGTCTTGAGTGAGTTTCACATTTAGTCCTCTAAGATAAAAAATTACACTGGTGGTCCTTATGGTTGACATGTTGTTTCACTGTTGGTCCTTTATGCTAACTCTAGTTAAAGTTGACCGTTAGTCAAAGGGTATTCCGGTCTTTTTAACCTTAATCTATGTTACCAAGCATCCTCCACCTATTTCCTACCCATGACTTACTTTTTTTGATTTTTAAAATTTCTACATTCTTGTGTTCTTAGCGCATCTTCAAATGATCTTTATCGAATTTAACAAACAAAACTTATAAATGTTCAACAGAAATTCAAGCACTATACAGATCTGGAAATTAAATAACTCAACAAGCTAAAATCGAACAACCAACATACATTGATATCAAAGGAGATGTGAAACACATTACATATCTGAAAATCGGTTAAAACTTAGAAAATCTACAAGAAAAACCCTAATCGTATCTAAACCAATTTTTTGCAAAGAAAAATATGAACAAACCCTTGGACAAGAAAATATGAATAGACTTTAGAACAAACATAAAACGAAAAAACGCATGCTTGCAGATCTGAAAGAAATTTTGAATCATTTGCAGATCTGGAACAAGAAAAATATGAACAAATTAGTGAACAAACTCTCGATATGTTTGCAGATCTACCTTCAGCGATGGCGAACACCCCCAATCGAAGCATTTGCAGATCTGGAGAGAAAAGGGGATGGTGGTCGACTTCGGTGGTGGTCGTGGCAGCGATCTTGAAGAGAGAAAGCGATAGGGGTTCGTGCGATGTTGGTTGACACCGGCAGTGGGTGGTGCGCATACAGGAAACAACGATGGTGGCTGACCGGTTATTGAGAGAGAATGAGAGAATGAGAGAGGGGAGGGTGAGGGTGGTGGCAGCAACGGCGGAGGAAGGGGAGGGTGGTGGTCGCGGCGGCGGAGGAAGGGGAGGGTGGTGGCAGCAGTGGCTTGGGAGAGGTTTTGGTGAATCTGGTGATGCGAGGAAACTAGAGGCTAGAGACTAGAGAGAGAGAATAGAGATGATAAAAATGATAAAGATATTTATGGTTAGAGATAGAGGGAAATGGAGAGGGAGAGGGTGTGTTTGGCAAGAAAGAAGCTAAAAGGGGAATATTAAATAAAACATGCTTGGATATGAGCTACTGGGTAAATTTGTTTGGAAACAAGAATAATATATGAAAAGACCATAATACCCTTTGATTAACGGTTTACTTTAATTGAAGTTAGCATAAAGGACCAAAAGTGAAACATGTCAAACATAAGGACTACCAGTGTAATTCTATCTTAAACGACTAAATGTGAAACTGACCCAAGACCACAGGGACAATCTATGTAATTAACTCTAATAATAATTCAGTTTTGCGATCTAACAATCCAGACCATGCAATCCAATCCGAAAATTTCAAATTGTGATGAACTTTTTACGAGTTGCTTGTGTTATTCTTTTTTTCACAGTAACAGTGTGCAGAAAGTTTTCTCATAATATTCATGTGTATTTCACACACATACTCTGATATTGTCTTGCAGCGACTAACCCTCAATATAATTTTCACCACAGTGATCCATTTCAACCTCTTTGGGAATTTCCTGGTCAGAGTGCGAGTATCATTAATAGTGTGGATTGGCTTCCAGATCCAAGGTACCATTGGACCTCTTTCAACACAAAGCTTGCTTTATAATCTTTTGATGTTTTCTTCTGTTTTAGTTATAAATTTTATGCTTGCAGATGTCTTGTTTTATCCTTGGATGATGGAGAAATAAGATTAATCAGCTTGTTGAAGGCTGCATGTGACACCCCTGTTACTGGTATGCCCTTTGATAAGACACCACAATACGGATCACATAGTTACTATTGTTCATCATCTTGCATTTGGAGTGTTCAGGTCTCAAGACTAACAGGTAACTTCCTTTGACAGTTTAATGAGAACATTGATCTTTCATTAATTGTCCTTTAACTAACCATAAGTTGCAAGTTTAGTCCTATAAAAAACTATGTTTTATAAGGCGCGAGGCGCTCCGAGGCAAATGGCCACCCGAGACGGTTATATTTGCAAATTGAATGTAAATAATGTTTAAAACAATACCTCATACACAAAAACAACTTAATAAGTAACTTAACAAGCAAAAAAACACCAACATATATCATATTGTATCTCAAAAAGATATAATTCATATTGTATCTTAAAAACACCAACATAATAAGTAACTATCTCAAAAAACACCAACATAATAAGTAACTTAATAAGTCACAAGCATCACAAATAATCAAAATGCATTAAACTAATCTTCATCATCCCCGTCATCAACATCTATCCCAAGTACCTCCTCTTCACCATCATCTTCGGAAAGTCCAATATCTTCTTCAATCTCTTCATCGTCTTCTTCAATCTCTTCATCGTCTTTGTCAATCAAATTCAAACAACCAAAAGGCCCTCTACGAGTGAAAGTTTGGTGCAGATACTCTCCTAGTAGAATAAGTAGCTTGAGATGCCCCGGAAGCCTTATCAACAGCATCAACAGCAGACCATGTTAAATCATCTCCATCAAAGACAAAGTCGTCCTCCTCACCATTTTCATCATCCATGTATCAACCACTCGTTGCTTTCATCTATTTCTTTCAAAACAATAGGATGTCCTTTCTTTGATATCTTCATCGCAAAGCACGATTAAATTTGACATACACCATGTCATTTAATCGACTTTGAGCCAATCTATTATAGAAAAACAATCTATTTATCTAAATAAACACACCGACTATCTATAAAAACAGAAATTACATAGTAATGGTCATTTTTCATAAGTAAAGTAGTAAACAGATTGTAACTTGTAAGTCTATACTCTATAACATTTGTAACTTGCAAGTCTATATATACTATGTAACTTCTAAGTCTATACACTAACAGATTAAACATGTTACAAATAGAATGTTAAAATAATAGATTAAACAAAAAACAGATTACATGTTACAAACAGTTTAAACATGTTACAAATACAAACAGAATTTAAAGTTTACACTTTACACTAAGAGAATGTTAGAGAAAAACAGATTACATGTTAAAGTTTACCCTAAAAGAAAGTTTAAACGAAGTCACTAACAGATTAAACATGTTACAGAAATTTAAAGTTTACCCTAACATATTAAACATGTTACAATCTGTTTTTAACATTATTACAGAAATTTAAAGTTTACAGTTTTACACTAACATATTAAACATGTTACAATCTGTTTTTAACAATATTACAGAAAAGTGTGAACTTTAATTGAAGGTAACAGTAATAGGTAACAGAATTGCCTTGTTAAGTTAACAATATTACGGAAATGTGTATGTTAGGATCGAGACACCTAAAACCAGCGTTAGAATAATGCGGAAACAGAAAATAAACGAACACGAGATATAACGTGGTTCGGTCCAAACACGACCTACGTCCACGGGCAGGAACAGAGACTTCTTTATTATGACTCCAGAGATATTTCGATGTACATATGACTTAACCCCTAGCCTTGGTATTTATAGGCAACAAACTAGAATCCTAATCTAATTAGTAAACCACAAATTAACATGTGATAAACACCAATTATTCTTTCGGCCGTACGTGATAATTAAATTTGAATCACGATTAGATAAACAATTATCCACATTAAATTCAAATGTTTATCCAGGACATGCCCCATGCTTCCTCCACGTGTACCATTTATCTAATTAATTCAAATTCCATGCAAACATGAATAAATTATCCCATGCAAACTTTAATTCAAGCCATGCACAATTTATTCGGTCCATGTACACGTCTCACGTCGTATACGCCGAGTAACCATTCTAGTTTCAAATACTAACCCGCTAATCAAGTCATACCCAACAGTGTAAACTTCAATTTAAGGTTTACACTAACAGATTAAGTAACTAACAGTAATAGGTAACAGAATCTAAATAATAGCAGTCCTAAGCTTAAACATAATGTAAACAACTAAACATAATTAATGTATATGTAAAACAGTTGAGCAATTGATGGAGTTGAGGCATGAATTCGATCTTTGCAACAGATTAATGATCACCTATTAACAATTCAACACTATATAGTCCTAAGCTTAAACATAATCTAAACAATAATAGGTAACAGATTAAAGGAATAACTATAGTCCTTAGCTATATGTAAACAGTTGAGCAATTGATGGAGTTGAGGCATGAATAATGAATTCGACCTTTGCAAGTTTGCAACAGTTAGTTAACAGATTAACGATGCAATTGAAGGCATACCTATAATGAAGAAATACTATAAGAATGGAGTCACTTCCAGGAAGCATCGACCATTAGCAAGAGCTGAGCAATTGATGGAGTGCGAGAGTGCAAGCTTGAAGTTGTGAATTAGAGCCAGTCGACAGTAGGAGACTATGAGAAGATATCGATTTATGGTGTAGGAGTGCAGGAGTAAAAGTCGGTATATTGAAAGAAGAAGAGAGAATCAATTTATAAAAGAAAAACAAAAAGAATTTGGGAAGTTTAAGTGTCTGTTCAATCTTCTGAGACCAGAATTGCTTTGTTAATCGCACACTTACTACGGGAGTCGCCAAAGGTCAAAGCACAATTACTATTTTAATCAAAATCGAGCAGACCAGAAGCCCGATCATCTCATACAGAGGCGCCGCCTCGTATTTTAATCAAAGGCCAATTGTTTGCCGTCCTTGCTGTACGGGAGTCGTCAGAGGCGCTTCCTCATTGTCTCATACAGAGGCGCCGCCTCTGACGTCGAAGCCATCGCCTCGTGTACAGCCTAACGCCTTGAGGGCAGAGGCGTTTTGCTCATCGCCTCAGGTCCCTACAGTGCCTAAACGCGTTTTTAAAACACGGATAAAAAAGTTGCAAGTTTAATCCTTTAACTACCATTATGTTGCACAGGGTCCTTACTAATGATTTCGTTTATTTGCCCTGTTAAGTCCCCTCACGAGCCCTGCACATGAGGGCATTTTTGTCATTCTACCTGTTTTTAATTTTTAATGGATTTTAAATATTTAAAACTTGAGTTAATTACTTAAAGAATTGAAATATCGTGAAAATCTCTCTCTCTCTCACGCACACAAACACACTCTCCTCTCTCTACCCCTACCTCATCCACATCTTCTTCTTCCTCCAGGCCGCCGCTACACCTCCGACCTCCGCCTTTGCCACTACCATCGTCACACCTCTTACCTCCGCCCTTCACGTCATTAAACCCTCTCTCCCGGTCTCTCACTCATCTCTTCCTCTCTCTCCCCGCAAACTCATCCCCAGTTCTCTCATTTTCACCATACAACAACCACCCTCATCCTTGATTTCTTGCGAAGAATCTCTCCGCAACCGCCACGCCCTTCACAAATTACCACCGTCTCCCTTACAACTTCTCATCTATTCTTCCATCATTGTCGTTGACTACCACTATTGTCGCCCTCACGAATAACCAATTGCCTCCGTCCACAGACGCCACACCCTTGATTTTCGGCCAAGACTATGAATATTCTTAGTATTTGAAATGCTACCTAACAGGATGTAAATAAACAATCGGAGGTGAGTTGCAGTGGTCTCGGAGTTGTGGCCGGAATTAGGGTGGGGGTGGTCATTAGAGGTTGGAAATGGGGGTGAAGAGGACATTGATTGAGAGAGAGAGAGAGAGATAGTCTAGAAAGAGACTGTGAGAGATAAGAGAGTGAGATAAAGTGTGTGATGAGTGAGAGATAGAGAGAGAGGTAAATGGGTAACGAGGGAGATAAAGAGTTTTTGACTTTATTAATATCTAAAAAAAGTTGCATTCCTTTTTAAAACTTGAAATCTATAAAAATCTAACAAGGGTGTGAAAGACAAAAATGCTCTCACGCGCAGGGCACACAAGAAGACTATGGATGTGATATGAACCCCACCCCGTACTTGGCCCATATCATGCCATAAGCCCAAGTGTAGAACTCACTCTCAAAAGCCAGCTTGTAGGGGGAGGGGACACCTAGAGTTAGAGGTCACCAACTTAATTTACTTTTGGCCGATGTGGGATTGTAACAATACCCCATGCTTGAAGGACCAACGTACTTGTTGGCGACGACTATGTTCGTCACAATTGGCACCCCTCTTTCTGGACTAAGCCTTCACTCCATAGGTCACCGCTCCGAGTCTTCGTGTATCACGACTACATTGGTCATAGTTGGCACTCCGGTTTTTGGGTCCAAGCCACCACTCCGAGTGTTGGAACCTTGCAAGATGGGGATGGCTTTGATACCAATCTGATAAAAACCAAATTGGTATATTGATAAATCGGAATGAATATAATAGTCGGCGCGCTTTCGAGAGGCATCCGTCTTTCCTTAAGCTACTTTCATGAGGTAAGAGTTCTTCTAAACCCTATTTCTACTACTAGTTTTCTCCAACCCCTATAAATGGCCCTAACATCTCTTATTAAAGATCATATTGTTGCTCCCCCCACCCCCCCACCCCCAAACACACACACACACACACACTATGTTCTCAAGGTGGCTTTATAAACTTGCCTAGAATAATTCCTGGATCCCAAATTTAGTGATCTTTGTCTTGTACCCTTTGCCGAGATGCGTCTTCTGCCTATACAAAGTTCCGTGTAGTTGTCCCTGCTAGGTCTTTCGGCCATGTATCCTCTCAATAAAAAAGGCCATCTTTAGCTTTTGTAACATAGGTGGCGAGAACCCGCTAATATGGCTAATCCATACGAGGAACACTTCGGCATCAAATTGTAATCTTGATGGCTTGTCTTGTGAAGCTTCGCTGTTAGCCCAAAAATTGTTGGAGGATGCGAAACAGGTAATGGTTGATTTGGTTTGAATGTCGGCGGTGATATTGAGGAAATGACAAAGGACTGCGGCAGTTGTGTGGGAGGAATGAGGGTTGGCGGCGGTTGCAGTAGCGGATTTACCGTCGGTGGCGATTGAGAGGGAGGGTTAATGAGCGACGATGTTGTAGGGTTTGGTTTGGCAATCGGCGACTGTTTCAACACCTGAAATTGTTATCATATCGGCATGCCGTTTTTCATATTCCGAACATAGGGTTTCCACTGTACTTTCAAATCTTTGACCCCCTCCCTTGTTTCGGTGCGGTGATGCTCAAAATTTGCCAGCTGGTTCAACTCAGCTTCTAGGTCTTGGACTTTAGTCATGACGGCGTGTAGGTTCAACTCAGATCGTCGGCTGTTTCAACGCTTGAAATTGTTGCAGCATCATCTTTGTCATCTTAGCATGCCGTTGTTCAGATTCCACACATAGGGCGTCCACCGTACTTTCCAGTTTTTCGAACCTTTCCCTTATTTCGGTGCGGTGTTGCTCGTAATCCGCTTGTTGCTTGTTTAACTCGGCTTCTTAGTCTTGGACTTTAGTCATGACGAGCGTAGGTTTAACTCGGCTTCTAGATCGTCGGCTGTGGATTTTCTTCTTCTTTCCGGCGTGAACAGTGTTGATGAACAGTAACTATTTTCCCTTGCTTAGGATCGATGTGGCTCTGATTAGGTCTTGGACTTTAGTCATGAAGGCGTGTAGGTTCAACTCTGCTTCTAGATCGTCGGCTGTGGATTTGTTTCTTTCCGGCGTGAACGGTGTCAATGAACAATAACATTTTTCCCTGCTCAGGATCGATGTGGCTCAACCGATCCCATACTAGGCCCATTCCACGCACAGGGTTTCCACCATACTTTCCAATTTTTCGAACCTCTCCCTTGTTTCGTGCGGTTTTGCTCGAAATCTGCCCGTTGCTGGTTCAACCCGGCATCTAGGTATTGGTCGGCTGTGGATTTATTTTCTTTCCAGCATGAACAGTGTTGATGAACAGTAACTTTCTTTCCCCTGCCTAGGATCGATGTGGCTTTGATGCTAACCCATTCCATACTAGGCTCATATGATGTTAGAAGCCCAAGTGTAAACTCACCCCTAAAAGCCAGCTTGTAGGGGGAGGGGACATCTAGATTTATAAGTCACTGATCTTGCAACTTATGGTTAGTTAAAGGACCATCTGTGAAATTAACTCTTTACGAATATCTGCAGTTGGCGATTCAGACCCATTTACTTATGGATGAGCTATGTTTGATCTGAAATGGGTCAAAATTAAAAGACTTAGCTAATTGTAACAACCTCATTTGTTTGTTCAAAGATACCATGTATAGAAAAAATTGATCTTTACGAGTTCCAAATGAAATTCACAATAACACCTTTGTCATTTCATAATCTTCAGGGATGGTTGCATATTGCTGTTCAGATGGTAAAGTTATTCATTTTAAGGTATGCTTCTTTTTACATTATCATTTCACTTCCAATATCATATCTAATTCATCTCAATATCAAGACACATGTTCATTCTGATGATAAACATAGATTTTGTTAAAATACGAGTCCAAAAGCTTTCCTTTTTTTATTTTTGGTGGGAGGGGGATTATGGTAAATCTTTTCGCTTCTTTTATAAACATCGATTTGTTATATATATATATGAAGAAGTTCCATTGAGAACCATTTTTAGTGCGAGAACCGCGAGAACCAATCTGAGCCGTCCAATTCCTCTTTTAATGTCATTGCCCATCCATGAATTCCTCACATACACTTTGCCACACTTGATTCCCCCACGCTCTCCATCCATAAATTCCACTTATTAAATCAACGGCTAAGATTGGTTCTCGCGGAGGGTTCAAACGAGAACGGTTTTTCGTACGAGAACCGCGAGAACCAATCTTAGCCGTTGATTTGATAAAATGGAATTCATGGATATGGAGCGTGGGGGGATTAAGTGTGGCAGGGTGCATGTGAGGAATTCATGGGTGGGTGATGACATGAAGGAGGGGAAATTGGACGGCTCAGATTGGTTCTCGCGGTTCTCGTACGAAAAACAGTTCTCGCTTGAACTTTTGCCTATATATATATATATATATATATATATATATAGGGTGGGGATCCAATGCGAACGGTTCTCACATTGCGAACGATGCGAACACCTAAGATGCACTAGAACAATCCATTGCATCTAGATGCAACAAAATTAAATGGGGCAAAAATCACAGGAGAAAGTGCAACAGAGGAGGCAATCGCCTTGGAAGGAGTACAGTAATTACAAAACTGAATGTATGATTGAACTTACCAAATTGCTCCATTTGTTAGAGTTTGGTTCAAAAATCTCTTAAGTGATCGAACTTGCCCTAAGCCCCCTCTTTAATCGAACATTAATGGAGTATTTGATTCTCTTAGTTTCTTTGCCCTAATCCCCAAATTGAGATGAGACTGTGAGCGATGGTGGTGGCCAGATGAAGAGGGGGTGGCTAGATGGTGGCGGCGAGGAGGGATGGCGGTGGCTAGATGGTGGCGGCAAGGAGGGATGGCGGTGAAGCTTGCGACAGTCGTGAGGAGTGCAGTGAGGGGTACATGAGCGTGAGGTGTGGTGTGTTTGAATGTAATTTTACTGCATCTAGATGCAGTGGTTTGTTCTAGAGAAGTGTTTTGCAGGTGTTCGCAGGGTGCGAACGTTTCTATCTGATCCTTTGTCTATATATATATATATAATGTGTGTATAGGGGAGGGTTCAAACGAGAACTGATTTTCGTGCGAGAACTACGAGAACCAATCTTGACCTTTGATTAAAATATATCAATGGCTATTAGTGGTAATGTCTCATTAATGATGCATTAACGAGGAGTATTTTGGGAAAATCAAGCCTTACTAATTAATGACGGTCCACCTGACACAAATCACGGTTGGGTGAATATATCAATGGCAAAATACCCCTATTAATGAGTCATTAATGATGTTACAAATAGTTCTCGCATATAAAACAGTTCTTGTTTGAAGTTTTCTCTCTCTCTTTCTCTATATATGACTCATCTGTTTATCATACTTTCCAAAATTGATCAGCTTACGACCAAAGCAGTGGAGAAAGATCCTCACAGAAATCGTGAGCCTAATTATCTTTGTGGTTCATTGGCTGAAGAAGAGTCGACTCTTGTTGTGTTCTCTCCGTTGCCCAATGTCCCGTTACCAATGAAGAAATCATCAGAAAAATGGGGTGATGCCCCCAGATCCAAACGCGCTTTTATATCTAAATCAAACCAAGAGAAGAGAGCCAAGGAAGAAATATCAAAAAACCAAACACCACAAAAACAACCCTCGGGTTCGTTTCTCTTATTCAACTATCCATGAAACTGTTGTTTATCTGATTATTGTAACTTGAAATCGGAATACCCATTTTCTTGGGGTTTGGGTAAAGTGGTTTTTAACTCTGTTGATTATTTGGGGTCGAATAATCAGTTTGCAACAAAACTGATTGTTTAAAGGTTAAGTGCACCGAAATGTATCCAACTTGACACATGTTTGCTATTGTATGCAACGTACTATAAAACTTACCTTTTGACATGATTGGGTACTTTGTCGGTGTCTTTTGGCCATGTAAAATCTCAAATGTTAAAAACTTAAAGTTATTTGAGTCAATAGGTAAGTTTTGAAAGTTTGGGTATATTATGCAATAGGAATAGGAGTAAAGTTGATGCATTTTGATCACTTTAATCCATTATTTACAGGATATTTAACTCCTTACTATTTTGAATGCACAATTTTGAAAAATTATTTGATGCCACGGGGTCGGGTTTTTGTCTGCTTAATGTTTCAGGTCAAAACTTGAGTTCAGAAAGCAACAGCCAAGCATTAGTGTGTGAAGATAATAATGTTAAGAGTGAACAAGTGATTATCAAAGAAACTCTCCCTCCAAAGAGTGTTGCAATGCATCGAGTGAGATGGAACATGAATGAAGGCAGCGAGAGATTGCTATGCTACGGAGGCGCTGCAGGGATCCTACGGTGTCAGATAATTAGTTGATTAAAAAGGTAGATTTTATAAATTATTAAATAGATTAAGATAGTTCATTATTTAAAAAACTAATTGTTTTTTTCACTTTGATAAAGCATTTACAAGCTGCCAAACTTCTTAAATCATGCTTTTGTAGAAACACGAAAAGGGTTATTGGCACAAACCTGATCCCTAATCACAATGGTCATTTTCTATTTGAATTTTAAATGTTGCACAGATCTGTGGCTGGTATGACATCTACCATATATATAATAGTAATAGTAATATATAATGTATTTATAATTTTATATTATTAAAAGGCTTGCGATTCTAGCTGAGTTCGCTATAGGAAGCCTGCTAAGCTCGGCTAATTTACACCTCTACCTGTATTAGGAGATTTATATACACCAAAATACAGTAAAATGAGAGCTTTAGATGAATCCACAGTAGTCATTATTATCTATTGTGGACCTTGTAATGCTAAATTATCAGATTACAGAAATATGATAGAAAGTTCAATAAGCTAGAAAGAAAAGGTTTCTTCTTGAACAAAAACTAATTCCAAGTGAAATTGAAAGTGAATGCATTAGATTAACTGTTGTATATAGAAAAAATATTCTCAGACCTTAATAGCAAACTCGAGTCCCTCGCTAGCAAGCGACTCAAGACTTGAGGCTGCTGGTTGTACTGTGGCAACATTACTAATGGCCTTGTTTTCTTCAGGTGATCCACCTTCTAAAAACGCACCCACCACTTTATCATCTTTGACCCAGTAAGTCCCGAACTTTGGTTTTTCAGACGCTGGATCATGATCGCCAAAGACCACGCTTTCACCCGCATTGTCTCCATAAAACTGCCATGATAGATCGAATGATCGGGAGTAGAAGAATGGAAGATAATCATAAGCCTCGATCTCCTTCCCTTGCTCACTAGCAAAAATGGCCTAATCATCGGTAGGAAGAAAAACTAATCAGCTCAGGCTTCATTTTCACTAAATTAAGGATATAACTGTGAAACTAAACTTTTTTTCTTCGATTTTTTTAAGAATAAAATGCAAGTTTTATAGTTTTTCACTATTAATTTATCAGCTGGAGTTTCTCAAAACAAGTATAATACGTATACCTTGACCGCTTGTTCTGCAGACTTGCGGGAATGATCAACATGTTCAACTCTTCTCACATCGCCATACTTTTTCATCGGGAAAGTAGCAACATCACCAATGGCATATACGTTATCCACACTAGTTTTAAAGAACGCATCAGTCTGTAACATAAATTCAAAGCGAAATCTGTGTCATGGACATACGATAAGAAACGGGTCAAAAGTTCTTTGAAAATTCACCCAAAATATACGTCTAATGCATAGAATCTATCAGATTATCTAGTTGGAAGTTAGATTATTGTTGAAATTATACTATCTTTGTCATAAGTTTCAACCCAAACCCGTTCAGTTTACCACCTCTACACGTATCATGTTCAACTACAGCGCGGAGTAGACACAAACCTTAATTCCACCTTTCTCCTCTTCAACTTGTCCTTTAACTAGATTTATTAAAGGCTTTGCTCCAACACCAACAACAACGATATCGGCTTCCTCTACTCTACCGTCTTTTAGTTTAACTTGTTTTACCTGAAGTTAACGGACCAATGTTATTAGACGGAATTTTGTATACATAATGAATGATGTTAGAGAACAAAGCGACCCGTTTTGGTTGCATGAGTACCAACCTCTCCATTGTCATCGCTGATAAACCCGGCAGCCACGGTTCCTTTTATGATATTGATTCCCTTTTTCATGTAATACCCCTCATAGAAAGCAGCCATATCAGCAGTGAATAAACGAGGCACTGTAAATAAATGATACATGTTAGGAGGAAATATATTCACTTGCATATTTCGACTAAAAGAAGTAATGATGTTTGTATAAAGGTGGCAATTTCGACCCATATGCGTATGAAATGGGTTCATTCGGGTCATAGTTTTATCATGATGGCTAATACAGCAAAAAAACAACTTAAAAATGTAACGGGTCAAATAGGTTTTAAAGGTGTGTCATAATTAATGCACAAATGGAACTTTAGGTTTATGTAAAATAATATAAATTTTGTACTCTTATTTTGACATTACTAATCATAAATAGGGTTAAAATTAAATTTTGAAGTAAGCAGTTTGAAACAAGTAACTTTAAGCTGCATATTTAAATAATTAGAGATAAAGTGTTTAAGGTCGACCAACCACATCCTTTTTGACCCGTTATCTGACCCTTCCATTTTACCCAATTCTACTTGTGGTGAATCTCTACTTACTACACCATGGCTCTGGATAGACCATGCTAACATGAAAATTGTTTACTTTCAGTGCCGCACTAAGCTCAAGCCCGATGTATCCTCCTCCAACAACGAGCGCCTTTCCGTCTTTCTTATTATTTATCGCTTCTACAAGTTTCTCTGCATCTTCGATTTCTCTCAAGTAAAAAATGTTCTTTGAATCGGCGCCTTCTATACCAAAGTCCTCTAGTCTTAGAACCTAACAAGATATAAAAACAATAAAACTTACAACATGTATATTACTGCATTTGATAGTAAACGATAGATCAAGAGTTTACGGTTGATCCAGTGGCAATTATCAGAACTTCATATATGAAGGTTTCGCCTGCTGCACTGGTCAATGTTTTTGAAGCAAGATCTGCTTTAATGATCTCTGTGCTAAGAATCAAGGTTATTCCTGTAATAGGTAAGAATTGAGTTTAGTTGGGCATTGATAGCTAAGAAGCAAAAGCAAAAACAAATAACCAACTTATTTCACTTTGTAATTAACACATGTAATACGTGTATGGGTTTGATCACTTAACCTCTTCTTTATGTTGAATCTCGGGCATATTATGTACAAAAAAAAGAGGTAAATCACGGTCCAACGGGACATAAAAGAGCTTAGTTACATAATCAACAAAGAAAGGATGTGGGTATGGGTTTGATCCCTTCAGATATGTTTTATGTTGCATCTCGCGCATATTGTGTAAAAAAAAGATGGAAAAGGCATGCCTTTCTCTGTATACCACTCGGGTGGCTGTCTTTCTCCTCCACTGCCAACGCAAACATGAAACCCTGGAAGTCTTGCAGCTCCTAAAAGACATAAGAAGAAATTAAGAAAAATTACAACAGTGGTATAGGATCATAACACGAAAGTTAGATTGATAACTACTTAAAGTTATTATCTAGAATAAAACTCAAAGTAAAACATTAACTTCTTATGTTATAAAAAATATCGTTGAGGAATAGAATGTAATGAATGTTACCTTCAGGGAACATATATCCTTTGCTTAGAGCAGGGCGTTCATACGGAGCCACCTAGAAAATTCAAAAACATATATCTGTTATGTTATCTTAAATATAAACAACTTTTTATACAGTATTATAAAACATTTAAGATCTCTTCTTCGGACTTTTAATGAGAGCTTAGATCTAGGACGTTCTATACTACTTTAACTTTTATCTGATTTATACGCAAAGTTAGGGGAATAATTGTTGGTTTCAGTTATATTATACAAGGAAAGTGACAGTTCATATCATACCGCCTCTTTAGAGATGATTGCTAGCTCATCGGGCTTAACTCCTTGCTTTTCGAACTCCCTTGCAGCATAACCCTGTACATATGTCATAGAGCAAATAAATGAACTAGCTAACATCTAACTCTGAACTAATGTAAACATTATTATTCAACTGATACTGATTTTTTTTTCTTTTTTTTATGTGGCTAAAGTTTGTATTTCCAAGTTAAGATGTCCCAATACTAAATGACTAATCACATAATGTCACAGACCAAATTGTGAAATGTTACTTGGTAAGTTCATGGACCAGTAGGAACATTGGAATCATGGAAATTTGGCCATAACTTTTAATCCGTAACGAGTTACATTATCTGTTAGCACTTCACAAAGAGATTGTGACGATCAATCCAAATATCTCAGAGATAGATCTAGAGAGAGGTGAGAATTTATCAAATGAGATGTTATAGCAAATGGGTTGCAGCAGTTTGGCCCATACCCGGGCCAAAATTCCTTCATCTTGGGCATAAATTTTGAATTTTCCTCTAATCTTTTACTGTGGTTTGTATATCTTGTGAATAATGTGTTAGTTAGGATTTTATCTAATTAATATAAATTGACTTTTCAAAAGTATTGATATAGGTAATCTATTTTTTTATTACCCAAATAGGTAACCTACTTTATGCTAAACTGTTAAAGTAAGTAAGAATTTGAATTTTTCAATTAGTGTTTTGCTCTGACCGGAGTTTTCATGGTTTGATCACCACCAAATTGGTGACATGACCAGAATTCCTTCAAAGAGGTGATGATGGAGTCTAATCGACCTTCTATTGGTTATCGTTGCTGGATTTAAAAAGAAGATGCATTGTTGTTGTTTTTCTTAAATCCGGCAACGACAGCCTACAGAAGGCCGATCTGACTTCACCATCAACACTGGGAAAAAGTTCTGGTCAGGACACGAAAGTTTGATGGTAATCCAACGGTGGAAGTGATCGAAAATTTCATGTCTATACTTACTTTATAGGTGACCATAAAGTAGATATGTATTTGAGTAATAAAAAAGGTAAATTACCTACAACAACATTTTTGAAAAATCAGGATACAGTGTCCTAACCCTTATTTATATTTGTCTAACTATGATAACAATAAGATCCTAGTTTCACCTTCTCTTCTATCTATTACAATATTAGAATTTAAACCAATATTAATCTAAAGTCTAGATTTAAAGATGAGAACATCGTACAAGAATCCCAAAAATGAAACAGAATCTGATTTGCAATCGAGCGATATAGCAATTTGATCACATATAAATCAAAACATGACATCTCTTCAACACCGATGAGATCTCGTACATTAATGCTAGCTGGTACGATCATACATATATTAATAATAAAATTTGAAAATGTCAAAAGTTAAACATAAATCTACACACAAAAAAAGATGTAACCTGAGAAGAAAATTGATTATAAATTAATAAAAAATGATTAATGAAGATTATGATCATATGTAGATTGATTGAAACTCACAGCCGAGACACCACCGCCGATGATGATGTATTTAAACGATTTCTCCGCCATTAATGATAATTAAGTTTCCGATCAATGATGAGTAAAGAAACGACATAAAGTATTTGTGTGAAATTAAGAAAAAATTAAGGCATTTCTTAATTATATGTATATACACATGGTTGTGCGAGTATTATGCTGCATGATCAAACGGAAGCATGTACCTATTAATATCACTTTTGTATTACTAATGAATTTAAATTTATAATTTAGTAACCTATTTTAATCACCTTTTAAGAACCATCATTGGTCGTATGATCAAGTTGGAATAGGTAAATCGTGTGATTTAGAATTAATTCATACAATAAACTTCACTATAGATTTTATGTCCTTCATAAATATGTAACTATTGCGGGACAATGACATGTTTTAAAATAGATTATCGTTTTAGACCATGATTTTTTACGTATATTGTAGATAATGCGTCTTTTTTGTTTGTTTTATGCATTACACCTTTCTTTTCCTTAATTTATAACGATTAAACTTAATGATCGATGTTATTTGATATGGGACGGTTCGAGCAACTGGCTCATGATTTTTATTTTTATTATTAATAAAAGAGGTAAGTGTGTAGTAGGTAGAAAGATGGGTATTATCGGTGATTTAATTGAAATAAAACGAGTAAGGGGGTAGAGAGAAAAGCTGATATGAGACTAGTGTGAACGATTGGTTGTTGAGGTGAAAAGACATGCATTCCCTTCACACTAAGGTCGTAAAATCATTTTAATATCAAGTTACTAATTGTCGATTGAGATGGAGCTAGCAGCCTAGCAGAAAGTTTATATATATAAGATTGTTCGTCCTTTATAAATGACTAAAAAATTTATGATATCCGGTTGATCATTTACGTACAAAGTTACCGATATCTTAAACCAGTGACTTCTTTCTATTGGACCCTTGTGCTTAACTCTTACTTATTTTCGTTTGCATTAGATACAACATAATCTTCAAAAAGAATTAATGTCTACGTACGTATTTTTATGTGTTCTTCTACGATTATTATTTTCTAAAGATATATCTGTAGTTGAATTAATATTTATTTTTCCCAAGTCTCTCATCTTAAAATAAGTGTCTATTTATTCTTTTAGTATGCACAAATTAGATGAATCGATCAAGTTTTTTAATTGCCATTATGTATTTAATTACCCTTTATTGCAATATTGCACTTTTTGTACATTAATATCGAAACTTTGTACATCTAAAATGGAAAAACTGAAAATTACGTATTCATTAATTCAAAGAGCGGTCATGATTTCTTTATGTTCTTACTTTAATAGTAATTAATGTTTTCCATTTTTCTTTGGGTTGGCGTCACACTCTCTCTATATAGTGTATGATCTTGATTTGATATATCTAACAAATTACAGTTCGTAAAAAATAGGATATATTTGAAGAAGGGGTTTTATTGACATCACCCTGTCTTTGTTTTTACTTTTTAGTTCGCATATCAATAGGTTGCGAGTTTAAATTCATAAATTATATTGATTAGATAGAGTTTTGTTCAATAAAGTCTATATAAAAAACATATATACTCTTGAAATTTTAATATTCAATCACATGTGATTCAGTATACAATCACATGTGATTGTAAAATCATCACATGTTAAATACGAAAATGTCACTCCGGTTAAAATTTTAAAATTCAATCTGGATCATTGATGAGGCTGATCCAAAGTCTAAAATTAGTAATTTAGAACTATAATAATTAAGTATGAACTATATTGAACTTTTGTCTGATTTAATAATATCTAGAAATTTATATTGCTTCTCGATTTTTTTAACTTCAATTTCGTAAGAGGGAGTGAGGGACCATCTCGATTTAAGCTCCCAATTCTAACTCTTTTGTAACATATCATTTTTCATATAAAGTTAGAATTTATCTCCCTACTTTAGAGGTACAAAAGCTTATTAAATGGTGTATTAAAATTATTTAAAAGCAATGGTCCCTCTTTAACTTTTACAAGATTACAAGTCGAAAGCTGGTCCATCCTCAAACTTTTTGGCCTACCAAACGCTTATTAACCCCATAAGCTACAACAAAAGCATCGCTTTCAGAACATTCCTTGGCACGTGCTTTAATCATTCTTGAATAACAATATATAGTTTCATAATTGTAACACTAATGTTATATGATGATCATCTAGAGTAACATTACTTAACAATGATTGTATAACATAAGTATTAATAACTAGTTATTGTATATTTAATATTTTTCTAACTAAATTTTTAGAAAAGATCGAATTATAAATCATATGGTTCTCACTTTAAGTATATACATTGTTTCACTCAACCTTTAATTATCAAATTACCTAGAAAAAAATATACATAAGTTTAATGTATTGTTTCCCAATCAAACACACATTCTCTCTCTCTCTCTCTCTCTCTCTCTCTCTCTCTCTCTCTCTCTCTCTCTCTCTCTCTCTCTCTCTCTCTCTCTCTCTCTCTCTCTCTCTACACATATAATCGAGAACCAATTTTAATGCAAGAATCTATCTTTGATCACTCAATATTTTTTTTCGATCTTAAACATTATTTTAAACTAAAAGTAGTAAATATGTATATTAAACATGTCACGCTCATACTACCTCTCTCACACTGATTTTCCATCTTCTTCGAGACAAACCAACACTGTCCTCACATCAACACGGATGATTTGAAGACCTTGCCACCCAAAGTGCCTGTACGCCGAAGATGATCACCACCCTCTTGGCACCCAAGAACCCACGTACAACCAAATACTCAATGACCATCAAATGATACCCAACGTTGATAAGATGACCTCATTGCGTTCAAAGTACTTCACGCCCAAATACTACCCAGTGGCCTATAGTTGCTAGTTGTTGATCTCTCTTTCTCTCTCCGACCTTCGGCTTTAGGCACAGAAGCTCCAACTCGTAAGTCCATGTTACTATTAAGTTTTAACTTTTATCATATTAACCCTACTTCCTTGGGTTTGATATTGGTTCAAGATTTGGGTTTTATTTCACCCATCGATTATGTGCTTTTATGATGAGTGGTCAGTATTAACCATCGATTTTGAATTTTAATGTTCATGGATTCAGATTGAGAGTAAAATTCTAGAAGATTGGGGTTTTCTTTTACGCATTTGAGTTTAATCATGATGTTCAATATTATGAAACCTAAATGTTGCCTTTCAGATCTTGGTTTCCGTTTGCCATCGAGTCTTGCTTTAGTGGTGATTTTATTTTAATCTTGATTTTGGGTAATTTTAGATATGATTTCACATTTTCCATCCATGAGTAGTTGCAATTTTGAATTTGGAATTTAATTTAGTTGATCTATTCTACTACTTATAGGATGGCTTTGTAAAGTTGATGTATTGTATTTCGAGTTAAGTGAACACAAGTGGATTTCTTTGTGCTTTTTTTAAAAAAAAAAGTATTTATATGGCGTTTAATCTTTCATTAACTAGATGTTACCATTTCAAAATTTGTACTAGTATATTCAAATTTAGTTAAATAAACTCCCATCTTGATCTCTTGAAATATTAGATTGTGAAAACAAGAACAAATTAGTGAGAAACTGTTTGTTTATTTGTATGAAGCATAAAATGATTACATAATATGCACATATGCATATTTATACATATGTGCATATGTTTGCACAAGTGCTCTTATTAGCTTATAGCAACCATTTTGTTATTTTTAATGTTTCAAACTTCAGAGTAGAATAATCAATAGTATGTTATGCTTACATATGATTAAAACAATATGTATATTTGCAGCATCTAAGTTAAAAACTATAAATTAAGACAGTTGATGTACCTATATCTCATAGTCAATTAGTTATTTTCTCCTCTTCTCCTCTTTTTATCTAAACTACTCCAATTATGTATGACTTTTACATTTTTGTATCAGTGTGATGATGTGCATGTTTTATGCGTGTGACTTCAAAATTATGTTCATGTTTTCACACCAATATTGAAGTTCTTTCTGAAGCTGATGAAAACTGAATTTATTCTTCATAATTGAAAAGTAAACAATAAAGAAGATGAATTTATTAGCAAATGTATACGCGAAGAAAAACCCAAAAAAGACGGCAACTACCCTATTGAATTTCTTTTTGAAGCTAATGAAGACTAATTTTATTTTTCTTAATTGAAAAATAAACAATGAAGAAGATGATTTTTTTATACTTGAACAAAACACAAAAAGGCAGCTACTATATATGAATCGTAGTAGCTTGAATAGTGATCGTCTTCGTCGATCTTTACGACAGAAAACAAATGTAACAAAGAAACAAAGAAAGAAGAAACTGAAAATAATATGTTATGGCTTCATTTTTGGATACTGATTTCCAAAATAAAATAGTATCATAAATCGAAAAATAAAAATTCAATGTCTTAATCTAATTAAATTAGTCTACTTATTTAATAAATAACCACGAAAAATATATCTATTAAATGATTTGAATAATTTTTTTTGTTGAAATATTTTATGTTAATAAACTAAATCATTTGAAAATGAAACCTTTTAAAGCTTTTTATGTAAAAACAAATAATTCAAGAACATTTAAGATATAAAAGGACATGATTAATTGAAAAGTATTTTAAAAATAAGATGATAATATTATAAACATATTCTTTTAATTAAACACACATTAAAAATTCGAAATTAGAGCAGCTATTAATGCTTAACCTTCATCAATTGAAAAAGAAAAAAGTTTGAAAAGGATTGATCAAAACACGATTGCGAGCGGTCATCAGTTCGACACTTATCGATATAAAGACACATAGAGAGCGGAGTTAAACATGTATAATTACTGATGTGCCCTTTTAAATTTAGCTAAATTGCTAAAATGACGCCGACACCTCTGATAATGCAATCACATGGAGAAAATGACAACAGATAATTATTTACATCAAAAAAAGTTAACAATTTAAATGCTATTTTAAATTTTATATTTATATATATGTATAATTTCGTATGTGTTGTTATTAGTGTCGTTTTATGGTTTTTTCCCATCATAATATATCACCAAGAAATATAACAACATAAATGATTGTAAATTATTCTAAATTAGTCAAAGTAATTACAAGTATTTTAGCACAAGAATGTTATCATTTTAATGATAAGTCTGATATAATAAATATAGAATCGCACATACATTCTTACCCGAATTAAGAAATAATATGTGAGCCAAGCCTGGTAACAATATACGATATTTATATTTTATGTATACATGTAGGGGCGGATCCAGGATTTTTGGAGACCGGTAACACCATATAACGGTAAAAATAAGATCAATTAAGATTACGGGTTTTTTTCGGGGTTTTTTCGGATTTTCGGTTAATCAGGTCGGGTTAATGACGTTTCAGTTGTTCTTCCGGTATTATGGCTAAATAAAAAACAAAACACAATTTATATTAAACTTTATTAATTAAATTATTATTTTTAAAGTAAACTAGAGCATTTTAAAAGTATAAATCAAATATTGAACTATAATTTATCATTTTGTTATAAGAAAAAACTCATTTTTCATTGAAATTTTGTGGCATGAAAAAATCACTGGTAGCAGCAAAAAATTTGACTAGTAGCAGCCAAAAATTTGACTGTAGCACCGACTAAAAAAGGTCAAAATTTTTCACTACGCTTGCAAAATTGACCGATGGCACTTGCCACCGTTGGGACCTATAGAAGTCCGCCCCGTATACATGCATAAATTTGTAGAGGTCAAAGAATTTGTAAAATGATTTTGGTTTAATTCCACAGCTTAAATTTCTTACAAGGCATATAGAGATTGCATATTTCCTACACATTAGAATATAATATGATTAGGGATATGAATGAACCAGACACTTATCGAGCCAGACTTGTTTAAGCTCTATTAAGCTTGAGCTCGAGCTCGAGCTCGAGCTCGGCTCGTTTAGAGTTTGTGATGTTGAGCTCGAGCTAAGCTCCTTTAAGATTTATGAAGCTCGGGTCAGCTCGTTAGGCTTGTTTATGCTAGGCTCGTTTAGGGTCAAGTATTATCTTTATTTTTTTTACTAAAATGATATATATAAGTATTATCTAGGCTTGAGCTCGTAAAGGCTCGGCTCGTTTCAAGCTTTTAACGATCTAAGCTCCAATAGCTCACGAGTAGCTCGGCTCGTTTACGTCCCTAACTATGATACCACAATTATACAAAAGAAAAAACAAAATGAATTTAACTTTTCAGGCCAAATCTATTACCTTTCAATTTCAAAGTTAAAACTATATTAACCATATGGAAATAAAATGAAATAATTGGAAATTTTGTTAAAAAATGGTTACATTTTAATAATATTAAATTATTGCAAAGTTATTAACTAAATACACGAAACACCAAGTTCGTGACTTGGAATGTAAGTTTAAAATTGATGAATGCTTATATTCACACATTTACATGACTAAATACACAACACTTTGTATACATTCATGCTTAAATGTTCCACAATGGACTTAATAGTGAAATATTTGCCAATATGTTTTAATCATGATAAAGATGCTTAATTCTCGTATTATCTTTATAATTTTAGGTTTGGCAAGTAATGGAGGATGGATGCAAAGTCTTGCAACACTGCCAAAGTGATATGAGGTAGACCCGAGATGGAAGATTTTGGTGAAAAGTTGGAGCAAAATGCAAGAAAAATATATAAATCCCTCAAGAGTTGGTGTCGAGACCTTGTCGCAACCTCCTCGTGCCCTCGGTTGTATGTCACTAGGTGCTCACACCCACGAGGAAAGTCACGACAGCCTTCTTTAAATTCCAGTGGCTACTGGAATTTTGCATCACTTGGTCGTGACCTGCTCGCAGCCTCGTCGTGGCCTTGAGGGCTGAATGAATTAATCGATTAGTCACGGCTTTAAATTAACACGGCCACTACCTGCCTCGCTACTTGCTCGCGACCGTGACACCTTCCTACACCCTTTTAAATGTGAAACGCAAAAAAGAAAAAAAACCCTACGTTCTTTTTGGAGCAGCGCAGCAGAAAATAACCCCTCCTCTCACGACATGGGGCACGTCGTCACCTCACGTGAGCTCGAAATTAGGCACGGGATCAACGTAATTCAAAGGAGAAAACAGTTTCTCGAGAGATAGAAGTGGGATAACCGTCATCATCTCACGACCTAGGGGCGATTTTAGGGATTGATTGGCGATCAGATAGCATGAAGGAAGCAACGAACCAGGAACAATATTAGTCAATTTCATCTTGTTTTAGGTATTTTCTTTCGAATTCTTATTGTTATTAGGTTTTAGAATTAGTCATGTGTGGCTAATTCTTCTTTCTAGCATTAATCACTTGAGATTTTGATGAATTATACCCAGAGCTTATTGACAACTATTCTCGACTTAATCTTATCATATTCGTTTGTTAATAGAATCGATGACAGGTGTTTCTCATTATAATCGAGAGTGGTTAGTGCTGGTGTTTTTAATTACTTGTTTTTATATAATTCAGTTTGCATGTTTAGTTTAGTTAATTAATCAAAACCCCCTTTTTCGTATTTGTAGTAATTCGTTGTTCTTGTACTGAAGTTGTCTAGTGATAAAAAGTTGATCCGAGTCTCTGTGGATTCGACCCGACTTGCCATTGCTACTATATTAATTTATAGTCGTTGTAGTAAAGTTGGTATTATTATTTAGTGGACTCGGCATCCGTCAAAAACATATAAGCGTGATAGTCTACAAACAGATATAATAATAAAAAATTATAAATAATACATAGTGATATAAATAACAATAATAGTAGGGTAAATTTTTTAAATAAAACATAGGTTCATACATGCATGATGAAAAAGAGTAACAATTGTTCAATTTTTTGTAGTCTTATCTATGTTTTATTATTGTCTAACATCTATGCAGTATACGTGTTAGTTTAAGAAAATAAACATACGAACTTATGAAACAATAGAAAGTAAACCTAGAAGTTTTAGCGCATTACTAAACAACATGAAAATTCATACAAAACACAAAAATATTCTCGAACAGAGAACACACACTCCAAATATGGACCCGTCCTTTAAGCAAATCCCGCACGAACATATGTAGTCAATCAATTTGCATTGAAACTCATTTAGAGTTTTATAAAGAAGATAAACATGAAAATACTTATTTAGAAAAGATTAACTGTAATTAATTAATTATGTTTCGATTTACACAAATTCTAAGATAGTAACTCACTTTCATAAGTGGTTATGGAATAGACTCCTTTACAAATTCAAAATTCAAAATATATTATTTTTAAAATTTGTGTCATAGATTACAACAAAGTTTACATTAAAACGTAGATAATAAATAATCGAACATAAATATAAAATTATATTTATACCAACAATTATATATATATATATATATATATATATTAAAAATTATGAAAAAAACTATAAACACATACAATTAAATACATTCATTATATATAAATATGTTTAATAATATTATAAGGGACAAGAGGTTGATGTCATCATTCTATTTTTAGAATTTTTCACATCAATTATCCTCCTAATTTATTTCAACAAATGGCTTAGGAATGAGTTATTTTCTCAAATGTTATTTTTAAGTGATTTAGTTTGTTAACACTTAAATATCTTAACAAAAACATGTATTTAAATCATTTAGTATATACATCTACCTATTTTCATGATTATTTATGTAAAAAGGTATACCAAGTTTTGGTGATGATATTATATATGGATTTATGTTTTTTAATAGATTTACTGCTATTTTATGAGATTTAATATCCCTGTATATGTTTTTATAATTGTGTTACCATATACTAGCTTAACACCCCGTGTATAAACACGGAGATGATTAAAGTTAATTTTAAACTTTTTTTAGGTTTTTTAGAGTAATATGTATAGAAAATAAAACTGTCAAACATACATAGAATATAGAAAGTATTTAACCGACAAAATTGAATCATTATCAAGACTTGAAAAATAATCCGTAGCTTCAACAATGGTGTTTAAAAGAAGTTAATTTTCGCCACATGATCAACCAATGTAGGTTTAGAAGAGTATGATGCAACCCTTAAATTTGAAATTATATAAATATCATCTTCTTCTAATTGACATTTGAACGTTGTTAGTAACATTTTTCATATAGGTTATCTTGTAAACCTGTTGAATATAATTATTTAAATAAAAAAATATTAATAGAAATTATGAAATATAAGCAAATATATATATATCATCAATGAAGAACATCTCAATGCTAGATTAATTTATTTGTTTTTCATTAAAGAACCTTTCACAAGAGAATTAATTTTACTTTGATGATACACTGATCGGATTCACCTTTTATGTTTTTTTAAACATGAATCTATTTCGTTTTGCACTATAACATTGTCAGCTTTAAAAATAGAAATCACCATCGAAAACAACAAAAAATAATTATAAAAGTTTTTTAATTTCATTTCACTATTTAGGTATATATTGTAGGATAATAAACATATATTATTTTTATTTTTAGATATTTACCAATACTAATCATCTAGAAATATGAAAAGTTTGAAAATTTTAAAAACTTAATTATCTAAATTTAATTTCAATTTTGAATAATTACACTTGCTACGAGAAAAGTAAATATATTGAAAATTGAAGGTTGTTATTGATATTTATTAAAGGGTTTTTTAAAAATTTATAAAACAAGGGTTGTGATTGAAAAAAAAAGTCTTACAAATAAGAAGGATGATGTCATCATCATTTTCTTTTAACAAGGTTATTAAATGTTAATATTCTCTAACATCGTAAACAATAAATGTTTATTTTATATACGAAATGTTAAATTAATATAATTTATAAAAACATCCATATATACTTTTATATAGTAAAAGTGCAACCGAACCGGTTGAAATCACAATGGAAAAGTTCAAAAAATGAAGGTGATTTGTAAACATGTTTGCAAAAACCAAGTCTTCATAATTACAATTCTACCCCTAGGCAACAGACAAAAATTAGAGTGTAAACTGTAAAGCTATAAATATAAATGGTTTTCATTGTTCATACTTTATTGTGTGCAAACCAATGTTAACTGTGTGTATAGATGATCATCTCCCCTTGCATAGGATACTGTTGTTGATTAGTATTATTATCATTATTTCATTCTTGCTTTAACTTTTAGTGTATGATTTTAATGTTATTAAAGTTGATGTTTATATTCGAAAAATACGATTTATTTAGCATATATCTAAAACCAATTTATATGTGTAAATATCAATAAAAACTTTAAAACTTACTGTTTATAAAAGAATTGATGATTTGATCTCTTAAGAGATATGATTGTATAGATGTATGTACCAATTTTAAGAGAGATGTTTTATATTGTTTTACGAAATCTTTTACTTATACTTTTATTTAAAAAAAATCGAGATATATATATATATATAAATATATATATATGAAAAAGTTCTTGCGAGAACCGCGGAAACCAATCTGAGCCGTCCAATTCCCCCTCCTTCAATGTCATTGCCCCACCCATGAATTCCTCACATGCATCCTGCCACACTTTACCCCTCCACGCTCACCATCCATGAAATTAACTTCCCATATTTAAAGAACGGCCGAGATTGGTTCTCGCGGTTCTCGTAATAACAACGGTTCTCGCATGAACCCTCCCATATATAGGAAGAAATTCATGCGAGAACCGTTGTTAGTGCGAGAACCGCGAGAACCAATCTGAGCCGTCCAATTCCCCCTCTTTCAATGTCATTGCCCACCCATGAATTCCTCACATGCACACTGCCACACTTTATCACTCCACGCTCTCCATCCATATAACTTCCCATATCCGAGGAACGACCGAGATTAGTGCGAGAACCTAGTTCTCGCGGTTCTCGCACTAACAACGGTTCTCGCATGAACCCTCCCCTATATATATATATATATATATATATATATATATATATATATATATATATATATATATATATATATATATATATATATATATATATATATATATATGGGAGGGTTCAAACGAGAACTGTTTTTCGTACGAGAACTGCGAGAACCCATCTCAGCCGTTCCTTGGATGTGGGAAGTTCATGGATGGAGAGCGTGGAGGGGATCAAGTGTGGCAGGGTGCGTGTGAGGAATTCATGGATGGACAATGACATTAAAGGAGGGGAAATTGGACGGCTGAGATTGGTTCTCGCAGTTCTTGTACGTAAAACAATTCTAGTTTGAACTTTTGTGTATAGATTCATCTCCCCTTGCATTGGATACTGTTGTTGATTAGTATTATTATCATTGTTTTATTCTTGCTTTAACTTTTAGTGTATGATTTTAATGTTATTAAAGTTGATGTTTATATTCGAAAAATACGATTTATTTAGCATATATCTAAAACCAATTTATAGGTGTAAATATCAATAAAAACTTTAAAACTTACTGTTTATAAAAGAATTGATGATTTGATCTCTTAAGATATATGATTTTATAGATGTATGTACCAATTTTAAGAGAGATGTTTTATATTGTTTTACGAAATCTTTTACTTATACTTTTATTTAAAAAAATTGATATATATATATATATATATATATATATATATATATATATATATATAAATTGGATCAATAAAGAACCCCTCCTTAAACAAAGAACCTAAATAACCAATCTGGACCTTTAGATCATGAATATCAATGGATGAGATTGATCGATGGCAAAACTGTAATTATTATGTATTAATTTAGGAAGAATAGGGCAAAAATGTAATTATCCCCCCCAATACCCACGATTTAAAAAAAAAAACCCCAAAAACTTTAAATTGCCATAACTTTTTAAGTTTTGTGAATCCATTCTTTTAGTTTTTTAATCCTCTTTCAAACAAGATCACCTTCCTATACTTTTCTAAAAAAAATTTTGAAAATGATTTTTTTTTTTCATTTTGGCGCTGTACAGAAAAACACCCCCTTTTTTTGCATTTTGGCAGCTCGTCGCTAATGAGCTGAATGTCGTCGCAAAAGGTTCGTCTCAGATCAGAAATTAGCGACGATGAAGTTAAATCTGTCGTCGCAGATAAGCAAAGTCGTCGCTAATGACATTGCAGTCGTCGCAAATGGTTCGTCTCAGATCATAAAATTTGCGTTTTTCGTTTTTTGCATTTTGCATGTTTATACGGATTTACGTTCTGCATTCTACATGTTTTTTGCATTCTGCATTTTTTTTTGCATTCTGCATGTTTTTTGCTTTCTTCATTCTTCAATTTGCATGTTTTTTGCATTTTGCATTCTTCATGTTTTTTGCATTTCTGCATTCTGCATGTGTTTTGCATTTTGCATTCTTTCATTCTGCATGTTTTTTGCATTCTGCATTCTTCATTCTGCATGTTTTTTGCATTTTGCATTCTGCATTCTTCATTCTGCATGTTATGTACATATTTTGCATTCTGCATGTTCTGTACAGATTTTGCATTTTGCATTTAAGTTTGAATGAACCCAGCTCAAAATGCAAATTACAGATTTTGCATTTTGCATTTAGGCTTGAATGAATCAAACATTTAAGAATTTTGCATTTTGGGCTTGAATGAACCCAACTCAAAATGCAAACTACGGATTTTCCATTTTGAGTTTGAATGAACCCAGCTCAAAATGCAAACTTTGCATTTGAAAAAAAAAAATTCAGAAATATATCAAGTCCGGTCTTGTTTGAAAGAGGACAAAAAACTGAATCTAATGGTATAATTTTTTTGTTAGAATTGTTAAAAACGAACGAGTTATGATCATTTAAAGTAATTGAGGTTTTTTTTTTAAGTTTGTTGGGGGGGATTTGCTTGGGGCTGTAGGCGCCGATTTTTTTTTTTTTTAATTTCCCTTTTTGCCCCTAGACTATGTGACACATGTCATCACCAGGGAGGTTCTTTAGGTTCTTTGTTTAAGGGAGGTTCTTTGTTTAACCTTACCCTATATATATATATATATATATATATATGAAAAAGTTTTTGCGAGAACCATTCTTAGTGCGAGAACCGCGGAAACCAATCTGAGCCGTCCAATTCCTCCTCCTTCAATGTGATTGCCCCATCCATGAATTCCTCACATGCACCCTGCCACACTTTATCCCTCCACGTTCACCATCCATGAAACTTCCCATATCTAAGGAACGGCCGAGATTGGTTCTCGCGGTTCTCGTACTAACAACGGTTCTCGCATGAACCCTCCCCTATATATATATAGGGGAGGGTTCAAACGAGAACCGTTTTTCGTACGAGAACTGCGAGAACCAATCTCAGCCGTTCCTTGGATGTGGGAAGTTCATGGATGGAGAGCGTGGAGGGGATCAAGTGTGGCAGGGTGAATGTGAGGAATTCATGGGTGGGCAATGACATTAAAAGAGGGGGAATTGGACGGCTGAGATTGATTCTCGCAGTTCTCGTACGTAAAACAGTTCTCATTTGAACTTTTGCCTATATATATATATATATATATATATATATATAAATTAATAGAAGAGGTGAGTAAATTGAAATTATTGGATTACATATGTCTTTCGATGTTGGCTTGACGGTTAGTGATGATGGCAAAGCTAGTTATAACTAAGGTGGTTATTAATGATTTAGTGATTCTGGGGTGACGGTTTGTGATTACAATAATACTAGTTATGATAGCTGATGCTTTTAAACCTTGCGTCTAATTTTTCAAATCTACAAAAAAACTCTCCTAATATATAATAAGGGGAGGGTTCAAATGAGAATTTATTTTTCGAACGAGAACTGTGAAAACAAATATTGACTCTTAATTAAAATAAAACAATGGCTAATAATTTTGACGGTTAATAATTGACTCATTAATGAGTAATGATCGGCTCATTAATGACGTATTAACGAGAAATATTTTGGGCAAATCAAGTCTCGCACATTAATGACTGTCTACCCGGACACAATTCACACTCGAGGAAAACATACATAAATGACCTAAATAGTAAATACCTCTATTAACGAGTCATTAACGATGTTACAAATAGTTCCCGCAATTCTCGTAAGAAAAACATTTTTCATTTGAACTTTTCTTTATATAACAAATATAACAAGATACTAATACTATATGTGTACAAAATAAAGTCAAGATTACCTAAAGGACTTAATTAAAAGGTTACAACATCAATTAGATCACACTAGTTATACTTTTCTAATTATCTCATAGTTTTTAAACCAAAGAAAGTTAAACTTTAATACTGTGGAAACACATAAACAGGACGATAAATCTTGTTATTTCTTGAGCTCAGTTATTCCTAATAACAAATCGTGAAGATGAGAAGGTTTCCAATCTCTTTCCCTTCGATTATATTGTTAAATTATAGAATTCTGTTTCTCCGTTGACATAATTAATGCCCAAGGCAATTCAACTGAGTCGGGTCAAATCATTTTTTTAAAGAAAAAAATAGAGAAATATATAAGGAAAAGAATGGTGATTAATGAGAAAGTTAGAATGGAGGTAAAAGACAAAATAATGATAAACTAAGTGAAACACCTATAGTAAAGACAAAATAACGTCTTATTTAGATGCTATATCAAGACAAAACTAGTAGTATAAATTATAGTACCTTACATTAAGGAAAAAAGCTTTTTCTATAATATATATTAAATAACAGCTACTATGACAACAAATAGATTTGTCTGATTGGTAGGCTGTTCATTTGTCACGTGGGAGGTGAGGGTTCGAATCTTGCCATTATCAATTTTTAAACTTCAAGTTTGTCACTTTGTCCTTATTAAACCTACGTTTTCCTTTGAAAAAATGAATTTCAAATTTTAAACCATTTTTTACTTCTTTTTAACTTCTATTTTCTTAAACATCGTGTCTATCTTTTTTTTAGTTTTTTTTCCTTAACGTAAATTTCATATATACAATCTTATTTTTTAACTTCCTTATTTCTTAAACATCGTGTCTACCTTTTTTTAGTTTTCTTTTGCTTAACGTAAATATCATATATACAATCTTATGTAAACAACATTTAATATATTTTAATTTATAGTTTTGATTAAGGTTAAAAATAGTTTAAACTCTATTTGATTTAAACTCTTAAACTTTTTCTAATATTTTAGCTTTAAAGCTTATGTTTATTTTGGTTAACCGTTAACCTTTACTCTTGAATTGTTTAATTATTAAAGTAAAAGTTTATTTTGATTTTACCATTAAACTTTATTTTAAGAATGAATTTTACGTAGGTATGTATCATATAGTTTGATCGTTGGGTCAATATGCAAATACGTTGTTATAGAACAATTGGATTTTTGACCTTGCAATTTTTGCCTTTTTTGGTAAGAAAAAATATTCTTAAACATCTGCTATTATTTATATTTTATAGACTAGCAAATAAGTCTTTAAAAAGAAAATATCACTTACAAATATATTTCAATAACAAAAATTTTGCACTAACTCAGTAATAATATGTTTTCTTAATCAAAGAAAAGATCACACTAATTTTATCCATAAGTAATATGTACATTTATTTAAGGTAAAACCATTCAAAAAAATTGAAGGTGTAAATGAGTAAAGGTTAGTTATGTTTTACTTTTCCCACAAAATGTATATTAATTATTTACTATTATTATTAAGTTAATATGGGCTTAGTGTATTATAATACTTGAAGTGGTTTTTTTTCAAAAAAAAACTAAATATAAAACTTGACAGGTAAATATAAGGTTTTTTTTACGATGAAAAAGTCAATTCTTTATTTATGAGATTTAACAAGGTAGCCATATGGAGAACCTGTGGCTGGATTGAATAAGATCACTTTTGACTCTTTTTATTTTATTATTCTTGCACCATGTCAGAATCTTAATCTTTTGATTATAATTTTCATCAACAGTTTAATATTCTTGGATGTGTTTTTATAAAATTGTTAATATATTATCATGCAGATCATCTAATCTTATGATTTATTATAATAACAGAATTTTAGATTTATGAAACCCCGCGCAACGCGCGGGCTCCAAATTCCTAGTTATGAACAATAAAGACTAATGACATAATTTTTCATTTTGAATGGCTAAATCAACATTTTTAAGTATATCTCATAGATAACTTAAACGTTTCAAAACTAACCCAAAAACTTAAATAGTAATCTAAATTCGATTGAAATCGACATAAAGTACCTAATCGACATAAAGTCATATAAGTTTATGGAAAGCTTTTTTTCAAAAGAAAATTCTTAAAGTCTATATTTTCTTAATTCTTAACTTCCGAAAATGATGTGTTCAATATCCTTTTACTTACCTTTCTGCTAATTTAATTAATACAAGTATTAAAATCAAGAGATGAAATAAATAAAAAGAATTAACAAATATCACATACCAATTATAAATAGTTAGTTGGATATAAATTTTTTTTATGAAAAATAATCAAAACACATATATTAGTGCATACTAAACAATATGATACATATATTTTCTCTTGTATATTGATTTTAATACATACTTTGATCGTTCAAGTAGAATGATAAGTAAACAAAATTATAACCAAGATATATATAAAATTAGTGTATCCATCCACCCTCATTCTCATTGTTAACGTTAGCATCCATTCTACTCCTATCATTCTAAACCCACATCCATCTTTCTCAACCACCTATGTATAGAGAGAGCTATTTACCAGCTAGTTGGATGCACACAATCGGAGTATATAAAATTATAAATTATAACCTACGTTTTTAGAAAAATATAAAAAAGTTAATGTTATAGGGTAAAATGTTAATACAGGAAAGTGGGACCCACAGGGGTTTTGATAGGGATCCAAATACAGTGACTGACGTTTGAGGGACCTCCTCCAAATCAGATACTGTCGTTATACGCCTACATACATCACCCACTCAAACATGGCCTTTCACTCCCCCCATTTCCATTCCTCTCCACAAGATCCTCTCTGCACTCTCAACAAACCCCCTACCCCTACCTAGGGTTCTTCATTTCTGCTCCCTAATTCAACCCTAGATCTCTTTCATTTACATCATGTAAGTTCGCATCTACTCTTGATCTACTTATAATCTACTTGCATCAGATTTTGTAGTTCGTTTCCCCATCGAAATCTCCGCTTTTGCATTCCCTATGCTCTTTTAATTTGTTATAATCTTTTTGTTATAATCTTATCCGTTTTCTTCAAGTTTAAACTGTCCATGCGAATCTGTATTTGTATGTGCGGTTTTAGTTCGGTGTTAGATGAAACTTGGTGAGCTTTTGAAAGCGATAGATCTCTTTTTTTGATGTTTACGGCTAGTGATTATATTAATCTCAGGAAGAATCATTGGAAAATATTATTCAAATCATGTTTATTTTGTTGTTATTTTGGTTTCTCTTATTGTTGGTGGTATGTCAATTCACACTTTGCAGCAAATCCAGTAATTTGTTGCATATTTGTTTTGATTGAATTACTGATGAATGATCTGCAAGTGGCTCTAAGTGAATTGAATAGTATTTTTTATTGGAAAAAAACTTGTTCACTAGCAACCTTCGTGGTCCAGTATAACCTGATTTTCTCTCATGAACTAATTTGGCCTTTGAGATGCGCACTATTTCGAAAGGTGCAATATTGGTAATTTCAAATCTTGCTGGTAAGTTATTCTAGTAATATATCCAATAATTTGTAATTTAAACTAGATTCCGAAGAGTATTTTGAATTTGTTATGTTTAATTTGTAGAAATGTTTGGTGTGCATAGGCTTCAGGGTTGTATCAGCTGATTGTTAAAGGTCATTTAGTTTTAAGAAACAGAATTACTGTATATTATGTTGGGATATGAGAACTAAATATTGGTACTATGTTATTTTTGCTACACTAACTTTTCTAAATTATTATTATCATTGTTCCATACTTTCTTTGATACAAGTATGCAGAAAAGATTGATATCATTTCCTCCAGTTAAGAAAAGTCAATTATGTTCAACTAAAGTTTTGAGCCGTGCTAAGCTTTCTATTTTGATCATGATTAAAGACAAAAAAATATTGATCTGGCTGATTTTGTTTTTCATTTGTCCAATTGCAGGATTCATTCCACTTTTGCTTTGCTTGAAAGTTACGGTGATATGTTCAGACCTGGATTCAGGTTCATAACCCATGGTTGAAGTCTGGGATTTGTATGTTTGTGTTTTGTGATTGATCCACCCATTTCGGGTATTCACAAAGCGATAGCCATTGAAGGACTAATACGTATTTGCAAGGTGCTAAAGTGATGGGTTCACTCTATGGTACCCATGAGATTGTTGAGTTGAAGGATGAACCTAACTTGCGTGATTTCTCCAATGACAAAGAGAAAAAGGCTCCTGGGTGCAGTAGATATTTGGAAGATGACATCAATAAGCTATTCGAGGGTATTAGTATGAGAAGTTCATTCAATGGTTCAAGCTTTTCTGATGAAACAGGTGGAGCCACACCAAGGAGAAACCCATCAAAGAAACCAATGAGGATGAGTTTATCATCGTCATCAGGGATCGGGTCTTCCGAGCCAGTGTCTCTAAAACAGGCTTTAAGGGGATTGTGCATTTCTCAAGCTTCAGAAATGGCTGCCATGAAAAGGCAATCAATGCCCTATAGCAACAGTGCACAGTCTACCCCGCGAATGAATCTTGAAAAGTCAACAAAAAGCGCAAGACCTCCAGTAAAGCTGAAGGAGGTCCTACTGGCACCAGAATCTGACAGTGGATCTTCAAATGAACCTGTACAAGAGAAGAAAATTATTTCAATTCCTTCACCACCTTCCAGTATTGAACCCAATGGTTCGTTGGAGTCGGTTAATTCTGAAGTTAATACAGTAAATAATTGTGATAAGAAAAATCATACACCAAGTAAGTCAACCCCAAAGTCGCGTTACAGAGGCAAGTCGGCAAGAACTTCACCTCGTGCTGTCAAGACAGTAATTCGGACCAAGACTCTTGTGAAGAAAAAGTCAAGACAACAGTTGACTTCAGCTACTCCTGCTTCTAATTCATCTGTAGCTGTAAATGTTAAAGTGGGCCCCGACACGAGCCAATTGATTTGCCAAAACTGCCATTGTGCTATAAAAGATGCAAAAACCGAGCGTGGTAAAGACTCGCCATCTCCTCTTTCTACAAGTAGTACCAATCTTATGAGCTATGGTAAAACCATAGCCTTACTACACAATAAAAAGAACTCAAAATATGGAGATAGAGGGGAGTTCACTCAAAGTTCAAATAGCAGCATATGTGAATACAGTAGTAGTACTAGCATTAGTGAAGAGAGAAATCTCAGTGGGTGTATTATCATGAATAGACCTCATATGTCAAAGGACATCAGATGGCAGGCAATCAATCATATTATGAACCAGTATGGATTTCTTGGATTGAGACATTTCAATCTGTTGAAAAAGCTTGGGTGTGGAGATATTGGTACGGTTTACCTTGCTGAATTAATTGGCACAAACTACCCGTTTGCTATAAAAGTTATGGACAATGAGTTCTTGGAAAGGAGACAAAAGATGCCTAGAGCCCATATGGAAAGAGAGATTTTGAGCATTTTGGATCACCCGTTTCTTCCTACTTTGTATGCTCATTTTGTTTCAGAGAACTTATCCTGCTTGGTTATGGAGTACTGCCCTGGTGGAGACCTGCATGTTCTCAGGCAGAAGCAGCCTGCCAGATTCTTCCACGAACAAGCAGCAAGGTAAGCCAGAACCTCCCATCTGTCCGTTCAACTCTATTTTTAATATTATGCATCTTCTTTCAAAACATAGATTTTCTTTAGTCAAGTTTAACAAAAAAATAGGAAAGATATGACGACATAACATGATACAGGAAGTAGTTCTCTATTTTTTTTACAATTAATTTGTCCTTTCAAACATGCAAGCATCAACTCTGTACATAATTAGATGATAAGTTGATTGCTTTGCTACTTTATCTTTTAGGTGTTTGGTTGTACATGTGTAATAATGTCAAGCCTAGATGTGGAAATTTTAACACTTTTACTTATGGATAGGTTGTGTTTTATCTTTAACAAATCAAACAAAGAAAAAAGCTAGAGGGGAAGGCCAAATGGGGTGAATTGCATCCAAAGTCTATTTAATTAATGTATACCATAAATAGTTTTATATGAAGTTTTGGAATCTTATTGTAATAAGTAATAATATGTACTTCATCGCTAACATAAACTTTCCATCTGTATGCAGATTCTATGTTGCTGAAGTCCTTCTTGCCCTGGAATACTTGCATATGCTTGGCATTGTATATAGAGACTTAAAACCCGAAAACATACTAGTTCGCGAAGATGGTCACATCATGGTCACAGATTTTGACCTTTCACTTCGGTGTTCTGTAAACCCAACTCTTCTCCAATCACCTTCACCTGGCCCAGTCGAGCCACCAAGGATGTCTGGCCCATGTGCCGGTTCGAGCTGCATAGATCCGTTTTGCATGAAACCCACATGTCAAGTCTCATGCTTCAGACCTAGAACCAAACACGCACCAAAAGGCAGGAAAACAAACCTAGCTACAATGAGCCGCTCATTACCACAGCTTGTGGCTGAGCCAACAGAAGCTCGATCCAACTCATTTGTTGGGACTCACGAGTATTTAGCTCCTGAGATCATTAAAGGAGAAGGCCATGGGAGTGCAGTCGATTGGTGGACGTTTGGAATCTTTCTTTATGAGCTTCTATATGGTAGAACACCCTTTAAGGGTCCTGGAAATGATGAGACCTTAGCCAATGTGATTTTGGAGAACCTGAGGTTTCCTGAAACGCCTCTTGTTAGTTTTCAGGCTCGAGATTTGATTAAAGGGTTATTAGTGAAAGAGCCACAAAACCGACTAGGGTCACAAAGAGGGGCGGCAGAACTCAAACAACACCCGTTTTTTGATGGTTTGAATTGGGCTTTGATACGGTGTGCATCTCCACCTGAGTTGCCTGAGCCATATGATGTCACACTTTCTAAGGCTGCCTCTTTGGAGAAAGCCAAGAAGTATTTGGACTACAACGGGTCTTCTGAAGGGCATCTGGAGTTTGAGTTGTTCTAGCAATACAGACCATCTTTGATCAATGTTGATGATACCTACTCAAGGCGGGTGTTGGCAAATGAGGAAATCCGGTCTCCATGGATTACAAAGTTAGCTGCTGCTATCAGCAGTAGCTGGGACATGGCTGGAACCTTAATCGGAGAATTTGTAAAAGTTATTGCCCGAGTTTTGATATTCTTAATCGGTGCAGTTGTATAAGTTATCACTTAGAGTAATGAAATTTCGATATATTTGCAGGACGAATATTGAGAGTTTTTAAGCGTTTTAGGGTTGGGTCGAGGGAAAATCAGTTAAACCCACAAGGGCAACAAAAACTGAACCATGATTGGACCGGTCTAAAACCTGTTGTATTCGGTTCACTTCATCGATCTATGGTTTCTCCAATCGGTTCACCATTGGGTCGAAAACCGCACTCACCCTTTTTGAAAAGTTAATCTGCTTATATATACAAATTAAAAATACCTTGAGGTTGTATTTGATTCGTGGTCCTGCTTGGGGACCAAGTTGGGTTGTACCAGTCTGGTTTTGGTTCTTTTATTACTCTTTTTGGGGTTTTGGTTTTAGTTTGGGTTACTTCGAGGGTTGTTAACGGATGAACGAACACTAACAGATAAATAAACGAATTTTTGTGTTCATGTTCGTTCGCTTAACTTTATCCGAACACAAACGAACAAACATATATACAAATATAATACAAATCCAACATTATTAGATATACACCAACTATATCTATGGATGTTATATTGTTATATATTTTATATGTTATATATTTAAATTATACAAATCCAACGTGATTAGATATAAAATCATTTATGTCATATATTTTTATGAGTTAAGCAAAGTCATTTATGCTTAACATTCTATTACTTTTAGTGGCTTAGTGGTTCAGTTTTGATCATAATCGACCCATACAAAATAATACTCGCCTCTGATGGTTTATAGATTTTACAAAATAATAAATGCTGCTTTGCAAAAAAAAAAAAAAAATACTCGCCTCTGATGGTTTATAGATTTTGGCTATCAAGTAGGAAAATGCTTATAAACAAACATTTATGAAAATATTTACAAAAAATAAGTGTTTTTACCTCTTTAAATAGAGCTAAACAGCGTTTTTTTTTTGTATTCAAACAATTGAAACTATTTATTTGAACAGGTGACAATTGTTCATATCGAAGGAAAATTTATAGAGGACATGGCAATGAGAGGTCTTGAATATCTACCAAGTGCAGTAATGGTTGATGAAATGATTACCAATAATCTCTACACGAGCAGTCATAATCTTTAAACCGATGAAAACGGTTATTATCTCTTACAATGATTTCTCTACCGGTTATACCCGAGATAAACTTAAAGGCACGATGACAATCTAAACAAATCCTTAAATTCTTGGTTATCCGAATGGGAACTCCTGGCGGGATTACACAGAGGCCAAACGCAAGAGCAATCTTTTCACTGTGATGCCAAACTTCTGATTCTCTTTCTTCTTCTTCCAAATCAAAGAGAGCCAATTTGGTATCAGAAACATATCCAGCAGCCTTCATTTCTGTCTTTAGCTTCGATAGCATTGCTTGGATTTCTGTGTTTCTTTCATGAGACGTGTCTTTTGCTTGAAACGAATGGACTGAATTCTTTACAGAGATCCAACTGCACCCTGCATTCTTCTTGATTCCTACATCTTTCATCTCCATTCTCACTAGATTTGCTTCCTCCCACCTGAACCAAATGTATAATTAGTTGCTTGTCTTCATGAACAATTGTAATAATGATAACAAGATCATCAATGAACGGTTTTGAGAGGATTTTTATACCTGCCAGCAGCAGCAAACATGTTTGAGAGGATGACATGGTTTCCAGAGTCCTGAGGATCCAACTGAAACAGATTATCAGCAGCCATCTTCCCTAACTCGTTATATCCATGCACTTTACACGCACTTAAAAGAGCTCCCCAGATAGAAACTGTAGGATAAAAAGGCATTTGTTTTATGAACTCAAAAGCTCGTTCCACCATTCCTGCTCGCCCTAACATATCAACTACACATGCATAATGTTCAATTCCTGGTTCAATCCCATATCTTGATTTCATCAAGTCAAATATACTCATGCCTGCTTTCACTGATCCAGCCCTGCTACATGCTGCTAAAACAGACACAAAAGTGACATAATTTGGTGCCATCTGAAGATTTCCACAGTTCATTTCATTGAACAATTGAAGGGCTGTGTCTGCATGTCCTAAATGTGCATAACCACCAAGTAAGGCATTCCAAGTGATGAGATTTCTTTCAGGCATTTCATCAAACATTCTCTCACAGTCTGCTATATTTCCACATTTAGCATACATGTCAACAACTGCACTTCCAACAAAGATATTGCCATCAATACATGCTTTGACAGCAAGTGCGTGGATCGACCTCCCCATTTCCAGGCCTGCAATCCCAGCACAAGCACTAAGAACACTTGAAACGATGAAGTCTTTCGGCTCTATGTTATTTCCCATTGCTTGGGAAAACAACATACAAGCTTTCTCTCCCTCATCATTTTGCTCATAAGCTGCCACCATGGAACACCAAGAAACATCATTACGTGTGCAAATGTGATCAAAAACCGAGTGAGCCGAACTTATATCCTTGCACTTTCCATAAAAATCAATCATCCCATTTGCAACAGACACTTGATGTTCATACCCGTATCGTATCACGAACCCATGAACTTGTTTACCTAGTTGCAGATACGAAGCATCAGAACAAGCATTTAGAACCACGCAAAATGTTATAGAACTGGGCTCTTCTCCACCAATCCTCCTTAATCTGATGAAAGCATCAATGGCTTTACGAGGTTTACCTTCAAGGACAGCATTTGATATATAAGCGTTCCATGTCGCAAGATTCTTCTCAGGCATTTCATCGAACACCTTATTGGCGTCTTCCTTGAGACCTGTTTTAGAGTACATATCAAAAGCACTACACCCAACAAATACATCACGTATTTGAGCTGTTTTAATAGCGAGTCCATGAAGCTGTCTTCCGGTCACCGGAGACCTAAGGGAGTTGCAAGCTTTGAAGGCGCAGGGGAAGGTGAAGTCGTTTGGTGGGATGGAATCATGGTGCATATTAGAAAAGTGAAGAAGGGCAGAGGAGAAGTGACCGTTTTGAACAGACCCAGAAATGAGGGCTGTCCAGGTGACGACGGAGCGATGTTGTGGAGGGATGAGGGAAAGCATGAGTTGGGCTGAATCAAGAAGGTCGAGTTTGGAATACATGTTAACGAGGTGGTTGCAGATGAAAGTGGGAAAAGGGAAGTCGATGGCTTTGATGATCTTGGCGTGTGTTGCCCGACCAACGACGGAGGAACGAGAAGAGACGGCTGTCTGAAGCAGCGACGCAAGCATATTCAGGGTGGCAGAAGACGCCATGACTACCGGAACTCATGACTTGTGTGCTCCTCGTGATTCTGTTCTAACATATTACACCCTTGTCAAATGATCATTGTTAAATCATTTCACTGTTCACATATCAATTTGAAACAGAGATTGACTAAAAAATGGAGACCTCAGCTCTAGCATGATCAACTCAGGCTGCTGACTCGTAAAAGAAAACAGAATCGGGGCTTACCTCTGGAATCTAATCCTTGGTCAGAGGAAGAAGAGTCGGGGGAGAAAGATTAGTTTCCGTTCGAATTTGAGTCGTGATCCTAGGTTTTTGTGTTGGAGCACCGGTGGTTAACTTACCCGCGCTTTACATCGAGAATTAATTATTTTTATTCAAGTTTGATTAGATTGTCTATTTACTATTATTTACTAAAAAACCTAAAACAAAATAATTTAAACCACATATGTAAAAATGGTAAATTGAATTTAGATATGAAACTTAAAACAATTGAATCACTTGAATTTTTTAAAAGTAATTTAGCGTACGTATATCTTAAAACTGTGTGAAATATTTAAATAATGAGAACCTATTTTACTGCTAACAAATGTGACTCGGATTATATCGAATGACAAGTACTCATATAATGAAAAACCACATAAAGTTAACTTAAAAAATAAATCCACACCCTATTATATCCAACGTGTAAGACTCTCATTTTAATAGGAAGCATACATGAAAAGAACTCAAAAACTTATATGGATAATTTGATTATTGAAAAACGAAAGTTGACAAAAATAAGAAGTAGATCTAGATGATAGAGAACATTTTCGAGATAAAAATGTGTCGTGTGTATTTTTGTTGTACAAATTAATTTATTTCATTGGAAGAATTTATGTAATATATTATATTAGCTTAACAAATACCTATGTAACTTTTTCTATATTTGTTGATCGTGTATTTTTTTTATCGTCCACTTTTTAAATTATGACACTTATGTTAATATAATGAATAAAAAGATGAGTAAAAATATATACCTCTTTTTTGTTATGGATTTCACCAAATTTAAAGTTTCATGTATCAAGTTCTACAAATTGAAAGTTCTAGCGTTTTAACTATGATTCGGTTATGAGAGACCCACATTCATATTATTTTGGTTTGAGGGATATTTATGTAGTATTATAAAAATAATTCTAAATAAATAATTTAGTTGACAATATACAGCTATAACAATATGTAATAAAAAATAATAGTCTATACTAATTGTAAATAATAGAGCATAAACAAACAACCCATTAAAAAAGTCATATATTAGAAAAGTTCAAAAAACAGAAATATATATTAGCCATGAATTGAATCTGGGGCAGTTGTACCAATCCACACATCCCTTGCCAATCATGCTGGACTGATTTCAGTAATCATTTTGGAAGGATAAATATATAGCGCTTTGGTTTTTGTTATATAAAACGACAAATTTATTTCCCGACAATTGTACGGTTATATAATATAATTGTTATTATTATTTTTATGGTATTATAATTCAAACATAAAAATTAACGGGAGAGAAGAAGAAAAAAGAAAATAATAATAATTTTAATTTTTTGTGTTTTCAAGTTAGAAAAATAAGGAAATTGAAAAAAAAAAGACATAAGTTTTTGTTTCCAAGTTAGATAGGAAATAAAGAAAAGAGATCATTTTACAATAATAGCATCATCTTTTAAAAATTGTTATTATGATTAAGAGTAATTTAGTCACTTAAGAAATCTCTGATACACGAAACTTTTTTTCTTTCCTTTCGAATCTCTTCTTTTCTTTCCAAATTAATATTCGGGAACACAGTGTAAAAGAAATTTCGTCTTCATAATTTGAGCCAAAACATAGAAGTTACGAATTCAAAACAAAACGGATCAATATCACCAAAAAAAATAGCAAAAGTGGCTATAGACGAACGCAAAACCTAAATACTCTAGTAGACCAATGCGAGCAATAGCATACCCTAACCGAGTAAATTATAAGTTTTTGCAATGAAACGAGTTTCCTAAATCATATTCAATCATTCACCTGATTACTAAGGAAAGTCCATCATAAATTAACAAGGATTTCAAGAAAGAATAACAAGAAAACTAACCTATTTTCTACCCAATACTCACAACTATTGAGTTTCTACAAGGAGACTCATGCTCACATATCATAACCTATTAAGTTTCTAAGAGCTCTAATACCATATTTGTAACACTCTGTTTTCGAAGACTACTCATATGAAACAAAACAGAGCAGAACTCTAAAAATTAATACCTCAAACAATTAATGCTTTGCTCTCGGTCTCTTTACACTTCAATTCCCTTGTAAACCTTTATACTATTGAAGAATGAAACTATCCACTTTTCCTTATACCCATATATGATAATTCAGACAACACTCTAAGCATCATTGGATAAATTTATAAAAATTCAACATGATATCAATTTTTTAAAACCCCTCCTAGTTGATCAGAAATGTGATGTTTGTTGCTGTAAGATCATATTTCAATATGGATAGGAACATTAATTCTTACAAGAACAAATCACATCATATGTGTCTATCTACAACAAACACTTTATAAAACACATCATTTAATTGAACAAAGATATAAGTTATCCTCTGGTGTTTAAGAGAAGAAAATAGTTTATTTACCAAACACAAAAAAGAAAACTAAATATATGTAAAAATTATTTACTAAATACTAATGCCTCAATGATGAGATTTAAAGAAGCTCCCGCTCTCACTCGAGTAAATCTTGAGTCGCTAAATTCTTCGGTTTTATGTTTTTTTAAATAGTGATTTTAACTGTCTTGAACACAACTACTATAAAAGATAAACAATCTTTACTCTATATCAACACAAATGAATTAAATCTCAAAAATTGTATGAGTTTAGGACTTATATATGATACTAATTGAGAAGCTCGATCATTAAAAAACAACCAGCTGCAACATCACAAATTGTCAAATCATAAAGCACTTAAATGTTCTAGAATAAAAAAAACCACCAAGTATGTTCTTAGTAGTTCAAAGTATGTGTTTTTGGTTGAGGCATTTATCAAACACACATGGTGTGCCCTATTAGCATGTCACTTAAGGCAAATCTATCTCTATCACAGTCTATGTTTTCTTAGTATTAATATCAAAGATAACCAATTTTCTAAAATGATGAGATCGATAACTAAAGGAAACACTTTTGTCAAGAATTCATGGTGTTGTAAGCCTTAAATTGAATAAACGAACTATAAAAGGGTTTCCCTTAGACAAGTTCATGGAAGGCTATCTATGAAATTTCTCAGCTGGGTAATCAAACAACCTTCTTTTCAACAACTCAAGGATCTTACTCACATTTACCGTATAATAATTGTTTATATTTATATATTAGTATAATCAAGGATGTATGCAACTCTATTCATAATTCATCAAAGTAAACATATTTTGTTTTGGCGAATAGGTCTATAGTTTTGTTTTTTGTATCTAATAAGGACTATTCGGTAATTTAATTTGATTTTCATCATAATTCTACGAAATTCATTACTTAACCTAAGGAATTATAATAAACTCCATAATAAAGAAATGTCAAGGAATTGGATGAATTCCATTTCCACTAGAAATTAAACCAAACAACGTGAGCCATGGAATGTCGTATTTCAATTTCTCCAATGCCTTTTCGTTTCGCAAACCAAACGACTTCCAAGTTAGATGCTTGTATACTTATAAATCATTTAACTAAGGGGAATTTTAATACTCATGTTGAACTAGTCTAGACGATCTAGGATTTTTAAAGACAATTGACTTTAAAAAGTGTTAACGACCTATGTGAACGATTAAAAAAATGAAAAGGTTTGTTTGGTTGATATGGGTGCGAGCAAGCTTATCTTCTATCTTCTAATATAAATAAAAGACTAATTTGAATTGAAATTATTGTACTATCATAGTCCTTTATTTGACAAATTAATTTTAATCGTATGATATTAACCATTCAGTTTGATTAAAATTGAAATTCGTTTTTGATTTTTCTTAGTCAAAATTAAATTCTGTTTTAACTTTAATTTAAATAAAAATTTTAGAATTAATTTCATTTATATCTTTCTTAAGTCCTAAAATATCATATTTGTTCACTCTAATTTACAAATATCATATTTACAATTTATAACATTGTTAGAATATCATATTTAATAAAAAATTTAGTTTTATGATTTTAAAATATATATTATACATTTTAAATTATTTTTAATTATAAGCAATAAAGACCTGACATATTACTCCTGATTGTAACAATAATTATCATAATCTGTACAAGATCTACAATCATGTCTCGTCGTATCATGATAACGCGTCTCTATTGTCATGTCTGCCCTCTTCACGTTGTTGATTCTACTGCTGGTCTAAATTTTAACGCTATATGTTATCATTTCCTAATTTTTTATTTCTTTAGCATACTATAATTATACTAATTTTTATTAATATTTAATACTTATAATTTTTAAACCGACTAGAAAACCAGTCTTTGGATTATATTTTAAAGAAAGGTGTAGATCGTTTTGGAATCGAGATTCGATTTAAACTAACGGCGTCAAGAACATTTGACAACAAGAATTATCGCCGGTTAGATATTTGGGTTTTGAAGAGAGTGTCTGCTTTAGCTTATCTAGGATTTTTTAAAGCTTTTTTATAAAAAATTTCCCGACTTATTTATCACAGCCGGCTTATTCTCTTTTTATGAATCACAATAAGATCAAAAGTAATAAATAAGCCAAAAAATTGTTAGCTTATGGGTATGTTTGGCGGAAATAGCTGGTAGCTGTAGCTGGAAGCTGGAAGCTGTTTATTTTATTTATATGTGTTCGGCAAATTAGTTGGTAGCTAGAGCTTAATAGTGTAAAATGACAAAAAAAAGACAAATTACGAAAATAGGAGGATTTATAACATAATTAAAAAGGGTATTTAGGTCATTTGGTATATAAAAAGATCCAGCTAATTTTAAAAAATATTTCAAGAAGTTTTTTATTTTAAAGCTTTTTTATTTAAAAAAAACCTTCAATTTTTTCATCCGAACTTTTAAACTCCGTGGGTTTAAAAAGTTTCAACAAACATCACCGAAAATCAGAAGAAACCGCCGTTCCTCTCCTTTACTCTCCGTTGGTGTAAACGATCCGCCATAACACGATCATCGTCCGGGTGTCTCAACTCGACGGAACCACCACTTCTTCAGCTTCGGTGTTATCTTCTCCGGTAACGGTCCTTTCTCTGCTTTCGGTTTACATCAGTTTCAAGTAATTCCTTATCTTTCCCTATCTTTTGGGAAACTTCTCAATCGCTGATTCATCTAGTATTTCCTGATTTTTTTGTTATCCATCTCGTACAAACTAAAACCTCTCTTAATTTCATTTTAGTATTTATGCTGCTTCTTACTTGTTACGATTTGGAAACCCTAAGTTTCGATTCGTAAACCCTTTACTTATAAGGATTTTATCTTGTATAATGCCCTACCCAACTTTATCTGCGGTTTAGGGTTTGAAATGTTCAAATGAAATGGTGTTTGGTTTAGCTTATTTAGATGGCTTATGTGTTTATTGTGTTATCGAATCACAGTGAACTAAAAACTTTTTTGGAGCTCGCCATATCAAGCTTACTAAGCTCAAATAAGCTCTTTTTGAAGCTCTTTCACATGAGCGTTCAAGCTTATTATATAATAACACAGTAAGTGGATAAGTCGTCTAAACAAGCTTACCAAGACACCCCCTAGGAATTAGAGACTTGCATACTACCTGTGGACTAGGTTAATAATATTGATTATTTAGGCCATGTTTGTTATGATGGAATGAGAGTAAGAATGGAAACATTCATTCCATTCCTATACTAAAAGGGTGTTTGTTTACCAAGAGGGAAAGGAAACAAGCATTCCAAAGGTAATTCTATTCCTCCTATTTCATTCCTTCCTTCAACCCCTTTTTTTGTTCATTCCATGTGCAAATGAGATTGAAAATGACTAATATACCCCAATATTTATTAATGATAATCTCGTAGTTTTGATATTTATCAATTTTTTTAAGACGTGTAAAGTACATTTAAAAAAATTTATATATGAATTTTTTAAATTTAAGTTATATCTATCTTTTAATACAAGGGCATTTTGGTCATAATTTTTTTATTGTATTTCATTTCAATGTCTATCTCTCTACCAAACATACTGCATTAATGATTCATTCCATTATGAGAAAGCAACCAAACATGCGGATGGAATGGTAATGAACTATTCAATTCCTTTGTCTATTTCATTCCTTTGTCATTTCTTTCCGTCCAACCAAACAGACCAAAGTATTGAACCACAAAAATTATATGCGTTTGTGTGATGGATATCTTGCTTAGTGTTGTGTTGAAGGAAGTACATAGTTTCTATTTACGGTTTTGGATTAATTAATGCAGTAAAAAAGATGCCTAAGGTGAAGACAAATCGGGTCAAATACCCGGAGGGATGGGAACTCGTGGAGCCAACTCTTAATGAATTACAGGCCAAGATGAGAGAAGGTTTGTTTATCCTTAGAAAAACCTCTAAGAGTATTTTCTTAGGAGTGTCAAGGGTTGCTTATTTAAACAACTTCCCTGTTTATTGTGTTTTTTTAGAAGCAGATAAGCAGCGCCACTTTTGAGTGTTTGTCTTAAGACAAGCTTATGACAAGTTTTCTTCAATAAACTATCTGAATACTTATTAAAACTGATCTTTCATGTTGGAGCCACATTTAAATCAGTAAATGTTTACCCTTAGGGTGAAATAACTTGTTTACAATAAACTGGTCATTTGCTTCTGCTGATGAGCATAAAGATATGCTGTTCAAATAAGTAATCCCACACACCCCTTTAGCCTTTTCTTTTCCATGTAATGGCCAAAAAATTTATCATGTGATGCCATTTCAATATCCTTTTCTGTTTCTTTTGTCAATTTCAATATAAAAAATCAACAATATGGTGCTTAATAACTTAATAATTAGGTCAGTGTGATGCGACAAGAGTTAAAAAATACCATCAGGTTTTGATCAACACACGAGTTTAGAACAATTTTTTTACTGGATGGAAGTGTCCGGTTGCATTGTGAATTGCCATGTCTTGTACATACCGACATAGCAGAGCATTGATGTACTCTTTTTTTCATTAATTGTACCAACATAACCACATACTTGATATGCCAATTTATTAATGTCTCTATTATCCTAAAGAACAAAACAAAAAAGACGAATAATCCCAAGTCTGTATCTAAGTTAATTCATAAAGGGAGAATTGTCATGCCTGTCACCACTGACCATAACTAGTTCCATATGGTCATTAGCAGGGTTATAGTTAAAAGTGTCATAAAATGGTGTGTTTTTCTAAGGAAAAAGTTAGATGGTTTTATAGTAGTTTGACAATATAGAAATTTGAGCAAGTTATGTAGCTATTATATGCCATTAATCCTCTTCAAATAAACATTACTTACACATCCCTTGTGATCGTAACAAATCATTGATGTTATCCCTTTGTTGTATCGGATTATACTTTCTTATCATTTCTGAAGTACTATGAAACAATGTTGGGAATCAAGCAATATATGATGCATTGTGTAATTGAATTTCTTTTCCAAAATGTACAGCTGAGAATGATCCACATGATGGGAAGAGAAAATGTGAAGCCCTATGGCCAATCTTTAAAATTGCACACCAAAAGAGTCGCTACATCTTTGATCTTTATCATCGTAGGAAAGAAATATCCCATGAGCTTTACGAGTTTTGTTTGGATCAAGGATATGCTGACCGTAATATCATCGCAAAATGGAAGAAGGCAAGATACCGTTTTCTTTTCTATTTATTTTTTTATTGGCTTTGTGTGACCCTGTTTTTGAAAAATCTTTCCATGGCCCTTATCAATGTCATTATACAATAGTTACAATGGCCTACAAGGTGTCTTTAAAATTTAAACAAATAGAGTACATAGACGTGGCAGTCTTGACCTGTTTACTTCTGAAAATGTTGATTTGGGTGATGTTTCATCTCTAACAAACAGGCGTAATAAGGTGAAAGTCACTACATTGTAATCAAGGTTTACCATTGACACCTTTGGTCACGTGAACTTCTTACAATTGCTTTTACCACTCAAATTTCAATAGTGTTTTAATGTTGTGAAATTTTAGTAAAGTACATGCCATGTAGTTCTTTTACAAGTTTTTTGCCATTTGAACCTTAAATTGCCTTTATCCTTTACCACTCAAGTTTCACCATCTTTTTGATGTTGTCAAATTTAGTGAAGTTCAAAATGCTAGTTTTTTTTCTTTCTACAAGTAAAGAGTCATAGTTTAGTTTATTATTTATTTTGTTAATACATATCATTGTCATTATATTTGTATTATCCTTTATATATAATACTTCTTTTTGGTTAAATTAAAGTAACTAGGTTGTGGTAAACATTCTGTAACGAAAAATCTTTCTGTATTTGTCAAGTTTCATATCTGTTCCAACACTGTTTCATTTAGGTCACCTGGTTCAAGTGTTCAACTAGTACTATGAAAATTTGACAACAAAAGGATGATGTGAAACTTGAGTCATCTAAGTGGAACAGTGATGAAACTTGGTTACTATTTATTAATATTTTGGAATAAAAAAGTTAATTAAAAAAGAAACAAGTGAAACAGATCAAGCAAGTCAAAAGTTGCTTGAAGTGTTCTTTCAAAAGGCAGAGCCTTATAAATAAATTATGCAAAAAAATGGATCATTACTGACAATAATATGATTTATTTAATCATAGTTGACACACTATTTGGATTTAAAAAAAAAAGTGTTTGACATCGACCAAACCCGGCTCGTTTGAAGAATTCCTCTTTTTAATTTTTACCTGTTACCTGTCCCGCTCTTTTTGCCACGTGTACTTATCATTAACATGTGTGTGTGTGTGTGAACATATGTTTTAGTATATCACAATGCATTCTCACGCTTTGTTATTAATTCAGCCCGGGTATGAACGTCTTTGCTGTTTAAGATGCATTCAACCACGTGATCACAACTTCCAGACAACATGTGTTTGTAGAGTGCCCAAGCACCTCAGGGAGGAGAAGGTGATTGAGTGCGTGCACTGCGGTTGCAAGGGCTGTGCTAGTGGAGATTGATACCTTGTATAAAACCGACTGTTTTTAAGGTGACTTTAATGCTTTTACTTTTATTATTTGCAAATTTCTTGAAACTGTGTTGCACATCACTGCCGACAACTATTTGGTCTAAATGATCATGTTATGTACTTGTGTACTTGACCATGTTAACATGTTGAAAAATACATTGTTGTTTTATGCAATTGACCCTTAGTACAATAAATTATTGTTTTTATATGCTTAAAATGTGTGGCTTCCCATTTTTGTCTGCCTGTTGAAATGATGTAATTACTTGAGCTTATAAAGGTATAGCTCGAGCTCTTGTCGAGTTTGTCGAGCCTTATTATATATGGAGGTGTGTTATATGAATATGAAATTATGAATTATGTTGCTCTTGGATATTATTACTGTTAGACTAATTTAAATTGTATTGTGCTCAATGGACAAAATTTGTCTTAATATATCCTAAATGAGTTCAGTTACAATATATTATGAAATAAGTAATGATTTTTTTGTGTAATTTTGCTATATAGTATGTATGGACTTACTCAACTACTCGAGTATTTTTTTAGTGTAACATTATATATCAGTTCACAATGAGTCGGTTTCGAGTAGCTCACGAGCTGTCTCAACTCGATTACACCCCTACGTCTTACTTAACTACTCGAGCTATTTAGTCTCTTACAGTAAAAGTTACCATCATCAAGATATAACATATTTACCTATGATGAAGATCGGCATAGAGTATATGGTCAATATAACCGAACTAATAAACAAATTGAAAAAGGGTTGGATTAAAACATTTTCTTGACTGTAACTTTTTAAGTAATTGTATACCAATTGCATAAATATCAAATCCACCACTTATAACTGATACATTATAATCATCATAACTTACGTAGAAAGTGTTTCTAAAATTATCACTTAGCACCCCATATCTATGTTGATGCATTAAATTCATACTAGAACCTAGGGATTAGCTTAGTTCTAAAACCGAACCGAACCGAATCGAACCCAAAAAAGTGAAATAAAAAATGACCCAACATAAGAACCAAGGACCAAATTATTTATTTCTTATTGGTTCACGTTAAAAACTGAACTTGGTGGATAAAAAACGGAAATAAAAGAAATATAGAAAACCGAAAACCAACCCGTAAATGTGTAAATCAGTCCAGTTCTGTTCTGGTTTCGATTAAAGACCAAGTTAAATCAGATCAAACATGTTTTGTACTCATCCATAACACAACCAAATAGTCTGTCCATCTAGTCATAATAATACTTGCCTTTATGAAAGTTAATCATTCAGCAATCACTATATGGACTAAATCCCCTTTAATTCCTAGATTAATTACAAGAAGTCACCTTGAAAACCATTTTAAGATTTTAAATTAATACATCCTCTAATTTGTTAACAAGTTGCAACATGTTTGCTTAACTAGTAAAACCATAAGCACATTTCTCCAGATTATCATGCCAAGTTTGTAAACTTAGTTGGACAATTTCCCAGATTAAGCTAAATTTCCAACTATAATAACATAACTATCTAACTAAAGTAGCATAAATAAAATATGTGTAGCCCATGATCATAAGTTTGTGTATATGATAGTAGTTCTATGTTTTTTTACTAAATAGTCGTTAATGTTCAATTCTATGATGTTTTTTTAGCGGTAGTAACAGCAGCAATGGTATGTATACCGGTGGCGATGGTGATCATCGGTGATGACACTGATGTAAAATGAAGAGAGGAGAAAATCAATGTAAAACATATTTAAGTATTTTACTCTTTTTATCATAAGAAAATCAACATGTTAATTAAGAACCAAATGGAGGGTTAAGATTGGTTATTGAATACACACACAATATATATCGGGTGGTTTTTAAGAACCAAAATTATTACAAGAATAACGAGAACGAATCTGAGTAACCCATTTATTTATTTTAATTATTTTGTTTTTCTTTTTAATAAAAAGGGTAAAATGATCAAGTACGCTCTAAGTTGATTTTCTAACTCCATTCAACACCACAACCGCCACCAATGACCACGATAAACACTAGCGACCGCACCATCGCCGTCGACGATTGACGTCGTGTTGCACTTCAACACATGTATAACCTATCAATATAAACCCACAAATGTGACCAACATTGTACCCAAAAGTATGGCTGCGTTTTTCGCTTGCATATGCGTAATATGTGTTTATTTTTTATTGGTTACACGTGTAATTTTTCAATGGGTGATCATATTTTGAGGTTGCATTTTTGCAATCTTTATGTAGATACAAAATTGAAATTTAAAGTTATTTCGTTTTCGTCAAGACGTACTTGTAATTTGTAAATACCTTTTAACGCCATTTTCTTTCATTATTCTATCTTACAATAGATAACTTAAATTAAAATATTTAATTTTATCTAATGAAGATAGTAAGTAATTTTTACTAATATATGATTTAATGTGATAGCAAACTAGAAAATGGTATGTTCATTTGCACTTATTTAAATTATGTTGTAATTATCATTAATATTCACATTAAAGTCTCAATAATTAGTATTAAATTAGTAGTTTACATGACCTTTTACTTGCTTACTAATTACTATATTATACAATATTTTTGAAAAGATTATACCATATCTGCACATATTTGCAATTGAATACAAACACATCCTTTCACACCATTACAAGTGAATATAACGTCTAAATTTAAGCCACAAGAGCATCATAACAACACAAAAGCTATGTTAGTTGTTATTCCAATTGACCATTCTATATTTATTAAAGATTGCTATATATCACACTGTCTTACAAATCTTATAAGGCCATATATGTTTCTACATCTTGAACGGTCCTTAAGTCATGATGCTTAACACTATAGAGCAAGACAGTAATATAAACACAATCTACAACAAAAGTGTATTGCTATCACTATAAAGTTACCGCTTCAATCCATTATTGCAGATGCAAAACAAACATCACGTTTATGAGTTTCTTATATCGTTACCATAAACATAAGAAACCAGGCTAGTATGTGTTAATAATTCACCTATTTAACAAGCGCACACAAACAATATAATACTTATATAATATTATTGTAATGATCTACAACTATATTGGGACACCAAAATACTTCACCACAATCTGTATGGAAACCTCAAACTACCATGTATGTAAAAACTATATACCAATAGTACATTCCACAAAAAATATAGCATTTACCAAAAAGTTTAAGGCAAAACTACTCCAGAACTTGTGCGATTTGTTTCTTCAATCTATTAACCTTGACATTTATACAAAACACACAACACACACTCACCTACGAGTTTGTGAGGTTGATGTTGCATTTGATGGAGATTTTTTCATGGGATTGTGGCTCAATTTGGGAGAAGTTATGTATGGAACTTAAAATTATCCCAAGAAATTATATCATGTCTGATAGAAGGAATGATAAGCCTTAAACACTTTTACATGTTTGAACAAGAAATCAACCGTAAGGAGGAGGAAATTAAAGAACAACATAATATATACTAATAATTAATGATGAAAGTACTAGTAATTATATATATATATATATATATATATATATATATATATATATATATATATATATATGATATTTTAGATTTGATAAACATTGCATATGCTCACTGTTTATACATAAACATTTCAATTTAAACCTTAACAGATTTGCACGAGGAAGGTAAAAAAGAACAAGTCATTTTAGCAAATAGGGCAACAACCGAAAAGTAAGTACCTAATATGCACATACAAACTAAACACAAAAGTATTTTGGAACACAGTGTTTGTATGTTACTAGCTTTACACCAACAATAGTGAACAATACAACAGCGGTTCACACAATGTCGTTCACAACTTTTGAGAGTACTACTAGAAAGAGATAGTTAACCGTATGGTTACATTGCAAAAGAAGTCCTGCCAACATCACAACAAAGCAAATCAATTTTTACAATTTGTGTAGAAGAATGGTGTAGATGCTCTCCTTACATTACAGTTAAGTAGCTTTCACTCTTTCGCTTGCAAATGTGTGGTTGGTAACTTAGTTTAAAAATAACATTAATATTGAACTAATTTAACCAACATATTATATATTGATCCGTGTTTATACGGGCTTGAAATCTAATTTATTTATATGTGAGGTTGTGTTTCGTATCTTGTTAATGATTTCATCCTGTGATAGATATATAGAGCGTTACTAGAACAAGTTTTGGTTTCTTTAATAAAAAAGAAAAATTAGTTTCTTGTGGGTGAAGGCATGGATCAAGGTTCAGCTTTCATAAATCGCATAAAGACATAAAAGTCTGGATGGGTAGTAACTTTAGGAGAAAGCACAAGACCCCCACCACCTAATTTAATACTGTAAGGTACTCTTTTGAGCTATATGTATATAAATACTGCAAATATTAATCTTGCATTTATACATCTTTATAATTGATCAATAATTATATTAGTAGTCTAGCTAATATTAAACTTTAAAGTCACATGTTAAATACCATGATCAAAATTGTTTTCCTTATCTTAAACTTTTAGACATAACTACTATCTTTTATTATTTAATAATATATACTATTATATAAATCATATAAGACTCTCTCCTTGTAACTTTTAAAAATTTCTTAAAATTATGTCAATATCTAATCTTCACTCTTCTTTTTATCTAAATTAATCTCATACACTCAATTTTTAACCATTTATCTCTCATACTAAACTTTAACTTTTTATTTATCTAAAATATATTCTCCTAATTAACACACTCTCTTATACAAACACAATTATTCACCCACATCAATATAATTTATCAAAATCTTATTAACTTCTCTCCTCTTATTTCATAAATATAATTTTTTTACTGTTTTTTAGAATTTATTTTTAAATTTATAAAATAGTTGATACAAGTATAAGAAAAGCTGGAAAAAACGGACACGTTGCTGAATTTTTTTCGTGACATTGAATTACGCATTACGTCATTGAAAACTACATGTTGCAAAACAGAAACTATTTACCGACGCAACATTGCGCGGATACATTGCTAGTAATATTATAAAGATTTAGTTTCAAAAAGTGTATCGAACTTATCACTTTTTGCTATTGTGTAAACCCTACTTTTTAAAACTATCATTCAATGTAGCCAACTTTAAAAAACTACCATTTAATGCATTCAACTTAGTATAGCAGGTCATGTGCTGATGTGGCGCCGGTTTTAATGACGTGACAGGTTACATGGCATGTGACATGGATTTTCAAATTAAAAGAATCAAAAAATTCAATCTGCAGCTTCTGCTTTGGTCGAATGGTCGACCACCACCACCAACTGCCATCAAGGGTTCTTTGGTGGTATCCATTTTCATCCTTTGTTTTGGACTTCCATCTGCAATTTCTGGTTTGTATTCATAATCTTCATCGAGGTTCATCTTCATCTTTGTTGAGGTTCATACTCATCTTCATCAAGGTTCATCTTCATACTCATCTTCATCGAGGTTTATCTTCATCTACAACTGGGTTCATATATAGGTTAGGCAACGATTCATATGGTTCATCTTTTTGAGATCTGGTTTTCATCTTCATCAGATCTGGGTTTCATCTTCATCAAATCTTGGTTATCTTCAAACATGATTTCGTCAAGGGTTAGCGATTTCATCTTCATCAGATTAGGTTTCATCTTCATTTGCATATGTTTCATCTTTGATTTGATTTCGTTCCATTTCCCACAACATGTTTACTCCTCAATTTAGGGTTCATGGTTTAAGGAATACAGGATTCAGGGTTCATATGCGATTTAGGTCCGATTAGGGATTCTCATATGCGATTTACAGCTTAATCCGATTAATCTGGAATCTGGGTTTTTCATATGCGATTTACAGAATTAAGTTTCATCTTCATATATCCCCGTTTTCGTCATCATCATCCTAATTCTTTTTAGTTCTAGATTGCTTCTTATTGATTATTACTAAGATTTCCATTTCTGGATTGTTTTTGTGGGGTTATATATATATGTTCTTCAATTGTAGATTCAAGTTGCTATTAAGGTTCTTAATATTACTTGAATGTCCATCTTCTCCATATAAGTTCATCTTCATGTTAACTTTTTTTAAATGGCTATCTATGTGGCATTTGGTTAATTCAAAAAATAAATAAAAAGGAATTAATTACTAGCAACCATTTTAAAAGGTAACCTGGGGTATTAAATGGTAGTTTTTAAAAGAATGATATACTAAATGATAGTTTTTAAAGTTGGGTATAAACAATAACAAAAATGTGACAACTTCTATACTTTTGGACACTAAAACCTATTTTAAAAATGGTTAAAAAGTTAGTTTGTTTAATTTATAAATTAAATTTTAATATTTTTACCAAAATGTCATAATTAATCTTAACCATCAATTAATCAATCGTGTGGTCCAGATTACTTCTCGCACTTTTTGTAAATAAAACTTTTTTTTGTATAAACCCTTGTCTAGTTGTCTATATATATATATATATATATATATATATATATATATATATATATATATATATATATATATATATATAGGGGAGGGTTCATGCGAGAACCGTTGTTAGTGCGAGAACCGCGAGAACCAATCTCAGCCGTTCCTTGGATATGGGAAGTATCATGGATGAAGAGCGTGATGGGATAGGGTGTGGCAGGGTGCATGTGAGGAATTCATGGGTGGGCAATGGTATTGAAGGAGGGGAAATTGGACGGCTTAGATTGGTTCTCGCGGTTCTCGCATGAACTTTTGTCTATATATATATATATATGGGAGGGTTCCATTGAGAACCGATTTTAGTGCGAGAACCTCGAGAACAAATCTTAGCCGTTGATTTGATAAGTGGAATTTATGGATGGAGAGCGTGGGGGGATCAAGCGTGGCAGGGTGTATGTGAGGAATTCATGGGTGGACAATGATATTGAAAGAGGGGGAATTAGATGGCTCAGATTGGTTCTTGCGGTTCTCGCAATAAAAATGATTCTCAATGAAACTTCTTCATATATATATATATATATATATATATATATATATATATATATATATATATATATATATATATATATATATATATATATATATATATATATATATATATAGGGAGGGTTCATGCGAGAACCGTTGTTAGTGCGAGAACCGCGAGAACCAATCTCAGCCGTTCCTTGGATATGGGAAGTTTTACGGATGGTGAGCATGGAGGGATAGAGTGTGGCATGGTGAGGAATTCATGGGTGGGCAATGACATAGAAGGAGGGGAAATTGGATGACTCAGATTGGTTGTCGCGGTTCCCGCACTAAGAATGGTTCTCGCATGAACTTTTTCATATATATATATATATATATATATATATATAGGGTAGGGATATTGTAAAAAGAGAATTAAGGTACAAAGAAGTAAGGAGAAATCTCAACCATTCAATTTCCTATAAACGCTCCTATAAAAATGGCTTTTTTCTTTTTTTCATTAATTATAAAAAAATACACAAAATGGCTTAATTGACCTTTTAAAAATTTAATTCCCTGATATTTAGGATACAGATTTTACGATGGTTTCTCCAGAATTAGTTTGATGTACATCGTTCTTCAGTGATGCACATCGTTCACCAGTAATTCACATCGTTCTCCTTCTCCATATGATGAATAAAAAACACAAATATCATCAATCATTCATCAGTCAACGTCACATTTGACAGAAAAAAATATATAAACTCCAATATGAATAATCAAAAAGAAATAAATATTGATTTAAAATACATGAATAACTCTAGATGATTAGTAACGAAGACATTTAATTTCTTATGAAGAATCACAGCAAAAAGACTACATTGGAAGAATATCAGAATAAAAAATGATGCACATTAAAATTGAAGCACAATCCACCCATTGTAGATGCACAAACTATATTTGATTCACAAATTACAATTAATACATAAATTACAAACATTTTAATGCACCAATTAAAAAATATTCATACTTTAATTTGATTCTGATGCACGGCTCAGCGGCGGTTAGATTCCGATGCACGGCTCGGCGGCGGTTTGATTCTGATGCACGGCGGCGGCGGCGTTGTACCAGGTGACGGTAGCCGGAGGACATAACAACGACGGCAAGGACACAACTCGCATGGTAGGCGACTGGCATGCGGTCGCCGATGGACATAACAGCACGGCGGCGGCGATGGATATGCTTCACATGGACAATAGTCGTTGGCGAAGAAGATTACGACAACCAGGGACGCAATCGGCGACTTTGTGAAAGGGAACGGTGGAAAACTTTGATTAGCTGCGGTGTAAAGATTATGCATCTATGTGGTGCGACGGAGCGGTGGAAATCTTCGATGGTGGCAGTGCGTATTGCTTTGATGGGGGGGGGGGGGGGGGAGCAGATATTAGGGTTTTCGTTTAGGGATGGGAGCGATGGCAGGGCATCAAATCGGCGATGGGAGCAGATATTAGGGTTTGCGTTTTCTCGATGACATGAGGGAGGGGGGCGAGATTTAGGAAGTTAAATGTGGGAACGTGGGTGTGGGTGGTGGGGGATTAGGAGAGAGACTTTTTTCTAAACTTCCAATTATACTTTTTTTATTTATTTATTTTTTTTTTTTAAATGTATGACACGTGTCAGGCTCATGTTTCTCCTTACTCTTTTTACCATAAAGTTCTTTTTATTTGATCCTGATTATATATATATATATATAAAAGCCAAAGTTAATTAATATGAAAAAGGAAAAAAATCTTTCTTTTCATTTAATTTAGCGGTAGATCACATGGTTCTAATAATAATATTATAACTGTTGGCATGACACACGAATGATTGAGTTTTGAAAGAAAAATGAAAGAATGTGGGGGTGTACTTTGCCTTGCTTTTTGTTCTTTATTTGATAAAGTTATAAAATGACGTCGATGACTCATTATTTAATATAAAAATATGATAAATTTTACTTAAAATAATATTATACATAACTACATTGATATTTTTTCTGATAATAAGACAAAATTATTCCAACCTTGAATTATATGTAAATATATCATGTGAATATGTGATCTTTAATAGTAAGTTAACAGGCTAACAGCGGTATGTAATATCCTCCTTTATAGCCTAATAGTTACGTTTGATGGTAAGTATCTATTTATTTATTTATTTATCTGTTATTTTATCTAAACATTGATTAATAACTGAATTATGACGTAAAAAAATGATAATATAAAATTTTATATATTTATGTGTTATTGGTGTCAGTAGATTCGCATTTATATGAAGGTCGTACATAACATCTCATTGGTGGATAATTAATTAAGTATGACCGCTTAATTGATTAACTGTATGTCAGTAAACAGGTGAATATATTGTGTATTTTAAAAAACAAAACCCAAGAACCGATTGTGGGTTGTTTTCCTTCTCTTTTGGTGCTTATCTCTTCATTCATGTGTGTCCTCTTTCCTTTGCTTGAGAAAGCCTCTAAGACCCACCCTTGATTCATTAAAAGTTTGTGTTGATTGTTACTAATTTAAGATTAGTATTTGTGCTCTTGAGTTGTTCTTGATAAGTTCTTGAAGTATTCTTGCAAAAACCCAAACTTAAATTTCTAGGGCTTATGTAGAATTGGGTTATTTGATGAATTGAAGTGTCCTTTGTGTTTAATGAGATGATGAGTTGGTTTGATGATGGATGTTATATATGGAGATATATGTGTTATTTGTACACTTTAAAATGAGAAGTTGATTTTGATGAACCATGTACATGTCAAGTTGATTTCTAAATGTTATAAATCATGTAAATAGGTTATATGCTAGTTGGGCATGTGTTTTATGATGATTACATGAGTTAGGCATGTTTGGTGCGTTTTGACCAGTTTGTGAAATAACTTGATTATTGGAGTTATTTGGGATTTGATTACTAATTTGTGTTGTGATGTGCTCTCAGGAAAGGAAAAGACTCGGTAACATTATACTATTAAGCTTGGTGTGTGGAGAACACAGATGAGTGAACTTTTAACTCACGGATAGTTATTGGTTGTCAAGGTTATGGTTGCAACGGTTTGTTTTGTTGATTTGATAGACTATTTAGTCTCATGATTGATTAACTGGTTATGTGTTAATTAATTGTTGAGTCCTTGATATGTGCACATGGTTGATGGAAGTCAGCTTGGCTGGGCTATGGGCGACTTGCTATCGAATAATCAGTATTAGATCTTTTAATGCATTCGTTGCAACTTAAGGGTATTATTGTGTGAGAATAGCAAATGGGCTATCGGGAAACCTTTGATAGGCCAACATTGTTTGCAGGTTCTGAAGAACCGCTAGTCCTCTGTGTTGCTTTCTTATTTGATATTTAAATCATTATTGTTGTAGCTGGTTTTATTTGTTGGTTAAACTTCCATTCACTTAGCTTTGAGCTAATCCCCCACCTTAAACTCAATTTTGCAGGTTTTTGTAAGTACAACTGTTGAGCTGGGAGTTAGTGTTCGTTTTGGGATTGTTTGACCGCACTCTGATATATTTTGACTGTTAAGCCTTTTGTATAACTATGTAACACTGATTTTGATATACTGGTCATTTGATGACAGTATGAATATTGTTTACGTATAATATCTATGTAAACACGTTGTATTTAATACTTTAAATGCTTCCGTAGTAAATTCGCTTAAAAAATAGCAGTGTTACACGGTAACCTAACTCTGACGTCCTTCTACGCATCATATATGTAGATTCTAACGATCTTTAAATTCTTACAACCCTCACACAAACTTTGATGATCTTCATAACCTATAATCATCACTTATCTCCGACCCATGAACCTCATACTAAACTCTGATTAACATAAAACAAACTTCTGATACCTTAGACAAACTCTAACAACCTTTATAAACCGCAACCGTCATCAGTCTCGAACACCTACAAGGTCACAACCCCCAAAAAAACTCATCTTAGACCACCCAACCATTCATGGATTCAATTTTCTTTTTATAATTAATACTGGGCCTTATTGAAATTAGATTTATTAGTGACGCTGAGACGATTTTGGGTGGAAGGATCCATTTTTAAGGGTGGCAACTCATCATTTTTAACTATAATTCCTAAAGCTGACGATCCTCAAAGACTTGGTGAATATAGACCAATGAATTTGATTGCGTGTTAATATAAAATTGTGTCTAAGATTCTCGCCTATCAGATCAAGAAGGTTATTAACGTACTCATCGTGAACGTACAAATGACATTAGATTGATGTTAGATGGGATCCTTATGGCTAGTTAAGTTATCAATGATGTAAAGAAAAATTGGAAGAAAGGGTTGATTTTTATAGTTAACTTGGAAAGGTCTATGACAGCTTTTCTCCTATGTAAAACTTGGTTCATATCTATCAAAGAAGAGGTGTTGATTGAAGACAACTTGTTCTAGAGTCCTACAGTATGGATATATCTGTTTATTTTATTTGGAAGAGGTGAGATAAGTTGTGTTTCAAAAATATGATTAAAATGAGACGGTCTTTGATATTCAGCTGAAACTTTTTCAATGGATTAGAACTAAGAAACCAAGTTCATCAAGGTAGCGTGAGTATCACCATGCTGGTTCCCGAAGGAGATCGCTATTACTTTTAAATTTCAATTTCCTATTGTTATTTCTAATTGCTCCTTGTTTAGTATTCTAGGCTGTGAGACCGGCCTGTTTGTAGTTGTGTTGAGTTAGCCTCTGGAATGATTATTCATCTTTTTACAGCTATATATATCGTAAAGGATATTGTTTTTTTCTTAGTGGTTTAATATAATCTCTATCTTTTTAAAAAGTAGAACAAGGTTTGGTTCTATTCACATGTTAAATGAACTATTTGAATAATTATACGACTCTTAGAATTAATTCTATTAATTCATATTTTACAAATTAAGTGAACATGATTAATTTAACGGTGTGATTAAGATTTAATTTCTAGGGGGAAAAAACCAATCAAGCACCTTAAGGAGCATGCTTGGGGACGCAATATATAATGTGGTCCCGCTTATATTTATCTTTAAGACCATGTGCATCCATTACACCCTTCACACAGCCACATCAGCATCCCACCATTTTCTCATCACATCACACAAACCCCTGCATCCATCACATGCTTCACATCACAAAAAAAACACCTCTCTCTCTCACGAATCTCCCTCACTTGCGCGACCCGGCTCACGTATGTGAGCGTGAGCAGCCCCTAACGCACTTGTGCGATGGTGTTGAAGCTTGTGATGGGCTCTCACGAGCTCCATCACACAACCGATGCACCCGGTCTAATCCCAAAAGCTAAATGAACACTACTATTTATTTTTTAATTATATTATAGATTTGTTGTATTATAAAATTAGTAATTATGTAAGAAGTTTTTCAAATTAACTAAGATCATGCATATAGCATATGGTTCATGGTTTATGGTCGTATGTGTATATGAGTTTGTGGTAAACATTTGTTTTAGTATTTTGTAATCCTAAACATGTTGGTATGTTATCATGAGAATATTGGTTGCTAATACATGTTATTATTAGAAACTTACATCTTCTCACTGTGCTGGATGATCTGAAGCTTTAACAGTAGTTCAGTGTCAGTATCATTTGGTCATTATTCATAGAATAGTTGTGCCTTAAAAGGATGAGCCAAATTAAGCATACAACAACTAAAGGTTAAAAACAGTTAAATCAAACCGAATTAGTTTTAAGCGGTTTGATTTGATTAGTTTAATAGTTCAACTTGGTTTAATTTGTCGGTTTGTTAAAAACAGTTAAACATTAGAGTTTGAAGATATATTGAAGTAGACTGCATATTAAGAATATATACTTGAATGAAGAAGACGATATTCCTCTTATTATTTATAGGCAGGAGATAGATCGAACGGTATCACCGGGCAATTGGTTGCGGTTGCTCAACAACCAACTATCCATATTATTTATCACTCATTAACATTTAATTTAAAATATATAATAACCTACCATTTCTTCACAAAAAGGTTGTTTACGCCCGGTTAACTCTGCGCCCGGGATCCTTTGGATTCTAGTATTGTATAGTGTGTGTGTGTATATATATATATATATATATATATATATATATATATATATATATTATATATATATATATATATATATATATATATATATATATATATATATATATGTATAAGTGATATTAAATAAAAATAGAATTAAGGTATAAAATGTAGAGAGAAATATGCACTTGACAAATGACACAACTAGTAAAAGGGTAAAATAAGTACTTTTGAAAAAATCTAAAATTCTCTCTCCCCTATCCACTATCCCACATTCAATTCATTTGATTAGTCATGTCTCTTACCAATCACCCCTCACGCAAACCCTACCATCGTCTGCCTGTGTGCCTCCTTCCCCTCAAGAAAACCCTAATCATCCACTGCCATGAGCCGCCTCATCGCCGCTCTCGTGTTGCGCCATCGTCGGATGTAATCTTATTCTCTTGACGTCGCCGCTGCTCTGCATGGATCGCTTCTAGATCTACCCTAATAGTCCATACTTAATTCTTAGTCCTAAGAGACTAATTTTAGCCTTTAGATCAGCCCCATTAATGGTCCAAATTGAATTTTAAAATTTTGAACGGAGTAACATTTTCGTAATTAACATGTGATGCTTTTACAATCACATGTGATTGTATACTGAATCACATGTGATTGAATATTAAAATTTGCGTACTACGTTTTTTATATGGACTTTATTGAACACAACTCTATTACTATTATAGTTAATAAAATAACAAACAAGACCACCATTGCTTACAACCATCATCACCACTCACCACCCCCAAAATTGTTGCCACCCATGATTGGTGGTGGCTGCAATCAATAATGATGATGGTTCGGTGGTGGTGGATCGACTTGACGGCATCGGGTATTGGTGGCGGCTAGTGGAAGCAACATCGTTAATCTGTGGTGAAGACAACGATAACGATGGTTAGTGTTGGCATTGATTTTTACGGCTTGCCCATTTGAACTCATAGCAATCCAGTTCCAATTTAGGGCTCATGTGTGTCATTTGAACATATCTAACATTCACAAACCGAGCTGTTTCTTGAAACTTCAAGTTTGTATAAATGAGAGAGAATTGACTTCTTTCTCCTAGCAGTCTCTAAGTGCTTTCCCAAAATTTAGTACTCAATCCATTTTTTACTTAAACCAATTATCTATTAAGAATTTCAGCTTTCTAATATCTTTAAAAAATAATTAAACTACTTTCTAACATCTTTGTCACGTGGAGCTTGAGTATGCTTAAAAAGCACCATCTTTGCCATCAAGTTAAGAGATTACTTTGTGCCAAGGACAATTGTGTTCAAGAAAAATATTTTAGAAAGAAGACTTTCGGTTTTTAATCCACTTGAATTCTTGTTTGAAATAGATTTTGACCAATTGACTCGCACAAATCGGTCAAATAACTCGGACTATTATTCTTTAATTATGAGTAGTACTCATCTTTCTCTCTCTCCTCCAGTTACTGTCTCTTACATAGTTAAAAAGAAAGAAAAGAGATTGATGAGGTCGGGTTGGGGAAACAAACTCCCTAACCCGAAGGAGGGCGTAGCGGTCAACTCAAGACAACCTGAGAAGCCCGATGATCTACCTAACCACTTTAGGTATCCCGGTACGCAAGACCTTTATCGCTTTTAACCTATTAATTATAGACAAAGGAGCTTGAAATAGTGTGAGAAAAGAACATAGGTCATCCTAGAATCACCTTTGTGAGGGTAAACATCAGGGGCGGATTTACAGCCACACATACCCTTTAAAAAATATTTTAGTGTTAATTTTTTAAATTTTTTTATTTTTTATATAAAAAGTAGTTACAATGTTTATCTTCTACAAGAAATATTTGTATAGTGTATACCCTTAAACAAATTTCTAAATCCGCCACTGGTAAACATTCCACTAATTAATAATAACTTTGTTTTTAATATAACTGTTGTCACACCCCGCCAAGGCGGAAACGCGAGGCGTGACGGAGAGGATCGTCATAACACATTGTTAAGTTAATAGAGAAATTTCTAAATGCAATAATCCAACGTGTCACGACGTTCCCCGACACAAGAGGGGACTTGTGCCGCATTAGGTCGATATTCACGGCAAACATAGTCAAGAGAATTAAACACAAATAGTAAAACCCACAACCCGGGTCAAGTTCACGGGACAACATGTCCAAATAATCAAAAGTAGCATAGATCCAAATATTTAATCCCAAAGTAAATGTGTTTAATTGTGCAAGCACTTGATAAGTCCAGCTAAGGTCCACCTACTAGACACCTAACTTCCTCAAGCATTGTTATTCGCATTACCTGAAAATAGACACTCGAAAACGTCAACATAATGTTGGTGAGCTCGTAGGTTTAAGAAAATAGTATAGTTGCCGTGTAAAGTGTTTAAGTAGGACAATATGTGCACGTATGGCATGTAAAGCGTGTAGACGTTGTACCAACATCCAATCCACCAGGTTCAATAGGAATCAATAGGAATCAACCATAGTTATCCAAGCAGTTATTATCGCATACCCAGCTGGAGCATAAACCGTTGGCTCATAGGAATATAGAAATCAATAGTCATCAACCAACAACAAGTGTTCTATGCATATACGTCACGTAAGTTGTCCAAAAGAAATAAGAAATAGTTATCACGGCATAAAAGTTTAAAAGAGAGTTTGAGTGTCATTTCCCCCCGAAAAATATAATAAAAAGGGGCCACGAGTACTCACCTTAGTCTCAAACGGAATTAACCTTGCAAAGAACGGGTACGGGATCTACAACAAGTATAATGCACATAAGTCTCATGCTTAAGTGTTTAAACTTTCTAATGTAGCCTAAAGACATGTGAAGTGACCCTATATGATCCTATGCCACGTGCACGTTACTGATTTTAATAAACTGACTTTAAACAATTTTAAAACAACACAAACGACCAAAATAAAATCCCAGAATTTAAATACATAAAGTTAATTGCTTTGACTAATTTCTGGAATTTTTTCCAAAATTTAATAATTTGATTACCTATTTTTAAATTTTCGAGAACTCAACTCTGCCAGAAATCTAACTGTACCAGCGCAACAAGAAGTTCGAATTTTATAAAAATATTAGAAGATAACCAAAAATTATGAATTTTTTGTAGAAAACCCTAAACTCATCAAACTTGCTACTGTAAAAATTTCAATCGAGAATTCGAAGGTTTAGGCCAATTTAAAAATCGAAACTTTTGACCCTAAATCCACCGAACATACTGTCAGTTTGCGCACCTAAACGGTAAAATCCATTTGACAGACCATACGACCTTCAAAAATTACAAACATTGGTTTCGGTGAATCTAGACTCAAAACACTACATTCTAGACAAAAGAATCGACGAAAAATCTTACGAATTGACTCTGATATGGCCTCCCAAACGTAACCCTAGTTTACTGTCAGAAACTGTTTTGAAAAGAAACCCTCTTTGAAGGATAAAGATCCAACCTTTATCATCTAAAACCCTTAAATAACTCATAAAAAAAAACGTTTTTGAACATTATATGATGATCATGGACAGATCCTATGGATTTTAGAATGATAAAAAAAAACATGAAACAAGAAGAGGAATGAATGTAGAACAAAGATTGTTGTTTACCTTGAATGCTAAGAACAAAACCCTAGAAAAGCTTGAAACTTGAACTCTTGTTCTTGAATGAAGATCAACAATGGAGAATGGTGTGTGTGTATGATAAAAATCGAATGAGAGAATGGGGGAGGGAAGGTCTCGGCCGAATGGAGTATAAGGGAAGGGTAGGGTTTGTTTAGTTTTAAATAAGATAAGGATTAAGGGTTTAATTTAAATTTCAAATAATTAAAATACATATCCTACATCCAAACTTATCTAATGTTTAAAAAAAAAAAAGTTTATTTTATAGGTATTTATATATATCCGAAAATTATTAACATAAATATAGATATATATATAATATTATTATTATTATTAAAACAATATAAGTTGGTAAAGATGTGGCTTTCTAGTGAAGTTATCTAAAAGGATGTCTAACTAAACCCTAAAACAACTTAGGTTAAACCTAATTTTCTATGATTTATAATACTACTAATATACTATAAATGCTATATATAACCTAAAATATAACCGAGCAAAATTTAAGAATTAAAAACGTGTGGTTTAAAGGACTAACCAAAATTTTGGTGACGGATGTCACAGTATCCCCCACTTGAGAGAATTTCGTCCCGAAATTCAGCTTGTACAGCTATTAAAGTGAACCAAGTGTTCGGTCTGACAATTAGGCTTATGACTAGATTGACTCGAAAAGGAATGTACTAAACTTTAAGTGTGGTCAGGATGGGAATGAGTCTTTGAATTGATTATTTGCTTACTTGTTTATTTATGATTGGTAGTTCTACATCTTTCGGTAAGTGCTTACCTAAAGTTAGGTAACTGGGTTTCTTGGAAATTGTTTTGATGGTTGTCATACTTGTTTTTTTAACCGTTAGTACAAAATGATTCCGAAACAGATTTGAGGGACGTGAGTAGATTATGTCATGATATTAGAATGGTTTAGTTTTAGTGGTATAAGAAAGCTTCATACAACCACTTAAGAAATCGGTGTAATCCCCTAAGATTATGGTACGATGGATGTCCTGGTTGGTGGTAGACGTTCACGAGTATACTAACTAGCTTGGTATTAGGTTAACCCAAAAGGATTCTATTCGTGATGTCGTTGATGATGCTGGTGTCAAGGATGAACCTTAAGGTGGAAAAGAAATGGAAAATGAATTCTATAGCTACAAGGATAGCAAGGAAGAATGATTAGAAAGGTTTGATGGTTCAAAACATCACTGATCTGGTAGTGATGATCGAGATGGACCTGTGAAATCTCGTGTAATTTTTTTTTTAATTTTTTACTAAGTCTATCTGATGATGAAGGTGCGCCTAAGGAGTATGTTTCAAGCTGTTGAGATTTTTTTTTCTTTAGCTATGGATATCCCGATTGAAAATACTGCAAGGGACTGATGTTGTTTTGATCGCAGCAGGTAAATACAAAATCAGTGAGGCATTTGGTTGCTAAATAAAGTTATACAAGTCTTTTTCTGGGGTTAGGTAGTGCTCTAGTGACAGAGAAACCTATGCATTAATAGTTGTAATAGATAAATTTCAGTTAGATTGATGTTTATTCAAGATAGTGTTAATGACACTTAACGGTTAAATCATACAAAATTTGTTGATTAGAAGCGATTCCTATACAAATCTTTGAAGAGTGAGTTAAGGGATTGTGGACGTAAGTATAAGATATTACATTAGTGATCTTAGTGATGAACAGACGAAATTCACTAGTCTGCTAGACGTAGCAAGACTATTTAAGTTGAAAATCATATGAAAGGATGCATGTGGGACATGATATTATGTTCATTATTATATAAGTTTGATGAGTAATCAGATTGAATCCTAAGAATGGACGGAATTCCAAATGAAGTATTTAGGAAAAGGATGAAAACGAAGTTAGATTTGGAGTCTTAGTGGTAAAACCATTACTTGCGATGCGTTATTAGTTTTTTTTAAGTTTAAATTTAGTGATTAATTGTGGTCTACTTTCCCCCGAGGATTATTGACTGCTGTATGGGTACGCGAGACAATGGTGTGATGTTGCTAATAAGATAGATAAAGATTCATGTCTAGTTATAACTAAAGTGTATGATTTTGTAGAATTTTAGTTGAAATGGTAGATTAGATTCTAAGGAAGAAATCTTTTCAATTGAAGATAAATTGTGACATTATGATTTATTTATTTTTTTGAAGATGGATAACAACCAAATAAAGATTTAATAAGGAAGTAAAATTATAGGAAGTTTTTGATAAACCTGCTGAGATTGTATTATTAAGCATCAATGTTCGTTGAACATGTTCGAGATTTACTAGTTGTCTTATATATAATTATAACGGAAGGAAAAGAAGGACAAAAGGAGAAAAAGATGGACTTTAGGAGTTAAGCAGTGTTCAAAATAGTGGAGCGTGTGTGCATTGTAATCAGATTGACTAGGAAAGAAGAACAAGAGATCGAGTTCTAAAGTTATGAGTCTAAGTCTCTTGAGCCTACTAGGTATGAGTTTGAACTATATAACGTTTTATAAATCTTTGAGTACTATTGCTGGTGTGGGTACTGATGTCCTTCATCGATGAAATTATGATCTCAAGAGTATATGAGTATTTGTAACTTGTACAAATTGAAGATATGATATTTCTATTTGAAAGTATATTTAACTAGGATTTTAAAATTGGAGGTCTTCAATGTTTGGTGACTTCTTGTAAACTACGAAAAATCAAATGTAGTCTGGAGTTGTCCACCACGGGACTAATATTGTTGAGATCTCTAAAAGCTATACGCGTAGTACATTCTCATGTTTATTTGTGATCTTAAAATCAATTTAAGAGGAATTTGGGTCATTTGGTAGTTTTATGATACAGATTAATGTAAACCATCAGTGTTTAGCAAAAACTCATATTGAAATTTGATTAAATATAATCGACTATGCGTTGTAGTGAAGAATGTTGTCAGTATGTACGCTAGGAGTTATGCGCAGAAAAAAAAATGTACACTATGATCACATAGAATTGTAAGGATTAATTGGTAGTTCTTTTAAATTTTCTGATGTACCATGATATGTTTATGGTAGTCTTCAAGATAATATTCTTAATCATGTGGGCGTTTGAGAAAAATTACATGTGGTGAATAAGCTTGATGTAGATTTGTTTTATTTATTATTATTATTTTTTACTAGTAATTTTGTTTATATTTCTATCTTTAAATATTGCGGTTTTAAAGTTTGAGATACGGTATTTATTATTTTACTATATTTTAATTTTATAAATTTAATATGAAATCAATGAGTGAGGTGGGTGTGCATGAGCTCATTAGTAATAATTTTTTTTTTGGTGTGTTATGGGCGATTATTGACAAAAGTCTTTGAGAGTATATGGTGGTTATTTAGTTCTACCGAGTCGTTGTAATATCATAATGAATTCGGTCTCGTAGATAAACATAATAGTAATATCGGATACTTATGAGAATAAAATAGAATAGGATATCCTCGTAGAGGTCTTTAAGTTTCATGATAATTAGTAAAGTCGTTTGATAGAGGCTATGAAGAAGGGAGTGGCTCTTTAAATTAGAGAAGGTCTCGCAAAAGCACAACCGGTGTTTGCCCAATTACGTCGGGTTTGGGATTAATGGCCCGTATGTTGACCATGTGTTTAATAATATGTTATAGATTGTTGTGATTTTATTCTTACTTGGATTCTTGGGTTACTTCTAGCTTTCTGGGACACCATGTGAGTTCATCAGGTTTTCAAAACCGAGTACTAAGACATATGGTATTCTTATAAAGATGTAAGAGTAATCTACTTAGTTTGCTTAACATGTGTGTAAGTGATAGAATTGATGTCCGACATCATTATATGGATTATAGTTGTTCATTACACTTGACTTGGTTTGATCGATTAATTGAGTCTCACAGGCAACCTATTCCTACCTACAACCTTAGCTTGTTTCACAGGATGCTTCATAATACTTTAAGCGTCCTTGTGCTAGGTATGTGTGCATGGCGGTGATCAGGCGCAATGCATCCATACTTATCACAACTTCCCTTAAAGCACCATTGTTCATCCCGATCCAACAACTTATGCTGGTCCGTAAACCTACTATCATAAATTACTACACTACTTCCTATAGGGTTAGGTAGTTATGAACACTTAGTATGCATGATACGGAACCATATAGTCATTCGAATTACCGACCCTACTCTAACGCAACAATCAAACAAGAACATGCAATAAAGCTAGATCGGAATTCTAAGTCTATATGATTGTAACCACACGCATTATAAACATTCACAAAAACTCTTCCCTCTACCTAATATACCACATATAACATGGGAATATGAACAAGTAGTCATTCAAGGGATTCACGTATGACTGGCATGCCCAACAAGGGGTGTCACAAAATAATTTAAAGCTTCTGTGGTTCACCCGTAGGGGTATACAAATAGTATGTATTGTATTTCATAGGAATAAGGCATTGTATCAACATATGACATTCCAACTCGAAAGTAATTCTTGAGAATAACACCACTTTACTTATAGGTTAATACTTTTGCCACATACAAGAGGCTTCCACATATGCTTGATTTTGTATAGAAATGTGTAATCAAGTAAAGCGTGTTGTATAACACTAGGTATAAATACACGTTGTAGTTAGTAATCCGATCATAGCCTTCTATTCATGTATCAAGTTTTAAAGGATTCACGCCGAGAAAGGAAATAATTCACCAAAGAAGTAACTACTAGTAAAAACAAAATATAATGCAACTAGTTTAATGCCCGTGTAAACACACGGATAGCTATAATTAGAATTTAAATTTTATATTGACTTAGTTAAATATATGATAGTTTTATATGAAAGAAAAATGGAATATGCGTATTTCTTAAAAATTTAAAGAATTTATATAAATTTTAGCGTCATTTAAAATTAAATTATCTCAAGTTTATGAACGATATAAATCAAGTGTGAGTCTTTGAGTTAGTGGGAAGATGTTGCAATAGTAGAAGAACTTGAAAAACTCGCTTGAATAATATATCACGATATAAACTTAAATTACTGAAATACCCCTTAAATTCTCATGATAAATTGGCAAAACATGTTGCAATTTGATATATAGTATAATAGGAATTTCTAATTAAATTGATGAAAGTTAATATTTTATTATATTGAAAAAAAATATATGAGAAAAAAAAATTGTTTCATAAAAAACAAATAAAACGATGAATAAGTAGCAATATTTAAAAATAATTCATAAAGGAAATTTTCTTAACAAAATATATGTAAATTATCAACTTGATATTTGAAACAGGAACAAAAATTATAATTTTGCATATCATACACTTATTGTTTGAACTTAAGTTTTTTTTTTTTTTTTTTTTTGAAATTTAAATAATACTTTATTTATACTTTATCTCATATTAAAATTAAATTTAAATAAATTTTTTTTTGATTTAAAGTTAAAATTAAGTTATAATTTGACCAAGTAAAGTCAAAATTAAATTTCAATTTGGATCAAAATAAACGATTTTGGCGTCTACAGGTAAGCCGAAGCGTATGATTTGCGTGAGATTGAATGCACACATAGTTCCTATTATGCAACTATATGGGTACTTAGGTTATAGTCTAGGTCAATCCACCTAATTCTCTATAACCAATGGCTCTGATACCAATCTGTCACACCCCGCCAAGGCGGAAACGCGAGGCGTGACGGAGAGGATCGTCATAACACATTGTTAAGTTAATAGAGAAATTTCTAAATGCAATAATCCAACGTGTCACGACGTTCCCCGACACAAGAGGGGACTTGTGCCGCATTAGGTCGATATTCACGGCAAACATAGTCAAGAGAATTAAACACAAATAGTAAAACCCACAACCCGGGTCAAGTTCACGGGACAACATGTCCAAATAATCAAAAGTAGCATAGATCCAAATATTTAATCCCAAAGTAAATGTGTTTAATTGTGCAAGCACTTGATAAGTCCAGCTAAGGTCCACCTACTAGACACCTAACTTCCTCAAGCATTGTTATTCGCATTACCTGAAAATAGACACTCGAAAACGTCAACATAATGTTGGTGAGCTCGTAGGTTTAAGAAAATAGTATAGTTGCCGTGTAAAGTGTTTAAGTAGGACAATATGTGCACGTATGGCATGTAAAGCGTGTAGACGTTGTACCAACATCCAATCCACCAGGTTCAATAGGAATCAATAGGAATCAACCATAGTTATCCAAGCAGTTATTATCGCATACCCAGCTGGAGCATAAACCGTTGGCTCATAGGAATATAGAAATCAATAGTCATCAACCAACAACAAGTGTTCTATGCATATACGTCACGTAAGTTGTCCAAAAGAAATAAGAAATAGTTATCACGGCATAAAAGTTTAAAAGAGAGTTTGAGTGTCATTTTCCCCCGAAAAATATAATAAAAAGGGGCCACGAGTACTCACCTTAGTCTCAAACGGAATTAACCTTGCAAAGAACGGGTACGGGATCTACAACAAGTATAATGCACATAAGTCTCATGCTTAAGTGTTTAAACTTTCTAATGTAGCCTAAAGACATGTGAAGTGACCCTATATGATCCTATGCCACGTGCACGTTACTGATTTTAATAAACTGACTTTAAACAATTTTAAAACAACACAAACGACCAAAATAAAATCCCAGAATTTAAATACATAAAGTTAATTGCTTTGACTAATTTCTGGAATTTTTTCCAAAATTTAATAATTTGATTACCTATTTTTAAATTTTCGAGAACTCAACTCTGCCAGAAATCTAACTGTACCAGCGCAACAAGAAGTTCGAATTTTATAAAAATATTAGAAGATAACCAAAAATTATGAATTTTTTGTAGAAAACCCTAAACTCATCAAACTTGCTACTGTAAAAATTTCAATCGAGAATTCGAAGGTTTAGGCCAATTTAAAAATCGAAACTTTTGACCCTAAATCCACCGAACATACTGTCAGTTTGCGCACCTAAACGGTAAAATCCATTTGACAGACCATACGACCTTCAAAAATTACAAACATTGGTTTCGGTGAATCTAGACTCAAAACACTACATTCTAGACAAAAGAATCGACGAAAAATCTTACGAATTGACTCTGATATGGCCTCCCAAACGTAACCCTAGTTTACTGTCAGAAACTGTTTTGAAAAGAAACCCTCTTTGAAGGATAAAGATCCAACCTTTATCATCTAAAACCCTTAAATAACTCATAAAAAAAAACGTTTTTGAACATTATATGATGATCATGGACAGATCCTATGGATTTTAGAATGATAAAAAAAAACATGAAACAAGAAGAGGAATGAATGTAGAACAAAGATTGTTGTTTACCTTGAATGCTAAGAACAAAACCCTAGAAAAGCTTGAAACTTGAACTCTTGTTCTTGAATGAAGATCAACAATGGAGAATGGTGTGTGTGTATGATAAAAATCGAATGAGAGAATGGGGGAGGGAAGGTCTCGGCCGAATGGAGTATAAGGGAAGGGTAGGGTTTGTTTAGTTTTAAATAAGATAAGGATTAAGGGTTTAATTTAAATTTCAAATAATTAAAATACATATCCTACATCCAAACTTATCTAATGTTTAAAAAAAAAAAAGTTTATTTTATAGGTATTTATATATATCCGAAAATTATTAACATAAATATAGATATATATATAATATTATTATTATTATTAAAACAATATAAGTTGGTAAAGATGTGGCTTTCTAGTGAAGTTATCTAAAAGGATGTCTAACTAAACCCTAAAACAACTTAGGTTAAACCTAATTTTCTATGATTTATAATACTACTAATATACTATAAATGCTATATATAACCTAAAATATAACCGAGCAAAATTTAAGAATTAAAAACGTGTGGTTTAAAGGACTAACCAAAATTTTGGTGACGGATGTCACAGTATCCCCCACTTGAGAGAATTTCGTCCCGAAATTCAGCTTGTACAGCTATTAAAGTGAACCAAGTGTTCGGTCTGACAATTAGGCTTATGACTAGATTGACTCGAAAAGGAATGTACTAAACTTTAAGTGTGGTCAGGATGGGAATGAGTCTTTGAATTGATTATTTGCTTACTTGTTTATTTATGATTGGTAGTTCTACATCTTTCGGTAAGTGCTTACCTAAAGTTAGGTAACTGGGTTTCTTGGAAATTGTTTTGATGGTTGTCATACTTGTTTTTTTAACCGTTAGTACAAAATGATTCCGAAACAGATTTGAGGGACGTGAGTAGATTATGTCATGATATTAGAATGGTTTAGTTTTAGTGGTATAAGAAAGCTTCATACAACCACTTAAGAAATCGGTGTAATCCCCTAAGATTATGGTACGATGGATGTCCTGGTTGGTGGTAGACGTTCACGAGTATACTAACTAGCTTGGTATTAGGTTAACCCAAAAGGATTCTATTCGTGATGTCGTTGATGATGCTGGTGTCAAGGATGAACCTTAAGGTGGAAAAGAAATGGAAAATGAATTCTATAGCTACAAGGATAGCAAGGAAGAATGATTAGAAAGGTTTGATGGTTCAAAACATCACTGATCTGGTAGTGATGATCGAGATGGACCTGTGAAATCTCGTGTAATTTTTTTTTTAATTTTTTACTAAGTCTATCTGATGATGAAGGTGCGCCTAAGGAGTATGTTTCAAGCTGTTGAGATTTTTTTTTCTTTAGCTATGGATATCCCGATTGAAAATACTGCAAGGGACTGATGTTGTTTTGATCGCAGCAGGTAAATACAAAATCAGTGAGGCATTTGGTTGCTAAATAAAGTTATACAAGTCTTTTTCTGGGGTTAGGTAGTGCTCTAGTGACAGAGAAACCTATGCATTAATAGTTGTAATAGATAAATTTCAGTTAGATTGATGTTTATTCAAGATAGTGTTAATGACACTTAACGGTTAAATCATACAAAATTTGTTGATTAGAAGCGATTCCTATACAAATCTTTGAAGAGTGAGTTAAGGGATTGTGGACGTAAGTATAAGATATTACATTAGTGATCTTAGTGATGAACAGACGAAATTCACTAGTCTGCTAGACGTAGCAAGACTATTTAAGTTGAAAATCATATGAAAGGATGCATGTGGGACATGATATTATGTTCATTATTATATAAGTTTGATGAGTAATCAGATTGAATCCTAAGAATGGACGGAATTCCAAATGAAGTATTTAGGAAAAGGATGAAAACGAAGTTAGATTTGGAGTCTTAGTGGTAAAACCATTACTTGCGATGCGTTATTAGTTTTTTTTAAGTTTAAATTTAGTGATTAATTGTGGTCTACTTTCCCCCGAGGATTATTGACTGCTGTATGGGTACGCGAGACAATGGTGTGATGTTGCTAATAAGATAGATAAAGATTCATGTCTAGTTATAACTAAAGTGTATGATTTTGTAGAATTTTAGTTGAAATGGTAGATTAGATTCTAAGGAAGAAATCTTTTCAATTGAAGATAAATTGTGACATTATGATTTATTTATTTTTTTGAAGATGGATAACAACCAAATAAAGATTTAATAAGGAAGTAAAATTATAGGAAGTTTTTGATAAACCTGCTGAGATTGTATTATTAAGCATCAATGTTCGTTGAACATGTTCGAGATTTACTAGTTGTCTTATATATAATTATAACGGAAGGAAAAGAAGGACAAAAGGAGAAAAAGATGGACTTTAGGAGTTAAGCAGTGTTCAAAATAGTGGAGCGTGTGTGCATTGTAATCAGATTGACTAGGAAAGAAGAACAAGAGATCGAGTTCTAAAGTTATGAGTCTAAGTCTCTTGAGCCTACTAGGTATGAGTTTGAACTATATAACGTTTTATAAATCTTTGAGTACTATTGCTGGTGTGGGTACTGATGTCCTTCATCGATGAAATTATGATCTCAAGAGTATATGAGTATTTGTAACTTGTACAAATTGAAGATATGATATTTCTATTTGAAAGTATATTTAACTAGGATTTTAAAATTGGAGGTCTTCAATGTTTGGTGACTTCTTGTAAACTACGAAAAATCAAATGTAGTCTGGAGTTGTCCACCACGGGACTAATATTGTTGAGATCTCTAAAAGCTATACGCGTAGTACATTCTCATGTTTATTTGTGATCTTAAAATCAATTTAAGAGGAATTTGGGTCATTTGGTAGTTTTATGATACAGATTAATGTAAACCATCAGTGTTTAGCAAAAACTCATATTGAAATTTGATTAAATATAATCGACTATGCGTTGTAGTGAAGAATGTTGTCAGTATGTACGCTAGGAGTTATGCGCAGAAAAAAAAATGTACACTATGATCACATAGAATTGTAAGGATTAATTGGTAGTTCTTTTAAATTTTCTGATGTACCATGATATGTTTATGGTAGTCTTCAAGATAATATTCTTAATCATGTGGGCGTTTGAGAAAAATTACATGTGGTGAATAAGCTTGATGTAGATTTGTTTTATTTATTATTATTATTTTTTACTAGTAATTTTGTTTATATTTCTATCTTTAAATATTGCGGTTTTAAAGTTTGAGATACGGTATTTATTATTTTACTATATTTTAATTTTATAAATTTAATATGAAATCAATGAGTGAGGTGGGTGTGCATGAGCTCATTAGTAATAATTTTTTTTTTGGTGTGTTATGGGCGATTATTGACAAAAGTCTTTGAGAGTATATGGTGGTTATTTAGTTCTACCGAGTCGTTGTAATATCATAATGAATTCGGTCTCGTAGATAAACATAATAGTAATATCGGATACTTATGAGAATAAAATAGAATAGGATATCCTCGTAGAGGTCTTTAAGTTTCATGATAATTAGTAAAGTCGTTTGATAGAGGCTATGAAGAAGGGAGTGGCTCTTTAAATTAGAGAAGGTCTCGCAAAAGCACAACCGGTGTTTGCCCAATTACGTCGGGTTTGGGATTAATGGCCCGTATGTTGACCATGTGTTTAATAATATGTTATAGATTGTTGTGATTTTATTCTTACTTGGATTCTTGGGTTACTTCTAGCTTTCTGGGACACCATGTGAGTTCATCAGGTTTTCAAAACCGAGTACTAAGACATATGGTATTCTTATAAAGATGTAAGAGTAATCTACTTAGTTTGCTTAACATGTGTGTAAGTGATAGAATTGATGTCCGACATCATTATATGGATTATAGTTGTTCATTACACTTGACTTGGTTTGATCGATTAATTGAGTCTCACAGGCAACCTATTCCTACCTACAACCTTAGCTTGTTTCACAGGATGCTTCATAATACTTTAAGCGTCCTTGTGCTAGGTATGTGTGCATGGCGGTGATCAGGCGCAATGCATCCATACTTATCACAACTTCCCTTAAAGCACCATTGTTCATCCCGATCCAACAACTTATGCTGGTCCGTAAACCTACTATCATAAATTACTACACTACTTCCTATAGGGTTAGGTAGTTATGAACACTTAGTATGCATGATACGGAACCATATAGTCATTCGAATTACCGACCCTACTCTAACGCAACAATCAAACAAGAACATGCAATAAAGCTAGATCGGAATTCTAAGTCTATATGATTGTAACCACACGCATTATAAACATTCACAAAAACTCTTCCCTCTACCTAATATACCACATATAACATGGGAATATGAACAAGTAGTCATTCAAGGGATTCACGTATGACTGGCATGCCCAACAAGGGGTGTCACAAAATAATTTAAAGCTTCTGTGGTTCACCCGTAGGGGTATACAAATAGTATGTATTGTATTTCATAGGAATAAGGCATTGTATCAACATATGACATTCCAACTCGAAAGTAATTCTTGAGAATAACACCACTTTACTTATAGGTTAATACTTTTGCCACATACAAGAGGCTTCCACATATGCTTGATTTTGTATAGAAATGTGTAATCAAGTAAAGCGTGTTGTATAACACTAGGTATAAATACACGTTGTAGTTAGTAATCCGATCATAGCCTTCTATTCATGTATCAAGTTTTAAAGGATTCACGCCGAGAAAGGAAATAATTCACCAAAGAAGTAACTACTAGTAAAAACAAAATATAATGCAACTAGTTTAATGCCCGTGTAAACACACGGATAGCTATAATTAGAATTTAAATTTTATATTGACTTAGTTAAATATATGATAGTTTTATATGAAAGAAAAATGGAATATGCGTATTTCTTAAAAATTTAAAGAATTTATATAAATTTTAGCGTCATTTAAAATTAAATTATCTCAAGTTTATGAACGATATAAATCAAGTGTGAGTCTTTGAGTTAGTGGGAAGATGTTGCAATAGTAGAAGAACTTGAAAAACTCGCTTGAATAATATATCACGATATAAACTTAAATTACTGAAATACCCCTTAAATTCTCATGATAAATTGGCAAAACATGTTGCAATTTGATATATAGTATAATAGGAATTTCTAATTAAATTGATGAAAGTTAATATTTTATTATATTGAAAAAAAATATATGAGAAAAAAAAATTGTTTCATAAAAAACAAATAAAACGATGAATAAGTAGCAATATTTAAAAATAATTCATAAAGGAAATTTTCTTAACAAAATATATGTAAATTATCAACTTGATATTTGAAACAGGAACAAAAATTATAATTTTGCATATCATACACATATTGTTTGAACTTAAGTTTTTTTTTTTTTTTTTTTTTGAAATTTAAATAATACTTTATTTATACTTTATCTCATATTAAAATTAAATTTAAATAAATTTTTTTTTGATTTAAAGTTAAAATTAAGTTATAATTTGACCAAGTAAAGTCAAAATTAAATTTCAATTTGGATCAAAATAAACGATTTTGGCGTCTACAGGTAAGCCGAAGCGTATGATTTGCGTGAGATTGAATGCACACATAGTTCCTATTATGCAACTATATGGGTACTTAGGTTATAGTCTAGGTCAATCCACCTAATTCTCTATAACCAATGGCTCTGATACCAATCTGTCACACCCCGCCAAGGCGGAAACGCGAGGCGTGACGGAGAGGATCGTCATAACACATTGTTAAGTTAATAGAGAAATTTCTAAATGCAATAATCCAACGTGTCACGACGTTCCCCGACACAAGAGGGGACTTGTGCCGCATTAGGTCGATATTCACGGCAAACATAGTCAAGAGAATTAAACACAAATAGTAAAACCCACAACCCGGGTCAAGTTCACGGGACAACATGTCCAAATAATCAAAAGTAGCATAGATCCAAATATTTAATCCCAAAGTAAATGTGTTTAATTGTGCAAGCACTTGATAAGTCCAGCTAAGGTCCACCTACTAGACACCTAACTTCCTCAAGCATTGTTATTCGCATTACCTGAAAATAGACACTCGAAAACGTCAACATAATGTTGGTGAGCTCGTAGGTTTAAGAAAATAGTATAGTTGCCGTGTAAAGTGTTTAAGTAGGACAATATGTGCACGTATGGCATGTAAAGCGTGTAGACGTTGTACCAACATCCAATCCACCAGGTTCAATAGGAATCAATAGGAATCAACCATAGTTATCCAAGCAGTTATTATCGCATACCCAGCTGGAGCATAAACCGTTGGCTCATAGGAATATAGAAATCAATAGTCATCAACCAACAACAAGTGTTCTATGCATATACGTCACGTAAGTTGTCCAAAAGAAATAAGAAATAGTTATCACGGCATAAAAGTTTAAAAGAGAGTTTGAGTGTCATTTTCCCCCGAAAAATATAATAAAAAGGGGCCACGAGTACTCACCTTAGTCTCAAACGGAATTAACCTTGCAAAGAACGGGTACGGGATCTACAACAAGTATAATGCACATAAGTCTCATGCTTAAGTGTTTAAACTTTCTAATGTAGCCTAAAGACATGTGAAGTGACCCTATATGATCCTATGCCACGTGCACGTTACTGATTTTAATAAACTGACTTTAAACAATTTTAAAACAACACAAACGACCAAAATAAAATCCCAGAATTTAAATACATAAAGTTAATTGCTTTGACTAATTTCTGGAATTTTTTCCAAAATTTAATAATTTGATTACCTATTTTTAAATTTTCGAGAACTCAACTCTGCCAGAAATCTAACTGTACCAGCGCAACAAGAAGTTCGAATTTTATAAAAATATTAGAAGATAACCAAAAATTATGAATTTTTTGTAGAAAACCCTAAACTCATCAAACTTGCTACTGTAAAAATTTCAATCGAGAATTCGAAGGTTTAGGCCAATTTAAAAATCGAAACTTTTGACCCTAAATCCACCGAACATACTGTCAGTTTGCGCACCTAAACGGTAAAATCCATTTGACAGACCATACGACCTTCAAAAATTACAAACATTGGTTTCGGTGAATCTAGACTCAAAACACTACATTCTAGACAAAAGAATCGACGAAAAATCTTACGAATTGACTCTGATATGGCCTCCCAAACGTAACCCTAGTTTACTGTCAGAAACTGTTTTGAAAAGAAACCCTCTTTGAAGGATAAAGATCCAACCTTTATCATCTAAAACCCTTAAATAACTCATAAAAAAAACGTTTTTGAACATTATATGATGATCATGGACAGATCCTATGGATTTTAGAATGATAAAAAAAAACATGAAACAAGAAGAGGAATGAATGTAGAACAAAGATTGTTGTTTACCTTGAATGCTAAGAACAAAACCCTAGAAAAGCTTGAAGCTTGAACTCTTGTTCTTGAATGAAGATCAACAATGGAGAATGGTGTGTGTGTATGATAAAAATCGAATGAGAGAATGGGGGAGGGAAGGTCTCGGCGGTTTGTTTAGGTTTAAATAAGATAAGGATTAAGGGTTTAATTTAAATTTCAAATAATTAAAATACATATCCTACATCCAAACTTATCTAATGTTTAAAAAAAAAAGTTTATTTTATAGGTATTTATATATATCCGAAAATTATTAACATAAATATAGATATATATATATAATATTATTATTATTATTAAAACAATATAAGTTGGTAAAGATGTGGCTTTCTAGTGAAGTTATCTAAAAGGATGTCTAACTAAACCTTAAAACAACTTAGGCTAAACCTAATTTTCTATGATTTATAATACTACTAATATACTATAAATGCTATATATAACCTAAAATATAACCGAGCAAAATTTAAGAATTAAAAACGTGTGGTTTAAAGGACTAACCAAAATTTTGGTGACGGATGTCACAACTGTTTTTTTCAAAAATGTCAATACCTCATTTCAAATGCTCTCTGTAAGTTAGTTTTTCTTTTTTAAATTTACAAATTTACTTTTAAACTCGATGCTTCCTTGGAACATCGAATGATTGAAGAATTAAGATTAAAGTAGTTTTTACATCATTTTTATTTACCATTTGTCAAAAAAAAAAAAAAAAAAACAAAAGCACCGTTTGCATATTCTTATTCTAAAAGAGATGTATCTGAATTATTATTAGAAAAGCGATTCTTTTACGAATGACATTTAATTATACATGACATGAATGTGTTTTTTACTTTTACATAACAAATTCCATTATAAAGTTTGTTATTACACGTACGCCTCCAAAATTAATTGTTGTATTACCTACCTAGCCAGCTAGCCTTACACCTTTTCCCGTATTGAATTCTAGCGATAGAGACAAATTGAAAGCAGCTTATTGTTTTTATTAACAGTTTTAATCATAGTTTTTATTCATACATGTCAAAGTAAAAATAGTTAATATATGTGGTATAAGTTAATGGTGTATAAAATTATTGCGTCTAATTATTTTTGTTGTGTAAAGATCACCTTCATTTTTTAAACAGTTAAACATTAACCCACCTAATTATACAATATTTATCTACTACTGGAAGATCATCTCACAATTTTAATGTTGAAAAACACATTTTTTTCAAACTTTAATACCACTAGGACAAAACTTTTTGATGTTCAAGTTGCACCATTTCTATCTGGTTGATTTTATTTAAACCATTTTAATAGCTTAATTTAACGCAGATGATGCATGTGATGCAAGTTAGTGTATGCTTTATATTGAAAACTATAATTGACTAATATTACATATCTAAAAGTATCCAAATAATAGCATTATCCTTTCTAGCTAAATCTCATCTAATCCATAATGTTTAACTAAAAGCTCTAAATAAGACTACAAAAAACTCTCTCAAAGTTAACCTTAAATAACACCTAGGTCTATCTTTTGTTTAAAAGCATAATATATTGAATTTTCATTTGCGATTATAAAACCATCTCAGATTTGTCTACCTATAAAAAAAAGTCCGATTAAGCTAGGCTTATGATCGAGTTTATAAATAAGTTTTTCTAATAAATCTTTTGAAGAATATTCAATATAATTCATACTTAATTCATAATCTCGAGGAACTAATTTCAGCCTTTAGATCAATAGTCCAGATAACATTTTAAAATTTTGGGCGGAATGACATTTTCGTAATTACATGTGATACTTTCACAAATTACTTGTGATACTATGTTTTTTATAAGGACTTTATTGAACACAACTCTAAATCTTCTAATAAAGAGAATTACAAGTATTTTATAATAAAGATATAGCTAATAATTAAAGATTAATTGTCCTATAATTATTAAGATCAAGAGGTAATCAAGACTATAAACAATGTTCAGGTGTAATTTATCATCCATTATTGGGAACTAAGGAAGTTTGAATAGTTTGGAACTTTACAGAAAGAATTGTAACAACTAAAGTAAACAAACAAACACCTTTAATTTACCAACTCATACCAACAAATTAAACCAAACTAAATTAAACAAGTGTATACATCATATATAATTATATTTGTTCATATACTTATAACAAAAATGTATCTATATATGTACAACCTGTTAATGCGTGTATTACAATCAACAAGAAGCAGATTTTTTATTGGAACCTGCAGCAGGTAAGGTGGCTTCATTTGTCAATGGTGGTTAGCTTAGCTGCTGCTGCTTATTTTATACCCATATTTCTTTTATTTAATTCAAGTATGTTTAGTTTATTGTGTTGTGTATTAGTACTCAATCATCTGCTAAATAATTGTATATAAATTTTCTTTGTTTTTTATTAATGTGAGAAACATGGGAAAACGACCATGTTTGCGTGTGCAGCTTGTAAAGCAACACCCTTTTGGGATTTCCTTTTTTAATCTGGTTTGTTGACACCTATCTCTTGTAGTCTTATCTTTAGTGGTTTGAAGAAAATATAATTAGAGGGTATTTATGTAATTTTATATATAATCATTAGATAAAGATATACATCGAAATCAAGAGAACGGGTAAGGGTAGAGACTTACTGGATATTATATATCAATATTATTTGCCGGGTATGAGAATATAAAGTAGAAAGATATAGAATAATAAAAACGACAAATTAAAACCTTAGTACGTATCAAAACAAGGCGCACCACTTTATGTTCAGTTTCTTGATTTCAGTCTGTTGTGGTTTTTTTCTCAAAAGCTTTATCATAACGTTACCATGTATCATATATGGCGGTTTATTTAACTCCAACGAGTGAATTGTTTATAAACTTACTATATATATATATATATATATATATATATATATATATATATATACACACACATATGTTATTGTGTAGGTGAGAATGGTATACCCTTTTCGTCTACTTCACCTTAGCTAAGCACATGGAAGCACCCTCTTTTAAAATCATCCCTTCTATGTATATATGTATATGCCCTTAGAGAATGGACATATAAATGTACAATAATCAACAATAATTTGCTAAAAAATTATTTACTATATGTTGGACAGAGTCACCATGTATGCAAATATTGGTCCATGAGGTACAAGTAGATGTTACATATATATATATAATCTAAAGTTGATTGACTTTATTAATTAATGTATTCAAATGGGTATATATAATTGGCAACTTATATACGTTAAACTTTTGTTTTAAACCTATCCTATCTGTTTTTTACCGACCAGTCATACAGTTTATACAAAAGCAATAAATCGATAGACCGTGTAATTTGTGGCTAACATATATAGAGGCAATAATCATGTAAATTTTAACTAAAGTATATGTATTAGAGTTTGATTCATGAACCTACACTATAGATTTAACGTCTCTAGCAACTAAACGTAAAACAGTAGTAATCATGCTCGTATAAATGTTAACTCTTGAAGGAGTATATATATATATATATATATATATATATATATATATATATATATATATATATATATATATATATATATAGGGTGTGGTTAAACAAAGAACCTCCCTTAAACAAAGAACCTAAAGAACCTCCCTGGTAATGACATGTGGCACATTGTTTAGGGCAAAAAAGGAAATTAAAAAAAAAAAACAATCGGCGCCTACAGCACCCACAACCAAAACCCACAACAAACTTAAAAAAAAACCCCATTTACTTTAAATAATCATAGCTCGTTCGTTCTTAACAATTTTAACATAAAAATTATACCGTTAGATTTAGTTTTTCGTCCTCTTTCAAACAAGACCGGACTTGATATATTTCTGAAACTTTTTTTTTTGAAATGCAAAGTTTGCATTTTGAGTTGGGTTCATTCAAACTCAAAATGCAAAATCTGAAGTTTGCATTTTGAGCTGGGTTCATTCAAGCCCAAAATGCAAAATCTGTAGTTTGCATTTTGAGCTAGGTAATTCAAGCTTAAATGCAAAATCCGTAGTTTGCATTTTGAGCTGGGTAATTCAAGTCTAAATGCAAAATCCGTAGTTTGCATTTTGAGCTGGGCAATTCAAGCCTAAATGCAAACTCCGTTGTTTGCATTTTGAGCTGGATTCATTCAAGCCTAAATGCAAAATCCGTAGTTTGCATTTTGAGCTGTGTTCATTGAAACCTAAATACAAAATGCAAAAAACGAAAACGTACATGCTGCCTAAATGCAAACAAAATTTTCATGTTAAAAAAATTTTAGAAAAATATGGGAAGAGTGATCTTGTTTGAAAGAGGATTAAAAAACTAAAAGATTGGTATAATTTTTTTGTTCAAATTCACAAAACTTAAAAAGTTATGACAATTTAAAATTTTTGGGGTTTTTTTTATAAAAAAAATCGAGTTTGTTGGGGGAGGGGGGGGGATTTTCCATGTTTACCCTTTTTTTCCTTAATTAATACATAATAATTACAGTTTTGCCACCAATCAATCTCATCCATTGATTTTGATGATCCAAAGGTCCAGATTGGTTCTTTAGGTTCTTTGTTTAACACATGGTTCTTTATTGATCCAATTTATATATATATATATATATATATATATATATATATATATATATATATATATATATATATATATATATATCAGAAACTTAAAAATACATACATAACATAGACTAAAGCATAAACAAATGATTGTACGTAATTAAGGTTGTGTTCAAAGATATTAAACTTTATTATCATCTAACTAATAAATTATATAACATTATTGTATTCATAACTTAATACATGTAAATTAATACACTACATGACTAAAGTATATGATGCGGCGACTATTAATATTTTTATGCGCTGGAAAATAACATTCCATTATATCACAAGAGAACGTTTAGGAAGTAGTTACAGCCGTTGTGATGAATAAAACTAAAAAATCAAAAGTATAAGACAAAGGAAAGGGTCAAAAAGGTAATTTGAAAGAGTCAAGGGTTGGTAAAGAAAGTCAAAGAGCTAAGTAGCTAACCAAGTCCTCCCACAACACTAGACGTTAAATAAGAATCTCCGATGAACAAAAATAAAAATAAGAAAAATAATATATCATTCTGCTAATTTTTCCTATTTTATTATTTTACATTTATTAATTTATTTTACTAATCTTTTATAGTTATTTTTAGCACTTATATTGATTTTATTTATACTATATTATAAAGTATTTAATATTTTTTTTCTTAAAAATTTTAAAACTATTTAATTTTAAGTAGTACATGTTTTTATGCAAATAGTACAAACTTTTAAAACAATAGATCAATCAACTACTTCATCTTCTTAATGACCTCAACTAATTTATGGTAATTAACAACTCCTCAAACATGACCTCAACAAAATTTTTAAAATTTGAATATTTTTCTATCTAATTATTTTTATGATCTTTTTCTTATTTTATTGTTCTTCACATATTATTTTAATAAAGGTAATAAAAAAAGTTAAAAAAAAAACAGATATGTTGTTGATTAAAAATTATTTGTTCACATCGCATTCTGAGAACATCGTATCTTTACATTCTTGAAATGCACATATCATCAAACATAAATTGTTTGCCGTCGTCGCATTTCGCCGGTACAATACTAGTAAGTAAAAGAATAAATACGAAAAAAAATAATAATATACCACCTAAAAATAAGATAACGCGTCTACATGAGTAGTAGTAATTCTACAAGTAATCATCGAAAGCAACATCCAAATGTCACACGTTATTGATGTTGCCAGGCAGCCCGTATGTCTACTTGACATGATTCCGGAATCATAGATATATTTTTATAATATTAATTCTTTCTTAGTTTATGAATTTAAATATAAATATTATATTTAATTAATAACATTAAGCTTCGTTTGTTTAATTCAAAGAGTGAGTTATGCAATTGGTTTTTTATCTTTTACCTAGATTTCATGTTCGATTTATAAGTTTTCACAGTAACGTCGGTTGTTCTTTATTATGAAGTTCTGTTTGATGTGATTAAAAAACCAAAAAGGAGACACTAATTAGCTTTATAAGTTAAGTGTGTCATTGTTTTAGTAATTTTCAAAGTTTGTATCATACTTACTCGAAGATGAATCAAATTTGCAATTAAGAAATGTAAAACAAATAAAGGAAAATTTTACTTATTATACAATATTCTGATGATGTGAAAAAACTTAGTAAATAAGAACAAAACCATTTTCCGGTGGTCAACTGGTAGATCACTTGCTTTTTACAGGAGTCTCAATCAGGACTAGTCACTTAAAACCAGTTTGAGCACACACATGATGAGCCAAAGACTTGACACCCTAGAAGGAATCCTAACCGAAAAAACTCCAATTAGAAAAATACAATCATCTTTTATCGCATAGTTAACGTCAGTGAACCAAAAAAACTTACAGTTTTTTTAAACATGGGTCTTGAATTGAATTACGGGTTCTCATGTATAAGGTCTAACAATTTCTACGGACTTTTAAGCTGCGTTTGTTTTACGGAATATAAAGAAATGGAACTTATTCCTTAAGAATTTAATCCCTATAGGAATTAAATTCATATTTATATTTGTTTCGCTGCCGCCACCACTATCATCACCACCGCCGACTACTACCACCCGCCGCAACTTCCGTTACGTCCGCTGTCACCACCACCGCCGTAGCCACTCCGTCACCGCCACCACCTTCGCCACCTCCGTCACCGCCATCGCCAACCACCAAGTCACCGCCATTAGGGTTAGGGTGGGGGTGGGGTGGGGTAGGGGTGGGTAGGGTAGGGTAGGGTAAGGGCGGGGCGGGGTCGCATGAGGTGTATGTAACATCCTCGTTTTGGGCCTAGCTGGTTATATTTCGGTGGAAACGCGAAGACCCGCTAAGTTAGATAACCGAGTTCGAGGATTTAGAACTGAGGTGAGTGGACGTTAACTCACGAGTTGTAGTGGTTGTAACTGTTATGGTTGCAATGATTTATTGAGATTGATGTTTTGATAGACTGTTTAGTCTGATGATGATTGATTAACTTGCTATGTGTTATTTGATAGGCGAGTCTATGATATGTGCACATGAAATGATAATGTGTACATCGTTTATGATAGAGGTCAACTGTGCGTGTGCAATTGGGCAGAGCTTGTTTCCTATTGGTTAAACAGTTCTAGATCTTCTGATGCATTTGTTGCAACAAAAGGTGTTTAACTATGCTAAGTAGCAAAGGGCTATTAGTAAACCTTTGCTTTGGCCCGCATTGGTTGTAGCTTCTGCGCCGAACCGCCGGTCCTCTAGATATATGTGATTACCTGATTTTGTTGTAATAGTTGTGGTTGTTGTTGATTGCTGTTTGTGGTTTTGACTTTCATTCACTTAGCTTTGTGCTAATTCCTCACCTTAACTTCATTTTGTAGGTTTTTGGTAAGCGCGGTTGTTTTGCTAGAAGTTTGTGTGTATAGGAAAAGTTTGACCGCTGCTCTGATATTATTTTGAAACGATGAGCCATCTTTTGTAACACAAAACGATATATGGTGTTTGTTGTACAACATGTATTTTTATTTGTAGGTGTTGTTGTATATATTATTTTATTGCAATCCTTCCGCCGTGTTTAAAAATAATAGCGATTTGCGGTGTTACAGTGGGGGTGGGGTGGGGTAGGGATAAGCGAAGTTATAGGCAAGTAGGTTCAAGGCGAGACCTGACTACTCCATGAGCACTCATCCATAAACCAGTTACCGGTACAAAGGTGGGGTAGGGTAGGGTAGGGTAAGGGGTGGGGGTGGGGGTGGGGGTGGGTGGGTTAGGATGGGGTAGGAGGTAGGGTAGGATAGGGGTTGTGTGTGGTGGAAGTATTAACCAATTAGGGTTACATTAAGGTAACCTTGTATTTTGTTAATATTTCATAGGAAAAACGAATTAATTAAATTCCATCCAACCTATTAAAAAATTTGAATTCCATTACTTAAAGGAATATTATAATTTCAAGAAATTTAATCTCATTTCAAATAATTTTACCAAATAGAAAATATAACAAAATCTGATTTAAATTTTATTTCATTCATTTACATTCCGATTAACAAACTATACATTATAGTTACTAATTAAATGAATTAAGTTGTGTTTTAAGAATGAAACCGCCTTTCAATTATCTAGAGTTTATGTTACAACGAGACAGTAAAGATAACATATATGTTACTTCGTAAAAAATTGGGTTATTTCACTTGAATGGAGTTAATATATGATACTTAAGTTTATATTTTATCATATTAATTACTACTACAATAAGTCAATAATGAAATGTATTTAATTATTTTATGCGTATGTTATTTATACTCATTTTTTTTACTTGACTAGTAAAAATATAACTACAAAAAACAAATGTATATAAAAACGAATTAATTAAAAAAGAAGTATTTATATGAAGGAAGGGAACAAAAGTTAGGTTAAAGAGGGAATTCTTAACCAACCCATCCATCTCATGTTACATGGCCACCTTCATTCTTCACATGCCACCGCCCTTTTTACCTTAACAATTATATGGTTAGCCTTTAATTCTTTCAATAATTCCAACTTTTTAATGTTATTAATGATTTTAATTATGAATTAATATATATCAAGGCATTTTAAGAACACTTATCGAGATTTGCCAAAAGAAGTATTGATATTTACTTAAAAAACTTGAGGATTAGAAGGAAGAATGGCCAATTATTGTAGACTTCTACGATCATTTGCGTATAGATATATGGACTAGAGATCAAGTCCATAAGTTTTACCAATTACAAGTGACCAAAAATTAAGTTAAAATTGATTTAAGACAAATATAGAGAACCCAAACTTATTACCTTTCTTGCGAGGGGTTATATATCCTATTATAAATATATATTTTTATTTTTTTATTTATTAGATCAAAACATATGTTAAAATAAAAAAAAAGAAATTAAAAAAAAATTAAACGGATTTCACGTATCATTATTTACTGTATAAGAGGATAACGTACAACAATAAGTTAAAAACAATATATATTTTATGTATATATTTATTACTTGGTTAATGATTAAGCGATAGGGCTCAATTGCATGTTACTCATCTCAAGAGGAATTTGTTGAAAAGGTTGGAGATAAGGTTTGCACTTTGGGCAAGGTGTAACTTTTGGTAACAAGTTCACTACTTTATTCTTCTTCAACTTCCTTTCTTTTATCTTTAGAGGTGATTAATTTATACATTTATTAATTAAATTATCATATAAATCTTTTATATGTGTTTTAAAAGTATGATTATTTAAAGAAATACTTTCTATTATATATAACAATTTGTTACTATACACAAATCATCCCCTATAATATGCATTTATTTATTATTTCAAGTTTAAGTGATAAAAAATGAAAAAGTTTTGTTTGCAATTTGAATGTTTACATAGACGAATGTTTAATATAGTTCATACTTAATTTATAGTTTTATGGGATTAATTTTAGTCTTTGCATCATAACATCAATGGTCCAGATTGCATTTTCGTAATATAAATGTGATGCTTTTACAAATCACATGTGATTATATACTGAATCACCTGTGATTGCATATTAAAATTTTTAGAATGTATTTTTTTACATGAATTATATTGAACACAACTCTGTTTACATAATCATTTTCTCCCATATACTTTTATCACGTTATCTATAATATCTTTATTAAAATTTCATCAAATAAAATTCACTACTTTGTTGTAAGTTTATAAAAATTCACTACTTTGTTGTAAGTTTTTGAAAGAGTTTTTATTAACATACTATAACTACCTAATACATGTTTAGATCATCAGGGGCTGAAAATAAGCGACCACCCATGTGATATCTATACAACATCAAACTGAACATTCGACAAAAAATCCCAAGATTTTTGGATTTTGAGTCTAAATTGGCGCATCTAAGCGTCAACTCAATATGATTGTCAGATCTATGAGGTAAACATGTATCATTTTACAAATTTAGATATTTTGATTAACAAATTGGACTCGGTCTGAATCCATGGCTCACATTGAAGTCGATTTATATATGTAATTGTTATATTTTTCTGCTATGTTATCTGATATGTCTGAACATATCAAATTCAAGAATGCATTCTTAAATCATCTTTCGATTCTTATCAGCTTACCCATACAATATTCTCCTAATTACTTCTCAATTTACTCCTCCTTAGATTACCCCTTAAACCCCTATCCTTTCTATATAATTTTTTGATGACTTTACCCATAGCAAATCCCCTTCTACCCTAAATCTTCACTAAAACTTAATAAAACCCAACCAATTACTTTAAAACTCCCTAAATTAACACTCCCCTTTTGGTGGAGGGTTCTACTTTGGCCCATTTGACACCCCTAAATGTTATTATACCCCATTTTTCTAAAAGAACTTTGTCATTACTCTCTCGAAAATATTAATATCACTTGCATTCAACCTTTCTCTCAAACCCTTTACTTCCAGTTTCGACACCCTACACCATATATAACTACATTCATTGAAATTGACTTTCAACCTCGAAGTCGTCTCGAAACATTTTGAAAAATGGTTAGAAAAGACATTATTTTAAGAAGGCATAAGTACGGTATATGTAGCATAACTAGACGGAGATCACGTTATGACTAGTGCTAAAGTTGAATCAGGAGTTTGAATATTATCTATACTATATTATAAAACATTTAACTTTCTCTCTTTTAAAATTTTCAAGACTACTTAATTTTAAGTAGTACAAGTTTTTATGTTTAAGATACAACACTTAAAGCAATAGTCTAACCAATCATTCGCTTAATAATCTCAACTAATTTATCATTAAACATCACAACAACTATTTAATTTATCTAATTTTGACTAAACTACTTTATCAATACAATTTTAAGGCTATAGTATATTTTTCTCTAATTATTTAATAATAACTTTTTTTAATTGTTTAAAAAAAAACTATTTTAACAACTAATAAAATGGTTAATTGTAAAAGAAATTTAAAAAAGGAGAAAAAACATGGATAGGTTGACTAACACCGCATTTCACATATACCATACCGTACCTTTTTAAATAAAAAATGTTGTCGAACACAAACTATTGCTATCACCGCCGCATTGCGCGGGTGCAATGATAGTAATTATAAAGAAGTGTTTGGAGAAATGGTTAAGTTAAGTTTGGAGTAGGAAAAATAACAATAACCTATAATGGCACATTAATATTACCATAAATAGTAGTTACAAGTAATTAATCCTTCAATGTATATAGTTGGTTTTTATTTTCAATGGTACTCATCCATAAACTAATTCAATAATATTGTCTTTTAACAAACTATTCAATAAGATTATATTGAATTATATTATGTAGGTTTTCATGATCCTATAGGGATGTTGATATCCGAACAAGACTAAAGTGTTTTAGATTATAAGTACTTCATTGCAAGCAAGTTGAGGTTGAGCCTCCATAATTTCTTGCATTCGTCTTCCTAATATAACCGTAGTTTCTCTTTTTTTTTTCCCCGTAAAATTCATGGCCCTTAACATTTATCTTTAGCTAACATCCCGACCAGTCCATTGAAGGCTGTCACAACTCACAACAACGCCTTCCATTCTTGTTGGGTGTTTCTCACCATGTTTGTTTATGAGTGTGATTTTGCTTTACATGGTAAGATTTTTTATGGATGAGAAAGTAATTGTATGCATTCTTTTTTAGGTGTTTATTTCATTTATCTTTGGATATCTATTTCTTGTTTTTTAATAGGTTTTGCTCAAAATTATATCTTATTCATGGACAAAAAGGGTTTTTTGGTTCACAAAAGAATTTACTCTATTCCAGGAAAAATATTTAACATCACATCTTATACATAACATATAGAATAAATATATTTTAATCACCTAAAATTTCAAACAAAACTTCGCCTTACTTTTGTTCAAAAGCTTATTTGGATTATGGTTATTTTGACCTTTAATATAATCATTGATTGGGTCAAGTAATCTATAAAGAAATCTTCCTTTCTTGAAACAATTGATTGTGGGGAGGTTCTAAAGCGTTCGAAAACCTATTTGGACTTAATTTATGGGTTATGTAGACTTGACTATAACATTTGACCGGTAAAACTATTGATAGTGTTGTAGATGATTTCGAACCACATCAGATGTCATCTTTGTATTATATTATGTTTCTTTCCTTATCATGATTATATAAAGAATACTCGGTATTGTTTCACTGTGACTTCGGATCACATTTTAATATATCCCAAGTGGTGATATTTTAACCACTCTGGCATGTAATGGTGAAGCAGGACATACTGTACGTAAAACAGCTACCTCCTTCAAACTACTTAATTAACCTACAACCCCACACCCTCATTCGTCACTCAAATAAGAACATAAACATCTAACATATCAACTCAAATGTGACCTATTAACACCGCAACATCTCCATCCTCTTCATTCCCAGTATTTCCAACCTCAAAATTTGAGGATAGATAATTGTTATTGAAGAAGAAGCCGTTAGGAATAGTGGTTGTGAGAGAAAAAGTGACCGACAAAAATATTGATAAAAACTTTGTTCATGTTATAAAGTAAAAACTAGTAAAAACAATAATAAAATAAATCAAAAATAGTTGTCAGACTAGGTAAATTATACAAGAAAATGACTTATAATGTTCATGTCATCTAAATTATGTGATGTTACACTTATAAACCATTTAAATGAGGAATACTTCAGTAAATTTAATGTTTATTTATTTGAATTACTTGTGAAAACAGTATCTTCTCACAGTATCAGTTACATTAAAATATAATTTGAAGAACCGAATCAATAAGAAAAACAACGTACTAATTACTAGTATCTTGTAGTATTCTCTAATAATGTATAATATATTTTGCGTTGTGGAAACTTTCAATGTATACATCAATGGTGAAGGCTTAATTATAGTCGCGGGGATAACTTTCAAGACTTCATCACAAAAATGAGCGCTCTTTTATCAACAAAACAACAACAAATTTGGTCAGCCCTGATTCGAATCGCAGGTTTTATGTTGTGGAAAACCGAAAACCAAACGGTTTTCTCCTTAAAGAAACCGTGATTGATTAAGGTAATCTCAGAAATAAAACTAGCAGCCTTCAATTGGTTAAAATACGGAATGAGAAGCTGGAAGTTATTTTCGTGGGCTAAATGGGTTGTTGGATCCAAGTGCGGTGGCTGTTCAGTTACAGTTTTAGCAAAACAGTTTCATATATACTATCAAGTTCTTCATCTGCGATATGTTGTGTCGCGTGGTGATAGTACTATAATGTAATTTAAGACTGGATTTCTACACTGAGATGCCACATCTTGTGCCTCTCAAAATTTACTCTCAGATAAATAAAATAACAAGAATTGTTTTTGAAAAAAATGTATAAATTTTTTTGGTTTTTAAGAGAATTAAAAGGAAGGTTTTATTTTCTACGGTTAAAAAATTTCTATTCACTGAGTTAATAAAATAGTAAGATAAAAAAGAAAAAAGTTAGCAAATAAAAGTAGTTAATTCTATGCGTTATGATTTATTAATCAAACGATAAAAACCGGTTAAATTACATGTTATCTGAAGAAAAACCGGTTAAATTATATATTATTAATAATCTGAAATAAAAACCGGTTAAATTACATGTTATCTGAAATAAAAACCGGTTAAATCATATATTATCTAACATAAATCAGGTTAAATTACATGTTATCCGAAATAGAAACCGGTTAAATCATACATTATCTGAAATAAAAACCGGTTAAATTAAATGTTATCCGGAATAGAAACCGGTTAAATCATATATTATCTGAATATCTGAAATAAAAACCAGTTAAATTACATGTTATCCGAAATAGAAATCGGTTAAATCATATATTATCTGAATTAAAAACCGGTTAAATTATATGATATCCGAAATAAAAACCGGTTAAATGCAATAAAAAACCGAAAGCGTAAAAGAACCGGGTTAGTATGGTAAAAGAAACTTTTTATCTGGCCATCCATTCATCATCATCTTTCCATCGGAGGCCCATGGGCAGCCTGGTCATTTCACTTTTTTCCTGGCATACTTACTATACACACGTATATACATACACCTCCCTGTATATATACTCTATGTACACAAATAATCACACAATCTCTCTCTCTCTCTCTCTCTCTCTCACACACACACATCATCTGGTGGGGCTACAAGGCTTCATAACTTTGGCATTAACATTAAGGCCTGCCTTCTCTCCTTCATAACAACAATCACCACTTGAAAAAACTCACACAGCAAAAAAGGGGAAAGCAAAACCCACACACACACAAACACACACACACTAGAAACACACACAGTAACCAACAATAAAGCAAAAGAAAGACCACCACCATTGGAGAGATAAAGCGAGCAAGGAAGGTTTTCTGGGTTTTCTACTTTTTTTGGTTGAAGAAGAAAAAGATGACTACTACTCAAACGCAGCAGGTACAAACACAGAGGCAATCAAGCGAGCAGCTTCAGACGCTGATGCAAGCTGGTCAAATCTCCGGCAGCTTGAGCTTTAATGGGTTGATGTCTAGAGAAGACGAAGAGATGTCGAAATCTGCTCTCTCTACTTTCAAGGCCAAAGAGGAAGAGATCGAGAAGAAGAAATTGGAAGTTAGGGAAAGGGTTCAAGCTCAGTTGGGTCGAATCGAAGAAGAAACCAGACGTTTGGCTACCATTCGTGAGGTTTGTTTCTTCTGTTTAACGTCTTTTTCTCCTCAATTTCTCATACCCTTGTTTGATTTCTGAAGTTTTCGAGTTCGAAAATACTTTTTAGGGTTTCTTAAACTCTGTTTCATGTTTTACGTAACTTCTAAGATGAAATTGTTGCTTTTTTCAGAGGGTTTTTGTACTTCTTTTGAAGATATGAACTTCTTTCTTGTTATCGATTCTTTATATCGAAGAAACCTGCATAATTTTGTTGGATTTTGGGAAAGACAATTGGGCGTTTTTTATCATGATTTGGGGAAATGTGTTTTTGGTTGTTCTTCTAAAAAAACTGAAACAATTAGGGCTTCAATTTTGACTCCTTGAAAATTGAATCTTTTGGGGAAACCAAATCAGGGTTTCTTCTAGTTTGATGAGTTCTCTGTTTTAGGAATCCAGTTAACCATTAACGGTTTTTAGAGCAGAATTCAAGAGAAAAAACCTCCATGATAGATCTTTCTCGAGATAGATCTAGAAATCAAACTTCAATTCGATTTTCATGGTGACACCCTTGTTAATTTAGCTGCTCTGTAGCTTGAATTCTTCTAATCTTTATTATTCTGTAATTCGATGGTAAATTCTTTATTATGACACCCTTCTAATCTTAATTATTATTATGTGAAAATTGAAAAAAATATGTGCGGTTGGTGAACGGTTCATCAAACGGGTGTGCTATCTTTTTCATATTTTAACAAATTGAATTAGTTAGCTGTACCATGCCTTGTTATTCATGACCAATTCCCAACATAAAATGTCTGCAAATTTGTACCACCTTCTATCCTAAAGCTATATTCAATTCTGTATTTTTGGCAAGTTTTATAATTTTCTGTTGTTGATAGGGTAAAACGGGTAAAACCGAACCATGAGAGTCTGAATTGTTGTAGTATATAAGTATATCATTAATCAATGGTGGGACATGAAGTAGTTGTGAACTTAAGAAATTGATGAAATCTTTATGAAGTTACCTTGTGAAAGAGTGAATCTTGATGAAATCATTAATCACCACTGTTATCGACTCTTAGGGGCCACATCGAGTACCCAATTCATGTCAAGAGGTCTCATTGTATTGAGCTTGTAGACTAGTTGAGTCAAAGGTGTCCTTACTTTATATATGGTTTACCTTCATGAAAAGGACTTTGCCCCATTTCAAAGGTTCAATCTTGGGTACCATTAAGCATTTACTACCCTCACCGCTCTTTCCCTATCACATTCTTAATTCGTGTGAGTTTCCATGTGTCTTGCCTTCAATATGAAAACGAGTTTGATTACTCGTGTCACATGGGTATGCTGGTAATTCTGCATTTGTTAAAAGTACATTTGAGAAGTAATTACACATGGGTTTTGAGAAGCTAAAGTTATGAACCGTATTTTCAGGAACTCGAAGCACTGACTGATCCAATGAAGAAAGAAGTTACAGTTGTTCGTAAGAAGATCGATTCTGTCAACAAAGAGTTGAAGCCATTGGGACAGACCTGTCAGAAGAAGGTAAGAACCATAAAATCGTCTTTCCTCACACTAAGATTTCTAGATTTGGTCGCTAAATTATTTCTTGATTTGTGTTTCTTTTTTTACAGGAGAGAGAGTACAAGGAAGCCTTAGATGCTTTCAATGAAAAGAACAAAGAGAAAGTACAGCTTATTACCAGATTGATGGAGGTTGGTCTCAAGTTAACTGTCTATGTTTTTACAGAAAGATAAACATGAAAACATCGCCTTTTTTGTGTCGACTTAACTAACACACTTTCTTTATATGTGTGTAATAAATTATTAAGCAGCTGGTCAGTGAAAGTGAGAAGATGAGGATGAAGAAGCTGGAAGAGCTGAGCAAGAGCGTCGAAACAATACAATAAGTTCAATGATAACCTGACGATGTTGATGAAGATGAAGATGAAGATGAAGATGATGATGATCGGGTTAAGCTAATTAAGTTTTAGTGTGGTGTATTAAAAAGAAGACCTTTTCCCTTCTTTACTATGTTCTTATATATGGGTCGTTTTGGTTTGGTTGAAATTTCTACGCGTTTTTCATTTGTTTCAGTTTGATTAGTCGTGTCTGTCGGTAATGGTGTTTGTATTTTGCTGATCTTAGGCTTGGAAATACCTTTGTAAAAACAGGTCTGTAACTAAAATCACTTCAAAGAACCTCTTTGTTTCTACTACTTCTACTTCTGCAAGTTCTTCCTATTTGTTCACAGTTTGTAAATTATCTTTCCACATGGTGTTCTTGGTGCTTCTATGTTGAGATAAGATGTTGGTTTTACATGTATGGTTGCTAGATAAGTGGTCCAAATGATTACTGCAGTCAGACCAGGGTGATGGTACTGCTACTGAATCACATTATTGCATTGCTGGTACATGACAACTTACTCCGACTGATTCTATGTCCTAAAGGGAGACCACTTGATTCAATGTTGCCTTCTTCTAAAGTGATGGGTCTTAACCAAATGGTCCTTCTAACATTATCCATCGCGGGTCAGGATCGATATGAAGGATAAGGGACTGAAGGAGTCGTTTGAGGGTCGGGATGGAGTTGAGATAAGACGATAGGTAGTCGAGAGAGACGGATATACGATAACAAATGAATCTATACAGCTAAAAAGACAGTGAATCTTTAGTTTTAAGATATTAAAATAGTGGAATATGGTTATGACAGTTGGAGAATCACTACAACCACCGGATCGTAGGCTTTGGTTGAAATTTGAAGTTTACAATAAGTGCTGACTGACATGTGAAGGGTGGGCATAAGACAAGCTGGAGGACAACAATCGTACGTTAATTTATTCAACTTATTGCAAAAGGAACCTCTTACTTTTGTAGTTTTGCTCTATGCAGTCCCTTTGAACAAATTGAAGAAAGTTGATATACAGGGTGTGTTTATTCCTACTTTACCATTACTTTATTACTAAACCAGGAAAGGTGTTGGAATCAACCAACACATGCATAGGTTATACTTAATAGTATTGAAGTTGAATATAAAATTGAGAAAAACATGTTGGGGGCATGTTAAAGATCAATCAAGACCCATCATTTAAACTTAGATATGAGATTATCGCTATGAATGATGTATAAGAATTGTCTAAGAGAGACGACGAGAAGCCATGGATTATCCAGACTAGCTCTATTCATTTCTGCAATATTTCCGAACGCTCAATCGATTTTTCCAAGTGCAGACACGCAAGGCGAACTGAAAAAAATCTTCGCTTTTCCTAGAAACACCGACATATATGACGAGGTTAGCTAGTGTACTTACCATACAACATATGACCAAGATAATCAATTGAACACAACCATTCTTTACTTTCAGCAAACTAATATACTCTCATAATCAATCATACATGACATACACTTGTATATCACTCTTAAACTCAACTTAAGCCAATGCAAGGCGCCACATTGTGTCCTCTTTTGAAGTCAGCCTAATAAATCCTTATATCAAACATGAACTGACTTGAACATTAGAGCAAATACTTCAACTTCTGGTCGATTTCTCTCTATATAACTATGTCAAATGACATGGTGGTGGGTCTAAATGCTACCAAGTCAAGTTAATACTACTCGAACTTTGAACTTAATACTACTTAGTGTGAAAGCTGGTACTGACGACAGAAGTTTCTACTGCTAGTCAAAGTTACAGCTGTTGAAGAAGTTAATACTGTTCTACAAAGTTACTACTGCTTGACCAATAATAATATTGTTAGAGTTCAGAGTTAATACCCGGTGAAGATTAATAGTGGTGATCAAGATATATGTATGAATGTCGAATTAGGTTGAACTGTAACACGACAAGCCGACCAAGATAGAAGATGAATCCTAGACAGTTCTATTGACGAATTCGAAGTAGGTGAAATTAAAAACCATTTAAAATGTAATAATAAAACTTTTTTTTATGTTGTTCAACAAACTATTTCATTACATTATTGTAGTGATTTTGTTTTTCAAAGGTTTATTACGATATTTTCCTATTGCTGTTAACATTATCGGTTCATTACCGTTTGGTAGAGAAGAATCTTATCCATTAGTTATTATGTGGTTGATATGTAATGTGTTGACTATTAGGAACTCCAAGTTTTTTGGTTAGAGAACTCTTGATGTAACTCACTACTAACAGCTAGCGATTTATGTCTTCTTTAAGGTTGTCAAGGATTTTGTCTTATGTTAAAACCAATAAATGCTATGAAATTATAGTGTTAGAAATTAAAAATCAAATCTCAATAAATAACCTGAATATACTGAAGTTGATTATTCTGATACTATTTCTCTACAGCCATTAATTAGTAATTAATCCATGTTTATTTATTTTCTTTTATATTAGAGTTTGTTTTTTCAAATTTAACAAACTTCAGATTAGTTATTATTATATGTAATGAAGCTTTCTTTTTTATTGATAAATACAATAAACTTTTATAATACTTCGTTGTTTGCAAGTTTATACAATGATAGCTTATACAACGAGCAAGGAAAATTTTTAGCCCCAACGACAAATGAACCTAGGGGCGGGGCATTTTCGGGGAGTAGCCCGCTTCCCATATGAGATTGAGAAAAAGGTGTTGGCATACAATGAAATAATTATGAAAGTTGATTATATTTATTGACAAAAACCAAAGTTTGTTGCATAAAATGATAGCTCGTGCAATGTTCATTTTACTTTGTTATAATAATCCCTTTATATAGCTAACTATATTTTCCAATAGGCTTTAACCAATTTATATCATTCCACTGCACAAATGCTTGGTGGGTCCTGGAAATAAGGGGATGCACATTTGAAGAGAATGAGGTCGAGGTTTCAACCCTCAATCCCTTTATTGGCAGCCAAGATAACTGAAAATTGCCTATGGATTGTTCCTTGATTAAGGAAAGGTCAGTTCGGATCTAAAGGATTCCGCGCATAGAGTTGACCCTACATAAACAACCTTTCGAAGAGAAATTATCCAATAGAATAGCTTAATTAATAAAAACGGAGTGAGGCCTACATTATTCTATGATACAGTCATGTTAATATTGTCAATTAATAATATTAGCTTAATACTCTGTGTATAAAACATGGGGTATGGTTAAATAAAACTTTAAATGTTTTTTTATGTTAAAGAGTACTAGTATATATAATATACATGATTACATAAATAACCACGAAATATGTAGATGTATCGATTACATTAGAATAAATATTTTTTAAAGATATTTGAGTGTTTACAAAGTAAATAACCTAAAAATGGTATTTGAGAAAACAACTTATTCGTAAGCTATTTGAGAAAATAAAAAGATTATTGGCGGGAAAAAAAATCAAAAAGAAAATAATGATTACATCATGACTCATTTTCTTTTATTATAAATTAAAGATAATAGATTAATGATAAAGAAACACAAATTCTAAATAGCGATAAGGCCACTAAATAGCATCATACTTTCTAAAAGAGTCTATATAAGTAATTTATATTTTTATTACACAAATAAGTAACCTACTATGTGGTGACATGTTATTGTAAGTAAGAATTGGAATTTTCCGATTATGGTTATGGCGTTAATTGGAGTTCTTACCACTAGATAACCATCAAACATTTATGACTTAACTAGAATTCCTTCATGAGGGTACTGGCGGAATCCAAGTGACCTCCTGTCAACAGCTGTGTTGTTTTTTGAATTCCAACATCGGCTAACAGGAGATCGATGAGACTTCACGTCATCTGAATTTCTCAAATTAAAATTCATGTAATTATTAATAAAATTATATATTGATTGATTTTTACACCATCTAGTGATAGTGCCAATATTGAATTGTTACTTTTCGAAAATAATTCTCAACGTTGCATGTAAATCCAAATATTTTTTTAAAATAACTCAAACATGTATGCAAATCATATATGTATAATAGCCAATTGAGCTATTTTACCAAATTTGTAATGTTTTGACGATAAAACAATACCTACTAGAAAAAAATCACTCTGATTTAGTTTATTCATGTTTATTTTGTATATTAACAAGCATGGTAGGTAGTAATATAATATGTACATAAATAAACTAGTCAACTAATTATGCAATATTTAGAAAAAAAAAAGTATACCTCTTTTGTTTACGGGCTCATATGGGCCGGCCCAAACTAACTAACGAAACCCCTTCACTTTTCAGCCGTGGGGATTGATTGGAAGTTTGGTAACCGGGTAAAAGTAAAATTGATGTCATTATAATTAAAATATGATGTTTGGTTAATTGGTTGTGTGGAAAGTCAAAGAATAGGATATGGCTTGCTGCAATGACGAGAGCACAGCATATCAAACTCTACTATTATTTTATATATATATATATATATATATATATATATATACAAGAGCGTTACCAAATTTCTAAAATTAACCATTAATCAGTCTTCAATTAGCTAATCAGAACCTCTAATTTCACAATGATTCAATTTTGCAAAACAATTTTGACAATATCCAATTTGCCGATTTTAAAACACGCGGGTCATAAATCCTTATTCGGGAATCATATTAACCCGACTCCTTTGAGGGTTTCTATAGCTGATTTCAAAATCGCGATACTTTCTACACACACTTCTTTGCTCCGATTTCTTTTTCATCGTCGATTCAAAAATCAAGCTTCAAGTTCTTCGTCATCGTCGATTCAAAAATCAATCTTCAAGGTACGTTTATTTAGTTTTTCTGTTTCATCTTGCTTAGTATCTGATTTGATTTTTACGACTCAGATGTTTAGGTTTTAAGATTTTATGATTTCTGTTTTCTGTCCTTCATCCGATTCAACGAACATATTTTGCGTATAAAGGTTTTAGGGCTTTTGTTGTTACTGTTAATTTGGCTGTTGATTTCTTGGATAAACATAAGTTTGCGGGTGATGTGATGTGATTGTATAATCTTCGACAATTCGCTGCATATTCAAGAAATCAACATACATTTGGCATTTATCGATGGTCAAAATTATCTCTATAGTGTTCATCGATTCAAGCTATCTGTAGTAACTTAAGATTTTTTACCTTTTTAATTCCTATTTATGTGATTCTCACTAGGTCTTTTTATTTCAAATTGACAATCAAAATTATCTCTTTTGTGTTTATGGAGTCAAGTTCCATAGAGCCTTTAGGGTTGAAATACAGTTATGCATTCCATGTATTTCATTGAACGTTTATGCAGTTTAAGCATACCATCTGTTTGATGAAATGTCTGAATGAAAAAATGAAGTAATATTATCTAAGAAACAGCTATTGGAGTAATACCTGCAGGTTTTTTACAAATTTAGTGTGGACTATGTTTTGATGTTTTCAATATTAATTTTGTGCCTTCATTTTTATCTTATGACTTTACATGAATATTTGTAAAAAAAGGTACTGGAAATGGGAGATAAAATCTCTTCTAGATTCAGCCAGTCAACCATGTACACCTGCTTATGCTATTCTTGCTGCAATTCGAGGTATATTTATTTTATAATATATTTTGAAATACTTATTTTGCTTATTAATTGAAGTTTACATGATTTACTTTTGGCAGGGCATAAACCCTCTGTAGATGTAGCCACAATCTGGCAAAGGGAGACTAGATTTTTTAGTGTCTTGATGCTTGCATGGGGTACAACTACAAATTTTACATGCTCTTTTTCATCCCAATTGTAGGTTTTATTTTCTTTTTAATTCTTGCACATTACAGTTTACTGGATAATTATGCATAAAATATTTAATAAAGAATGTACATTATTTCATTTTTTCCCTTGAAGGATTGATAGCAGATATAGATATTGAATCTGAGCAGTATCGGTGGATGGGAAGTGCTCGAGTGGATTTTTATGTAAGTTTTGTGGTTTTGCTTTCAAATTTCTTACTACCAGTTTGATGTAAAATGCTAAGCCAATTGATGCTCCATAAAATATCAGTAATCAGCTGATACTTGACCATGAAAGTAACAACAATACATTTGAGTCTCTGACTCTCCATATGTTTATTTGTGAAAATCATTACATGGGTTTATAAATATAGTTCCTTACAAATTAAAGCTTGGTCGCACAATGAATCAATGTTGCTTCTCCTGTTGTTAATCAATATTTAATTCTTTCTTCTTTTACTTTAATATTTTGAGTTTTCTTCTTGCTTCGTATGTTCTATATATCGAGTTGCAAACATAGTTTGGTATTAAGTTTTTAGGGTTTCTGTGTTTTGTATCGTTTAATTTTAGACATTATATTTGTATATGATCTTTTGTATTACCAATTTGAAGTGCAAATTGAGAAGAAGTGTATAAATGTAACAGTTTTGGACATGATATCTGTTAAAGGAGCTGATAACAATGCTCTTCTTATATGTATAACGAATTTGTGTAAATAATGCATTTATTTGTTGCAAACATTTGTTAAATATGCATTTTTACCTATATTTAGTTATTCATTTTGAGTTTTTATTGTATCAATGATTGCTTGATTGCTCGATAGTTCACATTTAATGATGGTAATGTTGTTTGTGGGGACATATAGTAGCAATGCATCATATTACTTTAGGATGTCTTTGATAGTAGTTCCTTAATCAAAGTTAAAACTATAACGGGTTTTAGTTATTTCAAGGTTAAAGTAGCTGCTGTTAACCTTGCTACTGTTATCCGTCTTAAGTGGAATTCTTGATTTCATGGGTGTTTCTATAATACGTTTGTTTCTTGCTGACTCTGTCATCACCTCCATACAGCTAAAGTGATGATCAACTAATAATGGTAGATAACTATTTGCTCGGATATCCCAAGGTAACATCCAACTACCACTTTTTTGGTTCACGGGTCACAATGTGATAAAACAGTTTATTTTTGTTCTGTTTTTCATAATTGTTTGGTGGATTTTGTTGCTGTTACAGTTGAGGAATTATAGTCCATGGGTCTTAAATGTTATATCTAATAAAACAGTACAACTTAATGTGGGAAGTGTAGGGTGCAAATATGAGTTTAAGAAAATTAATTTTGCTATTTTACTGTTCATCGTAAACAGTAAATTGCAAAATAGAATCTAGAAATTGCAAGGTGTTTGGAGTTGCTACTGTTATTCACCACAAATTCATTTTGTTTTTTATGAATCTAAATTGCAAATGGGTATTCGAGTTAAAAAAGAAATAATTTTGGGGTGCTGTTCATGGGATGTTGATGTGTTAAGACACTGTTACATTGATGGATTAATATGTATGCTGAAATTAGGGGTTCTAATGGCTTAGGTTCTGTTTACTTTACCCAGTGTGAAAAGTAAACTGAAATTCTGTTGGTGATATATGTTGCTGTTTTTGAGTAACTGGAAAAGCTGTTATTGGTTTTGTATATTGCGAGGGGAGTTCAAAAGGGTTATTTTCTGTTTTGATGGTAGTACGACTCTATTTAGGTCTTTTTAGGCTTGTGTTGTATGACTATTATTCTGTTTCTTCCGTTATACATCTTTTCTCTAGGATGCGGGGTTTTATCTCTCTTAAGACGAGAAGTTGAATAAGTTTGGGAATGAAGAAGCACTCATATGGCACGAGTCAAACATACTCTATGCTGTTTGGGCTCCAGATATATCAAATATACTTTCGCATTGGTATCGTTGAAATTTTTTGAAATCTTGTCTCTTTGCTTTATTAGAAGACAACAATGAATCGTTACATATCTAAATGTTATTCTTTTTGATATCTCAATTTTATTTCTTTAATACCCGTGTGTAATCGGGTTTATCAACTAGTATAAAATAATTTCAGTTAAGTTATCAATGTTTGGTGATGATTTAATAGTAGAAACTCCAATTATAACCAAAATAATAACAGGAAAATTGAAATTTGTACTTAATTTAACATGTCTAAGCAAAGTATATAACCTATTTTGGTAATAAAGGAACTAAATTGACTACATCGAGTTGATAGAAAAGTTATATCACTATTTAGTGGCCTTAACCCTTATAAAAACTATATTATAAATTTGTCTATTCATTTTCTTAATGATAGTACTTTCAGAAGTTAAGCATTTGCTAGAGTTGCAAACGAGTTGATATTTTATCGACTTATTCGAGCTCGACCACATTCGAATCGAACTTTTATTAAGTTTGAGATTAAACTCGATACTAAAAGATAGATTCGAAATATATAACGAGCCGAGTTCAAGCTTATAAGGGTTCGGCTCGAGTTCTTATCGAGAATATATAAAACTATAGTTAAAAATGTTATTGTTGATGAAATGTAGTGGTTTAGCCTAATGTAAAATAGTTTTTGACTTATGTTCAAGTTTTGCTATCATTTTTATATAGTAGTAAAATTATTTTTGTTATTTAATGTAATTTTTCATAAATTTGGAATAAGTTTGGTTATTTAAAAACTGTTTTTGAATTGATATTTAAGCGTTTTAAGTTGAGTTTGAGCAGATCTTGAATCCTATTCGAGTCAAGCCCGAGTCTGTATCATGAAGGTTCGTCAGATTATTTAGCCGTGCTCGAATTCGGCTTGACTTGTTTATAGTACTAGCATTTGCATATATTTTGTACCGACTTTTCACTGTGTTAAGGTGTTTTATTTTTGATAAAAGTTGCAAGATAATCGATTTAAGTTAGATTATTAGTTTATGAGAGAAGCAAAATTTAGTTTATGTGGAAAGAAGTTGGATGAGTTGACTTCCAACATTTTTAAAATTTTTATACATAATTAATGAATTAACTAACTACAACAAATAACATGATATTAGAATATGATGAGTAATATTATAGTGTTGAATAAATTTGATAACCTAATAAACTACCTTCTACATAAACGCATCACAACGGTCATTTATCCTCTTTTAGCTTTTTTTTTCTTTTTCTTTTTGTACATTTTAAAATACAAGATACCCTAATTGGGTTTGTTTTAGTTCAACAAATCAAGATTACCATCACTATCTTTGTAGGATGTTAAGACAACTACATTCACATGAAGACGTATTTGATAAGGTGCAAAACATGACTCCACTTTAGGTATCAATCAAATTGGCCAACAAAGAAATTAATAATTTGGAAATAATAGGTCATTTGTGATAAAACTGGGCCAGGTTAGTTGATAAAATTGGGTCAGGTTAGTTTTATGTCTACTTGTTGATCGTTAATTTTTTGTAAATACAAACACATCTATTAATTTACACCTTATATTTTTAATTCTAACAATACTTTTTTTACAATACTTGAATCCTCAATTTTTAAAAAGGAGATACACATTAATTAGTCATACCTTAATATCGTTAAACCAAAACCTTTTTAATTACTTCTTCACTTCTAACTTGTATTAGTATGCTTTTTTACTCTTTCTAATAATTGAGATTTTGCTCCTTCCTTGTAGCAGATTTTGCATCTTTGCAACTTCCCCATACGAATTTCCCAATCACATTGCGACATTGCAATTTGCATCTTGACAATTTCTATCCTTCCCTGGGGCATAAGAATCACAAGTCCTTATAATCTTCATCTCACTTTTTTCATCACCTTCAGGCTTCAATATTATTGCACAATTAATGTCAATAAAACATAGGTCTAACACAAAATCTATAAGTTATAATACTTTTTTTTAACTTTTCAGAAAGGATTTCTTGCTTTTAGCATGTTTTCAAGAAAAGTTGAGCGCATCATAGCTGTTTTTGTGACCGTTTCCTATACTTTCGATAATAATCTAATGTGTTTGCCCAACCAAAATTGAATCGACCTCTTTTAAGACTTTCTAGACCACTAGCACTTATATCTTTATACAAGTGTACAACATATATATAGTTTGTTTATACAATATATGAATCACCTGTTATTGAGTTCCTTGCTAATGCTCTTGTTGTGATAAGTAGTAGAAGGGTAATAAACATGCTAATAAACTTCATAGCTATTGTTTTGTTGTTTTGTTTTCTCTGCAATATTCAACTTTTAAGCCAAACGATGAATTGAGAACTAATAACACATTGTGCTTTTATAGCATGTTGGAGAGTTAATTATATATATTTAATCGATTACCTTGTTTGCTTACTACATTACATGATTGGTATATTTGATTTTTTATATAGTAGTGTAACATTTTAATTCCAAAACAAACACTTGTTCTATAAGAGTACAAGTTTTCATTTTCGCTCATTATACCCCATCCTGATCTCATTGAGCTTGTTATCCTACTCGGTCACGCACGTTATAAGCTCATGATCCACAAGCTCCTTTACCACCATAACGAACATTTTGTCTAAATTGTGTGTATGTATAAAAAAAAAAATTGGTAAAAAGTAGGTCCAGTGATAACAGTCATTATGAAGTACTAGTATTGGGTTAATTTGTAATACTGCTATCATTGTTAATGATGACAGCTATTACTATGAATACTTTAAGAATTACAATTTTTTTTAGTTAGCATGTACATGTAATTTTTGAATCATTCAAGCTTTCTAGTTACCATTTAGAATTCGTTGCAAAATATTTACGAGATTTATAAGGTCCATAATTTCCAGTGTCTTATTGAGTGTATATCTGTAACAACCCGTCCCATATGAAAAAACGAATGAAGTTTGAAGCACCTTATAAGTTCAACGTTGTGAGTTACCAATACCTTCCACCATGGTTTTAAGTTGATTTCGAAGTTATCGGGCTAGCCCGTGACTTTGGACCGTGGGGTGTTACAAGTGGTATCAGAGTCATTGCCCCTCGGGTTTTGGTGAGTATGAAACTCACGCATCTCCTGACGAGGACGTTAGGTGTTTAAGCGGGGGAGTTTGTAACAACCCGTCCACATGGAAAAATGAAGGAAGTTTGAAGCACCTTATAAGTTCAAAGTTATGAGTTACCAATACCTTCCACCATGGTTTTAAGTTGATTTGGACTGTGGGGTGTTACAATATCAAGTGTTCAATCATTAGCTAAAAAACATATACTTCAAATTTATATGATTGTATGTCACTATGCGTTGGAAAAGAAATGTGTTTTTCCTTTACTTCTAGATGTTACATATATTATTGGTACTTCTTGAATATAAACAAATTAAAGAGTGTCCAAAACAAAGCTAAGGTAAATAATATCACGTCTTAAATTGAAATGTTTGGAATGGATACTGAAGTGGGGAACTCGATCCCACTTAGAAGTAAGAGGAAGCTTGACAAGTTAATATAGGTATTTAACTATGGACAAAAAAAAAAGCTTGACAAGCTTCTTTATATAAGGGGGAGTGTGTAGGCTACTAGACAGTAGACACAACGACCATTGTATAATATTCACATTGACACAAATTTTTTTCACCCTTTAAGCACCCTTATAATGTTAATATGTAATTTTCTAAAAACAAGGTTACATTGTATTTATAAGTTTATTTAAAAGAATAGAGGAAAAGAAGAAAATAATAGGACAAAAAAGTGTTTTGTAATATTGATTTAAAAGATAAATATAAATTATTTGAATATATGTTTTTTATTTAGAGAAAAAGAAAGAAATCTTGACATAACAAATTTAAAATTCATTTTGTTGTAAAGAGTTTGAAGTATATTTGTATTATTGATAAAAAGAGAAAAGAAAAATTGGTATGATTAAAAAAAAAAAATTCAAAAACTAACATTTATCAAAATGTTAGCCTTCTGTAGTTTGCCTGTAGCTTATGAACAGTTTCAATTTTTTTTTTTTTTTTTTTTTGCTTTTAGGTTACATTTTTTTTTCTTTTTAGTTAATTCATATTCATTTAGGTATATGAATATTTATTTATAGTTAATTTTTTATTTTTTATACTTTTAAGCTAATTTATTTAGATATAAGGTTATTCATTTATAGTGAATAAAGTTTTTTTTAAACTTCTAAGATACTATCTAAATAGGAGGTAAGAATTTTGGCTTTAATTTGACAGTCAAAATCATGCGAACAAAGAAGTCAAATGATGTAATACTCGGATATTTTGTAATAAAAACGTAAAATTCTTTTTTTACATGTGTAGCTTTCTAGAAATTTGAAAATGATAATCTTAATTTTCAAGGTTAATAATAAATTGTCACTTGAGACATAATGTCCTATCAATTATGTTACATATATAACAACTACTTTTAGTTGATTTATGTCCTTATATATATATATTAGTTAATCCCATATGCTTGCCCCGCTCCCGCAACGCAAAATTCTCTTATCGATTTATGTTATATATATATAACAACTACTTTTAATTAATTTATGTCATTATATATGTTAACCCCTTAAGCATGTCCCGCTCCCGCAACGCGGGGCTAAAAAACCTTGTTATTAACAAAATTGAATATTTTCCCTTCAAATCTAGTAATCCACAATTCCACATTCTATGGACTGATTTGGGCCAGCCCAACTCAACAAGATAAGGCTATCATAGTATCATGTATTATGTCATTCATGTGGTATTGTGGTAGATACTAGATGTTAGACATGGGCAAAAACGGTCCTGCACCAGTCCTGGACCACGCCGGTCCGGTCCGGTCCGGTCCGGACCGGGTCGGTCCCTGGCCGGTTCGGTCCTCGGAGGACCGGTCTTCGCGTAAGACCATTTCGATAAATTCGGTCCTCGGGCGGTCCTAGACCACTTCCGGACCGGTCCGACTTCGGTCCTGGACCGGTCCGTTTTTCGGTCGGGTATTTTCCGGTTCGGTTTAGACATTTCCGGGTTTTTTAATTCCGTTTTTCGGCCGGGTTTTTTTAGTTTTTCGGTCGGGTTTTTTTTTTTTAGTTTTCGGTTTGAAAAAAAAAGTGACTTGTACATTTTAAAAAAAATTTGCAAGTTATAAAATATAAAGTATAAACATATATAATTGCAAGTTAATAAAAACATATAAATAACACTACGATACAATTACGAAATAAAATTACATATTGTTGAAACTTGAATTATATTTTTAACAAGAAAAGGGGACTCTAGCAATGGAGCTTCGGCATGGCCATCACCCCAAGTTAGAGACCCGAAAAATACATATTGTTCGAAAGAAATAACGTCACAAAATATAAAGAGACAACTACTGAAATGGATAGTCGGAATTGATATTCCAATAGTTGTAACTATCGTCGGCATATGGCCCATGCCCATAATAGGCGAAATCGTTCGATTGGACGTTGGATGATGAACCTGCGTTCATTCTATTTTGAGTGTCGTCAACGTATTCTTCGCCGGGTTCGGGTTCTTCACTTTCAGCTTCGGTGTTAGTGTTTGATGTTCCCGATTGGAAGTCTCTATTGTAATCGTCTTCGAGAATCGCTTCCTCCAAATTAGTTATGCCTTCTTCGAGATCCGCATCGTTTTGACATCTTTCCAAAGAATCATAGTAATCCTTAAGCATCACGGCCATTTGCACCGACTCGGCCTTCAACATACACCGCCGTGCGCTTAAAATCCTGCCACTAAGAGAAAAACAACATTCCGAAGCTACGCTACTAGCTTGGACGGTTAGTACGTCCCTAGCCATACGGGCTAGGATCTTAAATTGACCAACGTTTTCTCTTTCTTGCCACCATTTTAATACATCAAATTTTGTAAAATCTTCGGTGCCAATATAATTAGTGTAATCAGTTTCTTTATATATGGAAAGTTCGTCTAAAGACGATTGAACTCGTGTACGTTTCGATTGAGATATATTATTAAACCAAGACGATCCAATGCTAAAAGTATTGTTTGGCCTAGTAGCCGATGTTTGTGAAGTCGAAGTCCTCGGGGTGGAAGCAACTTCTCCCCGTGGTGCACATTCATTATCATAAATAGTATATAAGCGTTTAACATAATTTTCAAAATTTGATATACTTATCGTAATCTCATCCGGAGATTGACCCAATGTTTCCCCGATAGTAGTTAAAGATTCCGTTACACCCTTAAAATTAACAAGAGGGTTTAATGCCGAAGCAATCAATTTTTTTTTTTGAAACTCTTTAAAATATTTTGTAAGACTTACACACATTTCGTTGGTAATCATATCCCATGTTTCATCCAAAGAACCAAAAGAGTGTAATGTTCTCAAAATTTCACAAACACCTATCATAGCGGAGTGAGATGTTGGAAAATATGTTTGTGATAGCATCAATGTGGCTTAATACAAAACTCCCAAACCGGTGTGTAATTCTTCTAAAATAGTCCAATCAGTTTCCGTAATGACTTGGACCGGTTCGGACCGGTCTTGGACCGGTTCGGGTTTTGGACCGGTTCGGACCGTTTTTCGCGTTTTCAGTCTTGGACCGGCTCGGTCTGGGCGGTTCTCGTCGGACCGGTCCGGTCGGTCTGGGCGGCCCATGTCTACTAGATGTCTGTTTACACATACATGAAAATATGTAGGTTTCTTAATGAACTAGTTTGTAATTGGCCCACCTTAGTAATTTTTGTTCTTATATTTATTTACATAGATAATAAATATATATGATAAATATAATAATTAAAACCATATACGAGAAATAAGAATGCATCCAAAATCTATTATTAGAATAAGGATGTGTTCGACAACGGACTTATGAGGGATTATAGGATCGTGGGATTCTAGTGTTCATAATCCATAGCTCTGTAGCCTCGTTCGTGTTTTAAAATCTTAAATTTAAAGACTTTTCAAGTAGCTTATGGCATTAAAAAATTGATGGTATAACTTTAAATTAGGCATATCAATTATTTAATAAATTAGGCATAACTTTAAAATTAATTTATTAAGCTTATATAACATTACTCTTTTTATAATTGTTGATTGTCTTATTTAGTGTTAAATTATTACCCTGTATTTAACAGATTAAATGAGGGATGTATTTATTTAACAAGTTAAATAAGATATTAATGCCATAATTTTATGAGTTGAGTTGAATTGTGAACAATTTTTGCCCTCACCCTCCCCTACACACACCCAATAGAAATTGCATCATATACCTCTCTTTCAACTTTCGATCATTCTTTCTTTTATTTTTTATTTTTAAAACGAGAAAGAGATAATGGAATGTAAAAGTAGATATGTATTATAGTTAGAAAGATGGAAATTAAGATTGAAAGTGACACGATATATCATATATAGATGTAAATAAGAAGAGAGATACCGGATAATTTAAGAGTAAAATGAGTGGTAGTCTTTCACCACTTCTATCTTTTTACGACATCACTCTACTTTTCCAAGTTTCAAACTTTGGCCCTTAACATTCTCTTCCCATGAGGTACACCCTCTCCGTAGTTCATGTGGAGGGGTGTGCCTTCAACTTCCTTTATGCTACATAGCTTTCTCGAGGTCACTCCGTAGATATTCACACTTTTAACTATAAGAAATATTGTTCACTTTTAGATGTGTAGAAAATTATATTTGTCTACGCATATAGAGTCACATATTTCACTACAAGAAAAAGCAGGCATTAGAAATGGATTTCCCACAGATTAAATTCCGTGGGAACTTTTCAACGGATTTCCCACGAATTCGAGTCCGAAAGTAAATTTTCAATGGACTTCTCACATATTCCGTGAGAAATTCCTGGGAAATCTGACGGAATTAGTTTTCCCACGAAGCTTTTATCCATGGTCGATTCCGTGGGAAATCCGAGTAAAACTGTCTTTTTCCACGGATTTTTCACGGATTTGTCTGACACAAAAGGGGGTGTAGTCTTGTAGTTACCTAACTTGAGATTTTTTTCCTAAAAAAGCATTACTTAACTTAAAATTTAGTATTAAAATAAGGAAAATAATGTGTGCATATACAAGCACATACGAGATGTATTCATACTTACAAATACATAAATGAATAAATAATAATATGACTAACATACCTTTCATTTAAAGTGTTTGTGAATGTGAAAACACTTATAATAAGTGTTATTAGAAGCATATTTCATATCCACTTAAAAAAATGGTATAATTATTTTATAAAATAGTAAACATTTTATGTTTTATATAATAGTAAACATATTATGCTTAGACAAAAAGACAAAAATATATATTATAATATAATTTTATAAAATAAAGATTGCGGAGTGATGTAAATATTAAAGAGGATATGATTAATATATATATAAACAAATTTATCATAAATAACATAAAGTATATGTTTGAGCCATAATACCTTTATATATATATATATATATATATAGTATGGTTAAACAAAGAACCTCCTTTAAACGTAGAACCTAAAGAACCTCCTCTGATGATGACACGTGACACATAGTTTAGGGGCAAAAAAGGAAATTAAAAAAAAACAATTTCAGCGTCTCCTCCCCGACGACCAAAACAATAAAAATAAAAAAAACCCCATTTACTTTAAATGATCATAACTCGTTCGTTTTTAAGAATTTTAACAAAAAAATTATACCGTTAGATTCAGTTTTTCGTCCTCTTTCAAACAAGACCGGGCTTGATATATTTCAGAAACTTTTTTTTTTGAAAATGCACATTTTGCATTTTGAGCTGTGTTCATTATAAATGCAAAATGCAAAAAACGAAAAACATGCAGAATGCAAAATCCGTATAACGTAAACATAGAACCGTAGAACGTAAAATGCAGAATGCAAAATATAAACATGCAGAATGCAAAATATAAACATGCAGAATGCAAAATGTAAACATGCAGAATGCAAATTTGCATTTTGAGCTGTGTTCATACTAAATGCAGAATGCAAAAAAAAAAAAGAAAAACGCAAAATATAAACATGCAGAATGCAAAATCCGTAGATCGTAAACATAGAACTGTAGAACGTAAAATGCAGAATGCAAAATATAAACATGCAGAATGCAAAATATATACATACATAATGCAAAATATATACATGTAGAATGCAAAATTTGCATTTTGAGATGTGTTCATACTAAATGCAGAATACAAAAAACATACAGAATGAAAAACGTAGAATGCAAAAAACATGTAAAATGCAGAATGCAGAAATGCAAAATACATGCAGAATACATAATGCAAACACAGAAACACTACATGCTGCCAAAATACAAAATCTGTACACAGAAACACTACAGCTGCCAAAATGCAAAATCTGTACACAGAAACACTATATGCTGCCAAAATACAAAATCTGTACACAGAAACACTACAGCTGCCAAAATGCAAAATCTGTACACAGAAACACTAAATGCTGCCAAAATGCAAAATCTGTATACAGAAAACACTACAGCTGCCAAAATGCAAAAAAAAATTCATTTTCAAAAAAAATTTAGAAAACTATGGGAAGAGTGATCTTGTTTGAAGGAGGATTAAAAAACTAAAAGAATGATATAATTTTTTTGATTAAATTCACAAAACTTAAAAAGTTATGGCAATTTAAAGTTTTTGATGATTTTTTTAAAATTCGTGGGTTTGGGGATGGGGGAGAATTACATTTTTGTCCTATTTTTTCTAAATTAATACATAATAATTACAGTTTTGCCATCGATCAATCTCATCCATTGATTTTGATGATCCAAATGTCTAGATTGGTTCTTTAGGTTCTTTGTTTAACACATGGTTTTTTATTGATTCAATTTATATATATATATATATATATATATATATATATATATATATATATATATATATATAAATTAATAGTTGGTTTTCAAGAGTATTAGAGTGAACTATGATTGTTGAATTTCAAATCACTTCCCATGTACGAGTGTGTCTGGTTTTATAAGAATATTCTAATTTAAAAAAAAAAATTCAAGTGAAAATTTTAAAAATCTGTTTGTTTGATATATATATATATATATATATATATATATATATATATATATATATATATAATTTTCTGAAAAAAAGAGTTTTTATTTTTTCAATTTTCTGAAAATTCAGAAAAGCCCATCTTTTCTTTTTTCCATTTTTTTCCAAATATATTTTCTAATTTTCTAAAAGAGAAAATAAAAACTACATAGTTTTTACCAAACACGTTTTCTAGAAAATTAAAAATGAAAACTCCACCCATTTTCTAAATATTTTTCTAAACTGAAAACAATTTGCCATAACCAAACGTTAGCTTCTCATCTGTTGTACTAATATATATATATATATATATATATATATATATATATATATATATATATATATATATATATATATATATATATATATATATATATATATATATATATATATATATATATATATGAGAAGATTCAAATGAGAATAAGAAATTAATTGAGAATGAGAAACTAAATCTTAGCCGTTCATTTTGTAAGTGGAATTCATAGATGGAGAGCGTGGGGAATCGAGTGTGTCAGGGTGTATGTGAGAAATTCATAGGTGGACAATGACATTGAAGGAGGGGAATTGGACGGCTAGGATTGAGTCTCTCATTCTCAATTAATTTAAGGTTCTCATTTGAACTTCCCACTATATATATATATATATATATATATATATATATATATATATATATATATATATATATATATATAATGCCAATTTGATTAGTGTAAAAACCAAACTCAAGGCAAAGTTTTGGGGAGTACATTTTTTTGCATACTATACGAAGTACGGATGAAAAATACTTTTAAATTATATAACAAATAGATGCAAAAAGTGATAAATATAGTAGATGAATCTAATATTTGTAGTTTCCTCTAGTTTTTTTAAGATAAGCATCATATTTTTAAAGCACTCAGATTAACAATTCAAAAATCCAAAATATATTTTTTCTAAAAAGATATTCTTTCTTGATCTATAACCAAAATCTACATGCTTGAAGTTTATAGATCCAACTTTTTTTTTTGAACAGCAAAGATGTGATAGAGGCGTGTTTCGGCTCAGCCATCACACCCTCCAACCACATCGAATTTTATTAAAAACACTAGCAAGATGCTAGCACCCAAGTACAAAGAAATGACATAGAACAAGAAACATACAACTTCAATTAGAGTATTTCTTTTTTTTAAACAAATCAACCATAACAACTTTCAATATATCATCATAAGCTCAACATAGATAACTAATTAAACTTTATCTAAAGTTGTCAAATAGAAAAATTAAAACCTCTTAAAACTATTTACAAATCCATTTACATTGACACTTCGTGTTATTTTCAATGCATTCCCCCTCGGCAAGAGTCCCCTTCCAAATGTGACAAAAATGATCGCACTCTTTAGTTGGACAGTTCTGCCATATAAGGACTACCGTGCATGTTTCGATCAACATCCGGGTGCCATCATTTCCGTCACGTAACACATATAACGCGCGTGATAACATAATTCACGTCATGTTAAAACATATAAAATGAAAAACAACGAAAATAAAAAACTAAGAAGAACTATAGATAATAATAATACCTAAAATTGTTGTTGTTGTGGTTGTTGTTGTTGGTATTATGATAATTAGTAAAAGAGTAACAAAAATGTTAATAAGCTCCATTGCTAACATTCTCTTATTATGTTTTCTGATTTTTATATTCATAACACTGGTTTATATATGTGTTGAGACTTGAAAGTTATTTTATTACGTAATTAATTGCCTTATGTATATTAGAAGGAAATACAATATTGATATATTGGAGAATTTAATGTTCGACTTGATATATAAAGTATGTAACATTATGTTTTAGGTATAAATTTTCTTGATGTTATAATAAAAATCGTTTCATAAAACTTGTTTTTCCTTTTTCGTTTTTCCTTTTTCGTTAAACTAGTAAATGTTAATTACATTAAACATGAGATCAATAGCGGATCCAGAATCATGCTTAAGAAGGAGGTATCAGCTAATAGAGAAGATAATATATTCGAATTTGGTAAACGGTTAAAACGGGCACGAGTCAAAGTAGGTTGGATTGAGATTGCATTCGGCCTTTTTGTTAACCATTTATTTTAAATTCAGTTGTTTTAATGTAAATTCGGTATTTTACGTATTCACGAAATACCACTAGTAAAAAAAAAAAACTAGAACAATATGTTATCCTAGTTAGAACAGCTATTACTTTTGCTTAACAATTAAGATGGCCTTTACTTTTGCCAAATGTTTATTTTGAAATGTTTTATTATACATGTAAATAATTGTATTGAAAAATGTGTTTAAAAGTTATAATTGAAAACGTTAATGTGCCATATATAGCTTTGGTCAAAGTATATAAAAATGATAATTTTTTATTCTTTAGAATTTAAGATATAGTTTATTTTATAAATGAAATACTAACAAAAAGTTAGGCGTCTCTAAACTCCTACGTATACAAATATTTTCTCTCATTTTAATCCTTTTTCCCATTCTTTCTACATTTCCACTATTTCTTCTATTTTATTATTAACGTCATAGTTTTAGGTGTTACAATTATCGACTTTACTTTTATCTTTTTTTTTCTACATTAACCTTAGAACGTGTAATGAAGTTGGTGAGAAAGTCAAAATCAAATGGTGATATATGTTCGATCTCACTCCTCTATTAGGCTATGCGTTATCCACCCTTTTCTTTTTCCTTACCCATTACCACATCAGCGTCACATTAGCTTTCCTCCCCTTTCTCTTTCTTTACCCCCAACTAGTGTTGTACCTTACCTTTTTCCTTTTCCCTTTCCTTTTCACTTTTTTATTTTATTTTCGCTTTTTTATTTTATTTTTATATTAACAATTATTTAGAAAACTAAATAATATTTTTCATTAATAATATTAAATATTACAATACTAAAATTCTTAAATTCTACATAAAAACTAAAACATTACATAATTTAAAAGTATAAAATTTTGGTTAGGATCCATGATGTAAAAGTATAAAATTTAGAAGAGTAGTAGTAGAATAGAAGAGAAGAATTGGTGAATTGTGGTGTAAAAAAAAGAGGAGTAGTATAAAAGTATAAAATATAGTTTATGTGGATTTAAAAAAAAAAGAAAATAACCGTTGTGGGGGGTGGGGGGTGGCGTTGGGTGAAATCTTTCTCGAGTAAAATTAAAAATTACCCGCTGCGAACCCCAAAACACCGTAATGGTGTTCCTTGCGAACCCGCCATATACCCCAAAGGAACCCGCAGATCGCGGGTTGACCATAACGCTTATCCATAGTCTTGCGCTCAATTAGTCCAATTTACCTCACACGTGTAAAACCTGAGGCCGGTTGGGTTTTCAGAAAGTCCGGAACAACACCTTCATTTTAAGCTTTAACAGATTAAATCAAATATATTTTTTCATATTTAGTTGACCAATGAATAAATATAATATAATTAAAACCAACCTACTTTTAAGTAGCTAATAAAATTTACACTCTCACATAGCTTCTTGTATCCCAAAACTTTGCATACATTATAAGCTCAACATAAATAACTAATTAACTTTATTTATTATTATTATTCATAGATCCAAATGAAGTTCATATTTTCAACTATTTACATACCCATTGACAACGGCACTTGGTATTATTATCCACGCATTCCCCCTTGGCAAATTTCCCCTTCAAACCTCGACAACTATCATTGCAAGCTGCATATTCACAATTAGGGGTGAGTATGGATCGGTTTGGTTCGGTTTTGACCCCTAACCGAACCATAACCGATAATATCGGTTAATGGATTTTTCAAACTGTTGGGTAAGCGGTTAATAACGGGGCGGTTAACGGTTAACAATAACGGATTGGTTCGTTATCGGTTTTTAATGGTTAACCGTTATATTAACAATAATGGATTCTTCAAGTACTTGTTCATAGTATTTCACCAGTAATAAAAATGAAGAAATCTAAGTAGGAAACTGAGAACATGTTATAACAATTATAGGAAATTAGCAGCATGAGTAGAACAACACGAGCAGAACAGCACTTACCGAGCAGAAGTAGAAGCAGAAGCGGCGTCTAAGCAGAAGCAGAACAGCACTAGCAGAAGCAGCGTCGAGAGGGAGGCAGCGACTAGCAGAAGCATCGCCGAGCAGAAGCTGCGACGAGCAGAAGCTGGGAGCAGAAGCAGCGACGACGAGAGGAAGCTGGGAGCAGAAGCAGCGACGACGAGCAGAGGTGCAGAACGGAATGGCGGTGGGTGACTGGGTGGCTAGGGTTTACAATGAGAGGGAGAGAGACGATCAAAAGTGGGAGCCGGATGTTTCATGGTGGACTTTGTGATTTGTTTTTTTCTCTTTGGAATAAACAATCATAAATGGACCAAAGTCCAAATAAATTTGGGCTTACAAATATTAGCTTTTTTATTTTTTTATTAATCTTTTTGACTTTTAGTTAATTAAATATATAAAAATATTAATTAATAAATACTAGCGGTTCGGTTTCTTATCGGTTTGGGTAGAGGTATAAAACCGAAACCGAACCAATAACTAACGGTTAATGGATTTTTAAAAACCGAACCGTCGGTTTTCATTTGGTTCGGTTTTAACGGTTCGATTTTAACGGTTTTATTGGTTTCGGTTCGGTTTTTCGGTTATGATGCTCACCCCTATTCACAATTATACCAATCCATATAAACCTCGCATATTTTGATTATGATTTTTGACTCGGTTTTCATCTCACCTACACACATAAACAATAAAATTGCACATTAATGGTATGTTATAAACACCTAATAACCAAGTGAATAAGTGCATCCAGTACGGGGCTAAGTGAGTAAGTGTCTCGCAGTTGTGTACTTGTGTTGCGAGCCAACGTTGTTAAGTAGCCCTGCGGTAAAAATCACCCTCTAACCGGCCTCTACCCCGTAGCAAGATCTCTTTCTAACCCATTCACCTTGTTTCTTCCTTCTCTCACACACATTCTCTTTATCTCTCTTTGTTGAAGATTTACAAAATTATTTCCTCTAATACTTAATTTTACATTGATATCGCTAACATATAGGGCAAGAAATATGAAAAGGGTGTGTTATGAATATAACGTATGCTCTAAACGAAAATAAAATAATAAAAAAATAATTATATAATCAATTTATTACATGCATAAATTAAAATATTCGATAAAGTATACCTGTAATTGAGTTTGTTGCTGTTGTTACCGCTACAAGTAGTAAAAAGGTACTACAAATCATGATGTTAATAAGCTTCATTCTATCAAATTTTTCTTCAAACCTCCAAATTCTATACCAACTACGATTTTGAAGGATTGTTCAAAGGAATTGTGTTTTTAAATACGTGAAGTGAGTTTTTTTTTAAATTAAGTAAAAAAAGAAGAATTTCTATAATTTCCACCAAAAGGCTGAGTGCTCACCAAAATTAATTTAACTGGCTTGTCATTTTACCAAATTAAATGAAATTTATTTGACTTGTAAAAGTAAATAACTCATTTTAATGGAAAAAATAAAATAAAAGAGATAATCGCTCTACTTATAAAGGGAATATTCATTTGAATTGTAAAAGTAAATAACAAATTTTTCTATATTTTTATAATTTATTAGGTGTATGATATTATACTATGATAATCAGCTAGAATTTTGTCAAATAATAGAAATTTTTAATGGAAGAAAGAAGTTATGTGATTGACATGATATAAAAATTTAGAGTGAACTACATAAATCTGTTTATAGGTTCACATCATGTCATCATGTAACTATTTTAGTCATTTACTTATTAAAATTGCTTTGGTAGATTTTTCTTTCTTTTTTTTAAGAAGTTTAACTTAACCTTATATTTGTGTCTCAATTAACTCATATTTTTAAATTGAAACACCTCATATGTCTAGCATATATATAAGGGTAAAATAGTCAATCTCTACTTTGATTTTTTTTTAATAATTACTAAATAAAAGAAATTAAATTAATCAACTTATAATTCTATATAATATTAAAATAAAATTCTAAAAGCAAATAAAAATATAATTGATTCTTTATCGGGTAATGTGACGACGTATGGAATCAGGTTGATGAAAACCATTATAAAAAAATCATCAAAAATCCCATAATCAATTACCCGTCTTAAAAGTTTTGTTTCGAATTTTTCCATCTGTCTTGGTACTTTTTTTGTTCATCCCTAATACTTTTGATTTCATGTAACTTGTTTGTTCTTTGTTGCGGAGTTGCTTGCGTTGGTTTTGCATTTGTGTTTCTACCCTACTTTGTGCAACTCGTGAGATTCTTTGCAAGAATAAGTTAGAAAAAGTAAAATGTAAATTTTTTTGTGTTTCCAATTTTCACCACATAGTAATTACAAGATTGCTTTGCTTTTTGTATTAAGTCATTGGTAACCTGATAACCTCTTAAGAAACTAAGATATCTATTGTAACCTGTTACTTATCAATGCTTTTTTTCTCCTAATCAACAAAAGACATATAAAAAAATTTGGATTATTTAGAAATGAAAACGTCAACAATCATCATATTAACAAATGATCCAAGTGAAACAAAATGACATCTTTTCATCAACAGTCATGCATCATCACATGGGCGGTTTATCTTTGAAAGAAATCAATTCCGGTGTAATCTTCCGTTTTTACTTTTACAATTGAGTTATTACTCAATCAAACCCAAGAGACTTCAACTTCAAAACCTACTTAGCTTGTTCTTCTCATGTTGAACTCCAAAGGTCTAGAAAAATGGCTAAATTATCAAATATTAGTTAAAACAATACGCCCATGTTCAAAGATTGCCGAGATAATTAAGCTGCAAAATGTTGGTTGGGTGCTCGTGATCTTTTGAGAAAGTTGATTTATAGGGAAGCTTGGAGATGTATTTCCAAGCCGTGAGGTTAAGGATTGGGTTATATATATACATTTATAATTAAAGATCAAAAATAAGTTAAGACTAGTACGATAGTAATTTGGAGATGATTGTTTCATATAAGTAATTACCATGTTGGTTCAAAGTAGAACATAAACATGAAGTATATAATCACAATATTCTTTACATAATTATTGTATTTTATTCACTTGTTGGATATCGTCGATGTTAACTATTTTTTTAAAAACAAATGTTAACAACTTAACTGTTCTTTAATTTTCCTTTTATCACATTTGGGTCATGCTGGACTTAAAAGGGTAGGCCCCTGAAGAGAGGTCTTAAAATCAAGTTTATTTCTTCACCATGATGATACCCTAAGTTTAGTAGTAACATGAAACCTAATATGCTTCTCAAGATTTTCATTAGAAAAAGCAAAGAAACTATATATTCTTTTAAGGTTTTCGTGTATCTTTTATAGTGATTAATCTATCACTATAAAAAAAGACCTTTTTACGACGTAAAATGTCGCCGCAAAAGGCCAAAATAACTTCTCAAATAAGCTTTGACGGCGACACGACGTCCCAAAAAACTCGTGTCAAAAAAGCTTTTGCGGCGAAAATTTCGACCTTTGGTGGCAAATGCCACGTGACCCATATCAGTGCCACGTGCAAACTTTTGCGGCAAAAATATGACCTTTTGCGGCAAATATTTTAGTAACTTTTATATATATATATATATTAGTTTATTAAAGCGGTGAAGAAATCACCTTTTGCGGAGGACACTAAATTATATTTTAATAAAGAGGCTTTTTGCAGCGAAAATAGCGCCGCAAAAAGCCTAACTTTTTTTTATAGACTTTTCGCTGGAATTTTGAGTTTCACCCAGTTTTGGGATAACATTTATAATCTTACTGTTTCGCAGACCACAACAACAATATGACAATATAATATATTAAACGATGTCATCATACGAAACAAATGATTGAATTAAAATTAACATAAACGTAAATGTTTTCTCGGCGACACTTGATCTTTTGCGATGACAGGTAATATCCTATTATTAAGAAAATAAAAAATCTTTTTGTGGCGACACTGTATTTTTTAGGTGGGAAAAGGTCACACCCTTGCTTTCATGGGAAAAATATATTAAAATAAAATAGTAAACGTTTTAGCAGCGACATTTGAAACCGTAAAAGACCATTGTTGAAAGTCAAAACTGCTTGACTGAAATTTTATCTTTTAGTAGGGTTTTAGTGACAAATTCTTGATCCAGCAGGTCTAATCCTCATGTCTATGCGATTTCTAGTTAACTATTCAACAATAAACTCTATAATTTACAGTCCAAACCGATCCATACATATCCCTATAATTCTTGCTCCTCTCTCTTTTTTTTTTAAATTTTGTATGTATTCTTCACCTTTTACATGATATGTCATGTTTAATTCATGTCCTAAAAAATACAAATTAAACATTAAAAAAAATACCAAGTTGCAATGTAGTCATTGACATCTCATATATAGTACTTCCAAAATAGAAATATACATACATAAATAGCTAGAAGTCAATTTTAGATGAAAAGCATGTTCTAGTGGCTTCAAAGAATTGAAGAAAGACAACACTAAAGACAACCTATAGATATCTCATTGACATGGATCCTGACAACTCGTCGGGCAAATCACCGAGTCCATCGATCGTATGCTGCTCGGTGGTGGCCAACCCACACGTTGCAACCGACATGTCGTATAATGCACAAATTTAAAAGCGTGTCTAACATTTGTCTTATGTATGTAAAGACTAGCTACAAATATAAATTTACTTCTTCAATTTAATGGGTTCATATTTTAGATTAATAACATTTGCAAATAAAAGAAGAGTTCATTATTAGAACTTTATATAGATTATATTAAAATTACACGTAAAAGATTGTTCACTAGGTTTGATGAAACCCCTCTCTGCAATATATAGATCCGTCTATATACAAAGTAATTAATAATCCAATTTATGAACAACAACAACCTACCCCCCCCCCCCCCCACCCCACCCCCACCCAAAAAATAAAATTTTAAACAAATTTATATATATAGGTCGTAAAAGATGTGTAAATCTATTCAAAATATCAAAGAAACTCGACATTCGACGTGTAAGTCTTCTCACAGCATCAAAGAAACTCTTGTGGCATTTGACGAGAATCAATCTAAACCATGTTACGTATGCCAATCATGTTGAATAACATGCAATTCATTTAATGTCTAGAAACGAAACCTAATATATGAACATTTTTCATTAGAGACAAAAGTGTGAAAACATAAAACGTTAAAGAGGATGTAAACATATTTTAGAAAGAAAAACAAACGTGTAGAAGACAACACAAAAGACAATAAGTCTTTGTATACTTATATATACACATATATATGTGGTATAAATGCGAATTCGTGGACAAACATGCATGTAATACAGGGTCGAACTGGGTCGGTTTTCATTATTAATCGATGTAGACAATATTGTTAAAAACATGTTGTGTCAACATGCGAAAAAACGGTGCAAGATTTTCTTGTCGTTTGTACTCATGAACCCCACTTTGGAATTGAATTCCTATACTTCAGATTTATCAGTTTCCTCATGTAAAAAGTTATATGTTTTCTAGCTGCACTTGTTTATTTGCATGATCGATCATGAATAGAGTTAAAAACGTTGCAGGAAATAGTAATTAACCGAGTCTATACTATGCAGAAAAGTTACGAATCTTTGCTCAAAATAGATAAACTTGAAATAGAAAAAAAGAATATATGAAACTATCTAATTAATTATTATAGTTTTCAATGTGAAAACAACTCTAGATGTCTAAAATTTAGTGTAGGATGGTCCGACTTAATTATAGAGTAAGATGGCCCAACCTAGTTATAGAGTAAGATGGTCCGACCTAATTATAAAAGGTCCCGTTTGTCTTAACATAATACGAAATAATAAAAATAATTTTAATTTTATCCATGTTAGTTATGAAATCACATTCTTATACCTAAAGTAATATTAATACTTCAAAGATATAGTTTATTTCCAAATAATGTTAATAAACGCAATATACAACGGAATTTGATTTAAATTCCCATTACATTTCTTCACGTTACGATGAAACAAACTGAACTTAAGTGTTTAGTGTAAGATGGTCCGACCTACTTATATGAGTGTTTAAAGTAAGATGGTCAGATATAACTATACGAGTGTTTTTAAAAGAAAAAATTAATTATGTGTTTAATATAAGATGGTCCGACTATATTATATAGATGAATCAGAGATCATTAGTGTATATTTTATTGTATTATTTGTACTTTATAAAAAAATTATTAATATAATACAAAATATTTACGATATTTTCATTATTTTGAAATAACTACCTAAGTATAAATTTAGCTTCATTTATGTTTATTGGCAAGAAAGTTGGAAAATAACAAAATTTCTTAAATGTAAAGAGGTTTTAGGCATCTTGATTTATAAAGATAATAAAAATGCCCCTTGATATTAGTCACAGAAATGAAGTCTAGTTGTTCGTCAAAACAAACAAGTATTTGAGTAAATTAAAGAGTAAAAAATGATTATTTAATCATTAATGTATGGTTTTCATTTTAGTTTTACTTCTAAATTTTTTTAATGTTTAAATCGCAAAGTTATCTTACTTTTTATTTTCCTATGTCTAAATTAACATCCTAACTCTATCCTAAATACACTTTAAACATTAGAATAATACCAGTAAATCTTATTTATATATATAGGGGAGAGTTCAAACGAGAATTGTTTTTCATACGATAACTGCGAGAATCAATCTTAGTCGTTGATTTGATAAGTGGAATTCATTGATGTAGAGCGTGGTGGGATCAAGTGTGGAAGGGTGCATGTAATGAATGCATGGGTGGGTGACGACATTAAAAGAGGGGGGGAATTGGATGACTTAAATTGGTTCTCGCAGTTCTAGTACGAAAAACAGTTCTCGTTTAAACTTTTATATAAACATAAACATAAACATGCAGAATACAAAATGCAAAATCCGTAATTTGCATTTTGAGCTGGGTAATTCAAACCTAAATGCAAAATGCAAAAAAACGAAAACGCAAAACATAAACATGCAGGTCATCTAGATTCTTCCAAAATGCAAAAAATATGAAATGAAAAATGCAAATCCAAATATGATTCAATGAAAATGCGCCCAAAATGCAAAAATACACATTCAACCTAAAATGCAAAATCCGTACAGAACACTACATTCTGCCCAAAATGCAAAATAAATTAGTTGTTAATGCGCTATTAATGAGTCATTAGCATTATAGTTATAGGTTTAATTTAATCAAGTGTCAAGACTAATTCTAATGATACTCGGAATAATAATGGTTCTCAAATATATATTTTCCTACGTATTAATGCTTTACTTATATATATATATATATATATACCAATCTTAGTGCGAGAACCGCGAGAACCAATCTGAGCCATCAAATTCTCCCTCCTTCAATGTCATTGCCCATCCATGAATTCCTCACATGCACCCTGCCACACTCTATCCCTCCACGCTCACTATCCATGAAACTTCTCATATTCAAGGAACGACTCAGATTGGTTCTCGCGGTTCTCGCACTAACAACGGTTCTCACATGAACCATCCCCTATATATATATATATATATATATATATATATATATACATATACTATTCTAAATTACTGATTTAATTTACTATGGTAATTAGTTGGAAGGTGTACTATTCCTAATGTTTCTGATTTATTTAATATATGTGTATATATATGCATTCATCATGATTGTATACGTACGTATTGTCTAATCTATAAGTGGATAACATACGTGTCAATATATCCACATGTCAAGTTGTGATTTTATCAATATCTAAATTATCTAATATCAATATTATTACAAAAATATATTTGATATCATCATCTATTTTCTAATATATGTTTCACTTTATAATTTTTTTTAATTAAAGAAGGTTAACATATTATCATCCTAAACTACGATTCTTTATGCATAACACATTTTAAAATATTTCTCCTAGAAATAAGATATTAACAATAAAAGCATTATCTAAACTATAATTATGTTCCATACCATTCGCAATTAATTCAAACATATATAAGATTTCCATAAGATTATCAATAAACTAAATAAATTTCAATATTTATATATATGGTTATATAGAATATAAATAAGATATATATATATATATATATATATATATATATATATATATATATATATATATATATATATATATATATGTGTGTGTGTGTGTGTGTTATCAATAATTACATATATACATAATCTTATATAATCAACTACTTAATAATTGTTGGGAACTAATTATTCTTCATTACTAATTTAAATTAGTTTATGTATTTCAACTATTATCCTTGGTGATTTAAAAAAAAAGTTTGTAACATATTCAAGGAATTTTTACTACTTTTTACAGAATGTATTTCAAAATTTTAAATTTCAAAACATAATTTGAAGATTAGATAATATAATCTTAACTAATTAAAATATTTACTAATTTGAGATATCAATTTGTTGAAAGATACAACTTAAAACCTCTATTTTCAAATTTAACCCTTAGAAATATGAAATTAGCAACAACATCATTATGTGTGTATCCTAACTAATCATTAGGTGTATGTAAACTACAACGGTGTTTCATACAATTCGCATAAAAGTTTTAAAATTTTAAATTTCAAAACATAATTTGAAGATTAAATAATATAATCTTAACTAATTAATATATTATCCTAACTAATTTGAAGATTAGTTTGTTAAAAGGTTCAATTTAAAACCTCTAAAAATAATTCCCTTAGAAATAGGAGATTAACAACAAAATCATTAGGTGTATCTAAACTACATTTGTGTTACATACAATTCGTATATCATCAAACGTCATCAAATGATAATTTTAAAATCAACTACTTTATAATTTTTGGGAACTAATTATTCTTCATTAGTGATTTCAATTAATTTATATATTTCAACTATCATCCTTTGTAATTTAACAATAGTTTGTTACATAATCAAATTTTGAATTGTTAAATTTTAAAACATAATGTAAAGTTGTTTAAAGAAATTTCTAGCTAATTGACCAAATTTATCTTAACCAATTTAATAAACTAATTTGTTAAAATATACTTTTTCTTCTATACGTAACTAGTGTTATACCCGTGGGTTGCTCTGGTACGTAAATAAATTTTTGTATCAATACTTTTTATACGTACTCTATTAAAAAAATATAAATTATATTTTAAAATCTAAAAGTTTTTAGTGTAATACTAACGCGTTTTACTGTTAATAAAAGTTATATTTATGTAATGGAAAAATAAAAAATCACCCTTATCACGTTAGAATGCGTGAATTAGAAATATTAGGGTAGGGAATTTTTGTTATTTTAAAATGTCCTTATATATGTTCATTTGAGAACCATTATTAGTGCGAGAACCAATCTGAGCCGTTCAATTCCCTTTCTTTTAATGTTATTGCCCACCTATGAATTATTTACATGCACACTGTCACACTCTATCCCTACACGCTCTCCATCCATGAACTTCCCATATCCAAGGAATGGCTGAGATTGGTTTTTACGGTTTTCGCACTAATAACGGTTCTCGAATAAACCCTTCCCCGTGTATATATATATATATATATATATATGAGAATCATTTTTATTGCGAGTAACGCGAACAACAATCTTGACCATTAATTTAATAAGATCAACGGCTAACAAAAATGACGTCTTATTAATGATGCATTAATGGTGGTCCACCTGGACATAATTCAATGCTATTGATGGATAACAAAAGTTAAGAATATACTGATTTTTAAAAAAATATCATAATACGATAAAATTTATACGAAAACGTAGATAAAAATGAGACGATCGCAAATAACTAATTATTTTTTCTTGAAACAAAATATATCACAAGTTATTAAATATTATTTATAAACAACCTATAATTAATTACCTTAATATATAATTTTGTATAAAACCCCCTCTAATTTTTCATAAATCACCCTCAAATTTTCATTTACCCCTCTCAATCTAATTTAAAATTAAAGTTATCAACAATATATATATTAAATTGGTTTGTTAAAATATACTTTTTAATCTACACGTAATACTTAATTTGAAAAAATATTATTTTAATCTAATTTTTTTGTACTTTTTGTGGCCACATGTTATCGCTAAAGGTAAATCTCATATGGAAGAACTACTTTAATGACAACCAAAGAAATCCATCTAGCCATGAGCTAATCTTTATGGATGAGCAAGTAATCTTCAATCTTTGTTATAAATTATATATATTTTCCATGTTTCATAATTTCTATTAGTATATTAATTAAAAAGTTAATTACACCAATGATCCTTTAAGATATGCCCTAATCACACTCTCAGTCCTTTATTTGAAAATATTGCAAAATCAGTTCTTAATTTTCAAAAGTTAAACACTGACTGTCCTTTGTCCGTTAATTTTAAGAGACCTGTTGCTAAACTTTTTCAAAATGACAAATTATACCCTATTTAATATTACATGAATGGTCCTTTCACAAAAAAATGAATTTTTGGTTGTAACTTTATCTTTTTTACTTTTTAGTAAAATTTCGTTATTGACAAATAAATATTACATATCGACTTTAAGTTTTTAACATTTGTTTTAATCTTAAATCACCGAAATTTTTTCTTCCAGTGTTCTTTTATTCTTCAAATGTTTATCATCGTAATTAAGTTAGACAAAGCATACCAAAACACTCAAAATGAAAACCCATATGAAACGTTCTTTGTGCATACAATTTATTTAATTTACTATTAGTTCATTATCATCAATCCAGATCTGTAACCAAATCTTTTAGATGATTTTAGGCTTTAGATGATTCAATAAACTATTAAAATATAACCAACCTTAAAACAAAATTTAGTACAATATTAAACTGGAAATAATTGACAACATTAAATTGAAAATTCATGTAACAAGTTAATACAAAACAAAACTGGAAATAAATTCATAAATGCAAAGAGAAAGTTAAATCCCTAAAAGAAGATTCAAATCTAGAAATATTTTCACTAGATCTGGAACATAATCAAACAGGAAAGCATGAACAAATTAATTCCCCCAAGAGGGCGGCAGCGTTGTCACTCCAAGGAGGCGGTAGTGGTTGTCACTACAATAAGGCGGTAAAGAGTCTTGATCAAGTGCTGGCGGGCGGTTTCAAGGGGTGTTCTTGTGAGAAGGAGAGAGGAGGAGAGGGAGAGAGGAGAGAGAGAGAGAGAGAGAGAGAGAGAGAGAGAGAGAGAGAGAGAGAGAGAGAGAGAGAGTGTGTGTGTGTGTGTAATGTAAAAGAGGTGTTTGAGTATTTTTAATTTTAATATAATTCCTATATATGTTATATAATTATTTAACAATAACATGTATATGATTTAAAATTAAAGAAAATGAATAAGGAGTTAAGGACTAAATTTGTAAAGGGTAAAATAGTTATTTTAAAAATTTTAACATTTTTTTAAAAACCAAGTACCGTTCGTGTTCAAGGTTATAAAATTAAAGACTTACTTTGCAAGATTTTCAAATATAGGTCGGAAAGTGTAATTAGGGCATATCTTAAGGACCATTGGTGTAATTAACACTTAATTCAATATTTATTCAATATATGTTTTATAGTTTTATTTTCTATAGATGTTAATAATCTAAAAATTAAAAAATGAATTTAATCATACCCGTATATATACATAAGGTGATTGATATCGCTCAAATAGACTACTTATTTCGGGACGATATCGTGCTATTACATGTAGTTTTGTTAGCAATTTGGTTTGAATTGGTACTTAAATCGTTGCTTTTGAATTCTCAAGTCTTAAATACTCATCCAAGACAAAAGGAAAGAAAATCATCAAAACTTGGCAAAATTAGAAGAATTCATTTTTCCAGAACCATTTGTACGGCATGACTAAAGGGTTTGTACGGCCGTACAAACGTTAGACGCTGATTGCATATTTAAGCAGTTTTTCTCCCGCTTTTCACTCATAACCCGATTTTCAGCAAAAACCTAAGGGGAGAGGCGATTTTCTGGAGATTCTTCATAACTTTGAGTCAACTTTTCAAAGGATTCATCCAAGGAAACAAGATTTGGAGTTTTGGATCTTCTTTTGGAGCTTCATCTTCATCTTCATCTTCCCCGTTGGGTTTTCTTCTAGGTTTACACTTTCCTTCATGTTTCTCTTAGATTTCAGTTTTGTATGCTTAGATTTCGTAATGTTTAGTATGGAGTAGTTCATTTTAGTGCTATTGGATGAGATTCAAGTAGGTTATTGACTTGGATTTGGTATTTTGTTAGGTTTTTCCCCATTTCACCATTGTTGAAGTTTCAAAGCTAGGGTTTCTTCATCATTTTGCTTAAATTGATGTTTTGCCCACATTTACTTGACGAATTGATGTAATATATGTATTTTGTTGATTAGTTCTTGTTTTCATTGAAATTATTCCTAGTTGTGATATCCAATTTGTGAGAACTTACATTTGGGTTTGGGTTTTCACCATTGTTATGCAATTTGTTGATGAAATTGACTTTGGGATGATCATTCTATGTTAGTCAAGTGTTGAAATATCTTTAAAGTTGATTTTTGTGAAATTGGCTACTTCGGAGAACTTCGGGGGGTAGTTTCCATTAATTGATTGTTTAATTAACGGAGAACTTTGTGATTAGACATATTCAATACAACACTTGTCTCTTGCTTGAATGTTTTACAAAGTGATAGATTCTAGACACCCATTTTCTTATAAAAAATCATTCTAAGGAGACCTTCTTGTTTGATTTCATCTTATTTTGAGATTGTTTGGATGAATTAACTCATTACTCATCAAATTTATCGAATCCTTGTCTTTAGCTCTACTTGTAATCGAGTCTAGTAGCACTTACTTCTTATTTTGAAAAGTTCTAAAAAAAAGATCTTGTTTCCTTGTTTCATGCTTGTTTAATTGTTAAGTTTAGGAATATAAACATTTGATCATAGATTAATTAATGACAAAAGCTTAGTATTGAGATTTCATCTTGTTTCCTTGAAGTTCGACACTCGGTCTTACAAAAAACTATACTACTATACGATGGGTTCACTGCATGTGTGTAGTTTAGTCTAGTATTTCCGTTTTATTTTATATATATAACTGCACAACATCAATGATTAGCTAGTTTATATAATATGAAGATCGATGAAATCATATATATATATATATATATATATATATATATATATATATATATATATAGAGAGAGAGAGAGAGAGAGAGAGTGAGTTTATATTAGTTGTGGCAAATATGTAACTAATTAAAAATATAGTCGTCATTTTCATTTTTCAAGAATGTTGGAGGGATACTTTAAGCAAATTGTTAAATAAAGGAGGGGGCCACTTACCCCTTTATTAAAATTAAAATATCTCCAAACGCAAAGATAATAAAATAAGAATATTATACCAAATTAACGAGAACAATATGCTCTTTAATATGACATTCATATTGCTCTACTTTTTTTTAGAAAAAATTCATTTTTAACGGGTTTTCTTTAGCACAACATTAGATGTGTGCACATGTGCACATAACACTTATTTTTTCAAGCACGGGTGCATACACACACCACCTGTTCATACTGCATAGGTGCGTCTTGGTTCGTATATGCATCGCACACGTGTGCATCTTGTTCAAATATGCATACACAGCATCGGATATTTGCACATGGGCATATACCACTCGCTTTTTCCCGAACACAGGTGTGGATAGGTGCACATGTGCATATATAGTAGATTTTTTTAGCAAATTAACTAAGTCACATATGCACGATGCATATGTGCATAAACTATTCATACAACTAGGTTTTGTTTTAACACATGCACGTTTGGGTGCATATATGCAGCATGGATGTATGCATCTCGTGCATACATGCACATGCACACCTAGATGCATGTGTGCGCATTAGCTTTACAAACGTACCGAACATTTGGTACCATTCATGAACTATTCGACAGAGTGTTCGTTTATGTTCGTTTATTTAATAAACAAACGAACACGAAGAAAAATATTTCTTCGTTTCGTTAAATGAACGAACACGAAAAAAGACCTTCGTTCATTCATTTATGTTCATGAACGTTCTTTTATCTGTTTCTTTATGTTCGTTTATATGATTGTGGGTATATATATATACATATATATATATATATATATATATATATATATATATATATATATATATATATATATATACGTGTGTGTGTGTGCGCATAGATATAAATACATACACACTCTTACACACACATGTATACACGTAGTTAGTGTCTGTTTATATTTAATAATGTTAGGTTTGTATTTTATTTGTATATGTATTTGTTTGTTTTTGTTCATTTATGTTCAGCTAAAGTTAAACTAACCAACATGAACACAAATATTCCTTTGTTTATTTGTTTGTGTTCGTTTTTTTGTTCGGCTAAAGTTAAACGAACGAACGCGAACAAGTCTCCGTTCGTGTTCATTTGGTTTGTTTACAACTCTAGTGAACGTGCAACTCAAAGTTGGTTTAGTAAAACTCATTGTCAACTCATAATATTCTAGCAAATATAGAGTATAAGTATCTAATGATCAAATTGAATTAAAGACACAAAATCAAAAAAGATAGGGTTCTTATGAAGTACTGTCAAATAAGATATTAAGTAGGCTAGGAAGCAAGCAAATTAATTTAAGCACATAAGCACATAAGAGAATCAATCGAAGCAGGCTAGCAAGTAGGTGATTTAATTCAAGCAAACATGTGATTTAATGCAAGCAACCATGAGAAATTAAGTACGGTGTGTATGTTCCCAATTTATCAAGTATCAACAGTAATTGAAGCAAATTCACAATGATGATGAACTTAGTATTAACGTGAAAGCAAACACCATGAACACACACAAGAAAAGAGCATATTGAAATTTGTTGGGAAGATAATCATTTCAACCCAATAATCAAATTCGTCTACTGAAATACGTAGTATTTAATGATAACAAAAACCACACCTTTTGTTAGACTAAGAACGAATTTTTACATGTGTTGTTTGTGACGTAAAAGTTACAAACAATGGAGTATTGACAAAGACTGGCCTAAGTACTGAGTGTCAGCTAAAGACAACGTTGGAAGACCGTCTGATATGAATACAAGTTCAGAAGACTACTCACTGAAGCTTTGAAGCCTTTTAGACGAGTTATTCCAAAGCGTTAGCTGAACAACTATCTATTCATCTGAACATCAACAACTCTGCGTATGTTTATCACTAAACATCCAAACATTTTTTTACTGAAGACAAACTTAGTGTGTCAGTTCAGTATATTTTGTTCAACAAAGTCATGAAATGTATCTTAATTACTTATTCATGAATTTTGTTTATAATGTAATTTTTATTAAATCAAAGGCTGAACATGTGTTGTTCTATTGTGTCTTGGATCTTTCATTTTAAAAGTATTTTCACTTTTTGTATCTTCAAAGATACAAACAGGATCGAACTTTACCTCTGGAAAAGGTTCAAGTTACCTTTGATGAAGAGATTTCGAAGATTTGCTCAAGTACTAAAACATTGCTGACAACTACATCTTTAGTAAATTCAAATATGAAGAAGAATGGCTGACGATGAAATTACTAACAAGAAAAATGAAAGTTAGAATTTCAAGATAACAAGATAAAATAAATAATATTATTATATTGTGGATGTGGCACTTTTTTACGGGAAAGTGCAAATGCTCTACTTGTATTCAAGTAAGTGATACTGCGTTTCTCCCATTTGCTTTATAATAATATTAATGTCTTTTCTATGTCTTCATCTCGTAGAGATTCTTCCAAACCTATTGTCAAGATCTTTTATAAATAGACATGCATTTACAACATGCAAACCAGCCCTTTTACACACTCAGTGAACATCTCTCTCGAAGAACTGACTTCAAGCTTTTAAGCAAAGCAAGTTTTTAGAGTTTGCATAAGTGTAGAAAAACTTGTCCATGTGTTGGATCTCTTGAACATTAATTGTTTTAAGATTTGTCTATGTGTTAAACATCTTAGTTTCCACCTTTTTATTGTATTAGAAATTTTCGTTTCCTCATACATGTAATTGTTGATTCATAATCAATATAAACTATATTAAAAGTATAAGCGTGTGCAATTCATTTAAAAAGCTTAAGTTTGTATCCAGCCCTTCATTTACAAATATTTGTTGTTGTGTACTCAATGTGGGACTAACAAAATGCTTAAATGAATTAGAGTTAAATACATTGTTTATATACCTATTAGATATTTTCACAATATACTATATACTTCTAGAAAATACGACTAAAGCAAAACTATTGTAAAATGATAAAATAAACACATTGGTCTAACATGGTGGTGGAGTGCGGGTAGGGGTAGGGGTAGGAGTGGAGTGGTGGACGGGGGGTAGGGTAAGGTGGTGGTGGTGGCAGCTGAAAGGGGAGGTAGGGGTGGTGCCGTGGTGGGTGGTTGCTAGATGTTTTTATTAATAAAATTTGGGTCTTTTCGGTGAAGTTGACCATGCCGAAGCTCTCATCAGATTGACTTTCTTTGCTGTTAAAAAAACATATTAAATTAATTTATTTTTGTTTAAATTTTATTTTAACCTCTTACTAAACCAAACAAGATATAGTTTATCCCCGATTCCAATTTCTATGAATTCAAATTCATATAAAATCGAATTCCTTGATCAAATTCCAATTCAATTAAATTTATTCTACGAATCAAACAAACCTTTAGTTATTCATGTATGTGTTACACCCAAGTTTTTCAATCATGGATTTATAGTATTTTCCCAATACCAAAATATGTGACCATAGAAAAAAAACAGTTTAAGGCAATGCAATTAATGCAATGTTTAATTATTGAAATGTCAATATTAGCCTTACATTTAATACATTGCTGACTTGTAATAAGGGTAATATAGAAAAAGTAGTAATTAATGACAATTTTTTATAAGAAATGGATAATTATTTAAAGACGGGCATAAATAAAATAGTAGACAATAAGTCAATAATATTAGGACGGGGAAATATGTGTTATATGTATATCTGTTCATATGAGTAAACACTTGGATATCAGAGTTAGTCGATAAAAGTTTATAAATAAGTTAATTTATTAATGTAAGTATGTAACATTATATATGTAAGCCGGTAAATGACATAAAGTAGATTTCATAAAAATTTTGCGCTCATTAAATTTAAATTATGGTAGTTACAAATACAAATCTTGAAGGTTTGTATTGTACTATTACTATCATGTTTAGATTTTAAATTCTATATTAACTTATGGTAACATTATTATTTGATATAAATTACGACGCATTTAAAAGAAACTACAAAATCTAATAGGATTTTACGATCAGGGTTCGATTTTACAATTACAATCTTATAAATATAAAAATAATCTATAATAATATCATGATCTTGACCACCTTACGAATTAGTCGGAAAGTTGAATTTAACTACATTGAACTCACCTGAATCACATTATATTCTTTACGAGGAGAGAAGTTTGGTTTGAAAGTACCCATGTATTTATGATGCATAAATGTTCCATTTTTTCGTTCACAAGGAAGATCATTTAATGTATTTGTAGTCATGATATATAGAGGTACCATTCTTTTCGTACACAAGTTACAAATTACAAGGAAAAAAAACTATAGATACCATGCTAGCAAGTACATTCTTTTTCACGTTATCGAAAAATATTGTAACATGCATGCATGCGTTAATTTAAAATTTTAACAAGTATTATATTTAAATGCATATATAACGCTTATTTAACTAGGTATAATTAAAACAATTGCAATAATATTTCTAAGTTCCATAAGTTCTACGTAACGTTTGTTCCTATTGAAGTTTGATAGCATGTTCGTTGAACCGTCTTATAGAAGTGTTTAGAAGTCATATACAAATTAAATTATTCTTGACAGTTGTTTGTATTTTGCTTTTCTTTTATTTTACAAATGTAGTAAGAACATGTATGCATAGAATATAAAGATATACTTTAAAAAACTTATAATACACTAACAGATAAATATACACACACATTGGTAATATAAATAAGGGTGAATAATGGTTTAATTAAAAAAAATTCGTTCGTTTTTGTTTTAATAATCAAAGCTTTTTTTTAAAGATTTTACCTTTAAATTTTGAATTTATTGTAGTTTAAACCTCATTGTTTTTTTTCAAATGATTTAAACCTTAAAGTTTTTTTAAAAAACTGATTAATCCGTCAAGTTTTGTATGGTTTTTTACATTACCCTCTCTATTTCATTATACATGTTAGTTTTATTAAAAACTTAACAAAATATAGATGATTAATCCATTTTCTACCAAAAATTCAATGGTTAAATTGTTTTGAAAAAAACTTTATGGTTTAAAACAAAATGAATGTGTAACTTTAAGGATTAATCATAACAAATTCAAACTTTATGGTAAAACCGTTTAAAAATTAGCTTTGATAATTAAACCGAGATTGAACTAAAATTTTGATTGATAAACCTTACCCTATTAAGAAATATAAAAAATGAATTAAACATACATCTTCATCCATAAAAATAATCTCAATTTTTTTTGTCTTCTTAAAGTTTCAAAAAACAGTTTCGTGCCACATTCGAATAATAGGAACTCTTAATTTTTATTTACCCCTTCTAACATTATTATTTAACAATAAAATTAAGTGAGTTAAATGTAATATAGAAATATTAATCTTTCATCCAAAAGTTAGTTTATGACGTCCATGACAAAAAAACTAGATTAATAGTCCTGTCTTGCACAGTTTATGATGTGTATTGAACATATCATACATAGATATGACGTCCTATACGTGATACATTATTTGTGATATTTCTAAAATTATTTATATTTAAGTTATATATAGTAGGTAAAGGAAGTAAGTATTGCATTATTCTTCTATTAGTAGTTGAATAACAAAAAAATGCAAATAATATTGTAATAAGAGTAATTAAAGTAGTAGGTACATGAAAAGTTAATATTACATTATGATTGGTATTTGTAGTTGAACATAATAATAAAATTTTTAAAAAATATCGTTTGTTAGTTATTTGAGGAGGAATTGTTTTTTAAACAAATTTCTTAATTACGGATAGAAAATTTGTAGTTTCTTACGGATTATCTCTTACTAACGCTTTTATTTATCAATATTGAAGAAAATATTATTTTGAAGAGCAAGGGTATTATTAATTAAATACATCATGACCTCCAACAATGTTGAGTTCATGAACTCGTTGTCCCATCATACGTGTAAACAGGCGGTGGTCATGCTTATCGGTTTCTACCGGACAAGTGTTCAAAACTCATTCTACAAGCATTGTTACACATCACGAAAAAGGTTTCGGTGCGCATCATCTACAAGTGTTATTCTTTTTTCTTACACGTGTGTTTTTTTCAATACAAAGAATTCCAGCATTGTAACTTGCTCACAACTTGGGAGGAAAACAATATACGACAAAGGATGACCAAATGCTCAAACATTCCAGTTACACATCGTTGATACGGAACAAATGACGTGGGACTGTCATAAAGGAGAATTTTCCGGAATGCCTTGTGTCATGCAATTGCTCTTTTCAAACACCTGAGGCTTACCGATTCAAGCCACTAGGCATTAATGTGGCCCACGAAGAAAACTTATCTTGCTGCATATATACAAACCCACCACTGATGAATAAAAGTTAGCCAGCTGGTAGACCAAGACTAGTCAAAAACATACTATAAAGAGGAGGACCGATACTACATACTCGCTGCTCTTGATGAGGTGATAGTGCAAACAACTTAGACGAATTATCAGTCCCATTTCCATCCAACAATCAAGTACCTAGCGTAGTAATACTTTTGTTAAACAACCAACCCAGCTAACTCCTTAATTATATGAGCCGGATGTGTCACGATTTGAATTTAATTGCACTATTTAAAGTTGTTGTGCCCTATATTTTACGGTGGTCGCAAGGGCGAAGCTATGTATATGTTAGGTGGGTCCTAGGACTTACCTAATTTTTTTAGTTTTTTCTAAAACTTATATAGATTTTTGTTGGGGAACTACTTAAAATAATCTAGAGGAACTACCTTATAGTATTTAATAAAATAGAAAAAATAATAAATATTGGTTTAATAATATACTAGATTTAGATATAAATATTTGTTAGGATTTAACTAGGGATGATACAGAGTGTTATTAAGTGTATCAATTCTCTATTATGCATACATGTTATATCAATAGCTTAACCCTTCTAAAATTATGCAAATATTTCAAGTATACCCAATCTCGCCGGATACAATTTTGTAAGGACTTTAATATCTCCTTTAGGTATTTGCTTAAATTTTAATTTTAACGATCCGACTCAACTCAAGTATATTTGACTCATTCATTTTTATCAGTTTTACTTAATTAGGGAACCACATGATTTTTTATTCTAGATTCGCCACTGGGTGGTCGTGCAATGGTCGTCGAGGCTAAAGTTGGAGCTTCAGGTAGTGGTGTGACGTCCAGTAGAGGGGATGATCGTGGTGATGTCACGCTGAGGAAAGTATAGAGAGAATGAGAAATAGAGAGAAATAAAGATATGTAAATGTTAGAGAGAGCGGAGGAGTGTGTGCGTGTGTGTGTGTTTGAAAAAAAAAGGTTAAAATGAAATATTTTTTTTTTAATGTTTGAAATCAATTATAATAGGCAAGTTGTTTGATAACAAGGATAAATTGAGAAAGACTAAAATATCATTTGACTAACGGTCAAAGTTAATAATAGTTAACATAACAAATAAAAGTGAAACAAACCATAAAAGTGAAACAAACCATAATAACCATTTATGTATGTGTGTGTGTGTAGTATTTTAATTCTAGGGTTTAGTTCCTAAAAGTACATCGAAGTTGACACCTTTTGTTATTGTATATACCCATCTTTCATTACTCCCATTTAGTATACTAAACCTTCTAAAACTCACGATTTATACATTAGGTAACTTGTTACCTGCTAATTGATGAGGTGTAACAGGTAATTGATGATGTGGCAATTACTTTGATGATGTGGCAATGACTTTGGTGCTTATGTGGTGTTATCATATTTAGAAGATATTAAAAAAAGAAAAACAATTCAAATAATAATAATAATAATAAAGTTAGATGGATATCTGGGTTTTTGACTTTTTGAGAACCATCACCGATTCATCTTCATCGCATCTTCATCTTCCATCTTCATCCATCATCTTCACCTTCCATCTTCATCCATCATCTTCACCGTTCCATCTTCATCGTTGACTTCAAGGCGACTGAGATCTGGGTTCACCTCCGGCCGGCACAACCACCGTGGCAGCAGCGGGTCAAGGGATTCTTTCCGTTTTCAGATCTGGGTTTCAACACCACCATCGTTCAAAGAACAGCCGATTGCAAAGAACGGTAGGGCTCGATTGCAAAGAACGATTAGGGTTTCGCGCCTACAAGAAACTTCGACCTTTCCAGATCTGGACTTCGAGGCTTAATCGACTGAGGTAAGATTCGTTTTGCGTTTTGATTTCATCTTCATCGACGATGGTTACAAGATTCGATTTCATCCACACCTCCGCCTCCATTCGTTTTGTTTAGAGATCTGGTAAAATGATGAGTGTCTTTTATGTATACTCTTTGCATGCCTAAATTGATTATAATGCATCTATATTGTCTTTTATAGTTGTGTTTTGATTAGCTCTTGATTTGTGATAGGTGTGTATGAATTGGAGCTTAAATGAAGATATTTGATGATTAATATGATGAGGATGGAAGCCTACAAGATTTGGGGATGATTGTGCAATGATATGTAAGTTTTAGAAGGAAGAACAAAGAAAACAAGGCAAAAGTAGTGCTAATCAGCACTACTCTCAGAACCTTCAAAGCAGGGAGTAGAGACAGATTGCACCAGAGTATTGCTACCCCCTCCCTTACTTTCCTTCTATAACTTAGCACTTTACTTTTCTTCTTCCCATCTTCTTCTCCACGAAAAAAAAACCCCATTCTGAGTTTTTTCTCTCCCAAAAACTCATCCCTTCCACCCTAGAATACATCCCTTTCAATCCATAACCAAAAATCCATCCATCTCCACTAAATCTATTCAAACCATTGAATACTTGTGAGCATCGTTCATCAAGGGCTGTAGAGAGTTACTATTGGAGCTTCTAACCTTCATCTCTCATCATCCTCCCATGGTGGAATCAAGGTTTTTCAAGAATTAAAGGTTGTTTTTGGATGATTACCTCTCCAACACCTTCAAGACTCATTTGGTTAGTTGGATTGCACCATTTCTATACTCATTCCTTTACCATCATAAACCCTAGTTTAGTCCATCATTTGAAGATGTTTTCTACTACCATATTTGCATCTCTCAACACCATCATGCTTGGCTAAACACCCCGTGATCGCAACCGGGAGTAGGGTTTGGTTAATTTATGTTTATATTTGATGAACAATTGTGTATATGAATACTTGAATGTTAGTTTTGAGATTAATTTCATATAATTAAATCTTTCATTCTTGTGTGAACACTTGTTGGTTGATCTTGAGTGCTAAGACGGTATTATTGTGAACTCCCCAATCGTTCCGATTCCACCCTTAGTGTAGTGTAGTTAAGGATAAGACGATTGGTGTAGTAGGGCATAATCAGTACCTAAGTTCGATTCAATTGATGAGTTAATGGTTATGTCTATGTAGCCTATTCATTTACATGTTTTAGTAATTATTTGAGCAGAAATTGACTAGACCCGAAACCGTTAGCGATTACATTTTCCCCTTATTCGTTACAACCAATCCTTTATTATTGTTCGTGTTCTTTCATACTTAGTAGTTAATCTAGATTTTCCAACACTCAATCACAAACTTTGGATTTTAATTTGAAATCAAGCATAAGATTTTAGTACTAACCACATGCTCCTCGTGGATTCGATACCCGCTTGCCCTATCTAGTATAAGGTAATTAGGTTTATTTTTTATCGTCACTTCGACATCGATCATAAAACCATTCGATTTAGGGTAAAACCATTCGTTTTGTATTTGATTGTTTTGTTTACAGATTCGATTAGGGTTACAAGTTCCAGATTCAAGATTCGATTTTAGGGTATTGATTGTTTTTGTTTCTGGGTTTCAGTTGCCGGTTTCATGTTCTTCATTTTCTGGGTTTTATGTCCTTCATTTTCTGGGTTATCATCTTCATGTTCTTCAAAGATTGGAAGAACACATTGAATGTTCTTCAAGAATATATGAGGTGTCATTGATTTATCTATGTGGAATTAGATTAGTATATAAAATAAATAAAAAATCATAGAATTACCGGTTACCTATTCAGCAGGTAACCGGATGTATAAATCGTGAGTTTTAGGAACTTTGATGTACTAAATGGGAGTTTTGAAAGATGAGTATACACAATAGCAAAAAGTGACAACTTCGGTGTACTTTTAGGAACTAAACCCTTAATTCTAATAGTTATAACTATATTTTACTCCTATTATTCTTTTTTTTATTATATATATATATATATATATATATATATATATATATATATATAATCGTACAACAACACATTAGAATTAGTGTTATAGTACACTATTATATATTACGCTTATTTTTTTTGTTTACCATTTTTCAAAAATCAACATTAATTTATTGATATATATACATACATCTTTAATCTCAAACTTTATTAATACACCTTATCTTTGTTTTCTCCATCTTATATTATCTTTCACATAATAATATACAATATTTGAATATTAGTTGATAATGGGTTATCTTATTAAATAGTCTGATATATCCAAGATTAGATAGGTTATATAATTAAGTTTTAATATGGTACCAGTCCTCATGTAATTAGGGTTAAGCAATAAGAAAGATCTCTCCCATCTTTCCTTCTTGATTTACGTCGACTAAGAACACCAAAACTCAAAGTTTATTAATTGTTATTAAAGCCTGAGATTTAATGATGATCATTTGGGGATTTAAAATGAATAATACCGTTTTGTTTAAATTGCTTCCCCAACCCGATTTTAGTTAAAGTTTTGATTTTTTATACTTAAAAAAAAATTATTTTTCTTAAAACTCGCGTATTCCAGTTTATGAATACATGTTAGTTTTAACCATTAAAACTCAACATGAAATTGTATATTAATATATATATATATATATATATATATATATATATATATATATATAACATTTAGTATAAGTGATCTAAATAGAAAACTAGAATCCTTGCACTTCATGTCATATGATACCGTTTGAGATAGGAAAATTTATGATATACACCTTTGAGAATATAGTATGTGGAGGATAATGTAAAGAAAGAAAAGAAAAGTTGTATAAAAAAAGATTGAGAATAAAGTAGTATCTATATGAATGATAAATAAAAAAGTAAAATTAATGTTGAGCAATGAAAAAGAGTAAATAATAAAAAAACTAAGAATAATATATAGCATATTACTAGTGTACTATAACCCCAACTATGAAGGGTTGATAATGAGATGGGAAAAATCGGTCCTGGACCGGTCCTGGACCACAGCCGGTCCGGTCCGGTCCGGACCTAGTCGGTCCCGGGCCGGTCCGGTCCTCGGCGGACCGGTCTTCGCGTAAGACCATTTCGATAAATTCGGTCTTCGGGCGGTCCTAGACCACTTCCGGACCGGTCCAAGTCCGGACCAGTCCGACTTCGGTCCTGGACTGGTCCGTTTTTCGTTCGGGTATTTTCCGGTTCGGTTTAGATATTTCCGGGTTTTTTTTAGTTTCGGTTTAAAACTTTCCGGTTTTCGGTTTGGACCGGGTTTTTTTTAGTTTCGGTTTAGACATTTCCGGGTTTAAAATTTTCGGGAAAAAAATAATTTGAAAAACTAGCCGTTCGGACCGGTTTGGACCGGTTCGGACCGGTTTTTTACCGTTTTTTTCAAAAAAAAAGCCGTTGAACTCTTGGACCGGTTTGGACCTTCGTTGGACCGGTTCGGTCTTGGACCGGTCTTGGACCGTTTTGGACCGGTTCGGGTTCTGGACCGGTCCTGGACCGGTTCGGACCGTTTCTCACACTTTCGGTCTTGGACCGGTCTTGGACCGGCTCGACTCGTGCGGTCTTCGTAGGACCGGTCCGGTCGGTCCTCAGGGCCCATGTCACTTGATATGCAATATCAGGGTATGAGGATTCATTTTAAATATAGTAATATAAATTAATTATAGTAATAGTAAAAATAAAATATAATAAATACTATTACATACATATATATAGTAAATTAATGAAAAATCTTATATTATATAACAATAAATATTACATATATATAGTAAATAATTTAACAAAATGGATTAAAAACTACATGTGAAACTATTTGAAAACCACATAGACTTAGTGTTCTTGAGTCATTTTTTGAAAGGAAAGAAAGGGGAAGGAAAGGAAACTATTAGTGTTATGTGTTCTTGAGTTTTTTAAGAAGAGAAATAGAGAGGAAGGAGAGATTATTTGGTTAAAAAACCATACTGTAAAAAATGAGATGATTTGGAAGGAACGGGTTCCTTATTTCTTTCTTTCCTATTTCTTCTAACTCAAGAACACAACCATATTTTGTTTCCTCTTCTTTCCCTTTACTTTCTTCCCCTCCCCTTTCCTTCTTTAAAAAACTCGAAAACGAAGTTTGTAATAATATTATAAAAGGACAAAATGGTCATTTTAAAATGTTTAACACCAAGGCAGTTACTTTTAATGATTAAAGGACTGAGATTGTAACAAAGTGTCAACATGAAGGATCATCGTAGTAATTTTTTTTAATTTAAATGACTAATTTAGTGATTCTAACAAACCACATGTAACAAATTAGTAATTTACTCTTAAAATTATACTCTTAATGTACTACTAAAGTTGATTGTTTGAAAAAGTTATGTAAACGATATTATATTTAATGACCATATTATATATTTTAATAAAAAACATTTATTTATTTATTATTTGGAAAAACAAAAGTTTTCTATTATGAAAAAATATTCCCACAAAATACCTTTAGAAAAATTTAACTAAAAATTGTGCTTGTGTCCACAAGAAACAATTATTAAAAGTAAAGCTTTGAATTAATAACAATTTAAAGCATGTAAATATTGGTAGAGAATTATTGAGCGATACATTACGACAAATTACGTTTTCTTTTAGATAATAAAAAAGTGAATATTTAAACTGGTGGACCAATTTTACGTTAAAGTTTGTATTTTAAAGATCTTACCTTATTTCATGTGTCCTTTTCCAGACAAACGTGCACATGGAAAAGTAATTATTCACAAAAAGACATTTAAAAAAAATGTAAACATTGTACATAGTACACAATCGTATATATATACAATAACAAAATATAAATCGTATTAATGAGTTATATGGAAAAAAGATATAAATAATTATACATTTATCACTGATTTATGAGTAGACGACACTACAAAAAAGTGTCATTTCTTCACGTTTCATAAAAAGCGTCTTCATATTTGTAAATATATAGATTTCATTTTAAAAGTTCACACTTTTAAATGTGTAAGTTTATTAATAAATGGAGAATTAAATAAAATACACACTTAAAATCGTGGACTTTTGTAAATTTAAAATTATTTTCAAATATTTCACGCTTAATAGTATTGAATTTTTGATAATTGGTCCACACTAATAAATGTGATTTCTTACTACAGTTTTCACCCTTTTAAATATTTGATAGAAATTTGTCACACTTTTAAATGTTTTATATTGCTAAAAATGCGTGGATAATCAATATATTTTTTATAGTGCGACAATTGACCCACTGCTTATATCAAGTAAAAATAAAATCTAGTTAGTAAAAATATTTGTTTTATATTTTAGTTTTACTGTCGCTTTTATGTTTCTATTCCTTCCTTTGAATATCAAGTTTATACTGACATTGTTTATTCTAGTTATTATTCTTGTATAATAATCAATTCTTAAAGCAGAAGTGTGTTGATCTTTTCAAAAAATTTAATTTGAACGTTTAATATATCTTCACTTTTTATCTTTTATTTTATATACATATTACATGTAATCTCATAACGTTACTTAATATTTGAAAATAAGAGAAACCTTAAACAATTATCTTATATATAGTATTGCATGTAAGTGATGACCGTCATCTATTGTTTTATAGAAGAGATGACTATTGCATGCTTTACTTTTCACTAGGTATATAAAGAATATCAGTAGCTTGGATAAACAATCAATTGTGTTAACGACACTGCCCTTTAGTTGTATTTTTATCTAATTTATGTTACAAAAAAAATTTATATGCAGACATCCTAACAATGATTATATTGGTAACAATAACCGTCAAAATTAGTTACATAACGATTAACTTGTAGTTACAAACAGTTATAAGATGACTCAAACTATAGTGTTTTGCGGAGCGATTATTCAGCTAAGCAAACACTCAACTAAGTAGTCAATGCTTAGGGTAGATGCATAGTCGGCAGGACAACCATCATGGGTGGTTAAGCGGTACCTCTTCGACCGCTAAGACCTTATGAGTATGGCTGTAAATGAACAAAACGTTCATGAACCGTTCGTGAAATTGTTCGGCGGGAAGCAGTGGCGGACCTATGTGGTGGAGAGGGGGGTCACGGGACACCGGTCTTTTGACGGTTCGTAGTGTTAATTTTCGATTTTTTTAGACGGTGCTACCGGTAAATTTTCGGGGTGCCACCGGTGATGCCACCAAAATTAAAGGAAAAATGATATTTTTTTAAAATAAATGATAGGAAATAGTTCAATATTCAATTTATACCTTTAAAATACTTTATTTTATCTTAAAAATAGCATTTTAGTTAACATGTCTTCATATAAATTGTGTTTTGTTTTAAATTTTGACTCTAAAATACCATAATAACAGCCGAAACCGTGTTAATCCGACCCAATTAACCGGAAACCCGAGAAAAAACCTGAACAACACTCTCAATTTAATTTAATTTTATTTTCGTCGTTATATGGTGCAACCGGTCAATAAAAATCCTGGGTCCGCCCCTGGCGGGAAGTTCGTTTATGTTCGTTTGTTTAATAAACAAACGAACATGAACAAGATTTTCCGTTCGTTTAATTAAACGAACGAACACGAACAAAGCTCTCGTTCGTTCATTTATGTTCATGAACGTTCGGTTATCCGTTCGTTTATGTTTGTTAATATTTCACATAAATATATACATTTATATTATATGCATGTGTTTAAATACAATGTTTATTTGTGTTTAATAATGTTGGATTTATATTTTAGTGTGTGTTCATCCGTTTACGTTTGTTTATCACTTAAATGAACGAACAAAAATGTACACGAACTAACCAATCCTTTAAACAGTCGAACACACATGCTCGTTCGTTTATCGTTCGTGTTTGTTTATTTGTTCGGCTAAAGTTAAACGAACAAACATGAACACGGATTTTCATTCATTTATCCGTTCGTGTTCGTTTATTTGTTCGGCTAAAGTTAAACGAACAAAAACGAACAAGCCTCGTCGTGTTCGTTCGGTTCGTTTACAGCCCTAAGCATGCTCTTTTGGGTCTTGGACTACAACTAAGACTTCAATAAACATACATTTTGCATCACCTTACTCATATACCAAATTTAACCAAATCCTTAAATTACATTAAAATTACTAAAAAATGATGAATATTCATGTAAGTTCTTTCCCTATATGGTTATATGTCCCATTTTAAGTTAGGTCGATTAATAGTTTATAACTAGTTTATGTAAAATTTATGGATAATTCATACTATTTTTCAAGTTTCTATTCGGTTTGTTTTAAAACCATGAACTAAAATTATTGCGAGGTATATTTATTCTAAATCCTACCTATATCACGCATGATAATTCATAAATGTATCTAATATTCAAAAGAATCTAGTTAATGTTAATTTTAGGTTAAGACAAATTTAGTGAAAACTAAATAAACTTTGTCTAATTTGTTTTAATTATATAGACTATCAAAATTTACTTTTAATGTAAAATGCTTACATTCATTATTATTTAATAGATTTTTGTAAAACATAATCCCACCAAATTGAATTTAAACTTATTAGGCATTGTACTTCCTTCAATTTCTTATCCTATGTGTGATGGAGATTTAGAGAAAGAGGAATATATATCCGTTCTTACTTTATGGTGAACTGGTTGTTGAAATGGTGTGTAATAAGTGAAGGACTACACATGACGCTGGATAACTTCTTCTTAACATGTTGGATGGTTGTTAAATGAAAAAAAGAATGAAAGGTATGGAGGCATCAATGGAGAGTTTATTGTGCTTTGGTTTAGAGAGGTCGGAAGAAATAGCCGTTCAACAGAAAACGTTTCATGGCTTCGATGATTTCGGATGAAATTCAAGGCACTCTTTTTACTTGGATTAGATATATGGTCAAATGTAAGTAGTATTGTAACCCTACTTTTTGAATACTTTACAACTTTTTAGTATCTGCTAGATTTTATTAATAAAATTTGAGTTTTCAAGATAGGGTGGTGGTTATATCGAAACTCTTTATATAAGGTTCTCTTTATTGATGTTCAAAAGAAAATTTAATAGATATTATATAACATGTTATTACCTTCACAAACTCTCACCAAGGAAAGGCAATCCCCCCTTCACTTAGAGCATGGGGTGTACCCCATGTGAAGTACGGGATGCTTCACGTCATATTAGCGTCACATCAACACCACCCATCTCATGATTCAGTCAAGCTTAAACACCAGTAGTACTCACGCTTCTAACTTTTTTTTATTTTAATTTAATTATATATTGTGAAAAACATTAAAAAAAAATAAAAAATAAGATTAATAACTAATTTTCAGCACATAAAAAATTACAACTAATAAAACATCAACGATTTATTTTTTAATCCATATTTTCCCTAATCGCGTATTTTGCCCGTTGAACAATCTCGAGATCCTCGCCTTCCAAACCATTATCGGATTGTTTTAAAACTTGTAACGCTTCTCGAAATTATTTTCCTTCTTCTAAGCGCAGCTTCCGTTCTTTATGCTCAAGAAGCTTCGCGTTGTACCCTTCCATTGATCTTCGTAAGCCACCGAAATCCTTGAGTAATTAGTTAATTCCATGAGCAATTAAACTTCCGCTAAAAGACGAAGTTGGTTGACCGTCTTTTAAGGAGATGAGATTAGGGTATTTGAAGATCGAGGACTCAATTTGAAGTAAAAATGTAGAAAAAATAGAAGATATATAAAGTTTGAAGAGAGAATGGGTAGAACTTTGTGGTGTAAAATGAATTAAAGTGAATTTTATATAATAGTGGGTGATTTTTTTAATTCAAACGATCAAATGACCATTGGAGAGGAGATGATAAATGGTCTCGATATGCTCGGCATTCAAACGCCGATCTCCTTCAAAAGAAATTTGGTACCGAGGGCACCAGGGTGGTGTTCGATGTTGGTACCGACGTCGATCCTATACCGCACCCATACCCTTTGCTCTTAGAGTTCCGTCATTGGCACTAGAAAACTTCACACATCGCATTCACTATGTCCCAACAACCATCAGTACTATATTTTCGCCATCACTAGAGATCATTATCTCTTCTTGTTATCTTTGTTAAATAAAGAAAATATCTAAATACATAGTATAGGATTCCTTGTGTAATTATATTAAACTATAAATACTGAGACAATACAACACAAACCCTAATTAACGCGTATTCTTGACTTACACGGTATAAAACATTATTTTTTTCCGTTGCTTAAAATAATCAAGAAACCCCTAACCACCCTTCTACTTTTATTTTTTTCCCCTCTAGCTACAACCCTTTCTAGATTTGTTTGAGATCTTGCATTTTGTCACAAGGTATGTGTGTGTATGTGCGTATATTGATTGATGATGTCTATTAATATGCGTGTTATAGAGGTGTATATGTAAGTGTGTTTGTGTGTGCTAGGATGTGTGTTCTGGTTAGATTGCTTAGAGATCCATAATTCGTGATTTGTCGTTTAATTAATTTGGTTCCTTATATGTGGTGCTGATCTAATTTTGATGTGTTGTTTAGTTTTTTTTTTCCAAATTTGTTTCTAGGCCATCAAGTATGATGTTTGTATGTGTTTAAGACTAGTGGTGGATTAGGTTTTTTTTGGGCAACTAGTGGCATAATACAGTCAGTGGCGGATCCAAGGGTAAGCCGACGGGTCGGCGGGGGCACGAGACAACAGTCAAATTTATATACATATTGTAAATATCGATTTTTTGAGTTGGTGCTACCATTTCGTAATGTAATTTTTGATTTTTTTCGAGTTAGTGTTATAACCTATTTCAAATGGTGTCACCACCCATTTAAAATCCCGGGTCCGCCCCTGAATACAGTCATGAGTTTTGAAAATAAAAGGATAAAATATGTAAAAAACTAAAAATACAACAGTGTTTATCCAAATAATCATTATAATTTTTATTAATATATCTGAAATAAGTTTATTAATTAATTGCATATGAAATATATGTGTTACAAGTCTTAGATATTAAGGGGTATAACAGGCGCAGAGCTATATAGTAGCGGGATTAGAGGATGTTTGGAGCCCCTCAAATCAACCTAACTAATTATTATTATTAGTTACAAATTGTTACAATAAGTCAATTTAAGTTGACACTCTTTATTTCCTTCAAGAATTAAAATTGATAACCTATTTTTTCTTTTACTCTCTTAGTCTCTTGTAATTACTTAATTAGTATAATATTCGTCATCTTTATGTTATATAATTATGTATGACTCTAATCACTAATTTTAATTATATTTTGTTGAACATAATTTTTAACTATTCTTAATATTTCCATTATCTTATATATCATATTTCAATAGTAGTAATGAGCTCTTTTAACTAAAAGTTATGGCTTTGCCCCTAATATTGTATGGGGATGTTATTCATGTATTTAAGTTTTCTATTAATACCATTTATTTACTAAAATCACGTTATAGGCTATTAGATTATGTAGGTAGTTTGGCTTTATACACGTGTAATGATAAAAATATATTTTAAAAAGACAAAAAAAAAAGTATCCTTCTATGTGTATTCATAGAAGAACAATAGTTCCGTGTAGAAGTTTTGTCGTCCATGACTTCCCGTGTCATACTATCATGTCGGCTTTCTATTTTCACAGCTTAACCTATCATGTACTTTTGTAGTCGTCACCACTGTCGACATATATTTTCTAGAACTTACTTATTACTTGTACTCGCTAATAAAAATTTTAAAATTAGGAGAGAGAGAGAGAGTTAACTTGGGCTCACCATCTCCTCACCACGCTTCTTCTGCTTCGGCTATCTTCTCTACATAGGCCCGCCTCTTAGCCATTACGAAGTGGTCGGCCATGGTGACCATGGTGTGGTGGCTCTACCACGAGCCCTACTCGTTTTACTAACAGAAGTATCATGAACTACAAAATGAACCATTGTGAAACACCTAATCAGCTCATATCATGAAAACTAAATCATAAATCAAAATTTAACTCTTAAAATCGGCCCAAAGTCAAACCCTAATAATAAAATTAAACATAGCATACACACTTGAATCAGGAAAAATACACACATAAGAGTTTAAGTTTCAATACACACGAAAAGAAAAGGATGAAACCCTAATTCATATCTTGAAATGATACTTGAAACCCCTAAATTGATGTGCTATAAATCAAATCACCGGTAGTTTAGGAAAATCAACATTGGTGTTAGCAAATAGGGGGTGGCGTGTGATTTCGAACCGAAGCTGGTGGTTACAGACATAGTAAGTGAAGGTGCTAGAGGTAATGGTTTTCAAACCGACGGCCGTAGCTAACAAGAATGGGAATTGGTTGAAGTTTTTGTACATGTGCATTTAAAATGAATTGAAATTCGAAAGAAAAAATGAATCAATACGATTTGGATATGTTGGTAATTTTTATGTGAATAAATGGTGAATTATGTAACAATTTAAAGACGAAAAAACTAAACCCAACTCAAATAACAAAACTTGTAATTTAAATCAAATCAACCACACTAAATTGTAATTTACTTCCTTAACCTTTTGTTATCTAGAAATCATTTTTAAATTCAAGAATGCAAATTTAGTAATGATGCAATGTCCTTTTTATCAATTCCACTAGGATGAACTTGAATGAGTATAGGGTTTGAAAAACACAATGATTGTTTTTAAAAATAAAAAGTAGAGTAGTGCAGCCAAAAAGCAATTTAAATTAAAGTTGACTGTGAAGGGGGGAAGTGGACTGATCGGGTCAGAAAAGGGTACGGATCGGGTTCAGAGAGTCCAGATGAGTGGTTTTGGATAGGAACCATACAAGTAACAGTACAACAAAATCAATTCAGACAAATGTCATGTATGTATTTATGGATGTGGGAGTTCTGTTTTGCTTGCTTTCACCAAACTGCTACCTAGCTATGCTATGCTAGCTGTCCATTCTTCTTTAAGCCCATACATATCCCCCATTGGTCTTTTCTTAACTTAAATTCTATTCTTTAAAAAATAATTTATAAGAAGAAAACTTTCAAGATGCAAAACAAGAAACAAATCATAATTTCTAAAAGGGTGATTTTATTTGGACTTTCTTCGTAATTTAAATTGATCTTTTTTTATTTGTGAATGTATGATCTATATTAAAAATTATAATTAAATGATAACATATGTGATATGTGAGAGAAGAAGAGTCAAATTGTAATTGAAAAATGTAATTCAAATTAGTTCATTTTTTAATTTTCATCTTTTAAGTTTTTTGGTAGTTCTTACACCCTCAATGTCATATCGCTCCCATCCTCCTTATGTAAAACTAAATATATGTGGTGTGTGAGAGATAGTTAATGAGAGTGTGGGAGAGAGCGAGATAAAGTAGAGTGGTGAGCGGAGAGTAGGCCAAACTTCGTGGTTTCATCGCAGGGGCGGACCAGGATTTGAAATTGGTGGTGGCACTATTAGAAATGGGTGGTAGTACTGACTCGAAAAAATCGAAATTTACACTATGAAATAGAAGCACCGCCTCGAAAAAATTATAATTTACACTACGGAGATAAAATTAGGTGGTATCCCGTCCCACCACCACTTAATGCTTAGGTCCGCCCATGTTTCATCAAGAGCACTAGGGTGGTAATGGTCTTACATGGTTAAACCGTCACCTCGGTCTTGATTAGTCATAGGTTTGGCATACCAAATAACAAGATCATGCCTACGTCACCTATTTTATAGCATGTAAATGGTAGAGAGACATACAATCGAGTCATTAAAAAGCATGTGTGATGTTGTGTGTGTAAAGGTGTTTGTATGGACAAGGTGCGATTACATTAATCCACCATATTTGTACGTTGTTGATTTCTATTTGGTTGACATGACGACCATTAAGGAATGTAGAAAAGTATTTGTCCTTTTATGTAATCCTTTGCTAATAGAGCACACAAAAGTAGAATATATGTGTATACTTTTGGGAATATATGTCTACACATAAACATTCCTCCTTCAGTTGCCTCTCACATTAATTCCTACTTCATGAACTAATTTGAATACCGATTAGTGGTTAATGTGAGCGAGTTTCGCTTGCCAAGAGTTCGATGACAAAGACTTCAATTTTGAACAAATGACAATGGACTTTTTGGAAGTTCCGCTTTAGCAAGATCTTGCATCTTCACTACAGACTGTATTATGAATGAATGGTAACACATACTCACACACAAACACACAAACATTTTTAATATGAAAATGTGATAAAGATAAAGAGTTGAAATATGAACATTTCCTAAGTTCAAATGAGAGAAAGATGGAAAAGTGGAGCTATGTGATGCTATTGTGACAAAAATAGAAAAATAAAGAAATATGTAGAGTCCATGCTCTAAAGATAATTGCAAATACACTTTTGTTTCAAATCTTTTTGTCTTTTAAGTTTTAACCTTTTCTTTTTCCTTGTCTTGTGGTAAAGTTGACATGCTCCACTTTTTGCATAAATATTCACATCTACTCTTTATTCTTTTGAGGATTTGGGCAACCAAACAAATGTTGCCTTGCACTTTTTAGTTTTCAACATATAAAAGGTTTGATTTCATATTTATATTTTAATGACCATTTATAGTTTTTAAATCGAAATAATGATAAATATATAAAATAGCATTGCTTCTTAATTCCCAACCAAACCCATAAAGGTTTGGACTAAAGACTATTCTCTAACAGCCAACTCTCATAAAACAGTAGGTATCCATCAATTTCCTTCATTACTACTTTTTAAATATATCCCAAGTTCCCAACATAGTATTACATCAATTTTTTCTCTCATAATTCAATTCAATAGTGAACAATTTTCATCACATCAAATTATGAGACCTATATACTCACTACTAATTATAAATTATAGAAAAAAGAATAAGAAAGGAGAAGAAGTCGCCCCCACCTGGAACCAACCCCCTCCACTTCCACGGCTGAAGTACTGCGTGGTGGCTGCCAAGCCAAATCTTGACTATGCAACCATAAAGTAGCACCTACTCCCACCACGGCACAATCGGTCTTCATCCAAGCACCGTACCGGATATACCGAACCGTACCGGAACCGGTACCGAATTAGAGTTTTCGTTCAGTATTCGGTACTTGAAATATGGCTAAATTGGTATTCGGGACTCAGTATTCTCGGTATTCAGAACTAGTACCAAATTAACTAGTTAAATTAAGTTTGCGGTACCGGTACCCGTACCGTATATGAATACTCGGTACGGTATTCAGTACCATCTTTAAATCAAGTTCGGTATTCGATAAAATTGGTATCGGTACCGGTCCAGTACCATGCTCACCCTAATCCAAGCCAATATGGTCGTCCACTCCGTGCACAATTTATATCAATTTATTATTATTTTTTTCTCTGAAATGTCAACGTACCTAGTAATTAAAGTTATGGTATGAACAAAAAACCAATTTATGAAATAAAAATAGACTATTATTACATAACACAAATTTATAAAAATATATTTTCCAGACAACAATTATCAAATATAATTATATTTTTGAATATTAAGCGATGTTTTGAATCTCGATTAAATCATTGCTTTGAATAATCCAACTTCTAACTGTTAAACGGTTTACTAGATTGATTGCGGATTGCCACCCAATCATGATATAAAAATCATATTTTAACAACTAAACTGTTACAACTCGTTATCCCATACAAAAAAGAAAAAGCTTTAAAACATCTTATAAGTTTAAAGTTATGGACTATTAATAATTTTTACTATGATTTTAAATTGATTTTGAAGTTATTGTTCTAGCCATAACTTTGAACTACGAGGTGTTACATAAACACACCAATCCACTTTATTATATATAATATGTCAATTATCAGAACTTAATCTCACAATGTTAAGGTTAGAAATCATTTATTCTAAACTCTAATATTGGATAGGCCAAGATTTTTTATTATGATAGTTATTGTGAGAGTAATGGCCGAATAAAGTGATGTCCAACGTTGAAAAGTTTCATTTGCAATAGTCTATTTATGTTAATGCATGGGGGCCAAGAGCTTTAAAAATCATAATAACCTTGCGTTTATTGTAACAATAACTCTCAAATTTTTAATACTTAAAACTAGCTCAAACACCCTTTTGAAGACAATTTGAGGTTTTATTTTTTGGCCAAATTAAAGACAAACCAATTTAATAAGTAAATTAAGACTTTGTTTAATATTATAATGTCACATGGGCCGGTTTGCTAATGAAAGCATGGAAGAGGCTAAACCTAGTTATGGGGTTAAATAGGGACAAAGTAATGGGGAAAATGGTCTGCCATCTACCGTTTGTTATTAGCTACAAGTTCTATAAAAAATTTTATTTATTAAGTTTACTTATAAATTAATCACATTTACCCCGATTTTCTTGATGTAATCAACTATATATCGAATGTTATGATTATGAGACGTGATATTTCCTCATACTATTTCTTTGTACTTGTTCTTCTACTCACAAGATCAATATAAGTGTCAAAAATCAATGAAGAATGTGGGAAAAGAGAATTAATGGATTTCATATGTCATATTTTTTTTTTTGAAAGGCAATATGTTATATAAATTAAAGCTAGCAAGATGCTACGTAATACAACAACTTAATAAACAAACAAGGACATTTGACCACGAACACATATCCCGGTAATTCTAATGATACCCAAGATTAACAGATGAATCCAATAACCTATCTAAAATTCGCAAACCACATAGGACAGTCACCCGGTGAACTCGATCTTATCCAACCTCGACCTTAACATTTTCAACGAACTCCCCGAACTACCAACTAACAAAGATCACACCGTCCAACCAGGTGGTGGAAATACGATATTTCAGAGTAGATATAGTGGACTGCCCCGAATAGTTGGAAACCACGAACCAAGAACCGACCACGATCAACACCACGCGAACCATAACCACTCGACTGGAGCAAACAAACCCGAACCAAACACTAACCTCTTACACAACTGGAGCAACAAACACGAACCAAACACGAAACCTCTTACACGAACTGGAGCAAACACAAACCAAAATCGAAACCTTGGACCCACGAACTAAAGCTACGAACCTGAACATCTGGATCAACAAACCCGAATATGAAGCTACGAACTAAACCTTGAACTGAAGCAACAAACACGAACCAAACAACCTCTTGTACTTTAACCACGAACTAAACCTTGAAGTGAACACGATCTGGAACTTAAATACGATCTGAAACTTGAAATACGATCTGAACACGAAACTCGAATCAGATCTGAAGCTTGATCTGAAAACCGAAACGAACGAAACGAACCTTGAATCTTGAAATGCGACCCACGAACTGAAAGATCTTGTGGAAAATGTGAACAAAACGAACCTTGAACCTCGAACTTGTGAGATCTGAACTTCTCGACCAAAGATCTCGACCCACGAAATTGACCTTGAAATGCGACCCATTTACTGAAACTCAACCAACGAACCGAACCTTGAATGTCGATCCACGAACTGAACCAAAGATCTGAACTGGAAATCGCCCCACAAACTGAACCTTGAAATGCGAACTTATGAACGTACTCGACCAGAGATCTCGACCGGGATTTCGAGCAAGAAAGGGAAAACGAAACGAAAGTGAGGAAGGAAGTTTTCCGGACCGCCGGCTAACGCCGACGGCCCGAGGAGAGAGGGCGGCGGTGGTAGACGGCAATTTAGGGTTTTATGGAAGGAGAAAAGAGAGAGCGTATAGACACCGTGCCCTTATTATTGTTATTTCATATGTCATATTGTAACGGGTAGGAGGACGAAGTATGAAAAATAGTTGTAGGATATATCATTCTTCATTATATATATAAAAGAGGTGATACATCTGTATTATCTCCTCCTACTCATCGTCTTACTCACAAGATCAATACAAGCAAAATCAATGGAGAATGTGAGGAAATAGAATTAATGGATTCCACATGTTATCTTATGGTGAATATGAGATGAAGTGGAAAGAAATAGTACGAGTGTATATCGTTTTTCACTTAAACTGAGTTTTTCTTGCTTAGGGCTTCTCCTGGGATGCCGAGTCTTTTGTTTAGATGTATGTTGTCTAATTGGTACTCATGATAGTTTTGGAAGCGTTCCCGATCACGCCTAATTGAAACCACAATTTGACTCGAACTCTTACCTCTTCTCATAACAAGTGATCTACCAGGTTGACCATCGTATATATATATATATATATATATATATATATATATATGTATATGGTATCATATAATAGGAGCTGCTATACTACATATAGGTTTCGTTATATGAATCTAACTTGGATAATCAACGCTCATGCACTGTCAATTATAGTTTAAGCACATTTAGTTTCTAATTTACAATATATGAAAGAATTGTCTCTAGATTTATGGACAAACTTCGACCAAGCAAATTAGATTATTATTTGTCTTTTGTGCTAACTACTCTGTTTGTTTATTATATATTAAATATTTTTTTTTGAAGAAATTGCAAAAAGAGTTTGTTCGTAGATCTATATTTTGTCATTATATACGAAAAATATATATAAATTTTTCTACTTTTTGCGTAATAATCTTTTAAAAGAGAAAAATGAGTGTAAACTCGTGTATAGACCACAAATAATATAATGGTACAAAATTTCTCACATACAAACTAACAAATTCAACTTCACACCATATCTTATCAAATAAAGTATAATTTATGTCATTTTTGCATCATCAATCTTAGTATACGTTTCAATGGTCAGTCATACGATTAACATGAAAGCGGTAAGTTACTTTATATACAGCTAAAGGGAATGTTGAGCCTCTATTATGGTTCCATGCTCACTCGGCTAGCATTGCGAAGTAATGGTGTAAGGCCCCAAGTCTGGTACTCCGGGACCTACGCTTGTCCTGGAGCCTATGCGATGTTAATGTCCTGGAGTCTATGCCTCGCTAGTGTCCTGGAGTCTATGCCTCGCTAGTGTCCTGGACCATATGCCTCACTAGTGTCCTGGAGCCTATGCCCCACTCGTGGGGTAGGACCCAAAACTCGATGCTCCGGAACCTAACACCATCTAGGAAAGGAGCAAATCCTGAAGGCTCTAAGTGGTTCCAAAGACCCCTGCCTCCTGGAGCTGTAAGCAGGGCCGAAGACCTCACTCTCCTGGAGCTGAGTACTGCCAGGAGAGTCTTTGGCCTCACCGTTATAGATATGCGGATCACATATTCCCAAAAGGCAGACTTGCCTATCAAGTCGCATTTAATGATAGGTACAGTTGTCCTGACACCTAAGTACATCACCGCCATCTGGTGCTCAACACTTGGATAATCATCCAAGGGCACAGGTATGATCTTCTCTAATATAAATATGGAACACACATCACTTACAATTCTCATTATCATCTCATGCATACATACCACAAACATAAACTCTCTCTCCATATACACTCCCCTGACTTAAGCTTTGGAGAGGGATACGGGGATCCATCCCCGTCTTCCTCTAACCTTAGGTTTTGATTGTTTTGCAGTTCATCCATCAGTTGGATCTACACAAAGAGCACTCACGCATCCTTCCGACGATCCAGGAGGGAAGTGCGCGATCAAATGGCACCATCCGTGGGACCCGGACAAGAAGTCACGAGAACAACTCCATGAGTTCGTGTTCTTGATTTCCTGCCCAGGGAGTTCATGTTTGCTTCCAGGTCAAGCCTTCCTATTTTATCTATAAACCTACTGTTTTGGTGAAAATCATGGGTGAGGTTTGTTATCTACAAGCCATGTTGTTTTGTTGTTCACCCCCATGAATATTCATGTCCATTTATTAATATGAGAGCATGGATCATTATATATGTTGTTTTTCACATGTTTAAAGCAATAAAGTGCAACTTGAATATGTATATACACACATGTCTAGAAGCAATGAACACATTCCAGGCCTAGAAACCATGAAAATTCGTCATTCCAGACCTTCAAATGTTACTACATTAGTCATCCAGACATATAGAAATTGCTAGATGCACCAATCCAAGCCTCTCCCATGTATTATGATGTTTTAAAAAAAAGGAAGGGGAAGGGGAAGGATGATAGTACATGACAAGACATGCAACTTTAGTAAAGCAAAATTATACTAAGCCAATGAGAGGACACCACACAAACTCACTTTTTCAGCTTTTTAGCTACTTTTTCAGTCTGTAAGAAATGTAGTGACCAGCCTGTCCTAGAGTGACATGCTCGCCTCTGGACGTTTGTCTTCTGGATCCTGAGCGACCAGTAGGGTAATCACCTGCTTTAGCCCGAAGTTACCTAGAGTGACCTTCCTGTCCTGGACTAACATGTCTTGCATGTAATCACCTGCTTTGGCTCGTAGTCACCTAGAGTGACCTTCCTGTCCTGGACCAACATGCCTTGCATGTAATCACCTGCCTTGGCCTGTAGTCACCTGGAGTGACCTGCCTGCCGAGGACTGACCTTCCTTAGCATGTAATCACCTGCCGTGACCTATAGTCACCTAGAGTGACCTGCCTGTCCCGGACTGACCTGCTCGCCTCCGGATGTTTGTCTTCTGGACCATGAACGACCAGTAGGGTAATCACCTGCTTTGGCCCGTAGTCACCTAGAGTGACCTTCCTGTCCTGGACTAACATGCCTTGCAGGTAATCACCTGCCTTGGCCCGTAGTCACCTGGAGTGACCTGCCTGCCGTGGACTGACCTTCCTTAGCATGCAACCACCTGCCTTGGCCCATAGTCACCTGGAGTGACCTGCCTATCCTGGACTGACCTGCTCACCTCCGGACGTTTGTCTTCTGGACCCTGAGCGACCAGTAGGGTAATCACCTGCTTTGGCCGTAGTCACCTGGAGTGACTTGACCTGCCCTAGACTAACCTGCCTTAACCTAGAGTCACCTGCCCTGACTCGTAGTAACTTGTCCTTACCTACAGTGACCTGCCCTGACCAGCGGTGACCTGCCCTGACTTGGGGTCTTCTAGCCTCCCCTGGAGTCGCCTTCCTGACCTAGAGCCTCTAACCGCAAGGCCTGCTTTACTAAAAATTTACTACATACGTAAGTATGGCACGCTCGTTTGCAAAGATACCTTACTAAAAATTTAGCGCTGCTATAAGTCTAATAACATCATCAGGAGAAAATTCTAACGATTACTTTTACATGACTTCACATAGCTAAGACATACATACACACCCTTCTCGGGCCTTTATAGACTAAATCGAGTGCCAAACTTATCATTTATTTGCCACCGTGACATACGTGGATACTGCACTTCAAAGCATACCAGCTACACACTCATCTCTCTATGGTAGTTTAATGCTACTAACTAGTTACTAGCATTAAACGGGGGTGGGGGGGGGGGGGAATGTATATAATATGGGAGTCACCATCACGTGCTACTATAACTACTCCACCTGCTGTAGTAACTTATATAAAGCTGCGAACACGAACCATGCCTACACAGGTTGACAACCATAAAATAATGATTTAATTCTTTTAAGTGATACAGGGTACATGTATCAGTGCTACCTGAAACCTTGGCAATATCCTTGTGTCCTTCATTAATGCCCCTGCAGACCAGGTGTGCTACGTTCATGCTCGAGTTATATCCCATAAACCTTCTCTTAAAGTTTAGATACTCATAAACAGACTGACACGACTGGTATCCTTATGTATCTAACAGGATTTACTATAAGTTTATTGTTACTTGAGATGCAAACTTCTAAGTTTATTACTACTACTAGTAGTTACTAACATTGAACTGGGGACTTAATGGTGTAAGGCCCCAAGTTTGGTACTCCGGGACCTACGCTTGTCCTGGAGCCTATGCGATGTTAATGTCCTGGAGCCTATGCCTCAGTAGTGTCCTGGAGCCTATGCCTCGCTAGTGTCCTGGACCATATGCCTCACTAGTGTCCTGGAGCCTATGCCCCACTCGTGGGGTAGGACCCCAAACTCGATGCTCGGAACCTACCACCATCTAGGAAAGGAGCAAGTCCTGAAGGCTCTAAGTGATTCCAAAGACCCCTGCCTCCTGGAGCTGTAAGCAGGGCCGAAGACCTCACCCTCCTGGAGCTGAGTACTGCCAGGAGAGTCTTCGGCCTCACCGTTATAGATATGCGGATCACATATTCCCAAAAGGCAGGCTTGCCTATCAAGTCGCATTTAATGATAGGTACAGTTGTCCTGACACCTAAGTACATCACAGCCATCTGGTGCTCAACACTTGGATAATCATCCAAGGGCTCAGGTATGATCTTCTCTAATATAAATACGGAACACACATCACTTACAATTCTCACTATCATCTCATGCATACATACCACAAACATAAACTCTCTCTCCATATACACTCCCCTGACTTAAGCTTTGGAGAGGGATACGGGGATCCATCCCCGTCTTCCTCTAACCTTAGGTTTTGATTGTTTTGCAGTTCATCCATCAGTTGGATCTACACAAAGAGCACTCACGCATCCTTCCGACGATCCAGGAGGGTAGTGCGCGATCACGAAGATATAAATCTCTAAGGCTTATAACAAAGCGCTTAAATTCCAATCGATATCTTTAAGGCTAATAATACTTATATTTTATGGGTGGGGATCCTCTCATGTTTGAGTCAAACATGACCCATCATGTTCTCTCACAAACATGAGAGTGGACCCTACAAAGGGGACCAATTTTTTACCAATATAAGGGACCCACTCTAATGTTTGTGAGAGAACATGACGAGTCATGTTTAACTCAAATATGAGAGGATTTCACTCATATTTTACTTACTTTTGTCTGGTGCAAAGTGTCTTACTATTTATTTGCTTGTTAGATAACCTAGAAAATATGTCTTTGCACACATAGATCTAGTATGTCCAAACGTACTATCATCTAAGGCTAGTATGTCTAATAAGAAAACATTTACTTGACAGTTGGGATTATATTGAATCACTAGAACAAATTCGATCAACTTTTTGTAGTATTTGACTTTGATTTTAAGTTACCTTCCTTTTACATATTTAATTTGCTCTCACTAACACCACCATATCCTATAGTTGTCTGTCTCTCTTTACACCATCAACACTGCTATCTATCCCTTTTTCTTTATTTATAGACTATGCACGTTGAACATACACTCTGATTGAAAACAGAGACGATGAATGAACACAAACACATGCATGTTCGGAGAACATATATGCACGTTGATTTCGGTTTATATTTCATGATTTCATCCTCAACATGGTCACTCTCTTAAATTCGTGTGTACGTGTGTTTGCTTGAATTCAAATGTGTGACTGTATGTATGTGTACAACATCAAAAATATGTCTACCAAAAAAAATAAAACTAAAAAACAAAATATCGGCAATATGTATATTCCACAACAATATAAAAATAATAAAAGTATCTTTTCACCCAACCCTCGCGGCGAAGATGTCCCAATTGCACCTTCCACATTTATTTAAAAGTAGACAACAAACCTCTTCATTACATTACATTACATTCCTCCCTCCCCTTCCCCTTCCCCTACCCCACCCCCACCCCCCCCCCACCCCACCCCACCCCACTCACTCTCCTTTGCTTTGTAGTTTGTACTCACACAAACACCATTCTCACAATTTCCCATTTCCTTTTTTGTAGTTGAAAGCTCTTCAACAATCCCACCTTTTTTTTCTTTCAAATTCACCATCAATTTTCAATCTCCTTTTTCCTCTCATGCATGTTTATCTTTGATTTCCTAATCATAATCTCTCTGTAAAGTTTTCTTCTTTTTCCATAATCATGGGTCATAAGCATTTACATGAGTTACTGAAAGAAGATCAAGAACCGTTTCAGCTCAAAAGCTTCATCGCCGACCGCCGTTCAAATCTCAAATCAGCCACCAACGTCGCCGATAAAACATCTTTAAACGTTAGGAAACGAAAACCCATTATCGAATCATCCTCTTCTTCCGCCACCGCACGCAGTTTCTGTATCAATCATGTCTGTCTTTTTTCTTTCCAGGACTCGCCGGATTTTAGGAAATCACCGTTTCTTGATTTTCCGACGAGGGAGATGAAAAGCCCGTGTAGTAATGGCCCTTTATTTCTTCATGTTCCGGCAAGGACCGCCGCAATGCTACTTGATGCCGCCACCAGGGTTCAGAAGCCTAAACCCGAATCGAAGCAAATTGGGTTTGGATTACTCGGGTCTTTTCTCCGGCGACTGAAGGATCGGAGCGCAAGGATGAAAAGCCGTGAAATTGGAGCGGTTAACGTAACACCATTTTCACCACCGACGACGAAAAGAAGCCGGAAAAAGACGGTGAATGAGAGTGGTGATGAGAAGCGGTTGTCCTATTCTGGTAATGATAGCAGGGTTAGCAGCGGCGATTGGTCGCAGAAATTGTCGGAGCTAGAAACTTCATGTAGTTCAAGATCAATTCATGAATTTGAAGAAATTGAGTGCTTTTGCTCAAATCCTTCTAGCCCTTTTCGTTTTTCACTTCATAGAAGTCCGTCGCCTACTCACCGGAAACAGGATTCCTCATCGCCGGTGGCATCTCCCAGCCGTCATGTCCTTCAGGTTTGTTCCCTATCCTCGGTTAATTATATTAAATACTCTATTTAATTTAATCAATGATTATATTTATGGCACTGCAATTCAGCTTTCAAGCATATTTAACTGAATTTTACTTTTTGCCACAAATTCTTATGTGTGTTTCTTTTTTTTTTTTTTTGTGTGTGTGTGTGACATCTTTTATGTTCATATTATCATAACTTTTTTTTACAAGAAATAACAATTTATTTTATTACTTTTATAATGGGGTCCGGCATCTAGCCAGTGTCAAGTGTTTGTTCATGATTTAAGTTATGGATTAAGTTTAGTAATGAACAAAAATGTATATATTTATAAAAAATGTAAAATTCGGAGTAAATTAAAATGTTCTGCTATTAAAAAAATTTATTTTTTGATGGAAATGATAAGTTGTAGAGCAATGAATAACACAAAATAATTCCAAGTCATTTAATGCTTAGCATTTGAGTTAATGAGTTATAGACTCGTTTCTACCTATTTTTGGTCATATCTTTTCGACATATCAATCATTTCCCTATTTTGTAAGGGAGATAATTTATATATATCCAATAGTTTTATGTCACACATAGTGAATAATATATTTTTTCCTTACAAACACATTAAATATTTTTCTCAACTACTTGTTTATAGGTATTATGGTCTAAATATACACTTTGTTATGTATGATAAAAAAATTGTTGTGTATATCTCTGATTTTGTAACTTAATAAAAAAACATGTCATAAAACATCTTTAAATCATTTTATTCATATTTTTTAATTTCCAAGACGCGTCATATTTATCGATGTGTACAAATCCGAAGGGACACAATTATCATGTTATACAAATTGGGGTTTGGATTGTTACCATCAAGTTAAGGTAAGTATGTAACTCAGTCAAGGATTTCGGTATTCTTTGTTCTCCATTCCAGTTACCAAATTCTAAAATGATAGGAACGCCTTAGATTTGATTTTGAGACACTATATTGGTTTGGTAGATGATTAATTTGTCATGCATAAAAATTATAATTTTTATACAAACTTACTATCAAATAATATTATTTATATATTTAAGGATATTATGGTTTGATAACACTTTTTACTATGTATGATAAACTATATTAAATATACAAATCATTTGTCTATTCATTGGGGGTGGTGGTTATGTCTTTTACAATTGCTTTAACAATTTAAGCTTTTGTCCAAAACCAAGTAGGTCAAATTTTATTACATTTTTAAATTATTTGTTGATTCATTAAATATATATTTTTATCAAATTAAATACGCCATATAATAAAATTTTACTTTCCCACAAATAGACAAAACCAATATTTGTCTTATTACATTTTGGCAAGCAATCCAATAACCACACATGTACAATAGCGGTATGGGTATCAATGGAACAACCTAGAAAAAGGTCAAAAGTCAGCAGTCAAATTTAGAAGATTTCATCCCCATTAATTATATAACCTTGTGATTAAACATAACAGGAAAAAATAAAATAATTCCAATTATACCTTTTAATTGATGTTCATAGGCTCAAATAAATTTAGTGCTAATTCTTAAATTGCACAGAAAGTATACTATATAATGCACCACTTTATGTTACATATTAAAGAATATATTATGTTATTCAAGTACATAACTTCTATTGAATGGTATTGAAATTATGAAAGCTGGTAATATAATAGGACAAAGAAAGTTATGAAGTCGGATGCACTCAAGAAACTCGTAGAGTAGAGGACGAAGAAAAAGAACAATTTAGCCCTGTTTCTATACTCGACCCTTTGTTTGAAGATGATGAGGAAGAACATGATAGTTATGACATTGAATGCACCTACGCAAGTGTACAAAGTAAGTGACAATCTTTAATTATCGCGTATACGTATATATATATATATATATATATATATTTTTCTATGTCAAAATGTCTAAAATTAAGACAAAAATATAACTTCTGATTCATTGTGTCATTTTTGCATGATTATGTTTTTATATTGCAATTAAAAAAATCTGAATTTATATTGTCACATCTTTCCTAGATCTTAATTAGTTAAAGGGTCTTTTTCAACATTGATTATATGTGCATTTATTTAGTACTTATGCTTCTTGTCCTGCGTCGGTTGATTGCGTCCATCAACTCCATTTTAGTTAATTACTTGTATGTACTGCTTTAAAAGTTGTACATTGCATGCATATTAATAAAAATTGCAATTATCACTAATAGACCTTTTAACCTCTTGTGGTTGATGGACCTTTGTATGCCATTTTGATTATTGAGATATATTATTAGTTTTAATTAAACTACTAATTGTGGTCTATTATTGATTTGTACCAAAGTAGAAATGCAAATTGCAACCGGGACCCATGAAATTTATGGACTCAAGAATCCAAATATATAATTAATACAAGTGGATGCACAAATTATATGCTTTAAGTACGCATTGATGTTACTAGTCATTACTATATACTACTACTTTTTGTATAAGTTTGTCAAATTATATTATTGTTGTATATACAAAATTATTTCATTTTATCTAATGGATTTCTTGTGTCAAATTTATAGGAGCAAAACATCAACTATTACAAAAGCTTCAACGATTCGAGCGACTTGCAGGTTTAGATCCGATCAAACTTGAAAATCATATGTTAGAACAGTGTTACGTTGAAGATGAAGAAGATGATGTTTTAGCAAACGAAGAAGAGGTTAGCAACGAAGAGTCTGTTAGGGAGGTGGTGAATCATCTAGGTGTCGGGAAAATCCCTTGGTACATGAAAAAGCTCGTTTCTGACCTTATCGAAGAAGAGAACAAGAATGAAGAACACCAAGTGATGGTGCAAAGGGTATGCAAGAGGTTGCATTCATGGAAAGTGGTTGAACTGAATACAATCGATATGATGGTAGAATCGGAGTTCGAAAGTGAAGGGTGGATGAGGTGCCACAAAGAGACGATTAGAGATGTGGGGAAGGATATAGAGGTGGCCATTTTCGGAATCTTGATGGAGGAATTGGCTCAAGAACTTGTTGGTAAATAATCAATAAGTCAATAATTTTGTTTTTTTTTTACAAATCATATAATTTTCTTATAGGTAAGAAAGGGTGATGGTAAGAGTGATGTGATTCTTTTTACCTATAAGTGAATTATATGTTGTCAACAAACAATAGATTTTAATGGTAAGGGTATTATTATTTACTGTCTTGACTTTTAATAGTTTGAAGTGAATTTAATGGTACATTCTTAAAGCATCTTCCATGCATTGTATTTTCTAAGTTTGTAACACTCTCAAGTTAATCATACATCAACCAATTTATTTTATATGAAACTCTCAAATTACCCTATGTAACACCATAATTTGATACCATGGTATTATTAATTAATTATATTTCAGTAAAATCATTCGAAAGTTCTAACAAACAATCTATCTAGTATTGATACCATGGTATGTAATATTGTTAATACTACATCTATCTAGTATTCTGTTATGGTACTATTCACATGTGTTGTACTGTCACGTATTACCCCTCACTTGATCCACAAGGTATCACTATGACAATTCCAAGCTCGATTGTATATCACATGTTCTTTACACACACTGGCCAGGTGTTGTAAGAAACACATTATACACAATTGTTCTTGTTGCCGTCATAGAACACCCCGATTCACAAGCTTAGGTCACGTATGGCAAAACTAACTACGCATGCATAACATTGTTACTCATGCTCGAACTTTAAAACAATTAACTAATCATAAACTTTCTACTAATATACTCACTAAGGTTACTGCCCCAGGGATAGCTCCTCTTGACCTCAAAACCACGGTTTAAGTTCAGGCATCCCACACATGTGTGCCCAAATCCCTCAAACCTTGGCTCTGATACCGAGTTGTAACACCACTTTTCTTAAAAAACTATTATACATATTTTATAACTCTTAGCACTCCCAAAAGATCGAAGTTTTTACAAAATACTGTTACTATTTACTACTGTTCTAAACTGTTTATCAAAAGTAGTGTTTAAAAGCATTTTTAAAACAAAACCAGGAGCTATCCAGCCTATCAAGCCGCTGGGGCCTTCCCTTTGACAGAACCTGACGCACCTGCATGCAGAAAACACTGAACATAAGCTAACGCTTAGTGAGTATACTACTAAAATAATAAACAAAACATGAAAGCGAATTCTCTTTTGGATGTCTCACATCCCGACTTGTAATCTGCAAATCTATTCCAAATCTGTTAACTGGTTCCGGAGTGTACTACACAAAGTATAAGTAACCCTGACACTTACTTGGGTATAAGGATCTCAATATACCCTATCACTGTCCACAATATAGTATGATCACATAATCAAACACGAATCATGCACTTAATATACACACGTATGCTAATCTGATTAAAAGTAAGTACAATCACCTTAGCAGCAGTTAAGAATTACACTCCTATCACAAAAGCGTCAATCTCTTATTGCCTACAAGCAATAAACAAGTACTGTATTAACTTCTAGACGCTGCTGCAAAGATTCTAACTGACTAACAAAGTTCTGCTAAAACCACCTCATACGGCCGCAGGGGAAAAACCCTACGCCCGCAGGAAAATCCCACAATACGGTCGCAGGGATCCACCCGTATGCCCGTAGAGGGTACACTACACCTCCTACGGTCGTAGGCTATGTGCACTACGCCCGTAGGCTCATTTCCATCTTCCTTAGACGGTAATCAAGAAAATACTGTCCTACGCCCGCAGGAACCTTTTCCTACGGCCGCAGGAACAGTTGTTACAGCAGACATCTTACTCTGTTCGTGAACAGCAGCGACTTCAACCCTTTTTCACCCAAATCTTGAACAAACTCAAATTCAACTATACATATATGTTCTATAACATTACTACTAGTTCTTCTACAAGAAACTTAACACAAAACAACATAAAATACATCAAACCAAACTAGAAACATGGATTCAACCCATGAATCCATTTCTTGACCTAACACTTCAATTAAACATGAGAAACACATACCTCTTGCTACTGAATCTCTATCTGATCAAATCCCAGCTATTAACCCTCACTTTTAAACTTGAAGTGTGAATCGTATGTGTGTATGTATGTTCCTGATGGTTTGACTCTAAATGAGTCAAATATGACTCATATATCTAAACTTTCATAACTAACACAAAAGGTCCCTGAACTTTTATAGTTTTCTGAAATGACAACTTCAGTCCCTCTACTTTGTAACTCATAAACACATAGCACAAAAAAGCAACTAGCTAAACACATAAACACTTATTATTTAATTAAAGGCAATTCATAACGAAATTTTCGGACCTTGGAGCGTTACATTACCATTTGTATCACATGTACTAATTGCATAGAAATTGTAGGGGTAAATTGAATGAAAATACAATAAATTTTATTCTAATTATTTTTTTTGGCTTGCCTTGGTTTGTGGGTTCGTGCAAGCTAGCTACGTGAAGTGGAGTTTGAGGATGTTTGCATGCTGATGTCATGTGCACCGGTTTGACTCCAGGTTATCCTAGAAAGGTATAGAGGAAATTTTATTCTAATTATTATTGTACTCCGTATATAATAAGTCTTTAATTTTAAGAAACTGTATAATCAATTTTTAGAATCTTTTAATTATATGAATTTATTGTATATAATGAGAATTATGACAAACTTTATTGTATACCATAGTATCTAAAAACCAGATACTATTAAAAAGTTATTTGTATACAATAAAAGATTTATGAAAGTGCATTGTATTTTCATGCAATTTGTCCAACATATATATATATATATATATATATATATATATATATATATATATATATATATAAAGAAAATCAATTTTGGAAAAGTTTCTTTAAGTAAAAATTCAAATAATAATTAGGAGTCTATCATTTTCTCAATTTTGACTAAAAAACTCAAGTTTGACCACCACATTTAGAAGGATCCAATTTTAGGATTTAATTGGATCTTTTAACCCATTTACATAACTCGTCGGTATTTTTTTAACCCATATACAATTTGGTCATTAATATAATACTTTTAAATTATTTCTAATATCGTTTACTCTTTTTTTATTTTAATACGTATCATTATTATGATTATAATACGTTTTGAATCAAGACAACAAATTTGTTATGTTTTAAAAAATATATATTATATTTTAACTACAAAATATAAATATTTTTCAATATCATTATCTTGCAAAAACACTTTAATGAAGCATAGTCACAAACCCTATAAAATATTTTTTCGATGTCCATATTTCCAATGTACAACCTTTTAGTGTGTATAATATACTATAATCAATAACTCCTTTAAAAGAATTTATTATCTTTACAATATATATGAATTTCTTTTTAAATTATAATACCAAAAAACTATAGGTTAACATATTATAAAATCGTACTATATGTTCGTTACAATAAAAATGATAACTATTAATCATATCGTATAATAATATTTTCTTAAATGTTATTCATAGAACGTCCATTACAGATTTCAATTTCATAATTCTATAACAACATTCATATTTATCAATTATAATTTTGTAATAATTTTTGAATACGTATCGGTCTTTTGTGTTTTCATTTCAATTTTAATTGTAATCTACTTTAATTCCAATATCAAAAGTTAAATTACGTATATAATATACTAATGACATTAGATATAAAATATAGATATATTCAGTATCCTAAAATAATTGTATTATAATGGTTTTATATTCTATAAATCTCTCTTACTATCTAAAATTTTAGATAATATACTTTTAAATTTGAAAAAGTTTCTATGTGTTCTAACTTTCAAATATTTTAGAAAGTAAGATTTTTCTTTAGTTTTTCAGTAGTTCGAATTTTCTTTAACTTGAATTACTATTACAATTTCTATAATTGAGCCATAAGTTGTAGAATACTTAAATTATATATATGTTCCATTTTATTATTTTGACCAAACTAATATCGATTTTGGAGAAGGAAGAATGTCGATTACTATATCGATCCATTGCAACATATGAAGATGTCAATTATCTCAAAGACATTGATGCTAAATCTAATGTATAGCATATCAAAATAAAGAGTATTTTGAAATGATAAGCATATTATACCAACAAGCCCCGATATGGAACCAGTGTTAACATAATTTTAAAAGATGAAAAGGTACATCAACACAATTATCATTCTTCTTATATACAAGAATAAACACAGTACAATTAAAGTATATCACTATATCCCTCTTTTTCTAATACATTATTTTATTTTTTAACAAAGCATCATGCAATGACTACCTGCTTCAGATTTACTTAATAAATTAATATTTCATATTTGAAAGTTATAGATGCATGCTTCGTTGTTATGACGAGACAACTTTATGGAAATTTAAATAAAGTTGCCTCCTTCAAAAACTTACATAATAGGTTTGAGTACAACAAAACTTGCTATGGTAAGTGATCTAGCAACTAGCAAGTAATTATATTGTTATTAAATTTCTCTAACAAAACAATTGGTATATAGTATTTATTATTAAGTCTATCATTCTTAATTGTTTTGTTGTTTGTAAATACTTGACTCGATTATTTTGTTTATTGTATAAAACTGGAATGAATGTTTTCTTATCTATGAAACCTGTCACATATATTACGTACATGATAATTCTTTTATATTTAAAAAATTAATATTTAACATTTAATTTGCAACACTCGTGTATAAACACGGGTCCTTGAGTTAGTGTAGTATCATACAATAATATATTATAAAAGTTATTGTTGGTAAAATTGTATCATACTATACTCATTCAAAAGTAACTAAATTTTATTAATATTTTCATTCAATTTTTAATGTTCTTTTATTATAAGTTTTTTCATATATGAGTACGATTTACATAAATAAACAATTATATATTTTATTTATCATATAATTTTTCAAGTTTTATCTATATAGTAGTCTTTTCGATTGGTTCACATTCATGAAAAATGTCACCTGATAATAACTAGATTCAATTTAATATAGGTAATATCGGTTTAATCAGTTAGGAGAAAATTTTATTAAGGAGTTTACGGTCCTAATAATATTTAATGTTACTTATATTAAATAAGGTTATAAGTTTAAATTTCGTAGTAAATAAAATAGTATAGAATCAAATTTAGGTTTAACATATATGTGTTTATCCATCAAAAAGTAGTGAGTGGAAAAAACATTTGAATCACCTACTACTAATTAATAATTAGTAGTTGATACATTAACATATTTTTGTTATATTTTTCTCTCATTTTCCTATTTGAATTATAAAACTAGTGGTCGCTAATTTCTGTCATAATAAAATACAAGGAACATAATTTATATATATAAAAAAAATATTTAGGAAATTGACAAAAACTCTTGTCTATATTTTTTAAAATGGTAAATCATTTCTCTACCTAAAATTTGGAATTACATGGGTCCATCTAAATAAAAGAGCAAAAGGTTGTTTAAAATTGGAATGAGGTTAGTGTCATCCCATGGCCAAAATTGGGAGACACACCTCAATGTTGGTTGAAATTTAGCAAAAGTATCTCTTCAATTTGGCTATTCAATGAATTGTTTTTGGCCTTGTTAGTATACCAAAACAATTATTATAGTTAAAGGAAACTTATATATATTTGTTTAATATAAATATTGTCATGGCCTAGATTGATTTTAATATAATAAACCAATTGTGGTCGATAAGGTTGAAAGAAAACAATTCCTCTGCAAGTAGGAATTTTTTCTTCTTTTGGATTCTATAGTTATTTGAAAATAAAAATTTAAGAAATATAACGAAATATTTCATTTCTATGTTTTATAAAAAAAAACATATAAGAATTTTAAATCTTTATCATGCTTATAATTGTAAAAAAATAGATTAAACATGGAGATTGCTAGAAAAAGAAAAAACTCTACATATATAATTTTGAATAATAGTTTTAACATAAAGATTGTAAGAAAAAGAAATAACTCTACACTTATACATGTGCTGATTTTATTTTAAGGTGTAATTTAGTAATAGATATATACTCAAGGTTCTAAATAATGTAAGGCGTGGCGTGGCGACGAGGTTAAGCCTCAAGTTTTAGAAGCCATGGCGAGTTATGGCGTTTTTTAAGACGGCACTTAAGGCGGCAATTTTATATATATTTTATAAATATTTATATCCAATTTATCAATATTTATTTACACAAAGCAACGTAACATATACAAATTACAAAATACAAATTTATAGAAGTTCAATACACGCGATCGCAAAATGTATATAAAAAATTAAAAAAAAATATTTTTTGCACGCCACGCTATAAAAAACTCACCATTTGGCGCATAAAGGCGCGCCTTATGTCGCCTTGTCTTACGCCACCCCTAACCCCGCCGCCAAGGACTGTTTCTTAACGTCGGAGTCGCGCCCCGCGTCTTAGCGCCGCCATGACGCGTTTTTTAGAACCCTGTATATACCTAATTTCAACAAATCGAAATCAAGTTGTGTTTCAACAAAGAGGAAAATTTATTATTATACCTGTTATATGAGTTTCAACTAAAGAGTTTGCAATGGATTTGACGTAAGATGTGGACTTCGAATAATTGATTGGCTCAACCGGATGTCTAACTCAAACGAATAGCTTCCAACATGGTTAAAATAATGTGTAATTCTATTTGGATCCCACAATAATCTATATAGCCTTCTTGATTTGATGTTTGTGAGTGATAAAACTATATTAAAAAATGTGTGTGAATGATTTGACATATGTATATGTAAGTGAGAGAAGGACTAAATAGTAGTACCCTAAAATAATATTTTCATTAGGAACCCTTTTGTTTGAATCCCAAGCTTGATTTTTCAAGATGCTCGTTTTTCACTTGCTAGATTAGATCCAGTTTCATCTTTTACATGGGTTGTTTTGATGGGTTTGATGTTGTTTAAAGTTGGTGTATTTATTTTGTAGTTTAGCTCACTATGATGTTTGCATCTTGCAAATGGTCTTTTGTTTGGTTTAGCAGTATTGTCATGTAACGTTGGACTCTTGGTCTTGTTGGTAATGATATGGCTTTTCAAATAAATAAATATTTTTATACATCTTTTTTAAATATAGTCTATTTTATAGGGTGGTGATCCTTACACAACAAAAAAGTTGTCATACACAAATTTATGATTATCAACTTGTATCCCATTTAACTTGTATTTGTTGTGTATTGCTAAATTCAGTTGTGTACAAATCAGTCCCATTTCATAATAATAATAAAGTTAGACATTTATAATTGGTGCTATAATATAGAGGTGCCCATTTTGGGGTCCAGCTCTAGGATGATCCGGTCTTTTTAGGGTCCGGTTTCATGCGGTCTCGGGTGGTCTTTTTTGACTTGGAACGGTCCCAAGTGATCATAGACGGTCTATTCTTGGTCCGGTATGACGCACTTTTAGTTTGGATAAATTCCAATTCAATTTAGAGCTTTCCGATTCGAATTTTTAAGTTACGATAATTTAATATAAAAGAAATTAAACATGTATACATTAAATTATTGAAAACATAAACAATGCATATTGTCGGAAGATAAAATAAAGTTTTATCATTAGAAAAAAATAGTTGAATGATACAATCTTTGTGATAGGAACTTTTGATGATGTTGGGTGGTAAATTCCAACTTTGTTTTATTACACACATTATATATAAATAACATGTGTGGCCAGCTTAAATGGCACCGTTACTGTTTATGAAGGCAGTTTTGCTAACTTACGCCGTTAAAATTATATATCTGCTTTGTAGAATAAAATACCAACTGTTACCTAGCTGAGTTGGTCAGCCTTTTCTTTTACAACCTTGAGGTCAAGGGTTCTAAACCCCTTGCCCTCTTTTTTACATTTGTGGCCAGCTTAAATGGCACCGTTACTATTCATGAAAGCAATTTTGCTAACTTATGCCGTTAAAGTTATATATCTGCTTTGTAGAATAAATTCCAAACTCTTACTAGCTGAGTTGGTAAGCCTTTCCTTTTACAACCTTTGAGGTCAAGGGTTCTGAACCCCTTGCCCTCCTCTTTTTTACCTTTATTCACTGATTTTTTTTTCTTTTTTATTTACTTAATTACCATCTCATTTAAATTTTGTTAAAATGTTATTTTAACTTTTTTTTTCTTTTTCTGTGCTTTGTTTTTAATTAATAAAAAGTAATTTGTAGTTGTTTTCTTTTTTAAAAGTTTTTATTCGTTCAAATGATATACTTTTTGTTCGTCTTTTTTAAATACATCTTACAATTTATAATAGATATACAATTTGTACAAAGTTATATTGCATTTATTATTGTTTATCAATGGGTAGGTAGCTTAGATAATATATATCAGACATCACGTTTCGTATTAAAGATTAGATGTGGCAGAGACGATTTAGGCTATTGTCTTCAAATTCTCTTGCATGCTCTTTTTTAAGCTATACTAAATATTACATAAACATAACTTAATAATGGTGTAACAAAGATAGTTAATACGATGATTTCTATATATTTCTTTTATGTAATATGGGTATGTTTAACGTAAATAATTAGAGATGGATCTTTTATATAGAAGTAGAAGCTATAATTGTTATTTGTATGAAGGTGTTTAACAAACTAACATTAGTTTTAGCTAAAAAATATAAAAAGACATAACCAAACAACTAAAATAAAACTTTGAATAATAAACAAAAGGGTTTATTGCACAGAAATGTAATGAACTTATCGCGAATTAACATTGTATGTAACAAACAAATTTTTCTTGCTAATAATACAATGAACTAACATTTGTTTACATTGTGTGTAATTTTGACCCATTATCAAAGGTATACACTTGGCATTTTTTAAAAAAAATTACTTATGTGGCACTCCACATAAGACTCCACATAGGATAAGTTATTATTTTTTTATTACTATTATAATTATTATTGTAAAATCTGCATTCATCAACCCAAGAACACAATCCATTTTCTAAGAACACCACCCTATCATCTTCACCACCACTACTCTGCCGCCTCCTCCCTCCTCCGTCGCCTCCGCCTCCTCCGACTTCAACCACAACCCTCGACTGTCGCCTCCTCCCTTCTCTGCCACCTCGCTCCTATGCCCCCTCATCCCTCCATCGACTGCCACCACCCTATCAGATCTGTTTCGTCAAATCTGTTTCGTTTCAACTTCGCCTGGGTTTTTCGATTCAAAGAAAACCCTAACTTCTTGTTTCGTTCAAGAAGATGATAATCGAAAGACGAGAAAACCCTAACTTCTTGTTTCGTTCAAGAAAACCCTAACTTTTTGTTTCGTTCAAATCTGCCACAACCATCGACTTCGGTTTTGTTTTTCGATATCAAGATCTGTAGCGAGAGTTCCAAAGACGAGAAGATGATAATCGAAGAAGAAAGATAAGGGAAACGCTTGAAGTTAAGTGAAAACAACGAGAGTCCAGAAAGTGAAAACAAGAAGTTAAGTTGGGTTTTTCAGAATTTACACGTTTAGTTCTGCTTTAGGGTATGGATTTCTTTGTCGTTTTTATCGATTTCAAGATCTGCCGTTTTCTTCTTCGATCTGTTTGGATTTCTTTGTTCATGGTTTTCTTGTTCTTGATTTGGGTTTCGAGTTTGTCCAGATCTGTTTGATTCCTCCGTATATGGTGGCGGCGGTGTTTTTATAGGGTTTCGCCACTGCGACCGCCTCTCCCCACCGCCTCTTGCCGACATATTCACCTAACTCGAAAAAAACCCTAACTCGTTTCTAGGGTTTTCGTTCGGATCTGGTTTTCGATCTTCAAAGTTCCAGATCTGGGTTTCTTACCTTGAATCGTTTGGAACCAAAACCCTAACTCTTAATGGAAATGGATGCTTTGTTGTTTAGCATCTTTTTTTTTGTTTGTGGATTTTCGATTTCTATTTCTTTTGTTCTAGATCTGTACATCTGAGTTTTGATCTGGGTGGAGATGAAGGATATGGTAGTGATAGAAGATGAAGGATATGGTGGCAGGTGGTGGTTGAGATGGTGGCAGTGGTGATGGTTGAAAATGGAGCTGGGGGTGGTTGAAAATGGCGGTGGTGTTGGTGGCAGATGGTGGTGGTGGTGGTGGTAAAATCTGGATATTGAAGATGAAGAACTAATAATAATAATAAACAAATAATAATAATAATAGTTAATAATACTATTGATAATATAATAATAAAAATAATAATGACACATCAGCACTTTAATTACACTTGTCATTACTTTAGAAAAGAAAAAATAAAAATAGCATATTACCTGTTCCACGTCATCATTTACCTGTTTTACAGGTCAAAATTGCATATAATGTAAAAAATTGGTAGTTCATTGTATTATTTGCAAGAAAAATTAGTTTGTTACATACAATGTTAATTCGCGATAAGTTCATTAAATTTCCGTGCAATAAACCCTATACAAAATTATTTATGAAGTTCTCATATGATTTAGTTTATCAAAAGCTTTAACAGCTTTTAAAAACTACTTTAAGTAGTTTTTTGTTTTAAAGTTTTTAAAGTTTATTTTAGAAAAATAAAAAACCGTAGCGAAGCGCGAATCTAAAACGCTTGTTATTAATAATATTATGGCTTTTTTTTGTTGGTTATGAGACAAGAAAATCTAATCGGGATAGTCATTGCCACTCGTTGTGATACAATTATTGAAATGACGAGTCGGGGGGTATATTTAAAAAATTGTAGGCATCATTGATGTAAATTCCAACTTCACCCAACAAAAAGTTTCACATGAAAGTAATTGACGAAAAATTTATTGAATCAACAATTAAATTAGAGAGTGACACATAGAAATGAGTAGGGGTGGAGGAATATGGAATAAATGAAAGGATATTTCATGGTAGATATTTAAAAAAAATAAGAATTCGGGTTGGTCCGGTTTCGACCGGTTAAAAGCGTGAACTGATCCGGTTCGAAACCTATTATAGGACTGAGTTTGGACAACGATGACCAATTACTAGGACTGGACCGGAACCGAGATCGGTCTGTTTTTTTCTAACCGCTTCGAACCGGCTCATTTATTCACCTCTACTATAATACTACTACACGCATCTATATTGGTTGAAACTTTAACTCTAATATTAGCAAGCCAAATTATATATACTACTAATTTACAGGGATGATACCTTTTTAACTAATCTTTATTTATTTGAAATTTGATAATATGCATCAAATGTAAAGATAGCGGAATGGTTTAACAAGCAAGTAGGTATACAGGAGGCCAAGGTTCGAGACATTAGTTCTGCAATTTACTATTTTTTGGTTTACGGCCGCCATTTAGGCGCCTTCTTTTTTTTTCTTGCTAAGAAAGATGCATGCATGTGTTGATTTGTTTGGAAGATGTGTCGTAACATAAATTTTAATACTAGTTTTCAAGCCCGCGTAAACGCGGGCCTGTATCTATGATATTGTTTGAATGTGTTTCAATTTATGTTATAAGGCAGAAACAAAAACATAAACGGTTATTGAGGTAGTCCACTACACATATGATCAACAAATACGTACATTACTTGATATATACAACAATATAGATTCAAAGTAATTAAATAAAATGCTCATAACTAAATCAACAGAACACTAAGGATGAAACCTAATAACCACTTAAGTTGTAAGTAAATGACAATATTGCTTAGCATAAGAAATGGATGACCCTAAATTAAAGCTTGCATATATACAATATGCCAAACTCTTATGAGAAAGCTGGTGAAGGTGCTAATGACATCTACAATTGTTGCTACAACTATCAATTTTTATGGTATACAAATCATAATGAGCATGAATTTAGTACAAAAAGTAATATAATAACATAGCATTCCTACCTCCGAAAAACTTATACAAGTGGCATTGGCTAGAAATTATAATTAGATAAAATATGAACATTCCAATGCATCTCAATATCATTATTAGTAAATCAATGTCAAGACTATCATGTGCGACTTTTAGGAATATCATATGAAGTCAAGACTATCATACGGGTCGATTCGTAGTGTTTCATCTCAAACAGATCAAATCAAGGGGAAAAATGGGTCAAACATGTCGAAATAACTCAAACAATATATTTAATGTATATAATCTCCTAAATCATTTTTATTAAAGGAATAGATCATTATAGTAATAATATTACTTTTTTGATATCATAGTTAACACATCAAATAAAATGAATTTGAGAAATTAGTATTCATCCATTTGCTATGATCCGGAAAAGTATAAGCATAATAATTCTAAACAGTAGTTGCCTAGTTAACAAATCAAACAAATTGAATTTGAGGAAGAAAAATTGATCAAGTTTAATTCATATATGGAGGAAGAAAACAAAGGTTATTTAGACCCCAAACTGGCCTGGTTCAGATACGTGAAAAGGTTACATTGTGCATCATAAGATGCAATGAACACAAGCATAAATCTAAAAGATTATACCTTTCCAAGACCAACATGAACAATTGCAGACTTGTCTTTGAAGCTGACGATTTTCTTCGCTTCTTTCACTGCCCTTGAAACATGAGTGGTTACCGAGCCATCCTGATAACAATGAATTTAGTTGTGATAAGATAAATTGATCAAGTAGCTTTGCAAATAGAAAAGAGAATGAAGACTTAAGCTATAATTGACCACTCTTGCATTTGGCGTCAAATGATTGAGTTTTTTTGGATATCTGGTGAATAAGAACATACGAGGAGCTTATTGTTTGATCTGATAGTTTGATCAAGTTTATATTCCCAAAAAAAAACCAGACCTCTTTTCCTATGTGTGGCATTAGTTGAGGGTCTACAATACTTTGTCAATTTCTTTTATGTTGATACTGCCTGCAGAATTAGAACAATTGTACTATACATTTCTGTCATGGTGACACACAAGAAGACTGAGGGACTGACATGCTATCCCTTATTCCTCTAGCAACAAATGCTACTTCTAGCAAATATTAGGATCAAAGATGCCAAGATGGGCAGATTGGATAAGGGGTCAAAACATGGTTGGGTTGAAGCTTGTCATTTCTTCATAGGGCAAGTTGGGTTGAGCCAAAATCACCTTTTCATCCGTTTTTAAAAAAGTTTTAAAACTTTAAATGAATAATTGATGCATCGATTGTAATTATCGAAACAAATATTATTACAATAATAATCTATAATTGAAATCTTCATATAACATCTAAATAGAATATTACCTCTTCATCTTCATGTCCAGATTCTCCGACCCATAATTTGCCGTCAGAGTCCCGTAAGCAAACAGCGGAGTGACCCGCATGTGCCCCGGATGCCCATTTCTCAAGAGTCTCAAACCCGCCCCATAGGCCACGGATTTTCGATATAGCAAGAAAGTCACCGGATTGTATATCATCTATGGTAATATTCGTAACCCATGGCCGGATGGCCCAAAACGCTCTTCAAATTTGACTCCCATGTTTTATTCAAGAAAAGCAAGATTTGCATTCTCACCCCATCCCGTATTTGTGAACAATGAGAAAAATAGCAACACCTTTAGTTTTTACCTTCATGAATGAAAAATACAAGGTTTAATATTGATTAAAAAATGGATAAAAAAGTGACTGCCATATGATAGTAACTTACATATTCATATTCGGCTTTCCCTTCCCATTCATTAAACTCAACTTTGTGTTCTCAAGATAAAAAATAATAGTCCCAGTTCACAGATATGGTGTAGCAAAGATATAAAGATCCATACATGTCCAACTATGAGTGTTGCTAACCCAAAAGAAGAAGAAGAAATTTTTATAAGAAAACTTATTATCGATATAACAAATAGTTACATGATCAATAACCTTCATGCCAAAACAGATCAAAATACCAGATTACACAAATTAGCGAACGTAACCAGAAAGGTATATAATTGCAAAATAAAACAATCTAAAGGAAAAACTATAGAGAAAGTTGTTTTAGCAACATGTCAGAAGCATCATTATATCAAAATCACCCAAGGAAAAAGGGTCGATTAATCAAGAAATGTGATTAAAGCATAGAACAAACCAGCGCTTGGTGAGATACATACTGCAAAAGTAATTTTGTGTGGATAGTGGTATGGAAAGAAGGTATTTAAACAGTCCAAGTTGGATATAAATAGATCATACCATTATTTTGATGATGGTTTGACAGGGTTTTACGCAATATGTTCATGGTAAGATGCATTTTACGAAATCTTCGTACAAGCCTTGCATGATATAACCTATCAGTACCAGCTATATACAGGGCATGTTCTGAGTTCACAATTTTAATAATCGATGAAAACATCATATAATGTTGAAACCTAATCAAGCAAAGAATAGTGAATAGAATATACTTGATATTTCATAAATCGAAAATTGGTGTTGACTGGTTATCTCGTGTTGATGGTATATAATCCTCTAAACATTAGGTAGCTATGAGATGAAGAAGGTGACAACGAAGACAATTGAAGCACAAGGATTTAGCGTTAAACAGGTAGGTATATTAATTATAATTAAGATGATATCATTAATATTAACGTTTCATTAAATTTAGAGTTAAGTTGACTATACATATTCTGAAGGTTAGGAAGTTGTAAAGGATGGGAATGTGAGAAGCCTAAATATTCTAATTGGATGACAACTAAGATTTCACACTTGAATAATATGGCTCAATTGAGATTTTTGAGGATTATTAAACATGCCACATGGGATTCCATGAGGCTTGTTGTATATTAATTATAATTAAGATGATATCATTAATATTAACGTATCATTAAATTTAGAGTTAAGCTGACTATACATATTCTGAAGGTTAGGAAGTTGTAAAGGATGGGAATGTGAGAAGCCTAAATATTCTAGTTGGATGCCAACTAAGATTTCACACTTGAATAATATGGCTCAATTGAGATTTTGGAGGATTATTAAACATGCCACATGGGATTCCATGAGGCTTGTTTTAATATAGATATAGAAATGCCCAAATATTTAAAATGCCACCTCATCCATTAAGCAAATGCATTTCAAAGACTTCTAGTTTTTAGAGGCATAGAGCATTGCCACCTAAGCAACCATACATTTTGACTTATAGAAGATATAGATACAACACAACAGTTTTCTTTTATTATATTAAGATAATTCATTATATATGTTATTTATTTTATTTATAACTTTCTACATATTAGTTTAGCTGTCAGTCACAAACTAAACTTGACCAACATCTTTTGGTTAATGGAATATGCATAATTAAAAACTATGTTGCAAATCTATGCGACATTTCATCAAATACGTGGCGTGCACTCTGATTAATCATTATTCTAGCATACATCCACCAAATACAAGGAACCAATTGTTGTTCGACCATTTTTATGGATCTTGTAATTGCGAAAGATTCCGATTTTAAATCATTATCTAGTAAAAACTTGATTCAAAATGGGGGCAAATGAAAGGAATTTATTCGGTAAAAATTATGCATGAGGGGAATAGAAGTAAACCAATAAGGTTGATAGGACTACATTTTACCAAAAAACACACAATAATTCAAGTGAGCATACAATTTATTGTGGAAATGAACAATTTGGAACTTCATGATAATTAACCTGGAATCAGCTTTATTATATTAAGATAATTCATTATATATGTTATTTATTTTATTTATAACTTTCTACATATTAGTTTATATAAATACAAATATACTTTTGTGATCAATCTATTTATAGCTGATATTAAATATATTTATTTTTGAAATTATGATACCAAAAAATGCATTTTGTTATATAATTATTATAACTAGCTTAACACCCCGTGTATAAATACGGTGAATGATTAAAGTCAATTTTAAATTTTATAAGTTTTTTAGAGTACTAACATGTATATAAACTGCAATTGTAAAACATACATTGTTATATAAACGTATTATGAACATCATTGTTTTCTCTATAAATTTCTTAATCGTGATTTCTTCCTAGGAGTTGAATACTGTTCCAATAAAGGTCTCTTAGAAGATGATGAAGAAGATTGTTAATTCTCCGTAATTGATAACTATCACAATGAAGAAGAATCATAACAACATGTATGATGTCGAAATGCAGTAATGTTTATAGATTTAAGATATAAATGCCTACAACAGTTACGATCCTCCATTTAATAAACATCTATATTTGAAAATTAATTAAAAATGAAATAACGACCTGCTAATATTTCAATTCATATTGAGGTGAATTTAAACATTTTTAAATGTTTTTAAAATAAACATGTTTTTAACTAATAGATAATGACATTAAAAAATTTCTAACTTAATGTTGCTATGTACACATATCTTGTAGGAAAATTAACATATATTGTTTTTATATATTATATGCTTACCAATACTAATCACCTAGAATTATGAAAAGTTTGAAAATTTAAAAAACTTTTGTATCTAAAATTATTTTTTGATTTTTAACAAATCATTCTTGATATAAGAAAAGTAAATATATTAAAAATAGGATGTTTTTATCGGTAGTTATAGGGGGTTATTAAGAAAATTTATGAAATAAAAGGTTGTAATTGATAATTGCTCTAATTAAGGGATAATTATGAGGGGTTATTCATAATATTTATAAAATATAAGGTTGTAATTGATAAAAGTTTGCTATAATATAGAATGATGATGTCACCATCTTTTTTTTTTAATAAGGATGATGATGTAATCATCCTTTTTCTTTTAATAATATTACTAGCTAAGAGACTCGCGTATCAACACGGGATGATATAAGTCAATTTTAAATTTATATAGTTTTAAAAAATATTAAGACGTATAGTAAAAAAATTACAAAGCATAGATATGAAAAACGCCACATATAGCTGCCCATGAGTGAAAACGGGTCGTCTAAAAAACAATCCAACATTCGATAAAGATTGACCTTGGCTTTTATTTATCGTCATTGTAAAACAAACCAAGAGAGAAAATTGCCTTCGTGGAAACTTGAATGGTAATGTAGGCTCTGATCGAATCAACTTCAATCTTGGAATATGAATAATGTGACCAACATTCTTACTTGCAATTATATATATTGACACTTTGGTATAAAAGCATTTATAAAGTATATATAGAAGTTGGCATTATGAGTATATATAGAAGTTAGGTAATTTGTAAGTATTAACTGTTTCATACCTGCAATTATTTTTGCTTCAACCACATGTGCACCAAGTCGAGTAAATTGTAATCTTGTTCCGTTGCAAAGGCCTTTAGACTGTTCAAGATTGCGAAACATCATTACAGTCACACCAACCTTTAAAGTTAACTTGTGGTTTGGAAAATCGTTGTTATATTATCCATGTATATCTCATCGCCTACTTCCTTTTCCTTTTTGTTTATATTTTCAAACTTAATCTATCAATTATTATTCCATTTAAATCACATTTTAAAATTTTTTAAATCTAATTTTAAAAGTAACTTCCTTACCTAACAAAGTGGAGTAATTTTAAACCAATTAAATACACGTCAATTAGAAATATGTATCCAATTCAAATTTAAATATATATATTATTATCTTATCCATTATTAATTCAAATATATATTATTATCTTATCCAAGATTATCAAACACATAGAAGTTTGTTATAAAAAAATTTCCTTAAGGGTTTTGATGGAATGTGACGTAATAACTAATATATTTTTGATTTTATTTAATTTTTTTTAAATCAAGGGCTATGATTGATGGATATTTTTTAGGAAAAGGGTTGATGATGTAAGTAACCCTTTCCTTTTAATAGCTTTATTTTTAATAGTTGCTTATATATATGATTCTTTAATTTTTTATATTGATTGATGCACCTTTGTCTGTTTTAAATTTTATTTATTTTTATATAAATTTATATTAAATAAAACAAAATTTTTAAAAAAATCATTTTAATACTTTTTATCAAAAGAACGAGGAATCAGTTATTATATCGACTATGATACGTAGATAGAATAAATATAAAAAAGATATAAAATATTTTATGAATAACCTACCCTCTACTATTAATGGATAACAAACAGTTAAAAATATACCACTTTAAAAAAAGTGTCATATTACAATAAAATTTATACCAAAACGTAGATAAAAATGATACGGTCGCAAATATATAATTATTATTTCTCTAAACAAATTATATAATAAGTTATATAACATATTTTATAAACAACCTATAATTAATTATATTAATATTAATATACAAGTTTTATAAACCCCCTCACATTTTTATAAAAGCCCCTAACATATTTTATAAAACCCCCCTTAGAAGTTTCACAATACCCCCGTTCCAATTCCTTAAGGATTTTTGACATTTTTGACATCATCTTTTCGATTTTTTTAATTTTTTTTTAAAATCAAGGGTTGTGATTTGTGGAGAATTTTTAGGAAGAGAGAGAAACCCTTTTCTTTTAATTAGAATATAAGATTTTAATAGTTGCTTATATATATGATTCTTTAATTTTTTATATTGATTGATGCACTTTTGTCTGTTTTAAATGTTATCTATTTTTATATAAATTTATCTTAAATAAAACAAAATTTAAAAAAAAAATCATTTTAATACTTTTTATCGAAAGACCGAGGAATCAGTTATTATATCGATTATGATACGTATATAGAATAAATATAAAAAAAATATAAAATATTTTATGAATAACCTACCCACTACTATTAATGGATAAAAAATAGGGACGGCAAAAAAAAAATCCCACACCCGACGGGGAACCCGTTCTCTGACCCTGATTTCACTAGGGAATCCCCGAGTTGACCGGGAATGGGGACGTAGATGGGGAATCTGAAGGGTTTTAAACCTGACCAAACCACCCAATGACACAGACTGGTTAAACCTGGGTTTGATTCTACTGGTTCAATCCTAAAAGCGGAACTGGATTGAACACAACCCTCTAAACTCCAAAAGGGTTAGGATCTTAATACTAATGATCAAACATAGTTTCTAATATACAATCCACAGAATAGGTTACAAAAATATACCTGATCAAACTTGGGATTGCTAAATAAGTCCACCACTACTGCACCTCCTTTGGAACTGGCTGCTAGACCGCTCCTGGATCACCCGAGCTTCAACAATCGATTCCTTGATTGTTTGTGTATATGCGTGAATCGACACAAGGCAAAAACGAGAACACCTTGTGTTCCTTGTGGTTTGCGATCGTCGAGAGAGAGAGAGAGCCGAGAGAGAGTGAGATTGACGAGGGAGAGAGGGAGAGTTGTGGTGGCTAGGGTTATCCTCTTAATCCCTTATTGTCTTATATCTTAATCCTTAAGTCTTAAGGATATATATAAGGATTAGATGGACTTTAAGCCCGTTTAATTAAAAGCCCACTGGTTTTAATTAAACTTTCAATCTCTTCACTTTGACCCCCTGACTTTACTAGTTAATTAATTTAACTATTAATTAACTGGTCCGTTAAATATTAATATTTAATTCCTTTTAAATAATAAATAACTATTTATTATTTATTCCTTTCTAATAATTAATACAAACTGATTAATTATTTATATCTCTCTTTTTTAATACTACTGATTAATTATTCGTTTATCTCTTTAATAATTAATCTAACTGATTAATTATTTCCTTTTTCTCTTTAATAATTAATCTAACCTGATTAATTATTTCCACACAAGTTAATGGTGAAAACCAACTGTTCCGTATTGGGTGTGTAGCAGTGTGACATTTTAGTCTCTTATAACATTGGATACAGTGTGCCTATTAATTATCTCTGCACATAATCTAACAGAATCCCCGAACTTAGAAACGGGGATGAGGATACTCTTTGGTTCCCCGACCCCGTACCCGACCCCGAACCCGCAAAATATATATATATATATAATTTTTAAAGTCAAATTTCTCATATAAATATACATTTGAATTTAATTTTCTTACACAATATACATATCAATAAGATTGCTTTTTCTTCGAACATAAATGATAATTTTATACGATTTATTAAACATATAGAACGAAAGAAAACTAATACGACGAAATTACTAATATAGTTTTTGTAGAATTATCTTGAAAGTATTATAATCGTCTTTCATTGACATATTTGTTAGAGAAATCATCTATTTGATTGATAATGTTATATGTATCATAGAATGATTTAGTTAATATATTATGTCTTAACATTATCTAACATACAAAACCATTAAAATATTTGATTGAGTACATTTTGATGTGTATCGATTGGAAAGGTTAAGTTAGATTCGTAATTCTAGTTTTGTTATATATATATATATATATATATATATATATATATATATATATATATAGAAAAATCGATTTTGTAGACGAAGAAAATCCCCGATTCCCCGCGGGGATCCCCGATACCCGAAGGGGATGGGGATGGGGATGCGGATGGGGATGGGAGCGGGGATGGGGACGGGGATGGGGACTGGGGGTGGGGAACGGGGACGGGGATGGGAAGATTAATCCCCGATACCCCCGACCCCGTTGCCATCCCTAATAACAAACAATTAAAAATGTACCACTTTAAAAAAAGTGTCATATTACAATAAAATTTATACCAAAACGTAGATAAAAATGAGACGGTCGCAAATATATAATTATTATTTCTCTAAACAAATTATATAATAAGTTATTTAACATATCTTATAAACAACATATAATTAGTTATATTAATATACAAGTTTTATAAAACCCCCTCACATTTTTATAAAAGCCCCTAACATATTTTATAAAACCCCCTTAAAAGTTTCACAATACCCCCTTCCAATTTCTTAAGGATTTTTGGCATTTTTGACATCATCTTTTCGATTTTTTTTAATTTTTTTTAAATCAAGTGTTGTGATTGGTGGAGAATTTTTAGGAAGAGAGAGAAACCATTTTCTTTTAATTAGAACTAGCTAAGTGACCCGTGTATCAACACGGGGAAAACACTAAAATTTTAATTTATACGGATTTAAAAAGTACTAACATGTTAAAGAATATTAGAAAACATATAGGAATATAAAAGCTCGTAAGAAATGATAAACATTACAGAAGTTTGAAATTCATACATAATATTATCATTAGATTTTCTGTACTAACATAATATTATCTAATTCCTAACCCAATTCCCATATAACTATATATGTAATCTTGAGTTTATGATAACTATATATGTAATCCTTATATAATAGCAATCATATAAATGTAATGTCTTATATTAGTAATACTTTATATATAATCCTTATATAACAGCATCAGATGACTAATTTCAACTACTTGTTTAACATTTCTTGTTTTACTCCAGGATAACCAAATACATATGAAATGAACTCAAACACTTTAGTTCCCCAACCAAATATAGGCAACTTCATTAAGATGCTCTTAAGAACATATTTGATGCATCCTAAGTAAAACTGCAGCCATGGGACTAAATAAACTAAAAACATGAATACTTGACGATTCATATTAGTACTAAAAGGATTCATTCAGCTACAAACATATAATCCCTAAGATCTATTTAGCTGCGTCATACAAAACCATTAGTTAATCTCGTCTTACATGCGGGATTAAAAGCTATGAAAGAGTTATGAAATTCATACATAAGATTATCATTAAATTTTCTGTAAAACCTATTTATAAACAACATTCATGGTTTTATTAGTATGGTTTCATTCATCATCGCAAATTAAAACTTTTAACCACACCTTACTCTTCACAAACCATCACATATAACTGTCCATGAGTGAAAATGTGTATTTTTATCTTTTTAAGAATTATAATATTACATTTAAAGTTTTTAGTATAATATTAATGTGTTTCTCGTGATAAAGTTTTATCCCGATATTGTAAAGACATAACTATAATATTATTGTCGATATTATAATATCAAGTGCTTTAAAGGCATTTTTATTAGCCAATTATATATTTAAATATTTGAAATTGTAAACTAAATTTATTAAAAGTTAAATAATGATGACTTATATCTAAGTATACGCAAATTAGATCAGATAAAAGATTCTAACATAGAATATATTATGTCTATACATACGCAAATCACTTAAGTGTAATTTATTATTCAATTAAATATAATTAAAAACACGAGATCTCACTGAATTCAAATATTCATGTAATAATAACTTTTATTTTATGTATCAAGTTATTAGTTAAAAAATAAGAAAACCTAGACAATTAAAATTTTTATATAAAATTCCAAGTTGTATGTATAGTTACAAAACTACTATCATGATAGTTGTTTTACTACCCAATAATTATGTAGAGTTCTAACTTCTTTAGGGTTATTTACTCACAAATAATAATTAATTTTAAAAAACTCTAAGCGGTAGTGGTAGTTTTGTAAACAACTTTATGTCACTTACTATTAGTTATAGTACATTTTTAAATTCTTTTTATCGAAATACCAAAGAATTAGTGGTTATATCGACTATATTATGTAGAGTGAATAATTATAAAAGATGAATAAAATGTCCAATAAAAAATCCGTAAGCATCATATTTTTTTAAAACCTCATATTCCGATAAAATTTATATCAAAACGTAGATAAAAATGAGACGATTACAAATATATAATTATTTTTTCTCAAAAAAAAATATATTTGAAGTTATTAAACATTATTTTCAAACAACTTATAATTAATTACATTAATATACAATTTTCTAAAAAACCCCTCACATTTTTCATACTATCCCCTTAACAATTTACATTCAACCCCTTCAATTATATTCAAAGAAACAAAAAAACTTAAGAAAATTTTGCCTTTATGACGTAAGCATCATATTTTTTTCGATTTTTTTAATTTTTTTAAAAAATGGAGTGTTATGATTGGTGGAGAAGTGTTAGGAAGGGAGAGAAACCCTTTTCTTTTAATAAATATCTTATATACTTATTAAAAGAAAAGAATGATGACATCATCATTCTATTTTGGAAGCTTTTTTTAACAAATCAACCCCTTTAATTTACTAAATTTTCTATTTTTGAAATAATTTTAACAAATCTACCCCTTTAATTTGTTAAGACTATGAAACAGGTTTAAAAAATTTTAAACTTAAAATATTAACCTAACTAATTTGAAGATTAGTTTGTTAAAATATTCAATTTAAAACTTATATTTTAAAATTTAACCCTTAGAAATAGAAGATCAACAACAAAATCGTGTATTCTAACTAATCATTAGGTGTATCTAAACTAAAATGGTGTTTCATACAATTCGCATAGAAGTTTTGAAATTTAATTTGAAGATTAAATAATATAATCTTAACTAATTAAAATATTATCCTAATTAATTTAAAGATTAGTTTGTTAAAAGATTCAATTTAAAGGAAAATTGTGATAACATCATAATTCTATTTAAAATAAAAAATGATGACAATTTAAAACTTATATTTTAAAATTTAACCCTTAGAAATAGAAGATCAACAACAAAATCGTGTATTCTAACTAATCATTAGGTGTATCTAAACTAAAATGGTGTTTCATACAATTCGCATAGAAGTTTTGAAATTTAATTTGAAGATTAAATAATATAATCTTAACTAATTAAAATATTATCCTAATTAATTTAAAGATTAGTTTGTTAAAAGATTCAATTTAAAGGAAAATTGTGATAACATCATAATTCTATTTAAAATAAAAAATGATGACATTATCATTCTGTTTTGGAAACTTTTTTTAACAAATCAATCTCTTTAATTTACTAAAACTTCTATTTTTGATATAATTTTAACAAGTCAACCCCTTTAATTTCTTAAGACTATGAAACAGGTTTTTAAAAATTTCAATTTAAAATATTTTTCTAACTAATTTGAAGATTAGTTTGTTAAGATATTCAATTTAAAACCTATATTTTCAAATTTAACCCTTAGAAATAGGAGATCAACAACAAAATCGTATATTCTAACTAATCATTAGGTGTATCTAAACTAAAATGGTGTTTCATACAATTCGCATAGAAGTTTCGAAATTTTAAATTTCAAAACATAATTTGAAGATTAAATAATATAATCTCAACTAATTAAAAAATTATCCTAATTAATTTGAAGATTAGTTTGTTAAAAGATTCAATTTAAAAGAAAAGAGTGATGACATCATCATTTTATTTAAAATAAAAGGTGATGACATTATCATTCTATTTTGAAAGTTTTTTTTTAACAAATCAACCCTTTTAATTTACTAAAACTTCTATTTTTGAAATAATTTTAACAAATCAACCCCTTTAATTTGTTAAGACTATGAAACAGGTTTAAAAAAATTTAAATTTAAAATATTATCCTATCTAATTTGAAGATTAGTTTGTTAAAATATTCAATTTGAAATCTATATTTTCAAATTTAACCCTTAGAAATATGAGATCAACAACAAAATTGTATATTCTAACTAATCATTAGGTGTATCTAAACGAAAATGGTGTTTCATACAATTCGCATAAAAGTTTCGAAATTTTAAATTTCAAAACATAATTTGAAGATTAAATAATATAATCTTAACTAATTAACATATTATTCTAATTAATTTGAAAATTAGTTTGTTAAACACTTCAAATTAAAACCTCTATTTTAAAATAAAACCCTTATAAATATGAGATTAACAACAAAATCGTGTATCATAACTAATCATTAGGTGTATCTACACAACAATGATGTTCCATACAATTCGCATAAAAGTTTCGAACTTTTAAATTTCAAATAATAATTCGAAGATTAAAAATATGATCCTAACTAATTAAAACCTCTATCTAAATACAATGGTGTTCCATACAATTCGCATAAAAGTTTCAAACTTTTAAATTTTAAAACATAATTTAAAGATTAAATGATATAATCTTAACTAATTAAAATAGTTTACTAACTCATTTGAAGATTAGTTTGTTAAAATATTAAATTTAAAACCTCTATTTCAAATTTAACCCTTAGAAATAGAGATTAACAACAAAATCATGTATCATAATAATCATTAGATGTATCTAAACTACAATGGTGCTCCATACAACTCACATAGAATTTTTGAATTTTGAAATTTTAAAACATAATTCAAAGATTAAATAATATAATCTTAACTAATTACAATATTATCCTAACTAACTTGAAGATTAGTTTGTTAAAAGATTCAATTTAAAACCTTTATTTTCGAATTTAACCCTTGGAAAGAGGAGATTATCAACAAAATCGTGTATCCTAACAAAATCAGTCTTAATAATATATAATCTATATTTATTATATAAAATAAGATATGACGTATCTTATTTATTTAGATTTAATAATTTTTAAATAAATTATATATTTTAAATATTTTTAATAGTTTTACTTTTAATACATCATAGTAGGGGTGAGTATGGGTCGATTTGGGTCGGGTTTGACCCCAAACCGAACCATAACCGATAATATTGGTTAAGGGATTTTTCAAACCGTTGGGTTAACGGTTTATAACGGGGCGGTTAACGGTTAACAATAACGGATCGGTTTCGTTAACGGTTTTATTGGTTAACCGTTATATTAAACTCAAAATCTCAAACAAATTAACACCTCAAACTCTCAAAACAAAGCAAGAAGCTCAAAGAATGTCGTACTGTAGTGAATTCTCTAACATAGACACACAAAAACTCAAAAACTAACTGAACCACAGCAGGAAGGTTAAACTTTCAAAGCAGTAGTGACATAGTGTGTTACTTACGTACTCAGAAGTCGAACGGAAGAAGGATGTCGAACACAGTAGCGGTACCTGCGCAGCCTGCAGACGTCGAACTGGGGGTTGGCGAGGTTGCGACTTGCGAGGAAGCATCGAAAAGAAAACCTAAACACTTACTGAGCAGTCGTCGAACAGCACTAGAACGACAATGTAGGGAGGCAGCGAGCATAAGCAGCATAACTACTATGGTGGGCGGTGGCTAGGGTTTACGATGGGTGCACAGCAGGGAGAGGGAGAGAGCCGAGAGGGAGGCTACTGTTTTGGACTGTTCTTTTGACTTATTTGAAAATGAATAAAGAATGGATTAATTTCTAAAACCATATGTACCAAAGTCTAGAGTAATTCGGGCCTTTTGGTCCAATATAAACTTTTTTAATTTTTTATTATTTATTTTGACTTTTTGTTAATTAGATATATAAAAATATTAATTAATAAATACTTATCGATTCGGTTTCTTATCGGTTTGGTTAGAGGTATAAAACCGAAACCGAACTAATATCTATCGGTTAATGGATTTTTAATAACCGAACCGTCGATTTTCATTTGGTTCGGTTTTATTGGTCCAGTTTTAACGGTTTTATTGGGTTCGGTTCGGTTAATCGGTTAAGGCGCTCACCCCTACATCATAGTAATATAAAAAACGAAAAAAAATTAAAAATACATTTAATCATACCCCGTGTTTATACACGGGATGCTTAGCTAGTTAAAGATATAAGATAAGATGTACACAAGAACAATTTAGTTACAATTCTATATACGGAAACAATATTTTTATTGCTTTGATAACTTGGTAGACTATATTTTTCAATTATTATGTAAATATTTCTAACTCTAATACCTTTTCTATTCATTCCCTTTTAATAATCATTTTACAAATATTTTATATTAAAATTATTGTTTATATCTTTAGATTTGAAAACTACATAAATTCTATAAAAAGTATTTTCGCTTCAAATGCATGTTTAGATTTCTTTCGACTTATATAAATATCTGTGTTCGAATATTCACTTTTATGTTTTATCTATCCTTAAGTTCTATTTCCCGCCATAATCGCAGGTTTAACTGCAACTTGTTAATAACAAAAGAGAAGCACAAAAATACGATCCAGGATTATCGAACCCACAGTACTTCTTTGTAAGCTCAAAAATACGATCCAGGAACATCAAACCCACAATATTATACTCTTTTCGTTGCAACTATTGCTCTAGTGTGAGTGCGTGATCTTCTACCACTCTCACTAAGGTAGAGCAGTAGAGATAAATAAGATTATGGTTTGGTAAAAGATGACTTGAAGTAATTATATATATATATATATATATATATATATATATATATATATATATATATATATATATATATAGGAAAAAGTTCACGCGAGAACCATTCTTAGTGCGAGAACCACGAGAACCAATCTGAGCCGTCACATTTCCCCTCTTTCAATGTCATTGCCCACCCATGAATTCCTCACATGCACCCAGCCACACTTTATCCCTCCACGCTCACCATCCATGAAACTTCCCATATCCAAGGAACGGCCGAGATTGGTTCTCGTGGTTCTTGCACTAACAACGGTTTTCGCATGAACCCTCCCTTATATATATATATATATATATATATATATATATATATATATATATATATATATATATATATATATATAGAGAGAGAGAGAGAGAGAGAGAGAAAGAGGTGGGTGACAGAGTTATTATGAGAATGGATATTTAGATGAAAATGAGAAAATAAATCATAGTCATCAATTAGATAGTGATATATTAGATCTAACGGTCGTAATCACCCGTCGTAATTCATAGCCATCGCAAGTTATGGTTGAGTTATGATTTAAATGAAAGGACAATTGTAAACCATCCGATCAAATCAAATAGAGAGCTAAGATTGAGTCTCACATTCTCACCTAAATATACATTTTTATTTGAACCTCTGTGTGTGTGTGTGTGTGTGTGTATATATATATATTTATAAATAAATATATATATATATATATATATATATATATATATATATATATAATCAGGATCAAATAAGAAGAGAATTAAAGTAAAAAGAGTAAAGAGAATTCTGGGCCTTACACGTGGCATAACTACCAAAAGGTTAAAATAGGTATTGTATTAATTTTTATTTCTCTCTCCTTAATCACTTTTCCTATAAAATAGGAATTTTTTATTTAGCCCCAAATCGTTTTATTCATCCCCACCCCGGATCTTTCCTTTCTCCCGACCACCTGCCACGTACTTCCGGTTTGTTCGTTGAGCCAGTCCTTCTCGTCGCTTCTGTCAACGTTCGCCGCCGCTCGCCGCCAAAATTCGCCGCCACTTCCTTTTTGTCGCCTTCATCGATCTTCCCTGTGTACTCACCATCGCTGATTCCTTCCCCTCGTTTTCGTCGCCCCTATCGAATTTAGGGTTTCTGTGGTTATGCATCAACGCCCGTGACCACCCTATCGATTTAGGGTTTCTGTGTTTGTGTATCAATGTCGATGACCACCGCCATCGACTTAGGGTTTCCGTGGTTATGCATCAACGACAGTGACCACCGCCGTCGACTTAGGGTATCTGTGATTGTGCATCAACCCTGGTGACCACCACCATCAATTTAGGGTTTCTGTGGTTCAATGTCGTTGACCATTGCCATCGATTTTAGGGTTTCTGCGGTTTTGTGCATCTATTGTATCGGGTACTCCATCGTGTGGTTGTTCATCATTATTTTTTTTAATGGATTGTGTATCAAAATTTTAAGAGTTAATTACAAAGATCGTCCCTATGGCTTTCGCTAAATTTCACATTTAGTCATTTAAACTTACAAATTACACTAGTAGTCATTATGGTTGACATGTTGTTTCACATTTGGTCCTTTATGCTAACTTTAGTTAAAGTTGACCGTTAGTCAAAGGGTATTCTGGTCATTTTCCATCTTATCATTGTTACCAAACACCCATGTTCATTATTCATTAAATAAAAACCCTAAAAAAATACAAACACACATTTTTTTTAAAATTAATAAAAAAAACACAATTACATATACAAATTTCTTTTAGGATTTTGATAATCATGGATAGAATTTTACATTATACAAGTTTTGGGATAAAGATTGAATGGATATAGTTTTCATTTATTTTGATATATAACATCTCTTTATGGCAGTAGATATTGGAAAAAGTTTTAATTTTTATTGATGATAATTAGTGAATTTTTTTATGATAATTCATCCGACTTGCTGTTCTGATATAATCGTCTGCAACAAGAACATAAAATGAAACAAGTGAAGATGACTTCAGGGTCCCAATCTTTGACCAACGATCTGAAACAAGTCAAAATCGTAGTTTGAATCCTCAAAATAGAGAAAATGAAGGCATCGCCCCTTTCGGTGCAGCCTTTTCAGGTCGTTAAGCAAATATTCATGATGCTAGACGAACCAATAATAATTCTCAAAAAGAAAACTCTCAAGTTTTTGCTAGACCTGCGTCAAATCGAACTGTAAGCGACGGTTATGGAAACAACAAGCAAGAACACAAACTTCTTCAGATCTGCAGTGGTGGTGGTGTTTCTTCAGACGGCGGCGACAGTGTTTTCTTCAGATTTGCAGCAGCGACGGCGTTCTCTTCTTCATCAGTACCAAGCCCACGAAGAACACCAGAAAAGTGTGAGCGATGGTGGTTATCATTGGTGGCCTTACGGTGAGAGGAAGCGAGACTTTTGGTGGTGGTGGCGACGGCGTCTGGTGGAAGGGGCGGAGGGGCGGCTATTGGTGGTTATGACCAGTATGGGGTGGAGAGTGGTGGTGAGTGAAATGGGTTCCAGATTTGGAGAGAAATACAAATGCAGAGAATGAGAGATGAGTAAGAGAGTGAGTTTGTGTTTGGAAAGAAGTATGGAAGAGAAACTATACATATGTGTGTTTAGAAACAGTTTTAATAGGGTAAGCTTGTTTGGTTACAAGGATAAGTTGGAAAAAGACCAAAATAGTCTTTGGCTAACGGTTAATTTTAACTGAGATTAGTATAAAGGACCAACGGTGAAATAATATGCCAACCATAAGGATTACCGGTGTAATTTTTAAGTTTAAAGGACTAAATGTGAAATTTAGCAAAAACCACAAGGATGATCTTTGTAATTAACTCAAATTTTAATGACTGGATATTGGTTGTGAATCATATTTTGTTTATGATGATTTTGTTTGTGTACCAGCTGGAAGTGGAATTGTTCATCGGTTATTGATTTTTTTTATTAAAAATGGTTACTGTGTAAATCCTGTGAAAGTAGCAACATCCCTAATTACATTTTCCAATTTTTACCTACAACTGTTTCGCAACTGCTTTTTCTGTTGACTATTTTTTTGACTTTTGATTAGATCCTATGGTTGAGATCTCTACTAACTTTTTGTAGCCTAATCTTCTTTTTATAATATCCCTCCCATATATATATATATATATATATATATAGGGGAGGGTTCATGCGAGAACTGTTGTTAGTGCGAGAACCGCGAGAACCAATCTCAGCCGTTCCTTGGATATGGGAAGTATCATAGATGGAGAGCGTAGAAGGATAGGTTGTGGCATGGTGCATGTGAGGAATTCATGGGTGGGCAATGACATTGAAGGAGGGGAAATTGGACGGCTTAGATTGGTTCTCGCGGTTCTCGCGCTAATAACGGTTCTCGCATGAACTTTTGTCTATATATATATATATATATATATATATATATATATATATATATGAATAAGTTCCATTGAGAACCATTTTTAATGCGAGAACCGCGAGAACCAATCTGAGCCGTCCAATTCCCCCTCTTTCAATGTCATTGTCCACCCATGAATTTCTCACATACACTCTGCCACACTTGATCCCACACGCTCGCTATCCATGAATTCCATTTATCAAATCAACGGCTAAGATTGGTTCTCACGGTTCTCGCACTAAAATCGGTTCTCAATCGAACTCTCCCCTATATATATATATATATATATATATATATATATATATATATATATGGGACGGTTCCATTGAGAACCAATTTTAGTGGGAGAATCGCGGGAACCAATCTTAGCCGTTGATTTGATAAGTGGAATTCATGGACGGCTTAGATTGGTTCTCGCATTAAAAATGATTCTCAATGGAACTTCTTCCTATCTATATCTATACTACATTATAAAGTATTTAACTTTCTCTCTCTTAAAATTTTTAAGACCACTTAATTTTATGTAGTACAAATTTTTTTACTTAAGATACAAACATTTAAAACAATAGCTTAACTAATCATTCACTTGTTTATATCAACTAATTTAAGGCAATTATTACTTTAATAAATCATTAAACATCTCAAAAATTATTTAATTTATCTCATTATGGCTAAATTACTTATATCAATTTAATTTTAAAGCTATAATATCTTTTTCTCTAATTATTCAATAATAATATTTTTTAGTTATTTTTCAGAAACTATTTTAACAACTAATAAAATGGTTGATTGTAAAAAAAAAGTAAAGAAATCAGGAAAGATAGAAAAGACATGAATATGTTGACTAACATCGCATTTCACATACCATACCCTACATTTAAATCAAACATTTTATCGAGCACAAACTATTATCATCGCCGTCGCATTGCGCGGGTGCAAAGCTAGAATATTATATATATATATATATATAATATAGGCAAAAGTTCAATCGAGAACTGTTTTTCGTACGAGAACTACGATAACCAATCTGAGCCGTCCAATTCCCCTCCACGCTCTCCATCCATGAACTTCCCATATTCAAGGAACTGCTGAGATTGGTTCTCGCAGTTCTCGTACGAAAAACAGTTCTCGTTTGAACCCTCCCCTAATATATATATATATATATGGGGAATTGAATGGTTCAGATTGGTTCTCGCGGTTATCGCACTAAAAATAGTTCTCAATGGAACTTCTTCATATATATATATATATATATATATATATATATATATATATATGGGAGGGTTCCATTGAGAACAAAAAAAAATGCGAGAACTGCGAGAACCAATTTAGATCGTTAATTTTTTTGATCAATGGCTTAAAAGGGTAATGACAAAGTTGTAATTACTGATTCTGTAAAAAACTAATTAAAAAACGCGGAGGGGCAATATTGTAAAATTGCTATTAACATTTAATGTGATCGGCGATATGCAAAAAGGAAAGGAAGCAAATCGGAGGGGATTTGAGTACATTTCCCAAAAACCAACTCACGGATTCCAACGAATGTAATTCAAAAATAGACAGAATATATTGTTTTGATTCAACGGTTCTCGCCGGATTCATTTTCTGATTCAACGATTGTGGTTAAAAAACCCTAGAAAAAAGAGGGTTTTTGGCGAAGCAGTTCCGGCGATTTACGGGTATGTTTTCGTGATTTGTATACCAGAATTATGGTGTTTGTGATAGATGTTTTAAGTACTTTCCTTGTATCGTTTCTATTGCACAATGATTTACAAACAAAAAATTTTGAATGCAGGTTACCTGATTTGGGGTTTACGGGGTTTTCTTTCTTTGATTTTTCTGAAGTTTGATGTTCAGAAAGATGTCAACGGTACGATTCTTTTTATACTGTTGCATATAAATAAACGGTTAGAGTGTTGTTTTCATGCTGAAAACCTTTTGCAGTTACGGAAAATATCTAAGTTTCGAGATTGTGTATAACTTCGTATCATATTAATGTACATGTTTATGCTACTAGACAAAAAGTTATTGTAAGGTGTTACATGTGTTCAACATATAAAATTTTTGCTACTTATACAAAAACTATATTGTATTTATGCAATATTTTCTGAAAAAAGATGACAACGGGTGTGATTTTGTTTTGATAGTTGCATATAACAGAGTTGTTTTTACATGTCAAATCTTATATGTAGTGTTATTAAAAATGTAAAATATTACTATCGTTTTCTTTCTTGAAACTATGGTGTATTTATGCAATATATTGTGAAAAGGTGACAGCATATTTGATTTATGGAAATTAGTATGTTTGTTACATTTGTGCACCATAAAAAAAACACACATTTTATGATAATAAAAATCATACCTGAAACTGAGATCATAAAAAAATGATGCATATATGTAATTATTTTGATGTTGCGTAAGTAATCATTTCGAATAAACTGTTTATGGATAAGTTACACAAATATGTTTACATGTGTGAAAAATAATACAAAATATGTAATTGTTTGACGTTGCATATGTAATCGTCTGAAAAAACAAAACAGTTTGGAATAAGCAAGTTTACTATTACTTAGATCAACTTAATTTTGGGAAACCGAAAGCTTGTATATATCGAAGTTATTAGTGTAATCACAAAAAAAATGAAAAATACAAAAATCATTGTGATATTTGATTTAAAAAATACTGATTATGTTTTAAAATGATCATTGTTGCATTTTTTTTACCTTATCACATCTTGTGCATGTATGCAGTTGTCCGCAAGAGTGGTAGAATCGCTAAACAATATACTTTTAAGAAATACAAAAATACAAAAGACGATCCAGTCGAGTTGGATTGTGATGAAGAATTGAGTAAAGGGACCGAGGGTAGTTCAGAGGATGGTTCAGCTAGCGAGAGTAGCGATAATGTAAATGGTTAGTGTTTCGAACAAATATTTAGTTAAACTGTATCTAATTTATATAAAATCATCCATATGTATGCCATTTTCATCGACATTATGAAAACAGTAAAAAAATTTATATAACAAATAAAGAATTAAATAACATTCTACAGTGGTGATATTAATGAGTATAGAATAATGACATATATATTTGATTCATGAACAAAAAAATAGTATATTTGGCTATGATTAAATGAATGTGTAAGTAATATTTGCATATGTGCACTGTGTGAAACAAAAACACTAAATAGACACAGATTTAGTAAATGATGCATATATGTAAATATCATAAAAAACAAACAGTTTGTAACACCGCAAAAATACAAGCCATATTTTTTTTTTTTAAATCACAGCGGAAGTAATACGTTATAAAACTAAAAAGGAAATAACATTAAAAGTTAAAACCAACACTGTACAAACATACAGTACTTCCTTTAATGTTACAAAACATTTCATAAAGTATGGCTCATCATTCTAAAACCCAAAATATCAGAGCTACGGTCAAACTTTCCCTGTACACAAAAGCTGCAACCTACCGTGCCCTCAAAACCTGAAACAGAGAGTTAGGGTGGGGAATTAGCACAAAGCTAATTGAATGAAAATCAAGCCACAAGCAATTAAAGCTGAACCACAACGATCACAAGAACAGTTTATCTCAAATATCAAAGGACCGGCGGCTCTGCCGAGCCTACGACCAATGCTGGCCATAGCAATGATCTACCGATAGCCATCTGCTAACTGGCACAGTTAAACCCCCTCTGCTACAACAAATGCAACAGAGGATCTAAAACTGCCTAACCAGAAGCAACTGACCCAGCCCAAAACCACGCTTAGCTGACCTCTGCCACAAACATCATGAGCACAATTTCATGCCTTGATACTCATATCTTGGACACAATTTCAATAATCATCACATAACCAGTCAAGTAATCACATCAGACTAAACAGTCTATCGCATTATTAATCGTATAAAATTCAGGTAACCATAACAGTTACAACTAAAACCACTAGTGAATTAAAGTCCACTCACCTGTGTTCTCCAACACCACACTCAGTATTCTAATTTCACTGAGCCTTCTCTTTTCCTGAAACACATCATAACTTAGTCAGTAATTGGGATTACATTCCAATTACAAAAGCGACAACTCTCATTGGCTACAAGCAATAAAATTACAGAATTATCGTCTGAATCACTACGCACGAAATGATCACACTTCGCACGAAATGATCACACTTCGCACGTATTGAACTTTCAAACTCACGAAGTGGCTAACCCACTTCGCACGCAATGGGCACTGGTACGCACGAAATGAACCTCACTTCGTGCGACCAAAACTCATCGACTTCATCTTCTTCATTGAGCACTACGCACGTAATGGAGTCACTACGCACGTAGTGGACTCCACTTCGCACGGCCAACATACAGCATTCAAGAACTTCCTAATCAAAACTCGACATAAACAACACAACATCACCTCTTGCTCGAAATCCAAACGTTAACCCTCGCTTTAGAACTCGAAAACAGAATTACAGACTCAAGTTGTGAATGTGTGTTAAAGGTTCTTTTCTCTCTTCTCTTATGCAGCCAAAACCAAAACGAAAACAAACATATACAAATGTTATATATATAGGTCAAGACTGAAAATATTACACTACACAGTGCAAATACTGATATCTGAGATACAGAAACCTAAATAAAGCGGTCCTACTCAAGTCATCAACAAGCAACGAGGTATTATCCGGGACCCTAGTATAAAAACGAATCATATGCTACCAATAACTTATAAAAATATTAAACTAATATTTTTACCTCTTATCCCGCGGTCCAATTTAAATACCAAGTAAGCATCAAATAAATATATAAATAAATAGCAGATAATTATAAACAATCAAATATACTAATATAAACAATTAAATAACTTACCACCGCCACGAAACAACTAGGCCCTAAACGCGGGTGTTACAAATCTCTCTCCCTAAAGAAGATTCCGTCCCCGGAATCTCATCGCGCTCAAATAGGCTAGGGTAGCGGTTCCTCATGTCTGCCTCGGTCTCCCATGTTAAATCTGAACCCAAACTATGCTTCCATTTAATCAAAACCATAGGAATCTCTTTCCTCCGAAGCTTCGTTGTTTTACGATCAACTATCTCAACTGATTCTTCTATTAATCGCTTTTTCGAATCAACTTTCAGATCATGTACTGGGAGAATCTGACTTTCATCCTCAACATTACATTTACGTAAGTAACAGACATTAAAAGTATCATGAATACCCGCTAACTCTGGTGGAAGATCAAGAGTAACAGTCTGGTCGTTGACTATCTGTCGTATGCGAAACGGACCAATGTATCGTGGAGCTAGTTTCCCACGTTTCCCAAAGCGAATAACCCCTTTCCACGGAGAAACTTTCAGATAAACCAACTCACCTTCAACAAACGTAACTGGTCTGCGGCGTGGATCTGCGTACATCTTTTGTCTGTCTCTGGCAGCTTTCAACTTTTCCCGAGCAATAGCAACTTTCTCAGCCGTCATCTGAACAATATCGGGACCCGCAAACTGTTTCTCACCTGCCTCTAACCAATAAGTAGGAGTACGACAACGACGACCGTATAACATCTCATAAGGTGGCATACCGATACTCGAGTGATAAGAATTATTATACGCAAATTCAATCAAAGGAAAGTGTGAATCCCAAGACCCACCATATTCTAACACACAGGCGCGTAACATATCCTCAAGTGTCTGAATAGTACGCTCACTCTGACCGTCTGTCTGAGGATGATAAGCTGTACTCAAATTAACACGCGTCCCCAATGCATGATGTAAACTCCTCCAAAAGTTAGAAACAAATCTGGGATCTCGATCAGAAACAATAGAAAGAGGAATACCGTGCCGTGATACAATCTCATCGATGTACAACTGAGCTAATCTGCTGAGTGAAGCTGTCTCACTGGTGGCAAGAAAGTGAGCACTCTTCGTCAAATGGTCAACAATCACCCAAATTTTATCATGTTTCCGCTGGGTACATGGAAGTTTGGATACAAAATCCATCGTGATGTGTTCCCATTTCCACTCTGGTATCTCCAACTGTTTCAAAGACCCGTAAGGTTTCTGGTGCTCTGCTTTGACCTGAGCACAAATATGACACGTTCCCACAAACTTTGCAACATCTGTCTTCATAGTAGGCCACCAATACAGCACTTTAAGATCGTTGTACATTTTCGTGCTACCAGGATGAACAGACAATCTTGACTTGTGAGCCTCTGCCAAAATCAAACCCCGAAGCTCTCCAAGCAATGGCACCCACACACGGGACTGATAAGTCTTCAATCCACGCGAATCATTAATCAAATCATCTTTTCTCTTCATCATAATCTCTAACTTCAGATTTTCATCTTTTAAAGCTTCTAACTGAGCAGATTTAAGCCTATCCACTAAGTCAGAAACGATCTCAACTCGCATAAATCGAATACTATCACCAGCTCCCTTGCGGCTCAAAGCATCTGCTAGAACATTTGCTTTCCCCGAGTGATATCGAATCTCACAATCATAATCCTTAATAAGTTCTAACCAGCGTCTCTGCCGCATATTAAGTTCTTTATGGGAAAATACATACTGCAGACTCTTATGATCAGTACAAATAACACATTTCGTACCATATAAGTAATGCCTCCACAGTTTCAACGCAAAGTTTACAGCCGCAAGTTCTAAATCATGGGTTGGATAATTCTTCTCGTGTGGTTTCAATTGCCGTGAAGCATAAGCAATAACCCGATCATGCTGCATTAAAACACAACCCAAACCTGCAAAGGAAGCGTCACAGTACACTACAAATTCATCAGAACCATCAGGTAGTGCAAGAATAGGAGTCTGACATAATAGTTGTTTCAACGTCTGAAAAGCTGTCTCCTGTTCATTATTCCACTTAAATGGCACATCTTTACGGGTTAATTTCGTTATAGGACTCGAAATTTTCGAAAAATCTTTAATACATCTGCGATAATAACCCGCCAATCCTAGAAAACTTTTAATCTCAGATGATGTTTTAGGAGCACTCCAGTTCATAACTGCTTCAACTTTAACCGGATCGACTTTAACCCCATCTTTACAGATAACATGCCCTAAAAACTGAATCTCCCGCATCCAGAACTCACATTTAGAAAATTTTGCAAAAAGATGCTCCCGATTTAAAGTTTCTAAAACTTGCCTCAAATGAAGCTCGTGCTCGGACTCAGTTTTAGAATAAACCAAGATGTCATCGATAAATACAATCACGAATTTATCCAAAAACGGCCGACAGACCCGATTCATTAAATCCATTAATACAGCAGGGGCGTTAGTTAAACCGAAAGGCATAACTAAAAACTCATAATGACCATATCTGGTACGGAAAGCGGTTTTAGGAACATCAGCATCAGAAACACGTACCTGGTGATAACCCGAGCGTAGATCAATTTTAGAAAAATAAGAAGCACCCTGCAGCTGATCAAACAAATCATCAATTCTGGGTAAAGGGTATTTATTTTTAACCGTTCTCTTATTCAGTTCCCTGTAGTCAATACACATACGCAAAGTACCGTCTTTCTTTTTCACAAATAAAACCGGTGCACCCCACGGAGAAGAACTAGGACGAATAAAACCCCTGTCTAACAAATCCTGAATCTGTGTCATCATCTCACGGATTTCAGAAGGAGCTAACCTGTAAGGAGCTTTAGCCACTGGGCTCGAACCTGGAATCAAATCAATCCTATATTCTACCTCACGAACCGGAGGCAACCCAGGTAATTCATCGGGAAACACTTCCGGGTATTCCGAAACCACCCGAATATCAGAAACAATCTGTTTCTCCTTTTTAACATCAACCACATGAGCAAGGTAGGATTCACACCCTTTGGCCAGAGATTTTCTAGCCTTCATATACGAGATAATAGGAAAAGCAGGTCTAACCCTCTCCCCGCGAGCCACTACGTATGACCCATCAGGTAAAGGAAATGAAATCAGTTTTCTATGGCATTTTATAACAGCTCGGTTCTGACTCAACCAATCCATACCCATAACAGCATCAAAACCAACTATAGGCATTAACAGAAAAGAAACAGGAAAGCATGTACCATCAATATCAATTTCAGCCCCAGACACAGCCGTTGTGACTGGAACCGTTTTACCATCAGCTATCTCTACTTCTAATGGAGCAGCAACATTTGAAGTAGGCAATTTCAATTTATCACAAAATGCCACAGAAATAAATGAACGATTGGCACCAGAATCAAATAACACACGTGCAGGTATAGAATTTATGAGAAACATACCCGTGATGACATCATCAATAGTAGCAGCATCATCTACTGACATCCGGAATGCTCTACCCTCAGCTGACGGAGGGTTCTTCCTTTTCTGTCCTGAAGCGGACGAAGATCCCACAACCGATCCCGATACCGACCCAGTCCCCGATTTCTTACCCACACGGCACTCACCTGCTCTGTGCCCCTCCTTTTGACAATTCCAACAAACACTCCTCGGAAATCTATAATTCTTCAATTCATGCCCAAACTGACCACAACGAATACATCTTGCTGTCTGTAGAGTACAAAGTCCATGATGATAAGACTTACATTTATTACACCACGGGGCTCTCTGAGTAGACCCACCAGATGTAGGCCTACGATTCTGACTGCTCTGACTCTGACCCTGTCCTTGACGTTGACTTCCCTGACCTCCTTGAGTTCCCTGCCGATGTTGGGTATTAAAATAATCAAACCGGGATTTCTGTTGAGAAATTTTATCTTTATTCAACTTCTCCTTGGCTTGAGCATCACCCTCGGCTGACTTAGCTAGGGTAAAAGCTTGAGATAAAGTGCTAGCCCACCTAGTAGCACTCCTGTAATCTGGATGCAAAGCTCTCACAAAATGCTGAACTCTTGAAGCTTCGTCCGGAACCCACTGCTGTGCAAATCGTAATTTCTCATTGAATTGCCTAATCAATTCATCCACAGACATATTATCGGTCATCTGCAAATCCATGAACTCCTTCTTGATTCGTTCCATCTCAAAAGATCCACAGTATTGCTCACAAACCTTTCTCTCAAATTGCTCCCAAGTAATACTACTCATCTGCTGCTTTGTAAAATGACCTGTAATCGAATCCCACCATACCATAGCATCTCCTTGGAGTCTTTGAGTAGCATATAATACTCGCACTTTCTCCTCGCATTCCGCAGTATCCAAGGCCTTGGTCATCTCCCTCAACCAATTCAAAGTTTTATTGGGGTCCGTACTACCGCTATACTCTGAAGGTCTACAATCCATGAATTGCTTATATTTATTATGTTGACCAAATCCTGGGTAGGGGTAAGCTCCTGGTGCAGTAAATTGATAGATAATCGGCTGTTGTGTACCCTGTGAAGCAACAATAGAATATGGAACAGAAAATGGTACTGAAAGTGGTGGTGTTGTTGACACTGTAGCAACAGCTGCTGTTGGAATCAGTGTTTGAGAATTCTGTATCTACCTCCGCTGCTCAAAGTTGTGAACTATTTCTCGAAGCTCCTGTAGTTCACTTTCAAGTTGAAATATATAATCATTCTGAGTTGTATCTATTTCTTTACCCGAGGTGTTGACTATTACTGGATTCTCTAAAACTGAAGTTGTAGAAGTTCCAGCCTGAGCAAGGGTCACAGGAATCTCGGTTGGGATCTCTTGACTTGCCATATCTGTTACAATCACATCACCTCCAAACTTATTAGACAACCGTTAGTACACACACACAACAAATCCAAACACTCTAATTCCCCCACAGGAAAGGTTTGACCAACCTCGAGCCAAGATTTGGGAATTGAACACTCTAAACGTGCTCGCATGCCAAACCAGGGCTCTGATACCAAATTGTAACACCGCAAAAATACAAGCCATATTTTTTTTTAAATCACAGCGGAAGTAATACGTTATAAAACTAAAAAGGAAATAACATTAAAAGTTAAAACCAACACTGTACAAACATACAGTACTTCCTTTAATGTTACAAAACATTTCATAAAGTATGGCTCATCATTCTAAAACCCAAAATATCAGAGCTACGGTCAAACTTTCCCTGTACACAAAAGCTGCAACCTACCGTGCCCTCAAATCCTGAAATAGAGAGTTAGGGTGGGGAATTAGCACAAAGCTAAGTGAATGAAAATCAAGCCACAAGCAATTAAAGCTGAACCACAACGATCACAAGAACAGTTTATCTCAAATATCAAAGGACCGGCGGCTCTGCCGAGCCTACGACCAATGCTGGCCATAGCAATGATCTACCGATAGCCATTTGCTAACTGGCACAGTTAAACCCCCTCTGCTACAACAAATGCAACAGAGGATCTAAAACTGCCTAACCAGAAGCAACTGACCCAGCCCAAAACCACGCTTAGCTGACCTCTGCCACAAACATCATGAGCACAATTTCATGCCTTGATACTCATATCTTGGACACAATTTCAATAATCATCACATAACCAGTCAAGTAATCACATCAGACTAAACAGTCTATCGCATTATTAATCGTATAAAATTCAGGTAACCATAACAGTTACAACTAAAACCACTAGTGAATTAAAGTCCACTCACCTGTGTTCTCCAACACCACACTCAGTATTCTAATTTCACTGAGCCTTCTCGTTTCCTGAAACACATCATAACTTAGTCAGTAATTGGGATTACATTCCAATTACAAAAGCGACAACTCTCATTGGCTACAAGCAATAAAATTACAGAATTATCGTCTGAATCACTACGCACGAAATGATCACACTTCGCACGAAATGATCACACTTCGCACGTATTGAACTTTCAAACTCACGAAGTGGCTAACCCACTTCGCACGCAATGGGCACTGGTACGCACGAAATGAACCTCACTTCGTGCGACCAAAACTCATCGACTTCATCTTCTTCATTGAGCACTACGCACGTAATGGAGTCACTACGCACGTAGTGGACTCCACTTCGCACGGCCAACATACAACATTCAAGAACTTCCTAATCAAAACTCGACATAAACAACACAACATCACCTCTTGCTCGAAATCCAAACGTTAACCCTCGCTTTAGAACTCGAAAACAGAATTACAGACTCAAGTTGTGAATGTGTGTTAAAGGTTCTTTTCTCTCTTCTCTTATGCATCCAAAACCAAAACGAAAACAAACATATACAAATGTTATATATATAGGTCAAGACTGAAAATATTACACTACACAGTGCAAATACTGATATCTGAGATACAGAAACCTAAATAAAGCGGTCCTACTCAAGTCATCAACAAGCAACGAGGTATTATTCGGGACCCTAGTATAAAAACGAATCATATGCTACCAATAACATATAAAAATATTAAACTAATATTTTTACCTCTTATCCCGCGGTCCAATTTAAATACCAAGTAAGCATCAAATAAATATATAAATAAATAGCAGATAATTATAAACAATCAAATATACTAATATAAACAATTAAATAACTTACCACCGCCACGAAACAACTAGGCCCTAAACGCGGGTGTTACACAGTTAACGAAGAAACAATAAAGTAGAAACATTTTATAGTAGTGTTTATATGTAATATTTTTTAAGGCTATAAGAAACAAACCAGTATTGACAAGATTCTAGAATATGATCATATATAGTAGTGTCATTAATGACATGAATGTGAAACAAAAAGAAGCAGAAAACATTAATGTTAGTGTATAACACTAATATTTGCATATGTTCACTATGAGAAAACACTAATGTCACTTTTATAAAAATATGAGTACGTGCAGGAAACGAGATTGCATATGAAGATGATGGTGAAAGCGACGAACAAGAGGAACAAGAGGGTGAAGACGAAAAATTCTCCCTAGTTGGTTTGTACTTAAAACCCGTATCAAAAATATATATGAAGGTTGAAAAATGCATTACCTTCTGACACGTAAATTTTTTTGTGTGTTTTTGAAGATTCAGAAGAAGCGACTGATAGTGTTGCAGATTTACAAAGAGCGGAAAGTGAATCCCCACAAGGTATTCGATATTAAAAATATCATTTAATTTAATGTTGTGAGTATAAACATGACTGATTAAACCTTTTTTTTTTGCAGTGCGTAAAGTAGGGATGACAAAAGACGCTATAAGAAATCAGCCATGTACGATTATGTTAAAAAACAAATCAAAATAATTATATTGTATGTACAGTTTAACTTCTAGTACATTTGTTTGACATTTTTTTGCAAAAACAGATAAAAGTGGTGTACCTGTGAAGGCAAGACCCAAAAGAAAAGCAAGAGATGTTACACCACCATTAAATACACCGATAAAAAAACTTATCAAGCAGTACATAAAGAAGGTGTCTAAAGAAGGTATTAAAACATCTTTGATATACATAGGGTGCATATGTGCAATTTGATATTAAAACATGCTTTAATCGTATAGGGGCTGCTTCGCATAATGTTGGGTCTTCAAAGAAGAGAAAATCCGTAGGTAGTAGACCTAAACTGTGTGTGCATGGAGTTAAAGGAAAACAAAGGAAAGCTTTGTTAGATGAAGAAAGTGATGAAGATGAAACATCCGCAAAAACAAAAAAGAGAAAGTTGAAGGGTAAAATGAAAGTTGAGCATAAGGATGTAAAAAAGATCAGAAAAGAACAACCAGCTCAAAAAGTGAATGGTTCTTTACGTACAAGAAGCTCACCGAAAGCATTGTTCACCACCATACAAGGTCTTACGAAAGAACAAAAGAAGGTTGTAACGGAGATTGGTTTCGGACGACTGCTAGGAATGCAACTTGATGGTGTTACAGCAAAGATTGGGTATTATGTGGTGGATAATTTTGATCAGGAAAGTTTAATAATCAAGCTGGATAAAGGCAAGATCCAAGTAAGTATTGCATTGATACACGAGAAGCTGGGTGTTCCGATAGGGGGTGATAACCTACATGATTTGAAAAGTGAAAGTGGTGAGGATAAAGATACAACAGAATGGAGGAAAAGATATGGGATTTTTGTAACACCCAGTGAGATAGTCAACAACATATTTACTGGTGAAGTCGGTTGGAACTTTGTACTTGATTTCTTAATGATATTCGCATACACAATGGGAGAATGCAACAAGACTGGTAGGTGCAAAACAAATCTGATACGTAAGTTGCGACCAGACATTAAAATTGAAAACATAGACTGGTGCAAGTTTGTGGCCTCATGCATGCTCACGTGCAAGAACAACTGGAATAGAGAAGACCGGAAAAGCTTTTTCATTGGTCCCATTGCAGTGTTGGCGGTATGGTTTAATTTTTACAAATATCCTTATATACAATAGTTTAGTTAAAAAACACATTACATCACTTATAAGAAAATAATCCTTTTAATGTCAGCTTGTGTACTTGGATTCTACATATTGTGAAAAGTACAACGTGGAAGGAAGAAGACCAGCAGTGTTGGGGTGGACGCTGTTGGATATCAAGTCCTAAAGAAAACTAAGAAAACTCACAAACAAATAATTAACTTGCAAAGTCTTACTTTCATTCACATGGAAGAAAATGTGCGGCTGCCTTTTCCATGCTTATATGGCTATATATATAGCCCATGCAAAATAATCTACTAACCAACTATGCAATCTTAAAGCTAACATGCAACTTACTTCTTAAATAACCGGTCAAACTTGACCTCCTGGCAACAAGCCAAAGACACCACGTAATTAACTAAATAAATCTATTAATAAAATACTAAATTAAAATATTATATCAAGATTAACTCCAACATTCACCCCCTTAATCTTGATGTCTATCACGTTCACGTCTCCTACTATCGTACTCATGAAAGCGGTCTCTTTCTCATCACGGTCTCGGTCTCTTGAAGCTTCTCCTAATTCGGTCACATACAATCTTCTTGCTTTTGCTACCATCTCTTTCTAAACTTTCGAGTTAAAAAAAACGTCTTGCTCTCGTTCTTGCTTCTTGCTTCTTTCTTATTGATTCTTGCTTCTTGCTTGTTGTCTGCTACTTGCTACAGACTCTTGCTATTTGTTTCCATGAAACAAACCTTGCTACTTGCTTTTCTTGCTTTCTTGTTTATGATGATCAGAACATGATCAAACTTGCTGCTTGCTTCCATCCTTCAACCTTGTTGTTGCTTCCTTTTTGCTCTTTTCTTGCTAAAAAAAACCACTTTCAAAACATCTACAAAACAAACCCCGGTCCCTTGCTGTGTCTGCCCTACAGGGAAGGGCTACACTGTTTCTTGATCCGACTCTCAAACCAGCCTTCTTTACGAGCCCTAGGCTCTGATACCAATTGTTGGATATCAAGCCCTAAAGAAAACTAAGAAAACTCACAAACAAATAATTAACTTGCAAAGTCTTACTTTCATTCATATGGAAGAAAATGTGCGGCTGCCTTTTCCATGCTTATATGGCTATATATATAGCCCATGCAAAATAATTTATTAACCAACTATGCAATCTTAAAGCTAACATGCAACTTACTTCCTAAATAACCGGTCAAACTTGACCTCCTGGCAACAAGCCAAAGACACCACGTAATTAACTAAATAAATCTGTTAATAAAATACTAAATTAAAATATTATATCAAGATTAACTCCAACATTTAAAAAATACAAAATAATAAACACTTATTGAAACTTATAAAACTAGCCATGCAACCATTCAACGAACATAGCAAACGGGTGTCACCGAACCCGTTTTAACTATCAAAATTACCCAACAATCACCCCCGTAATTTTGATCACAACAAAGCCGGTTCTTCTTCTTGAACCAAGTTGGCCTCGTTTTCCTTGCTTTTCCATTTCGTACACTCGTTTGCAAAGTGTCCGAACTCCCCACACTCATAGCATCGAAAATTGCTTTTGTCACCTCGACCTCTTCCTCTTCCGCGGCCTCTTCCACCTCTCTCGGAGTTCCTACCACGTCCCCTACCTTCACCGTACCTTTGTTCACTTGTCCACATAAGTTGACCTTGCTCTTCCTCTTTTTCTTCGTGGCTTTTGAGTCTGTCTTCATATGCTTTCACCCGTACAACGGCTTCCTCAAGCGGCATACTTTCAAGGTCAGAATATTGCTCAATAGGAGCAACTATTGGCAAAAACTTTTTAGGAAGCGAATCAAGAAACTTTCTAACAATCGTTTCTTCTTCAAGGGACTCACCAAGACATTTAAACCTTTCAACTATACCGGTTATCTTACCCGAGAATTCATCGATCGTCTCGGTCTCTTTCATCTTCAAAACTCTTCCCTTAGTGTCTGCAATCGCGCCTTTTGTACCCGGTCGGTACCTAAATATCGAATCCGAATGGATTCCCACATATCTTGTACATCCTTATGTTTGGAAACCTGCAAAAGAATGTCATCCGGGAGAGTAGGATAGATTATAGCCTTCGTGGTATAGTTCCGTTTCTCATCATCGTCTTCTCCGGTTATCGTCTTCCATAGACCTTGTGCTTTCAACACCGTTTCGACCAAGATTGACCATGAAGTGTAATTTGTCTCGGTCAATTTGGGGCACTGAAGTGTGATACTACCTTGCTCGCGAACCATTGATGGGCCTGCTTTTTCTGTCATTTCCTTGCTTAGCTTTTGAGTTTCTTCACCTGCCTTGATTTGAACTTGCTTCTTCTATCTGCCTCTTGCTGCTGCTTTCTTGATTCTTTCTTTCTTGCTGCTTGCTTGTCTTGCTGTATCTCTTGCTTGCTACTCTTGCTGGATTCTTGCTTGCTACTGCTGCTGAATTCTTGCTTCTTGCTTTCTGCTGGTGTCTTGCTTTTGATCAGCACATGATCAAACTAGCTTGCTGCCTCTTGCTTACAAAATCTGACATGAGCCCTAATGGCTCTGATACCAAATGTTGGATATCAAAGAGCTTATCTCACTCTCTCTTAATAAACTCACGAAGAAGGAAAAAAATAGAATAAAAAGGAGCAGTCTGCTCTCGATAGAAACCCACACAAAAGAACTACATTTTGATTAATTTTTCTGCACATTACATTCCTTACCTAGTCCCTATTTATACTACTAAAACAAACAATTAAAATAAGCATACTACTAGTCACGTACTCCTAACTTAAATGTGGCCATGATCTCCTTTATAATTGGTAGCCACTCACCCACTTCAATTTTCCCATGCATAATATTCGATCAACACACTACTATGTCTACATTCCATGCATCTCCACTTGATTCGGTCAACTCAAGACTCCATCCAAATTTCACTTGAACCGTACCCATACCCATTTCTGAAAAACCAACCCGAAACATCAAGATTATTCCTTGTTTTTATAATTGGATGCGTATAAGAGAGGATGTGGAGTTGAAGATGGGTGGTTTTGGATTGTGTTAAAAACAACAGAAGTTGTTGTGGGTAAGCAATAGGACGTCTAGTGGTGAGCAAGGCAACACTAATACTCATGATGTGAAGGATGATGATGACCCAACAAGAACCTCAAAGAAGCTTGAAACAGTCGAGGTAAAAAGAAAAAAGTCATGCTTTTATGTTTTTTACATCTTCATAGCCCCCTCTGAACAGATTAAACATACATTATGTTTCGTAGGTGATATATTTTTATGTGATACATTTTTATGTTTCATAAGTGCCTATGCATCTTACAAAAATTAAAACATATATGCAACCGGTGTTTCATATATGAAACTGGTGTTTGTTTATAATTACATGTGATATGTTGAAAAAAGTATGATATAGTGCATGAGTGAAACATACATTACCAGATAATATATTTTGATATAGTGCATAATGTTGGGTCTTCAAAAGCAAGAACATCGCCAAAAATGTCGTAGCTACATTTCGCAGTTTCATCAGCCCAAAATAAGGACGTCAACTCATTATTCACAACCTGATACTCAAATGAATAACAAGAGATGCATGTCTTGCGATTATTTAACTTGTCAACTAGCATTTGAGCATCCCTATCACCGATGAATCTGTTCATGTCACGCCTGAAATTTTTGAAGTCCACAACTGTTCCACGGACATTAACATACCCACCTTGTAACAAAGATATAAGTCTATGAGCCTTCGTAGGGCCAATATTCGAAGTAGACACCTTGTGTATAAACGTTTGATCAGCAAAAGTCAACTTTCTACGAGTATTTGACAAGTCAGCATTGCTATCATCAAACAAAGAATGATTGTGGTTCTCGACGAAATTTTTCACTATGTATGAATTCGAACCACTCACCTCACCAACCCCAATAAAATCTTTGCCATCGGTAACTGAAAAACTGGTATTGCGGTGTTCTTTGGGTTTAGGATCTTGTTTAAGTGAATCTTCTACTTTGTTACGTGGTTTACCGGCTCTGTTACATACCACATACCGATTAGTAACTCTAACTCGGTTCTTTTTAATGGTTGAAATACAAGTATCAAGTCCAGCCTTCTTTGCATACTCATCATACATCTGTTTCACATCCTCAAAAGTATCAAAAACAGCCCCAACTTTTGGCTTTAAGTCATCAGAAACAATTGGGATCCAGTGTTTTGTTCCATTAGGTGTCTCAATTACATTGCTTAATTATGTTTCGTGACCTATAAAAGAAAAATTAAACAGTTATAAAATGACACATTTGCAACACATGTGAAAATGCGAATAAAAAACTTTAACAACACATACGCAAGCAAATGCACATAAAAACTTCCAGTGATTCTTGTGCTCTTATAACACATACATTACACACAAAAAAACACAAAACTTTCATCACCTACACATGGACATCCCCCTGATGCACAAAACTATTGCAATGCACTTATGTAACAAACTGCTATATTACCTGATGAAAAAAACAGACATAAACAATTCGCATGTGTTTCTTAATAAATGGTACTTCATGTATGCAACAGATGTAAAACGCGATTAAAAATAAGATAAAAAAAACTTAGATGACATTACACATGTTGGTTATTGAATAAAAAATGTTACTGCACATGTTGGTTACTTAACAAATGGTACTGCAATCTTATCATACATTACACAAAAAACTTCCGTGGCCTATACATGGCAATCCCTAATGCACAAACTACACATATGCAATTACGTTATAATTACACACGAAATTATTCAAAAACACAGCTACAAAAATGACATAATGTAATACAAATATACCATTATTGTTATACAAAATATACCATTATTTCCTGAAACAGATGAAGAATCCATATTAAATTCAGATTCCATATCGACATTGCTGTTTGGAGTCGCATTACCGATACCTTCTTCACCGGTCTGTAACGAAGGACTTAAATCAAACTCAGGCAACACCTCCATCTTTGATGCTGAAAAGTCAAACAACAAAAAAAGCATGAAAAATACATAAATCGATAACTAAAGACATACACAGAAAACAGAAAAAATGCACATCGATGGAAACAGAAAATCCCTACTCGATAAAAAAAGCAAACTAACGAATGTGAAAAAAATGCATCTATTAAAATGTGCTATGTTTATACACCCATGAATCAGATATAAAAAAACATAAAAATGCGAAAATCAGAAGCAAAATAACAAAATCCAGATTAAAAACGAAAAAACAAACCTGAATATCAGTGTATTGGAAGACCAAAATGTGATGATCGCAACGAACGATAACTGGGCGAGCAGAATTAAACACACAAAACAAACAAATGTCGACTATGAGTAAAAAACATCGATTGAGTCATAAAATACCTGCGAATTAGGGAAGAAAAGAATAAAATCTGGAAGAAATCTGTAAACATGGAATGATGAATCCCAAAAAAATCTGGAAGATTAAACTCACGATTGATACCAGCGAAAATGAAGGAGGAGCTTGTAACAGACACATGAACAAAAAGACATAAAAGCCCTTTTATAATTGAATAAATATATAATTAATTAAAAATATGAAAACTAAGATGGACGGTCTAGATCGGTTCTCGCAGTTCTCGCAATTTTTTTGGTTCTCAATGGAACTTCCCTCTCTCTCTCTCTCTCTCTCTCTCTCTCTCTATATATATATATATATATATATATATATATATATATATATATATATATATATATATATATATATATATATATATATATATATATATATATAGGGGAGGGTTCCATTGAGAACCGATTTTAATGCAAGAACCGCGAGAACCAATCTTAGCCATTAATTTGATAAGTGGAATTCATGGATGGAGAGCGTGGGGGGATCAAGTGTGGCAGGGTGTATGTGAGGAATTCATGGGTGGGCAATGACATTGAAAGAGGGGAATTGGACGGCTCAGATTGGTTCTCGCGGTTCTCGCACTAAAAATGGTTCTCGATGGAACTTCTTCCTATATATATATATATATATATATATATATATATATATATATATATATATATATATATAGAAAATGGATCAATATAGAACCATTATTTAAACATAGAACCAATCTGGACCATTGGATCATCAAAATCAATGGATAAGATTGAAGATGACATAATTGTAATTATCATGTTTAATTAATATGTAAAAGGGCAAACATGGAAATCCCCCCCTAACAAACCCACTTTAAATTATCATAACTTTTTAAGTTTTGTGAATTTAAACAAAAAAATTATACCAATCTTTTAGTTTTTTAATCCTCTTTCAATCAATACCACTCTTCCCATATTTTTCAAAAAAATTTATGAAAATGCAAATTTTGTTTTGCATTTTGGGCTGCATTTTCAGTTAGTTCTTGTTTTGCATTTTCAGTATTGGTTTCAAAATTTACATTTTTGGAAGTATATGTATGACTTACATATTCGATTTTTGCATTTTCGTTTTTTGCATTTTTGCAATTTCAGATGAAACCCAGGTGAAAATGCAAATTTTGAAAAATTTGCATTTTCAAAAAAAATAAAGTTTCAGAAATATATCAAGTCTGGTCTTGTTTGAAAGATGACGAAAAACTGAATCTAACGGTATACTTTTTTTGTTAAAATTCTTAAAAACGAATGAGTTATGATCATTTAAAGATTGAGGGGAATTTTTTTTAAAGTTTGTTAGAAGGGAGGTGAGGCGTGAGTTTTTTTTTTTTCCAGTTTTGCCATAAAAAAAATGCCACGTGTCATCACTTAAAGTGGTTCTTTAGGTTCTATGTTTAAGCAAGGTTCTATATGTAACATTACCCTATATATATATATATATATATATATATATATATATATATATATATATATATATATATATATAGGGGAGGGTTCCATTGAGAACCGAATTTATTGCGCGAACTGCGAGAACCAATTTTAGCCGTTGATTTGATAAGTGGAATTCATGGATGGGGAGCGTGAGGGAATCAAGTGTGACAGGGTGTACGTGAGGAATTCATGGGTGGACAATGACATTGAAAGAGGGGGAATTGGACGCCTCAGATTGATTCTCGCGGTTCTCGCAATAAAAATGGTTCTCAATGGAACTTCTTCTTTTATATATATATATATATATATATATATATATATATATATATATATATATATATATATATATATATATATATATATATATATATATATATAATTCAAGTGCAGAGAAACTTCTTGAAAGTTGACACCTCCATCTTCAGACCAAAACAACATCTTGAAAGAAAGAAACCTCTTAACTTTCTCCATATTTAATTTGTTTAAATATTATAAAATATATGGTTATTGGTAACTCTTGTCGGGTATGTTTTAACGTAAGAATCTTTCAGATTGGAGATTGACGAAACCCCACTCCACCTAAATCAATTCGTTCACTCAATTCTTGATTGCTAGCTCACCAAGAATATTTACATATGCCCTGGATCTAGATATTGAAAAGAGGGTATGCAATTTTAGTTCAAACCTAATTTAAGTATTTAACTTTAAATTCGGATTATACGGGCTTCCTTTATGTTTTTGGTTGGAATCTTAGAGTATTAGTGGGGTTTTTTTTTCACTAAAAAATGCAACTATGTTAGTAGTGGGTATATATCTAATTAAAAAATCATGTACATTAATAAGCCCATAAATTAAAATCACATACACCGCCTATCAGAAAAACTATATTTACCCAAACCTTATTAAAATATAAAATCTATATACTTAAAACATATTGATAAACCCTAAATAAAGATAACATGTTTCAACCAAAACTTGTAGGTAAACAGTAAACGAAAATTAATTTTAAAACATTATATAATCAATTCTTTTTATTGTGGATGAGATCAGAGATATGTAGGTTTTTACTTTGATGTGAGAGCCAATGGAAATTGACAATTTATCTATAAACTAGATTAGGGAATAATCTCTTGGGTTTTACAGACAAAAAAGAAAGAAATCTTGACTATTGTATTACTTAAGGGTATTCATCAACTTTTATAGCTTATGCACAACATAGAAAATATGATAGATAAAGAGAAAATTCTTAAAATATAACCTAATAGTGAGACTAAGGGTATGCAAGTGCATACCCTCACTTACACATAAGTCCGCCTCTCATATGCCACACCTTTTTTCAATGAAAATTGATATATGCTGCTAAATGATGTCTTACTTATATATACTTTTAATAAGTAAATACTGAAATGATAAAGTTACGTTTTATTAAACATATATATGAATGTAATCGACACCCAAGTTAAGTGCTACAGCAAGATACATCTTTTTTCGTTTTTATAAATATGTAATTCATCAAAATATTTATAGCGTACATGGTTCTTACTTTATAGTGTAAATAATAATTGGAATCTAAATTGTTGAACTTAATTATCCTATACTATCAATTGTGGAAGTAATTTGGCTTCTTCTCATGAGATTTTGAAAGGAGAATTCAGTAAATTCACAATAAAATTTGATATTGATTTTATCATGAGATTTTGGTTTTCCTCATTTACTGTTATCAGCTTTGAGAAGTGGCTAAAGCCTAAAGACACATGGGTTTGATGAAGTGTATATTTTTTTATAAAAGACGTTTGAGTGATGTTTGAAGATGCTTAACGCATTGGTTGATTATCGATGAGGGATTCAATGCTAATGGATTTGAAAGAAATATAAATTGTTGGCAGGACAACAACAATCAAGAAGAGGTCGGGGGTTGCTGCATGAGCGAGTATTTGTTATTCTTGGTGACTATATTTACTGGAAAAATAAATTTAAACTCGTCGCAACGTTGACGAGCAAATTACACCTCGTTAATGTATCAAATGGATTGAATGAGCTAAAACCGGCCCGCCCAAGATATAATATAGCACTCCATTTAAAGAATTAGATCGTTGATTCATTACTTGGTATAACTTTTAAACTTGTATTCAACACTTAATATTTCGATATCACATATATTAAGAGGTTCAAATTAGAATAGATATTTATATAAGAATAGAAAACTTAATCCTGATAATTTATTTGATTTGATCGTATAATCTATAATTTTTCTTTCATTTTATTCATTACCCAAACATGAATTACGACGTACATTAATTGCAACGTATGAATTGCAACCGTTAAATCGAATAAACTAACATTTTATTGATAGCTAAATTTATTCTCTTATTCTTAAATAAATATCTTTTTTTTTACTTCTCATATCAGCTACCACTTTCATCTTGAGGTGACTTTTAAAATAAAATAAAGAGTTAATTACATTTTTGGTCCCTATGGTTTACATAAAATTGCACATTTAGTCCTTAGGCTTCATTAATTACGAATTTCGTCCTTGTACATTACCATTTGTTTCAATGTTGGTCCTTGGCCCAGTTAAAAATACTAATATACCCCTATGTCCTTTATTTATTCTTTTGTTTATTAAGTTTTAATCATTTTAATATTATTAATTAATTATTAAATATTAATATGTGACTACTTTTAATTTATTAATAAATAATAATTAAAATATTATTTTACTGATTAATAAACTATTTACTTTTACCCCCCACATAATTTCACATTCCCCCAAATCTCACTCCATCCTCCCTGTCGCTCTCTCCACCTAGCACCGCCATCACCATCTCCAGCGGCCATCACCATCTCCGGCAACCATTAAACTACCATCACCACCACCATCTCTCTCAAATCTACCTTCTCTACCTCACCACCATGAAACCACCTACCACCGCCACCGATACAAAAGTACCTACTCGCAGCCATGAAACCACCTACCACCACCGCCCTCTCGGACCAACCACCACCCATTACATTTAAAACCAAGTTTAAAAGATACAAACACACACACAAAGAAAAATCGATGAAATCCTATAAACGACGAAACCCTAAAATCAAACCATGAAGATGAATCCACGAAACCCTGAAATCGAATCGACTGGAAGGAGACACCGGAGGCCCTGTGGGGATGCGAACCCAAAACCAAAACTCAGATTCGAACCAAGAAACAGAATCAGATGAAAAACCCAGAACCAAAACTCAAAATCACATACAAAGAGAGAGAGAGAGACGGTGGTGATGAGGTTCGAGGATGGTAGCGATGCGGCAGCCGACGATGACGATCGTTGTGGTCTTCTCCGGTGATGGAGGTCATGGATGGTGGCGATGGCGAATCGGCGACGATGATGGCGGTCACAGATCTGGATTTAAGTTTGATCGGATGGCGTTGGTGGTCGGTGTAGGTCGGTGGTCGAAGATGGCGCTGGTGGTGCTAGGTACGACAGAGATGGAGAGAGAGAGAGAGAGAGAGGATGGAGAGAGGGTTTACTGATTGGGAGTTGAAGGGTGGTGGAGAGAGGGTGTTCATCGGAGGGGGTCGCCGGCAAGGAGGGTACTCGCCGGAGAGTTGTCGGAGGTGGCAGGCTGGTAGGTGGTGGCGGTGTGAAGTAGAAAGAGAGAGGAAAGGGGATTATAGAGAGACGTGGGGAAGGGGAGGGTACTTCTTATAATTATTTTTTATTTTTTGATAATAATTATGTATTAGTTAATTATTTAACAACAATATTTAAAGAGATAAAAAAATAAATTAGGGATAGAGGGGCATTTTAGTCTTTTTAAGGGGATTTGGACTAACATTGAAACAAATGGCAATGTATAAGGACGAAATTCGTAATTAATGAAGCCTAAGGACCAAATATGCAATTTTGTGTAAACCACAAGGACCAAAAATGTAATTAACTCTAAAATAAAAATTCACTTTATCAATGAAAATCTATAAGCACGGCTCAAAGTCTGGTTAAAATTTGATTTGGAACTGGGCCTGGCCCGGCCCTATGATCTTTTTTTTTTCTTTTATTTTAGTCTTTTGCAGTTTGCACTCACATTAGGGTAAGGGATGATAAAAAAAACCTGAAATCAACGTAAAAAAAAATGAAAACTTATATAAATGGGGCGGGACGGAAAAAACCCGATTATTTAAATGAGGATAGGGACGGGGACGTGTTTGATGATCTCTGCCACAATCATCTGATACCCAGCTCGATTACCCGATACCCGCTACCCAGATAAGTAATTTGAAATTACTTATTTACCCTTAATATTAAACTAAATGGATACTTTTGAATAAAGTAACTATTTGGTGAAGTTAATGATAATCTTATATACCATTTTAATAACTAAATCTTTGAAAATAAAGATTATTCAAAAAATCAAATCAATGTAAATTAACTTAATAATTACAAAATATAATTACTAAACCTTTCATATTAAATATTCTATCGTATAACCAATATTGTAACTTAAAATATTACGTATAATTAGAAGTGTTAAATCTAAATAACATATAACCTACATTTATAAAATTTCTAGATTTTTTAAATGAGTAATATAATTAGAGTATCATAGAGTTATAACGTCAACACTCTTATTGGAAATGAAACACACTCTTGTTATAATATCATCCATGTGAAATGCTATTGCCCGTTATAATTTAGACAAGAAACATACCACCGTTGAGGAAAAAATATTAGTCGTCGTTACATTGTACGGGTACAATACTAGTATGTGTTATATATATATATATATATGCAAAAAATTAATTTTAAATTAAAAATATGCAAATCTTTATATACATTCATACAACATATGTTTACTCTTTGTTTTTATTTGAATTGTTTGGTTTTGATATCTTGGATGCATTTAGATTCTTTAAGACTTTAATTTCAGTTCATATATGTTTATATTCCATAATGTTTTATATTTATTAATCATTTTCTAAAACTCGTCGTAAAATCTTAACGGTGAACATTCGCATAATAAATAATAACACTTTATTTTAACGGGTATCTTCGCGGTGAAAATTACCCATTTAATTACATGTTTTATATTAAACGGGGATACCCATTTCCTCATGATTTTTACCGATTACCCAACAGGATCCCCATTTAAATCTACAAAGATTTTTAAACAAGTACGAGAGGGACCAATCCCCGCCCTGTTGCCATTCTTACATCAAGGTAACAATATTTCTCCTACTATTATGCGTGTATTGACGAATATCTTCTCAAATATAAAAAATAGACCTTAGTTAATTTATTAAATAATTATAACCTTTTATTTAATAAAATAAGTTTAATTAATCAATTTTTATCATATATTTAATTAAAATTATCAAATAAATTTTTTATATTTTCTTTTTTAATCTTAAAATATTCTCTTTGCCCACCCTTATCTACAAAATATCATATTTAATTTACCTTTTATAACATCTTTATAGCAACTTAAATAGCAATAATAATAATGTTTTTGTTTAAAATTTGTTTATAACTTCAATACATCTCAAAAGCTTTAATTAATTGCTGGTTTTTGGTATCGAAAAATTAATGTAATGGAACTAAAGCATCAGTACTTAAACCTCTGATTTTTTTTTTTTGATAAACCTAAATGAAATTATAAAGATATATGGTTGTTGGTGGTTGATTTTTTTTTATATATATAATGTTCAATAAATTATCAGACCCAGTAATTCAGTAAACGCGTTCAAACCCAGTTAGGACTTGGTATAGTCCAACAAGTTAAAACCCAATGAGGCCCATAGCTTTTCCTTGTATGTTTTCTTTATTTCTTAGTTAAATGGTTTTCCTATTTTATAATAATTATTTTTTCACATTTGTTAAATATGAAACATACATTGTTATCATCTAATCTAGCATTCATAGATGTATTCAAGATTCTTATTAGTTTGATAGAATACTGGCTTGTAATGATATGCAATCTTATTTTTAAAGTTGATTGATGTGGGATTGTGTCTTACTCACAAATTTGTGGCTATGTATGTTGGTTGATCGATAAAGCTTTAGATTCTTCAATGAAGATCATGGGTTCCATTGTTCAAATCACGATATATTTTAAGTACTTGAAAACGAGCCAAATAATTCCGAATCAAGAACACGATGGTTTGCTTTTCCGCATATTTTTAGAGCATTCATTGAGCCCATGGTTTAGGTTAGGGATGCAAACGAGCCGAGCCAGACACTTATCGAGCTAGGCTTGTTTAGGCTTTTTAAAGCTCGAGCACGATCTTGGCTTGTTTAGAGCTCATGATGTTGAGCTCGAGCTCGGCTCGTTTAAGATTTATGAAGCTTGGGCTTGACTCGCTTAGGCTCGAGAGCAACACTCTTTGGAGCTCGAGTTTGACTCATTTATTAAATAATCTTTTTCCTATGTTCGAGCTCATTAAGACTCGGCTCGTTTCGAGCTTCTAACTATCCGAACTCGAATAGTTCGCGAGTAGATGAACTTATTTATATCTCTGTTATTTTACGTTCAACATATTTGCCTCGAGTAAATTTCACTTCCTATCTTAAATATTTGAAAAAAAATATGAACAGAGTACTTGAATTCAAGAAGGGTGTAAATTTTCATAACATCGTTCATATTTTAACAATGTATAAACGAATTTTATTATAAAACATAATAATTTTCCAATATCTTAGTACATGGCGGCTATAACTAAAATTATCGGGGAAAATGAGTGGCCACGAGGAAAACACAATTCTTAAATTATTCGTTTCATGCTACCACACAAGAAAATCATGTTTGCGTGTTGGACCGTTCATTGGTCCTCTCTATCTCTGCAATATTCATCACACCTTCACTTTGTTTTTAAAATTAATCAAAAAGATTAATTTGTTCCCGAAATCCAAAAATGGATATTGATTCTCGAAGATCTGCTGATCACCATGCTGTTACAATTTGGGAAATCAACAGAGACCGACTGACGGCGATGCATCACAAGCTTTCCGATACACCGAAACTACTAAGCGTCGCCGCCGGCCGGACCACTTGTTCTATCTTCAAAGTCCCACAAACCTTTAAGGACGTCAACGGCAAATCATACCAACCTCACATCGTCTCCGTCGGACCCTTCCACCACGGCGAGCCACACCTTCAGATGATCGAGGAGCACAAGTGGCGGTTCCTCCGCCGGTTGTTGAGCCGCACAGAAGCCAAAGGGTTGGTGTTGGACGACTACCTACGCGCCGTGCAACCGTTGGAGGCGGCGGCCCGCGAGTGTTACTCTGAGATCGTTCCTTATAGTACCGACGAGCTCATTGAGATGATGGTGCTTGACGGTTGCTTTGTTATCGAGCTTTTTAGAAAGATCGGTTTGGTGGTGGATGCCGACGAGTACGATCCGTTGTTTAGCATGTCTTGGATCTTACCCTTTTTTTTACGAGATCTGATTTGTCTCGAGAATCAGATCCCGTTTTTTGTTCTCGAATGTCTATTCGAGCTAACAAAAACCCCAGAAAGCCCAACGTTGACTGCCTTAGCGTTGGGCTTTTTCAACTACACGGTTCAAAGACCTGAACCCGTTATCGAGAAGTACTCTAATATTAAAGCCAAACACTTGCTCGACCTTCTTCGATCAACCTATATCCCATCAGAACTGAGACAAACGTCCAAACCCGATAACAGTCCGCCACCACACGTAATTCACAGCATCTCAAAGCTCCGCCAAGCGGGAATTAAGTTAAAATCATGTGAAGCCGAAAGCTTCCTTGTGGTGAACTTCAAACGGGGTGTACTCCAAATGCCAACCATATCAATCAACGATTTCATGTGTGCGTTTTTACTAAACTCGGTAGCATTCGAGCAGTGTCATAGTGGATGCTTGAAAATCTTTACCACATATGTCACATTGCTCGATTGTTTGATAAATACATCTAAAGATGTGGGGTATCTGTGTGATTCGAATATTATCGAGAATTATATGGGTACAGATGCTGGAGTCGCAACCTTTGTCAACAATATGGGGAAAGATACTACTTTCGACATCGATGTGTGCTACTTGGCTCGGTTATTTGATAACGTGAATCGGCATTACCGTAGCCGATGGCACTTGGAATGGGCGAGTTTAAAGTACACGTATTTCAACACGCCATGGTCGTTTATATCGGCATTGGCAGCTTTCGTTCTATTGATTTTAACCGTTACGCAAACCTTATATACGATCCTTGCCTACGTTCGTCCTCCTTGATCACTTACGACCATCGAATATACATACACTTTTGTTATAAGTTAGAATTTTTTAATATTATTATGGAATAAAAGGTTCTTAATAAATTTTACTGTTGAAGTAGCTGTTTATAGATATGTGCAATGGACTCATGCAAAACCACACATGATGGATTAAGTAGGAGTGTCTTTTTAATAGAAAATTACAAGTTAATATATTTTATTTTGAGTATTAATTTAAATACATTGGAAACAGGTGTGAAAGGCATATAAGCTAAAGATTCTTTTAAGTTGAGATGTTGTCTTTCTTGGTGTAACCTTAGGCGCTTGATTGAATAAAGGCAAATGTAAATGTATAAGGGTAAAAAAATACAAAGGAATTTAATTATCATTATCATTGATATTGATTGGTTAATAAATGTAATTATTACATATATATATATATATATATATATATATATATATATATATATAGGGGAGGGTTCAAACGAGAACTGTTTTTCGTACGAGAACTGCGAGAACCAATCTCAGCCGTTCCTTGGATATGGGAAGTTCATGGATGGAGAGCGTAGAGGGGATCAAGTGTGGCAAGGTATATGTGAGGAATTCATGGGTGGGTAATGACATTAAAGGAGGGGGAATTGGACGGCTCGGATTGGTTCTCGCAGTTCTCGTACGAAAAATAGTTCTCGTTTGAACTTTTGCCTATATATATATATATATATATCTTACTCTTTTATAATGCATTTATCCTTAAAAACTCTTAATTTTTAAGTAAGTTGTAAATACTAAAATACCCCTATGAACTAATTAAAGTAACTATTTAGTGAAGTTAATGATAATTTAATATATTATTTTCATAACTAAACCTTCCAATAAAAGAATATCTAAAAAATCAAATTAACCAAATTAACATAATAATTAAAAGAATTAATAATTATAGTTTTCATAGTAAATATTCTATTATATAATAATATTTTAACTTAATTAATAAAAATTACGTATAGTCATATAACCTAAATTTATAAAATTTCTAGATTTTTTTATGGGTATTAAAATGGTATATAGTTATAATGCTAACACACTTGTTAGATTTTATCATCCATATGAAATTTTATTGACCAATTATTATTTAAAAAAGAAACATACTACCTCTATTATAAAAACAGACAAGTTATCGAAAAAATAGTCGCCGCCGCTGCATTGCGCGGGTATGATGCTAGTATATATATATATATGGTAGGGATATTGTAAAAAGAGAATTAGAGTACAAAGTGTAAGAAGGAATCCTTGCCACACATTTTATAACAAAAGTCAACAAAAAAGTTTCAAACCCCACGTTTCACAACTGTCAAAAAAGGGTAGATCTGGAAATACAAAAATAAAACCGAAATTCTTGTTCTCTCTGATTCAACTTCGTGTATGCCCAGATTAAAAAACATACCAGATTCAATGACAAACAGACGACAGATGCACAAAATTAACAAGTGATGAATGTTTTTGATTCACCAAAGATGTACAAAAATAAAAACAGATTCACAAAAAATGAAACACAAATCCAGCCACTTTCAATGCACAAACCATCTTTTGATTCACAGTTTAAATTTAATACATAATTTACAAACCATTTTGATGATGCAAACTTTCTGTAAATGTGATGCACGTGATGAACGGCGGCGGCGATAATGGTGCATCGGTGGTGGTGGTGCACAAGGGTGATTGAGCAGCGGCGATATGTAGCAGGGGCGGTGGACCTCTGTTGGTATGGTTTAGCATCGGCAACTTCAAAGGTTTTGGGCTTCACATGGTCGGCGACCTCACAAGCGGGATGTGTAAAAACAAGGGGCGACGGTTGATGTTTATGGTTGGATTTCTGCAACAGGTGGCGTCTTCACGGATGAGCATCAGTGATTGACGGCGGCGTCTTCACGGAGAAGCATCAGGGATGGACGACACAGGGAGGAGCATCGGGGATCGACAGATGTATAAGACCTGAATGGGGGCGGATGAATGATGTTTGTGGGGCGATTAGGGTTTTGAATCGTGAATGGGGGGCGGCAGATTGTATAAGACGTGGGTTGGTGGGGGGGGGGGGGGGGGATAAGGAGAGAGAACTTTTTTATTTTTTTTTAAAAACTTCCAGTTTTACCTTTTTGTTAGTTTTGGTTAGTTATGCCACGTGTCAGGCTTAGAATTCTCCTTACTCTTTTTACCATAATTCTCTTTTTATTTGATCCTGATTATATATATATATATATATATATATATATATATATATATATATATATATATATATATATATATATAATAGTGAGGTCAGTGGTGGTGGCAGTAGTCGTTGTTGTTGATTGAAGCAACAATTAATGACAATTAGTGGTGCGGGTGGTGATCGATGACGGAGGTGGTTGTGTCAGGTAGTTGTGGTAGTCGGTAGAGGTGGCGACATGAGGCGGAGGTGGTGGTAGTGGAGGTAGTGGTAGTGGTGATGATTGGCGATGTGGTTGTTGTTGTTGTTGATGGTGGCGACAACTATTGTCTATGTTGGTGGTAGAGTATAGTGGTGGCAATGGTACTAGTGGATTGGTGATGGTGGTGGTGGTGGTGGTGGTGGTGGTAGTGGTGGTGCTCGGTGGACCAATAAACACTTGAATCTATGGTGATATTGGTGGTGATTGGTGGTCGATGATGATGATGGTGGTTTTGGTGAAAGTTGATAATGGCGACAATGGTGACGAGTGGTGGTGGTGATGGTGATGATCGGTAGATACCATACATATATGAATCCATTGCCTAAAATCTATTACCCCCAATTTATTAAGGAATGGTTAATTACCCAATAATAGATAATGATCGATTATATTCCATTAAACAAACAATATTAAGCATTACAATCCTCATTTCTTATCCCCTAAAACTCCAACCAAGCATAAGTTTACATTTATTATTGATAAATCAAAGGCATGAGAAAATTTATGTAAAATCGTTTTATATAATTTTTTTAAGTTTATATATGTTCAAGTTTTTTTAAGTTTTTTTGTATATATTTGAATTATTATTTTTTAAAAAGTTAATACATTTTTTATCCCTATGATTTACTAGAAGTTATGAATTTGGTTCTTAGGTCCGATTTTTTACGGTTTAGTTTCTCCCGACCTGACTTCTTTGCATGTCCAGCTAAACTTAAAATGACTAATATACTCATATCCTATTTTTTTCCAGTTTCTTCAATTTTTAATTTAAGTTTTAAATATTATAGTTTTTTAGAAAAATAAAAGATTGTCTCCCTCCCTCTATAATCTACCTATCTCTCCCCACCCCCCCCCCCCCCCCCCCCCCCCGCCTCTCTCTCTCTCTCTCTCTCTCTCTCTCTTTTCGTAGGTTTAGACAACACCACCGCCATCTCTTTCAACACCAACACCACCACCACCACCATCTCCTTCTACACCAATCACCACCACCATCTCATTCTACAACAATCACTACGACCGCCCATACTTAACCACCACGACCGCCATCTTCATCTTCACCCACCACCATTGTCATCTTCATCTTTACCCCTGATATGCGAATATCAGTCTTAAATTTTAACACTAATCTAACCTAATTTGACTGACACACTAACGGGCAAGCGCACCCGATCATATAGCAGTAAACAGGGCAAGACCAGGATCGTATCCTCAGGGAACAGGAATTGAAAGTACTATTAAGAAATAAACTAATTAAACTAAATTACTGAAAATTAAATATGAGGTTTTTGAAAGTAACAGCTAACCGCTGTCAAGGTATGGAAGATTTGATTTAAAGCAGTAAATAAGAAAACAATTTTTAAGAAGTAGAAATCAGATGACAAAGCTGTATTTACCAATGAATCAATCCCCTTAGGTTCAATTTATATTAAGTACAGTTAATATGATAAGTTTCTAAGGGCGCTCGAACCAACAACCATCAGTCCTACTAATCCGATTATGACTTAATCTTTCCAAAACACACTTAACTCTCGTTGTATGGTGAATCAGACTCAAACTTTTATCTATGGTATTATTAAGTAATCTTAACTCTCATTATCTCAGAAAAGTTATCTATCCTATTGCATGCAAACGTCATATCTCAGATCAAACAAACAATAATCAAGAAGAAAATACTCATGCAAGTCATTATCTCAGATTATGCACAAACTGTATCTAACAAATTACTCAATAAAGATTAAGATCAAAGGCTCAAGGATTGTGATTAAGCATAAACAAAACAAACCATAAAATAATAAAATCTAAAGATTACATCTCAAACCTAGGGGTTGTTCATCATGGTAAATACATTAAAAGGTTTACCCCATAATCATATTAAAGATCAAACATATATCAAGAATTGTATTAAATGTAAACATTGTTAAAGCTTGCAAATAATAAAAATACTCAATAACGATGACTCGAAGATGAAATATGGTGCTATCCCCTGCCTTCGTCGACTGAAACTTCCCTTCGAAAAGAATTGTGTTGTGCGGCCGAATGAAATTAATTGTGAGGTTCTCCGTATGAAATTGTGATTGGATGATGGAATAATCCGCTGCCGTATGTGACCTACGGAATTAATAACAAGAATTGATTGGGCTGGGCTTATAAGCCCAGATCGTGGTGTATAGCTCACGTGTCATGTTAGATGGTTTAAAGTTCTTCACGTGAACATCAAATTAAATAAATTAATTTCCATCTAAGTTGAAGTTGTGGTGCATGGCATGGCAGATTGTAGCTCCACGTGGCTTCATATGAATTGATTTCTTGGCAATTGATTTTCTTCATTGATGCTTGTATCCTGCCAACTTTATCTTTTTTTTTTCTTTTAATTTCTGTAGCTCTCTGCCCATAAGCAGCAAATCACGATCCAAGAGGATAATATAAACATAATAATATTGTAGCCCATTTTCTCTAGATTCCGTAGCCTTTTGAATCATCTTGTTTCGAGTTCGTATCAATGAGATACACACAAAACATTGAAGAGGTGTCAAAGCTGTGAACTCTTCTCTCTTTTAATCTCTTTTCTCATCATCTTTCTCCATTTCTCCTCTCAAGAGCCCTAAAACAAATAACTCACCAAATTAAGCCACAACTACCATAATTCAATATAATAATGCAATCAAAGTATGAGATATCGTATATAAATAGTATGTATATTTTAGACGATATCAAACCCCCATCGTCGCTACCTTGATTTTCAACCACCACCATCTTCATCTTTAACTTCACCCCATCACCACCTCCAAGAAAACAATCGGCAATATAAAACCCTAAATTGAACACCTCCGAACAGTTCAAACACCAAATCAAACTGTAGAACCAAATCACACTGTAGACAACCAATTTCCAAACACCAAATTGAATAGATTAGGGCGTAGCTAAGGGAGAGAGAGTAAGAGAGACAAAAAGGCTAGCTAAGGGAGGAGATAGACCAAAACCATATTGGGGGAGAGAGAGGAGACGATGGTGGTACGAGTTCATGACGGTGATGGGAGGTGTTGGTGGTAGGTGATGGTGGCGGTAAAGGTGATGGTGGTTGTGGGTGTATTAGGGGAAGAGAGATAGTTTGGTAAATGATAAAAGATACATTTATAAAGATCAAATATATACTAAATAATATTTAAAAATTTCAATATAACTTAAAGAAAATAGAAAAAATATAGTACAAGAGTATATTAGTCACTTTAAGTTTAATAGGGACCAAACATGCAAGAAAGTCGGGTCGGGAGGGACCAAACCCGTAAATATCAAATCCGGGAACTAAATCCATAATTTCTAGTAAACCACACGAACCAAATAATTAACTTTTTTTTAATTATACTCTTTTATATATTTGAAGAATAAGTTTGGTAATCTAAAAACATCTTCTTGAATAAATAATAAAGTTTTTCAAGTTGAGCTCGTGTTGATCTTGATTCCTTCTCAAGTCGAACTCGAGCTTAACCTACAATACTCAAGCCCACTGGCGGATCCATAGCTTTAGAAGAGGGGGTGAGTTTGAAAAAAATATAGGTAAAGTGTTGACTTTGAAACCCATGCCCCCAACCAAAAAAATATGAGGCCCCCATGCATTCTGAAATCAACTAGAAAGAAGAAGAAATATAGAAATTGTTATTTATTTGTTGAATGATTTAAGTTACCAACTAATTAAATAATGTAAATAATTGAGTGAAATATCTTCTAAGACAATGCTCATATTACATATGATAGTCTTTCAGTTTAGTGGGTAAGTGGGTAGTTTGTTAGGTTCTAACAACATAATTAGTGGATTAAGTCGTATCAAAAAATAAATGATGTTTGCACTTGGGAACTTGGAAATACTACCTAAGGAGTCGTAGGGTAATACTTCTTAAGATGATAAAAGAATAGTCGGTTGTTAAGATGGTGTGTTTTTCTTAAATTGATGAACTTTTGAAATGTTAACGAAGTTATACCGGTTAAGAATTGACAAAATTTGTTTACATGTCGATATGATCCGACCCACTTTGACTTGTATGAAAAGACTTATTTATTGGTGCCCCCGACGTCATGATATCCTGGATCCACCACTGCTCAAGCCCCGTTTGAGTTCGAGTCTAGCTCGGCTTATATGATTTGGTACACGAAGGTGATTTACAAAACCAATTTAATTGCACACTACAAAAATATTAATTTCTCACAAATAATAAAAAACAAAAACTTTTATTGTGATAAATTAATTATAATTATAGCAATAGCACAAGGTAATATTGCAACCGTGCAATCTAGCTGGTTAGGCCTAACAATATTACAAGTGTTACGATATTAGGCGATAACAATACTGTACAGCATACTTGGTTTGACCTACTAACCAGTTAGGCCTACCAAAACTCTAGTTTTAAACTTTTAGTCAATAAGGGTCTGTACTTGAGTTTTTAAACGAGGGGAAGGGAATAAGAGGGAAGGATGAAAATGAAAGGGAAGGATAGAAAAACTTCCACTCCCAATTATCCTAAAAGTGGAGAGAAAATTTTTACACACAAAAATGGTAAAATTGCCCCTCCTAGCCCTTCCCAACCCTTTTCTTCCCCTCCTTAAAAAAACTCAAGAATACAGTTTCCCCTCTCCTTCCTTCCCTTCCCCTCCTTAAATTAACTCGAGAACATGGTGTAAAGGTGCTTCGCTATTTTTAAAATGATTTTATAAGAGACGATTCTATAAAATTTAAATTGATATTTATGATACAATATATACGAGTGTATTATTTGTATTGTAAATTATAATCTATTCTTATGATATGTCTAATATAGTTGTGTTTAATATAGTCTATATAAAAAACATAGTCCTAAATTTTAATATTCAATCATATGTGATTTAATATAAAATCATATATTCATATGTGATTCGGTATACAATCACATGTGATTGTAAAATCATTACATGTTAATTACGAAAATGCCACTTCACCCAAATTTGTAAAATTCAATCTGGACCATTGATGGGGCTGATCCAAAGACTATAATTAGTCCCTTGAAACTATGCATTAAGTATGAACTATATTTAACATTTCTTTGTTGATGATTGAAATAGTAACACACTTTTATAAGTTAAACTTTTATACTCTATTACGGCTAGGTCTAAAAATTTGAGCTTATATCACGTGCTTTGGAACTATAATACAATTTCTATAGTATCGTTCACTCATCAATTTCTTTGACATACACATAGAACAAAATAAAAATATATAAAACTCGAATTTTCAAGAATTCATTTTGAGTAATTACTTTTTGAAGGTTAATTACTTCAAAATTTTAATTTTTCTTGTAAAACTTGTTAATAGTACGTAGAACCTCTTATTATAATAGACCCACTTTTAACATCTCAATCATTTTACAATATCACAATTTTGTGGAATAAAACGTGTATCGAGTACATTGATTTTACCTTGGCGTGCAAGCCTTATAACATTTATTAGTCTTTTCTTAATAGAGAGAAAAAGTCATACAAGTAATATATCTATCAATACTATTCTAACTAGAAATAGCGAGGAACCATATAAGATAAAATGTTGATTAGTCAACCCGCATGGAATGTTGATTTAGTCAAACTTGCAAGGCATGCTAAGTTCTGGATATAAATACCATATCCACATATCAATATGATAATCATACCTACCAAGCCCTTGTTACAAAGATATTAACAAAAACATCTCTTTGATTATAACCATAACCTTGACAAACAATCTTATAATGGCGATAAGCGATCTCCCTTATAACGCAGATTCATTTCAATACTACGATCAATCTTCGATGTCTGACTCCACATATGAAAGAATCCCATCGTATACAGTCCAAGATGATCATGCGTATTTGGAAGAAGAAGAAGAGCAAAATGAGGTCGATGGTCACATACTTGGTGCGCTTAAAGAATGCTTCGAGGAAATTGATATGAAAGGGAAGGAAGTATTCAAGAAAGTTTTCTCCGAAGGTGATGTCGAAGTGCCATTAGGAAGGCTTGCAAGAGAGGCGATCGGAGACTCTCGAGCGAAGGACTTTTTGGGAAAGATTTTGACAAAAGTGGTCGATAAGATGAGAGTTGAGAAAGATGAAGACTTTGAAATGGCAGATAGAGGTGTAAGCATTGATGAAGAGTTGAATCAGAAACTCGAGCGTTTTAAAGTCAAGACAGTAAATATTGGAGGCATTGTCAAAGATGATAACAAGTGAATTTCTTCTAGTCAGTAAATTTGCTACATAATAACTTGATTTCTTAATTCTTTTTAAATGTATATTTGCGTATCATGTTTAGTGTTTTATACTAAAAACATATATAATTTAGTATTCTTCTTCGTATAAGCATTGTTAAAAAGTCGAATTAGTATTCTTCTTCATATAAACAATGTTACAAAGTCTGTGACCGTAGAATTATAAAATGCGTAGGTATTATCTATTATGTATCATCATATTTCTTAATATACTAAATGGTATATCTTTAAAATTTCGGTATATTAAATGATAGTTTTCAATTATAAGTTAGTATTAAAAAATAAATAAAATGAAAAAATTAACTCTTAACTACCAAATATGTTTTCCAATACATTAAACGGTATATTTTGAAACTTCAATACATTAAATAATAGTTTTCAAAGTTATACTCACAGTAACAATAGATGACAAATTCGATGTGTTTTGAAAATTAAACTCTAAATAAAACTACATCATTGCTATATATTTATCAAAAACCCATATATTTTGAAAAATTGTACTTTTAGGATTTATTGAAGAGTTTAATTTGCACGTGATGCGCGTATAATATATCAGTTTTAAATTTATAAAATCCGAACTATTTAGGTAATACTACAACACAAGTATGCAATAGGACCCAATCGTATTATATTATAATTTATTTAAGTAAAGGTGTCGAACAGTTGACGAACAAGTATGATTTTGATTATAACCCTACTAATTACATATTAAACTAAATTAAACTACTAAAAAGCAAATAAAACAAAAAAGAAAAAGCAAACAAAGAGGGATTTTGGAACTGTCACTTTAAATCAACTACCAACTAATCTAAGATCACTAATCTACTAAAAAAAATACCAAACACAACTCAAAGCAAGCAAAAAGCAACAAACTTTATTAGATTGAAACTATGGAATGTAATGTTATGATACTATTAATAAAATGTGTAAATTAACTACATCATCTAATAAGAGTTATTAAACTTTTTTTTTCATGGAAATGCAAGAAATTCATTGTACCCTGTTTGTTGGTTTAGGTATTTATCACTAACTGGATAAGATCGCCCTCAATCTTTACTCTTTTTACAAGAATGAAATTAACCTATCACGATGACACTTCTTTCTTTTCACTAGGTGGAGATGATGTTCACCACTCCCTTACAATATGATAAAATTAAAGAAGTGAACTTAGTGTGTCATGATCTTATATCTTGTATATGATTTGATATGAGTACTAATAAGATCATTTGAAATAATGATATAACATGTTTACCAAATGTGCAAGAGATTTATTTGAGTAAAAGATGAAGAAGCTTTTCATAGAAAAGTGTAAAACATAAAAGTGGACATACAGGGAGTCCATTACCAAGCTATTAACCTGTCAAATAAAAATAAAAGATTTCTCACTTTAAGATTCTAGAAAACTCTAAAAAATCTACTTCTTACTCAAGTTTCCAGTGAAGACCAAGCAAAAAAAAATTCATAAATCTACTGAAAAACAAGTTTTTGGTAACCTGGTTCAGATGGTAAAAAAACTCTGAAACGACGAGAAAAATCAAAAACCGGCATAAACAGAGCGGAGACGGGAACAATAAATGGGGACGGGGTACGGGGACGGTTTGATGATCCCCGCCCCGATTACCCGATACCGGCTCCGATTACCCGCTTTATAATTATATATATATATATATATATATATATATATATATATATATATATATATATATATGTGTGTGTGTGTGTGTGTGTGTGTGTGTATAGGGGACGGTTCAAACGAGAACTGTTTTTCGTACGAGAACTGCGAGAACCAATCTTAGCCGTTGATTTGATAAAGTGGAACTCATGGATGTGGAGCGTGAGGGGATCAAGTGTGGCAGGGTGCATGTGATGAATTCATGAGTGGGCAATGACATTAAAAGATGGAGAATTAGACGGCTCAGATTGGTTCTCGCGGTTCTCGTACGAAAAACAGTTCTCGTTTGAACTTTTGTCTATGTGTATATATATATATATATATATATATATATATATATATATATATATATATATATATATATATATAGGGGAAGGTTCAAACGAGAACTATTTTTCGTACGAGAACTGCGAGAACCAATCTCAGCTGTTCCTTGGATATGAGAAGTTCATGGATGGAGAGCGTGGAGGCGATCAAGTGTGGCAGGGTGCATGTGAGGAATTCATGGGTGGACAATGACATTAAAGGAGGAGGAATTGGACGGCTCAGATTGGTTCTCGTAGTTCTTTTACGAAAAACAGTTCTCGTTTGAACTTTTGCCTATATATATATATATAGACAAAAGTTCATGCGAGAACCGTTGTTAGCGCGAGAAACAATCTAAGTCGTCCAATTCTTCCTCTTTCAATGTCATTGCCAACCCATGAATTCCTCACATGTACCCTGCCACACCCTATCCCTCCACGCTCTCCATCCATGATACTTCCCATATCCAAGGAACGGCTGAGATTGGTTCTCGCGGTTCTCGCACTAACAACGGTTCTCGCATGAACCTTTCCCTATATATATATATATAGAATCAGGATCAAATTAAAAGAAAATTATGGTAAAAAGGGTAAGAAGAACTATGGATTTGACACGTGTCCTTTTAATTAAAAAAAACAAAAAAGGGTATAACAGGTATTTTATATTTTCTTTATCTCTCCTTCCTTTTTTTCCTCCACACCCCCACGTTATGTATGCCCTAGATCTGGTTCCGCCTCTATCCTCAAACGTCCGCCCCCACAAACCTATTGATTCGACCGTCTTCGATTTTCAGATCTACCTTGCGGCGTTGATTCAGATCTACCGTCGGGGAGGTCAGCAGTGGATGGTGCACGCGACAGTGAAGATAACGGCGGTTAGTGTTTGCAGTGGACGGCGATTAAGGTTTGCATCGGCGCTGCTTCAGATCTACCGTCGGGGAGGTTCAGTTTTCTCGATTGCCACCGTCGTCGTTGTTCTCCGACGCCGCCACTGTTCTCAATAGCCACAACCTTCGACTGAATAGCAACAACTCGTCGTCTGAATAGCTTTCTCGTGAATCTCGACGACACTTGCGTCTTCCCCACGGCGGAATCAACACACAACTCATTTGGGATCTGAAGGATTTGTAGACATTGTCGTGCACGGTTTGTTTTTCTTTGGCCTACTGTGTCGCCAAGTGAATGGGTGTGCATCAAGTATTTGCTGAGCACAATTGCTTTTCTTTCTACCTACTTTCTAAAATAGTGCATCAACTCTTTTGGTGCATCTGGAATTGAAATCGATGGTTTTGATTCAGATCTATTCTATATTTTTTTCTGAAATTATTATGAAGTCTTTGATGCACACTGACGATGCACAACCCGCCATCCGTTTCTTCCGATGCACACCGACGATGCACAACCATCATCAATTTTGTAAATATCGTATGTATCAGTTTTGTAAGTATAAGGGATTGATGAATTTTGTTTGTATTAGTTTCAAAATTCTTTTATCAATTTCGTATGTATCAGTTTCAAATTTGTTTTTCAATTTTCATTCATCAGTTATTGAATTTTTTGAATTCAATTATGTATGCATCACTGTTACAGTTGTTCATCAATTGTTGTTTTTTGTAAATCGGGGCATCAAATCGTTATCTGGTTATCAAAATTGATGCATCAGATTTGGTTGAAGCGTATGAATATGTTTTTGTTTGAATCTTGAGATCTGGTGTGATAAAAATTCAGAACGTGAAAAAATAAATGGTTTGAATGACTGTTATACCCTTGAGTTGATATTTTATAATTAAAAAAAAAGAAAAAGTTCCAAGTTTTTAGGACCATGATCTGACAAATCCTGTGGCTGAAAATTCTCCTTACTTTTTGTACCCTAAAATCATTTTTACAATATCCTTATCCTATATATATATATATATATATATATATATATATATATATATATATATATATATATAGGAAAAAGTTAATGCGAGAACCGCGAGAACCAATCTAAGCCGTCCAATTCCCCCTCCTTTAATGTCATTGTCCACCCATGAATTCCTCACATACACCATGCCACACTCTATCCCTCCACGCTCTCCATCCATGATACTTCCCATATCCAAGGAACGGCTGAGATTGGTTCTCGCGGTTCTCGCACTAACAACGGTTCTCGTATGAACCATCCCCTATATATATATATATATATATATATATATATATATATATATATATATATATATATATATATATATATATGCATAAAATTAATTTTGAATAGAAAATATACAACTTTTTATATATTTTCATATCACCTAATTTTAATTGTTGCCTTTAAAAATTTTAGATTTTGATATCTCCGTCTCGAAACCACCTTATTGTCATTCCTAGCTGGTCGGGTCATTATGTCGATCTAAGATTTTACCTATAAGTTTGTTTGTTCTTTTATAGATAGCTAGCTAGCCTTTGACCATATATCGACCAACCCGCTTTATTAATGAAAATATAAAGTTTAAGGTTTATAATTGTTGTCGTTTAAAGTATACCCAATTTGTTTAATTAATATTATTGTCTATTCTTTAGGCATGCGTATTCTACAATTGTGGAATTGACCAAAAGTGCATCTCGTTGTAGAAGATATCTTCTTAACAACTTTGTTTAAATTTACATTTTTAATAATATTGCACGCATTCTAAAAAAACGGTTGGTTGGTTGATATCATGTCACTTCTTGTTATATTTCTAAAATTGTACGTTAATAGGTTCTAATGCATGGGCCATATATATTGGGTTGTGATAAGTTGTATAATTAGATTGTAATATACCATACTTGTCTAACATATTACATTACGTCAATAACTCAATAAGTCGTAACTAATATGTGTTTGTTATACGTAGATTCGGTACAATATGAAGAATGTAGATGCAAGAATAAAACTGTAAAAGTTGGTTGAAATAAGAAAGATTTAGAACAAAAATCAGTTCACAAGAAGAAAGAAGTGACGTGGGTGCAAGAAGAAGAAACGATAAAAAGTTGAAGCTAATATGGGATTGTATTTGAGTGTATGTTGTGCTAGAGCAATGAGTGTGTGTACGCACTCACATGTTATGTGTTTATATAAGATGGGGAGAGTTCATTCGACAACCGTTGTTAATACGAGAACCAATCTCAGTCGTTCCTTGGATATGAGAATATCATGGATGGAGAGCGTGGAGGGATAGATCAAGTGTGACATGGTGCATGTGAGGAATTAATGGGTAGACAATGACATTGAAGTATGGGGAATTGAACGGTTTAGATTGCTTCTCGCGGTTCTCGCGCTAACAACGTTTCTCGAATGAACTTTTCTCTATATAAGATAAACTACATTTAAATATAACAAGTTATTTTAAGTTATCATTACATATAATTGAACAACAAAATATATAAAATTTCATCACTATATGGCTATATGCAATTGATTGATATCTTGATTTGTAGAAGCATATCACCTTTATTTTACTATTTGTAATATTTTCTACTTGTTAAGCTTTTTTTTTACATAACATGAGACCATATTATCTACACATGAATACAAAGTATGTTGAACAACCACTTGCATGTCCATCAAACTTATTTCGTTAATACACCCCCTTCAATATTTAGAGTTTTCACTTTGAACCTTTCAAGTTTACGTTTGAACTTTGATATCGATTCACCAATCTCGACTGCTTCTGTTAAACTATCGTTAATTCCTTTACTTCCAGTCTCTTGTTGATCATATATCTCTTCATATTCATCATCATGACCTATTAAACTTTGCGCACGTCTTTCCAACAAGTCAGAAATCACTTTAACTTGAGTATTCTTAAGCTTCTCTAAAATAAAGTTTTCCATTTGGCTGTCTTTTTCGAGCTCGAAGAATATTTTACGTAGAAGAATACCCTTATTTTCGTTATCCACACTCTCCAAACACTCGAAAAGAATCCTGGTTAGCTCGTCAAAAACTTCATCTTTATATTCGTTTGGTTGTTGTAATCTTGAAGTCGATGTTGAGGGTTCTGAAACTTGAAGAGAGATCGGTTCCGAAGGTTCTGCAATTGTTGCCGAATATTTGAATGATGTTAGCTTTGAGAATGAAGTGGGTCTTGTGGGTTGTGGAAAGTTCTGAAATTCCATTGAAAGATTTTGCACTACAAGAAAAGGTGCTATTAGCGACAACAACAATAGCGGCAACGGTAGCAATATCGGCGACACCTGGTCAGGCTAGACAGGTATATATACTACTAAAGAATGAAGAAAATAATTGGTGTTGATCAAATTGTGTGTTTGAAGATAATCATAATAGCCTTTATTAGGTATATATACTACTAAAGAATGAAGAAAAAACTTTGCGGTTTTACCGAATCTGTGTGGGAAGGTGTCGTAAGGAATGGAAGATTCTAGGAAATATCGTGATAACTACTAACGAGTCTAGAAAGAGAAGAAAATATATATGTTTGAAATGGAAAATATATTAATTAACACGCTTGACAGCTTAGTTGTAGACTTATGGTACACTAAATTAGACCACATATAGTTTGACCTTTTCTTTTGTTTGGAGGGTAAGGGGTGTACTTTGACAAGTAATAAGATAGTTTTTATTATGATACCAAAATACTCGATATTACATTAGTAATTAGAAGATTTTAATATACAAAGTTTTGATACCATTATTTCTAATTTAGTTTTAAATTTACTAATTAAAATCTTTGATTTTTAATTACATTTTCTTATCTTTCGTCTTTATTTTATATATATATATATATATATATATATATATATATATATATATATATTATAAAATAGATATTATGATATCAATATTCTATATTAAATTTTTTTCCGACAATTATTCTCTTTATTTTCACAGATAGCATACGAATAATGACTTGATAAGTTTTTTACGTTAATAATTATTCATATATAGTCTTGAACTAGAGAAACCTAATAACTATTAATTATTTAGGGAAAAAAATCCGATGTAATTTATAATTTTTTTTTCATGTATTAAAGTTTTCCTTTTTTCTAAAATAACCTAAAATAATCATAACATAATACATAAATATGCAAAACTAAGTTATTTTATATCACTTATTTATGTTATTGCTTAATCGTTAACTAGTATTGTATTGATTTAGGATATTTTGTTTTCACTAATTTTTAATTATGTTGTGATTTCTCATGTAAAGAATAATAGTAGTTTAAAAGTTCTAATCTGCGATACGAAGTCAACTTTACAAATAAAACAATAAATGTTTTTTTATAAAGAGCAACTACTAAAAATCTGATTATGTTATGTATGAATTTCTGATTTCTAATTGATTTCACTTTTATTAAATCTTATGTCCATATACATGTTTTATAATTGTTTTACTATATATAGTAGTTTTTTTAATATCAAAAAATTTTAAAATAACTATTCTCATGTTTTTATAACAGATACTAAACTTGTTATTTTAAAATAAAAATCCTTTTATAGTTTTGCACGGATATCTAAATTAGTTCCTTACTAAACAAATTCTCTTGGAAATTTTCAACATATTTTCAATAATTTGCAGTGGAGATTTATTTAATTAGTAGTATAAAATTTTGAATGGATTCTCAGCAATTTAACAATAAATAAAAATATAATAAATCCATAGAAAACTCAATATAATTTCTCTCAAATTTCCAATGAATTTCCAACAATAGAGAATTTCAAATGAAAGTCATTCATAAATAACTATTTTCTTATTTATTAAATTAATTTTATGTAAGTAAAACTTAAAAATATTTCCTACGGATTTTTAAGATTACATTTGGGTTATATATATATATATATATATATATATATATATATATATATATTATAAAGCATTTAACTTTCTCTCACTTAAAAGTTTAAGACTACTTAATTTTAAGTAGTACACGTTTTTATGCTTAAGATACAAACACTTAAAACAATAGTCTAACCAATCATCCCCTTAATTATCTCTGCTTAAGATACGACACCTTAATTAATCATTAAACATCACATAAACTATTTATTTTATCTAATTTTGCTTAAATTACATACATCAATACAATTTTAAGGCTAGAGTATCTTTTTCTCTAATTATTTAATAATAATTTTTTTTATTGTTTTACAAAAACTATTTTAACAACTAATGAAATGGTTCATTGTAAAAAAAATAAAGAAATCAGATTAAGGAGAAAAAACATGGATAGTTGACTAACAACGCATTCCACACATACCATACCCTACATTTTTTAAATCAAACATGGTGTCGAGCACAAATTATTATCATCGCCGCCGCGTTGTGCCGGTACAATGCTAGTATATATATATATATATATATATATATATGGAAATGTTCAAATGATAAAGATAAATTAAATGAGAATTGGTGACTCAATCTCAGCCGTTTATTTTGTAAGTGGAATTCATGGATGCAGAGTGTGAGGGGATAGAATGTGGCATGTGAATGTGAGAAATTAATGGGTGGGTAATAACATTGAAAGAAGGGGAATTGGATGGATGAGATTGAGTCTCCTATTGTCATTTATTTTATCATTCTCATTTGAATCCTCTACTATATATTATGAGAAGTTTATTTGATACTCGTTTTTAGTACAAGTATCGCAAGAACTAATCTTGATTAATTAGTTAATTTCTTGTGTTTTCTGTTTATTTTTAAATATGAAGGGCAAAACAGTAGGATTCGTCTCCCTTACTTTTGCCTCACAGATACAATACAAATTAATCCTCCTTGTTTATGTTGACAGACACACTACCTTCACCGACGACCTTATCACAACCGGTGAACTCTCCCTTGTTCTTACACTCTCCACCGGCAACCTTATTACCTCCAGTGACTGTAGATCAAGCAACTTAAGTATCACCCTTTCCCCTCTTTGTCCCTCACACACACATATTTAGTTGTAATTTCTACGCACATCGATTATCTCATAACAGCGTATCGATGTAGAAAACCCTACCTTCCAGCTATAGGTTTCAACCTATTGATCGTATATTGGTATTTTATTGATAGTGTATGTACTAGATTAGGCTCAGTCGGACCTAACGACCATCATACCAACACCTTCGACCAACTTCAGGAGGAACAACCTATCACAGTTGAACCTCATGACCGTCGGTGCAACAGCTCCGACTAACCCAAGTAACAACATGAATAAAGTTGATCCACAGCTGAACCTTATAATCTTCGACCATCTAAACCTAATGACCTCCTACCATCTAAATCGTACGACCTTCGGATTGGAAACAAAGATAGAAGTAGAATTGTGTAAGAGGAAAAGCTGCATGTTCTACAGCTTACCAAATATGTCATCTAAGGATACATAGGACCATTGTTCCATATAAGACATGCACAATAACCTAAGGAGGACCATGGCAGAAGGTAAGACCTATGGACCCTCAAGATCAGTCATTTTCTAATAGACTGACTGTCGGTCGTCTGGTGTAGAGGTTTGACCACAAAGGAGGTGTTGCATGAACTATTGGATAATATGAGGTATCTCTCAATGCAAGGTCCAATATATATATGGGGTGATCCATCTTAGGTTACCAAAAGAGAAAACACTTACTACTCCTTTATTAGAACTCCTATTCTCTCAAGACTAAACATTTAACATTCGACCAGTTCACTTACTTTCATGTCGGAGCTTGGCCACGAGGTTCCACCCTCATGGTGAGACTAATGGTGGTCTGTTTTGTAGGTTGTTCAAGCCCTACGAGTTCCAGACAAGCTTCCTCCTTCTTACGTTGACCTTAAGAAGATTCTTGATAGCAATAGGTTCCATTGTAATTTTGGATTTAGCAATTTCAAGTTCTAATTGTGGTTAGGGTATCGAAAGAAGTAAACCAATTTAATAGGTTTCTTTAATATACTAATTTAATAAATTACTCAAGGTGATTATATCTACCATCATGACAATTATAGATTTTTGAATTTCTTATATTTATGGATTTTTTTGATGAATTAACATATTATTTCAAACATTGTGTATATACACATGCAATTACCATCAAACATTGTGCATATGCACATATTATTTTAAACATTGTGATGAATTACATCTAAGTGTACCTGCATATGCACATCAAGGTGCACATGCAGAGGTGCACCTATTACACCTGAAAAAAATTAAGTGTTATGTGTTTGTCGTTTAGTTAAAGGTTTTGAGCTTGAGTATGATTAAACCAAATTTGAGTTACACGTGCCACGTTCATCATGGAGTGTTCATGTGCATAAGATGTAAACGTGCACGGTGTATATATGTACAAAGATGCACCTATACTGGAACAAAAACCAGTAGCATGAATAGGTGTTGATGCTGGAAAAAAACCTTAGAAAAAATGATATTATTTTAATTCGAAAAGTATATAAATATTGATGTCATATTAAAGAGCATAAAATTCTTATTTTTTTGGTATAATCTTCATATTCTAAAACCTTTCCATTTAAGAGATAATTTACTTTAAGAAAAATGGGGGTAAATGTCAAATGTCCAAATTATCCCTCATTATATTTTAATACCCATTCTTTCTTTATTGTGATATTACTATCTATTAAGTACCTATTTCGTAATTAATATTGTTAAGTTAATTATATAAAAATTGTTAAGTATTAGTGGTTTAGTATTGTGGGCCAAGTAAATTGGGTGGTGTATAATTGTGTTGGGTCTATAAGATATTAGATATAATAGTTATGGGTTTTAGTGGTGTTTAATTGTATTGTGGTATAAAGGTGAATAAACGGGACTAGTCCGACCGATCCGACGAAGTGGTCCGAAACGGTTTGGACCGAGCCGGTCCAACAGTCCACACCGGTCCTAAAAAATGTCTCACCACCTCTTCTATTTTTCTTTACACTAAACTTTATTTTACACATTCTCTTTATATTATCCTCTCTACTTGTTAAGTTGTCAAAAAAATTACGAAAAAAAACTGAAAACCGGAAAGTTTTAAACAAAAAACCGAAACGAAAAATATCCGAATGAAAACCGGACGGGTCTGGACTAAAGTCGGACTGGTCCGAAAAAATACGGGACCGTCCAAAAAACAAATGGTCTTACGCAAGGACTGGTCCGCTGAGGACCGGACCGGCCTCGTCCAGAACCGCCCTGGACCGGACCGGCCCCAAAAAGTCTAGGATGGTCCATGACCGAATTTGTTCACCTCTATTGTTGTGGTACAACCGCGACCCCCTCCAAAAGTTCGTAATTTTGTGTCTTTTAGCGTGGTTCAACGGAGGGAGAGTGAGATGGAGTTCTTAACTTTGAATAGGAGGATCCCAGCGAGGAATCCGGCAGGTAACATCGTGGTACACTCTGAACCTCATTCGCATCTTGGTTATGCCGATTAAACGAAGGTTGTGAATGTTGAATCCCCCCTTTTTCCCGTCGCCTGCTGAACAGAGAGAGAAGTAGAAGATTGAGTGAACCTTCACCAAACCATGGGAAATTGACTGAACCTTCACCAGGTATGAAACTCCTACCCTCTATAACTACTCCATGTGTTTAACTTCGAAGAAAATTGTATCATTGTGTTGTTTTGTCTTGCGTCGGGTCGAGGACCAACACACACAAACCGTGTGTTTTTTTAGGCTGAATCGAAATCCATGGTTAGGCTTCTGTCATTGGTATTTACAACACTAATAAGATGATATAATATGAATTAGAGTAGGATTGATCAGCTGTCACCAACTGTTGTAGGTGTGTGTTTGTGTCGACCCAGCCAAGAAGAAAACATGATCATAGGTCCATCAAACCGTGCTCATAATCGAATTAAATTGGTAGGATGCTACTAAATGATGATAGAAACCATTTGCAATTAAATCTTTGTGTTTTGGTTTAGAAATTTAGGAGCTGAAATTTTGGTTGCGGTCGGCATGTACCTAGAGCCCCATGGTTGTTCATGAAGGAATAAACCAAAGTTTTACCTACAGAATCGTTATTTGAATGGAGCAAAATGGAATCGCAAAGTTTTATAAACGTGTTTGAATGGAGCAAAATGGAATTGTACCCAAGTTCCATTATTTGATTGGATTCTTGACAACAAATCACCGGGTAAATCTTCTTCAAACCTTCCTGAATGTATGCATTTTGCTACTGCAGTTTAAGATTTCAAATTTCTAGGGTGTTGAATATGTTTTCCTGTTGTTCGAATATCATGTAGAACCGAGAACAAAACTAGATGTTTGATTGTTGAAAAAATGGTTTTATCTCAATTAATCAATCAAGTAATGATCTGTAATCTGTTGTAAGCAAGTAGAAATCGTATTTTATAATTCCCGATTTAGTTTAGTTTGACGTGTTGCGGGATGAATTGCTACTTGATAGGGGATGTAGAACCGAGAGTTAATCTTGACTTTCTTAACCACGAAATCATGGTGGGAAAGCAAATTAATTTTATAAGAACTTGATAATTTAATTACTTGAATCTTGAGGAGTTGAAATTACACTATTTGATTAAGGACTTGAAGTGTAGCCATGGCCGACTGGTTGGTCATTTCAGAGAAAAGAAATTGCGAATCAGTGCTGGTTCATGTATGTGTTGCAACCATAATTGGAAATTTGGGATAAATATTTTATTAATCGGTTGGGCTTGAATGTAGTGGGAGTTTGGGCCGCAATTTATTAATTTTGTTAGGTCCAAATCACAAATTGATGAGTTTACGCTTGTGTTGAATCGGTGGGTCTATTCTAGAGTGTTAGTATGTATATATTGAGTCCATTAGGTTAGGGTTTAGGGCTAATGACTCATTAGGGTTTTAGCATTTGTACTCTATTTATATGTTCTTATTAAATGTAATTAGTTGAGGAGTTATGTAATCCAACATGGTATCAGAGCCTAAGCTCTGCATCCCCCCGCTAGAACCCTAAATTTTTCTAGCGCTGTTCTCACAAGACTTCTTATTTAATTCTCTAGCCATTCTCTATCTCTCTTTGTTACCTTCAACCTCTCGGTTCTCCTCCCAACTATCTCTTCCTTATCTCTATCCTTCTTCATAGCAGCCTCCGCCGCTGCCACTTCTATTTCTACTTCTACACTGCCTCTTTTAAAAAAAACCAAGATTTGCCGGTTCCGGCGCCGCTGTTGCCTCTCGCCGGAAAAAAATCTCTACCGTGTCTTCCCATCACCTATCGTTGTCGTGTGTTTCTACTCATACACAACCGCTACTTCTGCTTCTCTTCCTTGCCGCCGCCATTCACCTCCGGCCATCTCATTCCAGTTCCTCATCCGGCGATCACCGCCGCTGTCGACCTTCGTTGCGTGCCTGCCTCCCCTCCCGCCGCTTTCTACTCTAGCACTACCTTATTTGCTGTTGTTTTCCTTAAAAAAATCTCAGCCGGTCACCATTGTCTTGACTATCTTTCTCAATAAAACCAAAATCTCTTTGTAAGATCTCTCCTCTCTTGCCATTCATCTTCTCCTAACCTTTTCTCACTACACACTCTCTAGTCTCTCAACTCTCTCTTATATCTAAACTCTGTTCAAATCTTTAAAAAAAACACAGTTGTCGCCTTTTTTCTTCTTCTCAAGAACCTAGTGGACTCCATATATATATATATATATATATATATATATATATATCCTAATATAGAGGTGAACATATAGTACTAATCCGACCGGTTCGACAAATACCGGCAAGACCGCCGTGCCGGTCCGGAGGTGAAGACAACCATGAACCGGTCCGAAACGGTCCGTTGAACCAGTCCAAGAGTCCAAAACAGGTCCTAAAAGATGTCTCACCATCTCTTCAATTTTTCTTTACACCAAACTTCTTTTTATACATTTTCTATTTATTATTCTCTTTACTTTTTAAGTTATCAAAAAAATGTACGAAAAGAAAACCGAAAACCGGAAAGTTTTAAACGAAAAACAGAACCAAAAACATCCGGATGAAAACCGGACGGCTCTGGACCGAAGCCGGACCGATCCGAAAAAAGATTGGACCGCCCAAAAACCGCATGGTCTTACGCGAGGACCAGTCCGCCAAGGACCGGACCGAATTTTTTCACCTCTAGTTTGTTCACTAGCTTATTGGGTCTTAATCGCAATAATGACATCGACACACACACACAAATATATATATATATATATATATATATATATATATATATATATATATATATATATATTTATATTGGATAGTTCAAACGAGATTTGTTTTTCGTACGAAAAATGTGAGAACCAATTTTAGCCGTTGATTTGATAAATAGAATTCATAGATGTAAAGTTTGGGGCGATCAAGTGTGGCACGGTGAATGTGATGAATTCATGAGTAGGTGATGACATTAAAGGAGAGGAAATTGGACGACTTAGATTGGTTCTCGCAGTTCTCGTACGAAAAATAGTTCTCGTTTGAACTTTTACCTATATATATATATATATATGCTCTTTAATATGACATCCATATTGCTATATTTTTTTCAACAAAAAAAATTCGTTACATATATATAACATACCTTATAGTACTGATCACATATATGTTAGTACTGATTACATATATGTAACATACCTTATAGTGCTATAAAAAAACCCGGCAAAAATGAATTTTTTTTGTTGAAAAAAATATAGCAATATGGATGTCATATTAAAAGAGCATATTTGGTATAATTTTCATAATTTAATATCTTGTCGTTTGGTAGATATTTTACGGTTTACATCGGTTCTCGCAGTTCTCGTATTTTTTTGGTTCTCGATGGAACTTCCCTCTCTCTCTCTCTCTATATATATATATATATATATATATATATATATATATATATATATATATATATATATATATATATATATAGTGGAAGGTTATATATAGTCTTAAACATAGAACCTAAAGAACCACCTCAGATGATGACACGTGACATTTTAATTGAGGGCAAAATTGGAAATTAAAAATAAAAAGGAAAACTCACGCGCCTATAGTTCATCCCTCCAACAACTTTTTTGAAAAAAAAAACAAAACCCCCACAATCTTTAAATCATCATAACTTATTCGTTTTTAAGAAGTTTTGCAAAAAAACTATATCGTTAGATTCAGTTTTTCGTTCTCTTTCAAACAAGACCGGACTTGATATATTTCTAAAACTTTGTTTTTTTAAATGTAAAGTTTGCATTTTGAGCTGAGTTTCATTCTAAAATGCAAAATGCAAAAAATCAAAAAATCAAAAAATGCACAATATGAACATGCAGGTCAAGGAGATGCTTTCGAAAATGCAAAATATGAAAATGCAAAATGCAAACTTAAAATGTTTTAATGAAAATGCAGCCCAAAATGCAAACAAAATTTGCATTTTCAAAAAAAATTAGAAAAATATGGGAAGAGTGGTCTTGATTGAAAGAGGATTAAAAAACTAAAAGATTGGTATAATTTTTTTGTTTAAACTCACAAAACTTAAAAAGTTATGATAATTTAAAGTTTTGGGGGATATTTTTTTTTAAATGTGGGTTTGTTAGGGGTGAGATTTCCATGTTTGCCCTTTTACTTATTAATTAAACATGATAATTACAATTATGTCATCTTCAATCTCATCCATTGATTTTGATGATCCAATGGTACAGATTGGTTCTTTAGGGTTTAGGGTTTAGGATAAGCCGAGATAAAAAGATTCTTGACGTAACCATATTAAAGTTTAGAGAAGGTGTTTTTCAATCTTAAAGTTATGGTTTTAAGTCTCGGTGTGAACACATAATATAGAAGTAGCATTGCACCCGCGCAATGTGGCGGCGATGACATAGTTTGTGCTCTATAACATGTTTGATTTAAAAAGTAGGGTATGATATGTGAAATACAATTTAGTCAACCTATCCATGTATTTTCTACCTTTTCTTATTTTTTTATCTTTTTTTACAATCAACCATTTTATTAGTTGTTAAAATAGTTTTTTTTAAACAACTAAAAAATATTATTATTAAATAATTAGAGAAAAATATATTATGCCTTAAAATTGTATTGATGTAAGTAATTTAGCCATAATGAGATAGATTAAATAAATTTTGTGATATTTAATGATTTATTAAAGTAACTAGTTTAATACCCCGTGTATAAACACGGGGTGTGAATTTTAAACATTTATAGTGTTAAGTTTTAAATGTATAATAAATCCATTATCGATAATAAATTAAGAAATATTCATAAAAATCAAAAGATGATCAAGAAAGAAAATTGGCTTACAGATTTATACCGATAGTTATTAGCTTTTAGGAAATAAATAGAGTTGATTACTGGTAAAAATTCCAAAAATAATTTGAAATAAGGGATTTTGATTGGTAAAAAATATTCTAAAAATAATTTAACAATCACATAATGCCTTTCTAAAAATACTCTAAAATAATTTAAAATCATTTTGAAATAGAGAATTTTCATGAATGTCTTTTAATATATAAAGGGATGGTTTAAAAACTGATAAAAACTAATCATTAACGAAAGAAATAAGACTTTTACAAAATTGTGACAAACAACGTCAAAACGCAAACCAGCGGTTGAAGCATCGATGTAATGGATGAAAACGTGATATTATGATACGAAACGTTATTGTATTTATTATACAAATCATCGATCATTATTGTTACAAGTAGAAGCAATATGGTCAAACATTTATTGGTGATAATTTACAAATTATTAAAATATATTTTAAATAATAAAACTAATAATTTGATTAATATATATTGGAATATTTAGATTACATAAATAAGATTTAATTAATTAACAACAATAAATCCATTAATTACGATGTTTATCCAATTAATAGGTTTAATATACGATTGTTAATTATTTAGTTCTTTATAATTTATTAATATTTATCATTGATTTAATTAAGGATTATCTTTATATAATACATATTAGTTTGACTTTAAAAAGTCAAAATCAAAATTTTAAAATTAAATAAATTAACGTTTAAGATTAAATCTTTTATTAAATGAATGGTCTAGATCATCTAATAATTTTTTGTAAGTTAGTCTTTTATATATATTAGAAGATAATTGCCTTAAATTAGTTGAGATAATCAAGGGAATGATTGGTTATGATATTGCTTTAAGTGTTTGTATCATAAACAAAAAAATTTGTACTACTTAAAATTAAGTAGTCTTAAAATTTTTAAAAGAGATAAAGGTAAATGCTTTATAATGAAGTATAGATTAAGTGGGGGTGTGTGTTTAGGACTTAAAAAAGATAAGCCGAGACCCAATATACAATCGGGTTAATAGTTAATACATTCTAAATTAAACCTATTATTATATATCTAATAATTACAAGAAAAATGATATCTTTTATAAAAGTTAACATATTAAGCAATCTAATAATTATCATTTATTTAACGATATCAAATACGTAATTAAGTTTTGTGACAACTAATATTATGTAGTTATTTAAAAATAAATACGATTCATTTAATGGTAAGCATATTTTTAATTAATGCCAGGAGCTCATGTAATCAACATATTTCTTATAAATTTGGCATTCTCGCAACCTTCTGGTTGATACGTACAGCCTTGCTATAGCTCCAGAAAGAAGCTGCAGATCGACCATAGATGGCATCCATCAAGCTATATGCTACTCTTCTCCTCCTGATCACCATTGCAGCTGGTAATTGAGTTTTTAATCACTCTCTCTCTCTCTCTCTCTCTCTCTCTCTTCGTGTATATATAGTTAGTGATCTATGAAGCTTGCATATATATAGTTTGATAATTCGAGTATGATTGATTAGGGAGCGGGATGATAATTCATGGCGAAGCATGTCAAGATAGTACAAAGTTTCAGCAATGTACACAGCCCTTATGTGATGTTACATGCAAAGTTAGAAGAGGGTCTTCAGCTCACGGCGTATGCGTTTCGTATGATACTTGTCAATGTACTTATCCTTGTTAAATTAACATATATCGATCTTTAATTCGACATATTTAATTTAATTTGCATACAAATTATTATTAATGTCGTTCAATGAATTTATATATGTCATCTAATTTAAATAAAGATTAAATTCAGAAGCCGTGAATTTATAAACATATATTTATGCTTTCACACGCACTTTACGTGAATCACAAGATGTTATGTTTATATCAACTGAAATCTATTATGTATGATTACGTATACAAAGAGGATCAAGTTTAGGGAATTCGATCGATCTCGTCATTTTATCTCTTTGGTTAGATGAAATTTCAAATTCCTTTGAGGTTGTGTTTGGTTGAAAGAATTGATAAAAGCGAATTTGTGAATTCCTTAAAAACAAAGAATTTGTAAAAAGTTGTATTTGGGAATGGAAAGATGAAGTAGATGCTTATTTTTAGAACAAAGGAAATGTGAAAATTCATAATCTAAGAAGCATAGAAGGGGCTCTATGTAAGTGAGAAGTGTAAGTTTATGGGATTTCAACTCAAAACCAATTGGTTATGGGAGGAGTAGCCCAAAACACTTATAAAGCAGATTACAAAGTCACATTCCGTCCGATGTGGGACAATACTCAACAAAAGATGGTGTATATACGCTCGGACAACTTTTAAATAAATAAATATTTTATGTCAAAAAACAAAGAATTTGTCATTCCATCCTAAACACAGTGAAATTAAAAACATTACAATGATCCAATTACCAAAACACCTCCAACCCACACTCAAAATTCTCTTTCGGCTCGTTTGTTCATCAGATGTTCACAACCTCCCCATAACTTCTGTTCAACTCAACCATTCTTTGATTACGTTTCGTACCCTCCAAATTGGGTTGTTGTCGGTCTTGGTTAAGGTGAATAAATGGTGTCGGCTTCGATCGTAGTTTGATAATCGGTTCAATTCCTCTAGATTTCGAGGCCCAAATGAGGGTCTACAGATGGACATTGAGGGCTAGGTTTTTTGTTATCTGGGTGTGGCGACAAAAATGATCCTCCACTTACTAGTATTATATAACGTCTCAAAAATTATATATATAATAGTAAAATAATAATTTCTTTAACCCCTAAACTTAAAATTAGTAAATATTCAAAATCATATTTTAATCGTCATCTACCCAACACATGGGACTTACGGACAAATATAAATTATTGTTTTTATATAAAATATTAGAGTAAATTAAATAAATTGCAGAGTAATATGTTGTTGCGCCAGAGCCTTGCCCTTGTCTGCTCGAGATGGTCGTGAAAACATTAATTACACATTGGTAAACATAAAGCTTAGTAAGCTAACATGGTACTTACACATTATACCAGATATCCCGTATTCAAGTAACAAATACATCACATCAACATCAATTATCGTCACACAAACGGGTAAGTGCCCAACTACACATAATAACTAGTGCTCAACTGTGCATAAATAACACAACATATCACAGTACATCATCACACATGAAGAATCATCTCAATATAAAGAGAAAGTTAGTGATAACGCACCTGATTTGTAGCCTAGGTGATAGCTACGATACACGTCACGAGTATCCGGAGATTAGGTCAACTATCGGCAAACACTTACATTTGCAATTACAACACATCAACCCTCATAATCTCATTCTATTCCTACAATTTGTGATTAAATATCAGGTTCAATTTGCGATTGGGCTTCTCAGACCCAATTTGCGACTTGGCCCGATAGGCTTGTTTTGCGATTGGGCCATAAGACCCACATTTACGAGTTGTATGACTAAGTCTAGTTTGTGATTCAAGTCCTTAACTAATTTGTAATTCAATCATTAGGCCTAATTTGCAATCCAACTATCATGGGCCAATTTGTGATCCATGAATACTTGCCTAATTTATGATTGGCTTTATAACCAAATTTGCAATTAGGAATGGAAACGGGACGGATTTGGGGTGGGGATTGGTCACCCCCATCCCTGTTTAAAAAAACCGTTTCTATCCCCGCTTAAAAAACCGTGGGGATTTAAACGGAGATCCTCTTCGGGTAATCGGGAAAAACCGCGGGGAAACGGGTATCCCCGTTTATTAATAAATATGTAGTTAAATGAGTACTTTTTACCACAGAGATACCCGTTAAAGTAAAGTTGTGATTTTTCACCACGAGAATCGTCACTGTTAAGATTTTACCATATATTTTAGAAAACAATTATACTAAATTATACAACAGTATCGAATACAAACATTCTAAAGCGAAATTAAAGTCTTAAAGAATCTAAATTTATCCAAAATATCAAAACCAAACAATCCAGATAACGATTAAAATTAGGTTGTTTGAAAGTTTATAAAGATTTGTATATCTTCATTTAAAATTAATTATATATATATATATATATATATATATATATATATATATATATATATATATAGTAATAAATTATAATCGGGTATCCGGTAATCGGGGCGGGGATCATCAAAACCGTTCATGTCCCCGTCCCCCTTTAAATAATCGGGTTTTCCCCGTTCCCGTCCTCATCCCCATCCCCATTTATCGTGCCCCTCCCCGTCCTGTTTATGTCGGTTTGGGTTTTTTTACCATCCCTATTTGCAATTCAAGTGTAAGAATCCCATTTCTGATTCAAACACCAACTTAATTTTGTGATTCCATGAAATTTACTCTTTCGCGATTCCTAACATGTAGTATAATTTGCAATTGATGAGTATACTTGATTTGTGTTTTCCACAAGATTGACATTTTGCGATTTGAGTAAAATGCAATAATTTGCCATTGTTCCTACAATTTACCATTTGAGATTAAACAAGGTATATTAAACTTGTGCGTTGCATCGGATGCTATTCAAATAATCGTATACTTAGTAATTTAATTTACACATAATATTATATATAAGATAAGATGATAGTTTAAAGTGAGCATACATAGACAATATATTAGTTTAACATGAATCTAATGCATTTGCCGATTACATTATATACATAAGGTTACATGACCTAGTAGTTTTTATAAGATAAGTTGTAACTTATATAAATGTAAGGGTAAAACGTGAAAATTAATTAAGGGCTAAAATAGGAAAATTAAAATGAATGGTATTTTTACTTGAATTGGGAGCCATATCTATGTTCATAAAAGAGCTTGAATCATTAACTTTCAAAGAGAGATGACACCTTAATAGTTGTTGTCTGTTGATACTGCTACGCCAAAATGGGTTTGGTTTAGTGAAAAACGAAAGATGAGTAAGAGTTTAAAATACAATTTTAATGAATAATATTTTTATGTTAGTAGATAGGGTTGTGAATGATAATAATTTTTTTGAATGATTAACAAACGCTCTCTATTTTACACCTATTATAACAAAACATGAACTCTTATCTTCATATTGGGAGGGAAATTTTAATACATTTTGATACCATTGGGCAAATGCCATTTGATTTGTAAATAATACTAAATAACCATAGGAGATAAAATATATTTTGTATGAAGTGAAGGGTAAAAAATAAAAAATTATTAAGGGTAAAAAGTGAAAAGTTAAAATGAATAGTGTATTCATTTTGAGAATTCTATTATAACAAAACATGAACTCTTATCTTCAGATTGGGAGGGAAATTTTAATACATTTGGATACCGTTGGGCAAATGCCATTTGATTTATAAATAATACTAAATAACCATAGGAGATAAAACATATTTTGTATGAAGTAAAGGGTAAAAAATAAAAAATTATTAAGGGTAAAAAGTGAAAAATTGAAACAAATAGTATATTCATTTTGAGAATTGATATAAGGAGATAATTCCATCTAGATGATTAACATGTGATTCAATATCCTGATTTGCAATTAGAGGTGCACATCTTCGGATTTTAATCCGATCCGGACCGGATTTTTTCGGTTTTTTTGGGACCGGATTTTTCGGATTGTAATCGGATTTTCTCGGACAAAAGTGTAACCGGTTTCGTACGGATTAAAACCGGATTTTCTCGGACAAAAGTGTAACCGGTTTGACCGGTTTCGGATCGGATTAAAACCGGATCGGATCGGATAAAACCGGTTAAATCCGCTCCGGTTTTATAAAAAATCGGTTCGGATAGTTTTTGCACAAAATCGGATATTTGTATTTTTTATGCACCTATTTGCAATCCATGAACTAAAGTAGCAATTTGCGATCCACTTTTATAAATAATATTGATGATTTATAATTTGGGCCTAAGACCCAATTTGTGTTTCTGTCAAAGGGCCGGTTAGTGATCCGACACACTAGACATGGGCAAAATCGGTCCTGGACCACAGCCGGTCCGGTCCGGTCCGGACCTAGTCGGTCTTGAGCCGGTCCGGTCCTCGGCGGACCGGTCTTCGCGTAAGACCATTTCGATAAATTCGGTCTTCGGGCGGTCCTAGACCACTTCCGGACCGGTCCGACTTCGGTCCTGGACCGGTCCGTTTTTCGTTCGGGTATTTTTCCGGTTCGGTTTAGATATTTCCGGGTTTTTTTTAGTTTCGGTTTAAAATTTTCCGGTTTTCGATTCGTTTTTTTGTTTGAAAAAAAAAGTGACTTGTTAATTTAAAAAAATTGCAAGTTATAAACTATAAAATATAAACATATATAATTGCAAGTTAATAAAAACATATAAATAACATTGCGATACAATTACAAAATAAAATTACATATTGTTGAAACTTAATTTATTTTTTTAACAAGAAAAGGGAACTCTAGCAATGGAGCTTCGGCATTGCCATCACCCCAAGTTAGAGACCCGAAAAATACATATTGTTCGAAAGAAATAACGTCACAAAATATAAAGAGACAACTACTAAAATGGATAGTCGGAATTGAAATTCCAATAGTTGTAACTATCGTCGGTATATGACACATGCCCATAATAGGCGACTTCGTTTGAGTGGACGTTGGATGATGAACCCGCGTTCATTCTATTTTGAGTGTCGTCAACGTATTCTTCGCCGGGTTCGGGTTCTTCAGTTTCAGCTTCAGTGTTAGTGTTTGATGTTCCCGATGCGAAGTCCCTGTTGTAATCGTCTTCCATAATCGCTTCCTCCAAATTAGTTAAGCCTTCTTCGAGATCTGCATCGTTTTGACATCTTTCCATAGAATCATAGTAGTCCTTAAGCATCACGGCCATTTGCACCGACTCGGCCTTCAACATACACCGTCGTGCACTTAAAATCCTGCCACTAAGAGAAAAACAACATTCCGAAGCTACGCTACTAGCTTGGACGGTTAGTACGTCCCTAGCCATACGGGCTAGGATCTTAAATTGACCAACGTTTTCTCTTTCTTGCCACCATTTTAATACATCAAATTGTGTAAAATCTTCGGTGCCAATATAACTACTGTAATCAGTTTCTTTATAAATGGAAAGTTCGTCTAAAGACGATTGAACTCGTGTACGTTTTGATTGAGATACATTTTGAAGCCAAGACGATCCAATGCTAAAAGTAGTGTTTGGCCGAGAAGCCGATGCTTGTGAAGTCGAAGACCTCGGGGTGGAAGCAAGTTGTCCCCGTGGTGCACATTCATTATCATAAATCATATATAATTGTTTAACACTATTTTCAAATTTGGATATACTTATCGTAATCTCATCTGGAGATTGACCCAATGCTTCCCCGATTGTAGTTAAAGATTCCGTTACACCCTTAAAATTAACAAGAGGGTTTAATGCCGAAGCAATCAAAAAAATTGTTGGAAACTCTTTAAAATATTTTATAAGACTTTCACACATTTCGTTGGTAATCATATCCCACCTTTGATCCAAAGAACCAAAAGCCTTTAATGTTCTTAAAATTTCACAAACACCTATCATAGCGGAGTGAGATGATGGAAAATATGTTTGTGATAGCATTATTGTGGCTTGATACAAAACTCCCAAACCGATGTGTAATTCTTCTAAAATAATCCAATCAGTTTCCGTAAGTACTTCATATAATTGGGGTAGGTGTTCTCGATGATATTCGGTAAGTAAATCCTTATTTTGTATCAAACGCCCTATCATTTTATAAGTCGAGTTCCATCTCACGGGCATATCTATGAGAGGTCTCAAACATCTTCTTCTTTTTGTTTTACAAAAATGTTCATATTTTTCGAACGCGACTGGTTCGCTTTTAAAAATTGTCTCATTTAATCTTCTAAATTTCAAAAGACAAGTTTCCATAGCCCCCAAACCTTTTTGGACCGCGAGGTTGAAAATATGACAACAACAACGTACATGCAAAAATTCCCCGTCTCATATTGGGTTTAAAACCCGTTTCAATCGTCCCATAGCGTTTGTATTGTTGCTAGCATTATCTAGGGTGATTGAAAGTATTTTTTCTTTTATTCCAAAACCGTTAAAAATCCTTAATAAAATATCGTAAATTTGTTCACCTCCATGCGGGTGAGGAAAGTTTTCAAAAGCAATAATACGTTTTTGCATAAGCCATGTATTAGGGTCTACCCAATGTATCGTAACACAAATAAATGAATAATGGGTTGTATGTGGAGCGGTCCAAATATCGGTGGTTATAGAAACTCTACCATCGAATCTAGTAAAGAATTCCTTTAAGTCTTGATATATTATTTTCTATTTTGTCATAGCTCTACGTTTAAGAGTTCTTCGACTTACAGAGGAATAATGAGGTTGTAAAGCTTTTTTGATAAAAGTTGTGACTCTTGGGCGGGAGAAGAAGTCAAATGGTAATGCTTCTTGTATTGTTAACTGCATGCTTAATTCCTGAGCTAAAGCGGCATCGAAACGCCATGTTTGACCATCAACTTGAGTTTGACTCTCAACCTCAGCGGCTTGTCGCACCAAGCATTTAGTCTAATTTTTTAAAGTTTATATTAGAATAAACTAAGTTCAAGTAATGTAAACTATATTTAACTAAGGTCATGTATTTAATTCAAGTACTAAACTATATTTAACCAAGTTCATGTATTTAATTCAAGTATTAAACTATAGTTATTGATTCTAAAGTAATACGTTTGACTACCAAGCAAAGAGTGGTCAGGCAGGTCAGTCGGGGGGCAGGATCCTTTCGGTTTAAAACCTTTCGGAAAATCCAACAACCACAAGCCGATCGTGACTATTCTAGACACCACTCTCCGGGTTATATCTACTAGTATTACGATTAGAATGAATAACTAAGTTATGAATAACTAGAACTACATCAAATTGTTTTAGGCTCATGAATTCCTATAATTTCAATTTCATGAATTCCTATATTTTCAATTTCATAAATTCCTATAATTTTAAATTCACAAATATAATAAGTTGTCCACCAATATTTTCAATTTCATAAATTCCTATATTTTCAATTTCATGAATTCCTATAATTTTAAATTCACAAATATAATAAGTATTTAAATAAACTAAACTTAAATATAAAAAAACTAGTATTTAAATAAACTAAACTTAAATATAAAAAAACTAGTATTTAAATAAACTAAACTTAAATATAAAAAAGAATACTTACTAAATGCCGAGCGAGAGAAGAATTAGAGCCGGATAATATTCCTCCACAATGCGTACACTTCGCATATTTTTTGTTATTTTGTTTGAGTTGCACAAAATCCTTCCAAATTTCCGCAACTCGATTTGTTTTTGGAACTTCTTCGTACGGGAGATTTATATTGAAATCACTTCGACCCGCGTTCAAATTGCTAGATCCTTCACCCGCCATTTTTTATAATCTTGATTCTTGAAGCAAATCAAAAAATTATAAGCAAATCCTTGATTCTTGAAGCAAATTATAAACAAATCCTTGAATTGGAAAAATTGCAAATTATAAGCAAATCTTGAGAGAAAGAAGAAAGAATGAGAGAATAAGTGGTTTAGAGAAGGTGTAGGAGAAAAATGGCAACCAAATGGGGGGTATTTATAGGAAGAATTGAAAAAAAAAAAAAAAAAAATCGGAAACTAGCCGTTGGGGACCGGTTCGGACCGGTTCGGACCGGCTCGGACCGGTTTGGACCGGTTCTGGACCGGTTTGGACCGAAAAAAGAGCCGTTGCATTTTGAACTTCGACCGTTGGGCATTGGACCGGTCTTGGACCGGTTCGGACCGAGTTTGGACCGGTTCGGTCTTGGACCGTTTTGGACCGGTTCGGATCTTGGACCGGTTCTGGACCGGTTCGGACCGCTTACGTCATTTTCGGTCTCGGTCCGGTCTTGGACCGGTTCGGTTCGGGCGGTCTTTCTTGGACCGGTCCGGTCGGTCCTCAGGGCCCATGTCTACGACACACCCACACATATCAAGTCTAACTTTTTTTGTTTGATTAGCGATTACGGGCCTAAGTAATAATTACGAGGCCTAATAAAAAATCTGTATATGTTAGTTATTTAATAACTCACTAGAGCACCTAACATGTGATTATATAGATCATGAATTATCAGGTCGTAGTCGTATACTTAATATACATATGTCAACTGATTCATTATTACCGGGCTTAAAGCCCAATTAGAATTGAAGTTCCTCACATTATGATTCTAGTATTTAAGGTATATCAAACACGTACGTTGTATTGGTGATATTTTCTTAGTAAATTACTATATATGTAATGTTATATATAAGATGGTTTTAAGTTCATAAGTGAACAATATTTAATTTACATATCATTGGTTTTTATAGATTTAGGAACTTAAATATTTTTGTGCACTACTACTACTAATAGTAATAATAAGTAATGTTATGAGATTAAATGCAATTTATATAAGTTGGGGATAAAAAGCAAAAGTTTAATATATGTTAAATAAAAAAAATTAATGAATTATGGGTAAATAAGTTTGTAAATAATAATATTTTTTTACCCGGTCGACATAAACTCTTTAATCTATATCTATGCTCATAAGAAAACTTGAATCCTTAGCCTCTAAGTGAGGGAGGACACCTTAATAGGCCTTAATATCGCTAGGTCAGATGAGTTCTAGGTCGGGTGAAAAGCCAAAGCTAAGTAGGGGTATAAAATGAAAATTGTAATCAGTCGTAGTTTTATGTAAGAAAATAAGTTTGAAATTATAATTTTTTAAATGGTTAACACAATGTGTCTAATATACACCAATGTGCATAACAAAATTTGAACTCTTAACGTTGAAATGAAAGAGACACCTTGTTACCATTAGGCGAAAGACCATTTGATTTGTAAATAATACTAAGTACTTTTAGACCATGTGCATCAGGCATCCGGCAGCGGGTTTGCTCGGGTTAGGGCCGACCAGCGCTAGCACACCATCGCCCCTAGGCGGGTGTGCTCGGGTTCGAGATCTCCACGGGTTGGGTAACCAGGGCGGCTCAGGTAATATAATTTATTTTTTATTTCCTTTTTACCGTTAACCACCCCCCCACCCCCACCCTAACGGTCATATATATAAATATATATTTTTGTTTTTTTTAGTTTTTTTCCTTTTCCTCTCCTATATATATAACATTCACCCCACATCATTTTTACACACATCTTCTACCAATTTTTCTTAAATTTCTTAATTTTATCCAACTCTTATACTTTTTTATAAAAATATGGACAAGGGCAAACAAAAACAAGGTTTCAAAACCCCACGTCGTACGACAAAAGCACGAGGCACGAGCTCGCAACCGTCTCCTCTGGATAATATGTTGGGGTTTTCGATTCCTTCGCCAACTTACCTATGCAAACAACAAATGCCTATGTATTCTCCTAATCACATGCCCAGAGGGTTCCAACATGGCGGGTTTGCACAATACAATCTCAGTTTTCAAAATTATGATGTCCCCGACTTTCAAGAAGGCTTTCAAGAACTACTTCAAGACCGAACATTTTTGGGGGAGGATGAGGCCGATGACGAGGACAAGGAGGAGGAGTTTATTCCCAAAACCCAACCCGAAACCTAACCCTAGGAAGTTATTCCCGAAACCCAGCCCGAGGAGGCTATTCCCGAAACCCAACCCGAGTCGATTCCCGAAACCCAACCCACAAAAAAATTCGCTAATAGGCGAAAAGCGGTGGCGTGGAATTCAGATCAAGAGGCTTTACTAACCACTTTGTGGGTTACTATATCAGAAAATTGTGTGACGGCAACGTACAAAAAACATGCACGCTTATATATATATATAGACAAAAGTTCATGCGAGAACCATTCTTAGTGCGAGAACCGCGAGAACCAATCTGAGCCATCCAATTCCCCCTCTTTCAATGTCATTGCCCACCCATGAATTTCTCACATGCACCCTGCCACACCCTATCCCTCCACGCTCACCATCCATGAAACTTCCCATATCCAAGGAACGACCAAGATTGGTTCTCGCGGTTCTCGCACTAACAACGGTTCTCGCATGAACCCTCCCCTATATATATATATATATACACACGCTTACTTTAAATTTATATATTTATATACACTTACTTAAATTTATATATTTATAGATAATTTTTGGGGAAGAGTATGCGATTTTTTTTATAGTCGAAGCCCAATTCAACGCATCAAAGACCAACTCAACTCCAAGTGGACGGACATGAACCGGAAGATTACGAAGTTCAACGGAATAAACAATAACTTCGTAGCTAATTGTCTTTCCGGATGGAGTGAGGCGGACATCCTCACGAAGAGAAATGTCCAATATCGGGCAACAATAGACAATCACACCGCTTTTCCTCACGTGGAGGCTTGGAAGGTAGTGAAAGACCATCCGAGATGGTGTACGGTACGCATGATGGAGGAGAGAATTGAAAGACCAACAAAAAGGAACAAGACAATTTCTTATTCAACCCCGCACACGGCGTCTTCCGATGCACGTGTTTGCTTCGACCTCAACGATGAGGATGATGAGGTTCACATCGAGGAACCTCAACGGACGATGGGGCGTGACAAAGGAAAACGTGTAATGAGAGAAAAAAGCACGGTTAGTGAGGACGTGATGGCGGGTGTCTTGCAATATGTCGACAAGTTCAATATAGAGAATGAAAAAAGCATGGTTACAACTCGCGAGAGAAAAAACCGAAGCGCCAAAGATGAAAACGGAGGCGTTAAGGATAACATCCGAGGCCGCAAAAAAACCAGCGCTTCGAAAAAATCACGAGTTTAACTTATCTCTAGAAAATCATCTATCGAGTGCGTAATTGGAATTCGTTTTGCAACAAAAAGAGGAGCTTCAACGACAATACGGGTGAAAGTAATTAAGTTTATTTTATAAATTATGTATTTTTTAAATATTTTTATTCAAAATTATGTAAGGAAATTTATGACATATTATTAATTATTTTATATTTTTATAAACAGGTTTGAATCTAGACTTGTGTTTCTGTTTCATGTTTCTGTTTGGTGTTTGCTTAATTTTTTCTTTTCTTTTTTTTGAAAGGCAAAAGCATGCCCATTCCATATAGCACCAATACATAGTTCTTACATCCAGAAGTTTGTAAGTAACAAACATCAACCACACACTACAAACCACTGCTCCTAAAATTAAGTGGAACACAGAATATTAAAACCAAACAAACATTTTTTTTTGAAAAGCTAAAACCAAACAAATTTGTATCACAAAAATTCTACACTGCACCTTTTCCCACTACGAGCTTGCTGGTATGAATTAATTGCTTTTAGTCTTTTACTGATATTCGTTTTTGCACAGATTCGTGAAGTCGTGATTTGTTTACGTATGATAATCTTCATTTTGTTTGCATACTTGCTACCGGTTTTTTAATTTATTAGATGACAATGTTTATGTTTCAAGGTTTGATGTGGTTTATGTTTTAAGGTTTGTGATCATAATGTATAGACTGGATGGGTTTGGGATTTATGTTCTAATGGTGACTTTAATTTTGTTAGATTTAAATCAGAAAGATGTGAATTTTGTTTGACAAAAGTGTTCCAACTTGATGGTTTTCTTGTGTCAGTTAGCTTTCTAAACATTTACCATTGATGATGTCAATTAGCTTTCTCACAACCTTTAATTCATAAAAATCTGCTTGTTTGGTAGTCATTAATTCATAACTTACTGATCTCACAACCATTTTGTGATTTACTAATTTATGAATGATAGTTAATTGTTCATTTGTTTGGTTTGAAAATATGCTTGTTTTTAGAACCATTTTGTGATTTACTGATTTATGAATGATAGTTAATTATTCATTTGTTTTGTTTGAAAATCTGCTTGTTTATTCTGAATAGCAGATAAATACAACAGTTAATTCATTAAAAAAGATTGCAAAGAGAAGTGTAGAAGAAAAGAGAACAAGAAATTATTAATTCATATATGTCGTGAAGTTCATAAAGTTGGACATTTTTTTCCCACTTTGCACGGGGCATCCAAATCCATTGGACCGGCCCTGCCAAGAACCCATGAAATCAATGCGCAACTACTCATAAAAGTTACATACAAAGGATGGTTAAGAGTCTAGATCGTTACCTAGTAGTTCCTCGAACAACATTTGCAAAAACGACAATAATCTTGGCTCCTTTCTGTTCAGCAGCAAGCTCACGCACACACACTACGTTCTTTCTCTCTAGTCAGCTATAGTGTGTACACATAGGGAGATGTACCCTAATTTGTGTATTTATACCTTCTTAGGTTGATCTACAGATCTACCTATTTAGTTCCTTGAAAAGCCCATTATCTTAAACAAGAGATTGTTTATTTGAGACTCAACCCATTAGTACCTAATGGCCCAATGATGAAAGGGAGTCCAACAACAAGTGCCCATCTTGTCTTTTAATGATTCAATAACAATTAGAACTATTTCCTGAAGTCCACTAATCTTTAAACTAATAAATTGTTTATAACTTTATATTACACTTAGCCCATTAATAATTAGTTACCATTTATCAACACTTAGGTCCATTATTATCTAGTCATTTTAAATAATACATAAGTCTTACTATGGCAATAATATAATTAACAATAATAATTATAACACTTCTTAAAACCCAATAAATCCTAATGATCCAAAGTTACTAGTAGTAATCCACTAAATTGCAACACTCATATATCATCTAGCTTATATAAATAATTTAATTTACTTAAAAAGAAAATGAGTATCACATATATCAAAAACTTGTAGGCAAGTTGATTTACCTGACTTTAACTAGTCCTGATATTTAAGCTCTGTTCACTTTTTAAGTCAATTTATGCATGGCCCTCTTCAATAGTATCTCAAACTAGCAATGAAAATTCTAAGGTATCTAAAAGCATCACCAAGTAAATGGATTCAGTTCAACAAAAGTGAAGGTAGGATTCATATGCTTACATTTACTCAGATTGGGCAAAATGTAAAATAACCAAGAAATCATTCACTGGTTTCTACTTACACTTAGAAAACAGTTTGATTTCCTGAAAAAGTAAAAAAAAATAAAAAATACAGTATCTAGATCTTCAACTTAAGTTTTGTTAACGGTAATTCTTAGTCAAGGAGTTGACCGATTTGTGTGGAAGTACACCGTTGGAGAATTGCAAATGGTTAGGAAATTATGGGTAGATGGCTTCTCGTTAGTGGCCATATTTTAGGAGTTTCTGTTATGTTATTTTTAGTTTAAATAAGTCATGTTATCACTTTGTTTTTCTTGTAAGTTCTTTTTTCTGCTCTTGAGAAATAAACACAGAGAATTTGCCCCATATACTGCAACTTTTATTTCTGTTTATTTCCTTTGGTTATTATCTATCCATACTCTGATCACCAACACTTGGTTCCATTCTGATCGCCCAGGTTGTATAGTTTGTCGATGTCAATATTGGACATTGGAACGGTACTCCACCGCTCTCCTTCACCTGTGTGACGATAGACATGTCTTCTAGCCGGAGATATTTAGGCATCAACGAGGCTCTGATACCAAGGGCAACGAGACACAAGTAACTACAATACTTACAAGCCTAGAGACAAAAAACACATCAAGTGTTTTAACTGTGATAGGTACGGACATTACGCGTCCGAGTGCAAGGCCCCAAAAGAGAATGGTGACGAGGCCAACCTGACTCAAACGCAAGATGAAGAACCGGCTCTTATGTTGAGTGTTTGTGGTGAAAAAAACGACTCACTTGTGCTGCTAAATGAAGAAAAAGTCTTCCCTGCAACTAAGGAAGCAAAGGACGAAAACGGGACGGATATTTGGTATCTTGATAACGGGGCAAGCAATCATATGACAGGAAAAAAGGAATTCTTTGCAGATCTTGACGAGGCTGTCACCGGGTCAGTACGGTTTGGTGATGGTTCGAGAGTACAGATTGCAGGGAAGGGTTCTATCCTACTTCAGTGTAAAAATGGAGATCAAAATTTGATTTCAGAGGTGTACTTTATTCCAGCCCTTCATAGTAACATTTTGAGTCTCGGGCAACTAACAGAGAATGGTTATAAAATTGAAATGCTTCACCAGTTTCTTAGAATTCATGATGAAGAAGGTCGCCTGTTCATGAAAGTGGAGCGGTCAAAAAATCGTCTATACAAGATTTCAATTAAAACCACTCAACCCGTCTGCTTGTTGACAAAAATCGAAGACGAAGCCTGGAAGTGGCATGCTCGATTGGGTCACATTAGTTTCCGTCTTATTGAATGGATGGTTCAAAAGGACCTGGTGCGGGGCGTACCGAAGATTCAACACCCAACACAAGTGTGTGAAGGATGCATGATTTCAAAACAAGTGAGACAACCGTTCCCGAAAGAAGCACAGTGGCGAGCCAAGGAACCACTTGAACTAGTTCATGTTGATTTGTGTGGTCCAATAACCCCTTCCACGTTGGCAGGTAATCGTTATTTCATGTTGATTGTGGATGATTTTAGTAGATATATGTGGGTTTATATGCTGAAATCTAAAGATCAGGCCTTTGGTTATTTCGAAAAGTTCAAACAAAGAATTGAGAAGGAAACTTCAAGAAAATTGAAAGGGTTGAGAACTGATCGTGGGGGTGAGTTTACCTCCAAGCAATTTGTTGTTTTTTGTGAACAGGAGGGTATCAAAAGGCAACTAACAGCACCGTATTCTCCACAGCAGAACGGTGTGGTTGAAAGGCGAAATCGAACTGTTCTTGAAGTTACACGATCATTGTTAAAGGCCATGGAAGTACCTGACTCAATGTGGGGAGAAGCGGTTAGGCATGCTGTTCATGTGCTTAATCGCATTCCAACAAAAGGTGTGAAGGGGATGACACCGTACGAGGGGCTAAATGGATCAAAACCGACACTTGAACACATTAAAGTGTTTGGGTGTGTCGGGTATGTGAAGAACTCAATCAACCAGCTCACAAAACTCAGCAACCGAAGTACTCCGATGGTATATTTGGGTGCTGAAACAGGAACCAAGGCTTATCGGATGTTCAACCCGGTAGAGAAGAAAGTGGTGGTAGCTTGTGATATTGTATTTGATGAGAAAAGAAAGTGGAACTGGTCTAAGTTACACCCTGAAGAGCCCACATCAAATAAAATGTGGATTAATCTACCTTCCAGTGAACTCAAAGAAGCAAGTGAAGATTTAAGAGAGACTTTATATGGGAACCAAACGAACAACCCTACTCAAACTGATGACAACTTACCGTTGTCACCAAGTCTTGATTCCCCGATTACGAGCTATGAAGACGGAGAGTCCTCGAGTACTGGTGCAACTAGAGTAGTGAGTCCTACAATAAAAACCGGGTCTGATGTGAGCTCATCGACATTAGACCACACACCGGTACAGGGTTTTCGAAGATTGAATGATATCTATGAAGAAACAGATCCGGTGGAAATAGAAGCACATGAATTGATGCTTGTTGGAGATGAACCTACTACATTCGAGGAAGCTGCAAATGACAGGTCTTGGTGTGAGGCAATGAAAGAGGAACTTGAGTCAATTGAAAGAAACCAAACGTGGAAGCTTACAGCTCTTCCCTCAAGCCACAAACCAATTGGACTTAAGTGGGTTTTCAAAGTGAAAAAGGATGCTGATGGTAATGTGGTGAAGCACAAGGCTCGTTTGGTGGCGAAGGGGTACGTTCAACGACAAGGGGTAGACTTCGAGGAGGTGTTCACTCCGGTGGCTCGTTTGGAAACTATCCGTTTATTGCTTGCAATGGCAGCTGCAAACGGTTGGACAGTTCATCATATGGATGTAAAATCGGCTTTTTTGAACGGTGATTTACGAGAAGAGGTATATGTAGAACAACCCGATGGGTTCGTTGTGAAAGGAAAAGAACATCTGGTGTACCGATTGTACAAAGCTCTCTATGGTTTACGCCAATCACCACGGGCTTGGAACATGCGCCTTGACAAAGAGCTCAAAGAGTTGGGTTTTAAAAGGTGCACACAAGAGCAGGCTGTGTACCGGCTCAATGATCCCAAAACAATCTTGTTAGTTGGTGTGTATGTAGATGATTTGATTGTCACAGGTTCATGTGAGGACAAAATAACAAGGTTTAAAGAAAAGATGAAGAATGTGTTTGAGATGAGTGACTTGGGTCATCTCACATATTACTTGGGAATTGAGGTACGTCAAAGCGAAAAAGGAATCGAGCTTGGTCAATGTGGGTATGCAAAGAAGATACTACAATCAGCAGGTATGCTAGACTGTAACCCAACAAAGACCCCGATGGATCCAAAGTTTGCTCTATCAAAAGATGAAGGTGGCACTTCGGTGAATGCTACAAACTACCGACGTCTAGTCGGATGTCTGAGGTACCTTGTTAATACCAGACCGGATATTGCCTTTTCTGTTGGAGTTACAAGCAGGTACATGAACTCCCCTAAAGAAAGTCATTTGCGAGCTGTGAAACACATACTGAGATATGTGAAAGGAACGTTAAAGCTTGGCCTGAACTACAAAAGAGGTGGTGACGCAATGTTGATCGGGTATAGTGACAGCAGTCACGGGATGGATATAGATGATCGGAAAGGCACCACAGGTACTGTGTTTTATTACTCAAACAACCTGATTAGTTGGTCATCACATAAACAAAACACGGTGGCGTTATCTTCTTGTGAGGCGGAGTTCATGGCAGCTGCAGCTGCAGCATGTCAAGCCGTATGGTTGAAGAATCTCCTTAAAGACTTGACGGGTCGGGAAGGCTCGTGTGTGAAGCTGTATGTTGACAACAAGTCTGCAATTGCTCTTATGAAGAATCCGGTATCTCACGGACGAAGCAAACATATCGACACCAAATACCATTTTATTAGGGAATGTATTGAGAAGGAGCTGATTCGAGTTGAACATGTAAGCGGAGAAGAACAGTTAGCTGATGTTTTGACAAAGGCCTTGCATCGAATCAAGTTCACAGAGATGAGGAGCTTACTTGGAATGGTGAGTTTAGGACACAAGAATTAGGGGGGAAAATGTTAACGGTAATTCTTAGTCAAGGAGTTGACCGATTTGTGTGGAAGTACACCGTTGGAGAATTGCAAATGGTTAGGAAATTATGGGCAGATGGCTTCTCGTTAGTGGCCATATTTTAGGAGTTTCTGTTATGTTATTTTTAGTTTAAATAAGTCATGTTATCACTTTGTTTTTCTTGTAAGTTCTTTTTTCTGCTCTTGAGAAATAAACACAGAGAATTTGCCCCATATACTGCAACTTTTATTTCTGTTTATTTCCTTTGGTTATTATCTATCCATACTCTGATCACCAACAAGTTTAATATATCCCTTGCGTCTATAACTTGTGAGGTTATCTGGGTTCTTAAAATCCTTGCCGATATAAATTGAATATACCAAATTCTTGTAAACATTTACTGTGATAACAAAGCAGCAATTCAAATTGCTGCAAACCTAGTTTTATATGATAGAACCAAACGAATTAATCACTATGGTAGTTATTAAGTTGTTGAAATAGAATCTGCAAACAATCCAACTGATATATTCTGTAAGAGTTTGCTCATTGGGCAACAAAAACACATATGTGAAAAATTAAGTACGTTTATTTATTTCATAATTAGATTGAGGGGGGAATGTTAAGAATACAATCTAAGTATGAAACAATCACTTTAAGGGGTCCAAATGTTCTTTATGATTTATACATGGTATGTTTTTCAAGTATTGAATATCTTTTGAATGAAAGGAAAAGATCAGCTCTACATTTTTTTAATGGAGCTTCTCAATGGGTTCTTTGGAATGTCTCCCTAATCACCTGTCAATCTTTTGTTTCTCCCATTTCTGATCAAGGGACTGGACACTAGTGTTATATAAGGTCAACTCAATGGTTATAGAGTACATACAACAAATCATCATCATCTTCTTCAAAGGTTGAGGTTTGCAGTTGTGTCTTCATCTTCTTATTCTTGGGCTCTAAGGAATCATTATTCTTGAGTGAAGAACACCAATTCTTTGTCTTAGTTTGTTGCCACCTGCTTTGCATTTGGTACTTATTTGAAGCATTTATTTGTAACATTTAGCATTTCTTCAAGTTCATATAAGTGCTAATCAAATATTATTTTCTTATATTTCTGATTTTGGAAACAATTAGCAATTAAATAGATATGTTGCTTCAATTTAGTTTCATGTTAGATTGTAAAGCAGTTAGACCACCCGCTTCGGTGGCGAACTTGTCTGGCTGGTTTCAGCGGGTTTCAGCCGGTTCACAAACAGCACCATCGCCCCATTGCTGGTTCAAGAGTCTTTGGCCCCAGGCTGGTTCCAAGAACAACTCTGGTTCCAATTTTTTTCTTTTTCCTTCTCTTCTCTTTTTTTCTCTCTCTTAATTAATATATATTTTTTTTATTAATATTTAATATGAGTAGATGTGGAAGTTTGTGAGTCAGAGAGAGTTGGAGGTGGAAGATGATGTGGATGCTGATGTGGCAGTGGGTTAGAGAGGGTAAATATAAGTTGGATGATGATGGTCTTACAACTTCAATATAAACTAATACGTAGAAAAACATATAATAATCGTAACAATTTGCCTTTAACAAACATAAGTATAAAAAACTGACAGGTATATAGTATATCTGATTCTTACAAGGCCATATATTCCTAATGCAGTTCTTATAATCATAATTAAGTCAGTTTATGCATTTGAAACTTGCCCTTAATTGTAATGAAATTAAAAAAAAAAGGTAATTTTTTTATTATAACACAAGAACCTTTGTTGATCTTGATTTAAGTGAGAATGAAAACCATGTCTAGTAAATTTGTTACGAGAGTATCAGAGTATCCTTCTTTGTGGGTCCTTTAATTTGGTCTTGGAAGAGCAAAAAAGAAAAAAAAAACTAAGTTAACTTTAATACGTGGATCTTCCATAAAAGTACAATTCAAAGTTTTAATAGTTGTAAACCCAATGGGTCTGAGTGACTTTAGACCCATCAGTCTAATTGAGTGTATTACAAGATCATTGCAAAAATATTGGCAGAGAGGTTGAAGAGAGTTATACCGAAACTGATAGATAATATCCAAACAGCTTTCATTTCGGGCAAAAACATTTTGGATGGAGCGTTGATTGCAAATAAGACTGTTAATTTCATCAAAAATCAAAGGATGTGGAGCATGATTTTTAAGATTGACTGTGACAAGGCGTATGATAATGTAAATTGGGGCTTCTTACTACAAACAATGGAGTCTATGAGCTTCGGGGAGAAATGGAGAGATTGGATCAAAGCATGCCTACACTCGGCTTCGGTCTCTGTCTTGGTCAATGGATCTCCAATGGGAGAATTTCACATGGAGAAACGATTGAGGCAAGGTGACCTGCTAGCTCCGTTCCTTTTCCTTTTAGTGGCAGAAGGTTTTAACACGCTTATGAAGGAATCGATAGATAAAGGGAAATTCACCGGAATCGAAATTGGAAGAAGAGAGAAACTGGAGTTGTCACATCTTCAGTACGCAGACGATGTTATCATTTTTGGTAAATGGGGAACCTGAAAAACCTAATGCAAATCTTGAAGTGCTTTCAGCAATTGTCCGACCTAAAAATAAATCTTGTTAAAAGTTCGCTTTATGGAGTGGGAGTTAATAATGCCGAAGTGGAAGAGTGGGCTCGTTCTATTGGGTTCAAAGCCGGAAATCTTCCGTTTAATTATTTGGGGGTACCGGTTGGAGCCGATATGAACAGGGCGGAGAATTGGAAGAGTGCGGTGGATAAAGTACAAACGAAGCTGTCACATAGAAGAGCAAGTTTGGTGTCGTTTGGCGGTCGACTCACATTGGTAAAATCAATCCTTGGTAGTTTACCGTTGTATTTATTTTCCTTGTTTCGTGCCCCAAAGAGTGTGATTCATATTCTAGAGCGTGTGAGGAAAAACTTCTTTTGTGGAAAAGGGGGATATGTGGTTCTGGTAACTATATCAATTGGGTCACATGGGATCAAACATTAAACACTTTTGGGAATGGGGGGCTAAATATTGGTGGTCTTTTTGCTTCTAATTTGGGCTTATTAGGGAAGTGGTGGTGGAGGTGGTATAATGAAGGAGACACTTTGTGGCGTAGATTCATTAAATGTATATATGGGGAAATGGGGGTGGGGGGTAGGGGAAAGCGGGTTTAAGTGGAAAAATTCGGTTTGGGGTAATATAATCACGGTGGGGTCAATTCTAGAGGGGAAAGGGATTAGATTTACCGATTCCTTCAAAAAATCATTAGGTGATGGGTTATCTATTAAGTTTTGGAAAGATAGATGGGTTGGGGAGGGTACTTTAGAATTGAGGTTCCCTAAACTTTATCGGTTAGAATTGAATCAAGAAGGTTTGGTAGGAGAGAAGGGGGAGTGGAGAGATGGTGTTTGGGCTTGGAATTGGAGTTGGAGAAGGGGTCCAAGAGGTAGGGAGATTGGGGAGTTAGAGGAGTTATATTGGTTGTTGAGGGACATTGCGCCAGTTAGGGAAGCTAGGGATAAAGTGGTGTGGACCTTGTCGGGAGATGGGATCTTTTCAGTTAAAGTATTGAGGAGTAATATTGATGGGGTAGTTCTTTCAGTTCCATCGAGTTCCATAGAAACTTGGTGGAATAAATTAGTACTTAGTAAAGTGAATATATTTATTTGGAGGGTTAGATTGGGAAGACTTCCAGTTCGGACTTTCTTGGATTCTTTGCAGGTGGATTTACCATCAATTTTGTGTCTTACTTGTGAAGATGAGATCGAATCGGTGGATTAAGCGCTTTGGAGTTGCAGGAAAACACCGGAGATTCTCGGGGCTGTTTTCAAATAGTGGAATGAAGATTTGGTGCAGATTAATTCACTTCTTAATCTCGTGGCAGTAAATGGGTCGGAGTGGCAAACCATAGTGTGGATCGCGTTATATTTTATCTGGTCCAAAAGAAATCAGCTAGTTTTTCGTCAATGCAATAATCCATGGAGTGATGTTTTCTTTGAAATTCAGTATAAGAGCTTTTATTGGATCGATGGAAGACTCGGGAAGAAAAAACTAGACTGATCATCATGGTTAGTTTGTCCAGTTAACTCGTCGAGATGCAGACAGTGATGTAGGCTGTTTTTAGTTTTGCGATACTGTTTTTTTGGTACCATGTTCGCTCTCTTCAGCACTGTTTTTAGTCTTGCAGGGCTATGTGTAATGCTAGTTTTTGTTGGCTAGGTGCAGTAATTTGCACCTCTTCAACACTGTTTTTAGTTTTGCGATACTGTTTTTTTTGGTACATGCAACTTTTTCATAAAAAGTTGCATTTTCTTACAAAAAAGTTGCATTAGGTCTAATGCAACTTCACCTAACGCAGCCCTTGTTAAAATGTTGCTTTAGGCATAATGCAACCTTTACAAAGAATAATGCAACATTTTACGAGGGTTGCATTAGCTTTGTTTTGTTGTAGTGTTGCTTTGTTTTTCAAAAAAAAAGTTTTGATAGTTGTAAAAGAAGTCGGAAGTAGGTATATATTATTTGTATATATGTTTAGTAAAATAATTAATAGCTGAAGCTTGAATAGAGTAAAATGACAATAATTAAAATAGGAGGAATTATAAAATAATTAAAAATGGAATTTAGATAATCTAATATATAAAAAACTTCAAACTAGTTCTAAAAGTTATTTTAAAGAGCTATTTATTTTAAAATTTTTATTTATATAAAACATTTATTATCCAAACAACACCTACATCTTTTTATTTTAATTTTAAGCTACCAAATTTAAAAAGCTATGTACCTTGTTAAAGTCATTTACCAATTTGAAGGAATGGGTCAAAAATCCATGAGTCTAAAATGGTGGGGCTTTGATCTGAAGGAGAATATGGAGCTTGGGCAGTTACGGAATTGGGGACTCTTGATTGGGATAAAAGGAAGGACTCTTAAAGCTTTTAAAGGGGTGATCTACATCTATTTATGGCTCATGTGGAAACATAGAAATGGGAAGATTTTCAAGGATGCAAGCACACATAAGGAGAAGCTAATCAGCAGTGAAGTCCAAGCCTTGTCCTATTATTGGTTTAATGCAAGATGGCCAAATTGTAATTTAAAAAATAGGTGGTCTGAATGGTTATTGTGTCCAGCTTCTTGCTTGTAATTTGGTTCTCTGTGTTGGGCTTCTAGTAACTTGCTAGAGCCTTTTAATAAAATTGCTTGCCGTTTTCCAAAAAAAAAATGTTTTTCTCATCCGAATTTTCTTAAAAGTTAAAAATTATTCATTTTAATTATGTAAAAATGTATAGAAATTAAAAAATCACTTTAATGCTAATATGTATTTATTGCTAATTTAATGTAATAATGATTCTGTCACGAGATAGCCTCATAATTTACCTATATATATACACATTTAAAGGTTGAACTATATGATAAATTGAAATACTAAAGAATATGGCATCCATTATGTTATATATTTCTATTCTGCTCTTACTCACAGCTGTAGGTAAATTTTACGTTGTTAATGCTTATAGATCGCTTAATCGATACGATTGTAATAAAACACAAGTTTTTTGATTGATTGATATATGATTCTTTAGGAACCGAGATGGTGACTGGTAACATGTGCTATGAGTATTGGCGTTATGATCACTGTGATGACATTGTATGCAATCGTGATTGCAAGGCTAAACGAGTGCGTTTTGGCAAGGGTCGATGCTTTTCGGACGATATTTGCAAATGTATCTATCCATGTTAAAGATCTTTAATTGATTTTCGTACACAAGTTTTCTTACGTAATTCAACTCTAATTATATATATATATATATATATATATATATATATATATATATATATATATATATATATATAATCAATAAAGAAACATGCCTTAAACAAAGAACCTAAATAACCAATCTAGACCATTTAATCATCAAAATCAATGGATTAAATTTTATGGAGTTAATTTTGTAATTATTTGAATGTTATATATGATAATTGAATGTGTGAGAGACAAACATGAATAATCGGATCACGGTATTCTTAAAAGAAAGTATATGTTTTTGTCATCAGATTTTTCTTAAAAGTTAAAAAATATTCATTTTAATTATGTAAAAATGTATAGAAATTAAAAAATCACTTTAATGCGAATATGTATTTATTGCTAATTTAATGAAATAATGATTCTGTCATGAGATAGCCTCATAATTTACCTATATATATACATATTCAAAGTTTGAACTATATGATAAATTGAAATACTGTTGTAGGTAAGTTTTACATTGATAATGCTTATAGTTCCTTTAATCGATACGATTGTGATAAAAAACGACAAGTTTCTTGATCGATTGATATATGATTCTTTAGGAACCAAGATGGTGGTCGGTGACATGTGTGAGGACATTGGAATTATGATCACTGCGATGCACTGCATGCAATCGTGATTGCAAGGCTGAAAGAGGGGTCCTTGCCAAAGGCCTATGCATTTTGGTTGATACTTACACATGTATCTTTCCATGTTAGAGATCTTCAATTCCATTCTCGTACACAAGCTTAAGCTTTGTTATGCATTTCATCTCTAATTTTGAAAATACATATAATATTAAAAAGATCGAGCTTGCTTTATTTGCATAAGTTTTCATGTAATAAATGCCATGATTTTAGATTAATTATAATGCAAATGAAACGTAAAATACAACGAAACAAAGCCAGATATACTTGAGTGATTCAATTTCTCAAACCAATGTCCAACTTTTGTTTTGCAACTGGCTTTTGAATATTAGCATCGTATTATGTCTTCTTCTCGTCCTTATTTTAGTAAATTTTAATATATCTTTTCACTCTTCATCTTTCAACCACTTTTTTTGAACTTTTTTTAAATATAAATACTTAATAACTTAAATAAATAACTGATTCAAATAAAATGAATATAAATGAGTAAAAAACATACATAATACAAATACTTAAAAAATAATAAAAATATATAAGTACTAGTTGTCAACGTGGGGGTACTGGAGTTCTTGCAATATATTCAATCTAAGCGAAGTTTGTTAAGAGTTTCTCGGTTTGTAATTAATTCACAGCTTTTAGTTTCGTATTGTTGGCTATCGCGAAATATCGTCTTCGTCATAGCTACATATCGCCGACTTTGATTATTCTCATTTTGAGCTTTTCCACACTTAAAACCTTAGAAAGAGTCCCATTACTTATAAGGGTATGGTGAACTATATCTTTTATGATCAATCTGTGTACCCTTTATCTTGATGGGAAGGAATTCGCGATTGACGGGTTGAATTCATTGAAAGATTTGCATCTTTTTTGCGGTGACCGTTACTATTATGTAATATTATTCATACATGTGTTTCATGATTCATGTATATTATGTTACTATTATGCTATAAATTTGATTATAAGGTACAATTATTACCTTAATTCGTGGTTTATTAAGTAGGTTAAGAATATATACATGGTGGCTTTTGTTAATTTTGATGTTACTGTTTTTAGTATCAAATATCTATCTAGTCTGCAGTTAATGAACAAATTGTTATACTACACAAGCCTGCCTTGTTGATATGGTTTTACTTTTTTACACTGGTATTTCTTTTGATTGCTACTAGAAGATTAAGTATAATTCTTCACTTCTTTTTCCTGATAAGTATTTGTTATCAGTTAAAGCTGCAATGGCCTGTAATGGTGGAAAGGAGCCATTGTTAAGAAGAGAAAATGAACCCAGACCCTAGAATGATTGTATGGTCTAACGAAAAGTAGAAATCTGTGACGTTGTAGAAGTTCCCCCATGGTGGAACTCATTCTTCAAGAATCTAACATGGACCGATTTCTTGATGAGGAAGATGAGAGTGTGAAGGGAGATGAAATCGCTCTGTAAAAGGACCAAACTTGTAAAGATAAGTGAGCAAAAAGACAAAAATGCCCCCGCACTAAAGGACAGCTAACATCCTTTTTTGATGTTTGTTAGTAAAAATGACCATTTCAGTAACAAAATGTTAACCACATGGACCTCTGGCGTAATTTATACTTATAAAGGACCAAACCAGCAATTTCGTGCAAATCACAAAAACCATTTCGGTAATTTACTCTAAAAATAAAAATAAAATGAAAAGCTTCATAGTAAACATTACTCATTTACTTTTGTCTCATTTATTTAAAAAAAAAACTTAAGATTCATTCTTAATGCTTAGAATATAATTAGATTTTACCGAGCTTGTAATTTGGAAATGTAACTAAATCAAGTATCAAACATTCCATACTTAGAGATATGTGTTTGTAATTGGACTTCTTTTTAAAAGTTAGAATGTATTCACTTTAATTGTGTACAAATCTATAAAAAAGTAAAAAATCACTTTAATGCGAAAATGAATTTATTGCGATTTTAATGAGATAGTGATTGTGTCACAAGATAGCCTCATTTTTTACCTATATATATTCAAAGGTTGAACCATATGACAAATTGAAAAACTATAAAGTATGGCATCTATTAAGCTATATGTTTGTATTCTACTCCTACTTACAGTTGCAGGTAAATTTTACGTTGCTAATGCTTATTTAATCGATACGATTGTGATTAAAAAACGATACAAAAGTTTCTTGATCGATTGATATATAATTCTTTAGGGACCGAGATGATGATTGGTGAAGCATGTGAGGAAACTTGGGAATATGATCAATGCGATGAGATTGTATGCAATCTTAGTTGCAAGGCTAAAAGAGGGCGTTTTGGCAAGGGCAGATGCATTTTGATCGATACTTGTAAATGTACCTATCCATGTTAGAGATCTTTAATTCCATTTTAGTACATAAGTTTTGTTAGACATTTCATCTCTAATTTTGAGAAAAATACATATCTATATTACATTATAAATAATTTAACTTTCTCTCTTTTAAATTTTTTTAAGACTACTTAATTTTAAGTAGTACAAGTTTTTATGCTTAAGATACAAACACTTAAAGCAATAGCCTAACCAATCATTCCATTATTTATCGCAACTAATTTAAGACAACCATTACTTTAATAAATCATTAAACATCACAATAACTATTTAATTATCTAATTTGACTAAATTACTTACATCAATACAATTTTAAAGCTATAGTATATTTTTCTCTAATTATTTATAGTAATATATTTTAATGTTGTTAAAAACTTTTTTAACAACAAATAAAATGGTTGATTGTAAAAAAGTAAAGAAATTAGAAAAAAGAGACAAAACATGGATAGGTTGACTAACAGCGCATTTAACACATATCATACCCTATTTTTAAAATCAAACATGTTATTGAGCATAAACTATTGTCATCGCCGCCGCATTACGCGGGTGCAATGTTAGTAGTATTAAAAAGATGGAGTTTGTTTTTCATTTGCATACGTTTTCATGTAATAAATGCCATGATTTTAGATTTATTTTAATGTAAATGTAAATAGAACGTAAATATAACGAAACAAAACCAGATTTCAGTGGTTCAACTTCTTAAACGACATCCATAAAAAAAACATACTTTTAGTTTTTTCCCATATTAATGTCATATTATATTTTTCTTCGTTCTTATTTTATTTATTTAAAAATAAAACACGTCTTTTCTCTGTCCATCTTTCAGCCACTTTTTATTTTAAATACAGATACCTATTAATTTAAATAAATAAATAATTAAAATAGAATAAATATAATTAATAAAAAAGGTACATAGTACATATACATAAAAGGTAAATAAAAAAAAATACAAGTACCTAGTTGTCAACGTGGGTTACTGGAGTTCCTGCAATATATTCACGAATCTAAGCAAAGTATGGAATATGCTTTATGCATACATTATGTTTCTAACTTATTTTTACATGTTCATGTGCGTGTAGAGTTTTGTCCTTTGTGTCAACATTGCTTAAGAATAACAAATTATCATTTCACCGGCCAAATGCAGAAATGCTTAAAGTAAATTTTCTCTCTTTTGTTAAAACGAGCTTTCACCTTCATCATTGAAAACAAGGAATGTGGATTGTACCGTATATGCGTTAAAGAAAATGTCCTGTTTCATCGATGAAGATGAACTTGATGTGAAGAGGGAGATGATGAAGATGAAGAAAGATTTACATGAAGAAGATTAGAATGCAAGAGAGTAAAAAGAGGGAGTATTTGTGTGAAAAAATGTAGAAAGTATATCTTATATTGGGGAAAGAAGAAAAAAAGATATATATATATATATATATATATATATATATATATATATATATATATATATATATATATATATATATATAACCCGTTGGAAATGGTAAAAAAGTGGGGTGATGAGAAAACGTTTGAGGCTGGTAGGGGTGAAAGGCTTGAAGACTTGGATTTTCATGTGGTCCGACATAATAAATAGACGTTGAAGCTGAAAACAATTAGCCATGCAAGTCATCCTCTATAATTGGGTGACTACACCATATCATCTTAGGGTATATTTGACATAAATAATTGGTATAGGCAGAATTTAAAACAATTAGCTAAAAGATAAAACATTTATTTGTATATATGTGTATGAGAGAATAAATAGACGTTGAAGCTGAAAAGTTAACATATTAATTATTAAATTAGATTTAATTGTCAATTTGTTCTTTAACTATCCTAATTTTCTGATTTGGCTTTTATTAACTTTAAAAGTGACCAAGATGTTAAAAATCCATTTTGTCACCTAATTGGTCCTTTCGTTAGTTGACCCTTAGTCCTCTCCGTTAGGTAAAATAAGGATTTTACCCTTATTTTTAGAATTTATACATCAAAACTAAATTAATAATATTTATTACACATCCCATATTTTCTTTAGAGTTTATAGGTTGACATCTCGGTGGGGATAGGAGTAATAGGTTAAAGAAAGACATCATTTCTCTGTACTGCCACCGCATATTGCCGGACACAACCACCACTACCACTCCACTCTCTGTTTCTCTCGTGGTAAGATCTACACTTCTCTCTCTCATCTCTATGTTTCTCTCACAGTGTAACCACCACACCGCTGCCTCGTCTCTCTCTCTCTCTCTCATGATGAAAGCACCATCGTCGCCTCCTTCTTACAGATCTAGGGTGTTTACATGATTTTTATATAAATCTTGAATTGTGACACAATTTGAGTAAAGATCTAGGGTTTGTGTTGCACATAGGCGTTGATTGTGGTTAGGGTTTTTTATGGTGTCGATGGTGGGGATTTCTGTGGTGGCGGTGGTAGGGTTTTCGAACATATATAAATGGTATCATCATTCCTGTTGTGTTCTCCGCATAAATGGTGTGGCGAGGCGGTTGATAATCCGCTAGTACATAGCGGGGGTGATGGTTGAAAGGTGTGGTGGTTGCGGAGTGCGAGAGATAGAAAGATTCGACGATATATAAAAAGGAATCATGGTCACTTCTACGGTGGGCGGTGGGCGGTTGGCGGTGGAGGTGGAGGTGGAGGTGGAGGTGGCGGCGGCGACAGTGCTCAAGGGTGGTGGGGCAGTGGTGGGGAGGGTGAAAGATAGAGAGACGAGTGAGTAAGATAGGGTAGAGAGAGTTTGTTTGTGTAGAGAGATGGAGATAGAGAGGGAGAAAGTGTAGTCTATTTGTGATAGTGAGAGAATATATCTATATTTATTAACTCTTATATAAAAAATATAAAATATTATTAAAAAATAATTAAAAATTTTAAAAATGGTAAAAAAACATAAATACCATTAACTTAACAGAGTTGACTAACGGTCAACTAACAAAAGTTTCATTTTGATCACTTTTAAAATTAAATAACTAAATCGAAAGAAATAGAATAATTAAAGGATCTAATTGACAATTAACTCTAAAAATATAACTAGAAAAAGGTTAAATAATAAAAATAAGAGTTGGTTTTTTTTTGTACTTCTACATATTAATAGCTCAAAAGAGCTTCTAAATACTACTTCAATTAGTCTTTTGTTTAAAGTGTTATTTTTTTAAAAATAAATATTTACAGCCCTACATCCATGTATATTCAACATATAAAGATGACTTCAGAAAAGAAAAAAAAGGAAAACGAAAAACTTCATACTACACAAGTACACATAACACATTACTTATTTACTTTGTGTCATTTTTTTTTATTAAAAAGCCTTAAGCTTCCTTCTTAGTATCTGTACTATCACAAAAGTTATACTCCGTATATAATAACCTCACGTTACGAAGGGTTTTAAAAGACGCTTTTATATGTAAAAGTAATTTTCTTATTTTACTATAACTGCTAGCCAACACCCTAATCTTGTACTCTCGATCATTTTTTATGAATCTATCACCAATTGACCACCGTCAATTCCATCTAAACTATCTAATTATTTTGATGAAAATTTTACATAACATTACTTTAGCTTTTATATAAAAATGTTAAAGTTACTGTTATTTGTTATTTTACGTTAAAAAATTGTTATAATAGTATGAAATTATTAATTTTTGGTTTCAGACTGACTTATTATTAATTTAATCATAAAAAAGAAATAAAATATCATGATATCTCTTCTTTTTCTTTTCTTGAAAGGAGATCAAGTTTTCACCTGGTGATTTTTGAAGTCAATTGGATGTGAAAATAAAATATTAATTAAATTTTAGTTATCAAACATGTTGTTAGTTGCTTTTTTTTAAGAAAAGAATAAAAGAAAAACATGTTGATAGGTAGGATAAAAAGCTTTATAAATTATGATATTATGTAGTCTATACACGTGGTTGATGGGTTAAAAGTCAAAACATGTGTTTAAAAAAGTTAAATTGTGTAAAAATGGAAGGTGGAATCGAACACCCTTATTAAACACATTGTAAAGTTATCTTTTATCCGACGTAACCATTCATGTTTGATCTATTGGATGTAAAGCCAAAACATGAGATGTTAGTTGCGTGAATCAAAAGATAAAAGAGGGTTGTTTCATGCATGGTGTACAAAAATTCACATATGTTTAAAAAATGTTGGCTTAACTAAATCCTTAATCGGGCTGACCAGAATCCAAATAAGGATATGAAAATCAACCTCAAACGTAGTGGAGCTTTTCCTCGACCTTGTGAAGATTTTTTTTTCTCTTTGTTGGTTGCATCAGTTGTACTTGACTTTTTCGAACTTACCGAAGAGAGGTCTCATGCTACCAGTGAACGGCTACCGAACCACCATAGGTAACCAATCTAGGTTCCATTGTTCCAAGTACATCAAACGCAGCAAGTACTTTAGGAATTTGGAGATTTCAAGCCCCACGAGTGAGTTGCCCCTTCGCTACTCCTTCAAATGTTATTTAAAGATAAAACATTTACAAAAATACGGTTGCTCACAAAAACAAAATACGGTTGCTTTGTCATCGTGTGAAGCAGAATTCATGGCAGCATCATCTGCTGTTTGTCAAGCACTGTGGTTGAGAGGGTTGTTGGCTGATTTTACTAGCTCAAAAGCTAAATGTGTGAAGCTCTTCGTTGACAACAAGTCAACTATTGCACTGATGAAGAATCCCGTTTTTCACGGAAGAAGCAAGCATATAGATATACAATACCATTTCCTCCGTGAATACATTGAGAAAGGGTCCATACTGGTAGAACATGTGAGTGGAGAAGAACAAAGGGCAGACATTTTGACTAAGGCACTGAGTCGGATAAAATTTCAGGAGATGCGAGACTATCTAGGAGTCAAGAACCTGGAAGATCAAGCTCAGAATTAAGGGGGAAAATGTTGTGTTAATTCTGACGTGGCTTCTTCTGTTGACTACTTTAGTTTTAAAAGTAGTGGGTTTAGTAGGAAGTTAATATTTTAAGTAGTGTTTCCAAGTTTTATGGATAGTGGAGTAATGGTTTATTGTTGCTTTTAAGTACTTATTTGTTTTCTGTTTTCATAGATGATGTAACTGAGCATTTCTTTTGTTTCAATCAAAGTCATAGCAACAAGTATTTATATCCAAATTCTGATCTCTTAAAAGTCATCTTTTATTCTTTATCTTGGTGTGTTAGTGTGGTCCCTGTGATCTGATTCCAACAAAGAAAAGTATGTAAGAATGGAAGGTTATGATTCCATTACTCGTAAGAAGGCTATTTATATACAAAGGAAAGAAGCTAACAGACAAACTAACTAACTTCTAACAATAATAATTAACTAACTATTTATAACTCAACATCCTCCCCTCAAGATGGAGCTTGATGAATATCACGAAGATTCATCTTGGATAATAAAATCTGAAATTGAGGACCAACCAAGCCTTTTGTGAAGATATCAGCCAACTGTTTGGTAGTATGAATGTGCTTCGGGACAACAAATCCAAGCTTATATTGATCTCGAACAAGATGACAATCAATATCCAAGTGCTTTGTTCTCTCATGAAAAATTGAATTTTCTGTTATATGTATTGCTGATTTATTATCACACCACAAATCAATTGGTATTTTGAACTTGACCTTCAAATCTCTAAGAATATAACTGATCCATAAAAGCTCACATACAGTTGCTGCAAGGCTTCTATATTCAGCTTCACATGAAGATTTCGAGACAGTTTTCTGTTTCTTTGTTTTCCAAGAAACAAGAGATGAACCCAGAAAAATACAATAGCCAGTCAATGATCTCCTAGTATCTTTACATGTTGCCCAATCAGCATCACTGTAAGCTGTTATTGTATTCAGATTAGAATTCTTGTAAAAGAAAATACCTTTTGAAGGACAACCTTTCAAGTACTTTAGCACATGAATTGCAGCCTTCCAATGTGCTTCGCTGGGATTGTGTAAAAATTGACTTAATTGTTGAACAGCATAACTAATATCAGGCCTCATAAAATTCATAATGCAGTTGAATGTTTTTGTCAACTGGTGTTGAAACTGGTTTTACTCCAGTGAGACCAGCATCAGAAAGGATATCAAGTACATATTTTCGTTGGTTTACATACAGTCCTTCTGATGTTCGAAGCAATTCAATACCTAGGAAGTAACTTGCTTGTCCCAAGTCTTTGATTGTGAATGCTTCATTCAACATCTGTTTAACTTCTGTAATACAATCTTAATTTGGACCAGTTATGAGAACATCATCTACATACACTACTAAGGCAACAAAATTTTTGTCTTCTCCCTTAGTAAACAGACAGTGATCGTGTGAAAACTGCACAAATCAAAAGTGAAGAAGTTTATTACGAAATTTAATGTTCCATTGTCGACTTGCTTGTTTCAAGCCATACAATGACTTGTTCAGTTTACAAACTTAACCTTCCTTTGCTTTATTATAACCTTGTGGTGGTGTGAGATACACTTCCTCATCCAAATATCCATGAAGAAATGCATTATTAATGTCCAACTGATGTAAAAACCAGTTGTTTGAAGTAGATAATGCTAACAATATCCTGATAGTGACTACCTTAGCAACAGGAGAAAAACTATCAAGATAATCAATCCCAAACCTTTGATTATATCCCTTGGCTACTAATCGTGCTTTATATCTTTTAACAGTTCCATCAGGGTTCAATTTCACCTTATAAACCCACTTCGAACCAATCGGTTTCTTATCCTTTGGTAATGATACAATAGTCCAAGTATCATTTTCTTCTAATGGTTTGAGCTCTTTATCCATTGCCTTAACCCAATCAGTATCCTGACATGCTTGTTCGTAACAAGATGGTTCATTTAAAGAAGAAACTGAAGAAAGGAAACTCTTATGATGTTCTGTAAGAAGAGAAGATTGTATATATGGATAAGTAGGAGGTATATGTGGCGAAGTATATACCTTTGGTCTTTCTGAATTTACAGAATGCATAACATAATCTTGATGCCAAGATGGAGTTTTCCGAACTCTTTTCCCAGTTCTGCTAGTATCAACATGTTGATGATTATCTTGAATGACTTCTTCATCATCTAATTCTACCACATCAGGTAAATCATGATCATAATTGTCTTGAGGTATAAAATCTTGATGTTGAACTTGAAAGTCAACTTCCTCATTATCAGCAACAGGAAGAACATCAATTAAGGACCGTATATTGCTTGTTTCTTTGAAAGGAAAATGATCTTCATAAAAAACCACATCCCTTGACATGACAATATTTTTATCATGTAAATCATACAATTTGTATGCTTTTTGTCCTGGATTATAACCAAGAAAACAATACATTAATGCTCTAGATTCAAATTTTGTTTTGTGTGGTACAACGTTTGCTGCAAACGCTAAGCAACCAAACACTTTCACATTTGAATAAGAAGGACATTTACCATACACCTTCTCATAAGGAATTTTCCAATTAAGTCCCTTTGTTGGAATGATATTGATGATATATGTGGCCATTAGAATAGCATGTCCCCAAAAATGAATTGGCAATTGTGATTGTGCCATTAAAGCTCTTGCAACTTGTAGAATATGTTGGTGTTTTCTTTTCACTCTATCATTCTGTTGTGGACTGTATGGTACAGTTTTCTGATGTATAATACCCAAAGAAGAAAACAACCTTGAGCAATTATAATTGAAAATTTTAGTCCCATTGTCTGTTCTTATGGTTTTGACTGAAGTTTTGAAGTGATTGGATGTGTAGGCAAAGAAATTGGTTAAGGTTTGAAGAGTCTGTGTTTTATCTCGTAACAAGAAAGTCCAAGTTGCTCTAGAATAGTCATCAACTATAGTTAAAAAATAAGAGCAGCTTGTAATTGTTTTGCTCTTGTAAGGACCCCAAAGATCTACATGGATCAATTTAAAAACTTCATCTGTAGTTGACTCACTATTCAGAAATGGATCTCTGTGTTGCTTAATGGCAAGGTATGCAAGGTTCATTATTCGAAACATCCTTCATTGATACAAAATCCAAATGCCTCAATACATCAAAAGAAGAATGCCCCAATCTTTTATGCCAAACAGAGATATCACCAAAGTTATTCTTAACAATGTTACACTTCTCAACAGTCTCCTTATTCTGAGAAACATTACAAACAAGAAAATCAAGACTATTGTTATCAAGAACATATAGCTTCCCCATCAGTTTGCCTCTTGCCAGCATTTTTTCAGATTCCAGGTCCTGCAAAATGCAGTGTTCTGGATAAAATTTGAACACTATCTGTACAGAATCAGAAAGAGCTTGAACTGATAACAAATTGCATTTAAATTCAGGGACATGTAAGACTTCCTTTAACACCAGTCTTGAATTTAAAGTAACCAATCCTTTGTGAGTAACAGGTTTAATCGATCCATCAGGTAGGAATATAGGAGTATATCTGTTCAACTTATAAACCTTCTCAATACAAGATAAACTTGCACACATATGGGCTGTAGCTCCAGTATCAATAATCCAAACATTCTCATTAAACTTGCTATCTCGTAAGGAATTCAAAAGTGAGATATTCATACCTGCAAAGTCTCCAAAGTGAGAAAAATTTGCAAAGTGCTCAGCCTTCTGATTAGCCTTAACAAACTGGCTAAACTGCTGAAATAGCAGATCCATTGAATTATTAGCTTGTGTGTCTTGAGAAGATTCAGGAGTTTGTAAAGGATTGTCATCTTGATTAACCATATGTGCAGAGTAACCATTCTTCTTTTTATCCTTTAATTCTTTGTACCATTCAGGATAACCATGAATTTTGAAACATACATCTTTTGTATGTCCAGCAACTTTACAAAAATCACAATAGCGATCGTTACTTGACTTCGATTTTGAATCATATCTTGTCTTATTTTGAAATGATTTCTTGCTACTATTTTGACCAGTAGATTTAGCAAAAAGTGCAGTAATTTCAGTAGGAACAGAAAAATTGATTTGCACTTCTCTCTGTTTTTCAACACTCAAGGCCATAGAATAAGCCTTGTGCACAAATGGTAAAGGATCGAGAACAAGAATTTGATTCCTTAAACTATCATAATTGTCATTCAGTCCCATCAAAAATTGCATAAAACGAGTATGTTGGTGCATACATGGTCATACATTTAAAAGTGCACTCCTTGTTTTGATGATGATAAAAATATACACATGTGATACTATTGCTTATCAAAATTATTCATATGTTCATATCTATATTCTTAAACAAAATTAACAAGCCTCAAATTGATGATCAAGTGAAGTACAAACAAGTAAAAGACTTCAATTCAACAGGAAAAGAAGAAATCAAGATAAATCAACATTCACGGTCGATACCACGGTCGACCGTGAATCAACCGTCGTTGCTCAGCTCACAACTCTTAAATGTTGTTCTTCTTCAAGTCAACCGAACTCGTACTTAACAAGTGAAGATGATATCTTCAAAGCCGATGACGAAGATATCTACAAACAAGAGTTCGAATTATATGAGCTTACAAATAAAATAATTAAATTAGTTTATGTTTTTATAAAATTATTTTTATAAAAACTTTATAAAAATGACAAAGATTTTATAAAACTCAATTGTGTTGGTTGATTAAATCTAAGACTTCCTATTTTAAGCAAATAACAAACACAATCCTACTTTGAAACAATACACCACCATAATTAGCAAAGGAATCTCCCAAAGGGGTAAAATTCCAACATGCTTTGTGTATTGGTTTCCAAACTTCCATATATGTGTTTAAATTCAAACTTTAAGAGTATGGGATCAACCAACCTTTTGAACATATACTTTTCAGTTGATTTTTATGGTAAAAATGAGTTGAGTGTGGTTTTAAATAAAGTCCAACGTCTATATTGCAAAGAACAAGAAAGTTCAGGTACCTCACGGTTTTAGCCACGGTCGACCGTGGATCGACCGTGAGGGTACTAGACAGCTTTTGGACTTTTACCTTTTTCCTTATTTAAACCAACTCAAACCTCATTTTTTAGTATCTCTTGTACAAGCAAAAACACATAACATATATTCTTATCTTGTGAGCTCATATTATTTGATAATTCATCTATCATTTAAGATCAAGAATCAAGCAAGAGCAAAGCTTTCAAAGCTTAAACACTACATTATCTTTCTATATATTTTGTAATAGTGTAAGGATCAACTCTATCCTTTCAAATTAGAGTGAAGTAAGGATAATCTCTAGCCTTTAGAATTAGAGAGAAGTAAGGATCAACTCTAGCCTATAGAATTAGAGTGAAGCAAGGTTATCTTTACCTTACTTGCAAGTTTGAAGTGTTAATTCTTGCAAGTGAAAAAGAGAAGTGTAAAAGGTTTATCTCTACCTTCAAAGAGAGAAGCTAGTGGAGCAAACTCTTGGTGGGTGAGGCCAAGGAGTGGATGTAGTGCAAGTTTGTTAACATTTGCATGAACCACTATAAATCTCTTGTCTACTAATTGGTGATATCTCTCTACCCTTACTCTCTTTATTTCAAGTATATATATTTGTTGTGTTATAAACTTCAAGAAAAATATTTTTAACACAACTTACAAATCTTTATTTGTGAAAAATTGGTAAACTAAGTGAAATAACCTATTCACCCCCCCTCTAGGTTCCAACAGAGTAGATGAATTCAATTCTGCTAAAGCTTTTGCAGATCCACAAGTACAAGTAGGCAATTAAATAATGCAATTCAATTGATCCCATAGCTGTTTAAGTTTGGTATAGTATTTAGACAGAGATGAATCACCTTGATTAATCGAAGCTATTTGTCTCTGTAGTTGATATATCAACGAACCATTACTCTCGCCAAAATGCTCTTCCAAATCCAGCCATAACTCTCGTGCAGTAGTCGAGAACACAAAAGCCCCTATTATATCCTTTGAAATCGCATTCAGAAGCCAAAATCGTACCGTACAATCATTGCTAACCCAATCGTCAAGCTCAGTACCTTCATCTTCTGGTCTTTGTTTAGTGCCATCAATGAATCCTACTTTCTTTTTGGCTCCTAATGCAATCTGAATTGAGTACTTCCATTGCATGTAGTTTTTGTTTCCAGTCAATGGATTAGAAATAAGAAACATATTTGGATCATTGCTCTTCGAAGTTGATCTAGGATTAGAGTTATTATGATTAACATTGTTAATCGGAACTTCACTCATGGTGAATTCAATTTTGGTAAAGTAATCAGTGTAAATTTGCGGAATATATCGGATCAATGCTATGATACCATTTCAACACAGAATTGAAATGATAAGAAAAGTATGTAAGAATGGAAGGTTATGATTCCATTACTCGTAAGAAGGCTATTTATATACAAAGGAAAGAAGCTAACAGAGTTAACAAACTAACTAACTTCTAACAATAATAATTAACTAACTATTTATAACTCAACAGACCCTAATAAGAGAATTCCGGTTCGGGTTTGGTTAGTCGAGTTCGGGTATTTTTTACACCTCTACGCCTAATGACCCAAACGTTTACTTCAAATCCAAATGGACCCAGTTTTTAGACTTTGGGTCATTATTGCCACGCTACAAAACCAAAGCCTCAAACACTGAATCATAACAGAGAGAAATTAAATTGCTGGAGAAGAAAAAAAGATAAAATGATTAGCAAACTCTAATTGTGCGAGATATCCTTCTTTTACTGCAATTCCTGGTTCCCTATATCTAATACCTCCATGTCGGGTTAGTAGAAACAAATTGAAGAAAGAGAACACAGGTAGCATAAAAAGAATGATATTAGAACCTACCCTCACCAAGTTTCGATGAGCGAAATCAGATGAAGGAGTGCCAAAAGACAAAAACTGTGATCGCCTCCCCAGGTGTTGAGACTTGAAAAGAAGGAAGACCACCAAAAAAAAATAAAAAGTAATTACATCTTGTGTGCAAATGAGATAATCTATATCTTAGGAAATTATACGTATCTCTGAAAGTCTCACGATAAATTGGAAAGTATCTATACCAACTGATAGTATAGGACTATACAGTAATTAATAGTATGTTTGGTTGGACGGAAATGAATAACAAAGGAATTGAATAGACAAAGGAATTGAATGGTCAAAGGAATGGAATAGTTCATTACCATTCCATCCGCTTGTTCAGTTGTTTGTTGGGTTTCTCAAAATGGAATGAATAGTTAATGCAGTATGTTTGGTAAAGAGGAATAAACATTAGATTTAAATAAAAAAATAAATAATTAAAAAATAGATGTAACATACCCTAATTCTTAAATTTCATTCCATTCCATGATGGAATATGAGGAAAAACACCCCTCCCCCATGGAATGAAATTAAAGGAATCACATTCCTTACGGAATGGTTCATTCCATTCCTGCGTACTAAACAAAAGAATTTTTTCATTACATCGGAATGAGTTATTCCGTTCCATCTTTTAATCATCCATACCAAACACTGCCTAAGAGTTCAAAGAGTGGACATGGTTATTAGGTGTGGTGGAGGGATCAAATGCTAAACATAAAAGATACTCCACTCTGTAGCGCTGGTTGCGTCGTGACGTCGTGTGTAAATTTTACATGGAAGTTACTACGACCTTCAATGTTACGTAGTGGAGGAACAAGTGAGGCCCAAGAGATGTTTCGTTTTCTCTCAATATTTATTTATTTATTTTAATTTTGATTGAATATCGACTATCATGTAGCTAGGTCTAATGTTTATTACGAAAGAAAGTAATATTGAGTAATGAGATAAATGGTACCACTCTAATTTTGAGTCTAATGGAGGGATGAATTAGAAGATGGACAACTCATCTATATGCATGTTGGTTGTTTCACTTCCATAATAGATGAGTAGAGTGGCCTGCGCGCGTACGTCAAATTAATGGACCCACCAACATAATCGGCTCTTAATGCTCATTATTACACACCTTGATTATTTCTTAATTCTTAATACTGTATTTGCTTAATCTCTAATTATCATTATTAATTAAGTTGACATACTAACCAGAATTATCGCAAGTTGTCTACCTCTAAACTATGCTTCATAAGTTGCTGTAAACGCCCACTATATATGGTCAGTCATAAAATATGCTTTTTGTTGCCGATGTTATAAATGCGTTGAGCCTGAGTTTGATACTTATCTAGCGGTTTATTTAAGACTTTTTAAGCTCGAGCTCAACATAGCTTGTGTAAAACTCGTGATGTTTGGCTCGAGCTCAGATTGTTTTAAAAAGTTTGGACTCGGCTCGTTTAGACTCGTTTAAGCGTCACTCGTTTAGGCTCCGGAATTAATTTTAATTTCATCGAAAGATTATACATAAATATAAATATTGAAATATATAGAATATAAACTATATTATTTATAAAAGTGTTTAAGCTTGTGAGCTTAAATAAGACGACTGTGTGGCTCAAGCTTGAGCTTGTTAACACTTGCATCGTTTAAAGCTAGCTTGCTTACTTTATTGTCTATATTTGTTATTTATTTGATTGATCATATATATTAGGGCAAATTGCCGAAAAAGGTAACGTAATTATCCATTTTTTTCAATCAAGGTAACGTAAATTTTTTTTTGCCTAAAAAGGATTAAAAATTCAATTTCTAACAAAAAAGGGATCCGGTAACCGGATCAATAGGTTACCGGTTAAAACTCGTTGACGTGGCACCGAAATTTCTGATGTGGCATTTTCTAATAAATATCCACACACTCTCTCTCCCTTGTATCTCTCAAAATGGCACCACCACCACTCCAGATTCCGACCACCGCCACCACTAAACGGCACCACCACCACCACCGCTCAACGGCACCACCACCACCTCTTTTTCTCTCCTCTCTTTCTCTCTTCTCTTTCTCTCTTCTCTTTCTCTCCACCGCCACTATTCCACATAGCCACCATCACCACTCCACAGAGCCACCATCACCACCTTCGCTTCAAGATCGCTTCAAGATCTAGGTTTCACTACCGTCGCTTCAAGATTTGTTCAGATCTGTTCAAGATCTGTTCGTGATATGTGTTCGTATGTTTAGATCTGTTCAAGATATGTTTGATTCATGGCAGATATGTGAAACCACCACCGTAAAACCCCCAAAAGATCTGGGTTAGAGTCTCGATTTAGAGTTTTCACTTGAATCTGTGGTGTCTGTGTGTGTGTGTGTTTGTTGGCAGTGGTTGTTCATGACGGCGGCGGTTCATGGCGGCGGCGGTTCTCAGATCTTTCTCTCTCTGTTCTTCAGTTGTGTTCGTGTGTGAGAATATTTTTTCTCTCTCTGTTCTTCAGTTGTGTTCGATTTAGGGTTTTCACCTTGAATGTGTTTCAGATTTGGAGTTGAACACCAAGATTCAGATCTATTTATGTTTTTTGAGTTAGGGTTTTCAGATTCGATTTAGGGTTTTCTTGTTTGGGTTTGATTTTTAGATCTGTTTATGTATGTTCTTCAAGTTAGGGTTCACTGTGATGGTGGTTCACGGCGGCGGCGGTGGTGGTTCATGGCGGCGGTGGTGAACCTTCATATCTTCTTCAAGAACATGAATATATTAAACACAAACATTAAAAAAAAAACTTATTAAACACAAACATAAAAATCCTTTTTAAAAATTAATTAAAAAAAGTTAAAGACATTAAATAAATACATATTAAAAATTATATCCATTAGACTGACACGTGTATTGCCCATGTCAGCATAGACTAACATGTGTATTGTCCATGTCAGCATAGGGCATGAAATGGCATTGACTGGGCTGCCACGTGTGTTGCCACGTCATCGGTTACCTGCTGACTGGACAGTCAGCAGGTCTAGGAAGTCATTTTACCCTTTTTTGTCAAAAATTGAATTTTTAATCCTTTTTAGGCAAAAAAAAATTTACGTTACCTTGATTGAAAAAAATGGATAATTACGTTACCTTTTTCGGCAATTTGCCCTATATATTAACCGAAGATATTAATGTCATATACTATATATTGGATTAACTGAAGACTATATATATATACCAAGTAACCATAATCAACACGCAATAAGAAGTATAGTGTAGAACGTACTCTACCCTTAGAAAGCGTTTTTCGAAAGACCTTCGAGAGGTCTATTCTGATCGATTGTCTTTTAAACCATTATATGATTCGATCATATCAACGAATATACATTACCCGTTGTATATATGCCATTGTCATAACCTATCATCATTATATGTACTATTTATAAACTATATGTCATTCTCTACCATCATCAATTTAATAGTTCTTAAGTTTTAATCAATACTTCATCCTAACCATTCATCTTATCTTGATTAATTACATTCATTCAATTATAAACCTTTCAAAATAGATTAACATTCTCTAAAAATTGATTTAATTTTCTATTTAGTATGCACACCCATTTAAAAATAAATGAAAAATATATTTTAAATTTGTTACATATATTTGTGTTTGTGCCTTGTGGTAAGATATATTGGCTATTGTTGTTGGTTATTTTCTGTTATTAATTCAGGTCTAACCCTTCATTTCACTGCAGAAATCAACTAGCAATATATCCTTTATGAGATTGTGACATCTCAACTTATGATAAGGTGGACCATTATCAGACCATAAGTTTTTTCAACATGCATGTTAGGCAAATAACATATTACTATTGACAAACTAGAGTATGTACAAAACCAAATTAAGAGTGCTCTGAAACTAATTAAAAACAAGTATATATTGCTAAATTAAAATTAAGATTATAATAAAAATACATAGACTCTTAAACCAACACCAGGAATAGGTGATGACTCTTATTTTTTTTATAAGTGATGATACAAATGCATTTAAATCTAGTATCTTGCTAGATGTTCAACCTTAATTAGAGCATCCTCTATGGATGCTTAACGAGCAAAACTACAAAATCACGAGCCTTTAGCTCATTACCTCCATTGTTGTGTCTTATTATTGGTTCGTGAAGGTGCTTGCTCGTGTTGGTGATGACAAGCCTACATTCTAGTCATGTATTTTCTTTTTTCAATCTAGAATTTAGATAAATATTTGTATATGTAACCGGTAATATGTAGTCTTGATACATGTTATGACTGTAGCTGGTGGTTAATAAACGAGGCGCTAAAATTATTAGCCATTGATTCGCAATTAATTAAAGGGCATCTGGTTAGCAATGAAGGTCTATTTTACCCGGCATTACTTCGAAGTTCAGCCCATCGGGTCATTTTCTAGCCTATCTCTTATGTTCCCTCACCGGCCAAGCCAATCATATGCCATTCTACCATCAACGAAATTCGATCCTTGACACCATTTTGACGAATTAAGCTTATGACCATCATCACCATGGATGACTGAATAGATTTACAGATAGGACAATCATTGGGTTCAACATGAAATCTCCACCACCATTTTGCAAGTACATACTTGCGAGTTGCCAGTGGCAAGACCATGGCTCTTTAACATGGACTTGATGCATGAGAGTCAATTTTAATATTCAAAAGACAAACTTAATTTGGAATTCAAGAGGATTTTTTTTTTTTTTTTTTTGAATTTTCTCTAAAATTAGGGACTAATTCACTATAACCCTTTTTAAGATCAATTTGTTGGTGATCCAAATGAACTTTTAACTGACTTCAATTTTGGGTGAACAACCCAAATTAAGTAATTTTACAAAAAGGAATATATCATGACTATATATATTTGTTTATAGGGTTTCTGACTATAAATATCCATTTTGTGATGCCTTCAAACCAAAATTTCAGACCTTAAGTTTTCTTTTACGACTTTCTATTTCTCTCTTTCAAATCATACCAATAATATATAGGCTCAAATTATTAAAGACTTTTGAGGACAGAAATATGAATGAAAGAAACTCAAAATCAAGATCCTGTCAGTCAGGTATAAATCCATTGACCATATGCTTAAAGTCTTCTCATCATCTGACTGATCATGTATACCTAAGTTATTGGTAAAACTTTAAATTCAAGTCTAAGCTAAATCTCAGTGGTTTTCTGATTAGCAAGTGATTAGCTAGCTAGATAGAACAGTCACTCTATAAGAACTCTCATTTTCAATCAAGAAAACTTCCAACAACATATATAAATTTTACAACTTGAAGCTCTAGTTAAGTTATAACTAGAGCCTTCAACAATCGCCAGATTATTCTAATTATTGCTATATTGTAGGCGATAAATATACAATACATATATATATATATATATATATATATACACAATACCCGATATATATATATATATGTGTGTAATGATCATATATATAATCGATTAGCCCCACAAGTTATTGTCCATGGAGTTTCCTGTTGTGTTATCTTCACAAGTAAGATCAATCCTTGGAGGGCTAAGAAGCATCCCTTCAGCCATGTTTGCAAGCACATTAGGCATATCGAATATCATATCTTCATCAACAAACGCACCACCTCCAATCATCGGTGGTTCAACTGTAACCACCGATGATTGACCATGACTATGAGTGGTCAGAAAGGCATCCATTGCCGCTCCAGCTGCTGCCGCTGCACTGGCAGCAGCAGCCTGGATATCCTGTGGAGCAGATGAAGCTGGGACTGGCAATGAACATGCTGAATTAGGGAAATTAAGCTCAGCATCTTTACCTTTGAGTGCCAATGCCGCAACATCATAAGCCACCGCCGCCATTTCAGGTGTGGCGAACGTGCCAAGCCAAATACGATTAGGTGATTTCGGCTCTCGGATTTCAGATACCCATTTTCCGCTACTTCTTCTTTGTCTAACTCCCCGATATTTCAAGTGTTTCCCAGAACTCGAAGGAGAATACTTATCGTTTTTCGACATTCTTTTTCTATCCCAAATGATTGCATGAAAGTAAACAAGTGTGTTTTGGGATTTAGGATGAAGATGAAGATCATAACCGTAGCCATGCATATATATAGGGATCGATCGATGAAGATTCACGAATTAATTGTTTAATGTTTTGGAGTGTGGAAATTGCAAACCAGTAGGAGATGAACTGCGTTTTGTGAGGTTTTGAGGTGTAAGCCAAACTTTTCGATGGATGTAGTTGAAGAAGGCAGAAGGAGCAATATATGTCAATCCGATCGAGTCCAGTAAGTAGTTGATCGAAATTTTTTTATGGGTCAGTTTGTGACTTCAAAAGGTGTGATATGACGGTTGATACTCGATAGGCACTTGAAAAGTTTCATTTTACGACTCCCAAGTTTAATGGAATCGCATATGAGCCCTTGCAAATGCATCTTTCGCTTGAAAGACCATGGTTGCTAGTAATTGCTAATCTGTTCTCTTTTATTATGAAACATGTCAAATCGATAAATTATATATTTAATGCACTTTATATACTCATATATATCATATCACATGTGATCAATTTGGATTACAAAACGTATAAATAAAATCACCCTAAGATGATGTATATTATATTGATCGGGATTCAAAGTTATAGATTGTGATTCTCTTTATGTATTGTAATATTGTATTAATAAATATAGGGGATTATAGTGTAAATGTTAATTAGGGTTTGGCCCAACCATTATATGGATGGGCGTTTGTTTGTAAGTTTCAATATATAATGCGAATTTAATGTGTAATATCGGCTGCATCATTAATACCGACATGTTTAATAGTAGCGACACTGAATTGGACACATAAGAAGCCGTCGCTATTGGTTATGTCTTCGCTAATTATGTTATCGCTAATAGTATCAAGAAATCCCTATCAAATTACCCCCTCCCCAAATTTTTTCACAGATCGCTGCTGATTCTTACAAAATAAAGAAAGAGTTTTGTTCCCCATTATATATCTTCTTCACTCCTTGAGACCTTTGCATCCTTCTCCTCTCTAAAGCCACTAGACACTTCCATCTCCGGCGCTCGAGTCCTCCATCTCTATCTCTGTCGACTAGCCACCACCTCACCACCACAATCCACATCGCTTCACCACAAAAGAACCCACCAACCGCCACTAATTGTTAGAGTACAAGTGTGTTGTTAGCTTTGCTAATTTTGTATATTATTAGAGTACAAGTGTGTTAATAATTATTTGGTAACAATATTGTGTTTTGAAGTCTTTTGTTATTGCTAATTGTGGTTTACATTGTAAGACTAGACGATAAAATAATTTGTTACGGATTTTTGATTTTGCATTGTGTTAAATTAAATGATAACATCGTTTTCAGCTTTTTAATTTTTCCAATGAAATATAGAGAAATGTTCAATATAGTCCATACTTATTATATAGTCTCAAGGGACTAATCTTAGTCCCTAGATCAGCCCCATCAATGGTCCAGATTGAATTTTAAAAATTTGTGCGGAGTGACATTTTCGTAATTAACATGTAATGATTTTACCATCACATGTGATTGTATACTAAATCACATGTGATTTTATATTGAATCACATGTGATTAAATATTAAAATTTAGGATTATCACTACAAGGAAAATCGCTTTCAGGGAGGACAAATGTCCTCGCGAAAGGTGGAAAAGTCGTCGCAGAAAGTCTATCGCGAGGACATTTCGTCGCCAAAAAGTCCTCGCGGAAAGACTGTGTCGGAAAACTTTCGGCGAGGACATTTGTCGTCGAGAAAGGTTAGCGAGGACAACTTCGTCGCGGAAAACTGAATATTAAAAATAAAGCGAAATTAATATAATTACTTTTCGCGAGGACAAAGTCCTCCCAGAAAGTGATTTCCATTATTTTATTTTAATTTTTAAAAGTTTTAGCCACGAAAATGTCCTCTCGGAAAGTCATTATATATATATTTTTTTAATTTCTGATGGAGGTTTTAGCGAGGATATTGTCCTCGCGGAAGGTTTTTTTAAATTTTTAATTTTTAATTTTTATTATTAATTACCTGCAGTTTTTATAATAAATTTAAAACGCTGAAACATTTTAAATACCTGTTTTCGGAAAATAAGCTACTTAAATATATTACACCAATATATAATCGTCAATGAGTATTTTTTACAAACTAGTTTAATGTAAGGTTAACACAATATAACTACTCATCATCCGACTCTTCCTCATCCATGTCGTTACCGTCATCGTCTTCTGTATTCGTCATTGGAGACGAAATCGGTTGAAAGTCGGGAATTGGAATCCCAGCTTGTTTTAGTGCATCAAATACGATTCCAAAATTGGCATTACTCATAGCATTTTGTTTACGCAACATTTCATCCACCTCAGCTTGTGTATAAACTCTTTCTTTTGGTGGTTGGTAGGTTGGAATATATGCAGTAGTGGGTAGTTTTCTGCCTCGTCCACGGTTATGTCCACGACGTTCCCCTAATACTTGCGAAAGTATTTGTTCGTCTGTTAGGGGATTTGAACTCCCGGCTTGACTTTCCCGCAGTTGCTCTATTTGTTGCTGTGTAATTAAGAAAGTTCAAATTGTTATAATTAATAACGTGTTATATAAAATATAAAATTTCGACAGCATAACTACTGTAAAATGAATAATCCATAATTTTACCTGTGTGAAAAATTCACATATGATATTTATTCAACTTCCAAGTAAAAATAACAGTTAACAAAATCTATAAATGACTACAAACTTAGTAGTAAAACTTCAACATATCAAGATTGTAAAACTAAATATAATATAATCATAAAAAGTCGTTCACCAAGATCGTAATACATACACAAACACACACACACACAAAACTAAACAAACATGTACATAGATAAACTTTAATACACACACACATAAGTAAACTAAAAATAGATGCTTACGTGATCACTTTGAGCAATCGGATTGACATATTCGTTGTTTCGACGATGCATGGTTCCAAACTGATCAATCAAGTTTGGAAATTGCCCCGTGAGAGGATCTCGCTGTAAACACGTGAAAAGAAATAAAAAACAAATTAAAACCAAAGTGATTACAATACAACTAAAAAGTTATTAAAACTAATAGTTAAATATAAAGCGAATTACCACTTTATGACGATATTGAGCATAAGACTGGGAACCATGCAAGCTTGGGTACTTTTGTATATTCTATTTACTTTATTTGTCGTTGACCGCTTTAAAGTTGCATCATTCAGTATATAGTCAACGTGTTTGTTCCACTATAGAATATTCATGTTAGGAGGAGCGAGGGTACCGGCGTATTTCTTCAGGGCGCTGGAACCCTTCTCTATTAATGAACCATTCTTCCTTGAAGTGTATTTTTCTATCAGAATATCTAGTGGCACAAAGATGATTCACCCCTCGTATAATCAAATTTGCATGCAGGCCTCTTAAGTGAGATCGCATGTCAAAATACGTCTGCCAACTTCCCTAGACCGTCCGGTAGCGTGCCAGGTCATAGACTTTGCAGTGTGTCTAGAGTTATACATACGCTTTAGTCTTGGAGTCAAAGGAAAGTAACGTAAAACATTTTGAGCAACTTTCTTCCCCGTTGTGTCTTTATCTTTCCATCTACTCTCACCACAAATTGGACAACTTTGCATATCGGCATTCTCCTTCCAAAATAAGCAACAGTCATTCTTACAAGCATGGATCGATTCGTATCCCAACCCAAGCTTTTTCATTGTCTTCTTAGCATCGTAGTGTGAAGACGGGATTTTGTTGTCTTTCGGAAATGCAAACCTGAGAAATTGTAGCAGCTGGTCAAATGAACTATCCGTCCATTTATTCATGACCTTCATGTGCATCATCTTTGCCACAAAGTTCAATGAAGACAACCAGGTACAACCGGGGTATAGCTCCGTCTCGACCTCCCTAAGTAACGCATCAATATCGTCATTTGCACCAATCGAACCTTCGGCTGGCTCGGTACTTGGCTCATCAATACTTGCCACGTGTTCATTGCCAATATTCTCCCATCGAACATCGTTAAGGACATCAACCATCTCATCTGTCGTTTGAGATGTATCATGTATAACTGGCGGATTATATTGTTCACCGTGAAACCTCCATGTTTTATAAGCGGCGCTGAACCCCCAACGATGTATGTGGTTCCCGATCTCAACAAGCGTACCCCAGTCATGGTTATCACATTGTCGACATGGGCATCAACATCTATTTTGATCATTCAAGTGGTCCTTACACCTCTCAATGAAGGCGTTAAGACCGGTAAAAACTCGGGTGATGAACGATTTCTACACCTAGTCCAACTCTTATCAATCGTCATAACTGCATTTGTGATGATTAATTATCAAAACTACGGAAGGCGGAATTTATAGTTTGAATGATGAAAAGTATTTATTATATGTTCTAAGATATGACGTATTGAATGTAGCAAGGTGGCTATCCTAACCCACTTTTTGAATGTTTCGTTTCATACATGAACACATATAACTAATTTATTATTTTAGAAAAATTCGACAACATTTCCCCCCTTACCTCCCCAAATATGCGTATAAAACACATATTCGTAGGAGAAAAGAGGAAATGCGTACCGAATTTTTCTTAAATAATATATTAGCTATATGCATCCATATCCTAAACGAGACAAAACATTCAAAAAGCATTCCCAAACAGGGGACTTTCCAAAATTAATTTCTAATAAATTAATTTTGAACGGGTGACCTACGACATATAATAAATATTAAGAGAAAGATGATTTGTACACAATTCACTTTAATCACACAATAATAATTCACTATCTAGGCATTTACGTCCTTAAATATGTGGTTGAGAGATAAATATAAGAATAACTACACAATGCTTTAAATTCCAACTTATTATGTATAACTAAATAGTATTATGTATAACTCATCTTATGATTAAAAAACAATTTATTATTATTTAACTTAGAATTATTACTTTATTTGAAACTACTTTACATACCGGGAATTTGATTTGTAACTTATTATAATGATCTTTTACTCTATAATTTATTTAAATCATTTATTAAGACCATATATAAGTTAAATAACACAAAATCTCATGTATAAATTACAATATTTAAAAGTATTTGAATTTCAATCATTGGTCGATTACAATGTTAACTCATAATCATTCACTAATTAAGACCATATATAAGTTAAATAACACAAAATAACAATGTTAACTCATAATCATTCACTAATTCAGTTACAAAGTGATTAAACAATTTGTACATCATTACATTAGATAACAAATTTAAAAATCAATTGTATGATATATTCTACACCATGACCAAAGAGCTTATGATCTCATTATAGATACCTTGATTTGCTTTGTGTATCAATACTTTGGATACTAACAATATATTACCTATTATTTAATATTTAATATCCAAAAGCATATCTAGTTTATTATTAAGTATTAAACAAGAATTTTCAAGTCATGAAAATTGTTTAAAAAATATAGTAGAATCTAACAAATTAGATCATCATATCATCATATATTAAAACTAAAGTATAACAATTTCATTATTGACAACTTGTAAAATCATCATCTTACTAAACACACAAATTAGATCTTCTTACTAAACACATAATATAGAAAGAAAACCTTACCTTAAAATGTTGTTCTTGTACGCCGGAGTGTCGTCGGATTTGTCACCGGAGACTCGCCGGAGATACAAACTAAAAAGAAAATGAGATTATTATCTATAAATAATCTAACAAACACTAGATTTATGTAAAAAATTGAACTTTAAATGTTAAAATCAACCGGAAAATGAAAAACTCGCCTGAATTATGGAAACCCCGCCGGAAACAAGATGGTTTTCGCCGGAAAATATGGAGAACTCGCCGGAGATACAAACTAAAGAGAAAACGAAAGTATAATCCATAAATTATCTAACAAACACTAAGATATGTAAAAAAAACTAAACTAAAAATGTTAAAATCGACTGAAATTGAAGAAAACTCGCCTAAATTTTTGGACAACCCGCCGGAAACTATGGGGTTTTCGCCGAAGAAGAAGTTAGTTCGCCGGAACAATGTTGCTCTCCGCAAGTACAAGGTGAAACACGGCGCTGTTCTTATTCGCCGGAACAAGGAGAAGGGTCGCGCTGCTGTGTAAAATATGGAGAACTCGCTGTGTAAAAATCGATGAGGAGGTGAAATGTGAAAGAGGAGGGGGCTCGTAGGGTTTTAATGGGTCATACTTTTCGCGAGGACTATTTCGTCGCCGTAGGGTACACTTACGACGTCGTTCCATTTAATTGACTAACAAAAACATTAAAAAAAAAAAAAAACCTATTGCGAGGACATTGTCGCCGCCGTAGATTCCGCAAAACGACGTCGTCCTCGTCTTCGGTGATTTTATATATATATATATATATATATATATATATATATATATATATATATATAATAAATAAATTCGTTTTAGCGAGGACATAGTCCTCGCAGAAAGTCCTGAAAATTTTGTTTTGACGGGTTTTCTACCGCGTAACTTTATCTATATATAAAGAAAACAAAAAATAAATAAATATTAACTTTTAGCGAGGACATGTCCTCGCAGAAAGTCTTTGAATGTTAGTTCATACTTCCAAAGTCAAAAAGGTAAACCTGGTTGTCGTTTAGTACCTTTTAGCAAGGACACGTGTCCTCGCGAAAAACCCTACATGTTTAAAACTCAATTTTCTTGTAGTGTAAGCTTTTTATATGGACTATATTGAACACAACTCATGAAATATATATGTTGTATGAATGGACAATGGTTAAAAGGTTTTCTATAGGTTGTGTTAGATTAAATTAAATGACAACACTCTTTTATTACTTGCTTAACCAAAATAAAATCATAACCATCGATTACGATACTTCTTGAAAGAAGTTGTAACAAGTTATTTAAGTTCTAACGTTTATATATTGTTAAGTTAAACAATTATGGACGATTAATTTACATGTTACCCAACTTCTGATCGATTTAAATTGTTTTCTATATTAAAGATTGTATTCCTTTCTCAGTTTCTTCTCAACACATTCTCTCATGTTAACACAACTCATCACCCACATCAACACAATTTCTAAAAACATGTTATGTTTATCTCACCTTATTTACTTTTAAGGAGGTATAATTAGTTGTGTATGTGTTTGTTATGAATTTGGTAGTTGGTACTTTGTTAATTTGGTATATTGGTTTATTGTTTTTACTTATAAGTTTATTAATTTTGATATTTTTTTGTAGCCGGATCATGTCGACACTATTTATAGTAACTCAAGATTTAGCGTGACGATTTTATAAATGATTCAATAGTTGTTGACCCAAAATGATACTATTGGAAACGAGGAGAAGATGATAACGACCGGTTTTTACTATTTTTGCTTACTGTGTAACAAACTTAAAACATATTTTATGGATTTTGTAATAGTTTAAACATGTTTTGTAGAGGGTTTAGTTTCTTTCCAAACTTACCAAATTTTGTACTGGAAATTTCAAACTTATCATTTTATATATATCGAACCTACTATAGCACGTCGCAACTTGACGTGGCACCGGTTTCGCTGATGTGGTTGCTAACATGGCATGTGACTTGGAGTTTTCATGGTTTAAAATAAATAAAAATAAAATCCTGATAATAATAATAATAATAATAATAAATAATAATAATAATAATAATAATAATAATAATAATAATAATAATAATAATAATAATAATAGTAATAATAAAAACATCTATGATTTTGTTCATCTTCATATGATTCATCTTTGATTGTTCAGATGTCGCGATTTGGGTCTTCATCTTCATAGGGTATTTATTCTTTGTGACACTACATTTTCATCTTCATTTGCGATTTTGGTTCCACATATTGTGATGGTAGGTATCGATTTAAACAGTTTGGTCTTTTTCAATTGTTCGATCTCTCGATTTTGGTGTTTGATTGTTCAGATACGTGGTCAATTTTCAAACTAGGGTTTTCCTTTTGATTCATCCAGATCCGAAGAGATTAGGGTTTTCTATTGCTATTGTGGTTCTATCATCCAATGATTAGGGTTTTGCGTTGTAATTCATCTTGATCTGAAGAGGTTAATGTTCAATTTCGTTTGAGATTTTACATGTTTAAAGGTCGACTGTTTCATCAAAGATTTTAGTTTCATCTAGATTTGATTTTGTTTGAGATTTTAGATATTCCATGGTTTCAAATGGTTTGCCGACTTCATCAACAATTTCAAATGGTTTCTATAATATCCGAAATTTTAAGATATCATTTAATAATGTGGTTCAATGCTTACAGTAATTGTAACCCATATTTATTAAAGAGACAATATTATATTATAGAGAAATTAGTAAAAGTTAATGTCTATAAGGACATTTATATCATTTAATGTTAATTGGACTTGAGAAACAAATGATGATGCACAAAGTACAAAGATATGAATGTTATTATTGTAAATTTTATAAGCTATGTATTATATATTCAAATTGGGTAAAAATTTAGGGGTTAAAAGTGTCAACTTCAAAACTTCAAGGATTAAATGTGTAAAATTGTAATTAAAAGCTAAACTCTAGAAATTTCACTCATTTGGAGTTTGTTTCTCTGGAAATTTCAAGAGGAAGAGAAAGAAATGAGGGAAGATGGTTTATGTATGAAGAAATCTTAAAGATCGGTATCATGTTGACTTTTAAAGTCAAAATTGGAGTGTTTTAATGATTAAATCATTACAGAAGCATTGATTGGAGGATGAATTGAAACATGGTAGATTTGAAATTGTGAATTCAAGTAAGTTCTAATACATGAGATAGGAGTTTGTTGATTTTTAGAGGTTGTATTGATTTTAGAATTATATGACAAGTTTGTTGATAAAATCTAATAACATGTTGGTTTCTATTACATTTTGAAGTGTTTCATATAAGATTAATCATATAGAAGAAGTTCATGAGATAGGAGCTGAATCAGAGATGATTTATCAATTCAAGTAAGTTTCATGTCCATTTCATTGTTGATGTTAGTATTTAAAGTTGTATTTGGAAGATAATTGAAGTTTTGTTTAACTTTATTGGTCAAACTGGGTTAAAACCCATCAAGTTGGCTTTAATTTAAATAGTTATATAAAAATCTTGTTTATGGTGTTACCGAATTCGTTTTAGTAATAAAAGAGTCTCTAGAAGTTGTATATATAAATTGATTAAGCATTATTAAAGTTTTGTTGGCTTTGGTAGTCAAATGGGTAAATTTGGTTTTAATTGTGTTCTTGAAGAAATTGGTTTGTACAACTGAAGTTAAAACATATTTGAAAACCTTAAGTAAGTTTTAAGTTAATGAATATGTTTGATTTCAGAGATGTATAATTTAATTGATAATGAAATCATTGTTGAGGGGATAATTGAATGTTTAGTAAATAGGTCAAAATCCTCAAAGATGGAGTTAAATAAACCAAAGGCATTGTTATGTTGAAGTTGAAAGGTAGTTTTGGGTCAATTTTAAAGGTCTGAAACGAGGCCGGCTTGTTCTTCTTCGTCGTCTGAAATGGGGTCGCTTTCATCAAACACATCTAAGGAAGAACATTTCGTTCAATGAATTTAGGGATTAGGGTTCCAAAAACAAATGCTTACTCTTGGAAAACCTATCCATTCGATGAATAGTAGGCTCGATTAGATGTACTTCGATTTAATAAATGTAACTAAGCAAGGTGCAAACAATTAACAATTTACAAACTTTGAGTTACCTTCGTCTAACACTTGGATTCATCCTTGTCCCACAAGCCAACAAGCCAGAATGGGTGAGTTACTCCCATATAATACATGTATTCGTTTTATATGTATTTATAGTACGTATGTATTTGAAAAAATGATTTTGGGTACTTTTTGTTAAATCATTCCTTGTTGTCTTTATATCCTTTCGTTGACATTGGGTCGATTAACTTTAGCTCTTTATTGCTTGTTAATTATATGGTTTTCATAGGTAAGATTAGTTTTGAGTAGGAGTCAAAATTATAACTACGTTGCGTTTCTTCGATTAAAAAACCTCTTTATTTAGGAATGAAAAAGTATGGGATTGTAGCTAGCTAGGCTTCCATTCCTATTTACTATATTTTATTTTCTATTTATTTTTTCTCCTAAAAGAACATATGTGAGGACAAATTGTGATAGATTTAAGAGGTGTTTATAAAAGTGTATATATATATTAATGGCGCATGTGTTTTTTATGCTGCAGCAAGACTAGAAAGTGGCGTTTCAAGCATTAAACGTGAAACTCGAAATTGAGGTGGCCATTAGTAGTGCGAGAACTGCGAGAACAATTATTAGCCTTTGATTAATATTAATCAATGGCTAAGAATTTTTGGTAGCTTGTTAATAATTCATTAACGGCTCATTAATGATGCATTAATGAGGTTATTTTGGGAAAATTAAGTCTCGTAAAATAATGATGGCTTACCCAGACGCAATTCACGGGTGGGTAAATATATAAATAACCAAAAAACTCCTATTAATGACTCATTAATGACGTTGCAAACAGTTCTTACAGTTCTTGAACAAAAAACAGTTCTCCATTGAACTTATATATATATATATATATATATATATATATATATATATATATATATATATATATATATATATATATATACACACACACACACAGAGTAATTTAATTAATGGAAAATGATGTAATTGTTTTTTTGAGTGTAACATCACCTAAGTTATGTAATCTTATAATTGATATACGTTCGTTTATGATATTAATTAATTAGTATACAAATTCTGGATTTACCTTCTTGTACTCGATCGAATTATCGATCATCGGTCTATTTTTAATTAATTAATATATCGTTTTCTTTTAATTCAAGTAGGAGTGTAATCGAGTCGAGTCGAGCACACACATTGCCAATATCGAGCTAAACTTGGTTCCAAAATTCAACTAGGAGCGTGAGCCTAACGAGCTAGGCATTATGGAACTCGACTTTGGCTCAAATATATACTCGAGTAGCTCGAGCTCGAATCGGTTCTCATTGAGTTGATTTCAAATATTTTCTGAGTCGATCTCGAGTAGCTCACGAGCTATCTCTACTCGATTACACCTCTAACAATATTTAACTAATTTAGAACGACCTAGAGTGACAAGTAAAGAAATGTGACTCATCGATTAACTCGTGAAAGGTGTACATATCCTCATCAGCGAGAAAAATAACGACGAAATTCCTTTGATACTTAAAAACTCGGATCCGTCGAAAATAGGTCGTAAATTACCGAGGGGGTAACGACTGATTTTCACAGCTCCTTCGTAAATCTGTCGCTAACTAGCGAGCGAATAGCGATGAAATGCCGTTGATCCTTAATAACTTGGTCCCATCGCAATCTCTCACTAATCCGTCGCTAATTAGCGAGGAAATAACAACGATATTGCGACGAAATTCATTGTATAGCTCTTTATCTTAATATATAAACTATTTGTTTTCTTTCTCTCTATTGTTTCTATTCTCCGAATCGACAATGGTAGACCCTGATTGACTTATTTAAACAAATTATGACCACAAATGGTCAATTTTCACCACTAAAACTCTATATCAACCAATTATACCACCTTAATTAACCAATGTTTTGGTTTCAAGTATGAGTAACAATAACCAATGTTTCTTGATTCACCCGATTGAACATAATATGAGTTTGTTAGACCGAGATTGATAATAATTGATCAACTTTAGGGGTGTAATCGAGTCGAGTCGAGCCGACATAGTGCCTAGCTCGAGCTCGACTCGGTTCCAAAACTCAACTAGGAGCATAAGCCAGACGAGCTAGGCATTATGGAACCGAGCTCGGATTGAAAAAAAATACTCGAGTAGCTCGAGCTCGAATTGGTTCACATTGAGTTAATTTCGAATATTTTTCGAGTCGGCCTCGAGTAGCTCATTGATTAACTCGTGAAAGGCGTACATATCCTCATCAACGAAAGAATAACGAAGAAATTCCTTTGATACTTAAAACTTAGATCCGTCACAAGTTAGCGAGGGAATAACGATGGAATGCCACGTTTCCGTCGCTATTAGCGAGCGACTAGCAATGAAATACCCATTGATGCTATTAAACTTGGTTCCATCGCAATCTCTCGCAAATTTGTTGCTAATTAGAGAGAGAATAGCTACGATATACGTTATTTCAGAATCAATCGCAAATTAGCGAAGGACTAGCGACGGAATGACACGGTTTCGTCGCTAATTAGCGAGCGAATAGCGATGAAATACCATTAATCCTTATAAATTTGGTTTTGTCGCAATATCTCGCAAATTCGTCGCTAATTAGCAAGGGAATAGCGACGATACACGTTATGTCGGATTCCTTCGCTAATTAGCGAGAAAATAGCGGCGAAATGCCACAGTCGTTGCAGATTCACTGCTAATTAGCGATGAAATACCATTGATCCTTTACAACTCGGATCCGTCGTTATTTCTCGCAAATCCCTTCCTAACTAACGAGGGAATAGCGACGATATACGTTAATACGAACTCCATCGCTCATTAGCGAGGGAATAGCGACGATATGTCACAGTTCCCTTGCAAATCTGTCGCTAATTAGCAAGGGAATAGCGATGAAATACCGTTGATCATTGACAACTCAGTTCCGTTGCTATCTCTCGCAAATCCCTCGCTAATTAGTGAGGGAAAAGCGACGAAATGCCACAGTTCCCTCGCAAATCCGTCGCTAATTAGCGAAGGAATAGCGATGGAATAATATTGATCCTTAACAACTCGGTTCGTCGCTATCTCTCGTAAATCCCTTGTTAATTAACGATTAGCGAGGGAATAGAGATGGTATACCTTAATTAGGAATCCGTCGCAAATCTATTTGAAAATGGTCACTAATTAGCAACGAATTTGAGATGGTTTTGTTCCTCGCTAATTTGCAACGGATTGCGGGATCTAGATCCGCCGCAAATTAGTGTCGGAACAGCGACTGTTTGCCCTTGATATCTGGTCACTCGATTCAGTCGTAAACCGTCACTAATCTGTCGCTAATTAGCGACGGTTTTCATACGTACCAAAATTTCGTCGAAAATCTAAGTTTTTCTAGTAGTGTTAGTTCCAATCGAATAGCAATTTATACATGAGTGATTAAACAAGTTGAGTCAAGTTAATTCTTCTTTATGGGGGTAATTGTCAAGTAATTAACTTAATTTCAAAAATAGTAATGAGACTAAATAGCACAATCAGATGTTAAATATTGTCACGCGTCGAAGTAGGATTACTTTACAATATTCTTAAGTTGGAACCACACAAACTTACAAGGTATCATAGTCAGGTTCATCTTTGGTTTGGTCAAACGGTCACAAATACTCTATGTAACCCATAAGTATCCACGTATTAGACGTAAATAATGACACATATGAGGGTCGCATTGAGTATTGTCTCACATAGGACGATTGTAACTTTGTAATGTGCTTAATAATAATTAGTACTCAACTAATTGTTAATTAGGTTTAAGTTTAAAATCGATAAATTTACAGATTTTAACGAATGACCGCAATTTCTTTATAGCATATACTCAAATCAAGCAAGTAAATTCAACCAGATAAATTATGTCACACGCGTGATACATATAGCTTATAATTGTATAGTATATTTAGATTAGTCATGTCTTGTTTGGCTAAGACCAAGCCCAATAAAATTATTGTGTCTTGTAATTTTAACCATGCCAGTTAATTTTAAATTTCAGGGACTATCTCTCGCACACAACAATAAATTAATGATTGTTAAGAATATCCACTTAGCGAAATTTATTTTTATATTTCAAAATCAACTTGAAACTAGAGTAAAAAGCGTGTCCGAAGGCCAATCGTACATTTTATGGCACATAACAAATTAACAACCATCCAATGAAACATTACTTCGTACGTTTTTTTAATATACATTCAGTCTTTCACAAAAAAAATTTAATAATATACAGAACAAAATAGAGTGAGGGAGACACTCCAGGATGAATAGGGGTGAGTGGGGTACGAGGCACTGCTGATGCAGAAGCTACCAATGGATCACAATCACCAGGCAATATACCAACATTACGTACACCTTACAATATAAAAAGTTAAAAACCAAGCTTTTATATCCTCTTAATTTGTATTTGTATTTATTTTTGAATTATAAGATCAAGATAAACGGTAAAATTAAAATATAAAATGAATAAAAAGAGAATCTCTCTTTTCAAGCTCTAGAACTTGTGCTTTGAGTGTAGTACTTTGTCGACTCTGACATGCTTTGATTGCCCAATTTGGGGTTATCTATGGGCTGGGTCGTGGGTTGGTGGTATAAGGGTGGCGATGGTAGGCTTAGAGGCTGTAGCTATATTTCTTTTGTCTGGATGAAACCTGGTGGCACCATTTATGCACACACTCACTTTGTGTTTCCCTCCATCTTATTGCCATGGTCATAGGCTAGCTTTGGGGTTTGTTCCGAGTGCAGGAGGTTTGCACGCCTTGTTGAAACCTTGGTGTATAAGGGGGGCATCTCAATCCCTAACTGGTTTTGCTAAGCCATCTTTTCTCTTTCTTAGCAAACCCTTCGTTTCAAGCCTCAGATTTTGTGTCACGTTTAAGTTTTTGCAGGTTTTCGGTGCTTTTCAGTTCTTCCTTAGCCGAGGCGCGGCGGATTCTTAGCTTCATGAGACCTGTTGAGCCTGACTTGAAGGCTGCTGTGTCTGACTTTACGGTTGCTGATATTATGAATGTTGTCTCACTATTGGCTGCCTATACTGATGATGTCTCTACGGGTACTGACCCTTGGAGCCGGTCTTGTGGACGTTAATGTGTGGGATGAGACTGCTTTTGATGTTGCTTAGAGGGGGTGTGATATATTGATGCTTATTGAGATCGATGTATGTATTGTTTTGGGTGTTGTTGAGTCGGGTGCTATGGTATTGTGTGAGTTTTTTTGTCATATACAGTGTATGGAGGTTGTTGAGCCTTGTTGTAACGACTTCGATCAGTGAGTGTAAGGTCATCAGTGTGTACTTGAATCATTATGAGATGAATAAAATTATGCTGGCTGTTCAAAAAAAAAAAAAAGATTTAGTTGAAGGAAATATAATATTCTATTTAATAATTCCAGTACAAAATTAGAGCAAGTTGCTCTACAGTTATATGTCCAGATTGTGTGTTTCAGTCTCCTTAGAAACAGAAACTAATTGAATTGAAGTCGCTCTATATATCAGTCACCCACAATTGTGTTAAGTTCAAGTATATATCATTATCACAATAATAACAACAAGCAGTACGTACTTCATATTTATTTGTTTATATATATTTTAATACTTTCTCTCCTATTTAATTTTAAGACTTCTTAAAATTCAATCAAAACAACATCTAATCTTTCATTCTATTTAAATTAATCTCATCCACTCAATATTTAACCATTTCATACTCTCTTAATTTGTACTACTATATAAACCATTTAACTTTCTCTTCTCTTTAATTTTAAGACTTTTTAAAATTCAATCAAAACAACATCTTGACCTTCTATTATATTTAAACTAATCTCACCCGCTTCATATTTAAACTAATTTCATCCACTCAATATTTAACCATTTCATACTCTCTTAATTTACTTTAAATTACTATTCATTTAAAATATATTCTCACAAAAACACAATTATCCACCTATATCAACACAAATTTTAAAATATTATTAACTTATCTCTTCTTATTTCATAAATATAAATATTTTTACTTATTTTAATGTGTATTAGAATTAGAATTTGTTTTTAAAACTATTAAAATAGTTGATGTAGATAAAAGAAAAATTAAAAAAATGGACATGTTGTCGTAGAAAACTTTTTTCTGACATTCGTGAATAACATATCGTTACTAACTCAAGAAAGTGACATGTTGCAAAACAAAAACTATTCGCTGTCGCAGCATTGCGAGGGTAGGATGCAAGTATATATATATATATATATATATATATATATATATATATATATATATATATATATATATATATATATATATGCAAAAGTTCAAACGAGAACTGTTTTTCGTACGAGAATTGCGAGAACCAATCTGAGTCATCTAATTCCCTCTCCTTTAATGTCATTGTCCACTCATGAATTCCTCACATGCACCCTGCCACACTTGATCCCCTCCACGCTCTCCATCCATGAACTTCTCATATCCAAGGAACGGCTGAGATTGGTTCTCACAGTTCTCGTACAAAAAACAGTTCTCGTTTGAACCCTCCCATATTATATATATATATATATATATATATATATATATATATATATATATATATATATATATATATATATATATATCTTTACTAATATATAATTCATCTATCTTTCTCTCTCGTATACTTAAATTTAAGTAGTACAATTCTTTATGCACAATGTACAATCAATTACATCACAGAAACAAAACAAAATCGACTTAAATTACATAACATAAACGGAACATGTGTAATATGAAAACCCTTTAAAACAAAGGAAAGTCTTTATAACAATTTAAAATACAGACAACCAATTACAGCAGATTAAATGGAAACTTTGCTAATTAAATGGAAACTTTGCTAATTAACCAATTAAATGGAAACTTTGCTAATTAACAAATATAGACTACAAACCAATTATGAAAACTATTTTTGCATAGTTTCTTATAAATAACCATGTACATTATGCTAGAAAAGAAACGATCTCTCTTCTTTCATTCAAAATGAACACTAACTTTATTGCTGCCAACTCGAACATCAGTGCTGCCAACTCGGAAATCACCGCTGCCATTGCTGAGAATCATCTTTTTGTTGCAGCAACTGAAGTCCTTCTGCAGGTAAACAATCATACATAATCTTTATTTGGAACTGAAATTTTTATATATCTTCTGATTTTTATATAACTTCTGATTTTATAGAATATGGAAAACGTTGATAATCCTGTGACCATGTCCCAATGGAAACAATGTCCATTGGGACATGACTCACAGGATCATCAACGATTTCCATATTCTATAAAATCAGAAGTTATATAAAAATCAGAAGATATATAAAAATTTCAGTTCCAAATAAAGATTATGTATGATTGTTTACCTGCAGAAGGACTTCAGTTGCTGCAACAAAAAGATGATTCTCAGCAATGACAGAGGTGATTTCCGAGTTGGCAACACTGATGTTCGAGTTGGCAGCAATGAAGTTAGTGTTCATTTTGAATGAAAGAAGAGAGATCGTTTCTTTTCTAGCAGAATGTACATGGTCATTTATAAGAAACTATGCAAAAATAGTTTTCATAATTGGTTTGTAGTCTATATTTGTTAATTAGCAAAGTTTCCATTTAATCTGCTGTAATTGGTTGTCTGTATTTTAAATTGTTATAAAGGCTTTCCTTTGTTTTAAAGGGTTTCCATATTACACATGTTCCGTTTATGTTCCGTTTATGGTAGTATGGACATTTGTATATTTCCCCCACTTTTTTAAAACTAATATATTCGTCAAACGAAAAGGTGTTAAACTATGAAAAATATACCAAATTAACTACAAAATTATGCTCTTTAATTTGAGACCGATCTTGCATATTTTTTTGGAAAAAAAAGTCACGTTTGTGGGTTTTATTTTTCAGCACCAGCTCAACAATTTGTTCAAGTGCAAATTTTTTTTAAAAATTGCACAAGTGCAAAATTTTCTAAAATTTGCACTAGTGCGTATTTACATTTGTGCTGAAAATACCAGGTGAATCTATGCGTATGCACTAGTGCAAATTTTTGCAATTGTGCAAAATTTGCACTAGTGCACATGTCGAGTTGTAGCAGAAAAAAAACCTAGCAACTACAATTTTTTTTGAAGAAATATATCAAGACAGGTCTTAAATTAAAGAGCATAATTTTCTCGTTAATTTGGTATAATTTTCGTAATTTAACATCTCTCCGTTTAATGTATATATTAGTTTAAAAAATGTGGGGGTAATGTAAAAATGTCCTAACTACCCTTAATTAATTAAGGATAAGTTTGATTAGTTTAAGGTTATCCATTAACAACTCTTTAATCTCAACCCTCCATCTTTTTGATCAATGACTATAATTGGTTCTTGCAGTTCTCGTACGAAAAACGGTTCTCGTTTGAACCGTCTCCTATATATATATGTATATGTATATGTGTGTGTATTGGGAGAGAGTGAGAGAATGGTTTATGCGAAAAGGGTTTTTTTATAAAAAGTACGAGAAGTAATATTAGCATGTAGATCATTTAATCAAGGATTAAGATGAGTTATAATGTTTTTGTAATTATTAACAACAAAATAAGATGTTATTAACTTAAATGATATAAGTGTAAATTAGGCATTTTATTCTTCCTCTCTCATCTATATACTCTCTCTTATATACACATCACAACCCCCTCAACTCTGTTCTTTCCTTGTAAAACGAGACCTTTCATTTTAAAATTCACATTTTTATCTCATTATCTCTCTCTCTCTCTCTCATGCCGTCTGTCTCTCTTCCGCCCACCTAATAAAACTAAAGAACTTAGACTCATTTTAATTTTATTATAAAAATGAATAAATTAAAAATTAAAAAGAAAATAACATCAAATCCTTTTATTATATAATATTATATCTTTTCTTATAATGAACAAAAAATTTCTTTTTTGCCTTTACTTCAGACAATTACAGCATCATCTACCATCTCATTTACCATTATAAATCATCTCTATTACTTGGTCAGACTCCCTAGGAAAGCACCTTAATTCCATAAGATATTTTTCCGAAAATTGATCTTGATATCGTCGTTTTCCGAGCCACTTCTATTGCAACAACACAAGTGATTATGACAATCCTTAGTACTCACATAACAATAGACAGATCATTTTTTACGACTATCCCTCATGACAAAATATGTATACCACTTTTTAATTAAAATAAAAATAACAAAGAGATTTTGTATTGTAATAATGATAAATCAAAATGGACAAAAAGAAGAAAAAAGAAAAATAAGTGTGAGTTCCGTGAGAACTAATTTTAGCCATTGATTAGATAAGTGGAATTCATGGATGTAAAACATGGAGGATGAAGTATAGCAGGGTGCATGTGATGAATTCATTTAGTTCTCGTGATATTCGCAATAAAAATTGTTCTCAAATAAACTTATATATAGGGGTGTTCAAAAAAACCGAGTAACCGAGAAACCGACCTGCCCCGCGTGAACCGAAACCGAAAAAACCGATACCCGTAAAACCCGTGACCCGAAAAAACCCGAAAACTAGGGTACCCGCTAAATGCGGGGCGGGTACGGTTTTTAAATTTTGATATCCGCGGGTACCCGCCCCGCCCCGTATGCTTTAAGATATATATATATATATATATATATTGTTTAATATGAAATAACAAAACCATTATAAAAAACTTAAATTGCTCAAAACTACCTAACTTATCTCTAGTAGCCCATACCGTCTCCCCCACTTCATATTTTTAGTTTTGATATCGAGAATTTGCAAGCCTACAACGACCGAGAGTTCAAAATGGAGATACTTAAATCGATCAGAAGTGCCAACTTTGATCATATCGGGTTTTTTTTTTGTTTTTACAAGGTTCTCATAGAAGATCTGTTTGATTTCTACTAGTGATTTATTCATTATTGTTGACTTGTTTCTTCCGTTGTTTATTGTTTTATTATGAATCTAAACTTGTTGAAAATAGTAAATATATAAAAATTCAATTTTAGGGTACCCGTGACCCGAACCGTGGATACCCGCCTCCCTTCGGGTACCCGCACAACAGGTACCCGCTGCTTGCGGTTCGGTTTCGGTTTTTGATATTAGATACCCGCCCCGCAGTTGCGGGTTACAAAAAAGTCACTACCCGCCCCGCCCCGCCCCGTGAACACCCCTACTTATATATATACATATATATATAAGTTTGAAAGTATGGTGGTTAATGAATCACATGACAATACTCAATTTATAGTTTAAGGGACTAATTTTTGTCTTTGGATTAGCCTCATCAATATTTCAGATTGAATTTTAAAATTTTGAACGGAGTGATATTTTCATAATTAACATGTGATGCTTTTACCAATCACATATGATTGTATACTAAATCACATATAATTAAATATTACAATTGCAGGAATATGTTTTTTATATAGATTTTATTAAATATAATGGTAACTTGAATGTTTACAAAAAGGAAGTTATACAAAACATTTGAAACTTTATTGTGCGTACAATACTATTATTTTACAAATTCTTTGTTACTCAGTAACAAATATCTTTTGTAAATCGTATAGTACACGTACGTACTGATCGATTAGCTAGTATATAACAAACATAAAGATGGGTCCAAGCTAGCTCACTATTCTAACCTTCGATCTCCCTTATCCTTCTTTAAAAACTAACTATTGAAAAAGATAGAAAAAGAAACTTGAAATCCAGAATGGAGGAAAAGTATGGAACAATGGATCTTGTCACCACCCAGTACATGAATAATGGAAGGCCAATCTTCCCTACTATACCCCCACCTCCACGTGACCTGCACTATGCTATGGTGATGCTAGGAGGCGGAGGTGGTGGTGCTTCCTTTGGATCAGATTTGGGTATGGGGTCAGCAGGAACTTCCGGTCTTAGTGGCGATAGTGGCGGTGGCGGTGGCGGTGGTGATGGGACTGGTTTAGACATGGAAATTGGTGGTTATTCATGTGGTACTAGATGGCCAAAGGAAGAAACCCTAGCACTTCTTGATATCAGATCAAGGCTTGATTCAATGTTTAAAGAAGCTAATCACAAAGGCCCTTTGTGGGATGAAGTTTCAAGGTCTCTCTCTCTCTCTCTCTCTCTCTCTCTCTCTCTCTCTCTCTCTCTCTCTCTCTCCTACAGTTCCTTTCTTCTTCTCTTTTTTGTCTTTAGAACCAGAATTTGGGGTTATATATATGCATAAAACAACACGGATATAGCGTAGTTTTGGTTCAACCCAATAAGGTATAGAACCCCAAACACCAAGAAGCTTCACAATCAAACATCCACATCTTTAACCCAGCTAATCGCTTCCTTTCAAATATCTTGCTACTATACCTTCCTCAATTAATTTGTAATGCTAATTTCATGCATAAAGATCTAATCTTTAGTTATCATATCCTTTATGATGTGAAAACATAATTAAGGTTCTCTTGAAATACCTTTTATGATGCTTGAAGGGTTATATATATGTATATGCTTTTCACTTATTTTCAGTTGATTTGTCACATATATATCAGCCTCAAAAGAAGCTAATTAAGAGCACACAACTTTCTTGTTCATATTGAATAGTCGATCTTAAAAACTCCAATTTGGCTAATTCATATATAGTAAATTTATATATACAGATCGTTAATTATCACTAAAAAGTTTTACCCTTAAATTTTTTTTTCTAACTATATACATAATTAATTCTTTTTCTTGCAGGATAATGTGTGTGGAACATGGGTATAAAAGAACTGGTAAAAAATGCAGTGAGAAATTTGAAAACTTGTACAAGTATTACAAGAAGATTAAAGAAGGGAAAGCAGCTGGAAGAAGACGAGACAAGAAGCATTATCGATTCTTTCGCCAATTAGAAGCTATATACGGTGAAACAAACACAATTAGTACTGATCCTGATCCTAACAAGAACATTATTTCAGCAACTAATTATGCAACATTACCTCCTCCATGTCTGGAAGATAATGATCATTGTGTCAAGAAAACTATTAACAAGAGATCAATGCTGGAAAAGAAGAGTTGGAAGAACATGATAACAGACTTCATTGAAACCAAAATGAACACACTAATGGAGAAACAAGACAAATGGATGGAGAAGGTAATGCATACTATAGAAGACAAGGAAAAGGAGAGACTTTTAAAAGAGGAACAGTGGAGGAAAGAAGAGGCAGCAAGGTTAGAGAAACAAAGAAAGTTTAGATCAAACCAACAGGCACGGATCGAGTCTCGAGATTTAGCTTTAATTGAAGCTTTGCACAAATTAACCAAGAACAAATCAACTATATTGGAGGCCTCTTGTGATGATCAAAACAAATTAATTGTCACAGGAGGTTGGGGAGAAAATGAGGTGACACAACTCATACAACTGAGAAGTAGCATGGAAACAAGATTTGAGCAAGGTGGGGGGTATATGGAAGATGTTCTTTGGGAAGAAATTGCTTTAACAATGACTTGTTTGGGTTACAACAACAAGAATGCAATGCTCTGCAAGGCTAAGTGGGATCACATAAATTTTCTATTGAGAAACAAGAAAAAGAAATTAGAGAACAACATCAGATGCTCAAATTTGTATTCTGATCATCAAAATCATTACAATATCTTTCATCAAGCAGCTGGTCAAATAGGGGTTGATCAACAGAATATTGATGAAGGGTATAGGGTTTTAATTAGTGAACCTGAGATGATCATGGGGAATAATTACTATGGAAAGATATAAGAAATTTGAGGGTGTTTCTTGATCATTTTAAATGAGATATCATAGTACTATATATTAATTTGCATGAATATATAATCTGACAAAAAGAGATGTTAATTACTGTTGTAACATCCTAAACAAATTCAATATGTGGTTATTAGTTTGGTATAATTAATCCATTATATTCTTATTGTTTGATTATATATATTGTTAACCATAATTTTTTTTAATTATAATACTTTCATTTTGTAAGAAAATATGAAATATGGGTGATTTTTTAAGGTAGTACGTTGACTACATGGTTATAATTTGTTGTGTGATAACGTATGCTATGGGCTCCTTGTGGTGCTTATTTATCGATATATGCTTCTGTTATATATGGAAACCACGTACGGTTGTTACCAATCCATTTTCTTAATTTGTTCTTTATTTTTAACGTGTAACACTTTAATTCACTAATTATATATAAGTCTAATAAATCAACCTAGTAATATGTTTAATTTATTTATTGATTGACACAAGACTTGGTTATTTTCTCTTTATAAATCACTACTAGAAAACAACGCGATTTCCGAGGAATTTCCGAGAGCGTTAATTCCCTCGGAAAACTTTCCGAGGAAATTCCTACGTACTTCCGAGGGCGTCAAGTTACCTACGGTTTTCTGATAAATTTCCGAGGGCGAGAAATGCCTCGGAAATTCCTCGCAAATTTTCCGAGAGACTTCCGAGGAAATATACCCTGGAAAAACATAGCGAGAGATTTCCGAGAGATTTCCGAGAACTAACATGCCCTTGGAAATTCCTCGCAAAATTTCCGAGAGATTTCCGAGGAAATACACCCTCGAAAAAGATAGCGAGAGATTTCCGACAGATTTTCGAGAGCTAAAATGTAATTTTTATATATTTGTCACTTTAGAACACATATTATCAAACATGTAGACATACATATTCAAATGCATGTATCTAGATGTATCATTAAGCAAAATTTAGTATATTTATAGTAAGGTACCTATATGAATGAATGTTCGTAAACAAATACATGTATATAAACGTGCTTGTGATTTGTATGTGTCATCATGATGTTTATAGTATGTTAGTACCCTATTATCATTTATTTGTTCGATTATGTTTATTATGAAACATGCATGTGCTTATTAATGTTTATCATTTAAAAATAATGTAAAATATGAAAAAAACGATATTCGTCATTGGAAAGCCCTCGGAATTTTCCGAGGGCTTTCCGAGGGCTAAAATGTAATTTTTATATATTTGTCACTTTAGAAAACAAATTATCATACATAGAGGCATACTTATACAAATACATATATCTAGATGTATCAAAATAAGCATAAATTAGTGTATTTATAATAAGTTACATATATGAATGAATGTTCGTAAACAAATATGTGTATATAAACTTGATTGTGATTTATATGTATCATCTTTATGTGTATAGTATATTAGTATTCTATTATGATTTATTTGTTTGATTATGCTTATTATAAAACATGCATGTGCTTATTTATGTTTTGCATTTAAAAATAGTGTAAAATATGAAAAAAACAATTTTCGTCCTTGGAAAGCCCTCGGAAATTTCCGAGGGCTAAAATGTAATTTTTATATATTTGTCACTTTAGAACACAAATTATCAAACATAGAGGCATACTTATACAAATACATGTATCTAGGTGTATCATTAAGCATAAATTAGTATATTTATAGTAAGGTACCTATATGAATGAATGTTCGTAAACAAATACATGTATATAAACGTGCTTGTGATTTGTATTTGTCATCATGATGTTTATAGTATGTTAGTATCCTATTATGATTTATTTGTTTGATTATGCTTATTATGAAACATGCATGTGCTTATTAATGTTTTCCATTTAAAAATAATGTAAAATATGAAAAAAACAATTTTCGTCCTTGGAAAGTCCTCGGAAATTTCCGAGGGCTTTCCGAGAGCTAAAATGTAATTTTTATATATTTGTTACTTTAGAACACAAATTATCAAACATAGAGGCATACTTATACAAATACATGTATCTAAGTGTATTATTAAGCATAAATTAGTATATTTATAGTAAGATACCTATATGAATGAATGTTCGTAAACAAATACGTGTATATAAAGGTGCTTGTGATTTGTATTTGTCATCATGATGTTTATAGTATGTTAGTATCCTATAGTATGTTAGTATCCTGTTAGTATCCCTTGGAAAATCATCATCTCGGAAATCTCTCGGAAAGTTTATGTCGACGGAATTCCCTCGGAAATGTATGTCCTCGGAAATACGTCGGAAAATTCCCTCGGAAATCCCTCGGAACTGTTTTCCGAGGAGGGTTTTTACTAGGACAGATTTTCCTCGGAAATTCTTCGGAAATTTGTCATTTCTGAGGGAATCTGCCCTCGGAAACTCCATGTTTTTCTAGTAATGAATATTTGCTTTAAATTTCGTTATGTGTTAAAAAAAACAATGGCCAGATTTTTTTTCAAAGGGGCGGAAAGGGGAGTCTGAAAACCTCTTTTATAGTATATTCTTTAGCAGCAACATAGATATATAGATATATATTAAAGACAAACAACTATTAATTAATTTTGTATGTGTATACATAACATTGAAATTAACACAGAAATGTACAAATACATTCTAACTACTACTAATTGCTTGTATGCATATATAACATTGAAATTCACACAACAATATACATAACATTCTATCAAAGAAACAAAAATACAAAAGTATCAAAATAGATTAGTACAGTGTTGTTTTATCTTCTGTTAACAAGATGTTATGGAATATGTGGATATATGATCTAATATTAATAATGATTGTATATATGTATTCGCTCTCAATCTATTGTGAGAAGTATACGTACTTGAGGGATTATAACGGAAAAAACATTTAACAAAATAAAGAAAAATTTGTGTATACAAGATTATCGAAGAACATAGATATTCAACATCCCCTCAACATGAAGACCTTGAAGTTTAAAATAAAAAAGTGCAACATTCCAACATGGAGAGATTATATTTAGATCTCCAAAACATTGGAGAACGATGCTATCTCGGGATATACATCAAAACCTTTGAGTAGATCTTGTAACAGGTCATGATGAACTAAATGTGGCTTATTTTAGTTGTTTGGTTATTTCATAGTTTGCTCTGTTAGTTTATGAGTCATGATGAGTTGACTGGGTCATATTAACTTGTAACGAGTCATAATGAGTTATATGTGGCTTATTTTTGTTGTCCGGTTATCCATGGCTTGATATTTTAGTTTATGGGTCATGATGAATTATAATGGGTCATATTTTTAACGGGTCATGATGAGTTATGTGGCTTATATTAATTGTTTGGTTATCCAATGATTGGTATTTTAATTTATGGGTCATGATGAGTTATAATGGGTCATATTAACTTGTAGTGGTTATGATAAGTTTGTTACTATGTAAATTGATGCTTTGGTTTATTGTTTTTAACTTATAAGTTACTAATATACATATTTAATAATTTTGCAGCTCAATCAACTTGATGTCATGCTTTGTAACTCATCATTTAGAGCGGCAATTGTGTTGGCAATGAAAAACGTGATTCAGCCGTTTTCGACCTAAAACGATAATGTGGAGAACGACGCGGACGGGGAAGATGATAGTAACGATCAAGTAGTTATATATTATGCTTTATGTATTAACAAACAACTTATGTAAAACATATATACTGAGGATTTTGTAATAGTTTATGTGGTTATATATAATATTATTTATTTCAGCAGTTTTGGGTAACAAGTTAGAATCACGTTTGTGCTTAATTATTAAAAGAAAAAAAAACAATTACGGCAACATCAATAGCAACGAGAAGAGTAATAGCGATCACACTTTTAGATGTGACATAGGTAACATGAGCAACATGAATAGCGACGATACTATTAGCAACAACAACATGCAATAGCAGTGACAGACAATAGCATGCAGCAACATCAATAGCAGCGACATTTGAGCATTAGTGACAACTCATTAGTAGCGACACATGGGGTATTAGCAGTGACATATGATAAATATGTACGAATGAATCTAAGTTCAATGATTATGCATGTGTTTTTTAAAATTTGCATTTGATGAATATAATAACTTTTGTTTTGTCCAAAAGGAAAAGATGTTTGATACAAAATATAAGATGAATCGAATGGTTAGGTTTAGAAATTAAAGATGGATGGATCATACTCTTATTTCATGTTCTCAAATACACATATATTTTACAACATATTGGTAATCCTAATTAAGAAGAATTTACTTATCCTCACCACATATATTTTGACTGCCTTCGAAATCATACAAGCATGCTGACATTTATATCCATACATATTAACATATAGGTACATCCATCTGTCTCTCTCTCTCTCTGTGTGTGAGAGAGAGAGAGAGAGAGGTGTTGTAGTCAGGGAAAGATTGAAAGAGGTCATAGTTGCAGGGAAAAGATGCAAATTAGTGTAAAATGAAGTGTGATGCATGTATGCATGATAGACAATCCACTGTCACCTCCCTACTTCTTACACAACCTTCCTTTAATTTCTTGGTGAATGACCAAACTACAAACACAAAAAAGAAACAGGAGACTTTACCACTGTCAATGTCACCCCCACTGCAATATTGCCAAAATTTGCTTTCATCACATCATATATTGCTAAAACTATATATCATTATGTTTTAGCAAGCTAGCTAGTAAGAGAATTAGTGTTGGATTTTGTTAGCTTTAATTAGCTGCAGGCATAATGTATATATGTATGTATTGATTATTCAGGTATTAAAAATATTATTGTTGGTACGTTAATTAAATAAAAGTAATTCGTGTTTTTTTAGGATTCATAATGATAAGAAAAAAAATCAAACTTTTAAATCATTTCAATTAAGTGACATTTGTTGTATTTTATATTCTTATAAATATTCCATTATTCTTCAAATCAAATGCAATGAAAACTCATGAAACACTTCAATTAAGATACATAACTATGAATACAATAAATCGACTTGATTATTTAGTTTCGTAGTTCATAAAACATTCCCTTATATATAACGCATGTTATATATAAGCAGGGGCGGAGCTAGAAGCTCACTTCAATGGGTTCAAAGCTAATATTAATAACTTTTATAAACAAATTTAGTGGGTTCTTAACTACAATTTTACCTAAATTACACTAAAATTGCACTAAAATAATATGAAAATTTTTTGTTCAGCGGGGTCAATGGAACCCTCTCGGGTCCATGTACCTCCGCCCCTGTATATAAGTCAAGTCTAAGTGTCTAACTGAGCCGGTCTTTTAAATATATGTTTTTAAAAGATTAAACCCTTAAATAATATTTTTAAAGATATTTTACCTAAACCCAAGTTGAACATTAATACTTGTAATTTGACCATTCAAATTATCGTTTAATTTGCTGAAAATTAAAAAGGAATAATGTTGGTTAATTAACAAAACTACTTCATTTTCCCAAAGTCGATAAATATAATATTTATATAATGGAATCTTAAATTGATCCTATATATTATGAGTTGATGATGCCAACTGATTTGACAAGTGAATGAAGCCAAACTGTGAAACTGCAGTTTTTGCTACAAACTCACTCTTCTCTGAATCCTAAAACTGGAAACCTTCTTTGTTTCTTTCTTCAAACTAATACCTTTCCACTTTACTTCAGTTTCACTGCCACTAATAAAAACTGTTGAAACAATGTTAAAGTGTTAATATTATAACCGGACTAACACAAATTTTTATTATTATAAAAAATAAAAAATAAAATAAAATGGATAGCGAGGGCTTTAGCTACAACTGCTTTATTTCCTGTTTAGTGATATCCGGCTCAAGTCTGTTACCACCACAACGATGCTATCATTATCATGCAAATAAGGAATGTATCGCAATGGTAACAAAAAAAAAGGTTGAGTTGGCGTCGTTTTCACTCATTAGTCATTATAGGCGTTAATGAGCATCCATTACGGATTGTCTAACCATTAATATATTAACATGCCACATACCCACCCTAGTTTTATTACCAACTAGTAGTTAGCTATCCGTGCTTCTCGTCGAGAATTAATTATTTTTTAATCGAGTTTGATTAGATTATTGATCTATTATTAAAAAACCAAGTCTTTTTAAAACTATTTACGTAAGAATGGTAAATTGAATTTGAATATGTAGCTTAAAACAATTGACTCGCTTGAATTTTTTAAAAGTATTTTAGCTTCTCTGTATTTTGAAACTAAGTAAAATATTTAAACAATGAGAGCTTATTTCACTACTAACAAATGTGATTTGGATTTTATAGAATGGTAAGTACTCGTATAAAAAAAGAACTACATACATGTAACATAAAGAATAAAATCCACATCCTAAGGCTCTATTATATCTAACATCTAAAACTCTCATTTTATCTGAAAACTTATATGAAAGACTTAAAAACTTATATGGATAATTGGGAAACGGAAGTTGACAAAGATAAGAAGTAAATCTATATGATGTAGAAGAACATTTTTGAGATATAAATGTGTCATGTGTATTTATACTAAAAAAAGATTTTAAAAAATATATTATAAAGTCCTTTTATTATTATCCTTTTCGATTTTTATAAATACATCTATTTTAAAAACCATTGACTTAAAGTTTATAGTAAATATTTCATAGTAGAAAGAATTACAAATAATATGATAAAGCCTTGGAGAAAGAACTAATTATAAAATAATTTTTTATCTTGTTATAGAAAAATAAAAAACAAAACAAATAAAATGATGCGAGCAGCGAGTTGAAGTATAAAGAGGATGAAAAAAATACTAAATAATAGTATTATAAGAATAATATCTAAATAAATAATTTAATTAATATTATACAGCTATAGCAATGTAACAAAAAATAATAAGTTATACTAATGAAAATGATAGAATATATTTAGCGTACTTAAAATCAAGATGTTATAAATAATAAAAAGACAAAAAAAAATGAATGCTCCATGACTCGAACTCAGGGCTTCTTGGACATAAGAAAGACGCCTTACCACTCCATCTAAGCAGCCTTTTGTTTTTTTTTTTTTTTTGAACTATAGATATTTAACCCTTTTGCTTTTTGATGTAGAAAAGGAAAAAAAAATCCCCTGCAATTACATGGGATATATAATTAACGCTTTATATATTATAAGGTATAACTAGTAAATAAATATATAAATAATTTGCCTTCATTGTTCAGAACTTTAAAATGAATTAATTTCATTCTTTTGGAGAAAGGCATGGTCCATATATAATGTGATTTTTAACAACTCTTAATCGTAAAACAGATCGATTATTTATGTATTTGATTTTAATTTTAAAATTCTAAAATAGGGTCCAATAACTTAAATATGGCATGTTATTTCCAACGTAATCCGGTGTCTCTGATGTAGACTTTTATTTTTTATAGAAAATGTATTATGTATAGTGTAATTATTTATATTAATTGCCTTAACAGACTAATCTATATATATTTTTTTAAAAGCCATACCATATATAAAACCAAAACCAGCCAACAAGGTTTCAAATACAAAGGTGTAACCTGCTACACCTTACACATGACAAAAACAAAACACAAAGCACAAACTAAGGGCTAACATACCAAAGCGATTTACTAAACTGAGCAAAAATACCAAGAGACATGAACATATGCATCAAACTTTTATCAATGAACTTGGATATGTCAACCATATCGACCAGCTCAACTTTCTTGGACCCAATCTGTTTGATATTCAAAGGAAACTCTCCTCACTTGAAACTCGAAAAAGACATCAATTGATAGCTTCTTCGAGTGGCTGAAAATACATCTATTTCTCTGCATCCAAAGCAAATACACGAAGATCCACACGTTTACCTGCCAAAGATTAACGTCTTTTGTAATCAACTTTGTGAGGTTTTTATTGAATTGAAATCCATCGACCACCATCTGAAAATTTCAATCCATATTTCTTGAACTTTCCTGCAACTCCACAATGCATGTTCCAAAGTCTCCACCTCCTCTTCACAGTGTGGGCATAAGGTAGAATGAAGATCAATCTGCATAGAGACAAGAACATCCCTAACAGGAATTTTTCTTAATCTAACTATCCATATAAAAACGTTTACTTTCTTAGGAACTAACTTATTCCACCAAGTTTCTGGCCCATGAATTCTAACTCCCAACCACGCTTCATCCGTGAGTTCTCTAAGGGTTTTCACAGTAAATATCTCGTCCCCATCTATGGTTGTCCAATTTCCCTCTAACAGGAGCTATACCGCCCAAAAGGTTTTGAAAATCAGCTAACTCCCCCCTTCTCTCTACCTCTCGGATCCCTCCTCCAGTTCCGTCTCCAAACCCAAGACCCTTCACTCCAAAACCCCATCTCACTTACAGATGCTCTCTCATTTTGGTCTAAAGAAAATAGTTTGTGAAATCTATCCTTGAGTTTAAAGTTCCTAGCCCAACTATCCAACCAAAACTTAATATTCGATCCATCCCTTAAAACCTTAGTGAATGAATTTTTGAAGTTGATACCCTTGTGTTCCAAGAATTCTCCAATCTTAATAATATTACCCCAAACCGAATTTTGCCATTTAAGCCCACCCGATCCATCCCCCAAAAGATTATCAACCCCATAAATACATTTTATAACTCTTTAACCCACAACCTACCCTCTTCATTATACCATCTCCACCACCATTTACCTAGCAATCCAATATTTGCAGCTTGGAGACTGCCAATATTTAGCCCCCATTCTCAAAGGAATTTAGGATTTGTTCCCATTTAACCCAGTGAATGAAATGACCCGAACCCAACATTTCCTCTTTGCCCCAAAATAAATTTTTCCTTACCCTCTCAAGGGAAAGAATCACACTCTTCGGGGATCTAAACAAAGATAAGTAATACAATGGCGTACTACCGAGGATTGATTTTACCCGTGATAGTTGACCACCAAGGCACCAAATGACACAGAATTTCCAGTTCTATCAATGAGTTATAAATGGCGTTGAAAACAATTATCACAATTCTCGTACGAAAAACTGTTCTCGCCAACCTTTGTCATATATATTAAATGATTTGAATAGATGTTTGTTAAGATATTTTATTTTTAATAAACTAAATCACCTAAAAATGAATTTAAGAAAACAACTCATTCTTAAACAATTTAAGAAACTAAAGGGATATGATTAAGAAAAAAAATTAAAATAAATTGATAATATCTGTAGGGGTTTGAATAGTTTCTATGTTCAATTTTTCGAATTAAAAAATAACTTGCACAAAAATAATAATCAACAAATGATGATATGCAGAATATATATAATGAAAGGAATATCTAAATGGATAAATATATGTATAAGTATTTATAGTAAGTTGTATATATATATATATATATATATATATATATATATATATATATATATATATAATTATAAGTAGATATATGTGTATATATATGTATGTATATATATATATATATAATTATATTCTTGACAATAAAGTAAATGGCTTAAAAGTAAATACGTAATGTAGTGCAAGAATATAAAGAAGGGAATGTAAATGCGTAAATGTAAAAGCAAGAATATTAATGCAGTAATGTAGGTGAAAGAATATAAAATGCAAGTATAAAAGGGTTAAGGGTTAGAGAGATGACACCAAGATTTATAGTGGTTCGGTTGAACTTCAACCTACGTCCACTCATTGACCTCCATCAAGAATTTCACTAGCACAACGTGCAAAAGTCTCCTTAGATCGGAAGAGACCACCGTAAATCACCTTTGGATGGTAGGTGACAACCACTCCAAGCGCGCTCTAATCCAAGAGCTCAATAAAGTTCTTCACCAACAACTCAAGTTCCCTTCAACAAGGAAGTATGAACAAGTTTTTTCCCAAAAACTCAACCACAAAAACAAGTAGGGAATAGTCAAACTCATTTACATCAATATTGTTTTTCCCACAAGAACAAATAATCAAATCTCTCAAACACCAACAATGGTGTATAGTGTATACAATAATCACTCTCCAATATCAAGAGGCAAGTATATGAATATGAAGATAAAGATCTCTCTCTCTCTCTCTCTCTCTTGATTTCTCTTACTAAATCTTGAGTTGTTGGATGAACAAAGATCATAATAACTTCAAAAATCACACATATAAATATAAAAATGTATAATCACAAGTGCATGATGAATATTTCAGAGGATTTCAGTTGGAAAGATGCGAAAAATTAATAACAAATGAGATTGTATCTATAGAGTTTGAAGAGAGATTTGTGAGTTGTCAAGTAACCTGACGGTCGCAGCCCACGGTCGATTGTGGCTCACTTGCACAACTTTTTGACCCGTTTTAAAATGTATTCTTAATGTCTCGGCTTTTACTTTTAAACCTTTATTTTGGCAGATAAATATCGAGAATTAAATACTGTTATGCTATGTACTTTGGTTGCCACAAAGATCATTAAATGTACTCTTACAAGATGAGTGGCTCACATTGTGTCACGTTTGTACTTTAAAGGGGCACAATGGTCGAGTCAAGATTTCCACCAAGATATCATTCACCAACCTTAATACACAGTATAATAATACCTCTTAAGGATATTTAACTTGTATACCAACATATGTATTTTCATATTTGCCAAAATAAAATATAATTTCGTTTAATAATTGTTGGCAAATAGTTTTATAAAAACTTTATTTCAAAAATAAATATCTTTAAGATCATATGGAATGCTTTTATAAATAAAAATACATTTAAGTAAAAATGACTTTTTTATAATATTTGTCGTTGTCGTTTAATAGCCATTTTTAGTATATAAAATTTTCAAGTGTTTGACCTTTTTATTAAATTTGTCACTTTTAATCCTCATAATTTATTTGTGTTGTGATTAATGCAAATTTATATTTATCATCTTATTTTGTCAAACTTATTGTTTTCATATTAACTTGAATTTTCAATAATATTTTTTTAATAATTAATAAAATTACGTCATCAAAACATATTATAAATATTTAGTCTTGATTGCACCAACAATATCGATCATAAACCGAATCTTTAATGTATATTAAAGGTTCCTTAAATTAGGGTTCATCAACGTCTATACTCTATACTATTCCTTATCTTGTTCATCATGCTAACACAAACAAACAAACCTAGATCCATCACAGCAAATTTAAACACCCAAAAACCTAGCAAACCCAGGATATATTTTGTCTTTTGAGTGAGCTAAACAATTTTCATATACGGGAGGTCAGACTACACGAAAACCCAAGTCATTAGGCCTTTCACTCCTACCAACCTCGAATGTTTTCCTATTGCTCCCAAATTTTTACTGTTCCAACGGGTTGGATATATCTTTTTTTCTTCTTTCCCCAAAAATAAGCACTGTATATAACTACCATATACTTTTTACATTTTTCTCACACAGATACTCCCTTTTTTTACTCTCTTGCATTCTATTTTTCTCATGTAAATCTTTCTTGATTTTCATCATATTCCTCTTCATATCAAGTTCATCTCATCGACGCAACACGGCTGTTTTTTTAATGCAAATACGGTACAAGCCACGTTCCTCGTTTCCAATGATGAAGGTGAAAGTTTGCATCAAAACAGAGAGAAATTTTACTTTAAGCATTTGGTGGAACAACAATTTCTAATTCTTAAGCAATGTTGACACATAGTCCAAAACTCAGTACGAGCATGATCCTTCGCTAAAATAAGAATCATAATGTGTGCATGAACCACATTTCATACTATGATTTCACAAAATGAATCTTTTTAATGCTATATGTATTTTCAGAATTAGAGATGAAATGCATAACAAAGCTTGTGCACGAAAATGGAATTAAAGATCTCTAACATGGAAAGATACATTTGCAAGTATCATTCAAAACGCATAGGCCTTTGGCAAGAAGCCCTCTTTCAGCCCTGCAATCACGATTGCATGCAGTGTCATCGCAGTGATCATAAATCCAAGTGTCCACACACATGTCACCAATCACCATCTCGGTTCCTAAAGAATCGTATATCAATCGATCAAGAAACTTTTCGTTTTTTATCACAATTGTATCGATTAAGAGATCTATAAGTATTAACTACGTAAAATTTACCAATAACTGCGAGTAAGAGCATAATAGAAATATATAACATAATAGATATCATATTTTTTAGTTTTTTGGTTTATCATATAGTTCAACCTTTGAATGTGTGTGTGTATATATATATATAGGAAAAAGTTCATGCGATAACCATTTTTAGTGCGAGAACCAATCTGAGCCGTCCAATCCCCCCTCCTTCAATGTCGTTGCTCACTCATGAATTCCTCACATGCACCCTGTCACACTCTATCCCTCCACGCTCTTCACCCATTTAACTTCCATATTCATGGAACGGCTGAGATTGGTTCTTGCGGTTCTCGCACTAACAACGGTTCTAGTATAAACCCTCCCATATATATATATATATATATATGTATATAGGAAAAAGTTCATGCGAGAACCAATCTGAGCCGTCCAATTCCCCCTCTTTTAATGTCATTGTCCACCCATGAATTCCTCACATGCACCCTGCCACACTCTATCCCTCCACGCTCACCATCCATGAAACTTCCCATATCCAAGGAACGGCCGAGATTGGTTCTCGCGGTTCTCGCACTAATAACGGTTCTCGCATGAACTCTCCCCTATATATATATATATATATATATATATATATATATAGGAGGCTATCTCGTGACAGAATCATTATTTCCTTAAAATCGCAATAATTATATATTCGCATTAAATTGATTTTTAATTTCTATACGTTTTTACACAATTAAAATGAATAATTTTCAACTTTTAAGAAAAGTCCAATAACAAAAAATATATCTTTAAGATCCGAATTTTAGACTCAAGGACCACATTGGCCCATGTAAATGACTTTAATAGAATAATATGTGTGTTTAAGAGTTAAGACAGTATAATTAACGCAAGGTTTAATTAGTAAAAATCTCATTTTTATTCTTACATTTAATTCATTATTGTTTTGTAGAAAATATAGTAATAGTAACTACTTAAGGATAAGATAGAAAAAAATAGGAATTAACGAGCAATTATTTTAGTAACAAAATAAAGAGTTGTGTTCAATATAGTTCATATAAAAAACATAGTCCAAAATTTTAATATATAATCACATGTGATTCAATATAAAATCACATGTGATGCAATATAAAATCACATGTGATTCACTATACAATCACATGTGATGGTAAAATCATTACATGTTAATCACGAAAATGTCACTCCATCCAAATTTTTAAAATTCAATCTGGACCATTGATGGGGCTGATCCAATGGTTAAGATTAGTCTCTCAGGACTAAGCAATAAGTATGGATTATATTGAACATTTCTCACAAAATAAAATAGTACTCTAGACAATAAGATTATGACGGAAGGAGTATGTATGAGTGGATACGACATATAATGTTTGTTGGTATATTGTAATAAAGTCGAGCTAACTTCCGAAGAGCTCAAGACAACTCCAAAAGATACTCGAAATTGACTACATTTAAGTTGAATAAAGCTCGAACCACGTACTGGAGCTAACTTTCGAGTCTAGCTTGAGTAATAAACCTTGCTAGCTTTATCGAGTTTTAATTTGTTATTTAAAATATTTACTCATTTTGTGGTATACACACACATAATTAATTAATTAATCGTAGCAATGACCCTGCGAGGTCTATCTATTAGTTATTTTTTTATTTTTTATTTTTGAATGACAAACACACACTCTAAACATACTCCTAAATATCTACTCAACTGTCCACACCGGGACTTGAACCCACAACCTCTTGGGAGGGAGCACCACCTTACAACACCACATACCGTTGGGCTACAAGCCCATTGGTATCTATTAGTTATTTAATCATAAGGCTGTCAATTCGGGTCGGGTTCGTGTCGTTCGGGTTCGGGTCAGTTTCGTGTCGACCCGATTTTGACCCATTTATTTTCGTGTCAAGTTCGGGTCGTGTCAGCTTTTTTCGTGTCGACCTTCGGGTCGGTCCATTTAGACCGAATGTGATCGGCAATTTTTTTTTTTTAGTTTTCGAGTTCTGTTTTTCGAATACGGTTTTCCGCTTTGACTAACACTGTCTTTATCAAATTTTCAAAAACAATGTTTGTTTTTTAACTTTCGATAAGAATATTGAAAATTATTTTCGATTATATTTTAACTTTAATGTTAAATGTTTGTTTTGAATGTATTTGAACTTTAGATCTCAGTACTTGTTTCGGTTTGATTCGAATTTTGATTGTATCTTTTATTCAACAAATATAAATGAATATAATAAAAAATGTGATATAGTACTATTCTACCAAATATCAATAAATAATGTTTTAAACAACCGAATAATTTAAAAAATCCATCATTGAATAGAATTATGAATCGAATTAATAATACTAAAGTACCACTTATCTAGTAATAAAATATCATGGAACCAAAATCATATATGTCAAAATAACAAATACAACAATGATATATTATTGCTTTAACTGTAATTTTTTTGTTGTTTATTGTAAGTTTTTAACATTTTACGGGTTTTGTACTTTTGTTTGACGGGTTTTATTACCTAAGATATCACTTTCTTATTTGAGTTCATAATCTTTTTTTTCAAAATTTTAAATTTAAGTATTAAAGAAAATTTTAGAATATTAAAATTTTACCCATAAACGGGTTATACGTGTCACTTTCGGGTTATCAGGTTGACCCTAACTCAACCCATTTATTTTCGTGTCGATTTCGTGTCAACCCGCTTTTGTCCCGTGTCGGGTTCGTGTCACTTTTTTCGTGTCGGGTTCGGGTTGGATTTCTAGTCGACCCAAAATTTGCCAGCCTTATTTAATCACCATATTCTTGGTGCATGTAAAATTATTTATGATAATTTATACATTTCCAAAAATTGCCTTAGTTGAATTAATTGATTTTAAATAGTCAAAGTTTGAATTAATCTCATCACTTCGTTGTTCTATAATCATACGGCTGTCAAGCGTTTTTCTTGTTTTACTACCACATGGTGTTCTCCAGTCTCCACCGAACTCAACCTATATATTGGTTATTACAAATTTTCAATGAATCCCTAAAACTTCATAGGCCCAGGCCCTGGGCTTGGGTTGCCATTTTAATAAAAAAAATCTTTCAAAATAAAGAATATTTTAAAAAACCAAATCAATACAAACAAACACAATAATTAAAAAAATTAATAATCAACCATTTCATATTAAATATTCTATCATATAATAAATATATTAACAATTAATAAAAATTGCGTATAACTAGAAGTATTAAATCTAAATAAAGAAATTTGGATCTTTTAAATGCGTAATATAATTAAAATAGCATTTAGTTATAATGTCCACTTTTGTTGTATGTAAACATTCATGTGAAATTTTATTGACCCTTGTAATTTAGACAAGATACACACAACTCCTGTTTAAAAGAGGATAAATTGTCGAGAAAAAATATTTCTGTCGTTACATTACACGGGTACAATACTAATTTATTATATTAAATTTGAATAATCTCTTAAACTGAGTCTAAATTTGACCATTTAAAGTGAAAAATAAAGTCTTAATTTTTATCAAAATAACATTTAACTAAATAAATTGTTGTGATTATATAATTTGATGACGAATGTTAGTCTTTTAATTTATATTAAAAGATGGTTAAATAATATGTCTGAATAATAATTTCTAACTGTATACGAAAATTATCAAACTATGTTTATAATATTTGTATATATGGGGAAAATATTTGATCCATCATGAAGACAGGGATGAAGATGGACGAGGATAGGAATGGAGATGAGAAACAGGAAAGGGGGATGGGGATTAGAAATGCAATCTCCGATATTTTCGTTTTCATTACCATCTCTAATCGAGCAACAACCCAATTAAAGATGATAAATAATATAAATCACAATAATTCACAAAAAAAAAGTAATATAAGATTAACTTTTCTTAGTCAAAATAGAATTCAATTTTGGACTTTAAAATTGAATCAAATTGTTAAAGATAGTTTATATGGATTTATTAACCTTAAAATATTATACTTGTTCGTCCTAATTTAAAAATATCATGTTTATTTTTTATAACAGTTTAAAATATCATATTTAATTAAACTTTAAGTTTTATCATTTTAAAATACGTTATAATCATTTTAAATTCTTTTCAATTATAATCAATACAGATTTGGCTTCATTACTACTAATAAAAACAATAATTATCAACGATATGTACAAGAAATACAGTATATCTTTTCGTATCATGATATAAAGTTTTCATTGCCATGTCTGCATATCTCTCGTATCGAAGCTTCCACCGCTGGTGTAGATATATATTCCGTGTGTCGTCATTTTCTTAGAATCTTATTGCGCTTTATAATCTTTTAAAAAAATTATTAATATTTATTATTTTTTTATTTTTTAAACTATCACATTTATGTATTGATTCTAATTTTTTTTAATTAGAAAAAATAGTATCCCAAATTACTCATTCAAATGAGCCTAAAAACATTTCATTATATCAAAAGTACAAATAACATTCAGGCTTGCCAAGGACTTTATTGTAACAAGTTCTTTTACTTCTCATACTTAAATCTAAATTTTAAATTTACCTTATACTTGACGTTAATGGGTAATATAAAAAAAGCTCCTATGAAAGTGCTTGAATACTTCGTGTTGATTTACGATTTGTTCTTCGTGTTGATTTACGATTTGTTCTCGAGTCTAAGAAAAAGAAACATCTAAACTTTATATGTTTACAATGTGTTCTCGAGTCAAACAAAGGAAACATCTACGCTTTATATGTCCTTGAGTTATTAGGCCATCAATAGCGTTTATCCCAACCCAAATTAATTCAAATGCCACATTAGTTGTCATATTATTTTTTCTTTCTTTTTTCTCTTTTAAACACAAGTAGCACCCAACCAAACAACACAAATATATTCTCTCTTTACTCTCTCTACAAAACATAACAAAAAAAACAAAAAAGAAAGAAAACTTCCGATGAGTCGGGTGCAAGAAATCGAAGAGAGAGCAAGGAAGGAAACCCGAAGCATGCGTAGCAAATATACCCGAGACCTCCCGAATGCCTTCGGCTTGACCGCTACTGGAGGCCTTATAAGGAAATCAAGAAAAGGAAAAGAGGGTGAAAACAAAAGATTATTTGATTCAAAATTATCCCTACAAATGCAAGATGATTATGATGGAAAGATGGACCTATTTCCTTCCATTTACATCCCAACATAAGCTCATCAGTTATTTTCTTCCCCTTTATTTCCTTTCACTTTCCTTTCCTTCCCTTTCTTTCACTTTCCCTCCTCCTAAAAAATCTCCAGAACATGACATCAAATTCGCCTGTTCAACATTATAATTTCACATGAACACTACACCACATATATATGGTCCACCTTTCATTCTCATATCAATTTCTCAATTGCAGGTCAGCACCAGCAACAAGCACAGAATATTTTAAGAAAATCTTAACCATCGAAATATATATAACAAACCTCAAACTTGCAAATGTTTCTCATGCTGCTTATTATAACCGTCCCCAACTCGGATCAAACCACAACTTTAAATAAGAAAAACAAACATCGAAATAGTTCCACCTCATCCATACAAATTTGTCATAAAGAAAACCCGAGTTCTGAAGGAATTACCGAAGAATAAATGGATGGGGGGAAGCTTAGTACTTGTAATCCTTGACATGAAGACTCTCAGATGCATCAGCACTCCCAGCACCACCCTGATACTTCCCAAGAGTTGCCTCGGAATTAGCCTTACACCTGGCAAGAAACGCGTCCTGGGCTTTCTTCACGTTCTCTTCTTTTCCACCCCAAGCCTTCAGGGTGCTCTGCTGCAGGGCCCGTCCAAATGAGAAAGACAGTGACCATGGCTTCTTACCCTGGTACTGGTTCATGGCGTTGAGGTTAACAGTAGCTTCCTCCTCACTCTGACCGCCTGATAAGAACACAACGGCAGGGACCGCTGGCGGCATGGTTCGTTGCAGGGCACGGACGGTGTACTCAGCAACTACTTCTGGTGCCACCTTTTTGGAGTCGGACCCGGGTGTGACCATGTTGGGTTTCAAAAGGGTACCCTCGAGAAGGGCGTGATGGTCGTTAAGAGCCTTGTAGCATGCAGCTAGAACACGCTCAGTTACATCCGCACACTTGTTGATGTCGTGGGGTCCGTCTACGAGGATCTCAGGCTCAACAATGGGGACCAAACCGTTCTCTTGGCAGATGATGGCATACCGGGCCAAGCCGTTGGCATTCTCGTTGATGGCAAGCTGGGATGGCTCGTTCGGGCCGATTTTCAGAACTGCACGCCACTTAGCGAACCGGGCACCGGCTGAGTAGTACTGGGCACATCGTTGGGCTAGGCCATCAAGACCTTGGGTTGTGGTCTCGCCATTGGTTCCAGCAAGTTCAACGGTACCCTTGTCAACCTTGATACCGGGAAGGACTCCGGCTTCCTTCATGACATCCACAAATGGCTTACCTGCAACCATGTGTAAACATTTAGTTAGTGCCAGATACCAAATAAAAATCAAAAAACCGCAGGCAACAAAAGCTAAATATGTAAATATGTAATACAAGCCTTTTAAGTTTTATCACAGAATAGTTTGGTTAGTCATTACCAGTACCAACAAAGAGGCGAATCACCTCAAGGACTACTAGTGCTGCATCAGGGACATATCGAGATCAAGAGCCTTAAAGTAAGCTCAAACTCGACTCAATATACATATTGCAAAGCACAGTTCATAAAGCATAAGACACTCACATATATACATATTGCAAAAGGCTCAACAAAAACTCATGTTGAGCTCTTAAAAGCTGAATGTAAGTTTACCACATATCTTGGACTCTAATTCCACGTGTAATCAAATTCGATAAAACTTTAATTGTTTGCATACATAAATGCTGAACAACATATATGACAACTGAAGTATCAAATCTCTGTGCTTCGATAATTTTTATAAAATATGATCTTGCATAGCTCGAAAATATGTAAAAAAATTACATCTGCATAACCAAACTCCCTAAAGATATAAACGCATACTCGAGGTAGGCTTAGGCTTGAACTTGACTTCAATTGCAGAAAATATATAATATTGTAACTACATATTATATAAGGTTAAAAAGCGCTAAACAAGAATTCATCTTGAGCTCTTAAAAGCTCAGGATCAATTCACTATATGTTTTGGGCACTAATTTTATGTGAGTACTCAAAGTCAACAAAAAGCTCGAGTTGTTTGCATACATAAATACTGAAATAACTGAACAACATATATCGGTTAACCATATGACAATCAAATCACATAAGCTGATACCTGCAGCAGTCTTCTGGTAGAGGGTTTCTTCAAAGAGAATAACGCCACTGAGGTACTGGAGGGCACCAGGAGTGCAGAAAAGAAGTTCACGGAGTGCTCTCCTGTTTGCCTCAACATTCTCGACATTGATGCTGGATAGACGCTTCCCGATTGTACCAGTTGACTCATCAGCAGCAAGAATACCCTTGCCAGGGGTGCCAATGTAAGCAGCATTGGCAATTAGCTCATCTGACAAAAAGATAATAAACACTTGTTACATACTTGCATGTTTCTAACACTGACACCAACAAATCTTTTTTCGTTTTTATAAAAAACGATATAAGAATCATAAAATTTGTTAAAATTCAAAGTTAGAGATGTACAAAATTACAGCAGGGGTATCAACATATTTCAATCATATGGAATTGTGAATGAACACCAGAAGGATGAAAAAACATCATATGTTGAAAGCCAAGTACTACAGCCACATGTTCATTTAAGAGAATGTCACAAAGATGGTTATGAAAAATTAGTTATTACACGGCTGTTTGGAATTGTGAGTAAAACTGCTTATCCACTTATTGCATCATAAAATAAGCATAGTAGGAATAAGCAACTTAAGAACGCTCATCCAAAACAACAGCTTATTTCACTCACAAATAATCAGATATCTCAAAATCCTCGAAACAGCTTATTGCTGCTAGCGAACACAATAATAATCCAACTACGCAGCTTTAATAAGCAACCCCAAACACTCAGTTTTAAAAGACTTTGGTTATATTCATATTGATTAGAAAATCAATGGATGCACATGACCAGCATATGTTCTGAGGTATGAATCAAAAGTTAATGGAAGAGAAGCACAAACAGTTCTATCTACAGATCATTTAAGGTATGTGTGTGTATATACAAATATCAACTGTCAGAGCAACCAAAGACACATCAATGATAAAACCAGATCGCCACTTCCTAAAATCAATGAATATATACATAAAATCATTTACAGCAAATTATTTAACCCAGCGATGACAAAAACAACTAAAAAAAGTTGATAGCAAACAGTTCTAAAGTCCTACTATTTGCATCTGGTAATAACATAAATTAACTTCAAAACACAGACTAGCTCCAAAATTAATACGAAGAAAACCTAAAAGACCTACAAATTTATGAGAAAAACCGAATCGAACAGCAGATCTAAGACGTATATAGAACAGAAACTAGAAAAAATTGATGAATTAACGAAAGAGATGGAGATTATACCAGCATACTTTCCTCTGTAGCAAGACATGGTGTTGATACTTCGAGATCTAAAAGGAAACTTGGAGAGAAAGGTGTGAAGAGGAAATACGGAACAGTCAAAAAGGGAGAGTGAGGGTCTGCTTAGATTTAAAGACGAAAGGGAGACATCGGTATCACCGCCCTGGATCTCAAACAGGAAACAGGTCTTGTGGCGGTTTTAGTATATTATGACCATTTTGCCCCCCGAATATTCTTTTGAAAGATTAGTACAATTTAGAAAATTAATAAATACTAAATACAAATACTAATACTAATACTAAACCTTAATAAAAGGGTAAAATATATTTTAACTCCTAAAGTTTAGTTTTAAAATTTATTTAACCTTAAAACTTTTTCAATGAATGTTTTAACCTTAAACATGCTATAAATCGTCGTTTTAGTCACTTGACCTTTAACAGGTTACCAAACTTTTAAAGAATATTTTAATCCCTAAGCTTAGGGGTGTAATTGAGTTGAGCCGAACCCAATCAAACTTTAACTCGACTCGGTTTTGAACCAGGTGAAGATTGAAGAACCGAGTGATTAGTGGTCAACTGTGTTCGATGATCTACAGATTCATGGATTGCCTAGAAACTCGAAAACAAAGATAGAGATCGAGGAAATTGAAGACGTGCAATCATCAATCTAGTGCAGTTATACGAACCTGTAAGTGCAGTTGAGATATTAGCGGTGATATCCAAGGAGTTAGCAATGGAATTAGGGTCTTTATGTGAGTTTTCATCAATCAGTTTCTTGAGAAGGGGTGATTTTATTAAGAGGATTGATCGAGATTTTTTGTTGATATGGTCGCAAGTATTTTAGATTTAGATTAAGGATAAAATCAATAAAGTAAAATAATTTAAGGCTTAAATTATCTAACAAATTTTATGTAAGGATTATAATGTTCACTAAAAAAGTTTAGGGGTTAAAACATTTTCTAATATTAAGTTTAGGGATTAAAATATATTTCACCCTTAATAAAATGAGATGTTTAGTACCGTGCGCATTGTAGCGGGTTTAGAACATATGCATAACATGTAATAATTAAACTTACATTCCTTACTTACACAAGTCAGGTGCTGAGAAACAAAAAATAAGGTTAGACAAAATATTTATAATACATTATAAAACATTTAACATTCTGTTTTTTAAAAATTTTAAGTAGTACATGTCTTTATGCAAACATTACAAATACTCAAAGCAATAATCTAATCAATTATCTCCCTAATTAACTCAACAAGGTGGTACCTGTTGTTTTAAAGAACTTATTAAACATAATAAGATATCTTTTTTTCTTATATTTATTGTTTTTATAAAATTAATTTAAAAACGAATAAAAGGGTTGATGAGAAAATACATAGATAAATAAAATAGAAAAAGTAGAGAAAACAAAGAAAACATATATTTTGTCAAAACAAGATGTCTGCAATAACATTCCACAAATACAATACATTTGCGTTATCAAAACAAGACATGTTACAAGTATATAAACTATTCGCCGCCGTAGCATTGCAAGGGTACTATGCTAGTAAAACTAACATGTAGATATAAAATGGAAAAACGTTATGTGTGAAATAAAATGGAATATAATTTTTTTTTTAAATTTTATGTATTATTTATTTTCACATTTTATGTTCTAACATACATTTTTGTATTTTAAAACATTTATTTATAATCAACTCATTTGTATCTATATTTTCATGCAATTTTAATGTAATTTGATAGTTACCATAGGAAATATATTTTTATGTCATGATTGCAAAATGTATATATACAACAAAATTTATATTTATATCTAAATTTCTATAAATATAATATGACGTTAAAAATACATATTCATATTTATACCAAGCATTATATGTTAAGATTTTAGAAAGATTCAAAAACATATTAATTAAATGTCTTAATATGATTATAGAAAAAATATGAATATTAGGAAGAAAAAAAAGGATGAAGTACGTATAATACGGAAGAAATAAGAGAAGTGGAGATGTTAAAAAAGTAGCGATCCAACTGTCCAGGCCCATTCTACAAACAGAAAGAAAAAAAGAGAGGAAGGTTTAGACTTTAGACCATGGATTGACAGGTTTAAAAGACATCAACTTTACCAACCCAACTACTTAAAACATAGCTTATGTGCTCTGCTTATTATATTTTTATGTTATAATTTACACAAAAAGATAAAACTATCACTGTTAATAATTCCTTATAATTGTTAAGTATTATAATATATTAGAATTTTAAAAAATGACGATAGACACCGTAATCAAGATTAGCGATGGAAGCATCAGCGTGAGGATGGTAGGACAGACATGATGGTAGAAATGTGGCATCGTTATACGAAGAGACGTAATTGTCTTACATACAACAAGGTCAAATGTTTATTGTTTATACTTAAAAAGTGTTTAAAATGGTTATAAAACTAGCTTAAGGACGCGCATAAGCACGAGCGTTGCAAAAGTAAATATTAATCATTAATTTTTTAAATAAAAAAGACTTGTCAAGTGTTGATTTTCAAAACAAAAAATCGAATACATAATGAATGTCTCAAGTTTAGAAGATTTTTATCACGTCTCAAAATCTTGATAACCTTCACATCATTTGATGAAATGACATCTAAATAAATTAATTTTCATAGAAAAACAAAATTTTGAAATTTGTAAGTAGGTGTGTTTAGTTTTAGAAAAAACATATTAATTTTCTAGAAATAATTTTCATAGAAAATGAAAATTTTGAAATATGTTTGATTAATACTTTTTTCTAAAAATTTTTAAAAAACAAGGAGTTTTCACCTTTCTAATTTCCTCGAAAATTGGAAAAGTCCATATCCCCTCTTTTTCACTTTTTTCTAAACTTGTTTTCTAATTTTCTAAAATAGAAAATGAAACTCCATCATTTTTACCAAACACGTTTATTTATTATAAAAAATTGAAAATGAAAACTCCACTCATTTTTTAGAAAATGTTGCTAAGAAAACTGAAAATAATTTTCCGTAACCAAACTCAACATAAGTTGTTTAAACTATAAAATATTTTCCAAAGTAATTTGGTTAACTGTACGGAATATAATTTAGGGGTGAGCAAGAAAAACCGAAACCGAACCAAAAACCGAAAAAACCAAACCAGAACCAAAACCGACGGTTTTGGTTTTTAAAATTATAAAAACCAATTTTTTCGGTTTATTTTGGTTTTAGGTTTCGAAACCGACCATAAAAACCGAACCGAACCGAATCGAAGGAACCAAACCGTTTAAAACCGAACCGAACCGTTAATGTTAGGGGGCATACTTGTACATTTACCTATCAATTCAACATAACTCAAATCCCTCACCTTCCCCTTGTTTTTACTTTTTCCCAAAAATCCCAAAATCGGCACTCACTATTCAACACTCGACATAATAATCGCTCGAATCTTGAAGATCAAATCGACAGACCAAATTGACTCTTGAATGTTGATTCTTCGAAGTTTGAAACTAGAAAATCTCGATGGAAGTTTGAAGCTAGAAATCTCGACATACCATACGACGGTGTTCGCTCTCCCCTCATCGAGTGTTGTGACCAAAAATTTGAAAAACCAAAAACCGAACCGAAAACCGAAAACCAAACCAAACCGAATGGTTTCGGTTTTGGTTTTTACAAAAAATGAAATTTTCGGTTTGGTTTCGGTTTTACCCCAAAACCGAATCAAACCGAACCGTGCACATCCCTAGAATATATAATCACCATAGATAAATGGTCAATATAGACCATAACTAATCCATAGTCCTAAGGGAATAATTTTAGCATTTGGATCAGTCTCATCAATGGTTCAGATTGAATTTTAAAATTTTGGCCGGAGTAACATTTTCGTAATTCAAATGTGATGTTTTTACAATCACATGTGATTGTATACTAAATCACATGTGATTGAATATTAAAATTTTCAGACTATGTTTTTTATATGGACTTTATTAAACACAACTCAATCACCATAAAATCGAAATGAATATTAAATTGTGTGGTTAATTTTCATTATTTTTAGCAATATAGTACTTAAGATTAAATGTCAAATAGGGGTTGCCGAGGGAAGTCTAATAAGGTTTGCCTATATATAATTGAGGGGACAACATGTATTTATATTTATATTATAATATATATGATATCGTTTCTTTTAATTTATTTAATTACTCAAAGAATTAGTAAATGAAAATTACCAATATACTTCTTAAATAATCATCGTTATTCAATAACACACTTACTCATACTTTCCATAACTATACACAGAAAATGAAGAAATGAGTTATTTCTTTTTTTTAAATTTATTTTAAAGGTGAAGAAAAGGTTGATGGAAAAAGGAAAAATAAATAAAACGACATATTAGCGGATAGAAACTATTGCCAAATACTAGACTCTTTAATTCTATAAAACAATATGCTATCAGATAGAAACTATTTGCCGTTGCAGTATTGTGCATGTAACTTACTAATATATAATAAAATTTAGATAATCCTATTTCAAAATTGGACGCATAGTTGTTTTTAGGTTGTTAACTAATAAACTATTCAAAGGAGGATTGTAAACGAGTCGATGTAAGGTCAAAATCGAGTTCTAGCTCTACCATGTTAGGTCAAGATATGGTTAGATTCAATCTTTTCATAATTCAACTCTATCCTTTATATATGTATATATGTATTAAGCCCAGGAAGCCCAAAAATAGTGAGGATGACAATCATGACATGACACAAGTCTATAGCAGATCGGCAACAAAACAGGCGCGCTTTCTCTTTTTCAGCGTGAAATTGAAAAGAGGAATGGAAAGGGAAACGATTAACGACGAGTCTACCTTGAATCATACGAGATTGCGAAAACGAAACGACGACAATCGACATAATGGCTTGTACAGTCGTCATCCTCGCAAATCGCGAAAACGTTCAAGCAATATATAGCCAGTCACGATTCATCCTCCCACTCAATCAAAATCGAAAATTTATGAATCTGATCTTATAGTTCATAAAAAAAAAAAAAAAATTGTTCTCAAGCTGTAAGTTTCTGTTCTTCTCCTTTGGATATTGTCTAATAGGATCACAAAGCAAGGAATATAAAGTTGAAAAATGGCTGAACTCTAGGAAAGTTTGCTGCTTTGGGGCTGGGGTTCTTGTTTGTTTTTGTTTTTTTAATGAGTTGATGTAGTTTTTGTAGTTTTGGTTATTGGGCAGTTGGTAGGATATCTTTTTGACATGATGAATCATTAGCTTAAAAAGATGATATCAAATTGATACAATGAATTTCTGCAAAGTGCATAAATAAACAAAGACAGAAACCAGAATTGCGATTGCCTAAAATGAGAAGAGGCAAAGAACTCAGGATCGGGAGTTAAACTTTGCCAATTTGTTTCTTCCTCACTAGTCGCTGCAACCAACTTGCCAACAGCCCTTCAGAAAAGCATAAGACCTTTGAAAAGAACCATCAACCATCCACGGTTAAACTCGTCTGCCAAACTAGTAATGTCCTTTCGTGCTTTTCTTCACTTTCTTCTTAAACAACTAGAGTGCTAAGCTCGTATTACTTTCTTTATTCCTTTATCTTTAAGTTTATTTGTCTAATTGTATATTTGCTCTGTTGACTACTTCATTTGTTATTAGTAGTAATAATTTAAGAGAGTTGATTCTTTCACTTATAAATTTGATTAATCTATTAAAGATACAACATCTTTGAAGCTATGTTACAAGTTAGTGAAGCATGAGTTTAAAGAAAAAAAAAAGTAAAGTAACACCCAATACCATCTTCCACGGGTTATGGGTCCCAATACCGTTTGCACGGTGTATAGGGGAGGTTGAGATGTAGACACCCATACCTCTACCTATGGTAGAGAGGATGCTTCCAGTTCTACTAAATATAGAAAAGGACCTCCGGCCTTGCAAGGAGTGAGGATCGAACCCTTGACCTCTGTCTCCAGAGGCAAGGGTGATAACCACTTGATCCAACCTTAGTGAAGCATGAGTTTGTAGTGGATTAATCAACTTTATAAGTAGAAATATCATCCCCATAATTTAATGATATGTGAGTTTGACTAATGTATGTCATACTATGATTAGTGAATTATGATTTAAACTGTCATTTGTTATACTACTAAAGTGTTGAATTACTAATTAGTTCATTATTTGTGGGTTGTGGGTTTGTAGCTTATATGTTTGATTATTTATCTTAGCCTACATCATATAAATGTATATCTAACTTATTTTTTTTAGAGTTAATTGTTCAAATGGTTTCTAAACTTAGCCAAAACTGTCATTTTAGTCCTTTAACTTTAAAAGTGGTGTGGATAGTCCTTTATGAATCATTTTGTAGCTGATTTGGTCCTTTCTAACGTTGACCGTTAGTCAACTCCGTTAATTAAGAGGTAATTTGGTCTTTTTACAGCTTTTCTTACTTTTTATTAATTAAAATGTAAAAAAATAATATATATTGGTTTTAAATAAGAAATATATAAAAACAATCTCTTCCTCACACTCACATACTCTCTCTCTCTCTATCTCTCCCTCTCTCTCTCTCTCTCCATTGTCGTCACTTACTAACTTTCTAACAGCCGCTCCACCGCCATCACCACCATCCACCGCCACTGCCGCCACCTACAGCCACCACCAACCGGCACCATCTACAGCCACCACCAACCGGCACCATCTACAGCCACCACCAACCAGCACCATCTACAGCCACCACCCACACACACCCTCTCCTCTCTCTCTCTCTCTTTCTCTCTCTATCTCTCTCTCACTATCTGTCCAAGGACCACCGTCACCACCTAGCAAGTAAAACCTATCTCCAGCGAACCCTAGATCTACTGTAACACCGCCGCCGCCGCCAAGAAATCCTAACAGAGGAGGGAGTGTTGTTGTTCGTGTTTCTATTTGCTTCTCCTCGTCTGCAACACCACCACCGCTGCCAAAATTTTATGTGTGTTCGAAAGATTGTGTGTGTTTAGATTCAAGACTAGATCTAGGTGATTGTGGTAAGTTCTCGTCAAAAGCATCGTCAAAATCCAAGCCACTGTAGCAAACCCTAGCCACCGCCGTCGATTCAAGACCAGATCCAGGTGATTGTGGTAAGTTCTCGTCAAAACACAAGCCACCGTAGAAAACTCTCGTGATTGTGGTAAGTTCAGACCAGATCTAGGTGATTTTGTGTTTAAACAATCGTTTGATTTCGTTGCTGGCGGTGGTTCAGACCAGATCTGGTCTTGAACCTACGTTGCCGTATGTGTGGAGAGAGAGAGAAGACGGAAAAGTGATCTGGTCTTGAATCGACGTTGCCGTAGTCTGCTTTGGTGGTGGTGTGGCGGCGATGGCCAGTGGTAGGTGGTGGTTTTGACCGGAGCGAGTTCTTGGTGTGGTGGTAGGTTGTGGTGTTGACCGGAAAAGCGAGTTCTGGTCAAGGTGGTGGTTTGAAGGTGTGGTGGAGAGAGAGAATAAATGTGTGACAATGTAAATTAAAATTAATAACTGATTTGATATTTACCTTTAAATAACATTTATTATTAATAAATTATAAAATAAGAAATTAATTAATTATAAAATAAGAAAATTAAAAATAAATGAATAAAATAGAAATAAAAGGGCAAAATTATCATTTTACTCTGATTTAACGGAGTTGACCGACGGTCAACGTTAAAAAGGACCAATTTGGCTACAAAATGGTTCACAAATGACCATTCATACCACTTTTAAAGTTAAAAGACTAAAATGACAGTTCTGCCTAAGTTTAGGAACCATTTAGACAATTAACTCTTTTATTTATTTATTTTTTACTTTAGAGGCCCTTCTTTCGGTTTCCACCCAGGGTCCAGAAAATGAATGGACCGGCCTTGGTTGCAGCGAAAAATAATGTTGATTACATCTAAAATATTGCATAGCTTATATATACTTCTATTAATACATATAACATACAAGTGTTAAAGGTGAAGTATTAACTTTGTATACAACACAATATTTAAAGTTAAAAGACTAAAATAACAGTTCTGACTAAGTTTAGGAACCATTTAGACAATTAACTCTTTTATTTATTTATTTTTTACTTTAGAGGCCCTTCTTTCGGTTTCCACCCAGGGTCCAAAAAATGATTGGACCGGCCCTGGTTACAGCGAAAAATAATGTTGATTACATCTAAAATATTGCATAGCTTATATATACTTCTATTAATACATATAACATACAAGTGTTAAAGGTGAAGTATTAACTTTGTATACAACACAATATTTGATAAACATAATTTAAATATTGATCAAACCTTCATGGCATGATTTTCTAAAGTTTTTAATGTTTTTCCTCCTTTTAAATTTATTTACTAAGATAATAATCCAATATTGACGAAAACAAAAAAATAAAACACTATTAATAAATAAAGGAAGAATTTCATTAATATTCATAAACTTTAAAATTACATATATATCTTTTCAAAACTATGAAATTTGATAATGTATCCAAACTCATTTATTATCATCTTCCATCTCTAATAAGCATTAGGTTAAAAGCCCAATGCTCTACCAACTGAGCTATACACCCCAAAAAATATGTAGTAGTAAATAAGGATTGGTGCGGAAAATAAAAGAGGGCAGCCCCTCTTCATCATATGCAAGGGGCGCGGCTTTGTACTGCAGAGCAAGCGAAGAATAAGGGCGCGCGCTAGCACTCCCGCAAGAAAACGGCCTAGCTAACGCGCCCCTTATTGAAAAGTCAAGGATATTGAATGATCGATACGAGAAAGAAGCGCTCAAGCATTCGAAGAAAGCCAGCCTTACTCAACAAGCACATTTCTTAGCTTAGTAAGGTTGCTTGTTTCCACTCATTGAGGATTCTATCTACAAAAAAAGGTCAACGGGGGTACTAAAATGGCTCTCACTGACACCATCTACGAGAAGATGAGGTCGTCTTTATTTCCGGCCGCCATACGGTTCGCCTTAAAGCCTTAAAGACGGAGAAGGGGAGGAGCAGTTATCTATGTAATTACGGTCTTTGGGGCGAGCATTCTCTTTTCTTTGTCAAAAGTAAATAATTAGCCATATGCCCATATGTCATGTTTTTAGGCATGAGTTTCTTTGTTTTCCTACTCTAACCGGTCTATTTTTATTCTTCCACGTGGCCTCTTATTGGCTTATTGTTTAGGGAGTTGATTCTTCCACTTATAAATTTGATTCATCCACTAAAAGTACAACACCTTTAAAGCTATGTTACAAGTTAGTCCTCATGCCATATATATAGAGAAAGCGAAGGTTTGTAATCAATTGCCTATCAATAGCTTTAATATTCTTCATAATTTATAGGGTGTTGTTGTAGACATCCTAGTCTATGGTTTTAAATATATTTTTGAGTAAATTACTGAAATGGTCTCTGTGGTTTACACAAAATTGCTGGTTTAGTCATTTATAATAAAAAATTACGTCAGAGGTCCCTGTGGTTGACATTTTGTTACTGAAATTGTTTAGTCCTTTTTAACTTTAACCTTAAATTGATGGTTTAGTCCTTTATAATCAAAATTGCTGGTTACCCTCAATGACCAAATTAACCATTTAGGTAATAAAATGTCAACCACAGGGACCTCTGGGGTAATTTTTTATTATAAATGACTAAACCAACAATTTTGTGTAAACCACAGGGACTATTTCAGTAATTTACTCTATATTTTTTAATAATTTAATGATGTCAAATCATTTGGGAAATAGAAAAAGTAGACATAATAACCAACTAGAAGTGATAAAAATATAAAGTAGGATGTCTATAATCCTTAGGGCATCATTCTTCAAAGTCGAGCCAATGTATGTGATTAAGTTGTTTTCGAATCCCTAATTGTATCAAGAATCTCCAATCAGAGGTGTCAAATATACTTTTTTTTTGTCTGTCATAGGTATCTTATTGGTCTACTTATGAAAATAAGATATTGTCACTTGAGCATGATTTGCAGTTTTTATGGTTTCTAGTTGGGTTGTTGACGAAATGTGATTTTCAACTTCTTTCTTTGAATTGGACAGTGGACTTGGAGATTTGAAAAAATTTAGATAGTGATTCTACACCCTTTCCAAGTGTTTTGATGTTTTGTCTATACGAGACACAAATACCATCATAAGGACCGTATGTTATTTATTTATTAAATAGTTGTACTGTATTCTAGACTTTAAGTAATAGCCATCTACTAATATATATTTTTATATTTTTTTTATTAATATTTGATAGAGGGTTAGGTGTGGGGGTTTAGAGTTAGAGAAGGTTGGAGGTGAGCGATGATGTGGATGCTGACGTGACACTAAATTTGGTAGGGTAAGTGAAGGTTGGATGCTAATGGTCTTACCTAGGGATGACCATGGTCATCTGATCCGATGATCATCCACCCGATCCGTTCTATCAGTGGTGGATATGGACATAGTTAAATGGGAAAAATTCATGCGAGAACCGTTGTTAGTGCGAGATCAATCCGAGCCGTCCAATTCTCCATCATTCAATGTCATTGCCCACCCATGAATTCCTTACATGCACCCTGCCACACTCTATCTCCTCCACGATCTCCATCAATGAACTTCCCATATCCAAGGAACGGTATTAGTTCTCGCGGTTCTCACACTAACAACGGTTCTCGCATGAACCATTATATTCAAAATTATAATATTATCGTAATTATAAAGTGAAGGGTTTTGTAGGGTATAAAAACATATTATTAACATGCACAGCGGAATAAAACCCCCTCCAGTGATCTCATCTAACTCGTACAGAAACTAAAACAGGTAGAGGATTAAAAGATATACCTTTAAGCAAACCCAAAAACTTTTAGTTTCAACTCTAGATTGGTGCAGGTTATCCACCGCTACTGCACCACCTCGAACTGGCTGCTAGACCACCTAAGGATTAAACCTTGGATAAAAAACGCAATCCGTATGTGTGCGTGTGTATTTGCGCCGCCGCCGACCACCACCCTTCGTGGTTTGGTTTTGCTTCACGCCGGCGAAGGGAGAGAGAGAGTGAGAGAGGGGAGAGTGTTTAGGGTTATCCTCTTTTTCCTTGTAATTAACTTATGTGATTTAATAAGGCTAAATAAGGTTTATATATAATAAACCCTTATTAGGCCCAAGCCCGTTTAATTAAAGCCATGCTTTAATTAAACTATTAATCAATTACAGAAAATACCCCTTGACCTTTCTAATTAATTAATAACTATTAATTAACTGGTCCCGTTAATATTTAAACTAAATATTAACTTCTTCTCTTTAAATAATAAATAACTATTATTATTATTATTTTTCTTTCTCAATAATTAATTAAACTATTAATTATTGTGATACACAAACAGGTAAAATCCAAAAGGTTCTAATTGGGTGTGAAGCAGTGTGATCCTTTAGTGTCACATAGTATTGGACACGATGATACATGTTACCTATCTCTGCACATAATCTAACAGACTCCCACTTGTGCAAGATAAGTAACACTCCTTGTACATCGTTGGCCTAAGGAGGTCCCTAGCCAGACGCTTAGGTTAACTAGACTATGAGATCTCTTATATCTAGAGACATAATCCACGCCTTGGATTATCTAGGCTTTTCCTTTTGCATCGCGATATTCCGTAATGTGAGTATTTGACATGGAGTAGGGATCTTATTAAATACTCAGATTTTCTCGACTCTGATTTCGACACTCTGCAATTACGGTTTGCCTAATGAAAAACTATCATTCTAACCGAGCGCGGTCACGCATTTTCTGTAGTCTTAATAGTCGAGGAGCTCAGAAAATATCTCTCCTAAAAAGAAGGTGCAAATCCCATCTTGACTATTTGCAATTTGAGCACACAGCTTCCGCTGCACCTAGACATGCCCCTTATAATCAGCATGTTACGGCGTGACGTTAGAACGCGCTAAAGTACAGAAGTTACCATGCCCCAAACCAAATATCTCAGGTCTAAGGACAACCTATCAAGTTTACTTATGTTAACGCTCCATGAAGTAAACTCGATGCGGATCACCCCAATATCTATCCCCAGATAAATATCTATGAATATTTGGTCACAATCTCGTGCTTTTATTCATTCTCGAATAAATCATCAAATATCCATAATAGGGTTACCTCCCTAATGTAGCTCCCACTACATTAAGTAGCTACGGGTATTTAGACAATTCATCACTTGACTTGTCATGGATAGGTTAAACATGCTAAAAATAGATAACTAGACACAATTATGCAAAAACCTCCTATTTCAATCCCATGAAATGTAATTACATAATAAAAGAGTTTCAAGTTACATCTATAGTAATAATCAAAAACACGAACTAGCTACTATGTTCTATGTACTGCATTCCTATAGAAGTTGCATGCCTCTCATGCTTAGCCCTAGCTAGCGGTTTCGTCAACGGGTCAACAACGTTGTCGTCCGTTGGTATCTTTTGCAACCTAATATCATCTCTTCCAATGATCTCTCGGATGAGGTGATATTTCATGAGTACGTGCCTAGTCCGCTAATGATCTCTAGGCTCTTTAGCTTGCGCCACAGCCCCTGAGTTGTCACAGAATATATCGATCGGTCTAGAGATACTGGCAACAACTCTAAGATCCGAGATAAAATTCTTCAGCCAGACAGCTTCCTTTGCCGCATCACTTGCCGCAATATACTCTGCCTCTGTAGTAGAATCTGCTATTGTATCTTGCTTCTGACTTTTCCAAGATATGGCTCCTCCGTTTAGGGTAAAGACAAATCCTGACTGCGACCTAAAGTCGTCCCTGTCGGTCTAGAAACTAGCATCAGTGTAACCAGTTACACTGAGCTCATCCATCGAACCTCCATAAACTAGGAATATGTCTTTCGTCCTTCTCAGGTACTTGAGAATGTTCTTGACGGCTACCCAATGAGCTTCACCAGGATTTTGCTGATATCTACTCGTGACACTGATAGAATAGGCAACATCGGGTCTAATACAGCAAGGCATACATGATTGAACCAACTGTCGAGGCATATGGTATCAATTTCATCTTGTCCTGATCTTGACTAGACACAGGACACTGAGCCTTGCTCAAAATCGCGCTAGATTGCATAGGAATAAATCCTTTCTTGGATTCATCCATCTTGAATCTTTTCACGACTTTATCAATATATATACTTTGACTAAGTCCGATAAGCCGCTTAGATCTATTCCTATAGATCCTTATACCCAGTATATAAGCAGCTTCTCCCAAGTCCTTCATCTGGAAACATTTACCTAACCAGGATTTTACTCCTTGTAATACTGGTATATTGTTTCCTATTAATAGTATGTCATCTACATACAAGACTAGGAAGGTTACCGCGCTCCCACTGAATTTAGTGTAAACACACGGGTTGGGATTCAACAATTCTCTGTTGAGCCACAGGTTCAATTATCGGTGGTGGTGTAATCTCCTCCTCTTTAATTTCTTGAAGCTCTATTTCTTTTCTTGGAGTTTCTGAGTTAAGAAATTTCTCCCCCAAGAACACCCCTTTACGAGTAACAAAAACTTTGTTCTCATCTGGGTTATAGAAATAGTATCCCATCGTTTCCATGGGATAACCCACGAAGATACACTTGTCTGATTTGGGATTGAGTTTATCCGTGAATGTTTACTTAACATACACCTCACATCCCCAAACCTTGAGAAAAGACATTTTGGGCTTTTTCCCCGTCCATACCTCGAACGGTGTCTTTTCAACCGATTTGGTTGGAACCCGGTTCAGCATGAACGCCGCTGTCTCTAGTGCGTGTCCCCAAAAATGACAATGGTAGTGAACTTCGACTCATCATTGATCGTACCATGTCAAGCAGTGTACGATTCCTCCTTTATGATACACCATTCACCTGAGGTGTATACGGAGGTGTGAGTTGTGAAATAATCCCACATTCCTTCAAATGATCGTCGAATTCCTGACTCAGATACTCGCCACCTCGATCCGACCGAAGCGACTTTATCTTCTTGTCCAGCTGATTTTGTACCTCATTCTGAAATTGTTTGAACTTGTCAAAACTTTCAGATTTGAGTCTCAAGAGGTAGACATAACCGAACCTACTGAAGTCGTCAGTAAAGGTTATGAAATACCGGTATCCTCCTCTAGCTTCTGGAGTGTAGGGTCCACACACAACTGTGTGTATAATCCCTAATAACTCGCTGGCCCTTTCATTCTCACTGTTGAAAGGCTGCTTTGTCATTTTACCAGACAAACAAGATTCGCAAGTATCATATGACTCTAAGTCAAATGGTTCTAGAATTCCGTCATCTCGGAATTTCTCTATGCGTTTTTTCGTTTATATGTCCTAAACGACAATGCCAGAGGTAAGTTTGATTCAAGTTACTCTTGGATCTCTTACTTATATGATAGATGTAATTGTTATCTAGATTTAGCGTATATAGACCATTTTCTGGAGTAGCTTTGAAAAAGAAAAAAATCATTTTTGAAACATGAAATAACTTTTTCATTCAAAACATAATTAAATCCACAGTTTATGAGCAAATCAAACGAGATAACATTTTTAATAAGTATAGGAACATAGTAACAAGGTTATAGTTCTAAGACCATGCCCGAGAGCAAACTAAAACAATATGTTCCTACAGCTTCAGCACCAACCATGGAGCCTTCGCCTACCCGTAGGTCCATATCTCCTTGTCTGAGCTTCTTACTTCTCTTGAATCCCTGCAAATGATTGCATATGTGATGACCACATCCGGTATCCAATACCATGATTCATAAGAAGTAATAAGACAATCTATCATAAAAATACCTGAGTCATTGGGCGAACCAATGTCCAGCTGATCTATGTCGAGTGAGTGCTTGCATGAATCCTTGCTGCCACAGTCTGGGCAACAAATCTCTCCAAGTTCTTCCAGCCAGTCATCCTCCTGCATAGGGTCCACAACTGTTGACTCTAACTGCTTTGGATTTAACTCATCACTGATGCACATAAGGATTTCGTGCAACCTTGCGACAGTCATCTCAAAATCACCGAGGACATACATTACTCTTTTCTGGTAATAGTCCGATAAGGAACCGAACAAGAGCATAACTAGCTCATGTGGTTTTGATTTTGACCTAAAGCTTTTATAGCAATCTAGGAGCCTTCTCATATTAATGAGATGATCGCTAATTGGCTGGCTTTCTTTCATTTTAGCTGAAAGAATTTCCTTCATCAACAACATGCGACATATCTGTTCACTATACTTGAACTTCCGCTCCAGTCCTTGAACAACGTCAGACTCGTCATCCAGATACTGATAGTAAGCATCATACTTACTATCCTGGGCATCTACTCCTGGTCGCTCTGGAGGTAATATCTCAATAATGTGAAGCTTTCCCTGTGCATTCAAAACATTTTTCAGATGCATCTTCCAAACAGCAAAGTTTGGACCTGAAAGCTTCCACTTGCTAGTGATGAGACTTAGAGATTCTCTTGGTGAATAAAACGGAATAACAGATATAAAAGACATCTACAGAAAAAGAAAAAGATAAAACCGATTCAGTATTGATTACATCTTCTAATAATTATTACCTTTTAAACAATAAATTATTAGACTAGGATCCATATTTCACATTTCCCGATGCAAGGTTTGGCCACTTCCCACCGGGACAATGCTATTTCTGGTAGGTAAAAACTATACCAATCGTATCCTACCTGGACACGACTCCTAGATCCGCGGGACATCGGTTACAAGAACCGTGCATGTTTAGTCCCTCTAGTGCATTTTGAGCCGGGACTCCCGATTATCACCAAAATAGATCGCACCACCTAAGACAGTGTGAACTCTGGCCGGGACTCCCGATTATCGTAGAGTCTTTCACACCTTCCCCCGCAATGGTTTGAACTCGAATGCCCAAGGTTTGGTCACTTACGACACCCGAGTACCGTTTAACAGGAAAGGTTTACCATTAGGTGGGTAGCACACTGATCTAAGATTTTTCTAAAAAGGATTTCAAAGTTTTTGACGAGAAAAACTTTAATGCCAGTTTTCTTTTAAAAACATCTGTTTAATAATTAACTATTATTAAAACCCTTGTTTTATTTCATCGTGAGAATCACAACCACGCATATATAATATGTAAAGAAATAAAACAACCACAAACAACTATGCCTTAGCCTTGCCCTTAACTAATGTCGGTTTCGTGAGCCACACGAAAAACCCGACGGTCAAAACCTAAGTGGAAAAACACAATACACATGGCATGACATTCCGAAGCTCCCACTGGCTCCGGCATCCAATCCTTTTCTTTGCTCCTTGCTCCTTGCTCCATATATATATATATATATATATATATATATATATATATATATATATATATATATATATATATGTATATTCTAATAATTCTATTCTATTCTATTGTCTAAAAAACTAGAAATATAAAAGTACAAGATATATAAAGGCACGTAGGCCCGCTAATATAAAACTTTTACAAAATAGAATAGGGGTTGTAAGTGGCACGCATGCCTCCCCACACCATAGAATAATAAATCCATAAACAACCACAAGTGCAAGAAATAAACAATCCACAAGGTCTAGGGCTCGGCTATGACATCCCAAACATGTACACAACTGATTTCTAATTATTCATCTTGATGAAAATTACTGATTTTAACAACCTGTTAAAACCCCTATATTGTTTTTCTGTTATTTGCTATAAATATATATTTCAAGTTTTATGCTTTGATAATTAATCAAAAACTCAAAATAATATTTAAACTTTAAATTAAAACAACAACTGTATTTTAATTTAATATTGTCCTCAAATATCTGAACCGTGAGCTGGGCCAAAATATTTAACTGGGTTAAGACAAAAAACCAAAAAACACGGACCGGAAAAACAAACTGGGCCGAGGCCCATTTGCTTTAGCGCCGCTAACCTTAGCCGCTAAACCCTAACTGGACCGCTGGCTTCCTGGGCCGTGGCTTCTGGGCCGTAGCCCACCACACAGTTAGCGCCGCTAACGCGTCGCGTTCCGCCGTGGACCGCTGCCGATCGCCGCCCCATTGAGGCCGCCGCCGGCGAGAATGGTGGTCCACCTCTCGGTTTTCGCAAAATAACAACAATAATAAATTAAAAAAACAGATTTAATTTAAAGATTAAATCTAATAATCTTTTATCAAAAGTTTATCCAATAAAAAACAAAACTTGATTTTTATTATTCTGGATAATAAAAACTTTTTCCTTGATAAAAGATAAACCTTTTTTTCATCTGAATAAAAGAAACCTACCTAGTTCCTTACGAGGTCAGAAGTGGCTCTGATACCACTGAAGAGTTTTGTAGGGTATAAAAACATATTATTAACATGCACAGCGGAATAAAACCCCCTCCAGTGATCTCATCTAACTCGTATAGAAACTAAAACAGGTAGAGGATTAAAAGATATACCTTTAAGCAAACCCAAAAACTTTTAGTTTCAACTCTAGATTGCTGCAGGTTATCCACCGCTACTGCACCACCTCGAACTGGCTGCTAGACCGCCTAAGGATTAAACCTTGGATCAAAAATGCAATCCGTATGTGTGTGTGTATTTGCGCCGCCGCCGACCACCACCCTAGGTGGTTCGGTTTTGCTTCACGCCGGCGAAGGGAGAGAGAGAGAGAGGGGAGAGTGTTTAGGGTTATCCTCTTTTTCCTTGTAATTAACTTATGTGATTTACTAAGGCTAAATAAGGTTTATATATAATAAACCCTTATTAGGCCCAAACCCGTTTAATTAAAGCCATGCTTTAATTAAACTATTAATCAATTACAGAAAATACCCCTTGACCTTTATAATTAATTAATAACTGGTCCTGTTAATATTTAAACTAAATATTAACTTCTCCTCTTTAAATAATAAATAACTATTTTTTTCTTTCTCAATAATTAATTAAACTATTAATTATTGTGATACACAAACAGGTAAAATCCAAAAGGTTCTAATTGGGTGTGTAGCAGTGTGATCCTTTAGTGACACATAGTATTGGACACGATAATACATATTATCTATCTCTGCACATAATCTAACATAAAGTATGTTTTTCGTTTTTATTGTAGTTATATTTATGTTATATTTTGATTTTTTTTATAATAAAAAAACTATGTATTTATGTCAACAAAAATCCTAAATTATATATAAATGTATGATATTTTCTTTGAGAAAAAGATTTATTTCGACATCCAATGTATATCCATTTACCCGTCTAATCTGATGGATATGGATATGGACGGATGAAATAATTTTTAATGGATATGGATATGAATATGGATGACGAGAAAGTAAATAGATATAGATGTGGATATGACGTACATAATCCAATCCATTGTCAACCCTAATCTTACCTTTTTATACATATTTGGTGTAGTCTTTTTTCAGTCCACTCTTTTCGTTCTTTAAATAAAAAAAATTTAATCTGCTAATTTACTTTCATTAATACATATTTAGGACTCCAGAATCCAGATGAAAAAAATAATACAAGCTTCAATAACATACTCACAGACTCACAGGACAAAGTACTATATCATCCAGTACATATAGCAGCACGGGAGTGTGTTACAGATGATCATTTTGTTAATAAAAACTCACAATTTCTGTTGTGCATGAAACTGCTCAATGCTTCCATACCAGGTCCACTGGAAACACAGTACCACAACACGTAATACACCAGCGAAAATAACTTCAACAAACGCCATAATATATGATCTCTGTGGAGAGACACCAGCAGTTGCGATGGACAACAAGAATCCTTCAAGATTGCAGGAAACTGAAAAAGATCCAGATTTGATGCCATTCAATGCTTTCTTTGCAACCTCATCAGCTTGCATTGCACCAGAGGTTGCAGCTATGATGCTTGTTAATCGTGGCTTTCTCTTGTTATCTACAACGTACCGGACAAACGATATTTACCAGAATGAGTCATTAATTCTGTTTGATTAGCAAATTAATAGCCATGCTGTAACTCTAAATTAAGCTTGTGTGGGATAACATAAATATCTTGAAATTTTATGCCTACTTTACATCTCAGCCAAGCAAATTTCTATATAAAGGTTATATTAGCATAAACAGGAGATAACATAATTTTTTTATAGATATCAATGTAAGCTATTATTCATAATTTAGTATGACTATTTTCTAATCTCTACTAGTACGTCGTCGATGGCCAGGTGTTTGTAACATTTATCAAACATTTAAAAAGTAAATCGAGTAAGTAATAATCAAGTTTTTATTGATGTCGTTAAGTTTTAATCACTTCGGAAGAGTTCATACTAATTAAAAATATTGAAAACCATCTAGTCTTTTGAAGTTTGAATAACTTTTGTGTAATAATAGTAAAACTTGGTTACCATTAAATATCTTTTTTTCTAAAGAAATAAGCTAGATATATACATGCATATAATTAAGAAGCTAATATATCAATTTGTTTTCTCCTGCCACATCGCACGGGCAATATAAAACTTGTCGAAAGTCATATAAACGTAACCTTCATATAGGCTAAAATTAAATACACATCTTTTTATAAGATAAAAGACGATAAGCATTTAATTGTACGTGCTACTTTTTCTTGAATGTTAATTACTATGCATGCTAAGAATTGAACTAGATTAATTTGATTGACAACAAATGACCTATATGTAGTCAGGAGATGATGCTAAAATGACCTATAAAGGCATATATAGTGCAGTTGCATATATCAGCAATTCAGCATATGGTACAATAAGTTGCAGGGTACAGGGTACTGATGAGCTGATCATGGGCCAATTTACAATTTGAGTTATGTTAATGAAAGGTTAATTTTCCAGCTCCATAAGAAAATGATTTATATAAATAGAGAGATGTAGGTTAGACCTTCTGCTAAAGCAGGTGTATCAGTTCTTGGAGGAAATATAAGAGTGTGGGGAGTGGTTACTCTCCACCACACCTACCACATTGCCACATCAGCTTTTTACTTCCACTACTTAGCTCACCACTTAAACCCGTAATTGTCACTCTTCACCACACCAAATTCTGGGACCCACTTTATTTATTTAATTTATATATAATTTAATAACACTCAATAAAAATAAAATAAGACTTATAGAATAATAAAAATAAAATTTGTTTAATAAATAAAATAATAAATAAATAATCTTCACGTTTGAATTAAATAAGATTTTTTTAAGATAAAAGAACATTCTACATGCAAACTCATATAGACACCTGTTAACATTTATATTAGGTGTCAAACATACAAATGTGCAAACCAACCCAGTCAAACAAAAAAGAAAGAAAAAAGAAAAAAAGTAAAAAGCCATCCACGCTGCTTTCCCCTTCGTAGTATCTTCCACGCCGTTCCTTTACCACGCCGCGATGGAGTGGCTGAACTACCCACCACAGCGCGGTGGCCCATTTTCCACGCCAATATCACCTTCCATACCGTCTACTCTAAGTGAAACATGAATGTCATCAACAATAATTTCTTGTTGCAGCGCTTCTGCCAAACCCCTTAGGCCAAACTTACTAGCCGAATAGGCTGCATAACCATAAATGCCCACCTAAAAGTGAAAATGCATCAAGAAACACATAATAATACTTCAAAAGCATTAATAAAGCATCATATTTAACAAATACAGAAACCTTCTTTCGAGTTTTTTACTAATTGGGTGATGTTTGAAAACATATTTACCAAATAGGTGTACTTTCAAACATAATTACTATTTATGTGTACTTCTTAGTTTTTCTATTTTTACAAATTTTTTAAATTGTTTTCTTAGTGCTGCCTTTTTTAATAATTGTTTCTTTTATGTTTTTTAACTATTTTTTAGTGCTTCTTTTTAACTGTTTTTTGCTTTTTTTTATCTGTTTTTTATTGCTTTTTTAGCTGTTTTAAAAGTGTTTTTTTGTTGTTTTTATCTGTTGTTTTTACTGTTTTATTAGCTGTTTTTAAAGTGCTTTTTTTGCTGTTTTTTTATTGTTTTATTAGCTGTTTTTAAGTGTTTTTTACTGTTTTTTTTACTTTTTTGTTGTTGTTTTTTATCTGTTTTTTTTACTTTTTTATTAGCTGTTTTTAAAGTTTTTGTTGCTGTTTTTTTTGCGTTATTTTTAACTGTTTTTATTATATTTTATATCTCAATCGAAGTAATTGTTTAATGTTTATTTTTATCACAATCATAACACTTGTTTAAAAAATACTAATAATTATAAAATAAAACCAACATCATCAATGTTTTTAGGTATCAAACCAACAATGGTTTCTTACTAAGTCGAATAAATTTTTATGAATTTATCGTTAATTTGTAGGCAAAGTGGTCACAAACGAAAGGGGTACCCATCTAAGCCACAATATATAAAGATAAATTCATAAAAAATTCTTTGATTAATTAGTATGATTATATCACTCATTTCTTTGTTTTTTTCTGTCTTTGTCAATAAAGATTGGTTATTGGTTCAGGATATTCGGAAGATATTTGAGAATGTTTTTTTGTCTTTTCCATTTTACAAGAAGCCATTGTTGGTTTAGTATTTAAAAAACATTATACTTGTGATATGTTGATTTTAATTTATGATTATTAGTATTATTTAAATAAGTGTTATGATTATGGTAAAAAAACATTAAACAAGTGCTTTAATTGTGATATAAGATATAATAAAAACAGTTAAAAACAACAAAAAAACAGTGAAGAAGCAGTAAAAAAACACTTAAAACAGCTAATAAAACAATAAAAAAATAATAAGAAAAAAGTTTAAAAGAAGCAAATAGGTGTACTTTCAAACATAATTACTATTTATGTGTACTTCTTAGTTTTTCTTTTTTTACAAATTTTTTAAATTGTTTTCTTAGTGCTGCCTTTTTTAATAATTGTTTCTTTTATGTTTTTTAACTATTTTTTAGTGCTTCTTTTTAACTGTTTTTTGCTTTTTTTTATCTGTTTTTTATTGCTTTTTTAGCTGTTTTAAAAGTGTTTTTTTGTTGTTTTTATCTGTTGTTTTTACTGTTTTATTAGCTGTTTTTAAAGTGCTTTTTTTGCTGTTTTTTTATTGTTTTATTAGCTGTTTTTAAGTGTTTTTTACTGTTTTTTTTACTTTTTTGTTGTTGTTTTTTATCTGTTTTTTTTACTTTTTTATTAGCTGTTTTTAAAGTTTTTGTTGCTGTTTTTTTTGCGTTATTTTTAACTGTTTTTATTATATTTTATATCTCAATCGAAGTAATTGTTTAATGTTTATTTTTATCACAATCATAACACTTGTTTAAAAAATACTAATAATTATAAAATAAAACCAACATCATCAATGTTTTTAGGTATCAAACCAACAATGGTTTCTTACTAAGTCGAATAAATTTTTATGAATTTATCGTTAATTTGTAGGCAAAGTGGTCACAAACGAAAGGGGTACCCATCTAAGCCACAATATATAAAGATAAATTCATAAAAAATTCTTTGATTAATTAGTATGATTATATCACTCAATTCCTTTGTTTTTTTCTGTCTTTGTCAATAAAGATTGGTTATTGGTTCAGGATATTCGGAAGATATTTGAGAATGTTTTTTTGTCTTTTCCATTTTACAAGAAGCCATTGTTGGTTTAGTATTTAAAAAACATTATACTTGTGATATGTTGATTTTAATTTATGATTATTAGTATTATTTAAATAAGTGTTATGATTATGGTAAAAAAACATTAAACAAGTGCTTTAATTGTGATATAAGATATAATAAAAACAGTTAAAAACAACAAAAAAACAGTGAAGAAGCAGTAAAAAAAACACTTAAAACAGCTAATAAAACAATAAAAAAATAATAAGAAAAAAGTTTAAAAGAAGCAGTAAAAAAAGTAAAGAAGCAAATTAAAAATAGTTAAAAAGTACACCTAAATGGTAATTATGTTTAAAACTACACCTATTTGGTAAATATGTTTTCAAACACCACCCATTTGGTAAAAAAACTCCCTTCTTTCTCTCAATTTATCATAAAGAAGATTGAAGAATGAAAAAGAAAAATATTTGTTGTGTTTATTCTATTTTAATGAACTTTAGTAGTTTAGTTTACATATGAAATTAGTCATAGTTTAGCTTTTTTGTGTAAATACTGTAGATGTATAAATACAATTTTGTAAACCTAAATCATTAAGCTTAATCAAATTGTACATTCCAGAAATAAACTCTCTCTAAATCACTATCCTCGATCTATTCTAGAGTTTATCCCTCACCAAGCAATCCTAGCCAAGCCATTCACACGAAGCCATCTTTTTTTGTCAAGCAATCTTCAAATCAAGCCAAAATTTTGCACTTCATAATTTTTTGAGTTAATTGCACCAACGGTCCTTTAACTATCCAAAAGTTGCGACTTTAGTCCTTTTTTTCAAAAACTTACAAGAATCGTCCTTTAACTACCCAAAAGTTGCACCCACGATCCTTTGTAATAGTTTCCGTTAACAAGGTCTGTTAAGTCAGGGGCATTTAGGTCTTTTTTATCTTTTTTATTACTTTTAATTAATTTTAAATACTTAATCTTTTTTTAAATAAATACATATTAAACACCTCACTCTTCCTGCACACACACGTACACTTCACCGCCACACCTCCAACCACCAAGACACCGCCCACCCACCTCCACCTCCCTCGGCCATAACCACCGCCAGCGCCGCCGTTCCTTGCAAAACCACTACCACCGCCGCCACTGGAGTCACAATCACCACCGCAACCACTCTCTCTCTCTGTGTCAACTCTCTCTCTCTCTCTCTCTCTCTCTCAACTCTCACTCTCCCTCACACCGCCTCCCCACCCTCCACCTAGAACCACCGCCTCCACTCATCGGCGCACAACCACCACCGACGCCTCTCTCTGTCAACTCAACTCTCACTCTCTCTCTCTCTCAACTCTCACTCTCCATAGACCAAAAACTCGAAAAGCACCAAAAATCCTAGATCTACAATCAAGAACACATACGGACACACATAAAGCTCGTATCTGCTTCAAACCCATAAAATAACGGACTTTATTCTTTGATCTGTGACTTCCACCCGCCGGAGACAGAGTGTGTGGGTTTTTGTCCTTAGATCTGTGACTGTGTGTGCTTCAAACCCTAGATCTACAATCAAGAACACATACCGACACACATAAACCCAGAAGCAGCTACGGTTTGGAGATGGTGACGGCTGTCGTGGTGCACGAGGGTGGAAGCGATGGCACCGAAAAGGGGCTTTTTCTAAAAGAGCTTATCTTCTGCCTCTTCATTTTTCTCTTTTCTGCTTCTTCATCTTCTTGTTCAGTTATGCTTTTGGTGTGTGTGTGTGTGTGTGTCAATAGAGCTTCAGTAGTCCAAATGAAAAACATTAATGAGGGGTTTTGGAGCTCTGTATTTTCTCGTGACCATCTGTCACAAGTTCTTGAATCACTTTGAGAAATCATCCTGACAAAAGTCTTCTCCGATGAGGCCATGAGGGGAGTGAGACGGTGGCAGGGATAAGGAGGTTATCCGGTGAGGGGAGTGAGATGGTGGCAGGGATAAGGAGGAGGGGAGAAGAGAGAGAAAGGGATGGGGGTGGTTGATTTAAAGTATTTAATTATTATTATTATTTAAATTATAATATAATTATTAAGAAAATAAATAAAAAATCAAAGATAAGGGTAGAATAGTCTATTTACAAAAACTAACGGATTTTACTAACGGAAACCGTTATAAAGGACTATTGGTGCAACTTTTGAGCAGTTAAAGGACTATCCTTGCAACTTTTTGAAAAAAAGGACTAAAGCCGCAACTTTTGGATAGTTAAAGGACCATTGGTGCAATTAACTCTAATTTTTTTTAAAATTCACCTTTAGAAGATTCAGTTTTCAAATATGATTTTTACATTCTTGTATCTTAGAATATGGTTTCCAGGTAAGTACCTCTAACTCTGAATTTATGAATATGATATATTTTTTACAATCTCATATAGCTAAAGTTTGATAAAGATGATCTGAAGTTTAAAGACAAAATTCAAATTCTAGAAGACATGTTAGAAAATAATCAGAATGTCTTAATTGAGTGCAGTAGAGACTATGATACAACAAGAGATCAGTTGTCTTATGCTCAAGGAAAGACAAATTTTTTAGAACAAAAGGTAGAATGCTTAAGTGAAAGTAATTTTTTAATTGCTACCAAAATGAGTGACATTGATATACAATGTAAACATATTGTTGTTGAGATTGGTTGTTTTGTTTAATATTGAACTCAATTGTACTCTAAGGTTAAGGAAGTGGAGGACAATATCTGCAAACGTGATCAAATTAACTATTTTTCTTAATAAACCAAAAGACGTGCAATTTTACAATCCTCATATTTATGCAAGTCTAAGTTTTGAAAATCCTCACATTTGCGAAAAAAGTAACTGCTGCATAATTATATGATTTTGACTGGCATCGATATATGCAATTTATGAGGTTCACATGCACTAGAAGAGAACATTGAGCTAGAAAAAGTAAAAAAGGGAAAATAAAGAGAAACGTGATAAGAAATTATTCTAAATCTAAAATCATAGTAAGTTTACTAATATTATACTATTACTATCATGTTTAAACTTTAAATCTTGTGTTGATTCTTTATTTATTTACCATTCAATTTTAAGAAAATATGACACATATTAAAAAAAAAAAAGCATGCACATTTAAGTAGGAATTTATGATCCGATCCGATCTTACGATTTGGGATGACTAAAAGGAACCATGATAAGATCTCCCTTTAACAATCTACTTGAACTCATCACAACTTGCACAGAAACACAATGTGACAATGCTAATGCTATATAGGAAAACTATGGTGTAAAATTTGCATCCAAGCTAAGTTGTTACTTGCTATTTGTTATATATAGAGAGAGAGAGATAAAAGTTCATGCGAGAACCGTTGTTAGCGCGAGAACTAATCTAAGCCGTCCAATTCTCCCTCCTTCAATGTCATTGTCACCCATGAATTCCTCACATATACCCTGCCACACTCTATCCCTTCACGCTCTCCATCCATGATACTTCCCATATCTAAGGAACGGCTGAGATTGGTTCTCGCGATTCTCGCACTAACAACGGTTCTCGCATAAACCCTCCCATATATATATATATATATATATATATATATATATATATATATATATATATATATATATATATACACACACACACATTTACTACATGAATAATTTGGTTTTGGTGATAATCCATGTCTAATTGCAACAAATTGAACATGCCATTTGGATAACCAATCTTTACCCGTTAAAGATCATAAATTTACTAATCACTAGGCCAGAAGTAATATTAAAGATCGAAGAGGACATACCTGCCCAGCCTGAGACGACATGAATGCAATGGAAACAGGCTTCCGATCACTCCGTTTCTTCATTCCCGGCAACGCTGCCTTGACCAGATTAATAGTCCCTATCAAGTTCACATCAATCATGTCTTTAATCTCCTTCATTTCCTGATTCTTAAACTCTTGTGATATAAACACGCCTTGATTACAAACCAAAACATCGACGGGACCAGCGTTCTCCACTGCTTCCTTCACAGCTTCAAAGTCGCATACATCAGCGCTCACAATGGCAACATCAATCTCAGTGGAGAGTCGGATTGAGGTCTTAGCTTCCTCGAGCTTCTGGAGGTTACGAGCTAAGATAGTGACGTGAGCACCTTCAGCGGCGGCTTGGCGAGCTAGAGCCAAACCTATGCCGCTGGATCCGCCTGTGATGAATACGTGACGCGATTTGATCGGGATTTTAACGGGGCAAGGGCGGACGATGAACTTGAGAAAGTTTAGGAAGAAGATTGGGAGGAAAGCGCAGAGAGCAAGAAATGATCGATCGGAATCTGCCATGGATACTGTGAAGAGAGCTGAGAGTGTGTCTGTGTGTGGGGATGAAATACACAAATGAAACTGTAAACTGCAAAATATTTAATTGTAATAATTAACCTAAAAAAAACCTATTTAATATATTTAACCTTTTCCTTACATAAAGAGAAAAGGACTACCACATAAGCTCGTACATATATATATATACGGAACCTCACAAACTACTTTAATAAATGATAATTTAGTTATTTCAGTTTTTACTCATTTAAATGAATTGTGATAGTAATATCACCTCAGTTACGTGATATTAACATTACGGATCATTTACTCATAATTATATATTTATCTAATAATGCTAAAATAATAAAATTACCTTTTATTAAATAGATACGACAGCATCCAACTTAGATGGTATTATAGCTACGTCATTCTTTCTATTATATATAGTAGAAGTAGATTACAAGTGTATTACAAGTAGATGGTAATGCTCGAATGGGATTTACGATTGGCCGATTGCGAGACTCTGAGTGTGAGAGCAAATGACGGCGTGTGAGAAGAGGAGCTGAGGTTTGAACGTTGATTTGCGATTGTAGGTCTCCTACTAACGTTTTCTTTATTGGGGTAATTACATAAAAAAGGAATAAATTTGATATCATTTCGATTTTTTACAAAACATGCTTTAGTTTTACACTTTCACCCAAAAGAAAAGGGTGAAAATTTATTCAAGGAGGTACATTAGCCATTTAAAAGTTAGTTTTTAATGCAATAACGTCTTGTCGCCTTCTTTCTTTCTTTTTTAATTCGAGATCTATAGAGCAAGGAAGTACCCTTCCATAATTTGTGTAGTAGAGCTTAAAAGGTAGCTTTTAAGAAGAACACTCTTTTTTTTTAAATACAGTTGTAAAAATCAAGAAATTTGATATAAATACCTTCATTTTTAATTCACGATAATATAAAAATAATAAACTTTTAAACAATACTAAAATTGATGCAAAAAATGATATTATAGTAGATACTTCTAATTTTTAGACGCATCTAATTATTTTTAGATACATCTAATAGATACATTATATTTTTTTAGCTCTTAATTATATCAATATTTCAAGTGTCCAGATCTAATCTGCATTATCTGTTCCAAAAATATATTCTCATTTAGGTGTTGTTTGTTTTTTGAAGACATAAATGTCTTATGTCTTATTCAATGTCTGCAGGATAAGATGTTTAAAAGGTCTTATGTCTACGAATTTCTGCGAGATAAGACTGTTTGTTTTTTTAATTTTAAAAAATGTCTTATTTACTATATTTACCAACCACCACCTCCACCACCATCACCACCGCCCGTGATCACCACCAACCGCCACCGCCGACCACAGCCAACCACCGCTCCGGCGACCACCACCAACCGCCACCGCCACCGCCACCGCCACCATCGCCGCCGACCACCTCCGCCAACCGCCAACCGCCACCAACGCCGCCGACCACCACCAACGGGCACCACCACAACCGCCACCGACCACCATTAACCGCCACCTCCACCACCGTCACCACCGCCGGCAACCACCACCAACCGCCGGCGACCACCACCAACCGCCGTCGCCAACCACCACCACCGTCACCATCGCCGACGACCACGACCAACCGCCGCCTCCGCCTCCGCCGACCACCACCAATCGCCACCGACATTACCGCCGCCGACCACTGCCAACCGCAATCTCCGCCAACCGCCACCAGCAGCCACCACCACCACCGCCACCGACCACCACCAAACGCCACCTCCACCACCGTCAACACCGCCAACGACCACCACCAATAGCTGTCGCCGACCACCACCAACCGCCACCGCCACCGCCTTCGCCAACTGCCACCGCCAACGACGATTGGTGGTGGTTGGTGGTGGTTGGCGGTGGAGGCAGTTGGTGGCGGTGACGGTGGCGGCGGCGGTGGCGGTTGGTGGTCGGCGGGGGTGGACGGTGGTGGCGGCGGCGGCGGGGACGGGGTTGCGGTAACGGTGGCGGTGGCGGCGGTTGGTGGTCGGCGGTGGTGACGGTGGTGGCGGCGGTGGCGGTTGGTGGTCGGCGGGGGTGGACGGCGGCGTCGGCGGGGGTGGACGGCGGCGTTGGCGGCGGCGGGTTTAGAATAAGTGATTTTTTATAATAAGGTTTAAAATAAGTGATAATAAGTGGTTTTAAACCTCTTATCAAAATAATTGATTTTAAGTTCAAATAAGTTCTTATTGCATCTTACGTCTGATTTTAAACAAACGGTCTTTTAATGAAATGTCTGCTAGCCTGCAGACATTTATAAGAATAAGTACTTATTTCAGAAAAACAAACGTGGCGCGTCAAAGCCTAAAAGCATAAAGAAGAATTTTGGAGCACTTGAAGTGTGAACTAATAATGATTTTTATCACACTAGCTTGTTAGATAATTATGTCGTAGGAGGTCTAAAATTTCTAGCAACTGCTTTGCTTTATTTGTTGATTATAGATATAGAAATTCAGTCATTTTCGTAATTTTAATTATAAACATATTAAATTGTCTCGGCTTGACCTGTTTTAACTACACAACCGAATGCACTACAGGACCACGTATAACCTAATTTTAGTTGACCCTTTTAATAACCCAACCTAAATCACTTTGAACGAGTTTCAGTAAAAACGTCTAAAATCCTATTTTAATAATCTAATCTATTCAAGAGGAAAGAAACCCTAAACAACAATATCATTTCGATAACCCAATCCAACCCAGCCCATAATCATATCGATAAAACATCCTAACTCACACGTATCCATAACTCAACCCAAACGGACCCGTTTTAAAAAATATTAATCGGGGACGCTTGTATGATCAGCTCAAATGTTGGTGCAAGCAGTTATCGGTTCTACAAGTTCAATAGTATATGTATTTTTACATACATTTTTGGATAATCTAAATCTATTTGCAAGCATGAGTTGCTAGTGTCTAAGATACCGGTTTTGGCTTAGAACTAATGCTAGGGGAAGTGGATTTTTGCCCGGCGGGTGTATTTTTTATGTGCTCATGCCTACTGCAATTGTTTACAAAGAACAAAGAAAATGAACAAAAATGTGTTTGTACATCAACACTACATTAGCCGACCTATCATGTTTTGATGTCTCGTATAAAAAAAAGTGACTTTATAATATGTTTAATAAGGTTATTTACTCTATAGTTTTTTGTTTTTATTTTCATGGAAATGAATAACTATGTTCGGACAAATGATTTTGTGGGTGGTTAAGTGAAATATTGATTTGTTGTCTATTTACACCTATAATAACCAATAAATGAAATGAACGAGCATTTACATAGCCCGCGTTTCGTTATGGGGTTAAGTTATTTTAATGTTAAATTCAACTTAAACTACTCAATATAACTACAATGTTAAAAAAAAACTAAAAATTCTTAAAAATTAGTCATCCTCTGTAGTTTTAGCCAACAACCTCACAACCTCTTTCATATGATTTAATGTGGTGGGTTTTCCTTTTTTATAAGAACTAGCATGGAACCCGCGCTATACGGCGACGACGAATAATTTTTGCTTGGTAATATATCTGTGTTTTAAAAAAGGGGTGATTTTTTATGTGATCGTACAAGTTTATCAAGCTTACAACTTTGTGAATATATTTACTTTTCTTTTGATAGATTTATACTGAAGATATATATTTTTTTAAGTTTCCTTATATATTGTTACTTTTAAATATGGGAATGAATGAAGGATATTTTAATAAATTTAAATGACTTAAAATTTAAGAGATTAAGAAAAAATTATAAATGCATTATATAGTAATAAGATAAGAAAGCATATTTCGGTTTAGAAATTACATAGTAGGGAGAGAACCATTATTAAAAAGTGGAATTTCAGTGTATGAGAGATTAAGAAAATAGGTGGTGTGTTATAGATGTTAAAATATCACGTGATATTGAATATCTCATGAGATTATTACATCTCAAGTTTGATAAGTTAATGACTAAAATGGCCCTTAAAATATTATGATATTTTAGTTAGATAGTTTAACTCCTCTAATTTTCATTATTTTTAGCAATACACTACCTACTACCTAACATCAAATGTCAAATGAGGGTAGCCCATCGGAAGTCTAAAAAGGGTTTCATTTATATAAGTGACATAAAAGATTTATATATATACACTATATTATAATATATAAATATTTCTTTTTTCTATTTTATTTATTTTCTAAAAATTTGGAAATTACTAATATATTCGTTAAATAACCATTATTCTTCAATTCTCTCTCAATCTTTACATACTCACTAATAAACACATTCTTTCATAACTAGACACTTTATCACCTTCAGAAAAGAAGAAATGGTTCGTGTTATATTTTTTTAATTTGCTTTTAAAGTGAAGAAAAAAAGAGAAATAAGTGAAAGGGCATCCTAGCGGGTAGAAACTATTCGCCGAATATCACACCTTTATATTCTGTAGAACGACATGTTATCGGTAAAAATTATTCACCCAATACCATTCCCTCTATATCCTATAAAACGGTATGTTACCGGGTAGAAAATATTCGACCAATATTATACCCTATATTCTATAAAACGACATCTTACCGGTTAGAAACTATCGCCCAATAATATACCCCTATATTCTATAAAACGACATGTTACTGAGTACAAACTATTCACCCAATATTATATCTCTATATTCTATAAGACGGCATGTTACTGGTTACAAAATATACGTCTAATATCATAACCCTATATTCTATAAAACGGCATGCTACAGGGTAAAGATAATTATTAGCTGTCGTTATTGCGCGGGTACAATGCTACACATGTGCCTATATATATATAAAGTTTATTTTAGGTCCATTTTCATTGTGAGTACCTTGAGTATTATTTGTAACCACCATTAATGACTCATTAATAGAGTTATTTTGGTCATTTATATATTTATTCAACTGTGAATTGTGTCCGAGTAGATTAATCTTTATTGGATTACCTTGATTTTTTCTATTATATCCTTCATTAATGAGCATTAATGAGGGCTCATTAATGAGACATTAACATTATAACTATTATATCTCGTTGTGGTTAGTAAAACATGTAAATAAGTTACTAACGAGGTTTTTCGACTCACACATTGCACCCGGTTTTAAACCATGCATTTTAAGAAGATCGAAGGTTTGAATTTACAATTTTAAACATGCAATGCTTATTTGCTTGTTCAATTGTCCATTTCAAGAATTTGTGGAGGTCGAAATGTCGAATCCAAAACCAATAATGAACCTAAAAACAAACTATAGCATGAATAGAAGCCAACCTAAGCCGTTTACAAACACAATTATATAAAGTTTTAATATAAAAATGAATAAAGGGTATTTTAATCTTTTGATATGATTTCATTAAACTTTTTCAATAAATTTACAAACAAACATAAAATAAGATTGAAATGGAATTCCATTCCAATTACTTTATGGTGCAACAAACATGAATAGGAATTTCATTCATTAAGAATTTTATTCCTATAGGAATTATTCATTTGAATTATGCGGAACAAACTTAGCCTAGTATCTCATAATAAGAACAAAAGTATTATGACCATATCGCCTCTTCTAACTAACATTGATAGCTTCAATATTCTTCATATTTTTTATAACGCATCATCTTGATCAAACGGTCTTTTTCAATTTCAGTGCATCATTCTTCAAAGTCGTGCCTCAATTCAAGGTATGTGATTGTTGTGTTCGAATCCCTAATCGTAAGTCAAGCATAATTTGCAGCCTTAAATATTTGGGTTTGCTGATGAAATCTGATTTTCTACTTCTTTCTTTGAATTTTGGCAGTAGAATTATTGATTTTAAAATTTTTAAATAGTGATTCTAGACCACCTTTCAAGTGTTTGATGTTTTGTCTACACGAGAGGCAAATAAGATCACAAGGACCACATGTTAATTATTTATTAAATAGTTGTATTGTATTCTAGACTTTAAGTCACCAGGTCTGACGGGTTTACATTTGTCTTCTTAAAAAATTATGGGAAATGATTAAGTTCGATATGTTAGCTGCGGTGAAACACTTTGAGGACACAGCCCAGGTTGATAAAGGTTGCAACACGTCTTTCATTGCATTGATTCATAAAAATGAGGCACCGTTAACTTTAAATGAGTACAAGCATATTAATCTTATGAATTGCTTATATAAGACTATAGCCAATGGTCAGCTGGGTAAAAAAATCAAAAAAGAAGACTCTTTTGTTCAAAGTTGACTTCAACAAGGCGTTTGATTCGCTTAGCTGGGAGTTTTTAGATGATACATTACTTCAGATGAATTTCGGTATCAAATGGAGGAAATGGATACGTTGGTGTGTCCAATTCGTTTCGGTGTCAGTTCTCGTTAATGGATCCCCCACCAAGGAATTCTCGATGGGGAAGGGCGTTAGACAAGGCGTCCCTAGCTCTGTTTCTATTTATCATTGTTGCAGAGGCCCTCAATATTGCCATGAAACAGGCGACTGAAATCGGTGTATTCAATGGTATAAAGCTGCCAAATTCAGGCCTTACGATTACACACTTACAATATGCTAGCAATGCACTATTTTTAAAAGAGTGGTCCTGCTCGAACTTCGCTAATCTCATACGTATCTTAAGGTATTTTTACTTATCTCCGGCGCTTAAAATCAACATGGACTAAAGTTTGTTGGTGGGTGTTGAGGTGACTCAATCGGAGGTAGATATTGTTGATGCTCGTTTTCGTTGTAAGTCCAACTCTTTGCCTTTCAATTATCTTGGTCAATAGATTGGATCTTCCATGAACAAGTGTGAATCATGGGCACCCATTTTGGATACATTTGCAGCAAAATTATCTAAATGGAAGGCCCAAACACTATCATAGTATCATCTGGGGTCGATTAATACTTATCAAATCGGTCTTAGGAAGTTTGGGGTCATACTTTTTCTCACTCTTTAAAGCTCCACAAAAAATAATTAACAAATTGGAGAGTTAAAAATTAAACTTCTTTTGGGGCAGCAAAGAGGGGGTTAAAAGGATTGCTTGGATAATGTGGAATACGGTATTATCTCATAAAAATTATGAGGGGCTGGGGGTGGGCAGCCTAAAGGCATTCAATGTAGCGCCCCTTTCAAAATGGTGGTGGCGGTTCAAATTAGAAAACAACACATTGTGGAAGAGGGTCATTCAATCCTTACACGGGATTCACGGTGGACTCGACAAAAACAAGCCAACCGGTAAGCACTCGGGTGTTTGGAGGAATATTCAAAAAAATTCATAACGACTTTGAAAAGGTAAATATTCCTCTACGCTGTTGGTTTCAGGAGTAGTTAGACCCTCTTGACCATACAGTTTCGTTGTCTTGGGCCTTGGAACAATCAGGTATGTTTTTGGTATCGTCTTTAAGAAAGGCCTTTGATGATTTACACTTGAAAAAAACATGCAACAGTGAGTTCTTTTGGGTGGGTTGGGTCCCTTCAAGGGTAAACGTTTTAGCTTGGAGAGTCTTTCATAGTAGGTTGCCTACTAAAAGTAATATACTAAAAAGAGGTGTTCAAATAATCTCTTATCTTTGCGCCTTTTGCAACTCATTCATTGAGGATGAAGCACGCCTATTCAAAACCTGTCCATTTTCTTGTAAAGTGCTGAAAGAAATTTGCTTATGGTGAGGTTTAGATCACACAGTTATCCTGTTGCGCTCATACTTATTCGAATGGGGAAGTTGGATGAAATTCAAAGGTGAAATATGGAGTGATTTCATGGGGGTACTATATACATACCTCTGGATGATTCGGAAAGCTAGGAATAATAAAGTTTTTGATGTTGTGAATCACGAAAAGGATGCATGGATTTTCTGTCAAGTTCTAGCCACATCGTTTTTAAGTTTACGAGTTTGTATCTGGTGCTAATTTTCTTGCATTCGGTGTTTTTGTTCTTGTACTTTGACACTTGGTGCTAGCATCTTGCTAGTAGTTTTTTATTAATATTATTTATTACTTGCTTGGTAGGGTGATGACCATACCGAAACTCCGCCTTATTTGTAACACCCTATTTTAGGGCCTGGTAGTAACTTGTTATACATTGTGTTGGTCTAGTTGTACGTTGACATTAATCAAGTTGTTTAAGTTGTTTTATTGATTAATTGTTGTTATTTGTTGGTACACGTGGTTATGTGGTTAAAGTTGGAAATGTGTCGTTAATAGGTAGAGTTGGTTAATAATTGAATGGTTTCAAGTTATGATTCCGAAAATATCTCCATTAGTTGAAACGGATAAACATAAGTCGTGTTGTAAGTTGAATAGGAGAACGAAATACCCTCGTGGGGTATTAAACCCACTTGGGTCGGTTTAAGGGAGACCTTATCCCCTGTTGCTTCTCAAACACACACAGTATACACACACTAACATACGTAAACACACACACATACCCTTTGAAGATTTTAAAGAGGAATCAAGGAGAAGCAATCTGATTTGGAGTTATAGCTATTGAATTGGCTTATCTTGTGTCATCTTCTTGTTGTCTTTGTAAGTATTTCTCCATAGAAAGTTAGCTTGGTGTTCTTAAAGGAGGATGTTCAATTGAAGGGTTAAATTGATCAACCAAAGGTGTTAATAAGTTAATAGTCATGTAGGTAATGTTGTAGAGGTGTTAAACAACATGCAGGAACGTTTGAAATTGAGTTTCAGTCGATTAAAAGTAGCAAAATCGCGAGTTACAGGTCTGGGCTTCGAACAGGACGAAGTCTGCTGTAACAGAATCTCCTACGGGCGCAGGAAATACTCCCTGCGGCCGTAGGGGATTTTTGTGGTCTCTACGGCCGTAGTAATGCACTTTGTGTGGTTTACCACCTACGGGTGATTGAAAGAAGCCTACGGGAAAGAATCATTCCTGCGGGCGTATGGTATGGTCCTTACGGCCGTAGGGTATGGTTTCTTGGAAAGGAACTCTTGCGGGCGTAGGGCATCTTCCTACGGCCGTAGGAGGTGTCCGGAAAGTGTCCTGCGGCCGTAGGACATATCCTCTGCGGCTGTAGGAGCTGTTCCGGGTTACTTGTTGCTTGTTGTTCACTGTACATTTGCATAGAAGCAATGGTAGCACTTTTAGATGTTGACTGAACCTACACGTGATGTGTTAGGTGATTAGGACGATTCCGTGTGCTCCTGGGATTCCCGAATTCATATCTGTCTCCTGTAATCTCGAGGTGAGTACTGGTTTCCCATGAGTCTCGGTAAGTAGCGTTGACTGTTGTTTATTGGAATATGTTGTCGATGTCGCACACGTGCGTATATGAGGTATGTTATTCCATGTTGTTATATACTGTTGTCATGCTAAGTTGCTTTACACGTTGGTTATGAATCGCATGCGTATCGTTGAACCCGCTACGAGTTGTTGTTGTTTGTTGTATTGGTCTTGACTGTTGATGGCATGGTTAAGGTCAGCTTTCTTCCCGAAGGCTGGATCCCTTTGATGGAATAACGGGGATCAACGGTACTCGGTGTGCAGCACACGGGGGTGGTCTTGCAAACCGCCGCTCCTTAACGTGGGTTGGGATCTTAGCTTTAGTTGAGATCCGTGTTGATGAGCTTCGAGCTTTGTAACGCGTTTGGTGGACTGCTCTTCGCTCCCCCACCATTGCGGATAGTTGTAGCTGATGGTCCCCAGTTTGAATCGTTGAGCGGGGCTTCCCACCCTGCAAGATATGATTCCTACTGACTCGTTGGCGCGACGCTAGTTGGGATAACCTGCTTATTGATGCTTATGTGTAAATCTGTGCTCACTAGCTAGTTGTAGCTAACGGTGCCTGAATTTCCCTTTTTGCAGGTGCTTAGTTAATGGCCTGTGTGAGGTGGGAACCTGTTGGTGGTCGTTGTAAATATCTTTTGCAGATCACTACTTGTTGTATATATATGTGATCCGATGGTCGGTAGTTTGTCGGTTAGTTGGTAACACCTGACAGTTGAACTTGGCGTATTCTTTTGTTGTATTATAACTGCCGAGTCAGTTAACGCTTATAATATTTTGTAAATGACGTTTACTTCCGCTACTGGCTTTTATAATATAAGTTAAAAAGCTTAAATTTTCTCTAATTTTAAGCGCGTGAAAACCGATGTTACATTATTTGCCTCTGTTACCGTTCAAAAAAATAACCTTGTGTGTTAAAAGAATAATGAAATTTAATTAATTTTGGTTTCACGGGTAGAATGAATTGATAGTCCTCTTGTTCCCACTTATTCCAATAAAATTTGAGAAGTTGATGCGGGTAGGTGAGAATTTTTTGTAACACGCAATTTAAAATGTTACTTGGTCTTTACTACCTCCAATTATTTATTTTTTTTCTTCAATCCCATTTTAATATTTTTGAGTTTTGTTTTCCAATTTTTCGTTAAAATTCATGTTAAGTTCTACATCTTTTCTAAGCACATGACAAAGTAGGGTAAATCTATTTGGCCCCCCTTTAAACTCTATTTGGCCCCCTTATTATGATACCATCTACTTTCTTAAAATAAGAACTATCATTACATAATTATTGTATACATTTGACTCATCATTATATTTTTTAATTATTTAAATAAGGTAACTATAATAGTAATAATGACTACTTTAATTTTTTTTATTATTTATATAAATATTTCTTTTAATTATTTCTATAAGTATTAATTAAGTATACTATTTTTAATATAAGTATTTCTTTTAAATGTAAAAATAACAAAAATTTAAAATTTAAAAATAGAATTAATATTTAAACTTTAATATTACAAGAAAATTATTAATAATATCAAAGAAAAAAAAAAGAGAAAATCTGAATATAAAGCAACTTAAATATTATTATTTTAATAATATATAGTAATATTTATAAGCCTATTCATATACACATTCCCTCCCACTTCCCATATAGAAATGGGTAATACTATATCCCTCACATACATATATGTCAAATCACTTAAACATAATTTTTAAAGTAGCTTTTTTCTTTACATACATCATATCAAGGGGATAAATAGATTTTAAAGGGGGATATATAGAATCACCCTATAGAAATCCATCCATAAATTCTTCCACACTCTCCTCTCCCTGCTCCGCCAGTCACCCCTCCGCCGCCGCCAACACCGCTGCCCTCGACGCCGCCGTCGCAGTCGCCTCCCTGCTCCGCCAGTCTCGTCGGCGCTGTCGCCTCCCTACTCCACCTCGCAGTCGCCTCCCTGCTCGACACCGCTTTCCTCCGGCACAGCTATCCTCCGCCGCTCTCTTCTCCTCCCTCACTTCTTTTTCCAGTAAGTCTAGGGTTGTGCATTGTGTAGGAGTAGATCTAGGCTTGTGTTTTGTGTGGGTATACAACGAACCAGTGCCGGATCTTTGTGGCCGGAGTATTTTTTTTTATTTCTGTTTTCAGTGGCCGGAGTGTTTGTGGCCGGAGTTTTTTGGCCGGAATGCTTGTGGCCGGAGTTATGGTGTTCAACTTCAACGATGGTGGCCAAAGCTATGGAATTAAAGATTTAACTAGACTATAAAAAGAAACTTAAAAAAAAAGACACCTATTATTAATATTGTTAATTGGTTGAGATTACATATTTCCATGTTTGATTTATCAATACTCTGAAGTTTGTGTTTTCGATGCAAAAAAATCTGTGTAATATTTATGGTATTAAAAAAAGAGCTTTATTCTTATTGGAGATGATTATATAAAAAAGACCAATAAAAAAAAGTCTTACCAACAAACTCATCATTAGGGGGGCTAACTAGAATTAGAGGGGGTCCAAATAGGATGACCCGACAAAGTATCATTTCTTTTCGTTAATGATTTAAAAATGAACCTCTTTATTTTTTTTAACTGTAACTTTACGATTAAATAATTATATATTTAATATTCATTATTGATTATTTTAAAGTTTTGAAAAATGCTAAAATAAATTCATGATGTTGATTCAATTTTATTATGCACTGTTTTAATTTTTAAATGAACTTCACATAAGTAGTCCATATCTTGTTTTAATTTAGTGTTTATAGATTAATTAATATTAAAGTTTAAGTGGAAGAAGGATCAAAGTTGCAAGTAAGAGATAAATTTCTGGATATTTTAGTTTCTGGTGTTGTATATTTAAATTACGATATTACCCTTAAAAATATTATGAGATATTGCCTTAATACCTTGTGAATTGATAATTTGATAGTATAGAATTGATAATTTGATAGTATAGGAAATAATGAGATATATAATAGATTTACTCATTTATGATTTACCCCACAATCAAAAGTCAAGAATCTGGGTCAGTGAAAGTCAAGACTGGGTTGTCACATTATCAACACCAAAAAAGAGGTTGCATTGATAAATGGAGAAGCCGTCGGTATTTCCTTTTGGTCAACAACAAATTAACAATTGTAAAGTTATGATGAATTTATACACCTTATCTTATTCTACATTTTTATCACTTCTAATTGTTTATTATATTCACTTTTTCTATTTCTCAATTGATTTGACATTATTAAATTATTAAAATATATATTTAAAACCATAGACCAGGGCAACAACAACACCCTTTTAAATAAACTATTAAACAGAACTATAATTCATAAAAAAATTACGTTAAACTAAGAGTGTTATTATGGGTCGAGTTTAGATTATCAGATTCGTGTTGTTCGTGTCAGTTGTGTCAACCTCTTTATTTTTATGTCTATTCATGTCGTGTTTTGTGTCGACCCATTTCGCCAAGATATATATGGAGAATATTTTTCAAATTTCGTATATCATTTTCCTTTTCATTTTTTTCTAATTCTTTGTTTGTTTTAATATGAATTTCGAATAGATTTTCATTTAGATTATAACTTCGATATTCAATATTCTTTTCGATTCAATTTAATTTTGGATTCGGTGTTTGTTTTAGTTTGATTCAATTTTTGACTTTTTTTATTCAACTTATATAAATGAATATACTAAACAGAATAACCTACTACGCTTCTACCTGATACCAATAATTAATGTTACTAAACAGCCATGATGCTGATATCAAGCTTCCTACTGGACTGACTTAAGAAAATTGTAGTACTACTACAGCAGTAAGGTGACTCTGGAAAAAAATGGACGCCATGCCATACAAGACGAGTTTATTGCGACTTGGTGAACACAGGGAGTGTTTGGGACTGTATTTTGCCAATGTCACCATCCCTTTTTCTTTTTGGATTAAAACACAGTTTTGGAGAAGAGATCATGTCCTGTCTTTTTGGGAAACGCAATGCAGTTCCTAACGCTCCCCTTAACTCCAGAATGATCGACAATTCAAAGATAAGAGTAGTCCATCATAGTCTAACTGAAAAACAAAATTAACGTGAACACAACCGCCACTGGCTAGAAATAGGTTAGAACCAACTAGTTGTTAGCATTAAATATGCTGATAAAACCGCTTAAGAAATAGGATGTCGGCTGTACATGACTACATGTTTAATCAAATGTTTGCTCGTTAGTCAAATCAATATAAGTGGTACAAAAAAATTTATGAAAAAGAAGAAAGAAAGAAACAACACTTATGGGTCATAATCAGAGTTCAGAAAATTTGGAATTTAGAATGGGCGCACGATTCATCATCCAAGAACACCAGTTTCGTACGAGCTGATGCCAAAAGTTTGTCCCCAAATTCTGCCCATGGATGGGATCCTTTTGTATTGCTGCTACATCCAAGCTCCTGAAATCGAATTTCAAAATTCAAATTAATATGTTTTTTGAAACTGAAAATTCTGTAAATTTGTAATTATAAGGGGAATGTAGAATAATGACATGGAACTCCCGTAAGTCGTCGAGAAAATGGTTCTGCGTTACCATTTTACCTATGATATAAGACCTAGATGAGAGATCTAACTCAAGTAGTTTGTTCCATGGTAGAGACTCTAAAAAAATCAATTGAGAAGATGAGCGGTTCCAACAAGCACCAGGGAATACATATGTCTTCAATCGTGAAAGGTAAGCTATGTATCAACAGTCACAATGAACCACCATTTCAACAGAGTTTATTAGAGCTTGATAGAAGGATGAAGGTGTTGCTGAACAGGAATGACAAACAATCGGGATCGACTAATTTGGAGGGATTGACAAAATTTAAGGGTGAGGGAGAAATCCCAGATGTACCTTTGAAGGTTTTGCAAGAAGAGTTTAGCGATTCCAGCTTCACAAAGGACATAGTGATAGAATCCAAGCAGAAACATATGGAAGGTAGGGGACCTGAACTATCAATTGAATTGGGGAGCCTTGATCGAGCTATCACTGTAAGTAAACAAAGTTTCCAACTCAATTATTTGAGTCCTCAACCACTAATTACACCCATAATTCCATTCAAATCTGAATTGTTCTAATGAAGTGATGCCCCATCCGTTAAACTCAAAGGTTCATCTAACCGTGATTAATTTAGAGAGCTTGGTTTTGGGGTGTGCACACAAGGTGCTCGATGAATGTCCTAAACCAGATTTGCTTATGCAGTTGGCCTCGACAGATTTGTATGCTGATTGGAGTCTTAAGCCACTTAAACCACCAGATTACACATGCTCTTTTGTGATTCAACCATCTTCCAGCGTAATGATGGTTAAACCCCCTGGCAATGTAAATTCCTATATTGCTTGGCATGGCCTTTGTGGGCATCGATCAATACAGCCTAAACCCCCTGATTACACAAAATTCTGCAGTGATATTTATATCTTGCTGAGTAATAAATCACCTAAACCCACTGACTACTCTAATTGCCTTGTTCTTGCTGCCTACAAGTTCAAATTGCAAGCTCAAATGTAGGTTTTAGGCTCCAAAATGGCGAGAGAAATGGTTGTCAAGGCTAATGATAAAAGGACTAGGTGTAGAAAGAAAAACTACAAGGAAAAAAGTAAGTTGTGGAAGCAAGGATTTCCTAACTATCGTGATCATAGAGCTAAGAAAATACCATGAAGGCAGCCTTTTAGAGTTTGATGACAAATTCAGAGCACAAGCTGTGGCAATAGTGTGTGATCTTGCTAAGTTTAATCCCAGACTTGTAACACCTTTAATGATAGCTCAAGCTACTAAAAGGGCACGTGATAAGAAGCTATCTTTTAGACTGAAAGTGTTACAAATGCTACCTGGGGTGTATCATGATTATTGTATTTGGTGCTTTAAAGGCATCATCAAATTGAGTGCTGATGTTGAACAATGTGGTTTCCTATTGCTTTGCTGTGACAATGTCATGGATTTTGAGCCTCATAACATAGAGCATGTGCTTGAAGAGGATTTGTTTCCCACTCCACTCCCACTCGAGGAGCCAACAGGGCACGGGCTTTTCTTGTTTTCACATACGGTATGGACTCACCAGAATGGGTTCTTCAACGCTGCACATGTGAAGACATTAACTGCTGTTATTTGGTGTCTGAAGCAAAGGTCGCAGATTGAGACAAAGAGTTACCTGAATCCGGACTGATGAAAAGAATATATCTTCAGATTTGATTAAATTGTATCCCAAGTATTGTGTTTGTGTTCGACACAGGTTGTTTTAAGGAGATTATTGAACAAAATTTGTCTGGTTGTGCTCCTTTCATAGCTTGGTATGCACAAAAGGTGTTGGTAAAGAGGCTCTTTTATCCAACGAAATTGCAGGATAATGAAGCCTTTCATGTTTATGATAAGAAACAAGAGGAATATTATGATAACAGAGCCCGAGTGAGAGCTGGACAGAAGCCATTTTTTTAATGAAACACATGTTTCATTCTTGCAGAGCAACGTTAGCAGCCATCATCAAGTGAGAAGGGAGAACTCAATGCTATGGTTCTTCAAAAGGGTGTGTCAGCATGGAAAAAAACAAGGCTGTATCAGGAATGTGTTTTCAACAGTTCAGATTTCAGGCTTGAGGACAAGCCTTCCTTATGGGGGCGGTATTGATAGAAAATATGACATGGATCATTTGTACTTTAGTAATAGCCTATTGGGCATAGGCCTGTTTAGTTAAATAATATTATATAAAGCTGGTAGAGGAAAGATAGGAGGTATCGAGAAGATTATTGTTAGGGGTCGGCTCTTGGAGCTTGGGCAGGAAGATACCACTGTTGGTTCTTCGCTGATTTAGGGCAGGGGAGATTCAACGTATTGATCTCCTTCTCATTTTATATGTTCTTATTTCAGTACCTAATATACCTACCAATTTATCAGTCCTTGTTCTCTGTTCTATTTCATCTACTTTGTTGATTTGATTCCTATCAGCAGCACAGGCACAAAAATATAAAACATAATTATAGCCTTTTAAGAATGGTATGAATCAATATATCAACATATATGTTACAAATCTGTCTTATCATAAAATTCTTCTATTTTATTAACAGATAATTTAGTTAATATAAACTTACTATTTCTGATGTGCATGAAACTTCTCAATGCTTCCATACCAGGTCCACTGAAAACACAGTCCCGCCACACGTAACAAACCAGCAGAAATTACCTCAACAAACGCCATAATATATGATCTCTGTGGAGAGAGACCAGCAGTTGCTATGGACAACAAGAATCCTTCAAGATTGCAGGGAACGAAAAAAGATCCAGATTTGATGCCATTCAATGCTTTCTTTGCAACCTCATCAGCTTGCATTGCACCAGAGGATGCTGCTATGATGCTTGTTAATCGTGGCTTTCGCTTGTTCTCTACAACACGGAGAAACATTCACCAGAATGAGTCATTCTTTTATATTAGCAAATTTATAGCCATGCTGTAACTCTAAAGCTTGTGTGGGATAACATAAATATCTTGAAGTTTTGTGCCTACTTTACATCTCAGCCAAGCAAATTTCTATATAAAGGTTATATTCAAGATATCATTAGACTGACTACAGAGACATAATTAAGATCATGAAGAAGTAAAAGCATCTGAATTTTGACCAAAGGTGCCAGATTTTTGTAAAACCATTCTTTTAAAAGAACCTTAGAGGGGTTTAAACCCATGACCTCCGTGAAGTTTAATAAAAAAGGACCAGATGCGAAAGAGGTAAATGCTTGACGGCTTTTTATATCTACCGTGTCTCATGGAATTTTTTATTAGGCCATTTATCATGAGATCATGATGTACTGAACAAGCTCTATATACAAAGCCATCTAAACGTAACCTTCATAGGCTTAAATACATCTTTTTATAAGATAAAAGACAATAAGCATTTGTGCCACTTTTTCTTGAATTGAAAAGGTAAGGAGACTATGCAAAAATGACCTATAAAGGGAGTTGCATATATCAGCATTCAGCATATGGTACAATAAGTTGCAGGATTGATGACCTTATGAGCCATTTTACAACTTGAGTTATGTTTATGAAAGGTTTTCCAGCTCCACAAGAAAACGACTAATAAAAATAGAGAGATGGAGGTTGAACCTTCTGCCAAACCAGGTGTATCAGTATCTGGAGGAAATATAAGTGAAACATGAATGTTATCAGCAATAACTTCTTGTTGCAGCGCTTCTGCCAAACCCCTTAGGGCAAACTTACTAGCCGAATAAGCCGTATAACCATAAATGCCCACCTAAAAGTGAAAAATGCATCAAGAAAGATAATAATACTTCAAAGCATTAAAAACCAGAACTAAAAATTATCACTCACTAACCACACAAAAAGCATCACATCTAACAACAGAAACCATCTCTCAATTTATCATAAAGAAGACTGAAAAAAGAAAGAAAAAAGCCATTAACAAATAAAAAATTATTAACACAAAGATGCACAAAAAGCCACAAGTAATTGCAAAACAGATAAGCTAGGAGTAAACCACGTTACAGTAGAACTCATGGTTGTTAATATCCTGGTCTTAAGATCTTAGTATTCCTTTAGCCTAAAGATGTCGATCCTCCATAGGATCTCTACAGGCAAGAAACTTATGTAGGATCCTGATCTTGATCATAAGATTGTAACTTTAGATCTTATATTAATTCTTTATAAATTTACCATTCAATGGTAAGAAATTAAGTGACGTATAGAAAGAATCGTGGACATTTAAGTAGGATCTTGCGATCTGATCCGATCTTATGATATGTGGTGCTAAAACGAACCATGATAAGATCTCCATCTTGACAATCTACTTGAACTCATGACAACTTACACAGAAATACAATGCTAATGCTATATGAGAAAACTAAGGAGTATACTTTGCATCAAAGCTAAGTTGTTACTTGCTATTTGTTATATTACATTACAAGAATAATTAGGTTTTGGTGATAATCCATGTCTAATTGCAACAAATTGAATATGCCACTTGGATAACCAAATCTTTACCCGTTAAAGATCATAATTTTGATATAGAAACCCTAGTTGGTGTAGTGGAAAGTATGTGTCCTAATCAATTGGTCAGAAAGTAATAAGGATCGAAGACGACATACCTGACCAGCCTGAGACGACATGAATGCGATCGAAACAGGGTCCCGATCACTCCTGCTCTTCATTCCCGGCAACGCCGCCTTGACAAGATTAAAAGTCCCCATCAAATTCACATCAATCATGTCTTTAATCTCCTTCATTTCCTGATTCTCAATCTCTTGTGCTACAAATACGCCTTGATTACAAACCAAAATATCTATGGGACCAGCGTTCTCCACTGCTTCTTTCACGGCTTCAAAGTCGCACACATCAGCGCTCACAATGGCAACATCAATGCCAGTGGAGAGTCGGATTGAGGTCTTAGCTTCCTCGAGCTTCTGGAGGTTACGAGCTAAGATAGTAACGCGAGCACCTTCAGCGGCGGCTTGACGAGCTAGAGCCAAGCCTATGCCGCTGGATCCACCTGTGATGAATACGTGACGGGATTTTAATGGGATTTTAACGGGGCGAGGGCGGACGATGAATCTGAGAAAAATTAGGAAGAAGATTGGGAGGAGAAGGAAGAGAGCAAGAAATGATAGATCGGAATCTGCCATGGATGCTGTGAAGAGAGCAGAGTGTGTGTGGGGGATGATGAAGTAGAGAATGAAACTGTATAAACGACGAGTGGGACGGACTTGAAGAAGTGAAATCTGGGTATTGTCGCAAAAATATTCAATTGAAATAATTAACAAATTTTAATATCTTTAACCATTTTTTTCAAGTCTAAGTGAAAGGACTACTAAGATTAAACTATAATTAATAATTTTGGTTATGTTTAACTTAAATTCGTCGGTTTCGATTTTTTAATGGGACAAATTTTCGATTTATGAAATGAGTATCAGTTAAATGGGTGGTTATCCAGTAAGAAAGTTAGACATTTAAAATAAAATTGGGTAAAATAAACAAAATTTTAGTATAAGAAATGAAAAAACTTGGCATAAAAATAAATGAGAAAACTTCATGTGAAACAAAAATAAATTAATATGAAACGTCGAATATAATAGAAAACAGTTATAAATCTTGAAAATAAAAAATAAAAAATACTCAAAAACACGATATTTCTGTAAGAATTTTACATACAACAATCCTGGATAAGGTTTCATATTAGTATAGATAAATAAAACAAAAATTACAAAATATTTTATTGGGGCGTTTTGGTTAATGATGTTGCGGTTTCGTGATTAATCGTAACTGAATCGTACTTATCGGTTAACCAATATTTAGAAACCGAACCATCGTCTTGCAAGTTAACTGTTATGATTTGGTTAATCGTTTTTTGTGCTTACCCCTATCAAGTGGTTTTGGCCTCACAGTATTGGAGTTTGAAAAAAAGGTGCTTCCTAATTTTAAGGTTGTGGGTTCAAATTCCGCTAGTAGACATATGATGTAGAATTAAGTAGGCATGTATGTTTAGTTGTTATATATATACGCAAAAGTTCAAACGAAAACTGTTTTGCGTAAGAGAATTGTTTTTAACTTCATTAATGACTCATTAATCAGGGTATTTTGATAATTTATATATTTACCCAATCGTGAATTGTGTATGGGTGAACCGTCATTAATTTACAAGACTTGATTTTCCTAAAATAACCCTCATTAAAGCGTCATTAATGATACTTTAGTGAGTCATTAATGAAGCATAAATGAGCCGCCAAAAAATCTTATGACTTATCCATTGATTAATTTTAATCAAGAGCTAAGATTGGTTCTCACAGTTCTCGTACGAACAAACAGTTCTCGTTTGAACCCTCTCCTGGAGGTATTGGGCACTATGCCACTATCCACATATCAAAACCAAAATAGAAGCTATGGTTAACACATACGCCCCCTAAACAAAATAGCTCTAGGAGTCAAACCCTCAGGAGACGTCGTGAACTGATCACACTGCCAGGGAAGTGTCACGTTATCGGTGCCTCAATGACACACCTATGGTACCCCATAGGTGGATAACATATCAAAATAGCTCGCATACATAGAGTATAACAAAGACAAAGATAACAAGGCAGCAACAACATAAAGTTCACACGAAGTGGCCAACACTATAGGCAATAACTACACGTTACCAATAGGACGATAGCAATCGAAATGTCACATGGATCACTAACAATCAAACGATATTAAGATCAAAAGCAAATGGTTCGACATAGCGAAAGAGACGTTGACCCATCAAGGGAATGAACCAAACGAAGTATGAACCATCATAGACTTTAAATAAGAATCTCTACTAAAGGGATAGATATCCATACCAATCATAAAAGAATAGACACATATGAAAGGAAGTAAGAATCTGTACCAATGAATTATGAATCAAGCAAAGTAAGAACATGAGAGGGACATCAATACCGATAATCAAAATAAGCGCATACAAAAGGGACTAAGAATACGTACGATGATAAGAGTTGTAAAGGGAATTAGAATTCGTACCTTGTATTCACGATCAAAGAAGTCCAACACTACTAGTAGCTTCAGGTTCAGTTCGTTTCCCCTCCGTCTAAAATATAAAATTTACCGTTAGCATTTATCTAATCCCCGATACTTGCATATGTTACTAATTAAGATTGTTTTATGGTTTAACATTTATTACTAAATATCATTCTTCCTAGGTTAACGGTTTTGTAAGTTGTAAAGATCACCCGGATTGGGTTTAAATAAGGCAGGACGCTAAACAATTAACTTATGCAGATACACAGGTAAATTATCACCAACTGTTTCGAAACCATGTAGTCATATCCATTCTTACTAGTTGTAATCTTTCTAGTCATCTAAAAATAGACTCACTTAAAAATTACCTGTTAAAAATGGATTGAAGTATCAAATTAACAAAAATCAAGAGCATAAGAAGTATCAAAATGGTAACTTTAAGATAGATTCAACACTAGTTTATTGATCCAGTAAATGTCACTTGATTTCGAGTGGCGGGATGCACAGGTATTTATATAGCTTTGAGTCGTGAACCTCAAAGTCGAGAAGCATCAGGGGTTCGTTCCCCTTTCTCCGGCTGATTTGTTTGAGTCGTCCCACACATGATTTAATTTAGATGATCTGTTTAAGTCCACTTATATTTCTTTAGTGAGTGTGAGAGTAGATGCCTGCATGTGAGAAATGGGATTGAGGGCTCTAAACGCTAATTTATTATTTTAGGTCCCCTGTCGAGGTTTTCTTTATTGGGGGTAATTACATAAAAGATTAATAAAATTGATATCATTTCTATTTTTACAAAACATGCTTTAGTTACCACCGAAAGAAAAAGGTGAAAATGTATACAAGGAGGTACATAATTACATTACTTTTCACAAATTATAGAGTAATGAAACAATAATAAAGTAAATTTTTGTAGCTAGAGCCTAGAAGCATAAAGAAGAATTTAGGAGCACGCCAATTGGGACTTAATAATGGATCATTTTTAATTGGCCAAACTTTATTTAAATACAGTAAACTTTGACTAAGTTATCATTATATACAACAGACATTTTTTTAAAACTCATAGAACCAACTCTAAATATTTTGCTATTGTATGCAAATTACCTGCTATTATAGGTAAAAAGCACGTAACATCCAGGTCTTTTAGTTTTTTCTTTTCTTTTTCCCCTTTTACAATTCAAAGCTTGGATTTTTTAACTATACCTTGAAATATCACTTTAACCCATCTGCTCCTTCATATATTTTAAAGATGGATTTAAGATTATTTGGAATCAATATCACATGGTTTCAAGATATGATCTCAGATGGGTTTCAATGTGTGTTTTCAAGAACCGATACCCTAAAAATCTATTTGATTTGTGTTCCCTTTATGCGTTTCCTAAAAATCCATGCGATTTGTAAATTAAGATGGTGTGTACTTTCACATCTGCAAACCATCACTGCAATTAGGGTTTCTTGTTGCTAGTATTGTGCGATTTTGAAGCATTGACGCCGCCACCGTCGTGATTAAGATTTCTTCTGTTGCCCTTAGACCACCACCGTCGTCATGCTCAAGGTTTCCTGCAGTGTCTTCAAACAACCACCGCTGCAAACAACTGTCGCCGCGATGATATGAATCAACCACCACAACCACCACCAATTTGGTTGGTGTTTCTCTCTCTTTCCCCCTCTCTCCCTCTTCATTCAGATCAAAAGGTGCAAAGTTGAGCAATTTTGGATTAGAATGTTCTTGGACTTCAATGAGATATTGAGTTCATCTTTGATTTGATATGTATTAGGGTTTTGCTATTTGTGAATTTGCTTGAGGTTACGATTTGGTTACAGATTTGGAGATTGAATATTCTTGGATTTTATGGGGTTTGAATGTTCTTGGATTTGAAGAACCAAGATGATGAACATAATAATATTAATATTAAAATTTAAGGAAAAAAATACAAAGTAACATATAACCTACTTAGTAGGTTAAAACTTGCATACAATGTGAGTTATAAAAGAGTGTTGTATTATTTTTAAAAATGTTAAAGTTCGTTGTATACAATGACAACTAAGTCAAAGTTCACTGTATTTTGGTACGGTTTGCCCTTTTCAATAATAGCTTGTGAAACCAGATTATGCTGTACATGGTCTAAAATTTATGTTTTCAGGTTCGAGCGATATCTGTTTGTCTTGGTTATGATGAAGATCGATGGCTCTATATTTGACAACAACTGCTAAACGAATTATTGAGTTCTTATGATGTCTATGTTAGAGTTTTTATCGGTCGAATTGATGAATTACGCGAATAACTAAGTTTCTCACAATCGTCCCCACCACCACAACATTAGATGGTTATGCCTATAACTAGAGTCTTGATTGTTAGGTTTGGAATGTTATAGACAACTGAAACTAAGTGCTCCGAAAACACATGTTATATATAGATATATGATGAGTATGTTTAAATAATATTTTTTATAATTTTAATATTATTGGTCATATTCTTGCAGTTATGTTAATCAATTATGTTTTTCAATGCTTAAAAAAGTTTATTACAGAAAATTTATTTAATTATTTTAAAAATGTTTATTACATTTATGGAAAAAGGAATCTAATTATAGAAAAAGAATTTAGAAAGTATAGTTTTATTAATTATATATTTAAAACAATAGTCTTAATTTGGAAATGAAAATAAATCTAATTATGGAGGGCGTTTTTTAGTTAATTTGGGTTATTTATTTAGCCAACTACATAATAAATATGTTAACTTAACTATTAAAAATTACGTATGACTAGAAGTATTAAATATAAATAATATATAATCTACGTTTATAAAATTCCCAGATCTTTTTAATGCGTAATATAATTAACATAACATATCATTATAATGTCAACACTCTTATTGTATTTTACCATCTATGTGAAATTTTATTGAATTTTATAATTTAGAAAAATTATACACTACCTTTGTTTTAAAAACAGCAAGTAATCGAGAAAAAATATTTATCGCCGCTACATTACATGGGTACGGTGCTAGTATAAATACAAAAGGCAGGAGCTACTATTCATCACTCCTGCCAAATGTTAGTAAGTATAATATTGTGTTCTATTAAGATCTTATCATGACGTGTAATTAAAGGAACTACCTTGATTTTGACTTATAGTTTTATACGTATATATAAGGCTAGTAGCGTATCCACGCAATGTTGCGGCGGCAATAGTTTTCGTTTTGCAATATATCGTTTTCAAGAATGTAATAATATGTTATTCGCGCGATTTAATGTCACAAAAAAGTTTTCAATGACAAATTTGTCTTTTCCAAATTTTCTTATATTTGTATCAACTATTCTATCACCAAAGGCCTTGTAGCCGAGCGATTTGGTGATTGTGAAGTAGTGCCTCCTCCTAAGAGGTTGTGGGTTCAAGTCACATTGTGGACAACGATTTAGATTTAGGAGTAGGTTTAGTGGGTGTGTGAGCTTGTCGTTCAAAAAAAAGTATTTTATTAATTTTAAAATAAATTCTAAAAACATTAAAATAAGAAAAAGGATTTATATATATGAAATAAGGAGAAAGAAGTTAAGAAAATTTTAAAAATTATGTTGATATGAGTGGATAATTGTGTTTGTGTTAAAGAGTGTGTTAGTGAAAGAATATATTATAAATAAATAAATAAAAGTTAGGAAATTAGGAGACTGAAATAGTTATATATAGAGTGAATGAGATTAATTTAGATAAAATGAAGGGTGGAGATTAAAGTAGTATTTATAATTTGAAGGTTGTACAATATGTATAATTGTTTGGACTACTTAAATTTAAGTAGTCTTATTAATTTGAGGAGAGAGAAACATAAATACATTATATAGTAGTAAAGATAAAATTTAATAATCATATAATATCATAAATATGTTTTCCTCTATAATTGTAATGGATTCATTTATCTGGGTTGTTATTTTGTTCTTGAATTCCAATAATAATTTTCATTCTTATTGAAATGCTTTAATAGTTAAATTTTTTGAAATATATAAGGTATTTCATCCATTCGAACACGTCCTAGTGGTTATATATAAACGAGATATCTAAAAACCCGTGCGTTGCGACGGGATGAAAAAATAAAGATTGAATTTATTGATGTATTAATAGCATAGTATAGTCGTTGTGATGAAAAACTACATCATGAGAAAACTATAAAACAAAAACTAACTCTTCCGTGATTTATAATGAACTTGATTCATATTTTATATCTTATTTGTGATAGATATATTTACAGATCAATAATACTTCAGATAATAATATAATGACTCTTTCACTATTTATAATCAACTTGAGACATACTTTGTACCACATTTGTAATAGCATTATTTATGTATCAATATTAAATTTACAAAAAAGAATGTACACTTGTACATTATCTATATCATATTGTACCATGATAAATAAAATACAAATCATCAAATACAGCACATGATTCCTACGTAGTTTGTTTTCCAAACTCAACTCTTTCATCTATTTTTTTGACGGAGTCATCGTTACTACGTCGCCAACCACCATTTAATTTATTTTTCTTGCTTACTTAAAGATTTAACATTAAATGAATTTTTTAGTATTAGGATGTTAAAAAAAACTTTTTTAGATAACTATAGTATGAGAATTTTTTTATATTAAAACGTAGATAAAAATGAAATGATCACAAACTTGTATTTATATATACATAAAACATTATATGTTAAAAGTTATAAAAAAAATCAATAACATACAAAATTAATTATATTAATATAATAATAAAGTATATAACTTAAAAAGTAAGCTTAACGTACGTAAAGGTGTAGAGGAAAAAATGAAAAGGAGAGCGAAATTTAAAAAAAGGTGTTGTATAATGAATCAAACCTATAACCTTTTGTATAAAAAAAATTCATTTCTACTACTGGTCTAGGCAGTATAATGATAATCTATTTGACAACTTAATATAAATATAAAAATAGTATGTGTTACTGTTCATTACATCCTAACAAATGTTAATATATATATATATATATATATATATATATATATAATATTGTCTGAGTTTAGTATGCTTACAAAAACATAAAAAAAACAAATTGTATTTGTTTTTACTAGAAAACAATTTGTATTCATTTTTACTTGACAGTAATATAAGTTAGTTTTAGCGTAAGTGGTTTATTAATATTATTATTATTATTATTATTATTTTGAAAAAATATTATTATTATTATTATTATTATTATTATTATTGTTATTATTATTATTATTATTATTATTATTATTACTAGCTAAGCATTCCGTGTATAAACACGAGGTATGATTAAATGTATTTTTAAAAATTTTTCGTTTTTTTATATTACTATGATGTATTAAATATAAAACTATAAAAAATATAAAAAATTTATGATTTATTTAAAAGTTAGTAAATCTAAATAAATAAGATACGTCATATCGTGTTTTATATAAATATATATTACTAGCTTAGAAACCCGTGTATTACACGGGTTGGTTTAAAAATTTTAAACATTTAAAAAATATATCAAATAATTAAATAATTACGAGATGTGAAAAAAATAACAAACAAAAAAGCTAAAAATTAAGGCACAAATTTAACAAATACTTCTTGTATACATTATTAAATGTCTTTTATATATAGTTTACCGTCTAAAGTTAATAATTTTTACTCTTCTCTGTGTGTAACTCTAAATATATATAAAACCAAAAATCATAATTCTGCATTCAATGTTGTCAAAAGGAAGTATGTATATATTTTTTTTAATGACAAACACACAAAGATCACTAAACATATCTCCAAATCTACTTCATAGTTAAAATAGAACTTGAACTCACAATTTCTTGAGAGGGGGCGCCAATTCACAATACTAGATACCGCTAGTCTACAAGTACTTTTGTGAAGTACATATATATGATCATTAAAAGATATTGAAATCTGTATTATTATTACTAGCTAAGCGACCCGTGTATCAACACGGGATTATATAAGTCAATTTAAAATTTATATAGTTTTAAAGAGTCATAACACGTATAGTAAAAATAATTACAAAACATAGATAGAAAAATAAAATCTCGTAAGAAAATAAGAAATGAATAACCATTACAGAATTTTGATATCTATACATAAGATTGTAATTAAATTTTCTGTAAAACCTCTTTATAAACAAATTCTGGTTTTGTTAGTATGGTTTCCTTCATCATCGCAAATTAAAACTTTTAACCAATCCTTACTCTTCACTCGAGAAACCGTCACATATAACTATCCATGAGTAAAAACGTGTATTTTTAATACTTTTATAAATACTCTTTATAAGAAATATAAAGTTACATTACACGTGTAAAAGTTTTTAGTATAATATTAATGTGTTTATCGTGATGGAGCTTTATTCCGACATTGTAAAGACATAACTATAATATTATTGTCGATGTTATAATATCAAGTGCTTTAAATACATTTTTATTAGCCAATTATATATTTGAATATTTTAAATTGTAAACTAACTTTATTAAAAGTTAAATAATGATGACATTCATTTAAGTATACGCAAATTAGATCGCATAAAAATAAGATTCTAACATAGAATATATTATGTCTATACATACGTAAATCACTTAAGTGTAATTTATTGTTCAATTAAATATAATTGAAAACACGAGATCTCACTGAATTCAAATATCCATGTAATAATAACTTTTATTTTATGTATCAAAGTATTAGTTAAAAAATAAGAAAACTTAGACAATTACTATTTTTATATAAAATTTCAAGTTGTATTTGTAGTTACAAAACTCACTATCATGACAGTTGTTTCACTACCCAGTAATTATGTAGAGTTCTAGTTTCTGAAAGGTTATTTACTCACAACTAACAATTAATTTTAAAAAGCTTTAACGGTAGTGGTAGTTTTGTAAACAACTTTATGCCACTAACCATTAGTTATAGTATACTTTTAATTTTTTTATCGAAATACCAAGAAATCAGTGATTATATCGACTACATTATGTAGAGGAAATAACTATAAAAGACGAATAAAATGTCCAATAACTACTTAGATGTTGTTAAAACAATTAAATTATACTAATTTTTAAAAAACCTCATATTCCGATAAAATTTATATCAAAACGTAGATAAAAATGAGACGATTACAAATATATAATTATTTTTTCTCAAAACAAAATATATTTGAAGTTATTAAGTATAATTTTCAAACAACTTATAATTAATTACATTAATATACAATTTTCTTAAAACCCCCTCACATATTTCATACTACCCCCTTAACAATTTACATTCTACCCTTCCAATTAATGTAATTATGCAAAAGTAATCTATGAAGACTTAACATTTGAAGATAATTTTCAAACAACTTATAATTAATTACATTAATATACAATTTTCTTAAAACCCCCTCACATATTTCATACTACCCCCTTAACAATTTACATTCTACCCTTCCAATTAATGTAATTATGCAAAAGTAATCTATGAAGACTTAACATTTGAAGCCCCATGTGATGTCATAATGCTTTTATTATCCATTTTTTTAAAATCTGTTTTTAAAATGAAGGGTTGTGATTGGTGGAGAATTTTTATAGAAGGGGAATGATGATGTAAGCATTCTTTTCTTTTAATAAGGATATAAGATTACGTGCATTAGTGGCAATAAAATACATACATAGAAAACGAACAATCATTTCTTTTATTTCTTCGATCGATAGTGGTATCCGGTGTTTCTGGTGTCCCGTAAGGTTGGGGTTCCAGTCTCATAGTGAACGAAAAAGTGTATATTTAGTGGCAATAAAATACATATATAGAAAAAGTGTATGTTTACGGAGTATGTTTTTGCCGTTCAAAAAAAACCATGATTCTATGAACCTTATGATTATAAGTTCCCTAAATAATCATCTTATTTGTATAATCTTTGATTAAATTTAGATATCTTATTAAAACTCATCTCTTTATCCAACCAAAGAAGAAAGAAAAGAATAACAAAAGTATCAGCAACATATATAATTAAGAAAAAGTAAAAAAAAGGATTCTAATATACTGTGAATGAATGAGATCCATATCAAACATAAACCAATTCAAGTAACTATCTTCAATATAACATAGAAAGATATCAAATTGAAGTATTTTTAGCAGATTGTAGTAATAATAAAATATAAACTCTAATAAGTGGCTAACTATAACGTGAGGCAATAGGCAGAAATACCGGTGATTGGGGTCTCATTTGCCAAACACATATTATTCTTTATATGATAAGGGCTTTGTTGTATAATGCTCCATGTCAGGTTAAATAATGTTGATCCTTTCTATAGGCTAGAATATACATGTTAGCTTATCAAGGTATCTGCAATCATAAGTTTGGCCAAGTAGAAGATAGATATAACCATCATGAAATTGGGTTAAACGATCTACAGTCATAAGCCTGGATAAGTAGAAGAGATATTACGAAGACATTAAAAGGTTGAGAAAAAAGACATAAGAAATAATTAATAAAAAATATTTACATGTAACAAAAAGTAAATTCTTCTCAATCTTATTACCTAACACGATGACCACACATCATGAACAACTTGTGAATGTCATATACAAAAAGTTAATTCTTTCTCAATCAATTCAATGCTCAAACAAAAACAAAAGGAATGGTTTCTAAGTAATCAATAAGAAAACCAATTAGTTGTATAAGCACAATAAATATAAATGTGATAACAATTTCAAATTCACATTATATAAGCTATTCTGAATTTCTGATTATTGAATGTCATATACTCACTTTCAAAAGGTACTTCAAAACACTCACTATTTGCTATAAAAGAACCCATCAATAATAAAATTTCGCATCATCATAATCAATTCTTAGAAAAAACCTAAATCTCATCAAAAACTTGAAAACCTTAAATCTAATTTGAAGAGTCCTTGATACAGCCTAAATTGATGAACCCCAAAGCCCCAAACAAACAGATTAGATACCATTTGATATAGCAACAACTTTTAATCAACTTTAAAAGCAAACTAAAATACAAAAGAAACAATTCACATCTAACTGAAATCACCTCAGTGTGAGTACCTTCTGTGTACAATTCCAACAGTGTTCAACTTGTGTATCTCATTGTCGATTGTAAAAATAAAAAGGGGATCCTTAGAGAAAATGAACTCAAACAAACACTTGAAATACCAAAACCAATACCAACATAATTCATATAAGCGCAACATAAAAATGGCTTCTCAATCATAGACAAAACAACCATTGATTCAACTTGTTTGTAGCTAACCTTAAGAGTTCTTTGAAGCATTTTTCATCAGGCATTTGGTGTGCAAATTCAAATCTGCCCCTTTAAAATAAAAAAAGAATATAATCAGCCCCAAAGATGTTTTTAACCTGCACAACTCAACTTATCTAGTATATATATGATGCAAGTAAGTAACATGTGATAACGTTTCAACCAATAACAATTAAAGAAAGCACAGAGATTATCTAGTATATATATGATGCAACTCAACTTTTCTACCCATTTTGTAGCAGATTCAACACAGCCCATTTTAGCTTCTTTTGCTACATCAGATTCATCCATGGATTATACAACTGAAATTTGACTTCTAATAAATCCTACTTGATAATTTGATATCATAATGGGTGCGTAAACATTTCCATACTTCAATGTAATTGTTGATTATTCCCAAATCAAACAAATAGAGATCCATTCTGATGCTGAACATATAACACAAGAAGCAACAACCATCATTAACTTTAGAATCTTACCAATGACATTTGTTACATACATGAGTTTTAAGGTTTAGAAAATGGTAATTAGGGATCTGACAGTTGAAATCTAAGCAATAGGATATGGAAGAATTCCAAAGTCTAGTTTCTAGTAGCAATGCCCCAATACCTTCAAATAAGAAAAACAGAGCTTCACATCATACATGTGGAAAAGTAAATTAGTAGCAGGTTATAAACATAATTTTGATAAAACATTCATTGAAAATTCACCACAAAATTTTCTAATGTTAACTATTCAATCAATAAAAAATATTCATTAGAAATTCACCATACAAAACAGACCTACACTCAATCTGCAAGAACCCTAACTACGTATAGATACAAAGCAAAATTAGTAACTAAATCAAACAACCTAACAAATCTCATTACTGCAACAACTAATGATGAAGCTAGAAATGGGAGTGGAAGCACAAAAATATTGTTACACATGATAAAGATAGTTCAACTTTCCTTTAGAGATTGAGATGAATAAGCATAATTGAAAATTTTAAAAATAACCTTGAGACATGCACATTGAACAGAAGACTGAAGATGTTGTGATTGCCGATTGGAGAATCTCGGTTGATGAAGCCATCGTCGGAGCACGTATTGCAGTTCTCCATCAAACTATGTTCATGAAGCCATTAATGAAATCATCGATTATGAAGAATTAGGATTAGAAGAATTTAGGATGCGAGAAATGAAGTGAATAAAGCTACTAAATTAGGGTTCTTGAGAAGAAAAGAGACGCATAAATCGTAAGGCTACTAAATTAGGGCAAGCAGAAACCATATTACCTTCAAATATCAAACCCTTAAGCGATTAATGCACCCTTGGTAGAAAAACCAACCATCAATCGTATAAAGGAGACAGCGACCGTTCTTGAGAAAAAACCATAAATCGTAGTATATTACCTTCATAATCGAAAACTTAATTGTTTGTTTTTAGAGTTGCAGGAGGAAAAAGACGCATAAAACCAAACCCTATGAGAGAGGCGGTTCTTGAGGAAGAAGAGATGTATCAAACGGGATTGAAAAAGGGACACGTGGCATACGAAAAAAAGAGCGGGAAAATAATAAAAAGGAGATATAAAATGGGACATGTGGCAATAGTTAGTTGTTTATTTATTAAAAAATAATTAATTAATTAATTAATTAATAATTAATTAATTAATATTTAATTAAAGATTAAGACTAATTTTGTTGGGATGCACTTAATGATTAGTTAAGATACACGATTTTAGTGTTAATCTCCTATTTCCAAGGGTTAAATTCGAAAATAGAGGTTTTAAATTGAATCTTTTAACAAATTGATCTTCAAATTAGTTAGGATAATATTGTAGTTAGTTAAGATTATATTATTTAATTCGAATTATGTTTTGAAATTTTAAATTTCGAAACTTCTATGCGAATTGTATGGAGCACCATTGTAGTTTAGATACACCTAATGATTATTAGGATACACGATTTTGTTGGTAATCTCTATTTCTGAAGGTTAAATTTGACAATAGAGGTTTGAAATTGAATATTTTAACAAACTAATCTTCAAATTAGTTAGTACTCTATTTTAATTAGTTAAGATTATATTATTTAATCTTTGAATTATGTTTTGAAATTTAAAAGTTTGAAACTTCTACGCGAATTGTATGGAACACCATTGTATTTAGATTCACCTAATAATTAGTTAGGATACATGATTTTGTTGTTAATCTATTATTTATAAGGTTAAATTTGAAAATAGAGGTTTTATATTGAGTCTTTTAACAAACTAATCTTCAAATTAGGTAATATCTTAATCAGTTAGGATTATATTTTTAATCTTCGAATTATTATTTGAAATTTAAAAGTTTAAAACTTCTATGCGAATTGTATGGAACACCATTGTTATGTAGATACACCTAATGATTAGTTATGATACACGATTTTGTTGTTAATCTCCTATTTATAAAGGTTAAATTTGAAAATAGATGTTTTAATTTGAGTCTTTTAACAAACTAATCTTCAAATTAGTTAGGATAATATATTAATAAGTTAAGATTATATTATTTAATCTTCGAATTATGTTTTGAAATCTAAAATTTCAAAATTATATGTGAATAATATGGAACAACATTGTAGTTTAGATACACCCAATGAATAGTTAAGATACACGATTTTATTGTTAATCTCCTATTTATAAGTGTGATATTTGAAAATAGAGGTTTTAAATTGAATCTTTTAACAAACTAATCTTCAAATTAATTAGGATAATATTTTAATTAATTAAGATTATATTATTTAATCTTCAACTTATGTTTTGAATAAAAAATTTCGAAAGTTCTATGTGAATTGTATGAAACACCATTTTAATTTAGATACACTTAATGATTAGTTAGAATACACCATTTTGTTATTGATCTCCTATTTCTAAGGGTTAAATTTAAAAATATAGGTTTTAAATTAAATATTTTAACAAACTAATCTTCAAATTAGTTAGGATGATATTTTAAATTTAAAGTTTTTAAAACCTGTTTCATAGTCTTAACAAATTAAAGGGGTTTTTGTTAAAATTATTTTAAAATAGAAGTGTTAGTAAATTAAAGGAGTTAATTTGTTAGAAAAAGCTTTAAAAATAGAATGATGATGTCATCACCTTTTATTTTAAATAGAATTATGATGTCATCACTTTTTTCTTTTAATAAGTATATAAGATTATTATTATTATTATTATTATTATTATTATTATTATTGTTTTTGTTGTTGTTGTTGTCGTCGTCGTCGTCGTCGTTGTTGTTGTTATTGTTGTTGTTGTTGTTGTTATTGTTGTTGCTATTGTTGTTATTATCATCACTATCATCATCATCATCATCATCATCATCATTATTATTATTATTATTATTATTATTATTATTACTACTACTACTAGCTAAGCGACCCGTGTATAAATATGGGGATGATATAAGTCAATTTTAAATTTATATAGTTTTAAAAATTATTAACACGTTAAAAAAAATTAGATACGGGGTAGTGAAACAGTTGTCATGTTAGTGGTTTATTTCAACTACACAAGATACCACTGAATTTCAAATATCTATGTAATAACTTTTATTTTATGTACCAAGTTATTAATTAAAAAAAAATAAGAAAACTTAGACAATTAAATTTTTTGTATAAAATTCCAAGTTGTATGTGTAGTTACAAAACCATTAACATGATAGTTGTTTCACTACCAAGTAATTATGTAGAATTATAGTTTCTGTAGAGTTATTGAGTCACAACTAACAATCAATTTTAAAAATTTTTAAGATTTTATAAACAACTTTATGCCACTAACAGTTGGTTATAGTATATTTTTAATTCTTTTTATCGACACACCAATAAATCAGTGATTATATCAACTATATTACGTAGAGAGAATATATATAAATGACGAATAAAATGTACAATAATTACTTACACATTGCTCTCGATAGATAAAACAATTAAAATATACCGATTTTTAGAAAAAACTGATATTCCGATAAAATTTATATCAAAACGTAGATAAAAATGAGCCGATTACAAATCTATAATTAGTTTTTCTCAAAACAAAATATATTACAAGTTATTAAACATAATTTTCAAACAACTTATAATTAATTATATTAATATACAAATTTCTTAATAACCACTCACATATTTCATATACCACCCCTAACAATTACATTAAAACCCTTCTAATTACATACCTAAGGAATCCAAGAAGTGCTTAAGAATTTTTTGCAATTGTGATGTAATCATTCCCCTATTTAGAAAAGGGGTTGATGATGTAAGAAAGTCTTTTCTTTTAATAATATTATAAGATTATTATTATTATTATTAAAGCACAACATTTCTTTATATGTGCCATATAAGTCACATGATCATTTGTATGATTTATATTAAATGCATTGCTTTAAGATTAAATGAGTAGAATGAGTATCTCTAATCTTAAAACATAAATAAAAGACCAGTTTTGATAGTCTGTATTGTAAAATTTTAAAAGTTCAATTTAATAAATTAAATCGCAGCTATTAATTAAAATTGAAAACTTAATTTGATTTTGACTTTAGAATTCAAAGTTCTTTAATTAAGATCGAATTATTATAGTTAATTTCATATATGCTATTCTTAAATTAAAAATATCGTATTTTTCATCATAATTTATAAATATCTTATTTATCCCTTATAATGTTTCAAAATATCATATTTAACCATATATATTTTTAGTCTTATCATTTTAAAATATTTTATACTTTTTTTAAATATAACAAATAAGTATTTAACCTTATTATTTATAATTGTAAAGATAATAATCAATAACTTGTATAAAAATTACAATTGCGTCTCTTCGTATCATGATACCACGTTTCTGTCATCACGTTTACCCTTCACATCAAGGCTTCCATCGATGGTCTTGATGTTGACGTCATCTATCGTAATTTTTTAAACTCTCAATTATTTCTTGTAACACTGTTCTCACTAACACTATTATAAACACGCGCGGAAGCTTAATTAACAAAATATAATATAATATATATTTGATCAAACACAACTAAACAGATTTGCTTTACAAATCATTTACAGTGTTACTACAAAACAGGCTCTTCCCAAAAACATCAGATATCAGAGTTAGATCAGTCTCAAAATTCCAGTTTAGCTCTTTAATCCATCTACCTGGATTCTCCTGAAAAGAATTCAACAGTGGGGAATTAGCACAAAGCTAAGTGAGAGAATAGATACCACAAACATACAAGGCATCAAGCCCAAACCAACAATGCTCAAACAAACAAGAGAACCGGCGGTCTTGCGGGACCTTCAACCAAATGTCGGCCAAAGCATAGGTCTACCGATAGCCTAGTTACAACAGACAACGATACAAGCAACTCTTGATTACAACAAATGCTATCAAGACGAATGCTAGTACTGTATATCCCTAAACATAGGCCCAGCTGAATAACAACCGCCAAGCTGATCTCACAACAATGTCATGTATATATACAGAAAAGAGCAACAATCAGGTGATATATCTTATACATCTAAGATATATATCCACTCACCAATATCTTCAAATGCTCAGGAAACTCTGTTCTTTCTAACTACTGAGTCTTGCTACCACCTGAACAAACAACCAACAATCAGTATTTGCTTAATCAACAAACAATAAGCAAAATACTAAAATCAAACATATATGCACAATTAACACAAGTACATATCAACTTATGTATATACAACAATATACCACAATTCACGATTACTCTTTACTTACTGTAATCCTGTGAATTCATCCAACTCCTTAGCTTAGGCAAAATATTCATTCCTTTCACAAGCCAAGGCTACAAGTTCATGTTTATCTTCATATCGTCAATGAATTTGATAGTTCAAAACATAATGTTGACATCCAATGCAATTAATCGAATGATTACTTCATTGCGAATCGTACGCGATAGATCCCCTTCGAATCGCATGCGATTGATCCTCTATGATTCGCATGCGATTGATACCATTCAAATCGCATGCGATTAACACAATGTGATTCGAATGCGATTCAAACACGAATAATTTTCTAAGTCAAATCCGATGCGATTCGATTCAATACGATTCAACTCCCATGCATTTAATGCAATATCTCCCATGCATTCAACTTCCTTGCGATTCAAGTCAAATGCTATCCAATGCGATTCGGACCATATGCGATCCAAAGAGGGAAATATTCAATCCACTACCATCCAATGCGATTTCAACACAATCAAATGCGATTCAGAATTCATGCTATCCATTATCTTATGCGATTCAAATCCAGCAAAGGCATTTCTAAGTATAATCATTCAGTGAAATTTGAATCCAAAACAGTTCATGCGATTCAAACCAAAGAACCCGGATTTTATCAAATTCCGATTGCTTCATTCATATTTATCATCCAATCATCCATTTCAATCCAGATTTCTACCATTTCTAACATGCTTGTTCTAACATCATTTAAAACACATAAATGGTACCTAAACATATTCATTCTAACATGGATTCTCCTACATGCATCATGTATTCATCAAGTTCGATCAAGAATAGCATGCAATCTCAAGAACCAAGTTCAAATAACAAATTAACAAACAAGTATCATGTAATCTAACCTTATGAAGCTCGTTTACTTGAACTCTAATTTCAAACAAGATTTGAAAATCAAATCGGGTTCTTGTTCTTCTTCTTTCAGCCGAGAGCAACACACAAACACACTTCAAGTTTTGCATGTAAATGAAAGTGTGGAGAGAGAGTTTACCCCCTAAATCGGCCAACTATGCATGCATTAAGATTAGTGGAGGGTCTAAGGGCTAGGGTGGTGACTAACCACCTCCACATCGGCCACCTAAACCCCACCGCCCCACTCACATAAACAACATATTATTTAATATTAAATTAACTAAATAAATTAACACATTTATTCAATTAATTCCACAATTAAAACACATAATTAACTTAAGTCTCAACTTAAACTTAATTAATTACCTTAATTAATCTAAGCCGGTTAGGAGGGTGTTACATTTCTCTTTTATAATTTTCAATACTTTTTTATTAACGTTTAACATTTATTAATTTTTTAAAAACAACTCATATGTGACATAAGCATTTAATCTAATATTTTTATATCAAATGAAATTACAATATCGTAAATCACTACTACAAAAAACACATTCAGACCCGGTTTTTTAAGCTCTTCAGGCCCGGTTTTATGGGGGGCCTGAAAGGGGGGAGCCTGAAAGTCTGATGATTCAAACCCGGTTAAAAAACCAGGTCTAAAAGTACTTTCAAGCCCGGTTTTATGTTAAAAAAACCGGGTCTGGTTCTTCTCTTTTTAAGGTTTAAAGGTTCGCTTTTAAGCCCTGTTTTATATTAAAAAACCGGGTCTGAATCTATTAAATTTTTTTTAAAATAATATTTTTGTTTTTATATTTTTCCTGCTTTGCTAGCTAATAATATTCAACACATGTAACATCACAATGATAATAAACAACTATTAGTTAATAAATAAAAACCAATTGAGTCAAATTATTTAACCGACCATAATAACGTACAATTCTCATTAGTTGAATTCGAGCAATTCGGAAGGATTGTTCAATGAACCAATCTATGTTTAATACCATATGTTCAAACCACATTTTGTACCCACTATCTTATGCTCATTTGTTAATGTGGCAAAAATCAAATGAGCTAAGAAAAAAAGTTAACATTATATCTACATTGCAATAACATTTGTGGAACATATATACTTCTCAACTTGCAAGCCACGCATAGATTATCTCTTGTGTTAGAAAGAAACCCTACACAAATAGAAAGAAAGAATTATCTTAGTAACTAATAACTAACAATAGCATAAATAATTTATAGCAAAAAAATAAAGTAGATTAAAATATACGTAACAAGTTCTTCTTCGTTAGAAGGTACATAAAGAAACTTTGATATTTGAGTATTTGACTTGCTACATTTGATATGCACCTTCTCAGCTTCTTTATGTGGAGTTGATGTAGTGCTGACATGATGATCGAGGGTTTACTAATAATGACAGGCTATCATACTACAGGTTACCATGAATGGACCTTTTTTTTTGCAAGTTGGAACATTTTTATACATGTATAAAAAACAAAGATTGTAACCCAGAATAAAAATTGAAGTTGGTTAGATCTTTGATGCAAGAAAGAAAGTACATCATATTCTTCATGCTACTTGGCAAAAAGAAAATTGCTTAACCACAAAGTATCCACAAAACACCTCCAACTGAAAAGAAAGCTTTAAAACGTTGGCCGGTCCATTTGAGCTCCTAGACATTACAGAAAAACAAGTGTATGCTTAAATCAAGAATGTTTGACTTATTAAGGTAACACCAGCATATCTTGATGTGTAGTATAGTTAATAGTTTGTTAACTTACAGCATGTTTTGATTTATTCCTACTTAGACCTTCACATTTCATATCAAGTTGAAGATCAAATTCGTCCACTTAAAATGCAAATACATGGGCTCTTTAGTCCCAATGTGAAATACAGCCACAAAGCAGCAACCAATGAATATTGACGAGTATGCAATCCAGCGATACTGTTAATTTATAATGAGTTAAATACTCTGAGCATCAAACCAAAAGCACAAGTGAAACTAGCTTCTTCGTCTCAGTACCTGATTTTCAACATCTTCTGTGGTTTTTGAAGGACGAATATGGAAGACCCCAAATGCGATGGCATATAAGCTAAGGTTGGCAATCTTCAAAACACATTTTCAAAATAAATAAATAAATAAATAAATAAGAGTGGTCATTCTTGACCCTTTCTCTCCCTTGCATCTAAGTGCTCTTACTAAATAAGTGAGTTCAACAAATCAGATGAGGGAAGCCAAGAGGAATTCATTAAGGAAGAATCACTATGACAAAAGTTTTAATTTGAATAACAAGTTGCTTACCATCGAAAATGCATTCCGACAACTGGTCATCACTACCCTGCTTGTTGAATTAAGGGTGATGCAGTTCACCATTCACCATAGACCTACATCAACCAACTGTTTGTAAGCATAAATAGAGGAACTATAGAATTGAACACATATACATACCAAAATAACATAAACGAACATGTGAACAGGCAGAAGTAGCTATCATCCTTAAATGTTCATGTAGATGTTTATTTACGTTTTGAGGGGAAATCAAAGGAACAAATGATTAAAACAAATGTAAAATCTAGGAATGATACGAGAAGAATTAAGGTTTTAAACATATCATATATATATTAAGCCGGTAGAACGACGAATAGGAACAAAAATAGAAAAATATTTCTTTTGTTTTAAGTTTAATCTTGAAATGCAGTTATACAGGTGTCAAGAAAAGACTTAAATCAAGATTCTTAGAAGCGGGTGGTACCTGGGGTATAATCCGATGTCTGTCATGAAAACCAAAAGATAAGTAAACCAACAGGCTGCTGTTATTTCATTGAGCACATGACCGACACCATAAAACAAGACGGACCACCTCCCTAGAGCCACCGCCGATAATTCTTTTCCGGCCCAAATCAAGTGATTGACAGAGTGATGGAGAAGGAGAAGTCAAAGTCGAGATGGAGAAGTCTGTCGCCGTCGGCTTCTGTTGTGCGTGTCGTCTGCGTCGCCGGTCGCTACAGGGCAATCGAGAAATAGAAACAGAGAAGGAGAAGGAGAAGAAGAGGCGTGAAGTACTTCGCCGTGCATGTCGTTTGCGTCTCCGTCGCTCGCACTTCGCCGTTGTATGCGTCGCTGGTCGTTACTCGGTTGGGGGTAGCGGCGTCGAATCATCGATGGTACGGGGACTTGGACGAGAGCAGGAGGCAGAGGCGTGAAAGTTGAAAGTTAGGGTTATTTTCTTCTTAGTTCTTATTTACGATAAAAAAAATAGGGTCTGATTGAATTTGAAATTTTAGACCCGGTTCTTTAATTAAAAACCGGGTCAGAATATATTCATAAATTGGATGCGTGCTTAAAGACGATATTTAGACCCGGTTTCTTGTAAACGAACCGGGTCAGATTGTTTTTCAGACATTCAGATCCGGTTTTTTAGTAAAAAACAGGGTCTGAATCATTAAAAACGCGCGTTTGTACATTTAAGCCCGGTTTTTTGGTATATTTTAAAAAACCGGGTCTAAAGCCGGGGGTTTAAATATGTTTTTTGTAGTAGTGAATGACCATTCACCAAGAAGCAACATTATGTCAAACTTGTGTGATTGAAGGATCTATCTATATCTATATTAAAACAAAATACATTTAAGCTGAGGTGGCATAGTTGATTGCTTTCCAAAAGTTAAATTAAGGTTAATTATAGATTGTTAGTTTTTGACTGGCATTCAGTAAGCCAATTGGACTTTTAAACATTCTGGAATGGGCTTTTTCCCGTCAGTTACAATCAACAACCCTTCGCTTGCTTCTTCCTTAATTTCCAAATGCCCTTTCTTATTTCTAAACTTGCGAGAAACGTTTGGCGATAGAAACGAAGGTGACAATGTTGCACGCATTCTTCGCCTCCGGGCAACTGATCATTCCGCAGTCACGACTCAATACGCTGGCAGCCGTGGTTGATCAATTTGTACCGTAAGTTTCCGTCCTCGAAGGGGATTGATACAGTTTGCGCGATCTGTTTGTGCGAATATAAGGAATCGGAGATGATGAGGATGTACCTGATTGTAAACATTGTTTTCATTAGATTTGCGTCGCTGCTTGGTTGAAGCTTAACGCTACTTGTCCCGTTTTCCGGAGCTCTCCGCTTCCGACGCCGTTGTCAACTCCGTTGGCGGAGCTCTCTGATCAATCTAATCAAAGCTTTATCAGATCTCAATCTGTGTTTTTCGTCGCCGTTGATTGTTCAGTCAAACAGTGATGACTGACGATTATCGATTTAATCATGTAATTTTATCGCTTGCTTTTTTAATGTTGATTCCTGTTCTAATTCACTTCACTGTTATATATATACATGGCTTGTCTAAATTAGTGGTAGCACTACGTGCAAATACTATTATCGAAACTAGAAAATTGAGAATTATAGCAGGAAATATGATACATACATGATATCATATGTTGCCCCAGATTGTGACATACTGTGATACTGATATCATTGACATTGTAAAGGAAATAAGCTTGATCTTGCCCTAAGTGAGTCAATTGGACATACTGGAATGATGGAGCTAAATTCAAACTTTCTAAGAGAACTAATTTGACGATAAAGATAGAATTTAGTTGGGTTTTTGGGTGTGGAAGAGACTTATTGTTAAGCAACTTTCTGAGTCATTGAACAACATCAAGGCTGATGTCCCTTTTCCAACTGACGATCTCGTATATTTAAATTTTGGTTCTTACCAATCCAGACGGCAAGGTAATGAGGAGAAAGAGAAGTGGATTTTAAAGAGTTATTTACTAACTTTATATAATATATGAAGTTGAAGGTTTGTGCTATTATTAGTTATCTATATGTTCTCTTTTACTTGACAATTTGTTATTTTTACTTTTGAAGTTCAAGCTTGTAATAAGTATTTTATGATTGATCTATGCCACCAGAAGTTCGCCCTAGCGAAAGTGGATTAACACCTCAAATCGATGTTTTCAAATCAAGTTATCTATTCAGGTATTTAACTTTTATGTACAATTTTTCTTTTTACTTTGTTTCCCTCTATACTCAGTTACTCACAATCACTGTTCACCTGTTGATATATCACAATGAAATTACAAATACTATAAATTCGAGTGGCATATAACAATATTTTCTATAATAAAGGCAAGAGGCACAAAGATAGAACAAAACAACATTCATATTATGGCGGAAGGCGCCAAGGGTAACAAGTGTACACTCTTTATACCAGCTATGTTAAACTATAATTAGTAGCTACTTCATATCTACTAAAGTATGTATCTATCTTTGCTTCACACTCATGTTTGCGATAGTACATAATAGATCATGTTTGACCAAAGGAGTCACAAATCTTTATAGTCTATAAGAGTTTGATTGATTATAATAATAAGTGTGTTATGACTGGTGGTAAAAGGTTTCATACAAGATACTAGAACTGGTGTCACCGGTGACGCATGTGGTGGGCAACTGCGTGAAGCGAATGGTGGTCATTGTGTCATCTGTTATCTTTTTCCAGACGCCTGTTTCTCCGGTCAACGCCCTTGGTACATTACAAATTAATATTAATTGCTATATATTACATATATTTATTTATATTGTAAAAGAGTGACCTTATCTCTACCCAACTTCGCTTGATTAGGCTTTAATTTCTACTACACAATCAATTGGTCTTAGAAAGTGTGTATGAAATCCAAAACGGGAAGGCCTAGATGAAAATCACAAGCAAACGATTTCAAGGTATATATTTCTCCTTATCATCTACTTTTTTTTGCTTGAATCTCATATAATTGGGTTAACAATCCTACCAGGGATAACAATCCTACCAAGCTGTTTGATTGTTGCTTCCATCTCTTTTTTGTATTTGTTACTTGAAACATTGAAATTTGAAATGGAGATATAACAATATTGCATCTATGTCAACTTGAAAAATACCTTTGAGTAATACTCCCTCCGTCTTATTTTTATTGTCCAGTTTTGACTTTTAAAAGTCTTTCTTTTTTAACTTTGACCTTAAATATTTTTGTTTGTGTTACATAATGTTTGATACAAAAAATATGAATGTATTGTGTTTCAAATTTATTTTCATTGATATGATTTTCATCAAGTAATATATAACAAAAACAAACATATTTAAGGTCAAAGTTGAAAAAGAATGACTTTAAAAAGTCAAAACTGGACAATAAAAATGGGACGGAGGTAGTAGTAAACTAGCTGTAAAATCTATGCAATCAATTATGTGTAGAGGTTACCAAACAGTCGGGCCAAACGGGTTAGGTAGCGGGTCAAAGTGGGTTTGCGTCAAAATCGTTATTTTTGGAACTTTGCCTATATACAGGTTTATAAATAATGAAATTCATAACTCATAACTCATAACTCATATTTATTAAATATCAATGATTTTTCTTGCAAGGTGTATACATATTCTAAGAAGTAAGAACAGCTCAAATCAAGGAAACTTGACATAAGTTATGTTCTTGTATGCTTATTCATGTTCATCTTTGGGTTTGATGACCCGTATGTGGATTTAGCCATCAATTGGTGTTTGTAACACCAACTTAACTTAGAATTGGTATTTGACATGTGTATAGCCAATTATTGATAGACAGAAACTGAATTTGTAATTTATAATGCTCAATAAAGTGGGTCAATTTTGTCACGAACCTGGTTTAGACAAATTGAATGATGTTATTGATATTAAAACATGTATAGTTTTTTTAAGTATATTTTTATAAACCGAGTTTTAGCATATAAATGATTAAACTTGAAGTTAAAATGATTTTTGGGTCGTTTTTTTGTTGGAAATGGGCTTATATACACTTTTGTATTGACAAACATTATCGTGCTCAAAACATAAAAATGTAAAACATTATATTAAATATCTTATATGTTGGCCCGTGTTTACACGGGCTTGAAACCTAGTATACCTTATTTGTGCTAAGTTGCTTGATGTTGTAAACTTGTAATGACCTAGCTACCCACGAAATGATGCCCTGCTCTTTTTCTTTTCTTTTCTCTTTCTAATCAATATTTTATATATATAAGAGGCTTACCAATTTTCCTAAAATAACTAAAATTGAGACTTAATTAACCAATCAAAACCTTCAATTTTAAAATTATTCAATTTCAAAAACATGGAATTAATTATAAAACATGGAATGGGCTTTATAAAACATGGAATGGGCTTTTTAAGGAAAATGTAAGGGGGATTATAAAAATTGTATACTAATGTAATTAATTATAGGTTGTTTATAAATTATGTTTAGTAACTTGTGATATATTTTGTTTCGAGAAAAAATAATTATATATTTACGACCGTCTCATTTTTATCTACGTTTTGGTATAAATTTTATTGTAATATGACACTTTTTTTAAAATTACTATATTCTTAATTTTTTGTTATCCATTAATAGTAGTGGGTATTTGAAAGATTAATGACATCGAATTTCAAATCTATATCAATTGGGAGGAGCCTGAATAAAAATTATGAGGGGGTTTTATAAAACATGTGAGGGGTTTTTAAGAAAATTGAGAGGGTTTTATAAAAATTGTATATTAATATAATTAATTATACGGTGTTTATACATTATGTTTAGTAACTTGTGATATATTTAGTTTAGAGAAAAAAATAATTATATATTTATGATCATCTCATTTTTATCTACGTTTTGGTATAAATTTTATTGTAATATGATACTTTTTAAAAATTAGTATATTCTTAATTTTTTGTTATCCATTAATAGTAGTACTTCAAAAACAATTAGTTATTATTTTTTGTTAAAATTCTAATATGTAAATGTTTGGTGATATTTTATTATTTTTATCTGAAATTTTTTGAAACACTTTTACACTTATTATACCTTTTATAATTTTATACCATCAAATTTTATATTTTTTTAAACATCCCCGTGTTTTTACACGGGGTAATAAACTAGTATACAAAAAAGTAGTAACTAATGAATTTTTATTTGAACATTTAGTATTAAAGATGCAAGTTAAATTTGGAAGGAATATTAGTAACTAACTAATTTACCAATGTAAATAATCTTATTTGGGAATTAAACCGATAAGGAGTTGGCTAATTCTGGTAAATCCCTGTATCACAATCTCTAAGACCATGTGTTATACAGTGCTCGCTACCATCGGGTAAGCTCGGCTAAGTCAAGGAACACCAAAACGGGACCTTTGAAAGGGAAATCGAGTAGGTGTAGCGGGTTATTGGACTCGATCGGGAAGAAGCTGCATCCCACCCCATCTCAACCAATTACACACTCACACATATTAATTTATTAATATATAAATAAAAAAAATGAGGAGAGTTTGAAGGAGAGGTAAAACACTTAATTTGGTAAGGAGAAGGAGAATGATGTGGCGCTGATATGACATTGGGTAAGGGAAAGAGAAAATGTGAGTATAAGTCTTGGCCTAACATTTCAAAGGATGCTTAGACATGCATCCTAGTCTATGGTAATTAAATATTTTTTTAAATAATTTAATAATGTCAAATCACTTGCGGAATAGAAAAGGTAAACATAATAACTAACTAGAAGTGATAAAAATATAGAGTGGAGTGTCCAAAATCTTTAGAATAAGATGTATGTGTCAATACCCCTCTTCAAAATATGAAATATGAATAATTTCCTGTCACAAATTCACAAGCACAATAGAATCAATTCTCAATTTCACAAATTTCCAATCAAATCAATTATCAATCAAGCAATTTGGATAGTTATATGTTTCATCGGTCTTATTTGTTTATTATTACTATTATTATTATTATTGGAAAATATGCCAACACACCATTATTCTAAAAGAGATGATGCTTACATAAAAAAAGTGGTCATACGTAACAAGTGTATATATTGTTAACTTTGACATGTGCACTAACTGTTTGTATCTAGTTGTGTATGGCTAAAAACTGTTGTGTACGGATTAACTCTCTTATTCTAAGGCTAGGCACACCCGCAGTTGCGCAATGTCGACATGCTTTTTTCTTTTTCTAAATGGTACTAGGGCCTTAAGGTTGTGGTTTGTATCTTTCATTCTCTTCCTTCCGCTACCTCTCTATCGCCAACACCATCGAACTACAATTGGTCGTTGTCGCCTTTTTACTCTATGCCAGTGGCGGACCTACCCTTTGTGGGGGGGGGGGGTCAAGCGCCACCAGTCCTTTGGCGGTTTGCAGTGTTAATTTTCGACTTTTTGATACGTTGCCACCAGTAAATTTTCAGGGTGCACCCGTGATGCCACCAAAATCAAAGGAAAAATGAAAGTTTTCTAAAAAAAATGATAAAAAATAGTTTAATCTTTCAATTTATACCTTTAAAATCAAGTTTTAGTTAACATTACATCATATAAATTGTGTTTTGTTTTAAATTTTGGCTCTAAAATACCATAATAACAGTCGAAATCTCGTTAATCCGACCCGATTAACCGGAAACCCGAGAAAAAACCCGAACCACACCCTCACTTTTATTTAATTTTATTTTCGCATTATATGTTGCTACCGGTCCCGAGAAATCCTGGGTCCGTCACTGCTCTATGCCGTCCCCTTTGAATGATGGTTTTCTTTATCTTATTCACCTTCTCATGTTGTTATGAGGATTTAAAGTAAATAAAAAGAGATTAATTTATTTTCCTTTGCCCCCGCTCCCACGTCTCTTATCCGCCACCATCGTAGCTGCAGCTCTTGTTATTGCAGTTTAGCTCTATTGTCATTTTAGCACTTCTTGACGCTGTTTTGGCCACAATCTGTCACCGCCTTGCCATCATGGAGTTCTTTTATATTCTTTTTCATTATGTATTTTATTTCTCTCTTATTCTAAATTTCGTTCCGGTATGAGCTTCCGACCTTCTACTACACTAACTGCGAGAGAATATTAGAAACAATGATTTCATGGTTTCGTGTAACATGTCCGAATCTGTTCGTATGATAGAGTAAGAGTTTATTTGAGTTTCTCTTGTATTCCTATGCTTTATAAACGTGATCAATGTAATACACAAAAATCATGGCGTTTACTTACATGCTTTATTAAAAGTAACGGCATCCCACAGCATCACTATCATTATTCATTGGAAATACGACATGGATCATCTCCTCATAATGCGATCAACCTTCTTATGTTTGAAGAGTCTGTAATGACTACATAAAGCTCTTGAAGTTCCTTCAAAAACATAAATTACATAATGCAATAGCAGCATCAAAACATGCTTTTATTTTCTCTTTTTTTATATAGGTAAAAGTTTATTAATAGGGATATTTTTGTAATCTAAATATCACCTAACCCTGAATTGCGCAATTAAGTGAGCCATTATTGAGTTGCGATACTTGATTTTTCCAAAATACATCTCATTAATGCATTATTAATGAGTTATTAATGTGTCATTAATGAATAAGCCATCAAAATTTCTTAACCATTGATTAATTTTAATCAAAGGCTAAGATTATTCTCACAGTTTTCGAACAAAAACAGGTTCTCATGTGTGTGTGTCTATATATATATATAGGGTGTGGTTAAACAAATAACCTCCCTTAAACAAAGAACCTAAAGAACCTTCCTGGTGATGACATGTGACACATTGTTTAGGGGCAAAAAAGGAAATTAAAAAAAAAATCTAATCGGCGCCTACAGCACCCCAAGCAAAACCCATCAACAAACTTAAAAAAAAAACCCATTTACTTTAAATGATCATAACTCGTTCGTTCTTAACAATTTTAACATAAAAATTATACCGTTAGATTCAGTTTTTCGTCCTCTTTCAAACAAGACCGGACTTGATATATTTCTGAAATTTATTTTTTTTTGAAATCCAAATTTTGCATTTTGAGTTGGGTTCATTCAAACTCAAAATGCAAAATCCGTAGTTTGCATTTTGAGTTGGGTTCATTCAAGCCTAAAATGCAAAATCCGTAGTTTGCATTTTGAGCTGGGTAATTCAAGCCTAAATGCAAAATCCGTAGTTTGCATTTTGAGCTGGGTAATTCAAGCCTAAAACATGAAGAATACAAAATGCAAAAAACATGCAGAATGCAAAAAACATGCAGAATGCAGAATGCAAAAAACATGCAGAATGTAGAACATAAATCATATAAACATACAAAATGCAAAAACGAAAAACGCAAAAAAAAAAACTTGATCGTCGCTAATTTCTGATCTGAGACGAACCTTTTGTGACGACATTCAGCTCATTAGCTACGACATTCAGCTCATTAGCGACGAGCTGCCAAAATGCAAAAAAAAAAGATGTTTTTCCTGCGCAGCTGTCAAAATGCAAAAAAAAATTCATTTTCAAAAAAATTTTAAAAAAGTATAGGAAGAGTGATCTTGTTTGAAAGAGGATTAAAAAACTAAAAGAATGGTATAATTTTTTTGATTAAATTCACAAAACTTAAAAAGTTATGGCAATTTAAAGTTTTTGGTGGTTTTTTTTTAAAACAATCGTGGGTTTGGGTGTGGATAATTACATTTTTGCCATATCCTTCCTAAATTAATACATAATAATTACAGTTTTGCCACCGATTAATCTCATCCATTGATTTTGATGATCCAAAGGTCCAGATTGGTTCTTTAGGTTTTTTGTTTAACACATGGTTCTTTATTGATCCAATTTATATATATATATATATATATATATATATATATATATATATATATATATATATATATATATATATATATGGAGGGGTTATTGTGAGAATATATATTTAGGTAAGAATAGGAGAACAAATCTTAGTCATCAATTAGATGTTGATCTGTTAGATCTAACGGTCGCAATTCACCAGTTGCAATTCATGGCTGTTGCAGTTCATGGTTGGGTAATAAATATTAGAAGTGCCAAATATAGATCATCCAATCAAATCAAATCAAGGGCCATGATTAAGTCTTTCATTCTCACCTAAATATATATTCTCATTTGAATCTCCCAATATATATATATATATATATATATATATATATAGGAAGAAGTTCCATTGAGAACCATTTTTAATGCGAGAACCGCGAGAACCAATCCGAGCCGTCCAATTTCCCCCTCTTTCAATGTCATTGCCCACCCATGAATTCCTCACATACACCCTGCCACACTTGATTCCACCACGCTCTCCATCCAAGAATTCCACTTATCAAATCAACGGCTAAGATTGGTTCTCGCGGTTCTCGCAATAAAATCGGTTCTTAATGGAACCCTCCCCTATATATATATATATATATATATGGGAGAGTTCCATTGAGAACCGATTTTAGTGCAAAAACCGCGAGAACCAATCTTAGCCGTTGATTTGATAAGTGGAATTCATGGATGGAAAGCATGCAGGGATCAAGTGTGGCAGGGTGTATGTGAGGAATTCATGGGTGGGCAATGACATTAAAAGAGGGTGAAATGGACGGCTCAGATTGGTTCTCGCGGTTCTCGAAATAAAAATGGTTCTCAACGGAACTTCTTCCTATATATATATATATATATATATATATATATATATATATATATATATATATATATATATATATATATATATACAATGGTTCATGCGAAAAGGGTCTTATTTGCGAAAAGTGTGAGAAGCGGTCTGGATTTTAGGATTTTTTTAAATCAATGGTTATTAAGGATGGTGGCAATCTTGTAATTAATAAGAAAATAAATATTTTTAATTTAAAATTAAGGAAAATGATAACCACAGCGCTAAGGGTTGTGGATAAGAGTAAAAGAAATAAGATTTTAAGTTTTAAAAATGGTAACCGTGTATCATGAATAGAAAGTTTGAATGTTATTTAAAAGATGTTTAAAGTGAATCTTTTATAAACATGGAAGGTTGATTATGTAACATGAGTTATGATTATCCAATATAGAAAGTAATATTATCTTTTATACGCTTATCCACAGCCCTAAGGGATGTGGTTATCATTGTCATAAAATTAAAAAGGTTCAAAAAGACTTTTTACATACAATTCTCTCTCCTCCCACCTCCCACCTCACTCCTCCCTCATCTTTCTTTAGATATTTCAGCCGACCCAACCCCCACACTCCCCGTTTAAAAAAACCTAGAATTTAATCATCTCTCCCTTTATGAACTGTCGTCGGACGCCGTTCACCGGCCATCACCTATGTTCTATCTGTTCTCTCTTTTATTACATCAGTCTACCCAATCCCCACCCTCTCCATTTCAAAAAAAATCAGAGAACACATCATCTTCTCATCTCTCTTCCTGCACCGACGCCGGCCACAGGCCACTTGCATCCATATAGCAATTTTGATGCCATATCTAAACTGAAAAAAGCCGATCCCAGTTCTACCACCGGTCTCTTTTTATGCTGATTGTTCTGATCTACGGGTTTTTACGACACCAGTGCTCCTGCCGGTCGTTTGTAACCGCCGCTTGCGCTACCACATCGTCCATGGCGCCGGCTTCTTTTCCTCTTCACAAACAATCTGTCGATTTCTCTGTCTTCACTGTTACCGTCAACCTCCATCGCCGTTCTGATTTGGGCTTAGGGTTACGCACGGCGGCATCGAGGGTTTAGCCGTTTAGATCTGTCTTCTCTGTCTTCACAAGTTCATTTTAAAACCAATTTTATAGTGAAAAACTCGAGAACCAATCTGAGTTATCCAATTCCTCCTCTTTCAATGTCATCACCCATCAATGAATTCATCACATGCATCCTGCCACACTTGATCTTCCTACGCTCTACATTCATGATTTTCACTTATCAAATCAATGAATAAGATTGGTTCTCGCGGTACTTACACTGAAATCGGTTCTTAAATGAATCTTCACGACTTCCCCTATAATATATACACATCATAATGATTAAAATCAATATATTAAATGATCATGAAGTAATCTGGAAGAATAACAGTCGAAAAACGAATTTGTATCTTATGTGATTATCCATTACAAAGTGCTACAATCTGCTTAACTAGAAAAAAGTTACAATTAAACTAATATTAACCTTTATAAGAAAAAAAAAGAATATAAATTCTTATAGTATTGACAGAAATAAACAACTTGTATAAAGTTAATACTAAAGCAGTATTGGATTCACGTGACCAACATGATGGGCCCATAAAAAGATCCGATTGGCCCACAGACCAATTGATTGTAAAGTCAAATCTGGTCAAAGTCAAACTCCAAAAAACGTCACTGCCTACCTCACCTTTCACTTAACTCTATACACTTGAAGCTTGCTGAGCCCAAGTTTTTATAGGGTCCCACTCCACCATTCAAACCATCCTCCTCTACATAACCTTTAACCCCTCTATTTCTTTTCTTGTACAAAAACACCCCTCCAGTTCCCAAAAGTAGCAAAATCACCCCACATAACAATCCTAACCCAACCCATAACCCGACAACCATACGGTCGTTCCCTCCACCCTCCCTCACCTTAAAATAACCCACTTTGGTATCATCGAGCACCTCGACTACTGTTTGTATAGGATAATCTATGGTATAACAAAATCCAGATGTGTTACTGTAAACCGCACCCCAGCACGTGCATGTTTCTTCGCACGCATTCTCACACTTTTCTTGAGAACTCATGATCGTGTATGCCATTATCTCTTTGTTTGCTAGCTCCACTCCACTTCTCCTCAAAACATTATGTTTTTTCTGGCATATTTCGTCACCAGAGAGTTTTGTTTCTCCGGTGTCGCAACTGCCAGATTTATAAGAAGTCTGGTTGTCTAAACACGAACAACCTTTACCACGCTGACATAGACCGTAAGGTCCACACGAGCTTGGTAGATCACACGGATCAGAGATTTGTTTGAAATCTATGACCCATGATGATCTAGTCCGGTAGTAACCAATCAGGTTTCCGTCGGATTCAAGACGAATCCGACGGTTACCCGTCCCGGACTGTTGAAAGGTGCTAAAAGGTTGCATGTCAACCGGTGTTGTACCGTTTTGATACATACCCAAGAACCCATTCGGGCTAAGCACGGCCCGGATGGGTCCTTGACCTCTCATGACATTAGCCTTAGCTTCCAATGGATTATGCTGGAAATAAAGATGACCCGGATCCGAATTCACTACAAACTTGGCGTAAAACCCGATGAAATCCGGTCCAAGCCTCATGGAATACAACCCATTTGAAGAAACCAGTGTCATGGCGCTAGTGAAAATTTGATTCTCCATGAGGGTATTATAGGGAAAGTCAAAACTCTGCCATAGAATTAAAGAATTACCACTGCTTTCGATTATTAAATTGGAGGTGTTTGACAGCCAAACACGATCACCATCGGTGTAACTTGACCATACTACCCCTGTATCTTTGTTAGAAACTACAAGACTGCCATTGAACGACAAACTCGTCCCGGAGGACCACCGAGTCAAAGGGGTTTTTCCGGCGACCCAAAGCTGCTCCTGTGACGGGACATGGATGACGGCAAGAGCGAGTTGAGTTCGATCAACTCGGAGGAAACCAAGTGAGTAGTTACCCACCGAGTCACTGATTATACTTTGGAATGAAGTTATTGACGAATCAGGTACGGCGGTGAAGCCTCTAAGTATCTCTTGACCGGCGACGTGATTAGCGGCGGCTACTGGATGAGATACAAAGATGAGAAAGATGAAGACATAAATCTGAGTCAACTCAGAAGGGATAGCATATTCCATCGTGAAAGAGGGAGTAAAGATTATATGATATATTATATATATATATGTGTGTGTGAGTGGAGTGCATATGTGTGACTTATATGTATATAATCATGTATATATGTTTGTTCTGACTTCTGAGTGCATTTATCATATCGAAGCAAAGGGGGTTCGGTTTACGATTGATTTGCATGGAAATGATATTAAAGTATCCACTTGAAACCTAATATTTAATATAATAAGGAACAAGTCTAAAATGAGGTGTGACCTTTTGCCCGCCGAAGCAATTATGGTTATCTAACTTTATTGTTTTTAGAAATTTATATGTTCATAAATAGTGTGTTGACTTATCCAAAAATATAAAATTATGAATATTATATAAATCATACATATATATATCATTGGAAAAAACTATTTTTCAAAGAGTATTCAAACAGATTTTTAATAAGTTGGTTGTCTAGTCACTAGTGCATCTCATAGTTTCATTTTCAAATTTACTTTCTTTCTTTATATGATCTATTTTTTATATGCACTATTAATAAATACATTGTATTTTTTAAAGTGATTCTTACAATAACAAAATTAAAGATTAAACTTGCACATAATATGAGTCTTAAGTCAAACAAATAGATTATTTTTTTAAAACCCGGTTCAGTATTATATTATTCTAAATATTCATAAGAAAATAACTCTTTTTTTTTTTGCTTTTTAAATAACTTATATATATGGGTTCAACTATATACGCAACGAGTTACTAATCATCCGTGCGTTGCGGCGGGAAAAATTAAATATAACTAATGTATACAAATGTTCAAATATAAATATCTAAAATAAAATATATAAAATCGAAATAATTAGTGTTTAATATATGATGAAATTATTTTAAAGGATTCGTAAAATCCGAAGTTTCCAATCGATGTATTTATCAAGTAATACAATTTCTAAAAATTTACATTTTAAGTAAATGTCATTTTTAATAAATTTATATTTAAATGTAGATAAAAATAACAGGATCACAAATATATAATCTTAATTATACTAAATGTTATTAGTTAAAGTTCAAAAAGAAAAATGCATGGCATTTAAATGTAACTGAATTATAATAATAATAATAATAATAATAAATATATAAATATATAAAGTAAAACATTTGTTTCAAAGGAAAAAGTTGCATGTGAACAGTGAATATTAAAAGGTTGCGGGCCAAATTAAATATAAATTTAATTTAAGAACTAGTATAATAAAAGAAATAAATCAAAATAGCATCCGTTATATAGGGAAAAAAAGAAATGAAATGCATGTGAAATAAAGAAAAGTACAAACTAAGGGGGTGTTTGGTGGGGAGGATTTGGGGGGATTTGGGGGGAATGAGAATTCAAATCCCATGAAATGAGGTGTTTGGTTTGATAAAAGATGGTGGGATTTTAATTCCTAGGAATTTATGAAATCCTATGGTTGAGGGATTTCCAAATCCTTCCACCCCCCTTGGTATTCTGAAATCCACAGATGAGGGATTTGCTCCGGCGACCATCCGGCGTATTTTCCGGCGAACCTTGGTCAATAAAAAACCGCCGTCGTTGTCGCCCCTTCGCCGCACCGTCACCCCTTCGCTGCACCGTCACCCCTTCGCAAATCCGGCGAAGAAACCTACCTTCGTTTCCCGTCGTCGTCATTCCAGAAACCTACCTTCGTCCCCTTCGTCGCCGCTGAAACCCTTCGTCCCCTTCGTCGTTCCTGAAACCCTAGCCGCCGCTGAAACCCCTTCGTCCCCTTCGTCGTTCTTCGCCGGCGTTCCTTCATCCCCTTCGTAGTATGTCCACGAAGAAACCCTAGCCGCCGCTGAAACCCCTAGCCCTTCGTCATCGCCCCCTTCGAAAACCCTAGCCCCCTGCGTCGCAGATCTGGTTCGCCCTTCGTAGATCTGGTGTTGGCGTTCGCAGAGCAGTTGGATGGTGACAAAGGTGAGGTGGTGGTCGGCGGTGAGGTGGGCGGCGTTCGCAGATCTGGTTCGCAGAGATGAGGTGGTGGCCGGCGGTGATGGTGGGTTTGTGTTGGTGTTGGATGGATGAGGTCAACCAAACAAGGGAATGGATTTCAAATCCCACCAAATGAATTCCTATGAAATGCAAATCTCATCCATAAATTCCATTCCCCCCAAAATCAAAGAATGAACCAAACACCCCCTAAGGAATCGAACACGGAATCTGGTGAAGCTTAGGTGGAGCTAGAGGAGCAACAAACTACTACGCCAGGAACACAAATGTTAAAAAGTTAATGCCTCAACTTATATATCCATTTGTTAGGAAGGTACTGTTCATCCTCCCTAACAAATGTTATTATACGAGTGGAGCATTATCCGCACGTTGCAGCGGAGCTTAATTATGTGAACAAAATATGAAAAAACGTACATTCAAACATTAATATTCGAAAGCGACAAAAAAAATTTAAGGCTGTAATGCGTCATTAGGTTCATATTTAAAGCGACAAATGTTTTATTTTTTATATTACGCCAAACATAACAATCAAATGTTATCAATTCTTATAATTAATGAATGTTTTAACAAAGGAAAAAAAGAACTATTATAAAACTATCGCCTTTTTTCATTTATAACATAAAAAAACTTTAAGTTCTGATATTAAAAAATAAAAGTTTTGGATAGATATTATGTTACAAAAATATTTATATCGAACAATAGTTAAAAAGGAGACGGTTAAAATATGTATTTATATTTACACTAAACATTATATACTGTAAGTTACAAGAGAAAAACAAATAATTGATCAAATTAATTAGAGTAAATTACAAAAATCGTCTATGTGGTTTGTAAAAAGTAACACATTTGTTCCTTTATAATCAAAAAGTACAGAAATCGTCCCTGTGGTTGGCATTTTGTAACGCATTTCGTCCTTTACACTAACACCGTTAACTTTTCTGTTAAGGCCTCCTCATGTGCCTTGCACATGAGGGCAATTTGGTCTTTTTACCACTAATCCTTATAACCAAACACTTCATCACCCCTACTCTATCAACTTTCTCTCAACTCTCTCTCTCTCTCTCTCTCTCTCTGCTCTCTCAACTCTCTCTCTCTCTCTCTGCTCTCAACACTTCATCACCGAATGGCACCACCACAACCACCGAATCGCATCACCACCACCACCGAATCCAACCGAAAACCAACCACCACCGTTTTGTTCACAAACACCATCTGTCGAATCGAACCACCACCAACACCGAATCGCACCAACATGTCTAAACGGGAACCGCCACCGATCTGAACCATCTTGTCGGATCTAGGGATTTCTCCAACCAACACCGTCGTTCACAACCACCACGTCACCGCCACCATCATCGGAAGACGGATCTAGGGATTTATCCACATACCACCATCGGATCTAGGGTTTTCCCCACCGCCACAATGGGTTTTTCTGAAGCACGATGATTTTTGAATCACTCCGCCGCCAACGCCATCATGAAAAACCCAGATTTTGAAGCACGATGATTTTTGAAGTACAGATCTGATTTTTGAACCACCATTTGGGATCTAGGGTTTTTCATTGTAAATCTTCGCTAAAAGGCATTCAGATTCGGGTTTTTCATTGTAAATCATGGTGGCGGTGTGCGTTTATGGTGGTGGCGATGGTTGCAGGTCAACAAAGATTTGGAGCACAGATTTAGGGTTCCATTTTTACTTGAATAAACACCAATTTTAAGCTACGATGGTGGTTTGGAGCACAGATTTGGAGCACAGATTAAGCTACGATGGTGGTTTCTCTCTCATAAACACCAATTTTAGGGCTCCATTTTTACTTGAATAAAATCAGATTATATGTTCTTTGTTCATTCATTTCTTCTCACAATTTTGATTTTTCTTGGTTGATCTACATGTTTGTGTTCTTGGTTCATTTTATTATCTGTGGTATGGTTGATTCTTAAAATTTTATATTTGATTGTGATGAATGTGGTTGATACTTAACTTGTTCTTGTCTGTATTAGTTAAAGGATGGATTGTGATCAATTTTGAGATTTGTTGTTCAATTTTAGGGTGTTCATCGAGAGGAGAGAGGAGAGGGGATAGAGGAGAGAGTTGGTATGGGTGAAAGTGTTTGGAAACATGGATTAGTGGTAAAAAGACCAAAATACCCTCATGTGCAAGGCACACGAGGGGGCCCTTAACAGAAAAGTAAACGGACGTTTGTACAAAGGACCAAATGTGTTACGAATTGTCAACCACAAGGACTAAAGTGTTACAAAATGACAACCACCGGGACGATTTCTGTACTTTTTGATTATAAAGGACCAAAGGTGTTACTTTTTGCAAACCACAGGGACGATTTTTGTAATTTACTCAATTAATTATCTTAATATAATAATATTAAATTGTAAATACTAAATAGCAAAAGAAATAGCGTAAATGTCACTGATGTATGAAAAGCAAAGAAAAAAAATAAAAAGAAAAAAAACCATCTGCATTCACGAGGAATCGAACATGGGACCTGTAAGTTGCAATATTCACTGCCTGCCATCTCTGATAGGTTAAATTAGTATTACTATTTGCAGCTTTAAATATATAATATTTAATAGGAAAGTTACTGTTTATTGAACAATAACTAGTAAATGTTATATATTATAATATAATAAGGCTCACATAAACAATTTACTCGCTTTAGTTGTATGCTACGTATTTTTCAAATCAATTTTGTTTTCATAGATTAATTACTGTAAAGATTAATTAATTTCGAAATATAATACAAGATTGTCGAATGAAACATTTTTTATATATTAGCATTAGTTTTTTACAATAACATATGTTATGTTTCCATTTTATCATTTAATCATACTGTATATCTTTTTCGATAATCATACTCTTATTTTGTTTATACTTTGTTTCAAGTATTTTTATTTAAATGTTTTTTTTTTGAAAGGGCAGTATGGTATATATAATTATAAAATTGAGGTACAGATCACCGACATAAAAGGTTTGTTCCCCTCACCAGTGGTGAAGGAATCTAAAAAAAACGAAACTGTTAATACGTTAAATGCTTCCTATCCGATAGCATTTATCGTTTTAACAACCTCTACAAAACAGACTTATATTTAAATGTTAATATAAGTATTTTGGTATTTTTATACGTTAAAATTATATTATTTTTAAACCCGCCGGCTAAAAAAATCTAGTTATATATATTTATCATTTAGGTCTATTTATAAGTAAACCTCCAATCTATTATTAATCGACTAATTGGTGTATCTTATATTCAACTGATGATCAGTTTAATAGTTGTGAGTGTATGTATATGTGTGTGTAATTAGCTTAATACATTGAATTCAAATGTTTTTAATTTTTTTTTTTACAGAAAAGTTATTATATTATATAGGCAAAATACACACATCATCCAAGATACATAAAATCAAGATTCAAGAGGACCATTCTGATAAGAAATAAAAAAACTTTCTTCATCCATCTATTTTTAATTCAGTAGTACTATAATTCAAGTAGATCACTAGGCTTGTATGATATGAAGGGTTTAAAAACTTTTGTCTTCATTTCCCAATCTCCAAATAAGCCATATATAATAGGACATAGAAATCACTCATAAAAACTTGCTCATTCTCTCCTTTTAAAAGGAGAACCACACCCCACTTTGATAACATATTTAAGTCACCATTTGGAATATGAATCTTCCACCATGAGCAGAATTCATTAATTTATCTTTTTAGAGAAGATAACACAACTCCCATACAAATGGTTATCACTGTTATATATGAGTTTTATATTTTATTTATTTATTCTTTTATCTTTGTATATAGTAGTATATAGTCTGTTTTGTAATTACTGTGTTTATATAATGATATACAATACAATACAAATTCGAAGCGGGTTCCTCTATCTTGCTTGTTGGTGCTACTGCTTTTTGTCGATTGGACTCCGCCGCTGCTCATGGTTATATGTGATCTGCGACATTCTCTCTACAAAAGGTAAACACCTTTTGTCAGTTTCGTTATTTTGTGTGTTTGTTTTTTGGTAGTTTCGCGGTAGTTGTTACCTTTAATTATGTCTTCCTCTACCCCAAACACTATCCCTTCCACTCATCAATTTGTTTATGCTTTGACAAATGTACATTCGCAATTCTCCTTTAAACTCACAGTTGATGGATCTAAATATAGATTATGGCGTCGAATTTTATTAGTGTAAAGGCGCAAAAGTGTATGTCATCACCAGAAAATCTAAACCTTCCGGTGATGATGACGAAGACTGGGGATTTTTAGCCCACCACTACAAGAAATTAACGTTTTCGCAGCGTCTACCTTTTGCGGCGACATATGTCGCCGCTAAAAGCCTGTTTTTTTGTAGTGCACAAAATCGCTTCACTAATGATTAAGGGTCCATCAGGAATAAATTTGCTATGGATTTATGCAGTTTGAACATCACTAACAACAAAAACAATCACCAGTTAAGCCTGTTATCAAGTATCTTAGCAAGAACTTTATAAAAGCAATTGATCTGAAAGGTCTGAATTCTGATAAGGAAATAGGGGAATCACATTTTGGAATCAAACTAATAAAGATACCATTGCAACAAAATTGCAAGTATCTTAGCAATAACTTTATATATATATTTTTTTTATAGTAAAAATAATTATAATCTAATTTATTATTTTATGCTAAGTATAGCTAATTTGAATTTTAGTTTTATTATGTAATTAACTAATTAAAAGAAAAAAACCTACTACTTCAGTAAATAGTTTTAAAACTTCCACGTAAATAGAATTAGTTACATAAATGATCTTTGTGCTTGAATATTAATTTTGGTTTTTAACTTTAAAAATTACAAAAACATAGTCACTGCGTTTGTCATTTTGTTTCACTTTTAGTCATTTACACTAACTTCAGTTAAGTTTAACCGTTAGTCAAATGGTATATTTGTCAATTTCTTATTTATCCTTGTTACCAAACAACCTCTTAGTGTATGTGCACGAGACATATAACACGTGTCAACATGTCCAATTTTACAAGATACTATAAGATCATACTGCTGCATACCAAAATAGAACCATCTTTTAAAATTACGAATGATAGAGTGAAATGAATTAATCAGTTGAATTAATTAAAGAGATAAATAAATAATAAATAAACTATTTATTATTTATATGTTGATCTATAAAATATTTGATTAATTTTTTTTAATGGCCGATTAATTAGTAAGTCTGTTAATTAATTAACGGTTTGTCATTAGTTGATTATTCAACATGAGGTACTCTTTTGTATTAATTATAAGGAATTAAGATGGCTTAATCTTAACGGCTATGGACCAAGATTTGTGTATAAATAGGAAACATGTCTAGGTTGAACCATGACTACAATTAACAACCAAAACTCACTCTCTCTTTCTCTTTCTCGATCCCACGGCCAAAAACACCCAAAATCGATTTGGTTTCAGGGTTGTCGAATACACACACATAATCTCTCACTTCATGGTGATGTCCTGTGCGGTCTAGCAACACGTTCAATGTGGTGCAGTAATAGTGTAAATCTTGTTATCGATCCAGGAAAGATTTGAAGTTGTAACTCTTAAAGGTATTATCTTTATTTTCCTGTCAGATAGAGTGAATCGCTGGTGAAGTTTTTATAATAAATTAATAAATTTTATTCCATTGTACATGCTAAATATATTATTTTTATACTAAAAAATACAACACAACCTCTAACCTCTTTTTGCCTTTTTTTTCTTATTTAAATTTCTATTTGTATTGAACTAGATTAAATATATTAATTAGTAAGATATAATATGCAATTAATAACATTGTTAATAAAGGACCTTTTTAACTTTTGTTCATCCTTACCAATGCTGCATCATCACCATCATCACCACCCTCTACGACCTCCACCACCTAAAATCAGCAACCACCACCACCAAAAACCACCTTTCACCAACCTACCATTGTCTTCCACCAAGAACTGGCAAGAAATTAATAAACTATGAATTTAGGACAATCATAAATGGAACACAAATATGAACATGAAGAAAATCAAATAAACCACAATAGATCGATGAAGTTGATGGATGAAGAAACTCAGACCGATAGAAAACCTGGAGTCTCAAATCACATTCCTAACTCTAATTAGATCTCTTCCTTTTAATGTCCTCCGAAATCAATTTAAACCCTAGAAACTCATTGAACCAGATATAGATTTGTGTGTAATAGTGATAGTACAGGGGAGCCGTCAGTGGTGGTCTCATATCATCAATGGTTTTGAAGGAGAGATAGTTGATTGCCGATAATAGTGATTGAGCAATATTTGAAAAGCTAAACAAAAAACCGTAAATGTAATTCAATTACAAACGTGGCACTCTGATAAACAAGAAGACAGAGAAGAAGACGAGGGAGGAGGAGGGAAGAGAGAGGGATTTTAGAGACACCAAGAGTGGAGGTAGTTATGATACCAGGTGCGGTGGTGGTGGTTGTGACGCCAGGGGTGACGGCGATGGTAAGATTTTAGAGAGATCTTTAGAGGGGGAGGGTAGTGGTGGTGTGGTAGAGGAGAAGGGAGGTGGCGGTGTCCGGCGAAGGGGACGAAGGTTGTTGCATCTAGCAGAGGGGACGGTGGTGGTAGCTTGAGTAGACTCTAGAGAGTGAATGAGAGATGGAGAGAAATGATTATAGAGAGAGGGAGAAGAGAGTGCTTGAAAAAGGGTAAATGTGAATATTTTAACAAAATATGACTAGGAAGTAGATACATTATAATAGTTAAAGGTTATTCAGTAATAAAAGAATATAATGATAAAAGACCAAAGTAACAAACATTTTTATTATTTCTATAATTATTGAAGTTAAATATAAAAATAAAATTATGTAATAATGACCATTTATGTAATTATCTCAAGTAAACAATAATTTCAATAAGACAATAACCCTAAATTGGTCAAAAATTATAATTTTAATAAAAAGTAAAAAACATCACACTCGATATTCCTTAATATAGAAGGTTTTTTCTTGCCAATTGGATAGCACACGCCCTGCGTCTCGGATGCTTCCTCCACATAACATTCCTAAAACCTGATTGGCCAACACAACATCTTCTTCACCAAAAACAAAATATCTACAACAGACACGACATTTTCTTAATATAGGTCGGCGCTTCAACCATGAACTCGCCGTCCATAACAGTGGTCGACTCCACCGCCTTTCTTTACACTTTACCTATATATTCCCCGATTTCCCCACCGACCATTTTCAATCTCTCACCCATTCTCTTCAATGAATCCTTCATCTTCTCCGGCAGGATCCGACCCAATTTCACTCGGGTGGTCTTCTTTTCCGGATTCGATCCTGCAGCAGCCCCTTCCAATTTCAGCAGCCTTTGGTGGGTACTATGTAATTTATAGTTTTGTTTACAAATTTCAGTAGTATCAATTTTCCCCAAATTTCTATTTATTTGCTCTGTTTTTTCATAATTTGATCCAAATTTGATGAAGTGTCTGTTTTTCTTGATCGGAAACTGTGAAGACAGTACTCGGGTGGTATCTGTTTTTCTTGATCGGAAAAAGTTTCATATTTTAATCGGAAATTGACGAACTCCCCTGTTTTTCTCGTCACCGGAAATTAGCAAAAGAAGATATACTTAGGTGGCGACAATACTTTTACTATATTTCAGTAGTTTTCTTTAAAAAAATTCAGAATTTTCAATTTCCCCCAAATCAGTATTTCTTTGCTATGTTTTAGTATTTTGTTTTGATCGGAACTTAATGAATTCTCACTTTTTTTTCTGGGAATTGACGACAGGTGATGCGATGGTGGAGACAATCGGAGCAGGTGAGATGGTTCCTCAACCGCTGGAGTGTTTACAAGGAGCACAAGTTCCGCCATTTTTGTCAAAAACTTTCGATTTAGTGGATGACCCGATGCTAGACCCGATTATCTCATGGGGTCGCGGTGGTCAGAGCTTTGTTGTATGGGATGCCATGGAATTCGCTAGAATAATCTTGCCCCGAAACTTCAAGCACAACAATTTCTCCAGCTTTGTTCGACAACTTAACACTTATGTGGGTAAATCATGGGCTCAATGTGTTGTTAGTATGTATGTAAATTTTACATCTTTTGTTTCTATTTTCTTGTTTTTCTCCCGATTGTATATCTGTATGTTCTTCCTTCTTTGTAATATGTCTTTTGTTTCTTGCATTTTGTATAACATCCAATGTAATCCCTCCATTGTATTTCAAAATTGTCTGTAATTCCTCTGTTGTCACATGTTCTTGAAGTTATACTGATGCAGATTAACCTCAATTTCGATGATTACTCTGTACTGATTGAAGGTGGTTGTTTAATTATAATCAAACTGTTGAGTTCTTGGTGTTGTTTAATTTCTTCCACATTCTTGTTTTACTGGTTATTCTGATTCGATTAATTCGTTCAGGGGTTTCGCAAGATCAATCCCGACAAATGGGAGTTTGCAAATGAAAACTTTTTAAGAGGGCAGAGGCATCTTTTGAAGAACATTCAAAGGCGAAAATCGAACCAGTCTACAAGCAGCAGCTTTTCCGCAAATGAAGAAGTGAACACACTGTTAATGGAGGCTGAAATTGAAAGATTACAGAAAGAAAGAGCCGAAATGATGCAACAAGTTACCGAATTGAAAAACGAGAATCGTGAAACTCATGAATACATGGAATCGATCAACGAAAAGCTACAAGCAGCAGAGCATAGACAGAAGCAGATGGTTTCATTCATGGCGAAAATGTTTCAAAATCCGACATTTGTATCTTCTATACAAGAAAAGAAAGATCAACTGCTTCATCTTTCTTCCCCAAGAACCAGTCGCAGGTTCAATAAACACCAAACCCACGAACCAAATCCTCTTTTGATTGATACAGAGCCTAAAGATTATGGCAAAAATGTAGTGGAGATTGAACCGTGGACTGAACCGGATTTCACGAAATTTAAGAATGTGTTGGAAGAACCGGTTTGTGGTGGCTTTGATGACATTACTGTGAAACAAGAGGATGTTTGGAGTGATTTAAGAAACTATGAGTTGCCGGAGTTTGGTGCCGGAGATGAAGAGTTGTCGGATTTATGGAATTTAGGAACTTCGGGCGGGGAAAAATGGCAAAGTGATGATATTGATTTTGATGATATTGAAAAAGAAGAAGATAGTTTCAAGAAAACGGATCCAAGAGGGGATTGCCTTTAGGATCATATTGGTATATTGAATGTTTTATGATTCGTTTTTTTTCATTATAGTGAAATCGATTTTTATTTTTATTTTGAGAAAATTTCACTCATGGTCCATGTGGTTTACCACTTATCACAACCTCGGTACCTTAAGGTCGTTTATTACACTGAGAGTTCCTGAGGTATAGACTTTGTTACACTGATGGTCCCTCTCCACCTCATATGCACTTGAAAAGACGAAAATATCCTTTTCTCCTTAATTTCTTTAATTTTTATTCATTAATTACTAATTAATATTATTAAAACAATTAAACCACTAAAATAATTAACAAAAAGCCTCTTCCCCTGATAAATGGAATCGTAAACCCAAGCCCCGTCTGCCACCACCCAAGCCGCCATCTGCCACCACCTACGCCGCCGTCTGCCACCACCCACACCCAAATCTCAAATTACCACAAGTCCACCACCACCACCAAGAACCATCTACCACCACAATCACGAACAACTATCTCCCACCACCACCACCAAAAACCATCTCCCACCACCAATTTTGAGATGGTAATGTTAGATTATGTGCAGAGATAGATAACATGTATCATCGTGTCCAATACTATGTGACACTAAAGGATCACACCGCTGTACACCCAAATAGAATCTTTTGGATTTTACCTTTTGTGTATGACAATAATTAATAGTTTAATTAATTATTGAGAAAGAGAGAAATAATAAAAGTTATTTATTATTTAAAATGAGAAGTTAATATTTAGTTTAAATATTAACGAGACCAATTAATTAGTAGTTATTAATTAATTAGAAAGGTCGATGTAACACCCACTTTTCCGGCCTAGATTAATTAAGGTAATCAATTAATTAATCTCGAGATTTATTTTTGTTTATGTGAATTATTTGTGAATATGTGTTAATTGTTATTTGGTGATATTATTTGGTTTTATTATTTTAGGTGTATAATAATAATTTAATATTGAGTTGGTAGGGGGGGTGTGGCCGATTTGGGGGTTGTAGACACCCATTCCTTCACCATACCTAATTACTTGTGAGGATAAACAAAGTGTGTTGTGTGTGTATTCTTGTTGCTCTCGGCCGAGAAGGAGAAGAAGGAAGAAAAGAAAAAGAAAAGCAACTTCTACCTTGTTTGCATTTTAGTTGCCTATTGTTATCATCTTAAGGTTAGAAATTCTATGCCGTTATGTTGATTGTAGTTTAATCTCGGTTTTATAGATTTGTGTATTTATGTTATATGAAATCCGATTGATGCATATATGATGATTTGATGATCATAGGACGTATGCATGTTAGATTTCATGATTTATATGTGTTAGTTATATGTTAGAATGATTTCTGGAAGTTTGTATAACTTGTATGCATGAAATCAGTTTAGAACATGAAGTAGAAATTGATCATATGCTGAGTCTTGAAGGACTCGGATTGTAGACGTTGAATGAGTCGGATTCCGACTTGAACTCGGATTCCGACTCTGCTGGATATGCCTTTACATTTAATCGGATTGTGATTTACTCGGATTCCGCATCTCCTATCGGATTCCGACTAGGTTGAATATTGTTATGCATGTTCTCGGATTCCGCTTATTCAATCGGATTGTACCTTTTCTCGGATTTGAATCATTTACTCGGATTATACCTTACTCGGAATCCTATTCTTTGGGATTGAACTTTCACTCGGATTGTGCATATGCTCGGATTCGGCCTTTGCTCGGATTTGAATTGTGATTCAATCGGATTTGGTCATTTACTCGGAATCCGACTATAATTGGATTTGAACTTAATCGGATTTGATGATTTAAAGATAAACATGATTTGTATATCTGTTTGGGGTCTATGTATGTTGAGTATATGTATAAATGTCTATATATGAAAACATGAATAAATATGATATTTATTATTGAATCAGTATTATGAATTGAATACTGACTTGGGTTACTTCAATCTCAGGAACTGAGAAGACTCGGTGAATTTAGTCATCTGAGTGTGCCAAAGTTTTGAAGACTTTGGTGAGTGGATTTATATATTCGGATATACAGGATTTAATATCCTATTTGGAAATGCTCTTGTTTGGATTGTATATACATGTTAATTTGGAGACCAGTTTAGTCTGGGCCTTTGCTTGGGGGTGTAACTTATCAGATCTTGTGGTGCATTTATTGTACTCAAGAAGACTGGTGTTGTTATCACTGTTAGCTAGGCTATCGGTAAACCTTGGTTTTGGCCGACCATGGTTGTAGGTGCTTGCAACACCGCCGGTTCTCCTGGGATTCATGAGCTATTTGGTTTGGACATATTTGCCTTGTGTATGTTTAGATATTTGTTCCCTCACTTAGCTTTGTGCTAATTCCCCACTAGATTGTTTTGCAGATCCTCTGAGGTGATCTTGATGCTTTGGGCTGGGAATATGGACAGACCAAACTCTGATGTCAAGTTTTTGAAAGAGCCTGTTTTTGTATTAACACTGTATCGGTTTTTGTACATCAAACAAGTGAAATCCTTTTGTATCTATTATGTAATTAAGATATTTATATGTAATTAGCTTCCGCGTGCAGAATATATTATGTTTAAAAAGTACAGTGTTACAGTCGAGGGTACTTTTTGTAATTGATTAATAGTTTAATTAAAGCTGGGCTTTAATTAAACGGGCTTGAGGCGTAATAAGGGTTTATTATATAAACCTTATTTACCTCTCATTAATCATATAAGTCAATTACAAATCAAAAAAAGGATAACCCTAAACTCTCCCTTCCCTCTCTCTCTTTCTCGGCGGCGGCGCAAAGGAGAAACCGAACAACCGAGGGCGGTGGCCGACGGCGACACGGAAACACACACACACGGGTCACGGTTTGATCCAAGGTTTAATCCTTAGGCGGTCTAGCAGCCCGTTCGAGGTGGTGCAGTAGCGGTGGATAACCTGCAGCTGTCTAGAGGATTGAAGAAAAAGTTTTGGTTTCATCAAGGTATAACTTTTCTAATCCTTTTTCCTCTTTTAGTTTCTGTACAAGTTAGATGAGATCACTGGAGGGGGTTTTATTCCGCTGTGCATGTTTTTATACCCTACAAAACCCTTCAGGTAAGTCGCTTAAGCCCTGATCTCCAACGAGATAGCCGTCGGCTGCTCAAATGCCGACGAGCCTGAAGCACCTTCTTCGAATCAGAGCCTAAAGTACTAAAAAAAGTGTCATTCAAGTTGAATCCAGTAGTATTAACCTCAAAAGCAACAGACGCAAACTAGGGTTTTTCTGATCTTCAAATTTCAACTTAGGAGTGAAGAACACATCTTAAGTTTCTGAAATTGACCCACAATCTTTCTTACTCACATCATTACGACCACCAGGAGTGAAGAACACATCTTTAGATCCACTGATTTTTGAGAATCTGGTGGACGATCAGAGAAGTAGGACTTGGTGTGGAGGGGATTCCGACCTCACACACCAAATGCGGTTGAAATCCGAAGGTGGCAGGCGGCGACTCCCGCCAAAAACCCTAAAAAACCTTCGAGAGAAACCCTTAAAGAGAGAAAGTTGTGGAGAAGAAGGGAAGGGAGAGAGCAGTTGTGGAGAAGAAGGGAAGGGAGAGAGCACTTGTGGAGAAGAAGGGAAGGAAGAGAAGATGGTGGCGAGCTGGCGGTGGCGGTGGCGAGCAGCCAGAACTGGCAGTGGCGAACTGGCGGCGGTGGTTTTCAGGTGAGAGTGGAATGAGAGATATGGTGTATATGAGGCCGGGGGGGGGGGATAATTACCCAATTCTTTTAATTAATAACAATAAAAAAATAATAAAATATTTTATATTAATAATAAAAACAATAACTATGATTTAAAAAATTGAAAAAAGGGTATTTAAGGGTAGTACGGTCATTTCATTTTGAAAGGAGAGAGTATTTTGGTCTTTTTAGTTGGACTAGAGACCATCAGTGTAACAAAGTCTATACCCCGGGGACTATCAGTGTAATAAACGAACTTAAATGACCGAGGTTGTGATAAGTGGTAAACCACAGAAACCATGGGTGAAATTTTCTCTTTTATGTTTTAATCATAATGTTTTGAGAAAGACACTATGAATGCATGTGTGGTGAAATTCATTTATAAGGTAGAACACGACATATGAGCAACCAGGGCCCCTCAATCATATTTTGTGAAAAAGTAAATATGGACCATTTAAAAATATTAAAATATATAAGTATATTGAATAAGAAACTTATAATTATACACAATCGAAACAATAGATGAAAATAAGCTTTTACTTTACAAAGAGCATCTCCAATCACACTTTGTCCCTTCATTTTGAAGTGTAAAAAGTTTTAACCACTATTTATCCCTCTCTTTTGTAACACCCCTGGCCAAGGCGCTTACCGATCTGATACCGGCGCTACTACTTACCGGACATGTCAGGTCTGCAGCTCAATGCATTCCAGCCCTTCCCTCTGATCTCATTCTAGAGTAGGTTGTTGTCATGGTTAGAACCCATGACCTTTTATATCACTCTGGAAGGAGTGATATTAAAGGGTGAGGTCTTGGGTTCAAATCTCACCAACAAACTACTCTGGATAATGATTAGAGGGAACGTCACGTGTCTTTCAAAAAAAGGTGTGAACTTGGAGACCACGTGTTGCAAAGACTGAAGAAACAATTGTATATTTGAATGTTAAAAAAGCTATACAAAATTAATATGGAGAGTAGAACACGGGACTAAGCTTTCATGTAAGGATTGAAGAGTAACCATTTCTCATAAATATTACTGTTTATAATAATATAATTAGAGTGTAACAAACTAGCACTTCTTAAAAAAGAAAAGAAAAATGTTACTATTGTTTAGACTCTTTTTCACATTTAGTATATATTATATTACCATCTCATTCTTAAGTTTAAAAAAAAAGACGTGTCTCGAAATTTATTTGATAAAAGAAGATAAAAAAATAAAATAGTTTGAAAGAGATTTGATTCCCACTCGGTCAAGTGCATAAAGTCATATGGAATCAGAAATAAAGGGTTAAGATCCTCTTGTTTTATGTTGAAACATGACCTTTATGTTTTTTTATAAGTATAAGATTGAGACCTATAAAGAGACATATTTTTAACTTATAATAAGAGACCCACTTTTATATTTATGAGTAAACATGATGAATCGTGTTTAATCAAAATATTAGTGGATCTTAACCCATAAATAAAACACGACCATTAAAAAGAAAAAAAATAAATAAATAAAATTTTTAAACAATTTAAGCGTGTGACAATTTTGCCTAGAGAAACAACCCCCCCCCCCCCCCCCCCCGTTTTGAAGACTTTTCAACGGAAACAAAAGCAGCTTGTCTATCTTGTCTTGAATGGCCCATCGAAACGACAAATATTACGATTTCGCATACAGAAACATCCCCCCTACACCTCCACAACTGGAAACTAAATTCTGCAGCGAATCTCCGATGGTGACCTTTTAGGGCTCACACTTACCTTTGCTCATGGAAATGCTAGCAAGGCGATCCAATTACGCGTTACTTGCTCAAATTCCTGACGACAATCATCACCCGGCAAAGTTTTCCCGCGGAATTGATAGCAGCGGCAACGAGTCATCAAAAAAGAACGAAGCAGGTGGAGTTGATTGGGACTCGGTGAACTTCACTAACGATCAAAGGATGCAGCAGAACTGGCAGCCGGCATTTCCGGCGTCAAGCGGTGGTTTGCAGAGACAATCGAGTTGTAGCAGCTATGCTGAAAGTTCCTTATCCGGAGATTGCTTCGTTGCGTCGTTATCGGCCGCCACGACCAGCGGAGGTGGCGATCATGATGATTATGTTCACGGCGGTAATGGTTATGATGGTGGTGTTGGTAGCGGAGCGTATTCATCGTTGAAAACCTGGGCACAGCAAACGGAGGAGGGTTATCAGTTGCAGTTAGCTTTGGCGCTACGGCTCTCATCAGCAGCCACTTCTGCTGATGACCCTAATTTACTGGATTGTCTGCCGGATGAAACTACGACATCACAGTCATCGAGTTCTTCCGCAGAAGCTTTATCGCATCGGTTCTGGGTATGTGGTTGTCAGCTATATGTGTTTTTACATCCTAATCATTAGTTCATTAACACCAAATTGACTGTTAGATTAGGGGGCAAAACAGAGATTGAAGGAGAATACCTGATGTATTATGTGCAGTATATATAAATTTTGGACAACATAAGCTTTCTATATTTTCGTTGCAAGTGATATATTGTGAATGAGCCATTAGATAACATATACTGAGTAACAAAAATATCAAATGTAAACTTGACATATATCTTACTCAAGGGGTTATTGTGTATCACTGTATCAGGCATATGGCTGTTTGTCTTACTTTGACAAAGTCCCAGATGGGTTCTACTTTATTCATGGAATGGATCCATACGTGTGGACAATATGCAGTAATTCTCAAGATAGTGGACGAATTCCATCACTTGAGTCATTAAAAGCTGTTGATGCTAGGATGGAATCTGAATTTGAAGTGATTTTGATTGACCGACAAAGTGATCCCGACCTCAATCTACTTCAGAACCAAAGTCAAAGCATTTATCGTGATAGTGGCACCATAACCGAGGTTGTTGACCAACTTGCAAAGCTCGTTTGCAATCAATTGGGGTGAGAAGTTTAGCTCATTATGTTGCATATCAAAACAAGTTTTTGTAAAAGATTAACCGGGAGAAACCATAAGAGTTGACCTTTTTGTTTTGGTGAAAGTCAAACTGTTTCGCGCAATTACCAAATTATTTGAGTTTTTAGCAGAATCAGAGAATGAAACTTGATGGATATGTTCATTTTGATTTATGTAGAATTGTCAAAATCACCCAAATAGCTTTTCATATTTGCATAGGTAAAAAATATTAGACATCTTCAGTACTATCTTATAATTGATTTTTTTTTACTTTGACAAGAGGTGTAGCTTCAGAAGGAGAGAATGAATTGGTTCCGATGTGGAAGAAGTGTAGCAATAAGCTCAAGGAACAGCTAGGATCTGTTGCATTTCCCATGGGTAGCCTCTCAATTGGCCTTTGCAGACATCGGGCTTTATTATTAAAAGTATGTTATACCAATTGCAGTATTGCACTGCTAGATATGTTATTGTTAATTTTCTTATTATTAATTTTTTGGATGTTTCACTTTCACATACCCTTTATTATGACTTCTATAGGTCTTGGCTGATGCCATTGATATACCATGTAGAATAGCTAAAGGGTGCAAATATTGCAGAAGAGATGATGCAACATCTTGCCTTGTTCGTGCTGGGATTGATAAGTAAGCTAATTTATGATTTTGTGCATGTATCAGTAGGAGACAAACACCCTGCATGAGATAAACAGTTTAGGATTGGTGGAATGTGTTTGGTTTGTAAACAGGTTGACACGGGTAGCCCATATAATAAGCGGGTCGGGTTACCAGACCAACCCATGGACCAGTAAGCAAGTCGGTTAATTCTGGTAGTACACTGCTTTAACCGCCGTAATCTGGGAAACATATGTCGGATCTGTTTTAAGGGAACCGTGTCTAACACCATTACACGGGCCCCAGTCATCCATTAATTTATTTGTTTAGTTCGTTTTTGTGTTTGTGTAACTTATCAATTATCATGCCACCGTTTTTTATTAATCTAATAAAATGAATGTCCGATATTCATTTCAGGGAGCTCCTTGTTGATTTAATTGGAGACCCAGGTTGCCTATATGAACCTGACTCTCTAATAAATGGCCCATCTTCTATTTCAATATTTTCCCCACTTCGCTTTCCAGGACATATCAACTTTATGGTGGATTTTGAGTCTCTTGCCAAACGGTACTTTATAGACTGTGACTCATTAAATCTGGTGTTTGAAGATCCTTTTACTGGTTAGTTTCTACTTACTAAATGTCTCTTTGTGTAATACATTATTTGAGGCCTGAGGGTTAATGTTAATCTTCCTCTATTCTCTCCTGGCTTTTTCTTCTAAAAATTGATACAAGTATATCTACTTTTTGAGAAAAGTTTAATAACTGCATTAAAAGTGTTGGGATATATATGTGGTGACCAGCCATTTATTCAACTTTTTTCATTGAAGCCATGCATATGCTAAACTTAAAACTACTTTATAGGCCACCAAGTATGCATATGGTTGTAGTTGTACCAAAGTTGGCCAAATCTAGTGACAAATATGCCTCAAAGAATCTTATGAGGCGAAAAATATCCTGTATCATTTTATAAAAAAAACAACGATTCCACGTAAAGAAACTAGGGTGTTTTAATGTTTATTATTATTTTACGGTATTTCTGGATGTTTATTAATATCAGATTTGGTACAAAAAAATGAATACATACTTGGGTGGCCTATAAAGTAGTTTAATTAATATACTGGTTGCCTTAATTGAAAAAGTTGAATTTGATGACCTCCACATACATTATGCTGAATGTTTATAAACACAAAAAAGTTATTATTATTTTACGGTATTTCAGGATGTTTATTAATATCAGATTTGGTACAAAATGAATACATACTTGGGCCTATAAAGTAGTTTAATCAATATACTGGCTGCCTTAATGGAAAAAGTTGAATTTGATGACCTCCACATACATTATGCTGAATGTTTATAAACACAAAAAAATTTGGTCTTACAAACGTAGAAATAATGAAAAATAATAGTAATCATATTTTTTTAGATATATATTGTGACATCCAAAGTCAAGATAAGGCAAATTATTGAGAATGGAGTAAGAAGTGTGCCTCCGAAAGCAATATAATATTATTACATATGATAATTTTATATATTGTGTTAAACATCAATACAGCTAGTACAGTCAACACTAATGAAGCTTCCTTGTTACCACGTATGAATGCTGGTTACCCAGAAGGTCAAGCATTACAACATAGCACGAGCAGACATAACAATGATCAATTACATCGCTTATCTGATCCAAGGATGGAGATTGCGCCAGATAATGTGGACGTTTTTGACATACCATGGACTGATATTGTTTTGAAAGACAAAATTGGAGAAGGTGACTACCCCTTATCTACAAAAGTTTTATTTTTTTAATAATAATCTGATTATTTTGGAATACACTTTGTGCAACCCCTGACACGCACAAGCCATTTTCTATTTAGAAACAAAACATAACACAAATTGAATGATTCAAAAGTAGTAAATGGGTCAAAATAGGCACCTCCATAGTGATTTGTGAACTGTTCTTGCTCTGTTGTCTATTAGATATTTTAATTCAGGTAAAGTCGCTCTGTGCATTTTCAGGGTCTTTTGGTAATGTTCATCGTGCCGATTGGAATGGAGAAGTAAGCATCACACTCTTTTTCTATGCTTATATCAGATTTTCATTTTCTTTTGTTCTTTTCCAAATGATTATCGTGGACTTTTTCTTAAGTATGCAGTTGCTTTTCAATGTTCCTTCCCAACATTGATTCATGGTTAAAATGTTAAATACTTCCAGGATGTTGCTGTGAAGACTCTTTCCTTGGAGCAAGATTTCCATCCTGAGAGATTCAACGAATTCTGGCGGGAGGCAAGTATTTGAAAAGTTTTTGGTTGATGTTGGATCCACTCCCTTTTAGAAACATTCTTTTTCTACTTATATTTATTTTGTGAAATTATACAATATAGTGACTGTTGCCTTGTTCTGCAATTGTTGTTAGGTTGCGATAATGAGACGCTTGCAGCATCCAAATATTGTTCTTTTTATGGGAGTTGTCTCCCAGCCACCAAATCTTTCAATAGTCACTGAATTTTTACCAAGGTTGGCCTTTACAGTTTAGTCCTCAGTGTAGCAATGACTGTTATGTCGATGTAGCAAGATGGGTGGGTCGGGTGGATTGAATTATGAGTTGACCAGTATAAACAATAAAAATCTAAATCTTGGAATGAGAACAACTTAGGAGATTCTGTGAATCAAATATAGACTTAGGGTCTTTTTCAACTTGGGCGATCCATTTGACCCATTTAAAAAAAAGAATCAATGATTATGTATGATGGCTTAACTTTTTGTTATTGTTTTAATCTGTAGAGGTAGTTTGTTTAGACTTTTGCACAAACCTGGTCCAAAAAAGATATTGGATGAGCGGCATCGGCTGAGGATGGCTTTTGATGTGGTAATAAATTTAAAGTAGCAGTTTTAGTACTAATTATTACATAAGAAATAATTACTATCTTTTTGGTGTTTATATCGTACGAAGTAAGTAGTCTCCCCATTAGTTTGTTAATCTCTTGCTCAATCATTTTCAGCTTTCTATATTTTTGCTTAATATAATGACCTGCTTTTTTATATAGGCAAAAGGAATGAATTATCTTCACAAACGCAACCCTCCCATAGTCCATCGGGATTTGAAGTCTCCCAATCTTTTAGTTGACAAAAATTATACCGTGAAGGTAAATTTACAAAGTTTTCTTTACCTGTTCTTTACTTTTCGTAAGGGCTCATTAATGAGTCATCAATGATATTACAAATAGTCTCGCACGAAAAACAGTTCTCGTTTGAACTTTTCTCTTGTGTATTTATGTATCTTATTTGATTATTATTCAGGTAGCTGATTTTGGTCTATCACGGTTAAAAGCAAATACATTTCTTTCATCCAAGTCAGCAGCAGGGACTGTGAGTCTTTTTCCACTTGACTATGTTTCTATTGTTTTTAAATAAACAGAATTTATCTTTGATTATGTGTATTGTAATAACAGGCCCAGTGGATGGCACCAGAAGTCCTAAAAGATGAGCCATCAAATGAGAAATCGGATGTATATAGCTTTGGTGTTATTTTGTGGGAGCTCACTACTTTGCAAATGCCTTGGGGTAATCTAAATGCTGCTCAGGTATGTGCCATTGATTGTCTCTTAATAATAAGGAAGACTGTAACTTTTCTGTATTAAAGGTGCCAATTTCGACCCTTTACTTATGAAAGGGCCGATTTGGGTTATTCTTTTTTAGACCCAAACAGGTCAAATAAACAACTTTAGCTAAAATAGAACGAGTCAAATGAGCCGAAGAGGTCAAATGGCCAATGGGTTGAAAGAAGCGTGGAGTATCTTTCAATGCCTACAACCTCCTAAATGCCTATATGCAAAGATTTAAATTATTATTGTGGTAATATTGTTTTGTAATCATATTTAGTGCATTGATCGTTTGTTGTAAGTTTGGAAAAATGGACAAAGAAGGTTTTTGTGCCATACGAAATTGACCCATTTAGGTCCGGACGTGTTTGACTTGTTACCAAATCCCCTACTTAATCACATTGCCACCTCCATTTCTTAAAAGATCTAAATGATCCCTTTAACAATGTTGTTTATCATTTTTTTTTCAAATATAAAAAATGGATAAAGCAGTGTTTTTGGACTAACCCAACCCAACCACATAGGAATTGATCGGTATCGATCCAAACCCATTTGACCCGTTACCTAACTCATATGATCCATCCACATTGCCACCTCTATTTCTTATGCACTTTGTATGTATATCCTTGTAGGTTGTGACAGCAGTAGTCTGTAAGCACAAAAGGCTCGAGATTCCTCGTGATGTAAATCCACAGGTAGCAGCCTTGATAGAAGCTTGCTGGGCAGAGTGAGTTAAATTATATTTCATTTCTTCGATGATTGTGTTGTTCAACAATATGGTTAGTCATATTTACATTTTATATTAGAAAAAAAGTAAAAAAATAAGACAAAACTTATAACGCAGTGAGCCATGGAAGCGGCCTACCTTTTCGAGTATCATGGAATCTTTGACATCGTTGATCAAGCGTCTTACTCCTCAGTCAAGTTTTGTGGACCACCCACTACTACCATAGATATACAGAGATTCTTCAACTGTGTAAAAATCAGGTGAGCAGTTCAGATTTCTTAATCTTATAAAACATCTTTACTTGTTTATTAGTGTTCAAAGACAATGTTGAACATGCTACTTCAACTGTTATATATCATTGTAAATTGCATGTTTAATATGGTCCATAAATTTAATACTAATATAAAATTTTGCTATTAAAATTGTTTACACTTAGATTAAGGCTAAAGCGGTGGTCAACTATGTTTACACTTAGATTAAGGAGTAGTTTGAACTTTGAAGTAAGGCTAAAGCGGTGGTCAACTATGTTTACACTTGGATTAAGGGGGTGTTTGTGATTGCTTATTAAAATTGTTAATATGTTTAGCAATAAGGTTTTTTTAAGGGATTTGGGATTGCTTAATCAGCCTAACTGTTAATTTATCTGATTATATGTGAGTGATATAAGATGTTTTAGAGAATACAACTTTAAATGTCATGAGAATCGTGATAGATCTTATTCATGTTAGTCTAAGAACTCAAGATATAGGTTTCCCATTAATGATGTTTCAGAACTTGTTGAATTGTGCATTTTTATTTAAAAACAATTCATTTGGATATTTTGTTCATCATGTGTTGAAATGTGGCAAGTATTAGTTATCTATCATAATTGGCCAGATTTTATTTTTTGGCATGGAAATAGAATAAGAAGTACGGAGTGTACCAAGTCAATAGCATTCCAAACTCAATAGCTGGGGCTAATGCGGGTTGCTCAAGCTGATGCTGAAGTGCTGGTAGTTGAAGCTAACACTGACTTGTTGCTTAAGCTGAGCTGATGGCTCAACCTGATGTTGTAGTGCTGAAACTGATTAGAAACTCAGCGTTCAAGCTGATTTGCTAACCCACTAAGTTGTAACCTCGTGAACTTCCAGAAACCATTCATGGGTCGTTATTGTCATATTGACCCAAGATGTCTGAAAATGTATCTGCTCAGTCGAGGGTGTGTTTGGTTTAATGGCTTAGAGACTTAAGAAATAGAAATGAAGCAGGAATACCATATTGTGAAGCAAATATAGTGCAGTAGTCTTGTAAAAAATGCCACCATCAACTGTGATAGGAGTACCATTCTATGAAGCAGTATATGATGCATTGTATACTGCAGTAGCTAAAGACAGTAGCACAAAATGTTGATCTTGAGTGTTTTCAACCTAATAGTCCGAGATCAAATGGATTATCTGAAATAAAATCGAAGTAGAAACGATCTTTTCACTTCATAATCATCAATTTTTCTATCATGAGTACACATCTAAAATGGTGTAATAGTAGCAACACAAATTCCATTTTGTCATAAAATGGTCTTTTCGGTTTAAGACAACCACATGTGTTCTTCACTGTTGGTAGTATCTTTGTTATACACTTGAAATGTACTTTACGGCCATATCTTGTTTTCTCTTCACTGTTGGTGGTATCTTTGAAATGTACTTGAAAGTTGACCAGACCATATTAAAGTCCTTTGCATTGTTCGAAATTCGAATGTAAGCAGAATAATTCAAACCAAATTTAGTAAGTCAACGTCCATGCCTAGGTTCTTATACTGAACAAGTATGTATATGTTAAGAATTTGCTTGGGGATCTGTATATTCTCTTTCCTTCTGCAGTTTTTGAAAAAGGAGACAAGGGGGAAAGAAAAATGAAGGGATCGAAAGAAAAATAAAGGAAATGAAGTTGGACATTTTTCTTTTCAAATTATCTCATATTCGGAAGGATAATTTTCTAATTAAGTAGTCACTCCTTTCTCTCTTTTTCCCTTCTTAAAATACTTGAGAACATATAATCTTGATGATTTCCTTCATTTTCCTTCTCTTTCCCTTTAAAAAATAATTTGAGAACACAACGCAAATAAAACCCATTGATCCTCACTTGGCAATTGCCATTGCATTCCATTTTTAAATTCCAAGCTAATTAGAGTGGTGGGAGTGGTTTCCTCAACCCACACCTACTACACTGTCACCACTTAGCCCACATGACCAAACAGATCAATACTCTACACTAAATTATGGGATTCACCTAACACCCACTATCAATAAAAAATCTAATAAGTGAAAAACAAAAAAGAAAAAAGAAATTATAATGTTATATGCAGAAAGAGAGCTGGGAAAATAAATTAGAATGTAAGTGTGGTTGGAGTGGTTACCTCCCACCATACCCACCATATTGTCACGCCAGCTTTTCACTCCACGACACAAACCTGTAATGGTTACTCTTTATCACACCAAATTCTGGAACTCAATACAAATAGGGTTTAGCCCATTTGGTAAGGCGTCCCCCTTCCTTGCAAGAGGTTGAGGGATCAAATCCTGCTGCATGCAGTGGGTTGGAGGTTTTCCTTTAGGGGTTTCCTCCGTGGAGTGAATGTGTGATGCTCGAATCTTGGTTAAAGCCAAATAACGAGGGGCGGTTAAAAACCCGCCACTAAGTAATTCGAACCTACACTGGAGAGGGGGGGGAAGTGTTCAATACAAATTACCAATCAAAAATTAATAATTGAAAAACAAAAAAGGAAAAAGAAGTTAGAATATGAGAGGGAGAAAAAGGAGGAAAAGAAATTACCACACCACTCACACCTATGTGGTATGCATCCCTCAAAGCTTTCCACAACTTGGTAATAGAGACATCAAAGTGGTGACTCCCACCCCCTTTCCACACCGTACCCATTCAAACTACTCTTAACTAGGGGTGTAAACGAGTCGAATCAAGCTCGAGCTCGACAGGGTACGAGTTCGGCTCGAAATTTTTTGTGAAGCTCGGCTCGACACGGTACATTTTTAACTCGAGCTCGACTCGAAAAGCTCGAAATAATATAAAAAAGTTAAATTCAAAAAACAATATTTTCAAAATATAGATAAAATCTGAAATTAATGATTTTTTAGTAATTACTTATTATTAGTAGTACATATATAAAGTAGATTTGTTTAACTAAGTACTCGTTTTTAATATTATTTTAACATTAATCCATCAAATATACATATTACATACATAAATATACATATACTATAAATGGCTCGAAAAGCTCGATAAGGACTCGAGCCGAGTTCTTAGAAGCTCGAGCTCGACTCGTTAAATAATTCGAGCTCGTTTTGTGGGCTTGAACTTGAACTCGAGCTCGATAAAGTTCGATTCGAACGAGCCGAACTCGAGTTCGAGCTCAAGTTACTCGATAAAAGCTCGACTCGTTTACACCCTACTATTAACCTCTATGCTTTGCTTAGGTTTAAGCCATGATTTGGCCTCCACTTTTACATTTAATGTGAGCTAATGCTTCTCATTTAATTAGGGGTCTATTGGTTTTCGGACTTTAATAATCAATAAATTTGACTCACAACCAAATTCCAACATTTATAATTAATGGCATTATAACAATCTCCTAATGGCCTAGTGGGTAAGGCACTTGCCCCCCATAAGAGAGGTAAAGGGTTCAAGTCCTACCGGGTTTCAATTAGGGATGGCCACGGGATGCTTCGGAAACGGCCACGGGTAAAACTAGTTAGACCGCGTACATCTGAGCCAAAGGCTCGACGCTTCGGAAGAATCCCTAACCGAAAAAACTCCTTTAAAAAAATAATAATTAATATATGATACAAAACAAAGGATATCTCCATGGATAATTGAAATGCAAAAGCAGCTAACGAAGAAAATAGAATACGTTGAAAAGTTGTTTAAAAGTTCAAGGTTTCACTAACACTTGAATAGGTAATCTTGTAATCACATATACATTCGGATTTATAGCATATGTAATCATCTTAATTTGATAAATCGAATTCCCTTGAGAACTATTAGCCACAGTCATATCTATGATCTATTTACTTGCTGATGTAAATACGAGCTAGGAAATTTTACACAAAAAGTTACGTAACCTAGCAATGACGATTACTTATTTTAGTGTAATGTAAGGATTTTAACTAACCTTGATAATGAGTTAAGATGGTGCAAGTGCACACTCGTTCAGGTTCTAGAAATCAATCCTAGACTCAAAACAACAACGTTCAAGGGGGTTGTACTCTCTAGTGGGATCCTAGGGAAATGCTCCTAAAGGGGTCTAATTGCCTGAAACCTAAACGAAAATACAAAGTTGATATGTGCAAAAAATTCTTAAATCTAACGCATTTGAGGCCGATTAGCATGCTCAATTAAGCGCATAATTGATCAACATGATAAGCTAAGTGCTTAGTTGACCAGGTATTTCACTTAGCGGATAAATTGCTTGACTGTCTGTGGTCAGTTGATCAATTCTTTAGTTGAGCGACTGCTTAGATAAGTGTTATAGATCTTATTTACCATATAACTATTTGTAACCGTTGTGTAGCTCTAATTTTGACGGTTATGCAGAACTCCAATTCTCTCCATATAATCAAATTTTCTAACAATGACTTAAACCTCGAGCATTGGCTAATATACTTTGGATGCCTATGAATTATCCACTTCTTTTCTATCAGAGATGGTTTCTCAAAGTGTATTTTAATAACAAGATTTGGCAATATCCTAAGGCAATGTAAGTCAATTTCCTCTCCCATATAAGTCTTTAAAAGGTTGTTTATATGACAATGTTAACTTACTCAATAGGTTGTACAGTGATCTTGTATTCTTGTTCCAGTGTTCACATATTTAGTTTTGTATGATTAAAACTCTCAAGTGATATGGAAATTCGCATTTCTCGTGTTGACAAAGATAGTATTCCTGATAAATTAGCTTAACATGGAGTAACAAAAATAACATACATTATAGTCTCTACCTCTCCCCACATTCAAAAATTCAAGGCTTACAAAAGTTTCGATTCTTCGCCCACATATATACATGTACACTTTTATGTTGAGAAACTTGAAAAACATAAGTCATAAAGACCCCGAAGGGTAGTAGCACATATTAAAAAAATCTTGGTTTGGACATTGCAACTATATATTATAAGAAATTCCAAGACATGTGACACGTCCACTTACATGACGTTTTTTTAGCAAATTAACTTTTCTTTTTTCAATTATACACTAGTAATAATACTTAATCTCCTTTAAGCGACCTATAAAAAAAATAAGATTAAATAATTATATTTCTATCTAGGCAGATGTTAGCAATGCGTTAAAACAGGCAAGAATGCCTATGGATACTACGATGGCTGGTCAAGTTTTGGTCTTGAGATAATTTATGACAGATAAAAAATAGTAAGAACAAATATAATTTTTTATTGAAACGTGAAAAGCTAAGTTAAAAAAAAAAAAAAGGAAAATCCGGGGGGAAATTGACAAGTTCTATTTTTGAAAAGTTTAATGGTGGTCCGCGATGTAGGATATGACACCACCGTCCCGCTCTCTCTCTTTATAAGCCCGTACTCGTTTCCTTCAAACCCTAACGTTTTTCCTGCACTCACCACACTTCTCCCTGCCGCTCATCTTCTCTCAAATCTTCTTCTTCCGCAACAATGGAGTTTTGGGGTAACAAATCTCTCTCTCTCTCTCTCTTCATTTTCTACCTTTATATCATCATGTGTTTATCTCTTTCCCTTCTCTTGCCGTCGATAGGGTTATTTCGGAATGAATTTTGGCCCTTCTTTTAGCTCTGATAATCATGCGAAACACGAATCGTTTATTGTTTCGATTTTATGGCCTCAGCTTCATTTTTGTTTTGTGAATGTACAAGTTCCGTACGCTTTTATGTATCAGTAGGTGTATCGGTCTGGTTGTTTTATCTCGTGTTGATTTGGAGACTTTTTGCGCTTCTGTTGGTTGGTTTGAAAAAATATGAAATTTTCTGATATGATGAGGACTAGGGTGAAGAACGTTAGCAGTTAATATGCGTGTATAATAGGATCTCAGTTTGTGCACCGATTTTTCTTTCGTATCTGAATTTAAAGCTATTGTTTGTTTTCCTTTTAATTTATGTTTTTGCATGTTATTGAAGTGACCATTCACGGAAGAAGCAACATATTGTGTTTTTAGCCTTGATTTCGGTGGTATTATTGCATTACTATTCTAGCTGGAATATGGTGATGAACTGATAATAGATGTTTACGTATGTATTTCTTAAGCTCTATTTATAAGCTGTTTTCAGTACACTAATTATGTTTTCTTCTAATGGGTTCTTCATATAGGGGTTCTTTGGAGTCCATGTTTCAGCTTATTCTAAATTGACTTATAAAATTTAGAAAGTGCTAGAAGATGAATAAGCTAAGAAGCACTTTAAAAATACACAATCTTAAACATTCTTATAGTGCTTACACCTATGGCTAGATTTGGAGTTCAATTTTTGTTAATTTCTCATTCTGTTTTTTCTCTTTTTTGTTGAAGTTTTGGTTCATGACTTTTTTGTTGGTATAGTTGGTGCTATCCTGTAGTTCATATTCTTGTTATTTTGAGCACCCGGATTTCAATTTACCACTTTTGCTTTAACTTTAATGTGTATAACATTGAAGAGCCTAGCCACTTGGCTTTATAAAATTGTGCTAGCTCCTTGCAAACTCTTAGTCTCTTATACTGTGTTCAATGCAGGTGTTGAGGTTAAAAGTGGTCAGCCACTTGAGGTAAACCTTGGTGTACGCAAGGTTTTGCATCTTTCACAGGTAGCAACTAATTCTAGCGCTTTGGGATATTGGGATATGTACATTATCTACATTGTCTGTATAACGAAATTGAATTTTGTGGTACACAGGCTTGTCTTGGAGAAACCAAGAATAACAAAGCAAATGAATCTGTTTGCTTACATATCAATATTGAGGAAAAGAAGCTTGTACTAGGAACGCTTCATCTTGAGAGGTTGCCACAGCAGCTTTTTGACCTGGTGTTTGACAAAGACTTTCAGCTGTCACACAACTGGAAAAATGGCAGTGTTTACTTTTATGGATACATAGCTGACCAACCTATTGATGATGAAGAATATCCTTCATAGTCATACAAACATTTCTTTTACTTCGAGCATAAGATTATATTACTTGTATCTGGTTTTTACATATTTATAACTTTTGGGTCTGGTCTTGTTAATATTAGTATTGTATTATGTTGCCTCCTTGACTTGATTGCCTTTGTCCTGTGTCGATCACTGAATCTTCAGATTATGGTTAGTCTACATCTGCACATTCTATTCCTCAATAAGTGTAGATCTTGGTTGTTCTTACTTGTTTGTTTTGTTTTTGTCCAGGTACTGATGAGGAAGAAGAGGCTCTTCGTCTTCCAATTCCCAATGGTATGAAGTTGGATTTTGTTAGTTTCCTTTTGTTTATTAAATATGCAAGAGTTTCACTATTGGACTAGTGGATTTTTTATCTGTTTTGTGATTAAGTCCGTGCAGGAAAGGAGGAGCCTAAGAAAGAAGAGAAATTGGCATCTAGTAAGAAGGATGCAGGTAAACAGAAGGTGACAATTGTTGAACCTGAGAAAGATGACAAAGCTGATTCCGACGACAGTGATGACTCTTCAGATGATGCTTCTGATTCCGATGAGGTACTAACTTCCACTGCACAAGATTTTGCTTTGTTATGTATGCAGATAGTTTTGCTTTTTTATTGTTGCTTATATCACTAGATTGGTTTTAAGTTTTTGTAGAATGAACATGAGAATTCGTGATTCTATCTATATGTTTTTTTGGATAAGTTACTAAGTTATCCCCTTAGTTCCATTCACGCTGTACCTGAAATCAATAGATTCACTTCTTATTTGTGACTTTTTTCCAGGATGACAATGATTCCTCTGATGATGATGAAGACAGTGATGAGGAGGAAGAGACGCCAAAGAAGGTTAGTGACTGGAGTCTTGACAATTTTAATCGATGATACATGACAAGTCAGTCAGTGGAAATTTTGTATGTTTTTTGACCTATTATCTGTGTATTTTACACTACTCTGATAGGTACAATCTATAAAGAAGAGACCAAATGACTCTGCATCAAAAACACCTGTCACTGACAAGAAGGCAAAACTGTCTACCCCTTCCAAGACTGGTTAGTTTGCTTTCTTTTTCTATTCAACATTGTTAGCATAATAACATATACAATTTAGTTGGGTTAAAAAGAAACCCGATATGTATAATTGTTTTATAATCTTTCTGGACAGATGGTAAGAAGGCTGTCGAGCATGTAGCGACACCTCACCCTTCAAAGCAGGCTGCTGCCAAGACTCCTGGTAACAAGTCAAATCAGAAAAGTCCAGCTTCTGCTTCTGATAGTGCTCATTCTTGCAAGTCATGCAACCGGTAATATTAGAATTTCTTGTTGATAAATAAATCCAACGGAAAGTGATGCGTTAAAGATTTAAACTTATTCGAATGTTGGCTTATTGTTTCGTAGGACCTTTAAATCGGACATAGCTCTTCAATCTCACAACCAGGCCAAGCACAAGTAAATGTCAAGTGGTTATGAGTATGAGCTGCTAGCAGATTTTGTTGAAGAGTGATTGAGAGTAGTTTTGAACTTTTAATATCATCATCATCATCATTATCATCTTTGAAAGTAGGTATTGTTCTTATTTAGTATGAAAGAAAAGCCATCCTAATTTGCTATTTCTGGACAAGAATGGATTTGAAAGATGGAAATGATGCCCTGCCATCACATGTTTGGATTTCTATGCTAGTTTTGTTTCAAATCAATCTTATGTTACCATGCATTTTTTTACATCTTTGAAATTTCTGCTTTCTAGAAGAAACTGGTTTTGTTTGGCAAGACTAAAATAATATCTTTATGATGTTGTAATAATCTAAATATGTGACAAACGTAATACAACCTCAAGACTGTAATAAAAGAGGGTGTACGAATTATGTTTTCTTTAAGCTATATCCATTTATCGGTTTACCTTTTCTTACATGAATAATAATATTCTTTGTAATACATTCTTATAAAAGTATATAACATCTAGACTCTAGCATGTACTACTCTTTCTATAAATTTTTTAATCTAAAACGATGTTTCATTAACCATCACTTTAGTCGTCAGATGGATGTTTTGGAAACGGCTATGGATGTTTTGAAAACGTTTACGGGTATACCTAAAAGCATCTAAATGGGTGAAAAGGATGTTTCTTATATTAATTTCTTTATGAAAAGCCAGAAGTATTCTACTAGTATCGTGCAATAGGGGCTTCGTGAGCTTGTGAAAGATTGAGATTGAGCTTGTAAAGGCCTATTGCATCTGTTTTGTGAAGATGGCGCGATAGGTTTGGCTTGTGACCCACACAACGACAAGTGTTACTAGTATGATGCTTTCGTGTTAAAAATTACCATCCGTAGTTTTAGGTTTTAGTCTTCTAAATTGGGGACGTCGTCATTGTTCTTATGTTCCACATAAACTAGATCCAATTTGAAAGTTACTCTTATTTAGGGAAACACAACCAATTGATTTAAACACTCCTGTTTAAGGATGTGCATAACAAGATTAAACCCCATTTATTTATGTTAAGTCGGTTCGCTAATAAGAAGGATGTTGAAGCTAAGGGGTGTTTGGTTGGTGGTATTTGAGAGGATTTTATGGAATGAGATTTCAAATCCCCCCAAATGATGTGTTTGGTTTGCAAATGTGAAGAAGGAATCAAAATCCCAGGAATTCTTAAAATCCCTCAGCTAAAGGATTTAGAAATCCTCCCCATCCCCCCCCCCCCCCTTGGTATTTTGAAATCCCACAACTGAGTCAGTTCTCCGGCGATCTTCCGGCTAAATTTCCGGCGAACCACCGCCGTTGCCGTCGTCCATTCATCGCTGTCGTCCCTTCGTCGCCGTCGTTCGTTCATCGACGTCGTCCCTAGCTCTTCGTTTGCCGTCATCCCTTCTGTCATCCCCTTCCCTCTTCTCCTTCGATCTCGACAGAAACCCTAACTCGCATGCCCCTTCGCCTTCGACTGAAACCCTAACTCGCATGCCCCTTCGCTTGGTCGACTGAAACCCAACCTTCGAAACCTTCTCTGTCGTTGATGGTACCGTCACCGACTGAAACCCTACCTTCAAAACCCTAGCCGTCTCGTTGATGGTACCTTCTCTGTCGTTGGCGGTGGTTGGTTGGTGGTGCGGTGGTTGGTGGTGTGGTGGCGGGGTCAATTGAAACCCTACCGTTGTCGACTGAAACCCTACCTTCGCCGGTGGTGGTGTTTTGGATGGTAGGAGATTGGTGTTGGTGTTGATAGGTTAAGTTGTGAACCAATAAGAGGTATGGGATTTTAAATCCCTTCAAATGAATTCCCATGAAATGCAAATCCCACCCATAAATCTTAATCCTCCCAAAATCAAATAATGAACCAAACACCTACTAAGGGTTTTGCTACCATTGATAACTTTAATTAATGTCTCAAGATTATAATTCGGAAAAGGATTCACACTTCTCAGTGAGATGTGAGTGAAGTCTTTGATTTCACTTTATGCATGTGAATTTGTTTCTTTGTTGATAGTTTTATGTAGCATAAGCATGTGAACAAGTTCTGATTCTAGTATTAGATCAAATCTAGTATTCTTGGTTGTTTGTCTTACATGAAATTCAAACCATAAGCCAAACACAACTAATGGGGAGAACAATGATCGAAGAAAACTGCTTTTCGTGCGAGAACCAATATCGGCCCTTGATTAAAAGAAATTGATAGATAATACTTGTAAGTATTCATTAATACGCTGATTAACAATTTGTTAATGAGGGGTATTTTAGAAAAATCAAGAGTCACTATTCATGAGGGTTTACATAGACGCAATTTACGGTTAGATAAACATATAAATAACCAAAATATCTCTATTAATGATATTACAAACAGTTATCATAGTTCTTGTTTAATTGTTTCATTACACATATTGGGAAGGTTCCATTGAAAACCAATTTTTTTGCGAGAACTTGCAAGAACCAAGCAAAATAGTCAAATTCATCTATGAAATTCATTAAATTTATGATTATGCGCCTTTAATAAAGGTATTTCGTAAGTTTGCATAATATTTGCATCGAAAAATGATGAAATTCATGAAAAGATAGAATTGTTTCAAAGATGCAATGTGAGTTGAATGCAACTTCATATATATGTGGTTTTCTTTATATTTTTCTACCCGAATTCTCTAAAAACTCGTGAAAACTCTAAATATGCTGCATAATAATAAATCTAACGAATTCGTAGATGAATTTGACTTTTTTGCTTGTTCTTGCAATAAAGCTGGTTCTTGATAGAACCTTTACTTGAGAACGGTTTTTATTTGGCTCTGATTAAATCAAATCAATGGTTATAATGTTAAAGACTCGTTAATAAGCTTTTATTCGTGCTCATTAACAAGTTATTAATAGAGGCATTTTTAAAAAGTCAAGTCTTATTAAATAATAACTCAAATGAGTACACAGATAAATATATATAACTAAAATAACCTTATGAATAAGCCATTAATGAGCATTAATAATAATTATTAATGTTTGTCACATTAAAAATGGTTCTGAAACAAACTTCTTCCTATATACATAGTAGCCAATTTTTTGAAGTTTAACAAGTTAATGATAGATGCTGAAAGTTGAATGCATACAATAAAAAAATGTAACATCTGATAAAATTTTAAAATGTTTTCCCAACAAGAGAAGAGATGGAAATGACCCAAAGCATTAAAAACCATAGTAATAAAGAACCAAAATGAGGGGAGCTCATAATCAACTGAAATATACTACAAGCAAAATCATACCACATGATTCCACATCAAACACAAGTCAAGGGCACAAGAAATAGTCATAGTCAATTGAAAACATACACCAAGTCGGTAAAAATTCAAAACAAACAAAAACAAAATCTTACGACGCTTTTACTAACTCCTAATAAATCGAATGCCAAGCTTCATGATTCAGTGATCTAAATCAGTTCTTCAGGGAAAAAAAGACGAAACAAATGAACTTTTTGTCACCTCGGTATCACTTTACTTCATCTGACATTGTAAGTCTGTAAACTCATCCAGGATATGAAGATGAAGACTACCTGTATAAAAACAAATATAATAGTAAAGGGCAAAAAGTTAAGGACCCATCCAGAATACCTGAACCTGCAAAACTAGTAAATTAAGTAAGATCACATTTCTTGATTTAAATACATGGATATGTTATGGCCCTACCCCTCCACATTACCATACATGTATGACAGGCAACTATTCACAAGTAAATCCTCCGCCAATCTGCTCTTAAATAAATATAGAACCTGGAAAGTCGGCCTGCAAAACTCAAAAACCTAGCTACCCATGCAAATAAATATTGAAGCAAGATTTTCTTGTGTTTGAAAGCCGGAAGATAGAGGTTAAAAGATGGCTGGGTGGGTCAGGAGGGTTGGTAAAGGGTTGAAACAAGTGGCTTTTTTGCACGCGTCAAAAGGGTTGGGGTAGATTGAACTACAAAGTCCGACATTTTTTGCTAATGTGTTAGCTATGATTACAAAAGTAGTATTGTCTGAATTTTTATGATTAGTCAATGTGTTAGAATAAGACAAGGAAGATGTATATGTTGACAAAAATCCCATATGACGTGCTCTTCCCTTCTAGCTAAATTTTGTATTGACCCACTTGAAATAAAGAACCCAAATTGACCCGTTTGTAAGTAAATGGGTAAAAAATCCCAGCTCTAACAAAAGATGACTATGCCCAGAAATTTTTTTCCTATATTCCCTAGAATTTAATTGCTGCACCTTAATTTGTACTACAATTTTCTTTCTTTTGCCGATAAAAAGGGGAGTAGAATATAGTTGATAAGAACTAACGAAAATTTAGATAAAGGGCAGTGGAAGGAAACTCCTGAAAGAAGTGAAAGGCTGATACCATATCAAAAAGGAGGGAGAAAGGCAATATATTACGCATTGAGTCAATAAGAAGCAGTGATCCTTTCTTGGCCTTCCTCTGTAATCTTTTTTCAATTTCCTTAAAAAGGGTAACGAGAAGTAAAGAAGGAAAATAGATTTGACCAGTCAACCTGTACCCTGCACTCCTGCACAGTGCAAAGCCGGCAGTAAGCCATATCTTCCAAGTGGGATGCTTAATTTTTAACTTTCTTATTTACTTTACTTGTTCTACTATTAAACTTGTTTACATATCTTTAAAAGCAAAGGACATATAACTGTGCAAGTCAACAACTAAAAAAGAACACATACCAGATAATTGCGATTTGATCAGTCGTCGTTTTTGTTGTCATCAGATTCGGTCTTAGGACCCGACTTTGCTTGTTCTTTTTCTCTATTCCATTGCTCAATCTTTGCCCTTCTTTCAGCACTGCCTTCCCTAACTGGACTCCGGTTTCTCTTTCCTCCCGGGCTCCTACTTCTGGGCCTCCTGTTTCGGTCATTGTGGCGGTGATCAGAGTAACCACCACCACCGCCACCACCTCCTCTCCCATAGCCACCACGGCTGCCACCTCGTGGGCGGTCATCATGATTCCGGTGCCTTTGAGGACTACGGCTTCTACTTCGGCTTCTCCTACGTCTCCCAAACAACTGCCTCCTCAAATCTCTAAAAGGAAAAAAATGTGTATGAATCAATTAGGAACCAAAAGAAGTTAGGAATTGAAAGTGGGGGAGGCTATCAAAGTCAACTCACTTGCTAATCTTTTTTAGATGCATGAAGTTGCAATAACCTCCACGATTGCATACGTTTTCTTCATACTGCCTACATGTAGCCTCACGAAAATCCGTCACTGGAGAGAAGTCCACAATAATGGGACGACCTAAAGATAGAGATAGATTTTTTCTTAGCAAATATTTCCAGAGTAATACTATACAAACGCATAATGTGTGTCATACTCATGAGATAGATATCATAATAAAGTTGAAGCCAACTAAAAATGAGCATTAATATTCATACGTGATAACATATATGCATGAGTATATACAGAATTATCCATGAAAAAAGAGGTTTTTACCTGCATAAAACCTTCCACTAAGATTCTGGAGAGCAGCTGCAGCATGTTCTTCTTCCCTAAACTGAGCGTACACATTCCCTACCTACACATAGTGAAGAAACTTCATCAATTCATATTACATGTCTTGATTAACAAATAAGCAGTCAATTTGAAATGCAAAAATAAACATACCATATGGTCAGCCAAATTGTCACATATGTTTAGGCTTTCAATCTCTCCGTATTTGCCCAGCTCTTCAAACAGATCTTCATAAAAATCCTGCATTAGACATTTATCCAAATGTAAACAGATCATGAACAGCAGTTAAAATAGCAAACAAAGGATGAACAGCAGTCAAAATAGTATCTAACGAAAGACACAAAAGGCATACAATGATACGACTGCAAATTGCATGAATTCCTCATACAGTATAACAGTAACCGGTAAAACCGACAGGATTCTGGTCAAGAAGAGTAAACAACAAAGGATATTGCCCTTTCATATGCAAGATTGACTTTAATGCATGAGGAGAACGATATATGAGTCTAGACACCATCAAGTACATATAATTCAAGTATCCATAAAAGCATCTAAAGGAACTAACAGTATGGAAAATCTGACACTATATTAATAATACTTGCAAATCATTAATGAGCAGGAATGTATTATCATGTATATACCCTATCCTCGTAGACTTTCACAAGAAGATCAATAGCAAGCGCAAATACCGATCGACCTAGGTATTAAAAATTGTTTATCACGTATGCAAACAGCAAATCACAGAAACATAATTAATATTAATATGCAAACAAAAGATAAAAACAAAGAGAAATTGAGAGAACCTCGAAATGATCCTGGATTTTGGTGGGATCAGGGGGCTGAACCTGAGGATCAACACCTGGAGTGATCATATCGGGACGCTGGTACATATTGGATAGCAATAGGGTAGGGCTGATGCTGGGTTTTGTGTGGAGCCTTGAGCATCGGTCTCCATGGCGACAAGCTCCGATCTTGAAGTAGAAGGGACAATTGACTCTGTCTTTTTCTGTACCGAATATGGACGCTAAATGCTCCGCCATTCTTAGGAGCAGTTGCAGCAACGACTAGGGTTAGGGTTTCGGTGATGTTAAGGGGGAAAAAGGACCAAAAGAAGGCGGAGATCTTTCTATTTCTTTATATAACCAGTTGAATAGGTTTCTTGTTTCAAAAAAATCGATAGTATAAAAAGACTTTAATTCGAAAGACCCCGTACTAATTTTATATTCGGTGTATAAATATAGGGAATTATTAATATAAATATTGCTATAAATATATAGATAATAAATAATAACTTATTGTCTTATAAATAATAAAGTATGGTACATCAATAATGAATTTTGCAGTATAAATATCATATTTTGTAGTGAATAAAATACACCTCTTATATGAACTTTTATAAGTTATACAATTATACTTTTCTTTTACTTCCAATGCTCTCAAAGTTCTAAGGTTATCTTGTTAATCTTGAGCTAATCATTGTTAAAATTATAAGACGTTATCAGCATGCAAGTTTCTACTTCGTAATAAGAGAAATCAACTACAAGAAATCAACCTTAAACAAGATAAACAAGATATGTATTTCATAAATGACAAATTATAATATTCAATAAAAACTAAGTAATACTTCATAAAAAATAGGTTTCTTTTTTAAAAAGTTTGATGGTATACAAAGATTTTTAATTCGAAAGACTCTCTCGATGGTATAAAAAGATTTTGTTTTCGAAAGTGTATCGAACTTGTCACTTTTTGCTATTGTATATATTTAATTTTGAAAACTACCAGTTAGTGTATCAAACTTTCTAAAACTAACATTTAGTGTATCCGGTTACCTGCTTAATAGGTAACACTTATGTGGCATGGGTTTTGCTGAGTTGGTATCTGATTTGGCGCTGACATGTATAATCCTCGTTTAAAAATAATTGAAAACAAAATAAATATAATAATTAATAATAATAAATAAATAAAACAAAGCAAAGAATTTTCTCTTTCATCATTCCGTTCCATCGTCAATTGTGAAATCTTCAATTGCAACATCTTTAGTTGTGATAATAATAATCTGGGTTCTTCATGGCGACATCTTCAATGGTGAGATTTGGGTTTAACGAGTTTTTCAATGGCGAGTTCTTCAACAGAGAGTTTAGGGTTTTTTAAGTTCTTCATTCAACTGATGCTTCATCTTCATTGTTTGATGCTTCATCTTCATTCCATTCAAGAACACCATCATCTTCGACTAAGGTAAGTTTACGATTTATGCTTATCGATTTAGGGTTTCTGTTCATACACGATTTGGGGTTTTTGTTCGATTTAGGGTTTTTATTCATAGTTCTTGAATGTTATTGTAGTTCTTGAATGTTATTGTAGTTCTTGTCGATGGTTCTTATCTAGGTTCTTGTTTTGTCCAACAATCAGATTTAAGAATTTGTTTATGTTATTGTAGTTCTTGAATGTTTAGAACGAAGATTGGTTCGATTCTAGATTCTGTTCTTCATATTGTTCCGGATTCATCTTCATTTTGTTTATGCTATTGTGTTTGTGGTTTGATTACATATTCATCTTTAGTAATAATTGATTTTTTAATTGTTTTTAAAATAACCCTTGATGTGGCAAACAGTTGGTGACATGGAATTACAAAAAAAAGAAAAATTATTTTTTTTATCGGTTACCTGTTGAATAGGTAACCGGATAAACTAAACGGTGAATTTTGAGACTTTGATACATTAAACGGTAGTTTTTAAAGTTGGGTGTATACAATAGCAAAAGTTGACAAGTTTGATACACTTTTAGAAACTAAACACTTTAATATTCTATGTATAAATATGAGAAATTATTAATATAAATATTAAATATTTTTGAGGTAAAATCTTGTACACATAATAAATTCATATATCGATCGTAAATTAAAAAACATTCATTAATATCAAAAGATGGAAAAAGAAAATTGATATAACTGACAAATTTGTGATGTTGGTGAAAATTGCACAATATATTTGTGATAATAGTTGTATAAGAAAATATCAGTTGAATAGGAAATAAAATTTCGTTGAATAGTGATTTTAAATGATATGAAATCCAAATAAAAAGACGTGTAAGTCAATTCTACTTAAGATCCTTGTCTAACTTAAAATTCACGGCTTAAAGTTTTTAATGTACGAAACTCTTAACTCATTAAACATTCTAAAAGTAAAATAATGATATTGTAAAACTTTTTCCTTTTAATATATTAAAGATAATTATTATATTCTTTTTGTTTAGCAAGATAATTATTATATTCTGTTTAGGTGGAAATGTAAGGGCTGAAAAAGCAGTTCAAAGGTATGAGAAAATGATGTTGGAGAAGCACCAACGTGATGTCATTGAACAATCTTCATATTTACCATTTGATTCACATGCATGGTTAGAGGTAAAGGCTATGTTAAAAGAGAAACAACCATATGGATCTCCCAAGTACCAAGAAGCCAAGAAAAAGACCATTTCTCCATCTTGTAGCATGCAATCTCAACCTCTTACTTTAATATCCTTGGAGATTGAAGAACATATAAAAAAAGAAGTAGCAAATAGAGTCGCTTCTCATGTTTATTCAATGCTGGAGGAGATGGAAGAAAAAATGAAGGCGAAGATGGATGCCAAAGAAGCAAGATTGCTCGCAGAGATGAAAAAGATGCGACAAATGTTCGAGACCACTCGGAAGCCTTGAACAACACTTAAAAGATCCTTGGTAATCAACTTCTTTTTGTGATCACCAAACAATTTATAGTTAGGAGATACTTGGTTGATACTTATACTATTCTTTTGTGATTACCAAGCCTTTTATATACTGGGAATACTTGGTCCAATATATCATTTGTGGTTGACAAACTAATTATAGTTTGACAAACCGATTGCTAAATATGTTTTTTAATTAATGTATGTGTTTGTGTGTCTATATATATATATATATATATATATATATATATATATATATATATATATATATATATATATATATATATATTAAACATAGAACCTAAAGAACCTCCTCTGGTGATGACACGTGACACATAGTTTAGGTGCAAAAAAGAAAAATTAAAAAAAAAATCTCGTCGCCCAGCCCTCCCAACGTTCCACAAAAGTTAAAAAAAACCCCCCAATTACTTTAAATGATCATAACTCGTTCGTTTTTAACAATTTTAACAAAAAAATTATACCGTTAGATTTAGTTTTTCGTCCTCTTTCAAACAAGACCGGGCTTAATATATTTCAGAATTTTTTTTTCAAAATGCAAAATTTGCATTTAGAGTTGTGTTCATATTAAATGCAAAATACAAAAAATCATGCAGAATGAGGCTGTGGACTAATGTCGATCAAAGGGATGAGACTGGAAGCTGCTGTAGAGAGATTTCAAATTGCCTTGGTTTGCTCTTTTTTGGTTCTTTTTGTTTTTGGGTCTATCGCACAGCATGTGCAATTATTTTCTTTTGGTTCTGGTCCTCTCGCAAAGCATGTGCAGGTGTTTGTTCAGCTCAGTTGGTTATGGGCCTGCTGTGTAATTTTCTAAAGTCATGGTTAGGCTTCATTGTGGTAATATGTATTGGTTTGCTTCTTGCAAATCACTGGACTCACTTGTAGTGATTTTGTGATGGTATGGTGTGAATATGGTATTGCTTTTCAAAAAAAAAATCATGCAGAATGAATAATGCAGAATGCAAAAAACATGCAAAATGCAAAATGCAAAAAACATGCAGAATGAAGAATGAAGAATGCAGAATGCAAAAAACATGCAGAATGAAAGAATGCAAAATGCAAAAAACATGCAGAATGCAGAAATGCAAAAAACATAAAGAATCCAAAATGCAAAAAACATGCAGAATCAAGAATGAAGAATGAAGAATGCAGAAAGCAAAAAACATGCAGAATGAAAAAAAATGCATAATGCATAATGCAAAAAAATGCAGAATGCAGAACGTAAATCCGTATAAACATGCAAAATGCAAAAAACGAGAAAAAAAAATTTCTGATCTGAGACGAACCTTTTGCGACGACTGCAAGGTCATTAGCGACGACTTTGTTTATTTGCGACGACAAATTTAACTTCATCGTCGCTAATTTTTGATATGAGACGAACCTTTTGCGACGACATTCAACTCATTAGCGACGACATTCAACTCATTTGCTGCAAAAATGCAAAAAAAAATCATTTTCAAATTTTTTTTAGAAAAGTATAGGAAGAGTGATCTTGTTTGAAAGAGGATTAAAAAACTAAAAGAATGGTATAATTTTTTGATTAAATTCACAAAACTTAAAAAGTTATGTAATTTAAAGTTTTTGGTGGTTTTTTTTAAATTCGTGGGTTTGGGGTGGGGGATAATTACATTTTTACCTTATTCTTCCTAAATTAATACATAATAATTACAGTTTTGCCATCGATCAATCCCATCCATTGATTTTGATGATCCAAAGGTCCAGATTGGTTATTTAGGTTCTTTGTTTAACACATAGTTATTTATTGATCCAATTTATATATATATATATATATATATATATGATCTACCAACATACTAATCTAAATTTACCAACAGACATTCAATTACCAACAATGTTTTTGTTGGTAAATTGTGAATATGTTATAAGGTCGTAACTACTTAAATTACCAACAGATAAATTTAATTATCAACGGCGTTTTTTTTCGTTGGTAAAATACCAACGGCTATAGGGTTTGTGGTAATCAAAGTTACCAACGACTTTTATGGTTGGTAAAATACCAACGTAATCATTGGTAAATAAATTTACCCACGGTCCTTTTACCGGCAAACCGTTTATGTTGGTAATCCCGTTGGTAAACCGAATTACCAACAGATTTAGCCAATTAATCAACGTATTTCGCCCGTTGGTATTGACAATTTTTCTAGTGGTGCGCCTCCTCACTATCACTAATCTATTACTAGCAATCTGTAAAGGTGACACATATCATTGGACTCACACACGTATCTCAACTCCGTCTTCTTAGCATCATTAACTCATTACTAGCAGTCTGTAATGATAACACATATCATTGGACTCACACACACACATATCTCAAATCCTAGTAGTTGAAATAAAAACATATAAGCGCTCGTGATTGTCATGATCTCCTTTTTAAAAATAGCCTTCCACCTATGTATAGAGTAATGATTATTTATATCTTAATTTCCACATACTTTATTCCTATAGAATTGTGTTACATTGTTACACCAAGAGCCGGTGGAAAACACAAGCATGACACAATGACGATGGAGTTAATATAGAAGTCTAAAAATGTCATACAGTTATAAGAAAATGTTAAAGAAATGTCACTAATTTTGATTTGACGCAATAAATATTAAACAAAAATTGCGAGAAAAACGGATAATAATCTGATGAGAAAGAAAGGGAATTTCATGAAGTTTTGGGAAGGGTTAGAAGAAAATCAGGAATGATTAAAGATAAATGACTACCGAGCTAGCAACTATGTTATATCTTTTTGTAAGTTTTTTTTTCCGTAGTTTATTCTCGTATGATTATCCTTCAACACATCACATTCTTAGACCCACCATCCCGCAACCCTCGCACTTGATGATCTCCATCCTTTTCTCACACTCACCCCACCCTACCTCACTTCAAAGTCCCTAACCCTTGCAATGATACCCCTTATGTGGTGATTCCACCTCCACCCCACTTCGTACACTCTAAGAGTGATTGCAACCTTCATTTTTCATCACACACAACACTGACACATCAACTTTTCAGAGTATATGGTATGACATATGTGGTTGGTAAGGGGTGGATAAATGTTATTGTATCACAACTCATTTGAAATATAAGGACCATAAAAATTTCCTTTCTTAATTGTACTTTTTATATTTGTGAAAATATTAATTTTGTTTTACTGTAGTATTAAGAATATCTTGTTTATTTATTTACATCTTTTACTTATGTAATTTCTTGATTATTATTAAATATTAAAGTAATATATAATGTGGGTTCTAGAATTTGGTGTAATAGTAAACGATCACTACGAAATTGAGTAGTACACTGAGTGATAGGAGTGTTAAGCTGAGGTGGTAGTGTGGTTGGTGTGGTGGAAGATAAGAGTAGAGGGAGTGGTTACTCCTAACCACATTCACCATACTGCCATGTCAGTTTTTTTTCTCACCACTCAGTCCCGTGGTGGTTACCTCCACCACACCAAAATTTTGGGACCCACCTTATTTTTAATTTTACATCAATTTAATAATACTTATAAACTTAAAATAATAATTTTAAAATAAAAGGATGGCTTACAAATGAATGTGACATAACAATTCTCATCTTCCCATACAAATATAAAACTACAACAAATAAAGCATGACTTACAAATGACTATAACATGACAATTCCCATCGGTCAATATTTCACAACCACCTATCTATCTTCATTTTTTCTTCTTTTAGTTCCATCTTGTTTCCTTTCCATAAGAATCGAAGCTATCAGGTTTCATCTTATTTCTCACAAAACATTGCTCTAAGCTCTCCAACGTGAATGTTACACCACATATAACCAGGTTGGTTTCCTCCTCCATCCTTCTTGAAATACCTTATGCATAAATGAAAAAAAAAATCAAAATGTGAGAGGAAAGAGAGGGAGGCAAATAAGTGGGCCATGTATTACCACCACATCTCTACCGCTTGCGCGATTCTTGCCACGCCAAAGATTCACCATGGTGTAGTGGCACCTCAGACCACGACACCATCGGGTCTCTTCCACGCCAAAATCACCGGCCACTCCTTGCTCTCTAAGGGTTACAATTACTCTCATTCTCACCACTCAACCCATAACTCAGTCCCATATTGATCACATGTCATCACACTAAATTATAGGACCCACGTAATACAACACTAAATGATCAAAAATAAAAAAAAACCCACCTTTTGCTATTACACCACTTTTATTTTGTGGTAATCGTTGGGGTAAACGTAAGTACCAAAATACCGAACCGTACCGGTGACTTGATTTTTCATTTCAATACTCGTTACTTTGAATATTGCTCAATAGGTACTCGGAACTAGTACGGAACCGACTAGGTAAAATAGATACGTGGTACCGGTACTGTATATGAGTACTCGGTACATTATTTAGTACTACCTTTGGACCAAATTTTGTACTCGGTATAATCATTACTCATACCGATCCAGCACCATGTTCACCCCTAGGTAGTCACCACACCCTCATCACACCTCATGGAGTGTAAAAGGAGATGATCTCATGGTGGTGAAGGCCACCCCACCCCGTTCACTCTAAGAGGTAAAGAGGATCACATTTCTCATTGTAACATTGATCCACACTCATTATTATCCTGATCCCTAGCTACCTTTCTCTCTCGCCATTTTGATCTTTGACACGGGCAGAAAGTGGAGTGAAAACCCTGGCATGAGTGTCCCTTTCCCCCCTTCATTATGTGAACTACATTTCATAACCAATGTGAGATCTGAGAAGTTAGTGTGAGAATCCACGGTGACTTTGGTCGCAGTGGTTAAACAACGATCTTTTTTTTGTTTTTAGTTATTTTGCGAGTGTGATAGTGTGAAGGGTTATGGGTCTAGCATTATAGATGTGTGAATACTTATACCATGGAGATAAAAGCTGACGTAGAATAGTGTGATAACTATGATGGTTATAAGCACTATTTCCCCCTCAAAGAATCTCGTCTTTGTTCTCACTGGGTCTTTACCAAGAGACTAATCTAAATTTACCAATAGGCTTTCAATTACCAACAATGTTTATGTTGGTAAATTGTGAATATGTTATAAGGTCGTAACTATTTAAATTACCAACGGAAAAATTTAATTATCAACAACGTTTTTTTTTCGTTGGTAAAATACCAAGGGCTATAGGGTTTGTGATAATCAAAATTACCAACGGCTTTTCTGTTGGTAAAATACCAACGGAATCATTGGTAGATAAATTTACCCACGGTCCTTTTACCGGTCAACCGTTTCTATTGGTAATCCCGTTGGTAAACCGAATTATCAACGATTTAGCCAATTCATCAACGGATTTCGCCCGTTGGTATTGGCAATTTTTCTAGTGGTGCGTCTCCTCACTATCACTAATTTATTACTAGCACTCTGTAACGGTGCCACATATCATTGGACTCACACACGTATTTCAACTCCGTCTTCTTAGCATCATTTACTTATTACTAGCAGTCTGTAATGATAACACATATCATTAGACTCACACACACATATCTCAAATCCTAGTAGTTGAAATAAATACATATAAGGGCTCGTGATTGTCATGACCTCCTTTTTTAAAAATAGCCTTCCCCCTATGTATAGAGTTATGCTTATTTATATCTTAATTTCCATCTACTTTATTCCTATAGAATTGTGTTACATTGTTACATCATAAAGCTATCATATGTATTCAAACAAGAATAACTCTAATACATATTTATGTTCATGCAAAAGGATCAAATTTTATTTACAGACATATTCATACTAGAAATTTAATGTTAGTAAAATATTATAAACAGAGTGAACATACATGATACATCCATATAAGAGGGTTCAAGCTAACAACGTCCCTATTAGAGATGGTATTGGGAATAGAGTTGCATCCTTATCAAAGTGATATTATTAAAAAGTACTTTAACATTGAATAATTTAACCCTCATATTTAAAGCTTTGTATACACATGGTTTTAAATAGAAAGTATAGCTTGATAATACATCTCAATGTTTATTCTGAATTACAAAAATTTACCATATAAACCTTCTTAATTTTATTAGCAAATGAATTTGTATCATCTCAAAAACAAAATATGTACTAGATGAACAAATTAGATATCACTTCTGAATGTACTTGACATTGATGAACATGAAGCAGTAAAAATCGTAGAATATACTAAAAAGAGTTTGGTTGAACCCTCATGCCAAAAATAAAAAAAAATGGAGCGGAAAGCAATTTGAGCTAAAGAATTGAAGAACATGAAGCATCAAAAGGTTCATTTAGAAATCGAACAAAATGAAGTAGGGCAAGGTTCGGTTAAAGCAGCTACATTAGAACCATAGAATCGGTGGAGCAACATCAAATTTGAAATCACTAAAAGATGCAACATAAAACCTAGAAATCGCTTTGATGGAGGGATTTTGTCGTTTTGATTTTCAATGATCGGTGTACACATTAGAGATGTTGTCAATGGCACAAGCGTTTAATGAGTGTGTTATTCAACAATGATAACGAGTAGCGTTAGAAAAAGATGGGGTATTTGGGTAACTGACTACCACCGATGATTTGGGCCATTTGGCTTGTGAATTTGCCGGTGGAGGTGTTAAATGGCCGCATTAAGTGGCTAACAAACACACCCTTACACTTTTAAAATAAAGTCTAAGAGGACTTATCCTCCATTGTCACATCAGATCACATCACTTTTTTCTCCATCATATCATCCAACATAGAACCGATTGTGTGCACTTTCTTTAATACATGGTTTCTTACCAATGCTATAAATAAAATGTTAAAAACAATAGATGCTAATTTAGGATCTGAAAATCAAAAAGTACAGAAGCTGCATTTGAAACAAAAATCATTTTCAAGCTGCAATTGTCATTGGTCCTAATTAATTGTTATAGACTTAAAGTACTGGCTTACATATGAGAACTACTAACAAAATGAAATTTGAGATGACCCCTACATCAAATAAATTTCACTATTTCAGAAAAGTTATTACACTGTGTGTGCCAAGTTGAGCAAAACACAAGCTACAGACAACTCTGTATTCGGCTTACCCCTGAAAGGCTAAAAAATGAACCACGGTTCGATCCTTTTTAATCAAGCGAAGTTAACAACAGATACAAAACAAAACAGAACAAGTGTCAAAAAGATTAACTATCATATATTAAAATCCATTTTAATAATACAACTAACTCAGCCTCGTAAAGCTTCCTTGTAGCGGCAAATACGTAAATCTCAAATCTGAAAAAAAAATTAAGTTGTAACTGCCCATTATTATGGAGAGAAAGGGTAGATTTTGCACTTCCCTTTGTTTTTATTTAGATGGACATTCAACTGTTTTCCACATAAATTGAAACTAGTAGGGTTCAACAGGCTTGCGGAAGTTGGCTCCTGCATAAACTGCTTCTGATCCAAGCTCTTCTTCGATTCGCAAGAGCTGTATACATTGAAAAAATGAACAATTTTGTCAGCTGTGATTATGTGAACATGTGTCTTGGGTAATCGGTTGAAATTGATATTTATCAGTACTCGTGCTCTTTTTTCCTGAATTTGTCATAACAATAATAGTTACGGGTTATGATAACAACCACCTTAATGGTTACTTTTAACAGGAAGAACATGTATAAATTATTATATATGACAATGGCTTTTTATACCAAATCCCAAGCAATTATAATCTAAAATCCTTCGAAAATGAGCATCTATGGGTTAAGATCCTCTGATTTTGTGGTTAAAAATGACTTATCATGTTATCTCATACACATGAGAATCAGACCTACAAAAGGACCCATTATTGGGGTAAAATAAGAGATTTGTCTCATGTTTGTGAGAGTTTATGATAGGTCATGTTTGGCAAAAACATGAAAGTATCTTAACCCGAGCATTTATATATAGTGTAATTGAAATGTTAAACTATAAATAGCCACCTCTTGCTTAAAAGATACTGGACAGACAGACACCAAAAGACCAACTTGCATAGTTAAAAATTTATACAATGTTTAACTACGAGCATATATGTTCAACTATAACACCAAAACCAGCATGGTCATCAATCATGACCCACTAAATAATAGAATCTTGTTAACTTTTTGTCAATAATTTGAAACGATTATTAAGAGAAAGAGCAACCAACCTGATTGTACTTGGCAAGGCGTTCTGATCTGCATGGTGCTCCAGTCTTGATTTGGCCCTGTATCAAATTGCATGTTGAGAATTGACTTGTGACATTGTGAAGGGAGTTTTCTATTTTTTTTTTTTTTAAATCAATATGATTATTACCGTTGCCAGACCCACAGAGAGATCAGCGATGAAGGTGTCTTCTGTTTCCCCACTGCACGGATCCAACAGTTGATTCACATTCGAGGATATGATGGTGCATGAAAAACAACAAGGAATTGATTTAGTTTTCATACCTGCGATGACTGGCCATCACACCCCAACCAGCATGCTTTGACATTTTCACAGCTTCAATGCTCTCAGTTACAGATCCAATTTGGTTAACCTAATATTACATGACAAAAGGTAACTGCTTATGCAAAACCCCTCCTAAAAAAACCAAGGTTTGCTTTTTCACATTGTCTTGGTACCACCTCAATTTACCCATCTCCAAGGACTGTTCCTCGGTCCTTACCAAAAGTACTTAGATTTATAAAGGGTACAGTTCATCAAAATGTATCTAACTTTCACGTTTTGTTATTGTGTGTCTTAAACTTTTAATATGTTGTTATTGTATGAATTTTGGTTACATAAAAAAAGGAAAAAATGTACAAGTTTGGATAAAAGGTAACTAGAACTAATCAATTCATAAGTCAATGCGCATAAATCGCCATTTCTAGTGGTAAAAGATCACATAGATGATTGGTGATATACCTTGAGGAGAAGAGCATTGCATGTCTTCTCGCTTATCGCCTTCTTAACTCTCTGTAAAGTGTAAACAAGTTTTAATGTCCAAGTTAGAACAAGGATAAAAGTAGCTTTCTCAAAGAGTCAAAGGTCACAAATAAACATATATCCAAACTTTTGGTTCTTATAGTTTAAAAAGTGACAAATTCTGACCGTGGGGTTAGTGACCAAAAGATCATCTCCAACAATCTGTACTTTATCACCACATTCCGCGGTCATCTTTCCGTAGTGTTCCCAATCATCTTGGTCAAATGGATCTTCAATGGACACAATAGGGTACTCGCTCACAAAAGATTTGTAAAGATCTTTGAGTTGTACTCCTGAAATTTTTTGAGAGCCATTGTTGTTCTGCGTAAGGTGATCAATGAAACAAACATGTATCAGAGAACAATTATGCAACAAGGATCTACTTGACTCCTTTATATGGTCTCAGTTCGTTACAAGACATGACGTCCAAAAGCGGAAACATCTACTTTATCAAAGAGAATAAAGGTCGCAATTTCAAGCCATTTACTTATAAATAGGTTGATTGGATTGCATATTTATCTCAAAGGCTTCAAATTTAAAAAGATTAGCTAAACAAAGAATGGGTCAACATGTTGAAGGTTGCCGAAAGTCCGCTTTTAATGTGTAAAACCTTCTAGATTATTTTACATGAAGTGTCTGCGTGTCAACCACACCTATGCCATTTTGACCCATGACCCAACCCACCCATGTTGCCACCTCTCTCTATAGAGAGGTAATGACAGTGAATGGGAGCATACCTCTTCTTTGAAGTTCAAATCATAGGTCTTGTCCTTTCCATAGAATTCAGATGCTGCAACGTCCATTCCAATGACAACCTAAATAATGCAATGTTAAGAAGTACACACATACTGGTCTAATTTTGATTGACATTGTATGAGTAGAAGAATGTAACACTCCAGTTTGTTTCACCGTAATGTGAAGGAATGTAATGGAATTGAAATCAAATTCCATTATATATTGCGTTTGGTAACATTATTTGGAAAGAAATTAAATTCTTTGAGGTATTAATATTCATTTAGGTAGAGGAATGTCATTCCATAACCAACATGAATGGAATTAAAATCATTTCCATTCCTTCGCATTACGGTGAAACAAACGGGAACTAAGTATATGTATACAATAAATTGATAGTGGTTTTCAATGAAGGTATAATTTCTTTTTGTTTAAAAAGGTTCCAAGAAATAAAGAGAATTTCTGAAGAGGATTGGCTTTGAAGTGGTCACCTTTCCAGTGTAACCAGCTTGAGCAATGGCTGTCTTGAGCAGCTCAAGGCCCTCCTTGTTTTCCTAAAGCTCAAGAAGATTATATTATGTTAGGATGCTATCAAGAACTTAAAATTAACGGCAAATGATAAATAATAACTTGAAACCATGATTACCTGAATATTAGGAGCAAAGCCACCTTCATCACCAACATTTGTTGCATCCTGGCCATATTTCTTCTTGATAACAGACTGCAGACAGATGCAAGGATTAGTGTCACACACCAAAGTGCAAAGTTCAATTTTTGGAGATAAGGAAACATAGTTTTACTGCACCTTTAGATTATGATATACTTCAACACCCATCTTCATGGCTTCCTTAAAACTGGAAGCACCAACAGGAAGGATCATGAATTCCTACCAAAAAAAGAAGAAAGTTGTCAAGCAACATCTGGATCATCACAAAGATCGTATTTAATCAAGACTTATACCTGCATAGCAAGCTTGTTTCCAGCATGTGACCCACCATTGATGACATTGAAAGCTGGTACTGGCAAAACTAATTTCTTGTTGCCAGCCAAGTTTGCAATATGCTGCAAGAAGTTTTTCAGTCAAATATATCAACTGATCACAATGGGAATAGAGGAAAAAGATAGAATCTAACGATCCTCTATAAACCAAGTTACCTTGTAAAGGGGAATATTTTTTACACTAGCCCCTGCTTTGCAAATTGCAAGTGACACTGCCAGAATGGCATTTGCTCCAAGCTAAAAAACACAGTAATTTCTCCATAAGTATGATTAATGTCAATGTTTATGCAAGAAAACAAATAACCTAAAATTGTGAATCATACCTTTTGCTTGCACCATCCCCACTCGTTTTTGGTTCCATCGAGTTCTTGAACCATATAATTGTCAATACCTGTTTGATCAGTTGGGTCCTGTAAAATGACCATACAATCAGAAGGCATATATTGAGACTGATAAATAATAATATTCAAACCGATATCAAATGGTAAGACCGATGAAACAAACCTTGCCTACAATAGCCGGGCCAATAACGGTGTTCACATTGGAAACAGCCTAGTCATAGAATGTAAAAGCTAGCTTATATCAGCATCATGGTGTAACGAAAACAGACAAACTGCATCAATCCAGATTATTAGCTCACCTTGGAGACACCTTTTCCCATGTAATCTGAGCCTCCGTCTCTTAGTTCCAGTGCTTCGTATACACCTACAAGACAAGTGATATACTTATATGCACATTTTATTTTCTTAGCCAAATATTATGCCTGCTTACAGATTAAATAATGGATTATATGCATTCCTACAATTAAAAGCAATATCAAAAGGCCTTACCAGTCTACCAGATAGCTTTAAACAAGTTCTAATATAAGAAGAAAGACACACAAAGAATAAATAAAACAGGGACATCGATGTAAAAGGATAATTTTAACACATCTCACCAGTGGATGCCCCACTGGGAACAGCGGCTCTGGCCCATGTACCATTTGATAGACTAATATCCACCTACATCACAGAAAAATTTAAGATGAAATTCAATATATCTAGATTAATATACAATTATACTTCATATCATATGTTTATAGGATTAAAAATCTAATCTTATGCTGACCATACACACATTTGAATTTGAATATATACTACACGGAACCAAATCACGGTCACTCAAAATTTTCGCTTCGTACGAAAACTGATCATAATAACGATGATCAAATACCGTTTCAAAGAAAACCTAAAATTGAATGAAAATGCCACAACAATCGCGACAAAAATCACCGATTTCACGTGCATTAAATATAGAAGAACAAGGACGAAAGAAATGATTAAGAAACCAAATGAATGTATATATAGAATCAAACAAATTAACCTCGACGGTTGGATTGCCTCTGCTATCGAAGATTTGTCGTGCGGTTACTGATTTGATTGTGGCCATTCTGCTTCTTTGTTCGCTTGGTGCAAAGATTGATGAAGAAGATCAATGGGGAATGTTAGAAAAAGAGGAGGTACGCATATATGTATGAATTTGTAGATGGTTGAGTTATTTATAGGCCTTGAGTTTTCGTGATGAAAAAGTCGTGTCCCTCCGAAATTATTGAAAATCAAATCTTTCTATTTATGGTTTATAAAATTCAAAAATATAAAAATATAAAAAATCGAACTTTTGAACTATTCGTTTTCGGTTAGAGATATCATTTTTCTATCTTTATTAATTTTTTATGAATTCTAAATTTAAATTAAATTAGAGTGGTTAAAATAGTTGGAGCTGATTACAGCGAAAGGAGTGGAGGTCGTTGTTGTGGGGTGACCATTTGGGGGTAAGTTTGGTACCACTCGATAAGATAATTTAAGGAGGGAAAAAAAAGATTGTTAAGGAAGAAGAGAGAAATAGTTAGGAGAGACTGATAGGAAATTATTTTATCATTTTTATATTATAAAACTATTATTCAACTTTTGAGATGATTGATAGAAAAAGTTTATCTATCAGTCTCTTTTCTTTTCTTCCCTTCCCATCTTTTCCCTTCCCTTTCCTTCATTTTTAAGAACAAGGTGTAAAGATGTGATGGGGAGAAGATGTGTGGTGTTTACCACATGTGTAGGGACAGTGTGGCGAGAAAAGATGGGACCTTTGGCTTTTTTATTAAATTTTGATTGGTTAATTAGATGATATGTGGGTCTCATAGTTCAATGTAGTAGGAAGTAATCACTATAAAACTAAATGGTTGATTAATAGTAAGATAAAAAAACTGATATAACAGTATAATTTAATGTAATAATGTGTGACCACTCTTTACATTCTTATATATTTTAATGGGAATTGAGTGGATTAATTAAACCACTCTCAAATTGTTAATTTGGATTCGTATTCACAGGCATGAAACACCCTAGCTAACAAAGTCACAAGCTCAAACTGATGTAAGCTTATCTCGCATGGGCCGGTGCATCTTTCCAATATTATCAAGTTTTATCCATTTATTTATTTATTATGATTTATGATTGATTTTTTTTTTTTTTGAAAACAAGAATTATTTATTATTGCAACCAGCCAAAAAGTACAAAGCTTACAGCTTAGGGTACCAATTAGCACTACATGATCATGAAACAATTCTGCAAGTAGCAGAATCTCTAAGTCTATGCAGGGGCGGACCTGCCCTTTGTGGGGGGGGGGGGGGTCAAGCGCCACCGGTCCTTTGACGATTCGCAGTGTTAATTTTTGACTTTTTGAGACGATGCTACCGGTAAATTTTCGGGTTGCACCGGGTGATGCCACCAAAATCAAAGGAAAAAAGAAACTTTTTATAAAAAAATGATAAGAAATAGTTTAATCTTTCAGTTTATACCTTTAAAATACTTTAATTTACCTTTAAAATAGCATTTTAGTTAACAGGTCTTCATATAAATTGTGTTTTGTTTTAAAATTTGGCCTTAAAATACCAGAAAAACAGCCGAAACCTCGTTAATCCGACCCGATTAACCGGAAACCCGAAAAAAAAACCCGAACCAGACCCTCAAACTTATTTAATTTTATTCTCGCATTATATGGTGCTACCGGTCCCCAGAAATCCTGGGTCCGTCACTGAGTCTATGGCCACTTCATCTTATAAATATATCAAGCCATTTTAATATAAACAATATGAGTCACTCTAAGTTTTCCTATTACTTCTTCTTTTGCAATTTTAGCAGTTGCTTGACATCAATTAGATTAAAATCATCCGGTCCCCACCAACTAAGTATTTGTGACCATTGATCATATATGATACTCGACATCTTACTAGCACATGATGGAGATTTTCCAAGGTTCACTCTTCATAGAAAGGACAAAGTATTAAGGGGATATCAATACCTCTTCGATTTAACAAAACATAAATAGGGATCTGATTTTTTTACATTTCACTAGGAATATACAATTTTTTGTTGGAAGAATCTTTAGCCATGTCGGATCATGTTATTGGGTTCGGGTCAGTTTATTGTCAACCCAATTTTGACCCATTTAATTTTATATATATCAGGTTTGGGTCGAGTCACTTTTTCATTTTGGGTTCATGTTGACACATTCCAGCCAAATGTGATCGACAAGTATATTTCGATTTTCGAGTATGATTTTTCGTTTTGACTATGATTTTCTTTATCAAAATTTCAAATTCCATATTTGTATTTCAACTTTCGGTAAGAATTTCGAGAATGGTTTTCGTTTATATTTTAATTTCAATATTCAGTGTTCATTTCAATTGTCTTAGAACTTTAAACTTAGTAGTTTCGGTTTAGTTCGGACTTTTATTTTACTTTTTTATTCAACTTATATAAATGAATATAAAAAAATTAATATTCTATCAAGTACTAATAAATTATTTCTTTAAACAACCAAATAGTTTAAAATATTCACCATTAAGTAGGATTATGAATCAAATTCAAAATACTTAAGTAGCACATATCAAGTAATCGAATATTGAAGGATCAAAATCATATAATCAAAATAACAAATATCAAAATGATGTACACTTGTTTTAACTGTAAGTCTTTTATTGTTTATTTTATATTTTTATGCTTTTAATATTTAAGAGTTTTGTACTTTTGTTTGACGTGTTTTATGACTTTAAGATGTCATTCTCTTATTTAAATTCTCAATATTTTTTTGAAATTCAAATTTTAAATATTAAATAAATTTTATAATGTTATAGTTTTACCCTTAAACGGGTCAGTCTTGAATTGATTCAAACCCGACTTATTTATTTTCTTGTCAATTTCATGATAACCCGCTTTTGACTCATTTGAGGTTTGTATCACTTTTTTTGTGTCGACCAAAAAATTGCAGGCTTTTATTAATCTGTTTGTTCTATTTAAGGACTAAAATAATAACAACGTATTATTATTATTATTATTACTATTATTATTATAGCTTAGTTCAAATTAATATATACTCAACTTAATTTATACGTTTTGATATTTATGTATCCAACTTTAAAACTTACCTTTTATTTTAGTATATTGTACTCTTAAAGTATCATTTTGTGTACGAGTCTATCCAGTTTGAAAATTAGATATTAATATAATACAACAATAAAACATGTAAATATAGATACATAAATTTCGGAAAGGAATTGAAGTGCATTGTTGTTAATGAAACCAAATTGTCAATTGAACAAATTTCAATCGTTACGTAGTATAGGCTTGTTTGAAAAAGTGGTGTTGAACAAATTTCAATTGATATAGGTTTGTTTGAAAAAGTGGAAGATGAAGTAATTTGGAAGTTTGCTCAAAGCGAAATGAAAAAAAGTCACAATTATATACAGGTTAATTTTAAGGATAACAAGTTAAGATAAACTAATTAATTTAGGTGAAAACAGTCAAAATTTCCGAACCAACTTCAATCATTAAAAATTTAAAGCGACCAAAATCGTAAAATAGAAGTTCCACGACAAAGCTTACAAGAAAGACAACTTGTAAACCAAAAATAAACTCCTTGTTTAGATACGATGAATCCAATCAACTCTTAGCACTGGTTTTTTTCTTCCCACAAGAACGAATTATCTTTGAATAATATTCCCAATCAGAATGAGAGGGTGTTATCGCAGACTCTCCAAAGGGGTGACCTTTCACGTAAGTTGGCACACTCTTCGCTTCTACAAGTCCATCCAAAAAAGTTCGTAACTCGCTACCAGGACCTGAAATAGTTTTTCCCAAACAGAATTACATATGAAAAATGAAATATAAAAGAAAATAAAAACAACGATTTACCTAGAAAATCATCTTCCTTATTGTTAGGATCATATTCCTTAGGGGAAATCGCGGTGTTTGGCTGCAAGAAAACACAGTGCAACAAGAATTTGAAGTGAATAAAACTTAAAAAATATATATATACATATATGCTCTTTTAGATTATAAAAGCTAATGGAATAAAGTTATACAGGATTTAGAATGGCCTTCACAGGATCAGTGATCAACAACGTGTTAGATGACGAGTATTCACCATCACGCCGGCCACTTCTTGTTCCATATACACTCGAGTTCTTTTAGAAACAATGGCTTCTTCTTGTTATCCAAACACATATATCCTGTATCAGTGCACTCATTTTGATCCTAACACAACAAAAACTCATGTCAATTTTGTTAAAACACACAAAAAAAATAACATTTTTTCATCATGCATAAAAATCATCATAAAAAATAGAAGCCATATAAAAAAATATAGAATAAAATTTGCTGAAATTTAAACTTAATTACCCAAGTGAATAATAACTTGTTCTTAAGTTCTCCCATTAGATTAGCCAGAACACCATATACATTATGCCTAAAACATGATTATAAGTCCAAAACCATCAAATTAGGCAAACAAAAGTGTGAAGAAAAGAAACTCTCATAAGAAAATAATATTGATTGAATAAAAAAATTAATGTAATATAAATAAACTAACTCCATAGCAGAAGACCAAAGTCCCACTTCAAATCTCTCAAAGCAAAACTTCAAGAAACCTTCACAAAAAGGCCTCTTGTAAACTGCATGCATGCAAGCAACAATTGCATTATATAAAATTCCACAATTAGATAATGAACAAAAAATGGAATGAAACACAGGCAACATCAACAGATCTATCCAATAAAAGCAATAATCAAAGTAGCAGTTTAGAAAACGGAATTCCGGCGAGTTACTCACTTAAAAACTTTCCGGCAGAGAAATCAGGGCGGCGGTTATTAGGGATGGTGTTTGGGCGGTAGCGATGAGCTCTGTGAACGAGAAACGCACCGAGAGGAATCACAAGAAGTTTCTTTTTGGGACCAAGGCTAAGCTTATCCATACTAATAATGCCTAAATCAATTCCGGTTTCTTTTTTTTCTTCTTCTTTGGTGACACGAGTACTGTTATCAGACGCAACGTCGATGGCTACATTCTGGTTACCTGCAGCTTCTTTTTCATGATGATCAGTTTCTTCTTCTTTGTCATGAACAGAAGTTGCAATAAGGACGTTGTTCTTGATCTTGGAATCTTCTTCTTTGGTGATACGAGTACTGTTACCAGAAGCACCGTTGTTGTCGACGGCTACATTCTGGTTTCCTGTATCTTCTTTTTCATGATCGGTAACTTCTTCTTTATGATCAGAAGCAACGAAGACGTTCTTGATCTTGGAATCTTCTTTAGTTGCCATATATGGTTTTTTATGTAATTGATTAAGGGTGACTGGGTGCGTTGAGATGTGATTTATAGCAATGCATGGCTAGCAAATTGGGAACTGGCTTTTGGGATTTCGATCTATCAGTTATTGAGTTGAAACGGTTTCTAGTAACCGACCCGCCCTACGTACGTTAACCGACTCTTTGTTTAAAAAATAAAAATAGAAATAATTATTACTAGTTTAACATCTCGTCGTGTATAAATACGAAGATTATATATTGAAAATTTTAAATATTTATGTATACTTAAAAAAATTGTAAAACATACAAAAAATATAAACAAATAACTAAATAAATAATAGCCCGTGTATAAATAAATACTGGCATGGTACCCGCGTAATGCGGCGCTGGTGAATAGTTTTTATTTTGTAACATTTTGCTTTTTAAAATATAATGATATTTTATTCGTGTGATTCAGTGTCACAAAAAGTTTCTTTCACCCACATGTCTTTTTTTTTTAATTTCTTTACTTTCATCAACTTTTTATTAATTTTAAATTTAATTTCTAAAAGACATTGAAATAAGAAAAATATTTATATATATAATGAAATAAGAAGATAAATGTTAATATGATTTTAGAAATTGTGTTGATATAAGTGAATAATTGTGTTTGTGTGAGAGTATAATAAATAAAAAGTTTAATTAAATTAAGAGAGAGAAAGTTGAATGGTTAAAATTGGGTGAATATATTGTTATGATTGAATTTTAAGAACTCAGAAAGTTAAAAAGAATAGAGCACGATAAATGATTTATCTATATATATATATAAAAGGCTTACCAATTTTCCAAAAATAGTCATTAAATCAAGTTCAATTAACCAATAGGAACTCTCAATTTCAAAATCAATCAATTATCAAAAACAATTTTGGCAAGATTCAATTCAATTTTAAATCAATTGTGAGGGGGCTTAATGAAAATTGTGAGGGAGATTTATGAAACATGGGAGAGAATTTTAAGAAACTATGAGGGGGTTTTATAAAAGTTGTATATTAATGTAATTAATTATGGGTTGTTTATAAATTATGTTTAGTAACTTGTGATATATTTTATTTAAAGAAAAATAAATTATATATTTACTACCGTCTCATTTTTATCTACGTTTCGATGTAAATTTTATTGTAAAATGACACTTTTTAAATCAAGTTCAATTAACCAATAGGAACTCTCAATTTCAAAATCAATCAATTCTCAAAAACAATTTTGGCAAGATTCAATCGATCCATTCAATTGTGAGGGGGCTTAATGAAAATTGTGAGGGGGATTTATGAAACATGAGAGTGAATTTTAAGAAACTATAAGGGGGTTTTATAAAAGTTGTATATTAATGTAATTAATTATGGGTTGTTTATAAATTATATTTACTAACTTGTGATATATTTTATTTAAAGAAAAATAAATTATATATTTACGACCGTCTCATTTTTATCTACGTTTCGGTGTAAATTTTATTGTAAAATGACACTTTTTTAAAATTAGTATATTCTTAACTTTTTGTTATCCATTAATAGTAGTGAGTAGGTAATTTTTTGTTTACCTAAGTGAGTTTTTTTGAGATTATGTTGATGAGTTGAACAGTCACTTGGATATGAGGGGGTTTTATAAAAGTTGTATATTAATGTAATTAATTATGGGTTGTTTATAAATTATGTTTAGTAACTTGTGATATATTTTATTTAAAGAAAAATAAATTATATATTTACGACCGTCTCATTTTTATCTACGTTTCGGTGTAAATTTTATTGTAAAATGACACTTTTTAAATCAAGTTCAATTAACCAATAGGAACTCTCAATTTCAAAATCAATCAATTCTCAAAAACAATTTTGGCAAGATTCAATCGATCAATTCAATTTTAAATCAATTGTGAGGGGGCTTAATGAAAATTGTGAGGGGGATTTATGAAACATGGGAGTGAATTTTAAGAAACTATGAGGGGGTTTTATAAAAGTTGTATATTAATGTAATTAATTATGGGTTGTTTATAAATTATGTTTAGTAACTTGTGATATATTTTATTTAAAGAAAAATAAATTATATATTTACGACCGTCTCATTTTTATCTACGTTTCGGTGTAAATTTTATTGTAAAATGACACTTTTTTAAAATTAGTATATTCTTAACTTTTTGTTATCCATTAATAGTAGTGAGTAGGTAATTTTTTGTTTACCTAAGTGAGTTTTTTTGAGATTATGTTGATGAGTTGAACAGTCACTTGGATATGTTATTCAAAGTGTTTAGTTATTAATTTTAAAGCATTTTCAATTTTACTAGAAAGATGTATGAAACCTTATATTACATATGGTTTAAAAATCAAATGTATCATTAGAAGATGATATATTATATATGTTTAAAAATCTAAATTTAGAGATATAAAGATAGTTGTTCTTGATGATCCTGAAATTATATTAACAGTGTAGGTAGTTAACCAAATTTAATATTAAAATAGAAATATTAATTTTTTATACACAAAACAAGAAACAATTCTTTATTTTCTAATAATTAACACGTGAGTTATTTTTTTTCTTTCATTTGCAAGGTGTACAAAAATTCAGCTTTAGAAGTGAAAATACAATGGAGCCCGTTTTAGAGGTAAGACATGTGGTCACTAGGTAGCGGATTTAAGCATGTAGATGAACCTCTTTATCAACTAACTTGATTCATTAAATTATCAAACAATTCTATATTAGATTATGTTGTATTTCAGGTTTACTCATGTAATGCTCATGTGTACAAATTTGTATGTGTAGTTTATTTCTCTTAAACATGTGCACTTAAATCATCATTTATTTAATAGTTATGTGAATCTGGATTTCCATTTTCTCTATATATGAAAAACTTTTAGTTGTTCTTTATATTTGATAGTCTATACTAACTATCATTTTATTAATTTTTAATGACTATCATTTTATTCTTTCTTAATAATGAGGTTGATCAAGTAAAATGATTGTTTATTAAAATATTGTTGCTTTTGCTTGATTTAAGAATTTGTGTCTTGAGTATATTCGCTTCTTTTTCTTATTTCTAGATTGTCTATTGACTGATCCGTGCGATGTTATAATTTGAGCATGCTTAAGCTTCTTATGTGTTTTGTTGTTTTATATATATTTTAAACAATTTGTATGTCTACCTTTTATTTTTTTTATGTATTAGTCTTTAATAGTTTGGTTGTTATCTACATACTTAAAACGTGTTTTATATTCAATTATGTTATTTTTCGAGTTAGTTGTGTATAAATTACTTCAAAAAAAAAATTTGGTTTCTTATGTATGTATTTGGAATTTTTTGTATATGTACGGTAATTAAGTTTTTTTTATTTTTTTATAATGCATTTTAAGTTTACTTCTCTAATAGACTAATACGCATGAATGCAATAGTCTATAAACCATCAAAGTGTTTAACAAAGAGATCTGGTAGCATCCTCTTTTATGATGGTGAAAAATTATATGAGGCGGTTTTCAGTTCAGAATATTATCTGATTGACTTCAACATATGAATTTACTGAAAATGGCATTAGTTAATACATGTTATTTCTAATTAGATTATTGTTGTTTTGGGTTAAGTAAATTATATTTTGATTTTTAACTTCTATATATCTTTTAGAGAGTTAAAATTTTGATTTGTGACAACAGTGGTAATGTAATGTTACTAACAAAATAACAAATTTAGTCTACAAAGAAGTGCTTCAAAAAATATAGTCATTTTATTGTTAAAAATTCTAACATATGTAGTTTTGGTGAAATTTCATTTATTGTATTATTTTTATTTAAAATATTTAATATCTCAAATACACTTTCAAAATACCCGTACGTGTACGGGTCAATAAACTAGTATAGTAGTATAGATATCGACAACAAATAACCTGTATATAGACAGTATCACAAATAAAATAACAAATCACGATAGAAAATAAAAATAAAAAATAAAACATGTACTTGAGGTGATATGTTATGATGTCTTTTTCAGAATAATTCTAAATAAAATAGTATCACAAATTAGATAAGGAAAATTCAATGTATTAATTTACTCAAATTTGTCTATATGTTGACATAAATAATCACAAAAATGTGTCATTTAATTAAATGATTTGAATATAATTTTTTGTTAAAATATTTTAGTTTTAATTAATTAAATCAGCTAAAAATACAAATCTTAAACAATATGCAAGGCTTAAGGCTTAAATTAGCTAATATAATTGTTGGAATTGGTAGCTCGGAACGTTAAAGACGCATAACGGAGCATTGTAAGACAATATGAAGACACACAAAGTTTAAAGTTTAGATATCGTACATTATAACCTTTTATTTTATTTGTATTTTTTAAACTATATCTTTTATATTTTAAATTTTTATTTGATGTGTTTTAAATATACATGGTTTCCAAAAAAATAGGATGATGACATCATAATCCTATTATTTTAATATAGATTAAAAATTATTTAATATAATATACGAAAGGCTTATAATTTTTGGGTTAACACGAAATTCTGACTCGATTTTGGCAAAAAAAAATGTGATACGAGATCGAAACGGCCCAAAAGTGGGTTAACAGGAAATAAATAGGTCGGGTAAGGGTCAATCCAACCATCAAAAAATGACCCATTTAAGTTTGAAATTTAAATTTTGAAAAAAGATTATGAATTTAAATAAGAGAATTAGGTCAATAAGACCCGTAAAAAAAGTACAAAACACTTGAATGCTAAAACTTAAAATTAACAATAAAAGGTTTACAGTTAAAAACAATAGTACATTATTTTGGTATTTGTTATTTTGATTATATGATTTTGTACTATGAAAATTGATTACTTGATAGGTGGTTAATAGTATTTTGAATTTTATTTAATGATGAATTATTTGGTTGTTTAATGACATTATTTAGGCAGTGTTTTGGTATGTGTGATTAAAAAAACATGTTTGTTTATCACAAAGAAATGAAATGACTCATTACACAAGTAATGTGATTCCTTCAATTTCATTTTATAGGAGAGGGGTGTTTTTTTCTCATTCCATCATGGAATGAAATTAACTTTTTAATTAATCTAATTCTTTAAAGTTTCTTTTACTAATATTAATAAATTTTTTCCAGATATTTATAAAACTTATTAAAAAAGATATTTTTTATAATGTTCTTAACTAAGTTTTTAATTTTTTTTATGATTAATCTTTCTATATAATAAGTTACTGATTTACATACTTTTATTAAACTATTTACTAGTTAAAAGTAAAATACATTTAGAAATGTGTATAAAATATGAAAATTTGATAAACAAAGTAGTGTGTTCAATAAAAACATATAAATAAAAAATATTCTATCTTTTTTTAAAATGTCGTATGTAAAGATCATTTTAATAAAAAATTATCATTTTTAAAATGCCGTATTAATGATAATCTCGTAGTTTTGATATTTATCAATATATTTAAGACGTGTAATAATTAAAATAAATTTTTTATATGAAATTACTTAATTTAAGTTATGTCTAATTTTTTTAATACAGGGCATTTTGGTCATTGTTTAATTATTTTATTACATTCCAGTGTTTATTCTTCTTTATTAAACATACTACATTAATGATTCATTCCATTCTGAAAAAGCAATCAAACATGAGAATGTAATAGTAATGAACTATCTCATTTCTTTGATCATTCCATTCATTTGTCTATTCAATTCCTTTGTCATTTCTTTTCGTCCAACTAAACATACCTTTATTGGTATGTGGCAGAAAGTGATACATCATATTTTTTATTTATTCATTTATATAAGTTCAATAAAAAAGTAAAATCAAAATTCGAATCAAACCAAAACAAATACCAAATTTAAAGTTTCGAATACAATATAAACGAATATTGAATATTAAAGTCCGAATATAAACAAAAATCATTTTTGTAATTCTTACCAAAAGTTGGAAAATAAATAAGGAATTTGAAAATTTGATAAAGATAATCGTAGTCGCAACGGAAAACCTTATTCGACAATCATACTCGAAAACGAAAAAAATCTTGTCAATCCCATTTGGCTTAAATGGGTCGACAAAAAGATTGATACGAACCCAACATGAAGAACATAACACTACCTGATCTGTCATGAAAATAAATAACTCAAAATCGGATTAACATAAAATGATCCGAACCTAAAGAATTAACAATCTTACTTATAATACAAAAATATGATGTTTGGATTGTGTAAACTTTTTTTCAAAAGAAAAGAGAATAATATATAAAATCAAGGAGAAACTAAAGAGGTTATGATTGTCTTTTAAAGGTAAAGAAGAAAATAAAGAAGTTATGATTGTGTAGTATTTTTTTTTCTCAAACATAATAACTTTTTGAAATTATATATATATATATATATATATATATATATATATATATATATATATAGGGTGAAGTTATATATATAATCTCCCTTAAACATAGAGCCTAAAGAACCATCCTGATAATGACATGTGCCACTTTGATTAAGGGCAAAATTGGAAAATAACAAAAAAAAGAGAAAAAATCAACTTTATAAATTAAAAAAAACTCAACTTTAAATTATCATAACTTATTCGTTTTTAAGAATTTTTGCAAAAAAAAAAATATCGTTAGATTCAGTTTTTCGACCTCTTTCAAACAAGACCAGGCTTGATATATTTCTGAAACTTTATTTTTTTGAGATGTAAAGTTTGCATTTTGAGCTGGGTTCATTCTAAATTCAAAATGCAAAACCCGAAAAACGCAAAATATAAACATGCAGATCATCTAGATGCTTCCAAAATGCAAAAAATTATGAAAATGCAAAATGCAAATCTAACATGATTCAATGAAAATGCAGTCTAAAATGCAAAATTACACATTTAAACCCAAAATGCAAAATCCGTAGAAAACACTACATACTGCCCAAAATGCAAACAAAAAGTTCATGTTCAAAAAAAATTTAGAAAAATATGGGAAGAGTGATCTTGTTTAAAAGAGGATTAAAAAACTAAAATATTTGTATAATTTTTTTTGTTTAAATTCACAAAACTTAAAAAGTTATGACAATTTAAAGTTTTTGAAGTTTTTTTTAAAAAAAAAATCTTGGGTTGTTGGAGGGGGGATTTTCCATGTTTGCCCTTTTCTTCCTATATGAATACATCATAATTACAGTTTTGCCATCGTTAAATCCCATCCATTAATTTTGATGATCCAATGGTCCATATTGATTCTTTACGTTCTTTGTTTAACACATGGTTCTTTATTTATCCAATATATATATATATATATATATATATATATATATATATATATATATATATATATATAGGGTAGGGATATTGTAAAAAGAGAATTAAGGTATAAAGAGTAAGGAGAAATCTCAGCTATTTATTTTCCAATAACCGCTCCTATAAAATTGGTTTTTTTCCTTTTTATATTATTAAAAAAATGCATTTAGGGGTATAATCGTCTAATAAAGTTTTAAAATTTCAGCATTGTTTTTAATTTATTAATGTTCTGCTGAAAAATTTCCAGAATTTAATTGATGCACATTATTCTTCACCGGATGCACAAATAAAATTTAAAAAATTCAACTAAAAAAACATCAAGATTATTTGATGCACACCATGAATCATTAGTAATAAATTGATACCCATAAAAAATCATCAATAATAAACTTCAAGATTATCACACCAGATCTCAAGATTCAAACTAAAACTGATTCATAAACTTCAACCAAATCTGATGCATCAAAAAAATAACCAGATAACAATTTGATGCCCCATTTTATAAAAAACAACAATTGATGAACAACTGTAACAGAATCTCGAACGATGACGACGGTGCATCCGGTGCATCCGGGGTCAGCGAACGATGACGACTGTGCATCCGGTGCGGACGAAAGGCAGCAGGCGGCGGATGATGGAATACTGCGGCGATTGGTGGTTGTCGCAACCTAAATCCGAACTGTCCTGTGCGGCGGTGGTCACAACCGAAAATCGAAAATCGAACGGCCCTGGAAATCAGAAATCGGAAATCGAACAGCGGTATAAAACATCTTTCAAATATATCACATTTTGTTATTGTGGGAGCGGTTACCTGAAGCATATCAGGCACGTTTTATATATTTATCTAGATGTGATATTATAGATGGTTCTTCCTTTATTTTAAGATGCTGATTGTTGCATAACAACTTTTTGTTATATACAACAATTAAAACCTTTTTGCTTATAACAACTCACTAACAAATAATCTCATCCACTAATAACATGGATATAATGGTCCAAACGATAAATATTTGTTATATATGATAGAAAGTTGTTATGTACAAATCATTACCTTTTGTTTTAATTTTTCATGGCTTCTCAACGGATATTTTACTTTCTCTAGTTCTCACAGTAATATGTTACGGCTAGGTCCTACTGCTTATGAAAACACGAGACATGTACACAATTAGATATTTCGATGTTACTGGATGAACACTTCAGGGGTATTGAATGCATTTGTGGTAAAGGTTCATGTATCATCTTCTAGCACAATGTTGTGCTAGTGGAACTCTTTTGAATACTTTATTTTAGGTACGTTGATAAAAATTGATTAAAGGTATGCTTGGCATAACTAGCTGAAAGCTGGAGCTGCAGCTGAAGCTAGGGCTGGAGGTAGGGGTGTCAAATCGTGTCACCGTGTCGTGTTTTTGTCTGACACGACACGAATTGATTTTTCATGACACGAACACGACACGACACGATGTCGTGTTTTTTTTCCTAACACGAACACGACCCAATTAAAAAAACGACAAATACGACTTACACGAAAACACGACAAAAGAAGGGTATCAAGAACCACAACAAATGAGATATATGGACAATGAGATATTATATATAATTATATAATTATATTTGTATATATATCGTGTAGATATCGTTTTATTGTCGTGTTATATTCGTATCCATATCGGGTTATTGTCGTGTTAATTTCGTGGTAAAATTTTAACACGAACACGACACGACACGACGTCGTGTTTTTTATAATTAACGCGAACACGACACGAACACGAATTCGAATTTAGATTTCGTCCCAATTTCGTTTCGTGTCGTTTATTTTTGTCGTGCCGTGTCTGTTTTTGACAGCCTTAGCTGGAGGCTTTAGGAGCTGAAGTTATAACTTTTATTAAGGGTATGTTCGGTATGAAGTTTTTTTAAGCTTATTGAAGCTGAAAGCTGGAGCTTTATTTTTATGAAAGTGTTCGGCAATATAGTTGTAGCTTAAAAATGTAAAAAGACATTAAAATACACAAATAAAACATTTAAATAAGAAACAAAATTAATCAAGGGTAATTTATGTAATTTAGATTTTAAAAACTTTCAGCAGATATTAAAAGCTACTCGAATTAGCATTTCATTTTAGAGCTTTTATTAACTTATTTTTTAAAAATATAAACTTAAGCTCCCCTAACTAAACAGAATTAATAAAGCTTATTTTTTAAAAACTATAAAAATCAGCTCTTAAAAACTTCGAGAAACTCCCCTCAACCATACCCTTCTTATTTCATGTGTTATGCATCATATTATAGCGTTAGCGATACCTCTTCAATTTCATTCTTGTTATAATAACTAGTTTAAATGTCCATGTAAACACATGGACAATTATATAATTATTATATTATATTCATTAATTTAAATATATATCAAAATATTTATCATATATCACACGGGTAGTTATATTAGAAACAATGAAAAGTAAATATCCTCAATTACTTTTATATGTGAACTAATTTTAATATAATTCTTTTAGTTTTCGAAAAGGACTTTATCATGTTTTTCTTTTATCAATATTAAGAAATACTGATAATCAAAATATTAATTATACCCGTGTATATCTATTTGTAACATAATATTTATTGATTGTTTAAGTTAATATTTACAAATTCCCCGTGTTTTGACTTATATCCATGTATATCTGTTTGTAACAAAAAATTTATTGATTTTATAATTGTTTATTCACAGACTTTTCTTAATATTTAGATAACTTTTTTATATTTATCATTGATCTAATTAAGAATTATATTTATTCAATTCACATTAGTTTGACTTTAAAAAGTCAAAATTAAAATTTTAAAATTGAAGAAATTAATGACTAAGATTAATCTTTTATTAAATGAAGAGTCCAGATCATCTAATAATTTTTTTAAAATTAGTCTCTTATATATTAGATTAGATTATGTAGTTTTTTAATATTAGTATAAAGTTGATTTAATTTATTGTTTATTAATTTAAGAAAAAATAAAAAATAGGCCAATTTATTTAATTTAAATACTAACATTTAGCAAGGTTAAATTTACAGTGGATGAACAGTTGTTTTATGTTATATTCGAATATTTGCTGGAAGAATTATGTAGTAGCTGATTTGGTCCAGCGGATGAGCGCATTCAAGAAAATCCAGAGGAACGTTGTTCGACTCTATGCCATCCTTTTTCTTTTTTGTGGATGAACAGTTGTTTTATGTTATATTCAAATATTTGCTGGAAGGCCCGTACCACTGAGCGCAGTTCAAGAAAATCAGTTGTTTTATGTAGTAGCTGATTTGGTCCAGCGGATGAGCGCAGTTCAAGAAAATCCAGAGGAACGTTGTTCGACTCTATGCCATCCTTTTTCTTTTTGTTTTACTTTTTAAAAATCCATCCCTCCTGTTATTTATTTCAACACGCAAGGCCCGTACCACTGATTTCCACCTCATTTAGATTGCGTACAAGCTTCTCCAAAATCATCATCATCATGTCCTTTATGATCAGCTGAATGATACATGTTTGGGTTTGTCCCTTTTTTTTTTTAAACCCTAAAACTTTAATGGCTTTTCTATTTTCTCAGCCATTGCTGAGCAACAACAGAGGTAAAGTTTATTCCTTTTCATTTTCGTTTGCGTTGGCCACATGTGGGTTTTCGATTTTGCTCTTGGTACGTTTCTCTATTGACTTATAATTGTTGACTATTGCTGGAGGTACAAATGCTAAAGATACAATCAAAGTTTTTTGCGATCGTTAATCAAGTCCCTACGATTTAGCAGCGATATCAGGGTTTGCTACTACTCCTTATCCCTGTTGCATGTATCTTAAATTTCACCGGCCGACTGTTTGTTGAAATGCTTAGTGTTTGATTTTTCTATCTTTGTATGCTTATTTAGAGGCTACGACATGGTGTTGTATTTGTGTGTGTCGATATGTTGTGTGTTTTAGATATGTGTCTAATCAGGTAATTAAGATAGTAAATAGATGTTAGAGTTAATTACACCGTTGGTCCCTGTGGTTTATAAAATGTCACATGGTCAGTCCCTAAACTTCAAAAATTACGTCTATAATCCTCATGGTTGTCATTTTGTCCCATGGGTGGTCCAAAACTAACTGAGTCGTTTAAATCAAACGTTAACTTCTATTTTTGAAGGGGTATTATTGTCTTTTTACCCTCTAAATAATTAAAATTATTAAAATAAAAATACAAGTGGGTCCCACCCTCCCCCTCTATCTTCCTCTCTCTCTCTCTCTCCCCATCTGCGATGAACCCCTCCTCTACACCGCCTCCTCCTTTCATCTCCACCGCCTCCTCCTTTCATCTCCATTCTCGCCGGAAACCACCATCCTTTAAACAAAAAAATGAGCACATACACACACACAAACACACTTTCAGATCTAAAGAAAAAGATGAAGAACGGGTCTCTCCTTCACCGTCGCCGCCTCCTCCCCTTCACCGCCGCCGCCTCCCCTACAAGAGAGTTGTGTTCGACTTCAACCACCGTCGCCGGAGAACGAACCAAGCTCGAACAAACTTATGTGGGTTTCTCTGAAGATGAGGGTTTCATATCTGTTTTAGGGTTTCTCTGAACGAACCAAGATGAACAAACAGATGCATGAAGATCGAAACCCTTGAAGATCTTCAAACCCAGCTTCGATCTTCACAAGGGGAGAGAGTTCATATCTGTTTTAGGGTTTTAGATCTTCAAACCCAACTTCGATCTTCATAAGGTGAGAGATTTTTCAGATCTGTTTTAGGGTTTCACATCTTCAAACCCAGCTTCGATCTTCACAAGGCAAACCCAACTTCAATCTTCACAATTTTAGGGTTTTAGATCTGTTTCAGATCTGTTATCAGATCTTGGTGTTCATGGCGGAGGAGGTGGTACGGTGGCAGTGAGAGAAAGAGATGAGAGTGAGAGAGGAGAGAGATGAGACGAAGAGAGAGACGAAGAGAGATTGGGTGTTCATGGTGGTGGTGGTGACCTACGATGGTGGACAGAGTTGCAGGCGGTGCGGTGGTGGCCGGAGGTAGAGAATGCTTGGTCTTTCTCAAAAGTGAAAGGGAGTGAGAGAGAGATGACAGAGAGAGTTGTGTGGTTTAAATTAAAATGATTTAAAAATTAAAAATAGGGTAAAATGACATTTTTACCCCTGCAAATAACAGAGTTAACGTCCATTTTCACGGCTCAGTTAGTTTTGGACCACCCATGGGACAAAATGACAACCATGGGGATTATAGACGTAATTTTTGAAATTCAGGGACTGGCCATGAGACATTTGGTAAACCACAGGGACCAACGGTGTAATTAACTCTAGATGTTAACAGAGTTCGTAAATGGATATCTAGGCCCAAAAGATCCAAAAAATATCACGTTTTGAGCTTCTGATGAGTGTGCTTTTTCCTTCTATTTTTAATTTAAAGTTGTCACAGATCATTATCTCCATGTTACTAAAATCAGTATAGTATTGGTAGCTATGTTCTTCTTCGCTTCTTGAAATTGGGTTTTGTTATACAATATTGGGGAGATACTAGCTATTTAGATCAGGATTGTATCGGTTAATAAATTAGAACCCAAATCCAGTTAAACTTTTTTTTTTTTGTATAATTTCTTGGCTTCTTACTTGCATATTGAACACGTAAGTTCCATTTATTCATTATTGCGAAATCGTGTATTTCTAGCTTTTAATGTGAATTAGATTGTCAATTAACCACGTATTCCAAGGCTTTAATAGTCATCACGAACTGCATTTCACTATAAATTACTTGCTCCATTAATTGACTTGAGATTTTTAGATCATGAAATGTGAGAAAATAATGTCCTAAAAGAGTTGCACTATAGTCCGGTACCTTGACTTTCTTGGTAAACAACTACGATATTAGACAAAAATTCACACTTGCAAGTTCTCTTCAAAAGAAGACTCTTAAGAGACAGAAGAGGATGATGGTTTAACAAGCACTGGTAATCAGATCTAAATCAACTGTAAACAATGGGAAGAACCTGCTTTAAACTACAATGCATGACGGATTTCATCTAATTTGTTAAAAGAAGTTTATATAACTCTTCCTCTTCATTGCTATCCAACCAACTCGCCCGTAAGTCTACTTCTTCTTCATGAATCTTCAAATACAAAGTAACATGTTACTACGTCAATGTATCTCCTACGTATAACATTTCCTCTATTTGGTATTGTTCCTTATTACGCGTTGATTTTTTAATCTGGATAAAAAAAAATATTTTTTGAGTTTCTATGAGGTGGAATTTAATGAAGTTGCTAATGCATGATTGGTGGTTGGGTTGTCAAAAACTTAAAATTTTTGTTCACACAGGTGCTTGATTTGTTTGGGAGTTTAACTCAAGATATAACTCTCACAATTTTGGACCCATGGCTGTTAAGAGCTAAGAAACAGATTGGGAATTATGGTTTTTCTTATTCATTGTGCAAACAAAAATGATATATCCTCCTACTTCATCCTCCTACTCACCACAAGATGACATGTGGAGTTCACTAATTCTCTTTCTTTATCACATCCATTGATTTTGACACTTGTTTTGATCTTGTGAGTATGAGGATAAGTAGGAGGATAAAGTAGGAGGATATATCATTTCTCATGTGCAAATAAATTGAGATTCACTTCCTTTACCATAATCTTAAGCATCATTAAGAATACTAGAGGCCAGTCAAATTCCACTTTCGTCATTTTTAAGAAAAATAAAGTTCCTTGCACGTTGCGGGCACCCACACCTTGTTTCATATCAACCACTTGGCATCAAAAATCAAAAGCTAAACCTAATGATCAACAATGGCAACTAAGGAATCAAAGATGAAGAATGTCGTTACTAACTCTGATGGAAATCGCATCAGTGAACAAGACGATGAAAAAGAAACAAGAATCAAGAATCAGGCAGTCGCTGGTTCTTCCGATGATAGTCGTGTCACCAAATCAGGAATCGGTTTAGACATAATTTCCATGTTTAAACTCAACCTTGGTCCCAAGAAGAAACTTCTTGTGCTTCCTCTCGCCGGAATCCTCGTCCACCGAGCACATCTCAGCAGGCCGACCACCATCCCCATAAACCGCCGCCCTGATTTCTCTTACGGAAACTTTATGGGTAAGTCAAATCCAAAATATTACTATCCATTATTTTCAAATATATATGGATTATTAATTAATTAATAGTTAATAATAAATTTACAGTTTTCAAGAGGCCTTTCTGCGAAGAGTTCTTGAAGTTTTGCTTTGAAAGATTTGAAGTTGGACTCTGGTCTTCTGCAAATGAGTTAGTCTTGTTATTTTGATGTTATTATATTCATTTTTATTTATTATTAAAAAATATATTTACTGAACTTCATGTATATATGTTTATTATATCGATCGATCGATCGATCAGGCGTAACCTGCACGGCGTGTTGATCAATGTTATGGGCGTGCTCAAGAACAAGTTATTGTTCACTTGGGTGAGTGAGTATTGATAATCATTGACTGTTTGATGATATGAAGTATGTAAAATGTTTATTTTTACACTTGTTTTAGGATCAAAAACAATGCATTGATACTGGCTTCAAGTGCTTGGAGAACAAAGACAAGCCTTTGTTCTTGAAAGTTCTTGATCATTTATGGCAGAATAAATACTCGAATCTTCCATGGCGTGATGGAGAGTATTCTGCGTCTAACACTTTGTTGATCACTGATCCTGCCAAAGCTCTCCTAAATCCTGTATCATTTTCTACTTTCTTTTTTATGCTTACAAGACTAGTTATATACGCTGATTATTGGTATATATTATAGATTTATAGGTGGTACTTTAAAGTCTTTTTCATCAGTTTTTGTTAATTAGTTTGCTAAATTTGATCGCAAAAAACATACTACTACAGTAATAATCAGAGTTATATACACATGTGCATCCACCCCATTCAAAAGGAAATGGGTCGAAATTAACCTATCTTATAATGTATTTTTGGATGTATTTAGTTCAAATCATATGATTGACACTGTTTTGTTGCAGCCAAACACTGGTATTTTTCCTGTGAGGTATGATCATGAAAACAAGGAAGATGATTTTCTAGGTGAATATACAGATTGATTGGCATGTTTATTTTACTTTTAATTTTCTTATTTCTTTATTATATCATTGGTCTGAAAAACTATGTTATCAGCTCCAAATGGCGAGTTACGGGTGTTCTTGGAGGGGCTTGCAGAAGCCAGAGATGTTCAAACTTATGTGAAAGATCACCCGATCGGGCAACCTGCTATAATACCTACTCATCCTGATTGGGACTATTATTCCAAGATTATTAGTTCTTTTGGCAAGAAAGAAACCAGTGATCACAAGAAACGATCTGATCCATCCAGATCAAGAGGGCGACGGGTATTTCATTTATAATTAGTTCACAAAAAAAAAGCTCTCTTTTTTGATGTGGCTATATGATTGAGACATGGGTTAATTGATACTGCAATATGAAGGAAGCTTTTGTTTTTAACTTCTGTTGCATTAATGAAAAAGAAGCTAGTTTATGTTTCTGTTTAGCTTTTGACATGTTATCAGAGACAAATACTCGCGTACCATTGTTATCGATCGACGAGCCAAAGACTTGTTAGGCTATCAGCATCCATCACACCCTTCACACAGTCACATCAGCTTCACATCATTCCCCCACCATTTCCTCATCCCATCACACAAACCCCACATCCATCACATTCTTCAAATCACAAAAAAAAAAAAACAAACCTCTCTCACACCTCCCGCTCACATACGCGACCACCATCACTAGCGTGACCGTGAGGGAGCCATCGCGCAGACCAGTGATGGTCCTCACTTCCGTGAGCGACTCTCACCCATCCCATCTCGCGATGGATGCGGGTGGTCTTAGTAATGATAAAAGGCGAAGGTTTTAAGTGATCGTATTCTGTATTCATGAAGGGAACAAATAAGGTAACTTATGAATATAAAAATTAAAGTACGAATCAAAGATAATAATGGTAGACAACCACTTCGAGTTTCAACATAAAATGAGAACCAAATATCTTGATTGTCAAATGAACAAACACCAACTATGTAAAGTCAAGTTAATAAACCATCACTTCTATCACTTGACCTTATAATAAAAGTGTAGAACAAAATAGTTCGTTTTGACTTTTTGTGACAACAATCGGACAGTTAATATCGGATTTCGTCATTCTAGTAATAATTTTGATTCTTAAATAAACCAGAGAGAGATAAAGTGCGGTTGATATCTTTCTTGTTATGAACTATCATGGTATTTTGTGAAAATGTAAGTTTTGTTTGATTAAGTTATATTTTTTTTTAAAGATTTGAAGAAAAACGACGACTTCTTTAGAGACATGCATAGCCACTTGTAGATTCAGTGATATTTTTAGGGACTTTGGTAGTGGCATGTTAAAAGATGCGACTTATGTAGTGGCACGAGTACCAAAGTCGCTACCCCTGTGGTTGGATTTCTCTTGAAGACAAACATAGTGATGACACTAGCGACAAGCGACGAATTCTGGTGACATTAGAGAATGAGGGACAATATATAGAAAGTCGCAACAAGTGCCTCTACTTTAAAGACACGATGTGAGATGTCACTAAGATCAGCGACTTGTTAACGACACACCATCTTGTGTTGCAAAAAGTATCGCTAGCTTTTAAGTATTGCTAGAGTTAGTTGTAATTTTTGTTCTTGTGGTTTAGCGAGTTTCACGGTCTTATTTCCTAAATTTTAATTTTTACAGTATTGGTCCCTAAATGACTAAATATCTAACGAATTTGATCGCTATCCGAACTTGAATGACTAAACTACCCATGTCTTCATTTTTATTTACCTTTACATTTTTAATTAATTTCTAAATTAATTTTAAAATAGAATAATAAAAGATAAAATACAAACAGAATTCTCCCTTCTCTATTTAAATGTCAATCTTATTTCACATCTCTCTTATTTCACATCTCTCTTCCTCTTTGATAGAAAACCATCACTACCTTTAGCAGTGGCGAATCTAGAACATAAAACCACGTGGTTCCTTAATTAAATTAAGCCAATAAAAATAAAAGTGACAACTATATTGTGTCGGGTCGGGTCATTAAAATTAAAAATTAAACACATACCCAATAATGATATTCAAGTTTTTACAATTTTACTCGGCGAGGTCGTATACCTTGAAACACTTGCATGATCGTATTATTACTAATACTTTCTAAAATAACTTTTTCGATATATGACACTAGATAATCACTCAAAAATCCATCACCCATTTTGTTGCGTGTACTTGTCTTTATCAACTTCATTGCTGAAAATGCACGTTCCACACTTGATGTTGCAACGGGCAAGAGTAATGCAAGTTTCAAGAGAAGATAAGCCTTCGGAAAGATTATATGCTTTTTTGTTTCAACCATCTCTTTTGCAAGGTCTCCAATGCCCTTCAATTGTTTGAATCGTTCATCTTCTCGCACATCCTTAATATAATTTTGAAGTTCCACTTCAAGAACGCGAAGATCATATTCTGTTGGAAACTCTTCGGGATAAAATGTTGCCATCTTCATTAATTTGTCCAAGTCAAATGCTTTAAAAGATTCACTCGGGCACAAACAAGCAATGCAAAGAAGTAAAGATGTGTTGACTTCATTAAAGCGATGGTTAAGCTCTTGAAGTTGCATATCAATCACAGCATAAAATACATCAACTTGATAGTGGTGCAAGTTGCTAACCTGTAAAGAAAATGAATCTTTTATATACTTATCACAAAATTCATAAATAAAACAACTTCATAAAAGCACAAGGTACTAACATGTGATCCTCTTTGACGACTTATTCCATTATAATATGCATCTTTCATATCCAAGATTTGAGCGTCGTTTTTATCACAAAACAAAGTAACATTCTGTAAAAGTGGTTGCCATCCTACATCCCTAATTTCTTGAAGTCTTTTTTTAGAGCTACTTACTTGATTCATGGCATTTACGATATCTTGGTCTTTTCTTTGTAACGTTGTATTCAAATGATCTGTGACTCCCAAGATATCAACCATCAAGTGTAGACAAAACACAAAATCAAATGATTTTAAAGATTTCAAGATTCGAAGTGCTTCGGATCTTCGATCGCTGTCACTATTATCATCACCAAGGTCTTCAAGTACCTCACAAATTGAAGAATATATGGTTTGGATATTTAACAAAGATGCAAGTATGCTCTTCTAATTTCATCTCGTTGATTTACATGATAAAATTCAATACTTGGTCGTTCTGCGGGATCAACAGGTAGTGAATTTATATCATCTTTCATATACTTAGGTTGCTCGTTATCTTTCCCTATTGTTGTGTCCACTTCTTTTGTTGTTCTTGAATCATTTCCACAAGAACTAGATTCTCCTTTTTTTGGAAAATACTTGAACAACGACATCCTACGAGAACTCTGAAACAAATAACAATATTTAAAACTTTAATATAAAATATTACATTCCAACTTTCCAATGTTAATACAAATATATATAGACATAATACTGTAAAAAAAATCAACGAGATGCATCCTATTAATTTATTGGTTCTAATATAATATTATACATGATGCATCCTATTAATTTATTGGTTCTAATATAATATTACTTAATTAGTTTTACACAATAGACAATAGTACACATCTACACTACACACTACAATTTATCAATTGTCAAGTCTTCTTTTGGCTTTTGTTTAAAGCAAGAAACAAAGAAAAATCGGTGGCAGGGCAGACTTCTTTAAACATTGGTGGCAGGAGGCCATGTGATGTGTAGGCTTTTTCAAATCTCTTTTTATCCTTTGATATATACATACACAGAAAACACAAAACCTCAAAAATAAAACTCTTTTCTAGTTTTCTTTCAAGTTTCACCTATTAAACATCATCACTTTATCACCCAGCTCTCAATTCTTAAATACAAATAAGTCTTGAAGGTCTCACTCCAACTATCCATTAAATAGGGAAAGAAGTTTTAAGAAGATTTTAAACAAGAACAAACCTGTCAAGACTAGGAGCGTCGAGACTCGAGCGAATCTAGAAGATTGAAGAATCGTAGAGGAGCTTTCACGCAGCCATGGGAAATACGAAAGAGCAGTTCGCCAGGCGGAGATGAGGAGTCGACGAGTCGGAGATGAGGCAGAGTCACGTATCAAGTTTTTTTTTCCCCTTTTTTCTAAACTTTCTGTTTATTTCTAAGTTGAATGGATTATTGGGCTTTTTTTTAAGTTGAGTAATTTGATTAGGGGATAAAATTTGGGCCTTAAATATGTTAATATATTATATTTATTTTGTTCAATCCTATAAGGTAGTTCCTCTAAATTTTTTAAGGTAGGTCCAAAAAAATAATTCTATATAACTTCTAAAAAATTTTAAAAATTTAGGTAGATCCCGGGACCTACCTGGGCTCTACCTAAATTCGCCCTTGACCTTTAGCACACCATCGCTTACCTTTAGCACACCATCTCTTATCTCACATCGATTTCTGATTCTAATAAATTTACCTTTTCTTTTACACGATTTTATATTACTATGTATTATTTATAATTATTTTACCACACATGTTAATAGTCTTATATACTATAAACCATTTGTAATTTACATTAACCATCCTCGTGATACGAAGTATTAAACTAGTTAGACGCTAACTAAATTCTTCAACTATTTCACATCAAAACTTATTCAACCAGATATTTAATTGTTGCATGTAAACGGTGTTATTACTTAAACATAAGTAACTTGATTATCTAACTTAAAACAATTAAGGTATGAATCCAGTATAATAATTGTTGAAACCACTTTCGAGTTTCAACCTAAAGTGCATGAGAACCAAATATAACAACATAAAATTAAGTTTATAAACAATCACTTCAATCTTAATTTTTATATTAAAAATAAAAGCATAAATCCAAATAGTTCGTTTAGACCTTTTACGATAACAAAGGACTGAGATCGATTTATGCGATCCGTACAATAATTTTGCTTCTTAAAAAACTGTAAGTGTGATTAATATCATTCGTTATAAACTATATATTTTATAATAATATAAGTTTTGTTTGATTCATGATCAGTTATAGGTATCATGTAATTTTTAGCAAGTCAAATCAAGAAATAACCGAATTATATAAAATAAGACAAACTTCTAATAAACCTTAGTGATAAATACAATATGAGATGCCAATCCTAAGTGAGCATTCCAAGCATATATATACACACATATCACAACAATGTTAAACCGGCCCTATGATCATTGTCCAGTTGTAGGTCTGTTCCCAGCTTCTGCATATATAATCTACCTATGGCAATATTCTTTTAATTTCTTCGGATTGACCTAAGAACACACTTCTTCCTCAATAAATAATGGGTGATGCTATATATCCCCCTCCCTCTCACATACATATAAGTCAAATCATTGACTTACAAATTTCAATGTTACTTTTTCCCTCACATACATTACATCAAGGGGGTATATAGATATTAAGGAGGGAACATATAGAAACACCCTAAATAATGAGTAGTTCAAACTTAATGGACTCATTGTTTTGGCTGCATGTGTACGTAAGAACAGGCAAAACGCAATAAATTAAGAGGCCATATAATTAATAAGAAATTTTAATTTGAGGTATATATATAATAAACAATTTTTAAAAGAATTAAAAAAGACATCAACCAAAATGGAAAAGTTAAAAAATTAGGTTGCTAATTACCAAAAAAAATAGCAAAGAAAATTTGAATTTTCAAGTTATTATATAGAATTTAATTAAGGAGTAGTTGTTGAGTAATGAAGTTGTGAACATTAATTAATTATATTAATCTTGACAAATTGTATATATAATTTAAAAGGGGTTAAAGTTACTAAATAACATCCATTTTTTTAAAAGATTTTACGCGTGTAATATACTTTTTATCATCTAAACAAGTAACCTAATCGACCCGTTAAAGTAAGAATTGAATTTTCGATTAATATTTTGGCTCTAGTTGGGGTTTTTTCACCATCTGACCAAAATTCCTTCCTGGTTATGATGACGAGGTCTAATCTGTCTCCTGTCGATCGTCGTTGCCGGATATAAAAATAACAACAACACAACCACCAGCCCAAAACTGAGTCAATAACTGGTCGATATAAAAAGGGAACCGGTTCAATACGGTTTTAAAAAAGGTATAAAAACCCCATTATTATTTAACAGTTATCCCAATAAATTTACAAACAAAAATGATATATCTTCCTACTTTTTCCTCCTACTTCATCTTCCTACTCACCACAACATGACATGTGTACTTCACTAATTCTCTTTCTTGATCTTCTTCATTGATTTTGACACTTGTATTGATCATGTGAATAGAAGGATAAGTAGGAGAATAAAATAGAAAGGATATAACATCTCTAATTTACAAATCAACTAATTCAAGTAGTTAGATCAACCCGGTTTTTAAAACAGCTAAGCGTTACGTTGATTGTGAAGGCACTGAGAAGTTATATCTAATATAATAATAACACTTCCAACGGCGTCGTTTCAAAACATATCCCCAAGAGATCCGCAGAACAGATCAGTCCCTAGGATTCGCCGACTTGACGCGCATTTATTTCGAATCGTCTTCACTCACGTTTCTGTTGCGGCTCTTACAACCAAAAAGAAAATAACGCATCCCATCTGTCTGTTTATTGTTCTTATTCGTCGGTCAATGTTGCTCCGGAAACCTTTGCCTCTCTGCTTCTCAATTGTCGGTTAGTGTTCTTGCTTCATACCCAGATCATATGTTGCGTCATCCATTCAAATCTGTGATTTGTTGTGAAATTCCATGCGGTTGTTGTATACCGAAACGATCTTCTTATCGTTTAAATGGAATTTTAAATGAATTTGGAGTGAATTTTCATGATTCTGATTAGGGTTCTTTTTGTAGACCCTGACTATATGTTGCATTATCAAATCTGTGATTTTCTTTTAAATCTCAAGTGGGTGTTGTGAAAACACTCGATGGTTTGGGTTTTTATCGATTACCACGTTTATGCCACTGTAAAAGTAGAATCAAAAGTTTAAATTCGATTTTTCTCAAGTGTGTCTTTGTTCGTACCTAGGTTATATGTTGCATTATCGATTCGAAAAAACGTGATTTGCTATGGGATTTCATGTTTGTTTGTAAAAAGAAAAGATCTTTTACGTTTTATGATTTACGAACTTTAAGCCACTTCAAAAGCGGAATTAACATTTAAAATCGTTTTTTAATGAATTTTTCGGTCTCTGGGTAGCATGATTGGTTCAAATCTGTGATTTGTCCTAAATTTTGATAGTTTAGGATTTGAAATTATAGATAATTTTTTTTCCAGAGTGTTCTTGGTTCATACCCAGATCATATGTTGCATTAGAGGGTTTCAAATCTGTGATTTCTGTGAAATGTGCGTTTTGTTAAAAGAAAAGATCTTTTGCGTTTTTATTAATTTACCAAGTTTTTGCCCATTTAAAAGCCGACCAGGAAGTCGAAAATCTAGTTTTTCATGAGCGTTCTTGGTTGATGCCCAGATTATATGCTGTGTTATCAACTCAAATCTGCTGTTTGTGTGAAATTTCATGTGGGTGTTGGTAAAAAGAAATGATCTTTTTGCATCTTATCTATTTACCAAGTTTATAACTCTTTTAGATAACAATTACCACTTAAAAGCAGAAATTTAAAAAGGATATTTTCATTAGGTTTCTTGGTTTATACCCAGATTGTGAGATTTCATGTGGTTGACATAAAATATAATGAATTTGGACAGAATTTCTTGCTTCTGGTTAGGTTATTGTTTTAGACTATCAAATCTGTGATATGTGGTAAAATCTGTGATATGATGTTAAAATTTCAAATACGTTATAAATCAACTTTAGTGAGTTTCATGTGCAAGCTTCCGAATTGTTTGTGAATTTTTTCTTTATTTATTCCTCAAATAATATGCAGTATTATAAAGTCAAATCTGTGAATTGTTGTGAAATTTTATTATGTGTTGGGGAAAGATTCAAAGATATGATCTTTTCTTTGCTAACTATGGCATCTTATTGTTTCTTTAGAACCATTATTGTGAAAAATCTGGATAGACACAATGAAAGAGTCATCATGGTTTACTACTATTTGGAAGTCTTCACGCAAAACGCCAATCTTGGAGCCTGAAAAACCCGTCATTGGAATCATGTCTTTTGAAGTCTCGAGATTGATGACAAAAGTAGCTAATCTATGGCAGGTATTAAGCGATAAACAAATGTCAAGATTACAAGAAGAACTCACCAACTCACTTGGCACTCGAAAGCTTGTTTCAGATCGTCATGATCGTCTCATGGAGCTCGCGTTGGTCGAGATCATTGATAATATTAAATGTGTTGCACAAGGAGTGGCTAGGCTTGGGAGAAGATGCACTGACACGATTTATCATAATCTTGATCACGTTTTTGATAATCCTATGGAGGTTGATGCTAGTTGGAGTGGGTGGAGTTATAAGCTGAAGAAAATGGAGAAACGGGTTAAAAAGATGAGGAGATTTGCTGCGGTTACTTTACAACTGTGTGAAGAACTCGAAGTATTAGCTGAGCTTGAAAACAGTTTGAAAAGAATGCAAGATAATGATGCCGATCAAATGAAAATAAATGAGTTTGAGAAGAAAGTTATGTGGCAATGTGAAGAGGTTAACGGTCTGCGTGAAATGTCTGCTTGGGTACGGTCTTATGATTACATTGTTAGGTTACTTCTAAGATCACTTCTCACCATAGTGGAACGTGTGAGGGGCGTTTTTGGAATTTCATCCCAAGAGCGTTGTTTGGTTCGCAGTAATTCTGTTTCTGCCTTTTCAGTTTACCCCTCAAAGAGTTTAGTTCAGAGGTCGGTGTCGAATCTTGGAGATAAACAAAGAAAGAATCTTCAAAGACATCTCCCGCCTCGGGTTTTTTGTGGGACCCATACGCCTGTAAAACCGAGAAGTTTGGCTCAAATTGGACCTCTTAGAAGATGCATGACATCTGATCTTGACTCTCCCAAAGTCAACGGTACAAGTCAAACCTTCGATTCCAATAAAAGGTTGGTCAAAGGTCAAAATAGTCAAAAACCGACACTTGGTGATGCTGCTTTAGCTCTTCATTATGCAAATGTTATCGTGTTTATCGAGAGATTAGCTCTTTCACCTCACTTCATTAGTTCAGAAACACGTGAAGATCTATATCATATGCTAACCACAAGTATTAAGAATTCCCTTAGAGAAAGACTTCATCTTTCCTCTAATAACAACAATTCAACTGTCTACAGTCGTGAGATTGCATCTGAATGGAGTTCATCAATGAACAGAACACTCGAGTGGCTGGCACCGCTCGCTCATAACATGATAAAATGGCATTCTGAGAGGAATTTTGAGAAGCAAAATATGGGTTCGGGAGGAAATGTGCTTCTGGTCAACACGTTACATTATGCAGACCAGGTCAAGAGTGAAGATGCAATTACTGATGTTGTTTTGGGTCTTCATTACATTTCAAGATTTGGTAGAGAAATTAACGATAAAGCTTTCATGGAGTCTGCGGACGGAAGAGATTGTGGCGAATATCTGCTTCATAACCATAACTTAGCTTCTATTACCTTGTACGACTGAGGTATGACTTATTTTGACCAAGAATTCTGTCTTATTTACCTTGTTAACATGATATTCGGTCCAGATGCATAAATTTTATTGTAAATAACATTCCATGTTGGAAGATTTGGCTATTTTACATCAGTTATGTTCAAGTTTTGTAAATTTTTTATGCCACGTTGTTACTTGTATACATAAGTTTGCTAATGTTCTTCGGTTGGGTTGGATTTGTATGATAAACACGCTTGTTGTGCCCAAAAATCGTAAATCTGCCTTTTTTAGGCGGATTAGAATTGTTCATGTTTATTAGCAGTTTTTAGGTTGGAATAAGCTGTTATGAAAAGAAGTTTGAGTTTTGAAGGAGAATATATTTTGTGAATTCAAAGTTGCAACTTGCAAGTTCACCTTTACATGTGTTTAGAGTAGCTTGTTAAAAGTATGTCTACTTTTTTTATTTTGGTAAATTAGTTCTCGTTTGAACGTTTGTAAAAATGCTTAATATCTATCTTGTTTGGGGTACATCTCTTAACCAAGTTGGATTTACCATAAGATTCTCTTTTATAGACTCATAACACTTTTGATTCAGTATAAATTTAATAAAATATGGTATACAATTTATAGAACTCTAGTTGATTGATATAAGATATAAGATTTATTTAAACTTGTGGTCTTCTAGAAAATAAATGTCTCAAGTAATCAAGTGTGTTTAACATAAAATATCATATTGTTTTTTAAGATGTTAAATGATAGCCACCGAAAACGACCCAATTAAAACCATTTTTTTTAACAACTAAAGATACTCACCCACCTTATTCTGCACTATATGTTTACTATCGGGCCTTAAACCCATTTAAAATTGAGGAGCATCCTTTTCCTAAACTTTAATACGGCTAGTTCAAGGCTTGAAATAGGCAAATTTGAAGTTGACCAAACTAGACAAGACATGGTTACATGGTTGCACCATGCTTTGACCATCCCCCAACTAGATCACTTTTTGCTGAACTTATTGGTTTGTCCACTTTTATGGTGTTTGCATCAGTTATGACTTGTCAACTGAGATTTAAGGTATTCAAATGTGAATATTGTATGTTGTAATTATAATATATGGTCTTGATTCTTTGTTATCGTTGAAATTATAGGTGTATATTATGGATCCAAACAAATGTACCAATGCACCGACACTTGGGTACTTTTTTAGGAAAAACTTATACAAACTTACACAAGTGGTAACAATTATTTCACGTGTAAAATGATTTCATTTGAACTCTGTTGCTGATCTTATAATATTTAATAAGCATTAAAATGACTAAGATATAAATTATTTAAAGGGCAAACTATACATTATGTTAATATCATCTAATTTATATGACGTTGCACTTAAAAATTATTTAAATGAACAAATAATGAAATGATTGATTTACTTCTCATTTAAATATATTGTTAGAGCAATCAATGTCTTCCTGTATTCCTTGGCGGCAAAGCCGTTCATTGACAGTCGCCGGCACTCATGCCTTTGAGTGTTTTTAAGGAACGTTCAATGATCTCTTACGCAATTGTGAAAGCTGGGATTAAGAGATGAGAACCACCCCTTATCTCATAAGATTGAGTGATCCGGAAGGAACAAGCGAGCGACAACAAACGATCAGCATGCCTTTTCGATAACTAATCTCTAGGATGTTTGCCTTTCTTATTCATAGTGATCCGAATCAGAAAGCCTTTCTTTTGTGCTCCCCCTTATGAAAGGGGAGCGCAAAAAAGAAACAAGCAAACGTCACTTATCATGGGTGATGCTACACTCAAACACTCTTTAAATAAATGGTATTTTAGACATTTTAATATTTATACTTAGTTTATCATTGATGAGACTATGAGTACAATATCACATATAACATCAATAATATATGATGTTAACATTATAATATTATTTCCCCTGTTTTCTAAAAAAAAATATAATTGGTAAGCATAATTAAAAAAATGATTTATTAACAAGAAAAAGAAGGTAGTTTCCTTTTCTCCTTTTCATCAGTCGCAGACGCTTGAAACCGTGAGCTCAAAACTTATTCGAAAATGGGGGCAAGTAAAGGCGGTGAAATGGTCTACACGATCTACAGAGCTGTGACTTATGGTCTATCACCACTGATTAATCTTCATCTCCGGTGGCGCAAGTTCCGGGGCCTCGAACATCCTCTCCGGTGGTCGGAGCGTCTTGGCCGGCCGTCCCTTCCCCGGCCTCCTGGCTCCCTTATCTGGTTCCACGCCGTTTCCCTAGGTTTTACTATCCTTCTTTCATACATGCTCCATCTCCATGAATAAACTATTGAACAATAATATATATGTATTTCCCCTTCATGATTATTCTTGGAATTTCTAAGTATAATGCTGTTCATGAGCTTATTAAGATTATGAAAGTTATGAACAGGTGAAGGAATGTGTGTGGTTCCTGTGATTAAGCGATGCGTTGAACGAAGACCGGATGTAACTATTTTGATGACTACAACTACAACATCTGCATTGTAAGCATTAGTTGTATTCTATTTGTTTTTCAATTTAGTTCTTTGAAAACTATGAAGATGTTATTAGCAGTCAGCTACAAGGATTAACTTCATAAAGCAGAATTCGAAACAAAGCTTCACATTAGTTATGAGAAACTCCATGCTGATTGCTGAATCCTGCTTTTACCTTATTTAAGCTTAGACACTCATTTAGTTTGGTGTATTGTTGTATACTAACCTTTTAATTTTCTTTCAAACAGCATGCCCATACACATAAAATCTTATTATATCTTCTCAAGTAATGTGATATTCAGTTTTCTTAGACTTCCTTTTGTACACCATTCATTAATTGGTTTACTCCTAAATCCTAATGGTGATATTGAAAATTTGAGATGGAATCATATTGACGAGTACATATCATGCCTTTGTCCGCTTCTGCATAGAAGTTTAGTGGATTTATGGTGATATTTAGAATGAGATCATGTCATCTTGTTTAATGAGTGAAGTTTCTCAAAATAGAACTAGAAAGATAGTTGAATCTTGCACTCATCGGACTATGTATTCAATTGAATACACCATCGGTGCAAGCTGTTTTTACAAATCAAGATATGAAAGCAAGAAAAAAAGGAAAACCAGATCGTAATACAGATTAAACAGAACATGATTAAATGTGGGTTTAACTTTTTAAGCATGTAGCAACGTTCTAATCTCTAGTGAGCAAGCATTCTAGACTCGTGTTGATAAGCGTTCTGGACTCACTTTGTTGTTTAATATAGGGGGACATTTACAGAATAGTAACCAAGTTTGAAAACTGTTCCACCAAGGTCACTCTCCCCTTTATGACCTTGGTGGAACAGTTTTCAAACTTGGTTACTATTCTGTGAAATGAACCCTTTAATATATCAGCATCATATGTAATGACATTGTTACTAGTTTACTTGTTTCCCACTTCTCCTTGTACACCAATGAGTAATATATTTCTATCATTTGTACAGTGAAGTACTAAAGACTTTGCTACCCTGTGATGTCATATATCAGGTATATACTCTTTTACCTCTCTATACAAGTTCCATTTGCAAGTTTTCTGTATATAATCAGTTGCATTTTTGAGTGGTTATAAGAACCTTTTGTTTTCTTTTCTCGCTTTAGAGGTTTGTACACATTATTTAAAAGTTAAAAGTATGTTAGTTGGTGTTAAAGGCTAGTGATCTTGTCTTGTGGTCTCCATGAGTTGAGTATTAAAGTTTTTCGTTGAGGGTGTACACATACACACTTCATAGAGTAATGAAACCATGTCAGTTTGCTCCAGTTGATACACCTGCTGCTGTGAATGCTTTTCTTGAATATTGGAAACCTTATGCTCTTGTGCTAGTGGAGAATGAACTATGGCCAAATCTTGTTCTTGGTGCCTCTGCAAATGGTGTATGTAAATACTTTTTGATATTATTTTGGTTTTCTGATACTCCGAAATTATGAGTATACATTTTTTCGCTTTTCAAATTTCTTTTGTTAGCTTATTCTATTTTCATTTCAATGTGAAGGTTAGGTTAGTGTTACTAAATGCTCGAATGTCAATAAAATCCTTCAACAATTGGTCAAGACCAGTAGTCCGGTTACTTGGTTCGTTGATGCTCTCCAAATTCTCGTTAATACTTCCATTGGTATGATCTTTTTAATTCATAATTGGATTCAAATTTTTGTTATCATATTTTGTATTTTGTCCTGTTGCAGGGCAATATTCAGGCAATTCATTTTCAGCTGCTTCAAGCTCCACCATTTATCATTAACTTTTCTGGTGACTTAAAATTTGGTATATCTTTTGACTTTTCTTGGAGGTTTATATTTACCATCATCCGCGATAATTTAATTGATGTACCAGTCAACACCAATTATGGTTTTCAATCTATGATTATTAGAGGTGGAAATTTGGATCCATTTACTTACAAGTGGGTTGATTTAGGTAGTGTTTTATCTCAATCGTGTCAAATGAGTCGAATCAACGGATTTAGCTATAAGGGAAAGAGGTTTGAAGTCTCCCAAAACCCAAAGTCTAGTTTCAATGCCTATAACCTCTTGTAAGATTTTATTCAAAGATTTAGATTATTATAGTAATAGCTGTTTTTTGTAATCATAGTTAACTCATTAGTTATATTATTAAAAAAAATGCAAAAAATGGATTAAAAGAGGAGTTCTTGCTGGTCAACCCAACCTAGCTTGTTTCAACCAACACTAAAAATGACCCATTTCAACTCAAACCCAAAATCTCTAATGATAATGTTAATATCTATCTTGATATGATGCTGCCTTGCTTAGGTACCGAAGAGTTGATTAACATTAACAAAAACATGGGAAATATGCAAGATTTACAAGATAATATTGCAGATAGATGTGTTTGGATGGCTTCATCAATACATAGGGGTGAAGAAGAAGGTGATGTACATAAGTGTTAAAAGGGTCATTTCGGTACGCGTCAAAACAGATGGACACAAAATACTTTTAGTCCAAAAAGTTTTGAACTTTTTACAAAAAAAAATTGGTATATTATGTTCTACAGTAATACTTGGCGTTCACAGAGCCTTAATGCAGAAGCACCCCAGTCTCCTTACTATCATTGTTCCCCGCCATCCACATTTCGGCCAGAAGATTGCTCTTGTATGAGGCAGATTTCTTTGCATGACGTGCATATATTTTGAATTCTCTATAGTTTTGATGTATCCACCAATAAGATTAAAAAGATATAGTACCGAAAACCACAAGACGTAAGAATGGAAATAGGTGGCATATGGTTTGGGTAAATGGGCTGGTTAATGTGTCAAAAAAGGTCTTTTTTAGGATGGTTTCAAACCGGTCGGTTTGACCCAAGAACACTATTTTTTTAGAAAGAAAAAAAAGAAATAATTATTGCATTAACTATGGATTCAATATATGTTGTTACAAATATAATATAAGTAATTGGATAAAAATGATTTAGGCGTTTATATGCGCTCAAAAAATAAGTGTAGGCAACTTTCAACCTGTTTGACCCGTTCCCCTTTTGGGTAAACTTTTGACCTGACCTACTTGAGATAAAACACAACCCACCGAACCTAAGTACAATATATAACATAACATAATACAATATATATAATTCAAGATTTGAAGTGGCAACAAATAGCTAGATGTCGTCAATGATTGCAAGATGTTAATATAGGTTTTTGATGATGCATGTAGGACTTGCAGAAAAAAGGGGTGAATGTGGCGTTGAGATCCCTTGGTGATTCACTCACATCTGAAACAAGCATATACATGGTGGACACATTAGGTTGTAACTACATGCTTCAAATATCACCATATCATGTTTTCCTAGTTATTTGACATTAAAATAATATGTAGTTAAATGATTGTGTAGGTGAACTAAGGCAATTCTATAGATTGACACCAATAGCTGTGATTGGAGGTTCTTTCTTGCCTGGTTTAAATGGCCACAATATTTCTGAGGCTGCTGCTGCTGGCTGTGCTGTTTTGACTGGTAGGCCCATGTCAGAATATTCAATCTTGTAATTAGTTTAATGTAATTTTTGTAATTTCTTATTTCTGTTCCTGTTTCTGAACTTCCATACTAAACCATTTCTTGGTTTGCTGATGTTAGGTCAACATGTTGGTCATTTCTCACATATGGCCATAGCAATGCAACGGTTAAATCCATTATCAGTAACGCAGGTTGGCTTGAATATATGTTGTCCTGGTAAAAAAATTTGATATTTTTGATTAATATATAAAACTGTGTTTTTACAGGTCGGTGGTGGTGCGGAACTAGAAGAAGTTTTAGACAAACTTCTCAGTAATCCTGAAATTCTGGAAACACGGCGCATGGCTGCAAAACAAGCATCGGATAGTCTGTCAAATGGAGTTATTGAAAATGTTTGGAACCTGCTGCAACTCCATATTTTAAAAAAGGCCAAGGTTAATAATGTTGAAGTGTTGAAGTGAAGTCCTCCTGGTTGCACATAACTGATCTTGGTTGACTTTTCTTCAATGGACATGAACTGAATTATCTTGACTAATAATACATCTTAGTATACACATAGACCAGTCTCTGAAGGTTTTTACTAATTTGATATCTTTTTTTTTTCTCAAAGTAGATGACTGATTGTGTTTATTTTCTTCAAAATACTTTCTTTTCCCTTCTAAAACAAACTCAAGAACAGGGGGTTAGTTTTTATTTATTTTATGAGACGTGTGTCATGTAATATGAATTATTAACCTTGAGATGATTCAACCTGGAGGGGTTCATCAGATTTCGTTTTTACAGATTGATAAGAATTACATATCATAGCTTATTCTATGAAAGGAAACCCATTAAAGAGGAGCTGATGTACAAAAAAAGGACAAAAAAAAAAAAAAAAAAAACTATAGAAGCTATAGTTATGTGTATTAATGTTGATAGGACTCGATGTAATTGGGCAAGATTCTCCTTCCTTTAGTAAAAGTAAAAGTGTAACAAACATGTCGTCTTTTTCCTTTTTAAACCCATTAACTTTTTTGTTTTTTAACTTTTTTATAGGTTATTAAGCCATTCATAATAGATTTGTTTTTCCTTCATTTCCTTTTGTTATGTTAGTGTTATATCACTCTCCTTTCGGTTTTTTCTTCCCTTTCTCTTTCCCAAACATTGGTTTTACCTTTCTGAATAGTCACCCAAGGTGGTGTGGGGGGGGGGGGGGGGTTGTTTTCATTGGTGATAGAAGCCGGGGGAGGGATTTATACATAATGGGGGACCTGATAGGGGGCGAGTTACCCATAATAGATGACTTTAGAGATATGGTATAGCGAAAAGAATTTAAATTAAATGAATAGTGTATACATATATGTACGAAGTCAAGTGGTTAAAACATCCGGTTGTAACAAGTTTAAGGGTTAAAATGTTCTTTAAGAAAGTATAGGTGTTAAAACTGTTTTTAAATGTAAACCACAAAAATTGATGCTAAGAGTGAACGGTATAGAGCAAGGGTTCAGCGTGTGGACAAAGGAAAGATGTCGTGATCGGTAGTTGGCCACACGATAGCGCCATGATCGGCCACAGAGGGGGTAGCTACGATGCATGTGGTAGGAGCTAAAGCGGATTCACCCTTAAATCTATTTGTTTGTTTATTTGAAATTAAAAGATAAATTGGTGTTTGATAAAGAATGTTGCATATTACAATCTAATTTTGTTTGACCTCTTCATAATTTATGTTTCGTGTTGTTGTGTTTGCTTTTAAAAGGTGATGAATATTGCAAATATAAACTTTAACGAATTTTATTACCTTTTATTTAAAATTTTCTATTTTATTTTTATTAATTATTATTAAATTAAATGTAAAATTGATAAATAAGATAGATTCCATAATTCGTTGTGATGTGAAGTGATCACTACAGATCTAAGTGATAGGATGAGTGGTAAAAGTAGAAAGTTGAAATGGAAAGTGATCACTCATTACACTCTAAGTAAATTAGCAATACAGATAAATATGAAAAACAGACAAACCTATACTCTTTTCATGGTTTTCTACCGCCAAGTGGTTTTTGTTGGATTGGTAATATGTTCTATCCTTTTATACCTAATTTACGAAGATTTAAGGTTCACGATTCAAGGTTTGTGGTTTAGAGGTTTGTCCTTTGAGGTTTCAGGTTCATGGTTCTTGGTTTGAGTTTAGAGGTTTGGATTCAGAGTTTCATGTTTTAGAGTCGTTGCAGCTTGAGGTTCGTTGTTCGAGGGTTCAGAGGTTCATGTTAAGAGATTATGGTTCGAAGTTTTTGCTCAAAGGATTGTGGTTCGAGGTTTTAAGGTCGAGATTCGAGGTTTGTGATTCCTAACAATTTGAGGCAGTTACCCTTAATCTACACCAAAATCTTACATTGCCATCATCAGGTTGGACAGAGTGGTCATTTTTAGTTTTGTTCGTTTTGGGATATTGTTTTCGGTGTTAAGGTCGAGGTTAACAAGTCACTTTTTTAAAAAAAAAAAAACTAACCGAAAACCGGAAAAATTTAAACCGAAACTAAAAAAAAACCGGAAATATCTAAACCGAACCGGAAAATACCCGAACGAAAAACGGACCGGTCCAAGACCGAAGTCGGACTGGTCCGGAAGTGGTCTAAGACCGCACGAAGACCGAATTTATCGAAATGGTCTAACGCGAAGACCGACCCACCGAGGACCGAACCGGTCCGGGACCGCCTAGGTCCGAACCGGACCGGACCGGCAGTGGTCCAGAACCCATTTTGTGCATCTCTAAACCATGGTGCTGAATAAAACCCTTTTATATGTTAGGCTGTATTAGCAATTTAGCATATGTATTTACATATTATGTTTGTATGGCCCATGGGCCATGACCCATGTACGATGTATGTATCTATATATTTCCATTTATTACCAATGATAATTAAGCACTATACCCAACAGTTCCAACTTCCATGATCCTACAAGATCACCATCTTTACGCTGAATTTGTACATCTTTCTATTATCTTATCCAGCTAACATAACCATACTAGCTGCCAAAAAAAAAGAAAAAGAAAAAAACGTAAGGTAACTTTATAATTTAGAGTTAATTACACGTCTAGAGTAGTACTTGTGATATATATAAACTTTAAAATTTAGTTCTTATGGTTATGAATTATAGTCGTAATTTTTATTTTTGAAACTTTTCATGCCTCAAGTTCCTGATTTAAATGAAAAGACTATAACTTCACCATGAATCGCCACAGCATAACCTCACCCTCACCCCCAAATCGTAACCTCCAAATCCGGCCTTAAATCCTTACACATAACACACACAGAGAGCGAGAGCGAGAGAGAGAGAGAGAGAGAGAGAGAGAGAGAGAGAGAGAGGTGGTAGTTTGCGGTTTCAAGCGGTGCGCGTTTGGAAGGGGGAGATAGAATGATGGTGGTGGTGGTGGTGGTGGTAGGCATGAAAGTAAGGTAAAGAGAGAAAGGACGGACATGATGGAGCTTGGGTTAAAATAATAATATTGATTGAAAAAAGTAAATAAAGGTATATTGGTGCTCATGTAAACAAAATTTCAAAAATAGGAACTATCATTATAATTTTGTAACTATAAGAACTAAAACTAAAATTTTATACAAAACATAGGACAAAACGTGTAATCAACTTTACTCTATAATTTAAGACTTCATGCTCTATTCTTTACATTTTTTTCATTTTTTGTATAATCCATAAAGAGACTTAATTTAGGGATTGTTTACCCATATGAGGCTATGTATCCTCTTGTATTCCTTAATATTATATTTTATATTATTTATTATTTATTATTATAACAATTGTTATTTCAATTTACATGAATTTCTTTCAAGGTTTTTCCCATATAGATAGCTAAATTTAAAATTTTATTTGGGGTAAAAAAAAGTTAAAAGGGGTGGAAAAAGAGAAGAAGAGGAAGCATGCTTTTGGATACTTTTACTTCATTCCATGTGGGGGGATTTATAAACACCAATCATATCTTCCAACCACCTTCTTTTCTGTCCTCCATTGCTTTTTCTGGATTCAAGGACTAATTTCTTGCACAATCAGGTAATTTTAAATTAAAAAAGACCATTTATATTATCTAATAATCAGAGGTGGTGGTCTAGATTTATTTAAAAAAAATACGAGTTTACTTTTTTAAAACTAAACATCTTGAATGATCTGGGTGAGTATAGAAAACGGTTTTAATAACGATTAAGTCACGTGCTGTTTAAAAAAACAATTAAGTCACATAAGACTATGCGCATCCGCTTGGGATGGCATATTGGGTTGGCTCGGTTCCAGCTCCCAAACCATCGCCCCCCTCTCGGGCTCACTCGGGCTCTCTCTCTCTCTCTCGGTTTCACCCTCTCGCTCGGCTTCACCTTTTTTTTTTCTTTTTTTTTTTTGCCTTTTTCCTTTTTAAATAAAAGGATATAGGATATGCAGGTGTTTATGGGATGGTGTGGGATGGGAAAAGAAAAATGATGTGGCGTTGACGTGACAGTGGGATGTCATGGGTTACCTCAAGATGGATGATGATGGTCTAAATCAAAGCAAGTGTTTGTTCGTTTGTATGAACAAGTGCAAGGTTGTGAGATGTAATGGTATTATGGGATTCTTGAGGATGAATGTAGTCAAAGGGGAAGTGATCATGCAAAATAGATGAAGACTCTACGTTAAAGGACTCATCGGGACGGGGCCCATAAGCCACTCCGACGCTCAACTTAGCTATTGATGAATGGTAAAGAACTTAGATGAGGTTAAGGCTATGGAAGGTGCATACCTTGGTAGGAGATGATGATCTCCTATTTATAGTTGAAGGGGTCCTTGGAGGGACCGTCCAGATGATGGACACGTGATGCAATCTCCCGTGGGGGACCAGAAAGGCTTGTACCTTTCTCTCTGTGGAATTTGCTCCCCATTACCGGTGTCAGCCAATCATGAGGAAGCTGGTAGTACCTTTCTACTGTTGAGGATTTGCTCCTCATTACTGATATCAGCCAATCGTGAAGAACTTACGTGTGTCAGAGTGTCGGACGTGGCACGCCTGTCTCAGCCAATAGTGTTATGACACGTGTTCTGGCTGTGCCAGCAAACCTGTTGTTGCTTCTTTAAAAGGTCAGGCCTGCGATGGCCCGCAGTCTGGTGACGAGCATTGTGTATAGGTCAGGCCTGCTTAGGTGATAAATGTTCCCAAGGGTCATGCTGGTCAGGTTTATGGACGTATCATGACGCCTGGCCTGGTCCAGATCACGGGTACGTCATCAGCAGGCTTACTAAAAAAAGGTAGTGATTCATACATATATTTTAAAGATCTTAGACATCTTATTCTATATTTTTATTATTTTTAATTGGTTATAAGGTTTAGTTTTATGTTTTCCAAACACACTCATTATGTTTTACAAATCACGTTTCTGTTCAATTATATTTGAAAATTTGGTTCAATTCAAATATTAATATGTTACTAACTTTATATAATAAAAGTTCTTGTTTTTTAGACAAAAACATATTGCTATTCTTTAAAAAAATCATATTCCTAGAAATAAACTGGAATCATTTAATTCTAAGGGTATGTTTGGTAGAGAGATTTGGGAAGGGAGAAATGGAAATGAAACTAAATCTCGTGTTTGTTTGCAACTGAGAAATGCATATGGAGAAATGAGGTAATTCTCGAGAAATCAGGGTGGAGAATTGCTTTGTATTTTCATTTCTCTTGATATATGTGGAGAAATGGCGAGAAATGTCGCTAGCTTCTTGGGCGATGCAATCTGTCCCTGGTATTCTTTCTTCTCCGGCGAGGCTTTCTTTCTCCGATATGCTTTCTTCTCCGACAATGATGACTAAGCCGACGTCCGGTGAGGCGGCACCTAACGCCGCAGCCACGTCAGGCGCTTGAGTCACGGACGATTAGGGTTTTCGGTAACGTTTTTGTTTCCGTACACGATTAGGGTTTTCAGTATCGTTTATGTTTCTGTTCGCGATTCAGGTTTTTGGTATCTTTAATCGATTTGGTTTCTGAAATTGATTTGGGTTGCGGTTTTGTTATCTGTAATCGATCTGGTTCCTTGTTGCGTTTCTGGTTTCTGAAATCATTGAGGGTTGCATTTTTGGCATCTGTAATCGATCTGGTTTCTTGTTGCGGTTTTGGTTCCTGATATCGATTTGGTTCATGAAAATGTTGAAGGGTTGTGTTTTCCGGCAATGATGTGTTGATGTCCGGCGACGGCGAGGCGGTGCTGTAACACCGGGTTTCACGAGCTTAAAAACAGTAATAATTTAAGCTTTTTAAGTATACTTACCAATGGCGTGCAACGGAAACTAAACACTGGTTATAAAAATATAAAGTGTTGTTATCCGACTTAGCGAATATAAACATCAAAAGCCAAGTCTCTAAACAAACCGGTGTTACCATACTATAAACCGACCATCGGATCACAGGTATAAATAACAGCAGAGTGTTCCAGAAGAGTTAAATACAATTACCCACAAGCACCCGTCTCACCAGGCTGCCTAATCATTACCTGTAAAAAAATAAAATCATGAACCGGTTAGCTACACTAGCTAGTGAGTACAGATTTCACATAAGTATCAATAAGCATGCAGTCGAAAACCAGGAAAGCACACAAGGCTATCCTATCACATTGTGGCGCACCAATCATACCAGCAGGAGTCGTATATTGCAGGGTAGCGAGCCCCGCTCAACTATCCTAGCTGGGAAATCAGCTGCAACCAATTGCACCAATTCTGTCTAGCATACTGGTTCCTGCCTAAGCAAGGATCCCCGTTAAATTAAGGAACGGTGGTCTGCAGAACCTTACCCAGGTGTATACTCCTGAGTACCGTTAAGTTCCCCCGTTCGTCCCTCAGGACACTGGGAACCCAGCTAGATATTAACACCCGTCTACCTGACTGACCTTACTCTAGGTGGTAACTGTTTGCACAGTCCCGAGTGTCCGGACATAATAACAAATACAAATAGCTGATCCAGTAAGGATCCCGTTAATGCACGCATATAAACACACCAATTAATATCTTTCATGTTGATAAACAAACATACTAATACAACTCTATCATAGCATACAATTACCACATGGTTTCTATCATAAGTATTCTTTTTCATACTGATAAACAACATGCGAGTACAACTCTTTCATAGCATACTGTATATCTCTATCACGGTCTACGTTGTCTTTCATAAACACACTGTATGTTTCTATCATAACATACTATATCTTTCATGAATCATACACCAATTACATGTCAACATGTACAACGGACAACTTACTTACTGAGACTCATGGGAAACCGGTACTCACCTGGAATCCGTATTAAGCAGATACACCACTCGCGTCTTCCGGTTCCTTAGATATATCTAACATAACATATATACACGCTCTGTTATCAACTACCTTCACTACCCGTAAGTCAAAACACAAGTTATCAGCCCTGGACCCCTGCTTGCGGTCGCAAGCACATGCCTTGCGGTCACAAAGGTCCCTAACAACATCCCTTACGGTCGCAAGGGCCTTACCCTGCGATCGCAAGAATTACTGACGACCCATGCGACCACATGCATATGCCATGCGACCGCATGGACCCCCATGCGACCGCATGCACACGCCATGCGACCACATGGATACCAGAAACCCCATGCGACCGCATGCACATGCCATGCGACCGCATGGACCCCAGTTACAGTGTTCTTCGACTCTGTTCCACGACAGCTGCTGAAAATCATCTTTTAACCACTTTAATCGACCAAAACTCGACACCAACTGTTCATATTCTTTACTAGACATTAGTTGAATCCTAAGAACACATTTGAAACAACAAACAACACATAAAACCCAACAAGGACCATCAAAATGGTTATCATCTTCAAAACTCCAAAAACTAGGGTTCTTGAAGGAGAATCACTTACAAAGATGAATAATACAGTAGATGATGACTCCAATTCACTGCTGGAATCTCTTGTAGCAATTGGATTCTTGATTTCTCTTCAAAATCTCCAAGTGGTGTGTATTTGCCTGGTACGTATGTTACTAGGTGTTTGAGTGTGTGTTCATAGCTTTGACTCATAAGAGTCAAATACAACACAAACCGACTTAGGTTGGATAATATTAAACCACGAGGTATTTGGTTCCCCTTTCCAACTTACCACTAATTACCCGCTAACCCGTTTCAACTAACGGGGATATCTATGGAACCATTACGCAAAACCATCTAACTATTTATCTACTTGATCAACTTAGGACACTTTTCACAATACCACATTTTTATCTACAGTTAACATCAATTAACACCAATTCATATTTAAAACACCAATTAACATATAAGACACCATTTAGCAACATGTTTACTACAATTAACAACATGACACCAATTAAAGTCAACGTACAACTGTTAAGGCTACATGTACTACAGTTTACAACTAGGCCCCATTTTGAGGTGTTACAGGTGCGCCGCCGCAGCCGCTTTCCTGCGACCTGAGCCAATGCTCAATTTCTTTCTATCTTAGGTTCTAGCCCGCTGACCTAACCCATCACAAAGGCCAACCGTGGGTATTATGAAAAGGGGAAAGGCTTTTTTTTAGAGAGAGAGTTGTTTGTGTTTTCTGGTAACAACTTTCATTTCCTTGCACATGCCAAACAAGGGAATTGTTTGTATTTCTCTCCTCATTTCCATTTCTATCTTGTTTCCATTTCCATTTCTTCCAATTTATTTTCTCTGCACCAAAAGCATCCTAATAAAAGATAGCTTATATAAATATTTTACAAATTAGTAGATTTAAAAGAAAATAATTATCAATTAAAAAGATATGTTCGATCAAAAAGGTTTCCAGAAATATATTGCAAATAATGGCGTGATCAGGTAAAGAAAAAAATTGAGTAGATTCACACATGCATCGCAATGAGTATTTATTATTTCTCATCTTTATCTTTCTTCTTAAGAAATTATGATAAAGATAAATGAAACTTGTTACAAAAAGCACACAAAATCAAAATGAAATGATAAATTGGCTAAAAAAAATACAATTTATTAACTCTTATTTTCAATATAACAAAGATATCTAAATTTTGAATATTAAATTCAACTTAATATTAACTTGTAATCCGTAATCGTAAGAAATTAACCAACTTTTATATATATAGGTGAATTATAGTTTAACCAGAATACTAATTAAACAATTATACTATAAAGTTTTGAATATTTCATGATTTAAACCACAAAGTTTTTTTTTCAAACGGTTTAACTTTGAAGTTTTGCTAAAAAACTAATTAATCCCATAAGTTTTGTATAATTTTTGATTTACGCTCTTTACTTGATTATACATGTTAGTTTTATTAAATACCTAATTGATAAAACTTAAGGCGTTAAAGCTTTTTAACAACAAATTAAGGGTGAAATTATTTATAAAAAGACTTTAAGGGTTAAACCAAAATGAAAAATGTAAATTTGAGAATTAAATCATAATGAATTCACATAATAACATCGTTAAAAAAAACTTTGATAGTTAAACTAAAACTGAATTAAAATTTTGATAATTACCATTATTGACCCTTATATACAACTTACGTTAACATTATTATTGCATATAATATTTAGGCATCTTTAAATTTTTTTATATTTTATTGCATATAAAATGTTTTTATATACAACTGAACTAAAACTTTTACGTTCATATGTTTGATAATTTAGGCATCTTAAAATGTTTTTGGGTGCTAATTGGGTAAAAATTCATATGGTTGTATAAGAATATTCATATTTTATCGCAATTAATTTTTGGATTATTTTAGTAGCTTCTGTTTAATTACTTTTTTTTTTTTTTTTGAGAAAACATTAGAACAAAATAGGTCTCTTTTGCTTTCCACTTTTAAAAACAAAGTCTATCATCACACTTGTTTCCCGCGTAACCCTCTCTCTTATGGAGATTTTCCGGCGTCTTTTTTTCCTCCTCCTCCTCCGCCTCCCCCTTCTTCTCTCCTTCTCTACCACCGCCGACGTCGACGGCGACACCGCCGCATTATCTCTATTCCGCTCTCAAACCGACACCCACGGCATTCTCCTCTCCAACTGGACCTTCTCTTCCATCAATCACTCCAATGCCTGCTCCTCCTCCTGGTCCGGCGTACAATGCACCAACAACCGTGTCACCGCCGTCTCTCTTCCTTCCCTCGACCTCCGCGGCCCCCTAGACTCTATCTCCTCCCTAGACCAGCTCCGAATCCTTGATCTTCGCAACAATCGCCTTAACGGCACCGTTTTACCCTTAGTCAACTGTACAAATCTCAAACTCCTCTATCTTGCCGACAATGACTTGTCCGGCGAAATTCCGCCGGAGATCTCATCTCTCACTCGTCTGTTACGTGTAGACCTGTCCAATAACAACCTCAGAGGTCCAATTCCCGACGAATTATCCAAATTAGGCCGGCTTCTCACGCTCCGCCTCGAGAATAACGAGATTTCCGGTGAAATTCCGCCGTCTCTTTCTTCACTTTCCCAAATTAAACAGCTGAATCTGTCAAACAATGAGTTGTACGGTCATTTACCGGAGAATATTGCTCAGAAGTTTGGTGAGAAGAGCTTTTCCGGCAACAAAGGACTCTGTGGATCAAGCCCGTTGCCTGCTTGTTCAGCTAGTACACCTCCGCCAACGGTACAATCAAACCCTAGCTCGTTACCTACTACAACAATCATCGACGAGACAAAAAAACAAACACATAGAGGGCTGCATCCAGGAGTAATTGTAGCGATCGTGATTGTAAATTCGGTCCTCATTCTCGTAATCGCTTCGTTTTTAGTAGCGTATTACTGTGGAAAACGATCTACAACCTCGAATTCCAAAATAGGATCTGAGATCGGCAAAAGCAGGAGCAGCTACGGCAGCGAAAGCAGAGTATACGCTAACAATGCCGGCGGTGGAGACAGTGACGGAAACAGCAAACTAGTTTTTTTCGATAAGAAGAAAAAATTCGAATTAGAGGACCTGTTACGAGCTTCGGCGGAGATGCTTGGGAAAGGGGGTCTAGGGACGGTGTATAGAGCGGTGCTGGACGACGGCTGCACGGTGGTGGCTGTGAAAAGGCTGAAAGATGCAAACCCTTGCGGCCGGAAGGAATTTGAACAGTATATGGATGTAATTGGGAAGCTTAAACACCCAAATGTAGTGAAATTGAGAGCTTATTACTATGCAAAAGAAGAAAAACTTATTGTCTATGATTATCTCCCTAATGGAAGCTTGCATTTGCTCCTTCATGGTAATTCTCAATTCCCCTAACTCAAATTCAGCATTAATTAACCACATTTCATCTTTTCTGATATGAGATTTCATCTGTTGATTGTTACAGGAAATAGAGGACCGGGAAGAATCCCATTAGACTGGACAACAAGGATCAGTTTGGTGTTAGGAGCAGCCCGCGGGTTAGCCCGTATCCACGAAGAATACAAAGCATCAAGAATCCCTCATGGAAACGTGAAATCATCGAACGTTCTACTCGACAAGAATGGAAACGCTTGTGTTTCTGATTTCGGGTTATCACTGCTGTTAAACCCGGCCCACGCCACCGCTAGACTAGGCGGCTACAAAGCACCGGAGCAATTCGAAACCAAAAGACTCTCACAGAAAGCAGATGTTTACAGTTTCGGGATTTTGTTACTGGAAATGCTAACGGGCCGGGCTCCGTCGGAATACCCTTCACCGTCTCATGTAGGTGTCGAGGAAGATGAACAACCGGTTGATTTACCAAAATGGGTTCGATCGGTGGTGAGGGATGAGTGGACCGCCGAGGTCTTTGATCAAGAACTGCTAAGGTACAAGAACATTGAGGAGGAGCTCGTTTCGATGCTTCATGTTGCAATGACTTGTGTGGCGGCACAACCTGAAAAGAGGCCGGCGATGGTGGAGGTGGTGAAGATGATAGAAGAGATACGGGTGGAGCAGTCGCCATTGGGGGAAGATTATGACGAGTCTCGTAATTCGATATCACCTTCGGTCACCACAGATTGATCATAAGAGATGGTTCTTCCATCTTAGTTTATCAATATCAACCCTTTGATTATGTTGTTCCTTGGTTTGCATCATTTGTTATGTTATTGTGATTAGATTGTAATATTGTAATGTAATTTTTCAAGTGGAAAGTTAATTTATGTTTTGTGAAATATAAAAATTATAAGATTTCAACCCAAAACTGTTTAAATCTGGGGAAGGAATAATGGAGTTTGAGTTTAAATTTTAAATAAAAGTTTTTATGTTTTTTTAAGGAAAATAAAAATAAAGTGGGGTTTGTAAAAAAAAGAAAGTGTGGATTGCAATCTCATGCTTGATATGATGGTGTCCCGGGGACAAAAAAAGGGCTTCCATCGCTTTACTCCATTTCTTTGCTTTTTATGCTTTTACATGTCTTAACTTCATTTTCACTCAAAGCATAAATAAATAAAAATATTTCTACATATGGTATTAATTTTAGCTTTTAAATCATTACATTGATGGTTTAAATTGCATTTTAAAATTTTGGATAGAGAGATATTTTCATAATTCACATGTGATGATTTTATAAATCACATGTGATTGTATATTGAATCACTTGTAATTGTATAATAAAATTTTACGACTATGTTTTTTACATTGACTTTAGTAAAGTTTTTTCGTACGAGAAATATTTTTAGTACGAGAACTGTTAGAATTGTTTGTAACATCATTAATTACTCGTTAATAGGGGTGTTTTGGTCATTTATATATTTTTCCCAACCGTGAATTGTGTCCGTGTGAGTCGTCATTCATTTACGAGGCTTGATTTTCCCAAAATACCCATCATTAATGCTCATTAATGAGACATTAGTGAGGCGCAAAAGTTCTAAGCCGTTGATTAATTTTAATCAAGGGCTGAAATTGGTTATCGCAGTTCTCGTTTGAACCCTCCCCTATATATGGAGAAGTTCATTCGAGAACAATTATAGATATTGATAAAAAAAAAAGTGGGGTCCAAGCAAATCATATGTTTAAGGTAATTAATACGGGGTAATTTGCACATTTGACATTTATCCTGATTTTCTTAAAACTAAAATATCTCACAAATGCAAAGGTTTTATAATATGAAAATTCTACTAAAAATCGAGAATTTTTTGCTCTTTTTTATATGACATGTATATTACTATACTTTTTTGAAGAAAATTTTTGTTTTGCTAGGTTTTTTTTAACACAACATCAGATATGTGCACATAACACTCGCTTTTTTCAAGCACACATACGGACAGGTGTACATTTTTAAATTAAAGTGGATTTTTTTTCCGGCACATTTCCAGTTTTGTGCACAAGTACACCAGATTATAGGGTTTTAAAATTAATTATGACACATATATACGTGTGTACCTATTTACAAGTATGCATATAAAATAAGAATTATGGATTTTATCCAAGTGTTAATATAAAACAAAACATGAATTATCTTTGCTTGTTAGAATTATGTTTACTTTAAAAATTAAATAATATAAATTTCTACCTTTATTTGAAACTCCGAACATTCAAATTAAAGTTTTTAAATTTGTATTTGTATAAATATTAATACTCAAGGATTACAAAGCTTTAACCATATCTCTTTTGTCGCTTAAACTTTTGCTTTTGAAGATTATATAGTGGGTCAAACATATTTTAATACAGAAACAAATTTAGCCACAGGTTGAAGTGAAAAAAAAACTACTTAAGCCGTAAGTTAAAGGTATGTAAAGAAATTTATAACTCTTTCCTAATCAGTAGATATCTCTTTCAAATAAGGTTATCTTGAACGGCTCTCATTTACTTTTAATATTAAGTAAAACAAAAATGCATATTATCAAAGATAGAAAGATTACATCAGAACCCGAATTTTACCAGTATAACATATATAATTATTTTATTGATTGATATAGTTTCATTTTAGATGTAAACTTTTTAAAACAAATTACCACCATTGTCAAAGTTGATATAATATAAATAAGTTTTCTTAGGCTTCATCTTTTTTGCTTAAAAAAAATTAATTGTCATATTTATAACCAATCACACAAAAAAAATATGATACCAATTCAAATTGAAAATGATGCTTGTTCTCATCATTACTTATAATGTTTGATTTTTTTTAACACCATAATGAGTCCCTTGATTTAGGTAGTAGGTAACCAAGTTGACAAACTACACCATATAGTATTTTTTAAAACATCAATATCTCTTTAGGTGTTTAAACTTTTTTTGTTTGACTTTTACGTAGAATGGGTGTTTTAATCTCATTTTTTAAGCCATATTAATGTCTATCAACATAACTTATTTCATGTTTCAAACATGTTTAGATTCAAGTACTACATTTCCTCTCTCCTCTATCTCATCTTTCTCCTCTTTTTCTCTCTAACTTCTTGTTTCCGGTATCGCCTGAGGGGTGGTGTACCCTTCAGTAGCACCCCTCCATATAGACATATCGCGAGCATACTGTGTGTACACCCTTCGCTCTAACCCACCAACTTTTTTACAAGAATATATGGATATCTTTAACTTAAATTCTTGTAATATACTCATTCTTTACTAATTTATCGTGTAAATCAATTTGCAAGGGAAAGGATCAAGTAAATAATTCTAGCCTAGTCGTAAAGTGTTTGTTTATGGTCTAGATCATGAGTTTGAGTCTCGTCATAAATAAAAATAATATAGATTTAAAAATGGTGTAAAATTAAAAATAGATTAAAGTGTGTGTTCATAATTTAGAATTTAACTTCGATTTTTTTTCTCGTTTTTGGAAAAAGAAAGTAAAGAACCTTAAAAATAATATCACATGGGATATGAGTGCATTCAACCGTAAAAGTGAAGGCGGTTGGTAACTTTGCAAAGACATAAAGGAGTAAATTGGTAAAGTATGCATAATGCTCACCAAACTTTTATAGCAATAATTTCAATAGAAACTATGTTAATCATATGTTTGTAATCTTATTATCATTAATATTTATTCAATCTGACTAATTATGGTTATAATAAGATATCGTTTAATATAAAGACTCCCTTGTTTTGGAAAACATATACATCATTATTTATTAACTTAAAGATGCAACTAGCATCATTATAAGACTATAGAATTTGATATTTATTCATGTAATTAGAAACAAAAAAAAATATTAAAATCACTCTACTTAGAATGTGTTTGGCGGGGAGTTTTTTTTGGATATTTTAAGAGCCAAAGTTTTTTTATTCTTAGAAAATAAGCTTTTATTAGAAAAACCTTTTATTTGTTGTAGGAGCTTAAACTTTATTTTTTTTTTAAATAAGCTTTAAAAAGCTCAATAACATAAAGGGACTTCATACACATCCTTCAACTAATTTTGTTGCGCATTTAAAGTTGAATTCATGTGTCCCTTTATGTCATTTTACATTTTACAAATTATAGATATAACTTTTTTGCGTAATACAATCATGCAAATGAATGCTCTAGTTCCAACTAGCTATGTCAAATTACCGAGAAAGGTAATTAAAATGTTGAAACCAATAAAGATAATGTTCATTTTTTAGGCCAACCAACATTCTAATTTCTTCAAAATAGGTAATATTACCTAAAACTAATTTTTGTTACCCTCATTAACCGGTAACAAGTACACGTAGGATAACACATGGTTTTCTTTATAAAATTAATATTTTTTATTTTGGTCGATATCTTCCTTTAACCTCTTTAAACTAGGGCTGTTAAAAAAAACTAGGGCTCGTAAGTGTTCTTTACCCTCTTCAAACACGATCAAGTTGGTTTAATTATATTTTTGAACGTTTGTTTATGTGAGTTCGTTAACTTTAATATGCGTGTATTATATGTATTATGCATTTGCTGGTAATTAGGAGAAAGTGAATGTGTGATTGCTGTATAGCTAAAAGCTTAGATGTGGAACCTCTGCAAAACCTTACTTCAAAATTGCTAGTAAAAAATTCTCTTACAACCCAATTGGAATCACTGTGATATATCTTTGTAATTATTGGTAATTTTCAAGAAGATTGTTTTAAGTTGTGCAAAGTAATCTACATATATAAAACCTTACATGCACCTCTCTTTTTTACTGTAATCATAGTAAATGGAACTTACTTGACATGTAGAGCTTACACATATAAATTTTAAACCTTTAAAATTATACTAAAAGCTCCTTCAAAACCATGAGAATGAGTGAGCAACATATAATCAAGAATACAGATGACATCCAAGGAAAAATAATATATTTTGAACTATGTGATCAGTGAATGCTACATTGAGGAGAATGATACACTTACATTTTACAATCAGCATCTAATTGATCTATGGTTGTATCTTGTTGGTCTTGTTCACGGTCCTTATCCCTTCTAAAATGGGTGGCAGCGGTGGACTCAAAACAAGGGAAGAAAATCGGTTTAAAAAAGAAATGGATGGCGGAGATTGTTTCTTGCAGTCCTCTACACACATACAAATTCATACAATATGTTAAACATGTATACATACATATGTGTACTTTTAAGTCGATTCAACTAGATGTCTAGATAGCTTTTATTCATTAGCAAAACATAGTGTTGATCTTGAGTTAGAAGGTGGGAAAGGGTGGGGAGATAAATTAAGAACTACATAAAAAGCATTGATGGTACCTGTGGCAGACATCCAGTCATAAGGAAGGATCAATACACATAGAGCGTTTATATAGGTAGCGGCTTCTCCATCAGCTTTCCACCCACATCCATCCTCCACGATCTGTCTACCAGAGGTGCTAACTCTCTGCATTTATCGCATAATGGAAAACAAAAACAAAAACAAAAACATGTTCACAATGGAAAATGATCAACTTGAGTCGAAGATAACAATCTTATGTAACTCAGCACGTGTAAATAAACCTAAATACTTCTCCATCCTAAGAATAGAGTCCACTTTCAGTTTCAGTAGTCCAAACCTTCTACTCTCAATTACAATTGACACATGTTATTTAATTTTTTAGCCCCAACAAGTTCATTGTGATAAATCTCTTAGTTTAGTAAAGAGATTATTTAGCGCCTACGACCCTTATAGTTTCCTATTAGTTTTTTAAGTTATAAAATAATCAATTTAACATTTAAAAGTCAACTGTAGCCACTTATTCTTGAGGAGAATAAAATTATTTCACCTTCATATGCTTGCAATCGGTTCCACAAACCCAGCATCAGATGATTTAAGCAGCCAAAAAGTACTTTTATGCTTCTGAAGGTGAGTTGTTATTAGAAGGAAGGTTTCAAACTGTGTAATGCTAAACAGATTGAAATCTGTATCAAATTTGACAAAAACACCAATTGCAGCAAAACCTCGTGCTATCACCCATCAACTGGTGGCCAAAAAACAGTGTGTTACTTGTTATCTAGACTTAAAAAACCCACATTCAGACACCTGTCACTGATAGATTACAGAAAAGAAAGAGAGGGGGAGGGGGGGGGGGGATACCACCAATATTAAGAAAAGCATTGAACAACTGGGATATTTTCTTAAGGAAGAGAGATATTGTTATTCTGTTCTTGAACAAATCCTGCATGGTGAGAATCAGCATGGCTAAAAGTGGAAAAAGAAAAAGAAAACAACTTACTTAAGGTCATGGCTTACAACGAGTATAGTCAGCTCTTTTTTCAAATCCTTGAGCAGCTTAACAACATCCGCACGTGCTTTCCAATCTAATTATGAATATATGAGTTCTCATTAGTTCTTATTGTATGTGAAAGGGCACTCAAATGCTGCAAAAATTAAGTAAAATTCCTGAGGTGAAAAAGTCAATAACCAGCATCTCCAATGCTTTTATGTAGATGTCTAACAATGGCCAATGATGAATTGAACTTCAAGCTAGTAATCAAGAGTGTGCGTGGTTGGAGTTTCTAATTAACAAGAAGTTGTATCATACCTTAAGCAATGTGCAAATATCGATATACTCTAAATATAAAGATTGGCTATTAGACAACATATTAAAAAAAATAAGGTCAATAAGGCGTTATCCATTACCAAGACCAGCTAGAGGCTCATCAAGTACCAGCAATTCTGGAGTTTGTACCTGAGTGACGCCGACATATACCAGAAGGTCATAATCAACATAATATATGTACGTGATATATAGTAGCGGTGGCAATATGAGCAGGTTGGGTAACAAGTAAAACAACCGATTAAATTAAAATGCAGGTTACATATTTTAAAAGAATTTATAAAAAAGTAGTGTATCAAATAAGATATAAAAGTATATTGCAAAATTATTAATCTATTTTTTTTTTAATAAAGCAACTTAGGAATTTTAAGCATTTGAAGCACTTTAGAGGACTTTCAAGCCCTTTGAGAGTTTTTCTTACTTTTTTTCTTATAGTTATGACCTGAATTTGGCTCATTGTTACCCATTGAAAATACAGCCCAAATTGACCCATAAGTGGAGCAAAAGTACAGGATCCAAAAGAGTTGATTTCTTACCAGCTGAATAGCAAGAGCAAGGCGGCGTTTGTAACCACCACTTAGGGAGTTCGGATTTTTATCCAAAGAAATACCCTTTAGACCAACCTAACAGTTTAATGTGTAGCTAAATTAAGTTCATGACTTCATGCTTGTTGAGGGCAAGAGACATGTCACCCAGATAATTACTCAAACCATGAACGTAAGAAACTTCATTAGAACCAAGGGGTGAAGGGGTAATTACCGAAGTGATAGCTCTTTCAAGTCTTCTAGCAATAAATTCTTTAACTTTAAAATCAGTTTTCTGTCTAGGTAATCCAAAGGTAATTTCATCAAAAACATTATCTGCCACGAAGTACCTATTCCACGACAACAGAAAACATCATATATGTCTACACAATACTCGCCTCAAACTTTGTTGCCGCAAAGCATCTGATACAATTAAAAAAAAAAGATATGCGTGAAACAAATATTATATGGTACAAAATACAAATAAGCATTTTAACAGGGGAGAGAAATCTATAAAATAAACTATTGAAAAAACATAAATGAAACAGAATAGGATAAGTTTCTCTGCTAAGTTACCTTGAAAGAAAGGACGTAAACAACGCTATAATGCAGTCCCAAGCGAAAGCGATTTTTTGAATATCCAATCAAAAATAAGCTTTCGTGCAAAATTATGAGCTTTCTTATAATGCAAGACTTCCCAAATGGTGTCTCAGTGTCTGTGAATGAGTGATCTTGTTTCAAGGTGTGGTTTTCTTTTGCCATGTTACTCGTAATCTCATCATGTTCCCGTTTCGAGGGTTTATCTTTTGATTACCGTTACAGTATAAAATAACTTAAGCAGATTGGGGTTGCAGTACTTTCCTTAATGTGTTATACTTCACTCTAATCCCTAGGGAATGAAGCCCATTAAAACTATAATAAGGAAAAAAGAAGACAAAACAATCAAGGGTTTAGAACACGAATCCGATTCCCTCCTATTTTGAATCTCTATGTGTTTCAAATCCATAATCCATATAAATCTCACTCTCACTGGTGCATCCAAAAAGTAAATGCCAGAGACAACCGTGGCATAACCAAGCGTTATTCTCATATCCGTAGTTATCCTTCCATGTTTTCACAATCTCTCCTTCACTCATTTGTATACATGTTTCCTTAAAGTGGTAGCTCAACATTGTCTCATATAAATCACAGCAGCCCGATTTACCATTTTGTAACGCTTGTCTTTCAACTTTTACATGAGAGTTTTGATGTTTTCTGCCATGCCACACCCAGCTCATGTCTTGTAACTAATATTATGCTACATTATGTCCTCTTAATGTGTCAATTGTAGAACCTACATACCAAAATACACAATTCCTCGATACCACATGTCCAGTCATGGTGACCACATATTTCGCTTATCTTAGTACACATATAGATGCCTAGCTCCCCCCCACCCCACCTTTAACGCCTAGGTTTGGAGCAATCTTTAAATGTTTTACCAATAGCCTAATTCGCCTTTTTCGTGATATTTGTGGAGACTAGTTCATACTTGTTGTCTTCTCACTCTTAGCAAGTATAAGTGAAAAATTATGTGATTTCTAAACAACAGGAAACACTATTAATAAAGATACCAACTCACAAACTTTAGCCAATACCTTTCAGGAAACTGAAAAACAATACCAACTCTTTCTGGAGATAATAGCACGGGAGGCTGATTTGGGTTACCATCATCACTGAATTTTTGAATAGAAATGGAGCCTGATGTTGGTTTCGTTAGACCTGCAATAAGCTGTGCAAAGGAATTAAAAGAAAATGCAAACCAAACATTCAATCCAGTATAGAAAAGTCAGTAAAAAGAACACCAAGAAGGAAAAAAGAAAAGAAAAGATAAGGATATCTAGAATACAGTCTCAGAAATTAACCTGCAAAAGAGTGGTTTTCCCACTTCCACTCCGTCCGAAAATTAAGCCAAAACTGTAGCAAACAGAGACTGTCAATGAAAAGCTACAGATTCGTAATAAATTTTGGAATCCAGCACGCAGCACAAGAGAAGATGGAACAAGGTATATGACTGTTAGAGGTTGCCACAGCCCAAAGTCTTTCATAAAACCCGCTCTTTCCAACGAGTAGCCAATTGTAAACTTGGACCCACCTCTCACATTTTACACCCCACCAAGGGTCAACAATGTTAATTAACTAAACACCTTAACTAAGGTAGTGTACTTTCTAAAGGTATCAGAACAAAGGGATGACTTCCATTCCTAATAGAAGTGTTTGGTTAAGGGATATGATTTTTTAAGATGAATATCAAACCCATCCTTAGAGTATTCTAGACACACCAAGGGGGTTGGCTTTAGAAATTTATTCCAGTTCCCATTTCATCCTATTATTAAAACCATACCCATTATGATTCCCAATTACAAACTAAACACCCCCTAAGTAATGAGACTGATAATCTCTATAAAAAAAGAACTTGTTATACTACAGCTATAAACTTGTAACTCTATGTTGAGCATCTCAAGCCAAAGCATGTGCCAAGTAGCAACAATGAGCTAAAAAGAGGGAAAGTCAAACCAAATATAATGAGATGGATGCATTCGAAAACTTAACCTTAAAAAAGTAAAGTCAACCCTTTATTATTACTGTCAAATATATTGGAGTTTTAGTAATAGCCATCCCTAAATAAAGGTATCTGAGACAGGGCATAAAGACACATAAGCAGTAAGATATTCCTGCTATATGGTATATATAAGTATAGATTGATCTCAACCAATTAAGAAGTCTTTAGTGAAAACAATATATTAGTACCTTTTCTCCGGAAGAGTAAAACTAACATCATTTAGAAGGTTGAGCTGAGTCCCAGGAGGTCTGTATCTAATATCCCTTATCTGCAGGACAAACAATTGTAAAGTATCAGGAATCGCTTTTATTCATGTAAAGGAATAGAAAGGTCCACTTAATAGCAACGTAATGCACATGATTGATATAAGAAGATACAATGTAACAACTCATTGAGCAACAAATGGTTTATGTAAAGCTTTACAAATCGAAATAGGTGACATTTTCAAATGGATTGCTCAAGACAGCAACTGGACAGTCTAATCAAAGCCAAGTTATCATTAAATTTCATATTTATGCCATTAAATTTAATTAAACAACCATGTACTTGTTATCTTGATACTATAGCTCAATTATCCAAAAGCTAAGTAAACATTATTACCAAGTACCAAGCGCGCGATTTACCAGTGTGTGGACGCTCAAGAGGGTCGGCAACCCTTAATTTGACACGAAAATTAGCTGTTCAATCAATCAAATTGCACTTCTTCCTTTTTCCCCGACCCAGATAATCATCATTGTCCGTTTATCACAACTCAGAAGAAAATTGAGTACTCACATCTCAACTCAAAACTAAGCGATGACCAGAACTAACCGCTTAACTGATGAATGTAGCAAATATTAAATCGAACAGTTGAAAATTCGGAGTAAGACTGAACTTACTTCGAAACACGAGTGGTCGCATGAGACCTCGAATGCTCGATTCTTCTTGAACCCGACACTGCAAAAAAAGTTAAATCGAATCAAAGAGAATGATTAAAAAGCGTTAGAAATGAACTTCGAGATGGAAAATAACTTGCCTGTGGGAATTAGGTGAAGTGATTTTCAGTAGTTTGATGGGTGGTTTCCAGGCGACGGCAGAAAACGTCGGAATCGGAAAGCTCGCCATTGCTCTGTAGCCTGTAGCTCATAGTTATGCGGTCAGAGAGTGACAAAATTGATGATATAACAGGAGTTTTTTTTACCAAATACGTGTAATTTATAAACATATTTGCAAAATAAGCTTACTTTTAAATAGGTGTAATCAGCCACGAAATGGTTTGCTGGCCATACAAAGTTTCACCTGCTACGAATTGGTTTACAAAAAACAGAAAGTATCGCGACTGTTGCATCAATTGACCGGCGTTGGGGTCGAAGGAGTCGCCGGCTACGAAGAAAAAATAAACAGGTTGAATCCATGGAAGAAAAAGCTTACAGCTTGAATCGATGGAGACGCCGGCTACAGTAGAGTCGCCCACCTTCGTTGGAGTCGCCGCCGGCTACTAAATCGACCGGCTACGAAGAAAAATTAAACAGGTTGAATCTATGGTAGAGGAAATTTACAGCTTGAATCGGTGGAGTCGCCGGCTACGGTGTTGGAGTCGCCGCCCTTCGATGGAGTCGCCGCCGGCGTTGATTTGACCGGCGATGGTTATGTCGGCGATAGGAGCAGCGTTCTTCTAGGTCACGAAGGCAGGGGCATATGTGTGTTTTTTTCGCAACCGATCATAGGAAGGGTAAAAAACTAAAATATCACCAAGTATGTTGAAATTGGTAAATATGCTTTTGAACAATACAATGTTTGGTAAAAAAAAATCAACACATGTCTAGTAAAAAAACTCGATAAAACTAAAGCTTGAGTTTTTTTACCACAAGGCCATGAGTATAGAATTACTCAAACCAAAACCAACCTAAATGTTAACTTAGCTGCCACATCATTTTTTCTTTCTAACCTAAACTCAACCCAAAATACTAGTAGCATCCAACTTTCAACCCAAATTAACGCAAAATATTTTTTCTCCTTATCCTCTCACAAAACAATAAAAAATAAAATAAAAAAAGGAAAAAGGTTCAGGTTGTTTGGTTTCACCAAACCGGAGGAGTGAGAAAATGTTAGAACCCGAAGGTAAGTATGGCATTTGGGATGGGGAACCGCTGACCTGGAGGACAGCCTGGGCTCAACCCGCTGGCCATAGCATGGCCTAAGACCATGCATACTCCATTCAGGTTCCGCCTGGGGTACCTTCGGGTGCCTAGGTGAACAACCCTACATGGTTCGGTTCCCACCCATCTCGGGTGTGTCAAACCAATCAAACCCAAGGATTTTTTTTTATTTAAGTGTGTAACGCATATATATAATTATCCAAACTCTCATATAAATATCATACTACAATTTTATTTTATTTTCACCCAAAACTCATTCACGTCTTCTAACTTTTTCTCTCAAAAAAATACCACACTACATTTTACTTCTTCTTTCAATTTTTCAATCTTCAACATGGATTCTCGAAACCCCCCACGGTCGAGGGTAGATCAAAATATGAGGTATAGAATGAAGAAACTCAAAGTCGAGTAAACCCGTTGAAACTACGTGAAACACAACAATACGACGAAGACTTCGAGTTTTATTGTAGTTCAGAAGCGGGCCTCTCGTGTCCCATTGTAAAGGAAACATTAGCTAAGAAAAAAAAAACTTGCCGAACAATACAGTTTGGAGTAATGAGATGTATTTTTTTTATTATTTGACTTAGAGTTTTGTAATTTTATTTTACTATTAATAAAAATTTTCTTTATTATTTGCTATATTTTCATTTTTATAGAATTGTTAAATATTTTATTTTATTTAAGATATAAATGTTTGATTAAATAAATAAATAAAAGTGGGAAAAAGATTTTGGTTGATTTGGGTTGGGGGCTACTTAGGTTTTGGGTTGAGACTAGGTTTAGAAGCAAATTTTAAGAAATACTAATGTGACAGCTGAGGTGGCATTTGTGTTGGCTTTTGGGATACTCATGGCGTAATGGTGTAGTTAAAAAACATAATTACAAGTAATTTTAAACGTATTTATTATTTAAGTGTTGTGTACAAATTGAATTCTTAAAATAAGGCTGGTAATTCTTGGGTTGACCCGAAACCTTATTTGAACCTGATACAAAAAAAATGGACACGAAACCAAAATGGGTCAAAAACGGGTTGACACGAAAATAAATAGGTCGAGTTAAGGTCAACTTGATAACCCGGAAGTGACCTGCATGACCCGTTTAAGAGTAAAATTATAACATTATAAAAAATACTTAAAATTTAAATTAAATTTTTTTAATTTAAACGTTAAAAACTTAAAATAAACAATAAAATTTACGGTTAAAACAACTGTACATCATTTCGGTATTTATTATTTTGACTATATAATTTTGGTACGTTTACATTTAATTATTTAATAGGTCGAATATTTTGAATTCTATTCGCAATTCTAATTAATGATGAATAATGCTAGGGTGTGTTTGGTAGAGGAAAAAAATGGGGAGAAATGGAAATGGAAATAGGGGAGAAATGAAAATGTGTGGAGAATTAGAATTGATTCCCTTGTTTGGTATCGTCAAAGAAATAAAACAGAGAAATGGTGGCTGAGGTCGCCGGACGGCGGTTGCGGTGTTGGCCGCCTCGTCGGACGTCGACGATGATGAGAGGAATGCTAGAAACACAGTGCAACTGGTCGTTGACGAAAATTAGTAAACATTGGTTGTCATTTTTCTCCATTTCTCCACAATCTAAAAAGAAATGAAAATGCAAAGGGAAGGGAGAAATGGAAATGGGTGAAGAAATCAATTCTCATCCTAAAACCATAACCATTTCTTTCAAACAAGAGAATTCAATTATCCCCCATTTCTTTTCTCTCTACCAAACACACTCATTATTCAATCGTTTGATGACATTATTAATTCATACTTGATAGAATAGTAGTACATCATCGTTTTTTATCATATTGAATTATTCATCTATAGAAGTTGAATGTAAAAGTAAAATCAAAATTCAAATCATACCAAAACAAATACCGAATTTAAAGTTCAAATATAATCGAAACAAACATTGAATTTAAAGTTAGAATACAAACGAAAATCATTTTCAAAATTCTTACCGAAATTTATAAAACAAATAGGAATTTGAAAATTTGATAAAAAAAATCGTAGTAGAAACGGAAAACCGTATTCCAAAATCGAAAAAATATTCATCGATCATATTTGGCCTAAGTTCAAGGATTCCCATTGGATCGCCAAATTATGAGGTGTTTTGAGATTGTGAAATATGGTTGATCTCGAAATCGCCGTTGGGTAAGGATCTACAAGTGACCAAGGCCACTGGATCGCCAAATGTTCAAAAGTTTTGAAGCAAACCGCAACCTGCGTCACAAAGAGTTATTGAGCCAAGCCGAGCTCAACTTCGTTCATTTGTTTGGCTCAAGACTTGGTGAGAACTTATAAGGGTAACAATTCACAAACACATATTAAACTAAATGTTGTGGTTGCTTAACACAAAAAAAGATAAAATAAAGGTGAAATTGTCACCCAGAATCACATTATCTTCAGTTCTATATATAGTTCTAACTAATTCAACATACATACAACTACAAGACTACATTTATAGCCAAGACTTAATTACAGATATCACAACACCTTTCTACCTGAGACATCTATTATGCTAAGATAATAACAATAACAATAAGTTAGCAGATACAATAAGCAGACTGCCGACCCAGACCACATGACACGCTGTTAAACCCAATGAGGGACTAATAACACTGTTAATCATAAATAACATCCATACGCCCTTTAATACGATGTTTGCTTTCCTTTAGCAGAAATCCAATGATGTATAACAACTATATGAGTGGCTGGTTTATGATAGTACCTGATACATGGATTAGTACTCTGATGGACAATGATGTTGGTGATATGGGTTAAATAAGATTTAGCCAACCAGACCCGTTTGATCGATTAACGTGCCAACATGTTCTCCCAATAATGCTCTTGATATATTTCCAGGTTCATGAATATTGAATACCACAACTGCAAATTAAAGAAGAAAAAAGAATTGTATAAGAAGGTGCACCTTAAGTTGCATTTTGTTGTGTTTCTGTTCTCATGAGATGATGATAAACCACAGAGATGGCAATATGAGCAGGGTTGGCTAGAGTTTAAAACAGTTCGGTTAAATTTGGTCATTTTTAGATAATGATCAGCTTGCAAACACTTTTGTGTCCGATTTATTTATTAACAAGATCTAAAATAAGTAATGTGTTCAATTTTTAATTATGACGACAAACTAAATCTTTGAATAAATTGATTTTGGTTGTATACATTAAGAATATAATTTTTGGGCAACTTTCACCTGTTTGACTTTTTCAACCCGTTCCTCTTTTACCTATAATTCTTAGTCACTCGTTTGACATAAAAGCAGTCCAAATTGATCCATTCATTTTAAGAAACAGGGGATATGGATTATGCCAACAGCCATCACTTTCTAAAAAGAAAGTACTAAAACACAAGTGTGTCATTTATTATTAGAATGTAATCTTAATCTTTGAATAAAACAAATTTAGGAGGTTGTATACATTAGTAAATAAACTTTTGATGATGTCACCCATTCGACATGTATGATGTCTTCCTCTTTCAGCTAATAATTTTTTTCACCCGTTTGTGGTGAAATACAACCCAAATTAACTGATTTATAAGTATACAGGTTGAAATGTCAGACCTAATTAATCAAGATGAGACCTCACACATAGTGAAGATAGAAAAGTTAAAATTACTAGTTTAATGGATAATTGTGACTAGAAAACCATACAAAAAGTAGGAAGAAACTAACCAGGAATCCTATTCTCTTCACAGAATGTTGCAGCCATCATGTCCATTGTTGATGAAGCACCTCTTGAAGAAAACTCTCTAAACGAAATATGCTCGAATGCAGCACTGTTGCTCATGGTGTCACATTCATAAACACCGTCTGCATTACAACCTTTTACAAACGCATCCACATGAACTGCAGAAAAGACAACACACTATTAGACGTTACTTTTTCATTATTAATTCAAAAATGTATTGATAAATAAAATTCATTGACGTGGGCCATACTTTCAGAAGCTCTAAGAGCAGCGGCCGTGTCAGTTGAGAAGAGTGGATTTCCCGTACCAGCACCAATGCCACCAAATATTACAACCCTCCCTTTTTCTAGATGTCTAATTGCTCGTTGCCTATTGTATGGTTCAAATATCTCGGGCATAGAAAATGCTGACTGGACACGTGTTTGAACACCCAACTTCTCCAATGCTGACTGGATTAATATGGAATTCATCACAGTTGCCATCATACTGGTCACATACACAAACCCATTCTTCATCAACAACATACACGTACAACTGAATACCAAATTAAAATTGGGACTTCTATCATACGCTTAGAAAATCTTAAATGATTATATCTATCTTTACATAATCAATGAACCACTTATGTATTAACTTAAGTATATTACTCAATGCCCATGTGTTATATAAAAAAAAGTATATATGTATATACTTAAGGCATTGGGAAATAATGGCATTACCCAATTTGATAAGCAGTGCTTCTATCCATACCAGTAGCTGTAACCCACGTGTCTCCACAAAAGAAATTGCGCCCACCAACTACTATTGCCACCTGAAATAGAGGTTTGCATGTTGAAGACAACATTCAAATACTCTTAACGTGTTTTACAAGAGAACATCTGATGATAAATTTAAAAAACGAACACCTCAATACCAACATTGCAAGCCATAGATACTTCTCTAGCAATTAGCATGGCCACCTACAAAATTAGAAGAAACTAACTGTGTCAATATCTAGAAAGCCATTAAAAAATAAGACAATAAATGCAAACAAAATTTTAGAAATATAAGGGTACCTCTGGGTCAACACTGTGAGAACCATTTCCTGCCAGAGAAGCGCCACTAATTTTAAACATAACTCTCCGCCATCTAGCATTTGTCATTGGCTTTGGTTTTATAGTAGTGATTCGACAACTTGGGCTAGTTGTTGCTGCTGCTGTTGCTGTTGCATATCTGCAGAACGTAGATTGGATACTTGGTTCAGATGAATATCGACCATAATAAACAAAATGATCAGAATCCTACAATAGTCAACAGTTAATTATGAAATGTTGACCAGCAAATATTTATCCACGATTCGTAACACATCTCAAAGTAGAATTTGAGTTTAATTATACAGTCAAATGCATCACAAGTAAATTATTTACAAAAATGTTCCATTTTGGTCATTCTACTTGATTTTGATCCGCTTCGGTCACTAAAATATGTTGTCTGTTCCATTTTGGTAATCATACTTATTTTGTTTTCAGTTATTTTCATTCCATCAAAACGTGATGCGTATCTGTTTAATCACTTATTGCACGAGGGGAAAATATCACAAAAGCTATACTTTTAACTACCATAATGGAACAGAAAACCTACTTCAAATGACCAAATTGAAACAAAAAAAGAATAACCGATATTGAACTTTGTTGTTATTTTATGCAATAAACGCTAACTTCTATATTGAATAAGTTACTTTTCAAGTTATAATCTGAAGTCTTTTTTTTCCCAAGTAGTATATTAACACAATCTAGAGTTCTGAAATCCGAAGTTACAAATTATGGTGAAGGAGGTAGACACTGTAAAACTGAAATGAGGGGTTTGAGATTCCAATGTTTGTTCCACACAGGTTTTAGTAGTTTTAAAAAGTGACGTAAGCAATCTAAAAGCCACAAGATCTTTGATTCATGATTCGAAATGCAATAGTTGGTTTCTCGACGCAAGCGAACTAACACTCTTTCCGATCTTTTAAAGAAACATTGCAGTTTGCAAAATGCGTGATCTTGGATTTAAAACCTCCAAGTACGACACGTTTGTTTACATTATCTCAGCAACGAATCCAAAACACCAATTCTCCTGTTTCTTTTTCAAAATTTTCACAAGAATGGAATTAAGTTTGCAATGCACAACAGAGAATAGTAAAAATAGGTGATTTTGGATAAGAAATGTCATGCAAGATGGTTTCTTTTCTTTTCCATTTACGTTCCCACAACTTATTCGAAACCACAGACTCATTCGTTTTCTTTAAGAGCTTAATTTGCAAGACAAAAACCAAGTCTAGTGATTTTTCTATGATAAACCTAAACACAAGGATGTTGCTCAAATTGGGAAAAACAACAAGCGATAAAGGTTTATGTATTATACCTCTTGGACTGTCTAACAGGGCTGCTGCTCATCCCAGTCGCAGCATTCTCATCTACCAGCACACCTTTCAATGGAAGCGAGTTCCCAACAATCTGTTCCATCTTCTTGAACCAGGGCCAATGACTTGTGGCATTCCCGCCATTCGTATTCATCATCCGATGTCTCTCCAATTTATACCTTTTTTTCAAATTATCAACCTTGTTTTTGCACTGTTCTACACTTTTTGTTTGCTTCTCGCTCCGCTCGCTCACGATCGCAGCCACCTCTTCCCAGTCGCGCCCTCTCAAGTTCCCACGATTCAACTGTAAAAACTTATCTAAATATGCATCTAACAAGCACGAAATCGCAGTGTCACTCCACTCTTCTCGATCCTTCCGATACTCTCCTCCCGAAGACAAAGTCGAGATCTTAGGTTTCTTATTATAATTATACTGTGTTCCTCCGTCGCTAAGTTCTTCCCGATCGCTCCACTTCTCGCTGCGTGCATCGTTGATCCTAGATCTGTTAGGATCGGAGTCATTTTCGTAGGGTAGGACTACCTTAGGCTGAGAACAGAACGCGCCATCGCTGAACCCCTCTCCGTTGGCTTCCTGTGTTGGCCGCGGTGGTGTTGGTGCGTTGATCGGATTCGACTGGGAGGCTAGTAAGTGAGCGGTTGCGGCGAACTGGTGATTGAAATTAGGATTTGTTTGGTGGGTGGCGGCGGCGGTGGTGTCGCCGATGAGAGGGAAGTCGTCGGAAGAGGACATCGGAAGAACGTTAGGGTTAGGGTTTCGGCAGTGAAATTGGGAGACGACGTTAAGTTTGGGGTGTGAAGGACCGTTAACTCTACCGGAGTTTAGACGTGAGTTTGTAAGGGAAGAAACGTGACGTTATATGACGGGTCCGTTAGTATAAACATGCTTTTAATGTGTGGACCCTTACCAACTTACTGTCTTACTATTAATGTCGTGTGACAAACTAGTGTCCTTTTTAAGGTAGGGAAATCATATTTACACCTTAAAAACTGATAATTTCATATATAGTACAACGGTTTTAAAGTTGATATACAAGCTGATGAATCATTTATATATCTTGGATTTGCTGTGAGAAAATCCTCTCTCTATTAGTTTTGTTTGCTAAATAAACTGATGTAATTTTACATCTTTTTTTCTCCAACTACATTAAAAGCATGTTATATCGATTCGTAAACCGGAATACGACACAAATTATCACCTATAATTTATAGTTTTAACTAGTAGTAGAGTCATGGAGAAGACTTTATGAGCAATTGTACACCATTTTCTTACTGTACTTTTAGTATATAACTAACTTGTGTAGCTGTGTTTTAATGTTTATGTATTACTTACAGAGATAGTTGAGTAGTTACTTTTAGCAACGAGCCAATTTAAAACAAACTTTGTATCATGGCTGAATAGCATATATCGAAATATTGAATAAAGAATGTTCGATAATATTATTAATGATAAAAATTTACCATCTCAAATAACATTGGAATTGAGTTGTGTATTTTTATATATTGGTAGTTTAACCTATTTTTAAACAAGATTATTAGTCTTTTAAATGTAATTTTTAAATTTCTGAAGTAACACTATAACACCAAAAGGGTAATAAGAAATTAAGAATGATGATGGTGACAATGATAACAATGATGATCATGATAATAAATTAATAACATACTTAATTTTATGCTAAATATGAACTTAATGAAGATATTTTTATTTTCCTTTAAATACAAGGGCTGTTATATACTTTGTGATCTAGGAGACATGTTTGAGAAGGTTGAAAAGTTTGACCTTCTTTTTCCTTTTTCTTTTTTACACTTTCGTATTAGTTAGTTCCACATCTAACATCATATATATTGTATGCACCCTCATTTTCCTCTTATGTCTAATACCAAGTTTTTTAGTGTCCGCATATGAAACTAACTTTTTTAGATAAAAGGAATACATATATTACAAAGTGAAATATTCAATCTAGTCCAAATTTTTTGTGTAGTCCCAAGTGACAAATTTCAGCCACTGGATAAAAAAAAAGTTAAATGACCAAGCTTAACCTCCCAACCACCACCATAACCACAATCACATGTGATTGAATACACAACCACCACCACCACCGCCAGCACCACTGCCCACAAGCACCTCCGGCCACCACCACAGCCGCCGACCACCACCTCCGGCCGCCGCAATCACATGTGATTGAAGCCACAATCACATGTGATTGCACACCGCCGACCACCGTCACCACCGTCGCCGGCCACCACCTCTGGCGACGCAATCACATGTGATTGAAGCCACAATCACATGTGATTGCACACCGCCAACCACCACCACCGACCACCACCTCCGGCGACACAATCACATGTGATTGAAGCCACAATCACATGTGATTGCACACCGCCAACCACCACCACCGACCATCACCTCCGGCGACACAATCACATGTGATTGCACACTGCCGGCCACCACCACCTCCGCCGCCGACCAAATCTTTTTTCGAGGAACTTTTAGAGGAAACCGAGGCCAGATCTGAGTTCCTTGGACCAAACCGAGTTGAACCATCACCATCCCCACCCTGAACAACTCCAGCAGCCGGCGAATTTGGCCTCGTCGGCGCCGGATCTGAGACATAAAACTCGAAATCTTTTTTTGAAGCATCCAATGATGAATCCGAGACCAGATCTGAACTCCTCTCATCAAACCGAGTTGAACCATGTGCGCCACCACCATTAACTCCGGCCGTAGTGGTCGGATTTTGCAGCAGCGGCCATGGTGGTCGGATTTTCTGTTTTGCTCGATTTCTCGTTAATGGAGGATCGTGAGGACAATCAGGCTCCATAGTCTTGTAGGGGAGTTAAAACCGATCACCCTCACCAAAAATCACGATGATCAAACGGTGGGTTCGCCGGAAAATTGATCTGCCGTTTTGTTGATCCGACGGCTGAGATTTGTCGCTCTGGACCACACAAAAAAGATGGACTTTATTGAATACAACTCATAATACAAAACCAAATATTTTTAAATCTAAATAGTTTTCAAACAACGTAGTTTCAAACAGTGGATAGATTTCAAGAAATATGGTTTTTAAAAGATTTAAATTTTTTTAATTCATATGATATCTAATTTATAGGTAATAAAATCTAGGTTTCAAGATACATATAATCAAGACAAAAATAGAAACAAATGTATTAGAAACGTTTTTGCATGCAAGACTATATTCTTATTTGAGTTGAATTTCAAAATTCATATAATATAAATGATATGTAAAAGTTTGCCTTAATACATATTTTTTTAGGTATACCAATAAAAATGTAAATATGCAACTAACATAGGTAATTCAAAACTTAAATGATATTAGATTCCATTTGGTTCGCGGATTAAAAATGAATAAATTGGAATTTGACCAATGAATTGGAATCATTGAAATTTGAATCCGTAAAAAACTACATCTTGTTTGGTTATTAAATAGCGGAATTTGAATCTAACTAAAATAAATTATTTTAACAACTACCTTGTTATCATCAATTTATCATTTATCATTCACCACCCGTTGCCGCCACCATCGTCACCACCGCCACCGCCTGTTAACAGCCTCACCACCCGTTGTCGCCACCACCACCAGTCCACCACCACCATCTGTTACCATCGCCAACACCGCCAGGGCCGTCGTCGCCACCCCCATCGCCGCCTATTACAACCGGCCACCGCCGACCACCACCCACCACCGTCTCCACCCCGTCGCGTCCTCCACCACCACCACCGTCACTGCCCATTACCACTCCAACCACCAGCCATCGCCACCACCGCCAACGCCGACCACCACCCATCGCCGCCTCCGCAACCGACCACCACACACCGGTATGCGTGATGCGGCACCCCGCCGTTCCCCCTACTACCAGCTACCACCACCTACGGTAGGGTGGGGTAGGTAGGGTAGAGTGGGCAGAAGGGAGGTAGTGCATTAAGTGGAGTTGGGGTCGGGTAGAGTGGGGTCGGGTGGAGGTAGGGGTAGAGTAGGGCGCGAGTAAGGTAGGGTGGGGTGGGTTGGGTAGGGTGGGGGTGGTTAGGTACTTTCTTCATATGGAAGTGTTGCGGGCACATAAAGATGTGGGTAGAGGAAGCCTCAAAATGGGGTGGGGTGAGGTAAGAGACAACAATTATGTTTTTAGATTTTATGATTTTGAAAATTTTCATCTATTTGGGAAAGGAATTGGCAATTTCTTGATTTAAGAAATTAACCGGAATTATCAAATTCCATTCCATCAATTTCGTGAACCAAACACCACTTATAACTTAAGAATTTCAATTCAATTCCTCCCAATTGTTATGATCATTTAAATTGAGTAATTCAAGTTTGATTGAAGCTAAAATTTTACTAAGATTACCAGTTTGATCTACATAATTATTTTTATTGTATAAATTAGAACCTTCTTAAAATTATTAAACCAAAACTTTGAAATTAATTTTGTTATGAATACAAGTCTTAGATATATTTGATACGAGTCTGGTTATCAAATATAATTTTTATACAGATGTTAAATATTTTCAAATTAAAACCCAAATCGCGTCACAAAGAGTTATTGAGCCGAGCCGAGCTCAAGTCGATTCATTTGTTCGGCTCAAAACTAAGTGATAAGTGATAAGGTAACAATTCAGTTCACAAACATATATTAAACTAAATGTTGTGGTTGCTCAACATAAAAAAGACAAAATAAAGGTGAAATTGTCACCCAGAATCACACTATCTTCATTCTATAGTTCTAATCAATTCAACATACATACAACTACAAGGCCATATTTATAGCCAAGACTTAATTACAACACCTTTCTACCTGAGACATCTATTCTGCTAAGATAATAACAACAATAATAAGTTACACAGCAGATGCAATAAGTCGACTACCGAGGTCATTGGTGACAACGACTAATGGGTGACACACACCACATAACACACGCTGTTAAACCCATTGAGAGACTAATTACATTGTTACTCATAAACAACACCCATACGCCTTTTAATACGATCTTTGCTTTCCTTTAGCAGAAATCCAATGATGTATAGCAACTACATCAGTGGCTGGTTTATGATAATACCTGATACACGGATTAGTACTGCGAGGTGATATGGGTTGAACAAGATTTAGTCAACCCGACCCGTTACATCAATAAACGTGCCAACATGTTCTCCCAATAATGCTCTTGATATATTTCCAGGCTCGTGAATATTGAATATCACAACTACAAAATAAAGAAGAAAGAAGGTGCACCTTACGTTACATTTTGTTGTGTTTATGTTCTCACGAGACAATGATAAACCACAGAAATGGCAAGATGGGCGGGGTTGACTAGAGTTTAAACAAATCGAGTTGAAATTGAGGGTTGTGTCAGCTTGGAAACATTTTTGTGTCCACATAAATATGTAATGTGTTAATTTCAACCCTTTCCTCTTCTAGCTATTTTATTAAGTCACCCCTTTGAGAAAGAAGCAACCCAAATTATTAGAATGTAATCTTAATCTTTGAATAAAACAAATTTAGGAGGTTGCATGCACTAATAATAAACTTTTGATTATTATCATTTTTAACCCATTTGTGGCGAAATACTACCCATTCGTAAGTAAACAGGTTGACATGTCAAACCTAACTAATCAAGATGAGAACTCACAATTCACAAATAGTGAAGATAGAAAAGTTAAATTCACTGGTTTCATGAGTAACTGTGAGTAGAAAACCATAGAAAAAGTAAAAAGAAACCAACCGGGAATTCCATTCTCTTCACAGAATGTTGCAGCCATCATGTCGATTGCTGATGAAGCACCTCTTGAAGCAAACTCCCTAAACGAAATGTGCTCAAATGCAACACTGCTGCTCATGGTGTCACATTGATAAACACCGTCTGCATTACTACCTTTTATAAACACATCCGCATGTACTGCAGGGAATACAACACACTATCAGACGTTAGTTTTTCATTATTAAATTCAAAATGTAAATAAATAATATTCATTGAACGTGGGCCATACTCTCAGAGGCTCTAAGAGCAGCGGCTGTGTCAGTTGAGAAGAGTGGGTTTCCTGTACCAGCACCAATGCCACCAAATATCACAACCCTCCCTTTCTCTAGATGTCTGATTGCTCGTTGCCTACTGTATGGTTCAAATATCTCAGGCATAGAAAATGCTGACTGGACACGTGTTTGAACACCCAACTTCTCCAATGCTGACTGGATTAATACGGAATTCATCACAGTTGCCATCATACTGGTAACATACACAAACCCATTCTTCATCAACAACATACACGTACAAACTATATACCAAATTTAAATTAGAAGTTTATAATAAGCTTAGAAAACTTTATCTTTAAATAAGAATATAAGACTAATTTTAATAATCTCTATTAGACAATCCTACCTGTTCCTTTTGATCAATTTAAATCTAACAATCCATTAATATTGAGATTAAAATTTGATCTTGACTTCATAAGTCAAAGTTGTTTACTTATTTATATTTTACATAATTAAATCTAATCCTACTAAAATTACGAATCAAATTACATATTAATTATATTTTAATCTAATCCAATCTCAAATAATATTTGTAACTTAAGTTCTGAATTAAAATGATTATATATATGAAATTTTAAAATTAATGTACAATAAATAATATTTAATCATTTATCTTCTTATAACTGTAACTATAATGATTGACTTGCGCCGAAGCTTCTACGCTGGTCTCAGTTTTGACGCCGTCTTTAATCATGTTTTAACATTCTCATATTTTTCGAGTTTTATAGTTATCTAATATCTTTTTATCGATGATTAATATTTATTATTTTTTAAAACAATTTGTGTATCACACGGGCATTTAATCTAGCTATATCTATATTTACATAATCAAATAAACCACTTATGGATTCACTCAAATATATTACTTGATGTCCATGTGTTTTAAAGAAGGTTGAATTTCGTATACACCCCTATCAAAACTCAAAATATCGTATTTTTCAGACCTAAATTATAAATATCACATACCCTTCTTAACCTATCAAAATTTCATATTTACCCAAACTACTATTTTTATCATTCTTTTAACTTATTTATATTTAGTTTAAATTATTTATAATCCTAATAAATAATGAATTGACATAATTACCCTCTTTAATTATCAAACCTGATGTCATGGGCTCGGGGTGGGATCATGGGCCGGTTGTCAGCTCTGGGCCGGTGCAGGGACAAGTCGAGAATCCGGGTTAGGCCCAAGCCGACCAGGTGTTGAATGGAAGCTGGAATTGTTTATTTAGATTATTGATTATTATCTTTTCTTTTTTTGAATTTTGAATTGTGAGGATTTGTGTCTATCCCTAAGTAGTAGGCTTTATTTGTGGCTTAGGGATTAGTATTTATTTAGAGTTTTTCTTCGTGAGAAAGGCATTATGTTTTTATTGAGAATTATTATTAATCCAATTCCAGTTTCGTTTGTGGTTGTTCTTGATTTAACCAATTGAGTTGCAAACAGACTTGCATCAGTTGGTATCAGAGCACAGCGAGATTGCAGATGGGTGATCGTGGAGGACGTTTTCATCGACATCCCCGTAGAACCGCCGACCGAGGCAACGAGGATTGTAGGCGAGACCCACGCGACATCGAGGAGATTGCTCGCCTGCAACAACGGATCCGGGATCTCGAGTTGCAACAGGAAGGTGGCGGCGATGAGGAAACTAATACCGATTCCTTCATCCGGGATGAGGGAGTGGATCGGCAAAACCCGTTTGAACATGTGATCGTTGGAACCCATTTGCACGACGGGAAGACCGATCTGATCCGTTGCGTAACTTGGGAGTCAAGGTAGACATTCCCGAATTTGATGGTAAGGCTCAACCCAATGAATTCATTGATTGGCTTCATACGGTTGAGCGTATTTTCGAGCTCAGAGACATTCCGGACAGGTATAAAGTTAAATTAGTCGCTATTAAACTTCGTAAATACGCTTCTTTGTGGTGGGAGCATGTCAAAAAAAAGAGGGCTCAAGAAGTCGCTCGAAAGTTACAACCTGGGATAAAATGCGTAAGTTATTACGGGAAAAATTCATGCCTCTAAATTATCGTCAGGAGGCTTATCTTGAATATCATAATCTTTCCCAACGGTCATCCACCGTTGAGGATTTAATTGTGGAATTTGACAGGCTAAGAATGAGGTGTGGGGCAGAAGAGGAAGAAGAGCAGGTTATTCCACGTTTCTTCGGGGCATTACGACCCGAGATATCCGACATTGTACAGCTACAGCCCTATTGGACGTTCAATGATGTGTGTCAACTAGCTCTGAAGGTAGAAAAACAACTAAAAACAAAAGGCAAATCGACAGTAACTAAGTCTAACCCACCTAAACCCGAGTTCTCACACGGGACTTCGGGAACTTTAATGGGTAGTCGATTTATCCCAAGCAGAAACGAGACCCCAGCAAAATCTGAGGCTTCATCTAACACCCCTTCAGGAACATCACGCGCACCGAGGTGTTTCAAGTGTGGGGGATTGGATCACTTCGCGAGGGAATGCCCGAACACTCAATTAGTTACCCTCACAGAAGACTCACTGCCCGTTTATGATACGGAAGACGAACCACCAGAAGAAGACCAGTCTGAAATTATTTATCCAGACAAGGGTGAAGCTCTTATTGCTCAACGAGTTCTGAGTACTACTCCTATTCAGTCCGGAGATGACACACTGTGGCTTCGTCATAGCATTTTTCGAACGAAATGCACCTCCAAAGGCAAGGTTTGTACCGTTATTATTGACGGGGGCAGCTGTGAAAATATGGTATCCACAACAATGGTTGAGAAATTGGGGTTGAAAACCGAACCACATCCAGAGCCGTATCAGTTAACTTGGTTAAAGAAGGGTAATGTGGTAAAAGTGAGTCAACGTTGCTTGGTTCAATTCAGTATTGGCACACGTTACTGGGACGAGATTTGGTGCGAGGTGATTCCAATGGATGCTTGTCACATCCTATTGGGCAGACCATGGCAATATGATCGACACGTCCGCCATGATGGGTTTCATAACATGTATTTGTTCAAGAAGGACGGGGTGAATATCACGTTAGCCCCCCTTGATACACGGAAAACCGGAACCGAAGCACTCATACTTAGCAAGTCAGCCTTCCTAGACTTTACACGGGCCACGAAACCAGGTCTGATGTGTGCAATGGTTATCACAGAAGCCAACCCCAGTTCAGCCGACATTCCTCATGAGATCCGACCACTTGTGACCGAGTTCCGAGACATTTTTCCCACTGAGATTCCAACAGGGTTGCCCCTTATGCGTGCCATTCAACATTGCATCGATTTTATTCCGGGAGCGGTCGTCCCTAATAAACCCGCTTACCGAATGAATCCCAAGGAGTATGAAGAATTACACAGACAGGTAACCGAGCTCCTTGACAAGGGGCTTATTCGAGAAAGTATGAATCCATGTGCCGTCCCTGCATTACTGGTTCCAAAATCTAACGGCACGTATCGCATGTGTATTGATAGTAGGGCGGTGAATAAAATTACGATCAAATATAGATTCCCCATCCCACGCTTCGAAGACTTGCTCGACCAACTCCATGGGCCCAAAATCTTCTCTAAAATTGACCTGCGAAGCGGCTACCACCAAATTCGCATGCGGCCGGACGATGAATGGAAAACAACCTTTAAAACTCGGGATGGTTTATTTGAATGGATGGTTATGCCGTTTGGACTTTCCAACGCTCCTAGCACGTTTATGCGTTTAATGAACCACGTTTTCAAACCGTTGATCGGGAAGTGTGTCGTCGTTTATTTCGATGACATACTAGTATTTAGTCTTGATCTCCACCAACATCTTTCTCATCTTCGGCAGGTTTTTTCTATCTTGCGGGAACAAAAACTGTACGCCAACAGTGAAAAGTGTTGTTTCCTATCTCCTGAAGTATTATTCTTAGGATATCTTATCTTGGGTAATGGCATACGAATGGATGCAGCGAAAATCGAAGCAATTACAACCTGGCCCACACCTTCAACGATTCACGATGCACGAAGTTTTCACGGATTAGCATCCTTTTGTCACCGGTTTATTCGCAATTTCAGCTCAATCATGGCCCCTATCACTGATTGTTTGAAAGGGAAGTCGTTTAAATGGACGCCTGCTGCAACTAAAGCCTTTGAGGAGTTAAAGAAATGTGTTACTAATGCTCCTGTTCTCGCACTTCCAAACTTCCAAAAAACATTTCAAGTTGAGTGTGATGCCTCGGGATTCGGAATTGTGGGCCCGATTGCTTTTTTTAGTGAGAAGCTTAGTGAAGCTAAGCAGAAATATAGTACGTACGCCAGGGAGTTCTACGCCATCATTCGAAGTCTCGACTATTGGCGGCATTACTTACTACCAGGAGAATTCATTCTGTTTTCTGACCATCAGGCCTTACGGTTTATTCAGGGGCAGCATAAGCTGAACCCCCGACATGCTAAATGGGTCAAGCTTCTACAAGAGTTCTCGTTTGTTATTCGGCATAAGTCGGGAGCCACTAATACCGTGGCTGACGCACTGAGCAGACGCCGGGGGTTGCTCACATCACTTCAGACCCATGTCGAGGGGTTTGAAATGCTACGCACCTTGTACCCGGATGATCCAGACTTTGCGTCCCTATGGGCTGATTGCAGGGCGACCCCCCACTGGTGACTATTCTGTGCACGATGAATTTTTATTCAAAGGAATTCGTCTATGTGTTCCTAAGTGTTCTATGCGGGATGCCATTATCCTAGAAGGCCACCAGGGCGCCTTGGCTGGCCATTTTGGCCGTGATAAGACACTCAAGTTTATCAAGGATCGTTTTTTTTTTGGCCCAAGATGAGTACGGATGTGACTCAGATTGTTGATAGATGTCGCATATGTCACATCGGCAAAACACATCAATCAAACGCGGGGTTATACACTCCGTTACCGGTTCCTGACGGTCCTTGGGAGGATGTGAGTATTGATTTTGTAGTGGGCCTGCCAAAAACTCAAAGACAGAAGGACTCGATCATGGTTGTCGTTGATCGATTCTCTAAAATGGCCCATTTCGTCCCGTGCTCAAAGACATATGATGCTAGTCAAATTGCTCGCTTGTACTTTGCTGAGATTGTAAAACTTCATGGGGTCCCAAAGACTTTGACTTCGGATCGGGACGTCAAGTTTGTAGGCCATTTTTGGCAAACATTATGGAGGCGGTTAGGTTCTCGGCTCAACTTCAGCAGCGCTCATCATCCACAAAGCGACGGACAAACGGAAGTGACAAACCGTACATTGGGGAATTTACTACGCAGCCTTGTGGGTGCCAATCCCAAACAGTTGGACCTTGTTCTTCCTCAAGCCGAATTCGCGTATAATCGTTCCAATCATAGGTCCACAGGTATGAGCCCGTTCCTCGTTGTTTATGGTCGCAACCCGTTTACCCCATTGGACCTCACCCCATTACCGGCTGCCACCCATTTTAGCGCTGAAGGAGATGACCAGGCTGCCCAAATTAAGCTCATACATCAACAGGTTCGGGAAAAAATAATTAACAACAATATTGTGTATCAACGACGGGCCAATACCGGTCGTAGGCGGGTGGTTTTTAAGGAAGGTGACCTTGTGTGGATTCATCTCAGCAAGGCGCGGTTCCCAGGTGGTCGCGCTAGTAAACTTCAACCCCGAGCTGATGGCCCGTTTAAAGTGTTGGAGCGGATTAACGACAATGCTTATAAAATTGACTTACCTGGTCATTATAATGTCTCGGCCACTTTTACTGTTGTTGATCTTTCCCCGTTTCTACCTGAGCAAGATGATCCATTCGACTCGAGGACGAGTCTTTCCGAAGAGGGGGAGAATGATGTCATGGGCTCGGGTTGGGATCATGGGCCGGTTGTCAACTCTGGGCCGGTGCAAGGACAAGTCGAGAATCCGGGTTAGGCCCAAGCCGACCAGGTGTTAAATGGAAGTTGGAATCGTTTATTTAGATTATTGATTATTATCTTTTCTTTTTTTGAATTTTGAATTGTGAGGATTTGTGTCTATCCCTAAGTAGTAGGCTTTATTTGTGGCTTAGGGATTAGTATTTATTTAGAGTTTTTCTTCGTGAGAAAGGCATTATGTTTTTATTGAGAATTATTATTAATCCAATTCCAGTTTCGTTTGTGGTTGTTCTTGATTTAACCAACTGAGTTGCAAGCAGACTTGCATCAAAACCACTCGTATGATATTTATCAAACCACGTCCTGGGGTTTAACCCTAGTTTCCACGTCCACCACCGACTCTACGCCGCTGGCCGCCAGATTTGACGCCCTTATATCACCCTTATGTGAAGATACTGCATTTGCTGCACCAGGTTGTAGGTTGAACTTGTCTTGTCTTTGTTCAACAAACCCCCACCAAGATGTGGGTTTGTTACTTTTAAAAAGTAGGAATTCGAACCGCTAGAAAATAACCCTGCACGACCAACTCCATCAGGTACTGACATGTTCATGAGGGGATGGATGGGCCTGGCTTGGAAGTTATAACAACTGGCTTAAGATCCTCTAAGTTTGACCTTCAAACTTAACTTCCACAAAGGCAAAAGATGAACCCCCTCTATCTTTAGGCATCAACTTGTTGGGCCCCATCATTTCTACTAAACGCTTATCTTTACTAAATTTTTTTCCTTCAATTCAAACTCTCCCTGTTCTTCTTGTTTCTAGGGGTTTTGAGAGAGAGAGAGAGAGAGAGAGAGAGAGAAGGATGGAAAAGTGTGTTTCTTTTTCAGACTGAACTTAACGAAAATTGTGAGGCTAAGAAGATGAAAAAACCAACAGGTAGAGAGAGAAATATGAAAATAAAAGATGTAGACAGAGGCTGGTAAACACTTTCTTTTTCGTTCAAAATACCTTATATGTTTGATAATTATTAAGGGTTATAAGGTCAATTCATTATTCATTAGAAGTATAAAGAATTTTTACTAATTATAAGCTATTAATAACGGATAAAAATGATAATTTGGGTAAATATATAATATTGATAGGTTAAGAAGGGTATATGCGTATATGCGATATTTGCAAATTAGGCCGGGCATATACATTTACCTAAACGGTGTTTTAGGTATTTTAGTCAATTCTATTTATTTCTCTCTCTTAATTGAGTCCGACTTCCCCTAAAATGATGGAATTCTCACGTTTAAACTGGAACTTCCATAGCCGCCGCATATACCATTCATTCTCCCACAGTTCATCTACCTTCTGCCAACCTTCTCTCATCGGCGTATACCACTGCCTCTTTCCTATATCGTGCGCCGATCCCCCTGTAATCATCAGTTTTCCAACCTCCCACCGGTTCCATTAACCCAATTTCGTTCTTCGGTCAACGCATCCCAGCGGCGGCCCCTGAAATCCCTCTCTCCATGCGTCGATTTGGCATTTGATTTTTTCAGTGTGTCTAGTAGTGAAAGTTATGCAGACCTTGTCAAATTTATGTGATTTCATCATTTGGGTAAAATGTTATATTATGTAATCCCATTATGATGGTTTGAATGTTTGAACACTGTAAAATTTTAACAGTTTGATGAATCTGTTGGTTGAAACAAAGTTTGGGTTTGTATTTTAGTTTATGAATCAAATTTGAGCAAGAGGTTGTGCATCAAAATTTTATGAATTTGTACTCGCTGTAATCACAATAAGAACGGTTCTCAAATTAACTTCAACCTATATATATATATATATATATATATATATATATATATATATATATATATATAGGGGACGGTTCAAACGAGAACTGTTTTTCGTACGAGAACTGCGAGAACCAATCTTAGCCGTTGATTTGATAAGGTGGAATTCATGGATGTGGAGCGTGGGGGGATCAAGTGTGGCAGGGTGCATGTGATAAATTCATGGGTGGGCAATGACATTGAAGGAGGGGGAATTGGACGGCTCAGATTGGTTCTAGCGGTTCTTGTACGAAAAACAGTTCTCGTTTGAACTTTTACCTATATATATATATATATAAATATGTGTGTGTGTGTATGTATATATATGTATATATGTATACATTTAAGGCATTGGGAAATGATAGCATTACCCAATTTGATAAGCAGTGCTTCTATCCATACCAGTAGCTGTAACCCAAGTGTCTCCGCAAAAGAAATTGCGCCCACCAACTACTATTGCCACCTGAAATAAAGGCTTGCGTGTTGTAGACAACATTCAAATACTCTTAACGAGTTTTACAAGTGAACAGCTGATAATAAATTTAAAAAATGAACACCTCAATACCAGCATTGCAAGCCATAGATACTTCTCTAGCAATAAGCATGGCCACCTACAGAATCAGAAGAAACTAGCTGTGTGAAGATCAAGAAAAATATTAAAAGTATAAATATTAATCCATACAAAAATTTTAAAAGGTACCTTTGGGTCAACACTGCGAGAACCATTCCCTGCCAGAGAAGCACCGCTAATTTTAAAAACAACTCTCTGCCATCGAGCATTTGTCATTGGCTTTGGTTTTATAGTAGTTATTATTCGACAACTTGGACTAGTTGTTGCTGTTGCATATCTGCAGAACGATGATAGGATACTTGTTCAGTTGAATATCAACCAACAAACAAAATGATCACAATCCTACAATAGTAAGTTAATTATGAAATGTTGACCAGCAAATATTTACCCGCGATTCATAACACATCTGGAAATAGAATTAGAGTTTAAATTTACAGTCAAATGCATAAAAATTAACAAGTAACGTATTTACAATAAATGTTCCTTTTTGGTTATTATACTTGATTTTGTTCCGATTTGCAGTGTTGTTAATATCAGTCTTGGCGGCCAATAAATCGGCACCTAGGCAGTTGACGGCGGCCAACCGACCTAGAAATCATATGATCGGTCAAACTTATCGGATGGTCAAAATCAGTCCTTGGCAGTCAACAAAGTGGTTTGACTTCATTTAAAAACAAAAAACAAAAAGAAAACTGTTTAGGGTCTAAGGAATGGAAGGGGAGTTGTATTTAGGGTTTAAACAAATTATAGACTTATCGTTTTTATTTTTCAAGCTTGCTAATATTTAATTTATTTAAAATAAATTCCTTTACAATTTACGGTCCCCACCAAGAAACCAACTAATAGCCAAGGCCGATTAATCGCTTGAAGGTGGTCGACCGACTATACACCGCCGAGCGATTTTTACAACCTTGCCGATTTGATCACTAAAGTATGTATGTAGTCTTTCCATTTTGGTAATCAAACTTTCAAACTATGTTCTTTTCGGAAATTTTTTGCCTTAAAAAACTTGGTTCTTTATGGTAAATTTTTATTCCATCAAAACATGTATGTGTTCTATCACTTATTGCACGAGGGAAAAAAACACAAAAACTATACTTTCAACTGCCTTAATGGAGCAGAAAACCTACTTTTAATGACCAAATTGAAACAAACGAAAGAACAATAACCTAAATTAAACTTCGTTATTATTTTATGCAATTAACCCTAACTTTTACATGGAATAAGTTATTTTTCAAGTTATAATCTAAAGTTTTTTTTTTCAAGAAGTGTATTTACACAATCTAGAATGTGAAATCCGAAGTTACTAGATATGGTGACGGAGGTAGGCACTCTAACACTTAAGTTAGGGGTTTGGAGCTCCATGTTTGTTCCACACAGGTTTTAGTAGTTGTAAAAAGTGAAGTTAGCAATCTAAAAGCCCCAAGATCACTTAACTTTGATTCATGATTCGAAAAGCAATAACTTTTAAAAATGGACCAAGCGCTTGTCAGACTATAACTTCGTTTTTGTTGCAAACAAACTAACACTCTTACCAATCTTTTAAAAAACATTGCAGTTTGCAACAATGCGCAATTTTGGATTTAAAATCTCCAAGTTCATCCCTTTCCACTATCTCCACAACTTATGCAAATCACCAATTCTCCTGTTTCTTTTCAAAATAAATTTGCAAGAATGGGATTAAGTTTGCAATGCACTATGGAAAAAAAACAAAAATAGGCGATTTAGGATAAGAAATGTCATGCAAGATGGTTTCCCTTTTCCATTTACGTTTCCACATCTTATTCGAAACCACAGACTCTTTCGTTTTCTCTAAGAGATTAATTTGCAAGGCAAAAACTAAGTCTGGTGATTCATATAAGTCATCACCCTCTAAAATATAAAGAAATTGCAATTAGTAACAACTTATCATACATTCATGTTCAATTCAGTAATTCAACAAATGGTCTTCAGTTTTTCTATGATAATTCTAAACACAACGATACTGCTCAAATTGAGAAAGACAAAAAGCGTTAAGGGTTTATGTACATACCTCTTGGACTGTCTAACAGGGCTGCTGCTCATCCCACTAGCAGCATTATCTTCTCCTAGCACACCCTTCAAAGGAAGTGAGTTCCCAACAATCTCTTCCATCTTCTTGAACCAGGGCCAATGACTTGTGGCATTTCCGCCGTTCGTGTTCATCATCCGATGTCTCTCCAATTTATACCTTTTTTTCAGATTATCAACCTTGTTCTTGCACTGTTCTACACTCTTCGTTTGCGTCTCGCACCGCTCGCTCACGATCGCAGCCACCTCTTCCCAGTCACGCCCTCTCAAGTTCCCACGATTCAACTGTAAAAACTTATCTAAATACGCATCTAACAAGCATGAAATCGCAGTGTCACTCCACTCTTCTCGATCCTTCCGATACTCTCCTCCCGAAGATAAAGCCGAGATCTTAGGTTTCTTATTATAATTATACTGTGTTCCACCGTCGCTAAGCTCTTCCCGATCGCTCCACTTCTCGCTTCGTGCATCGTTGATCCTAGATCTGTTAGGATCGGAGTCATTTTCGTACGGTAGGATGCCCATAGGCTGAGAACAGAACGCGCCATCGCTGAACCCCTCTCCGTTAGCTTCCTGTACTGGCCGCGGTTGTGGTGGTGTGTTGATTGGATTCGACTGGGAGCCTAGTAAATGTGCGGTTGCAGCGAGCTGGTGGTGGAAATTAGGGTTTGTTTGGTGGGTGGCGGCGGCGGCGGCGGTGGTGGTGTTGCCGATAAGGGGGAAGTCGTCGGAAGAGGACATCGGAAGAACGTTAGGGTTAGGTTTCGGCAGTGAAATTGGGAGACGACGTTAAGTTTGAGGTTTGAAGGACCGTTAACTCTACCGGAGTTAGACGTGAGTTTGTGAGGGAAGAAACGTCACCTTAAATTACGGGACCGTTAGTATTAACATGCTTTTAATGTGTGGACCCCGGGATCGGTTACCATTGTCGAGTCACAAACAGATTTTTTTTTTTTTTTTTGTTAAGACTAGTTAACTTATTTTAGAGTTAATTGTCTAAATCGTATTTAAACTTAAGAAAAACTGATATTATAGTCATTGTTTTAGCTGTCGTTGGATAGGTATCAAACATTAATTATTGGATCGAACTTATTTTGGTGATGATTGTAGAGTCTGATTGATTATTTTCGGTTATTTTTACAGGATTTGAAAAAACAACAAAGCAGTCATTACAGTAATGATGACAAGCATGATGCCAATCAAACTCCTCAATCACCACCAATTAGAAATTCAGTCGGGTTTCTAGGATTTGGTGATGATCAACGGTGAGTACTCCGGTTAGACATATTTGGGTAATAAAAGAGTAAGTTACTTATTTCAGCAGTTTTGAAAAAATATGATCACTTTCCCCTTTTTTTAGTTTTGTTTTTTTTACGTCTTGAGACACACCAACCTAAGTTTACACATTTTCCGCACCACTAGAAGTAAAACGTACAACCTTAAGGTTGGAAAGTATTTTTTTTTTAAACTCTTACACTGCTAGGTTAAAAACTATTTGGTATATGTTTTGAGTGTGTTACTTAAAATAACAATTATAAGTATTCCTATATAATTATAGTGTATATAGGCATCTGCTTAAATGACATTAAAATACGTAATTTTAATTAATGATTTGATAATTGAATCGTCAAGATATCTGAGTATAGAAGCAGAAGACCGACCTTAGCCTATTAAGGCAAGATCTCAGCCGAACGAACTTAACCACGTACTCGAGCTTTCTATCTCTTTCTTAATCTTCAGTAAAAGTAAGTTGATAAGAAGCCTCCGCTCAAAGGTGCTTTCGCAAAAGCCTAAGCCAAATTATCTTAACATTAATTTATATCACGTGAATGAAGGTAAAAAGTGAATAACAATTCTTTTTAGTAGCGAAATACTTATGAACCGGAAGTATCTTTGTTAGTTTTCCATTCCAGTATATCATTATATTTTATAAATCATGATATAACATGGACATTACATACAAATAAGTTGGTTCTAATTTAATTTAAAAGGGAGATGAGTCAATGAGTAGGCATGTATATAACATGTTTATAAAAAGATTGTGATTGAGTTGGGTTGTAAATAAAAGTGTAATCTGCCAACCCAGGTGAGCGTGGTATCAAATCGGTACTGATATTGAATTTACCGAATACCGAATGTGGTTCAACAATGATACCGAATATCGAACCGAATAATCATATGTGGTACCGGTACCAGTTATTTGGTACTCGACCTGAATTAGTCCTAAAAAATTTAATTCATTATCACCTTTTTTTGAATAATAAAACTCTTCATTCAAACTTAGTAGTCCGAGTACATCGTAACACAATATTTAAGTACCAAAAAAACAAAAAAATTAATTCGAGTTATCTAAAGCTAAAAGAAAAAAGCATTCATAAACACGGAAATCCGTCCATTCCAAAACCACCAATCAACTACTAATCATACATCATGATCCTTGCTTTTCCTTTTCCACTATCAACGTGTATTGCTTCACCGATCTATATATGAAACAACATATAGTGAGATTAGTATCTGAAATATCATTTTTTACAAATAAAACAACAAACACTAAGATTAGTAATTACAAACGCTATATCATCATCATTTAAGATGTTTTTAACATCGTTTATAATTGGTTTTCGAGACTTTCTAACCCAATTGTGGGTGCAAATCAACACCTCGACTATTTGTGTGGCAAGCTTGTTCGATAAGGATCCAATACATGACAGCTCGTGCTAAACCTTTGGTTTACCGGGAAGGTTCGGTTATGGTACCGAATACCGAATCCCATTCCCGATTTTTCCGAATACCAAAGTAGCCTTATTCTAAGTACCAAGTACCGTACCGAATCCCATTCCCGGTACGGTTCCGATTGTTGGTACCATTGCTCACCCCTGGTTTAAATAATAATAAGTAAAAAGATGATTTCAACTCACCAACCTATTTTTCATATGTGCTACTTATTTAAGATACATTTACAACCGACTATAACAACATTGCTTGCCCAACCGGTTTATAACTCTATTAACCCGTTAACTCATTTGGATAAACAAGTTACCTAGGTTACTATGAGTTGTTAATCGTTGAATTTTTCATAATAATTAAACAGGTTATGACATATCTATTTAGAGAATATTTTCTCATAAAGAGGGTTCCATTAATCACAATAATAAATATGTTACAAGATAGTACATGGGTGAGGAACTACTTATAATTGACGTGGGTGAGGAACGAACGCTCAAACTGTTTCTAAACACATTAATACAATAGTATGCCCCCATGGTTGGAGCGGGTGAGGAACGAACGCTCAAACTGTTTCTAAACTCATTAAACAAGGTTGATAGTAGTCCTTTCGTGAAGATGTTCACATATTGTTAAGAGACAAAACATGAAGGACAAGTAACTGGTGTGTAGCGAGTTGATCACGGAAGAACCAAATGTCTATTCCAATATGCTTGGTCGGTTTATATCACACTGGATTTGTCGATACGACCCTTACACTGTCGCAATAAATGTTAGTGACCTTATCAAGAGGAGTTTGGAGCTCGTGTAGGATGTTTCATAACCAGCAAGATTATGCTACTTCAATTACAACACCTCGGTATTCTTCCTCGGCACTCGAGCGGGAGATGGTGTTTTGCCACTTTGAAAACCATTAAATAGTGTGAGGATCCTCTCATTTTTTAGTCAAACATGAACCATCATGTTCTCTCACAAACATGAGTGTGGACCCTACAAAGGGGACCCATTCTTGACTAATATAAGGGACCTACTCTCATGTTTGTGAGAAAACATGATGGCTCATGTTTGACTCAAACATGAGAGGATCATCACCCCATTAAATAAGGTTATCTCCCATAAATGCGCAATATCCACTAGTAAAACAACGAGTGATTAGACAACTACTCCAATCGACATCCGAGTATGAGATAAGTGTGTCAACCGGGGAGATATGTAATTATAAACCCAAGTCAAGCGTGCGTCGGATGTAAGGTAAAATTCACTCCAAAGCATTGAAGTGTGGTTCATGTGAATCATGCATGTATAGATAAGTTTGGTGAACCGAATAGGCAGTGTCTAGCCTGGTAAATGTGAGATACTGTAATGCACCAGCCATGTTGCCATATAGTGTTGGGTCCTGTGCCAGAGCACCTGCATTGTTAAGCTTTGTAGATTTATCGATGGGTGTGTAAGCTGGATTACATTGCATCATCTTAACACAATTAAGGATATCAAAAGCATACTTAAGTTGGTTAAGAAATAGACCGTGGCCATCTCTGCTTGCTAAAATACCGAAGAAATATGAAAGTGGCCCCAAATTTGTCATAGCAAATTCGCTGCTCAAAGAGGTAATAATCTGATTCAACACTTTTAAAGAGGAGCATGTGAGCACAATGTTATCTACATAAAGTAGTAACACATAGGCAATGGAGTCACCCGACTATATAAAAAAAAGTGAGGAGTCGCATTTACTGTGAATGAATCCATGTTTGAGCATGTAAATAGAAAAGGTTGAAACTATGTCAGCGAGCCAGTTTTAAGCCGTGTAAAGATTTTTTAAGCTTGCAAACATGGTCTGGGTGTTAGGTATCATGAAATCCTGAATATATATATAGAGCCATGCAGAAATGCGGCAAAGCTCAATACGATTCATATGGTTGCCGGTTTGATAGTGTCAAAGCGATCTATGCCAAGTAGCTAACTCTTTGTAGTACATGTTTTCTGATTGTATTAATATTGTTATTAGAAGTGATATTATTAATGAGAAAGCATTTTTAGTAATGTATTGAAGTTAGTATGGGAAATGTGTGTTTATAAAGTATGACGGGGTGTTTGGGCATTAAGGAATACCTATACAGGGTGGAAATACCCAAATTAGGGAACAAAACTCTAGGCATAAACACTATATCCGTTTTCTCAAAAATGTGTGTAGTGTGTGTTTGTCTGTGAACTATGAAGAAGAAAAGATTTAGACAGTTTTTTTTATCACCGTTTTGCTTGAAATCAATTGGAAAACGGTCTGGTAATGTTTTCCTATCTTTTATGATAAAATTTATACAAGTTTTATAGCATATAGAGGGGATTTGAGTGGGTTTTTGGTTGCATCAAAGCTGTGTAAGAACTTAACACCATTTCTTCAAATTTGATCTATAAAAACTTAATAAAAACAAAATTAATTGATAAGGGTTTGCTTAGATACTAACTGGAATGTTTACTAAATGAGTTATGTAATTTTATCAAAATTTGATTGATTTGAATTTCAAATGGGTCGATTGTATCAATATGAACTTTGACGATTGAACTGAATAGCCAAGTGTTTGAATAGCCGAATCTCCAAGTGACTTAATCAAGTGTTTAAATACCCAAGTGACTGAATCACCAAGTGAATGAATAGTCAAGTATTTAAATAGCCAAGTGTTTCAATACCCTAGTGACTGAATCGCCAAGTGAGTGAATAGCCAAGTGTTTGAATAACCAAGTAACTGAATCGCCAAATGAGTGAGTAGCCAAGTGTTTGAATAGCCAAGTGACTAAATAACTAAGTGAGTGAATAGCCAAATGTTTGAATAGCCATGTGATTGAGTCAATATATGATTCCTAATTGTCAACCTCTGGGATCACCAAATGGATTGTGAGGCTGGATCACCAACCTATGAATCACCAAGTGTGCATGTAAAAGCCAATCGTGATATTAAGTTGAGTTTGGGGATTTTTTATTTTTTTTTTGGTGAATGAGTGTGATTAAGGTATGTGACCCTAATATGTGACTACCATTGTGGATATCTCGTTTGTAGGTGACTGACGGTAGACGTGTATTATGGGGGATATAAGGATATTCTATCGTGTTATTGATATAATTATTATGCTGCCGATTAGGTAAGTTTTCATTAAATAGTATATCTAAAACAAAATTTAGGATTTCGTGTCTCTTTATTTCGTTTAGCTAAAATTAATTGAACAAACAAGAACAAACCTCATTCACATTCTTTCGGTTCGTCTACAACCCCAACTCCAACCTAAAAGGCTAAACATTTGATCTAGTAATATATTATACTAAAACTGTAAAGAAGTCGAGCTTTTATCAGGGATTAGCTTCAGCTCAAACATAAGCTTGAAACATATGAAAGCCAAGCTCAAACTTAGAAACTAGACTTGACCTCCTATCAAATTTTTAAGTTTTATATCATATATAGATGTAGGGGAGGGTTCATGCGAGAACCGTTGTTAGCGCGAGAACCGCGAAAACCAATCTCAGCCGTTCCTTGGATATGGGAAGTTCATGGATGGAGAGCATGGAGGAATAGAGTGTGGCAGGGTGCATGTGAGGAATTCTGAATTCATAGGTGGGCAATGACATTGAAGGAGGGGGAATTGGAAGGCTCAGATTGGTTCTCGTGGTTCTTGCACTAACAACGGTTCTCGAATGAACTTCTTCCTATAGATGTATATATAAATACATCTAAAATCTGAATTTTCAGATGTTGCTATTATTGGATTTTATTACGTGTCAGTGACTCGGTGTTTCCAACTCATGCTCAAGTTTTATTACAATTCTTATACGTATATAATATGAATTTTGTAATGAATATAAGTCTTAGATATATTTGATACAACTTCAAGACTACATTTATAGCCAAGACTTAATTACAGATGTTACAACACCTTTCTACTTAAGACAAATATTATGCCAAGATAATAATAATTATAAGTGACACGGCAGATACAACAAGCAGACTGCCGAGGTCATAAACATCCATACGTGCTTTAATATCATCTTTGCTTTCCCTTAGAGGGAACGGAGTGGAAGCGTGGTCAAACCCAAATTTACTTCACTACGCCGTGGATATTAATGAAGTCCACTCCGGATTGACGTGGTAAATGTTGCACGTGCATATTACCACACGGTGTGGCAATCGTACTTTATCATTATTTATTTTATTCATGTATTAAATATACATATTCATGCTTCAGCTAATCCTTTTCCAAGTTTTAAACTAAATTTGGATGCTGTAAATATCTGAGAGTAGATGGCGATTTTATTTAGCCGGACCCTTTTTCAATTTCAAAAGCTTCAAATCCATGACAATGTATAACTATCAATGCATTATATACTGGTTTTTAATGCAACAATAACCTTTTTTTAACAAAGACAACAATAACCTATATTAGTGATGTTGGTTGCTTTATTGAAATATTAAGAATTTTAAATTGTTTTTATCTCTAAATATTTTATCTTACATTTTTATTATTTATCAAGTATTATTAAATGTGAAATTAATAAATAAGGTGAGTTTAAAATTTCGTGTGGTGGAGGGTAACCACTACATGCCTGAGTGATAGCCTGCAGAGGCGAATGCAAGAAGTGATGAGTGGGGTGCATGGACCCCATATAGAAATAAATTTTTTTAATTAGTATATATATAGTTAATTTTTGGACCACCCTTAAGAAATTAAAAGGACCCCTTGTAACACCCTGTAAATGGGTCTAACAGTGTAGTGTTGTACTTTGTGCTTTGTTACTTGTAAAGTGACTTTAAGTGAAATAATAAAGTGTTATGTGTGATATTTGTGTCTTGTGTTTATTATGTGATTATGTGAATAGTGTAAATCGTGTTTTAATAGTGATAAAGTGTTATACGGTTTCGTGTTATGATTCCGTAGATATCCCCGTTAGTTGAAACGGGATGGCGTGTGACAAGTTATAAGTTGGAAAGGGGAACAAAATACCCCGTGTTTAATTATTGACCCCAAGGTCGGTTTATATGTCTGCCTTATCCCCTGGAGTCAATCAAACACACACACTAAAACACATACAAACATACGAGAGCTCACACACATATTTCTCTCAAGATTGAAGTAGAAATCAAGATCCAATCTGTTGCAAGGAGTTCTCTAGCTGATTCATGTACTAAATCAGTTGCTTCTTCTTCTATTTGTAAGTGTTCTTTGAAGCTCAAGTTCTTGTTTTGGTTCTTGAAAGGGTTACACCACTTTAATGGTGTAGATCACGTTTTTTATGGTGGGTTTTGGTGTCAAGTATGTTTGTTAGTGTCTTTGGGTGTCTAATGAAGTATACAAATGATTAAAAACTGAGTTTTGGTCGAAAAAGGGGTAAAAATCGGGATTTGCAGGTCTGATTGACGAACAGGGACGAAGTCTGCTGTGCAGACCCTTCCTACCCCCGTAGGGATAATTTCCTACCCCCGTAGGGAAAAGTTCCTACCCCCGTAGGGGGGTGTTTTTCAGAGTTTTTGAAATTAAGCCTTTTGTGGCCGTAGTAAGATGTTTCTGCGGCCGTAGGAGGGGTTTGCTGATGTCCTGCGGCCGTAGGACATGTTTACTGCGGCCATAGGAGGCTGTTCAGTGTTGACAGCTTATGTAACTTGTGTTTTAACCTGTGTGTGTTACGTGTAAGTGATAACCAAGCCTGAACCTTATGTGTTAGGTGATTCGGACGACTCAGTGTGTTATTGTGATTCTCGGATTCATATCTGCCTCTTGTGATATCGAGGTGAGTACCGGTTTCCCATAAGACTCAGTAAGTAGGGCTATTGTGTGTCTGTGTTGTGTGCTATGTGATATAGTGATACAGTGTTATAAGTGATACCATGTGATATAAATTGTGATATGTGATACGCATGCGTACTGTGGACCCTATGGGTCAAACGTGTTTATGATTTCCTGTCCGGACAGACGCAGGGGTTGAGGTCAGTCGCCGATGCGGCTGGGTCCCTTGAGTGTTATTCAGGGATTAGCGGTTCCCACGAGTGATTTTCTGGGGTAAAGGTTCTGCAGGCCGCCGTTCCTCGACAAACAGTGGGGTCTTGGTTTGTAACTAAGGCCTAATTTGAGCCCAGGTGGCTCCGCAACGTGCTCAGGGGGTTGCTCTTCGCTTCTCCTCCAGCATGGATTGGTGTTGCTGATTTCTCAGTTGGATTCGTTGAGCGGGATTTGCAACCCCGCGAGATATGATCCTGCTGACATGTCGGCACACCGCTATGTGATAGCTTAGAATTGTGTGCCATATTGTGACGTGATAGCATGCTTATTGGTGCTTATGTGATGCTTGTACTCACTAGCTAATGTAGCTAATGTTTCGTGATATTTCCCTTTTCGCAGGTTAGTGATCAGATGGCCTGGGGAGGCGGGTTGCTGTGGGTAGTGTTATTGTATATATCTTTTGGAACACTAGTAGTTTATTAACTCTTATACTGGATAACGATGGTCGGTGCGTAATGGTAACACTGGCTTAGTTTTGGTACTTGGCTTGATTCGTTGTTTGTGATCGCCAAGTTGATAAGCAGTACTTAATATGTAATCAGTGGTTTATTCCGCTGCAAACTTTTGGTGTAATTAAAGTTTTAATTTACTCTAATTTTAAGCTCGTGAAACCGGTGTTACAATTAGGTATCAGAGCCGAAGTTTGAGGGAATCGGGTACTTGTGAAAGTATTCGATCTCAAACTCGGGCTTGACCATCGTTAAGTGTTCCTAGAGGGGTAATTGGGGCTGAGTGTGAGCGTTATGTGTTTATTGCTCTATTTGAACTAACTTGTGTGTTAGTGAATTGTGATTAAGTGTGCTAAACGTGTTCGCCCCTTGTGTATAGAAAGTGAGTGAGTAAAATGTCTGAACGACGTGCTAACACTGAGGAAGCTCTAAAAGAGATGGAGGATGAAGTCTCACATCATCGTGCTGAAACCCAGGAGGAGTCTTCTTGGCGAGACACTCAGGGCTCAAGGCAGGGAAGAGATTCTGAGGCTTATATTTTGTTACTTGAGGAGGAGCTTCGCTCGACTAGGGAGCTACTGAGGGAAGCTATTAAGGGCAAGCAACGTGAGCAGTGCTCTTTTAAGAAATTCAAGTCTTGCGGGCCTAAGGTGTAGTGATAATCCCTCAGAGACTATCCGTTGGTTGCGTGAGACCGATCAAGTGTTTGAGTCCTGTGATTGTGAAGATGAGAACCGTGTCAAGTATGCGGTTCGTATGTTGAAAGGTAAAGCTCTAGATTGGTGGGACACAGTGAAGGACACAATGAGTAAAGAGGTGATTGCTGCTCTGACTTGGGAGCAGTTTACTGAGAAAGTGAAGAGGAAGTACTGTACCAATTATGATTTGGAGAGGATGGAGAACGAGTTCAATGCTCTCCGTAAGGGAGACAAACCGGTGGAGGACCTTATCCATGCCTTTACTGATAAAGTAAGGTTTATACCACACCTTGTGACTGATGAAAGGGCAAAAATGCGGAAGTTTGTGAATATGTTGCCGCTCTTTGGATCGGGCGTTTGAGATAGCCCGATAGATTGATGGTGATCGTCGCCAGTGCAAGGGTGATCAGACTGTGGAGAGCCAGAAGAGGAAGTTTCAGCAGTATTCAAAGGCTGGTACTTCAAAAGGGAAGTCTGTTGCTGGTGGGAAAGTGGATTCGAGTAAGAAACCGAGGTTTGATAATCCTTGGTGTTCTTTATGTCTTACTTACCATTCTGGTGACTGCTCGAAGGCTACTACCAGATGTATGAGATGTGGTGAGAAGGGGCACGCAGCTACAGAGTGCTCGTTCAAAGAGAATGTTTGTTTTAAGTGTCAAAAGCCGGGGCACAGGATTACAGAGTGCCCTAAGAGACAGAAGGGTGATACGGGAGCTGCAACTGGTGGGTCCTCTGCTCAACCTAAGAAAGATGGCGCTCCTCGCGCCAAGGGTCGGGCTTTTAAGATGACAACTGAAGAAGCTAAAGCTGTTGGAGACGTGATCACTGGTACTTTTCTTGTAAATTCGGTTCCAGCGTGTGTGTTATTTGATTCTTGAGCTACCCATTCTTTTATATCTGTGGCTTTTCGTGATAAACTACAACTGCCTATATTTGTGTTACCTGAGCCGATTAAAGTTGAAATTGCTAATGGTAAGGTAGTTTCGGTTACGGATAGTGTTCCCTGTGTTAACCTTGACGTGGACGGGAATAGTTTCCCTATCTCTTTTCTTCTTATGCCAATTGCGGGCTTTGATGTGGTCGTTGGCATGGATTGGCTCAGTGGTCTGAACGTGGAGATTCTGTGTTCGAAAAAGATGGTGAAGATTCCTTTACCCGATGGGTCTTGTGCTGTAGCTCGAGGGGAACGTCGAGAGTCGGATATTCCTCTTATTTCGGTGATGAAAGCTCATAAATCGATTTCTAAAGGCTGCGAGTTTTATCTAGCTCACGTGATTGATGCAAAGCTAGAAAAGCAAGTGGTCAAAGATATTCCGGTAGTGTCAGATTATCCGGAGGTGTTTCCAGACGAATTGCCGGGTTTGCCACCGGTAAGAGATGTAGAGTATAAGATTGACCTTGTTCCAGGAGCTACGCCTGTAGCTAAAGCTCTATAACGTCTTGCTCCTTCAGAGGTGCGAGAGATGATGACTCGGTTACAGGAGTTACTTGACAAGGGCTTCATTCGTCCAAGTTCATCCCCGTGGGGAGCTCCTGTGCTATTTGTGAAGAAGAAGGATGGAACCATGCGTATGTGTATCGATTACCGGGAGCTGAATAAGCGAACGGTAAAGAATAAATACCCTCTTCCGCGTATTGATGATTTGTTCGATCAGTTACAGGGAGCGACTTGCTTCTCTAAGATTGATCTTCGTTCTGGCTACCACCAGGTGCGGGTTAGTGAAGATGATATTCCTAAAACTGCTTTCCGCACTCGATATGGCCACTATGAGTTTTTGGTTATGCCGTTCGGATTAACCAACGCGCCTGCTGTGTTTATGGATATGATGAATCGGATTTGTCGTTCTTTCTTGGATAGATCCGTAATTGTGTTTATCGATGATATTCTTGTGTATTCCCGAAGTGAAGCCGAGCACGAGTTGCATCTACGGCAAGTTCTTGACACTCTCAAGCGAGAGAAGCTTTATGCAAAGTTTTCAAAGTGTGAGTTCTGGCTTCGTGAAGTGCGTTTTCTTGGTCATGTGATCTGCAGGGATGGTGTTAAAGTGGATCCGGCGAAAGTCGATGCAGTGATGAACTGGGGAGTTCCCCGAACTCCTTCTGAAGTTCGTAGTTTTCTCGGCCTAGCTGGATATTATAGGCGGTTTTTCCGTGATTTTTCTAAACTTGCAGGTCCCTTGACTAAGCTTACTCGGAAAGACGTTGCTTTTGTGTGGTCAGAGGCGCAGGAACAAGCGTTTCAATCTCTGAAACGGCTATTGTGTGAGGCTCCGATTCTTTCTTTGCCCGATGGGTCTGATGACTTCGTCGTTTATTGTGATGCTTCTTATTTGGGGCTTGGCTGCGTGTTAATGCAGCGTGATAAAGTGATAGCATATGCGTCTCGACAGTTAAAGCCACATGAAGGTAACTATCCGACCCATGATCTTGAGCTAGCTGCTGTTGTGTTTGCTCTGAAACTGTGGCGGCATTATCTGTACGGTACCAAGTGTGTGGTCTGTACGGATCACAAGAGTCTGCAATATGTGTTTACACAGAAAGAGCTCAATATGAGACAGCGGCGTTTGCTTGAGTTGATTAAAGACTACGACTGTGAGATCCGTTATCATCCTGGTAAGGCCAATGTGGTGGCGGATGCTCTTAGTCGCAAAAGCTCGTCGGCTGAGGCGAAATTCATGAAACTTGTGGTGGTTCCTGATATTCTGGCGAGTTTGAAGGAAGCACAGTCTGTTGCCTTGCGTAATGAGAACTTAAAAGCAGAGGTGATGATAAAGCAAAAAGATCTGCTTACAGATGATAGCCGGGGGCTAAAGACTTTTCAGTCTCGTGTTTGGGTGACTCTGTACGGGGGAAACAGTGAGTTGATTCTGCAAGAGGCTCATCAGTCTCGACTGTCTGTACATCCGGGCAGTACCAAGATGTACCATGATCTGAAAGCTTTATATTGGTGGCCTACTTTAAAGCGAGATATTGCTTCCTATGTGGAAAAGTATCAAATATAGTAAGATGTTTCTGCGGCCGTAGGAGGGGTTTGCTGATGTTCTGCGGCCGTAGGACATGTTTACTGCGGCCGTAGGAGGCTGTTCAGTGTTGACAGCTTATGTAACTTGTGTTCTAACCTGTGTGTGTTACGTGTAAGTGATAACCAAGCATGAACCTTATGTGTTAGGTGATTCGGACGACTCAGTGTGTTATTGGGATTCTCGGATTCATATATGCCTCTTGTGATATCGAGGTGAGTACCGGTTTCCCATAAGACTCAGTAAGTAGGGCTATTGTGTGTCTGTGTTGTGTGCTATGTGATATAGTGATACAGTGTTATAAGTGATACCAAGTGATATAAATTGTGATATGTGATACGCATGCGTACTGTGGACCCTATGGGTCAAACGTGTTTATGATTTCCTGTCCGGACAGACGCAGGGGTTGAGGTCAGTCGCCGATGCGGCTGGGTCCCTTGAGTGTTATTCAGGGATTAGCGGTTCCCACGAGTGATTTTCTGGGGTAAAGGTTCTGCAGGCCGCCGTTCCTCGACAAACAGTGGGGTCTTGGTTTGTAACTAAGGCCTAATTTGAGCCCAGGTGGCTCCGCAACGTGCTCAGGGGGTTGCTCTTCGCTTCTCCTCCAGCATGGATTGGTGTTGCTGATTTCTCAGTTGGATTCGTTGAGCGGGATTTGCAACCCCGCGAGATATGATCCTGCTGACATGTCGGCACACCGCTATGTGATAGCTTAGAATTGTGTGCCATATTGTGACGTGATAGCATGCTTATTGGTGCTTATGTGATGCTTGTACTCACTAGCTAATGTAGCTAATGTTTCGTGATATTTCCCTTTTCGCAGGTTAGTGATCAGATGGCCTGGGGAGGCGGGTTGCTGTGGGTAGTGTTATTGTATATATCTTTTGGAACACTAGTAGTTTATTAACTCTTATACTGGATAACGATGGTCGGTGCGTAATGGTAACACTGGCTTAGTTTTGGTACTTGGCTTGATTCGTTGTTTGTGATCGCCAAGTTGATAAGCAGTACTTAATATGTAATCAGTGGTTTATTCCGCTGCAAACTTTTGGTGTAATTAAAGTTTTAATTTACTTTAATTTTAAGCTCGTGAAACCGGTGTTACACCCCTCTTGTATTGGACTTGACTCATGAGGAGAACAAATATTAAGAAAACAAACATAAAGTAGGAAAGTTTATAAGAAACGATAGTGATTCATACATCCTATGCTAAAGATATTAGGCACCTTAGTCTATGTTTTTATTACTTCTAATTGGTTATATGGTCTACTTTTTATATTTCCTAAGTGTTTTTAATATTATTAAATTATAAAAAAAGATGTCATAAATTAGAGACTAGGGTGCATGTCTAAAAGTAAGGCAATATTTGGTTAGACTATATTAGGTATTAAGGTAATAGAGAAAGAAAAATAAAAAAGTGATGTAACGTTTATGTGACAAGATAGAGGTAAAGTTTAGGCTATATGAATATGTTAGTTTTTTTAGCTTTTGGTTAGGTTACGATATTAGAGTATATTAAATCGCGTTTGGTATTATTTTTAATATATTATATTGATAATTTGTATTGATTATGTTAAATACGTTTAATTTTATGTATGTATTTACAATGCTTTTAATAAATATATAAATACCCGACCCGTAATTTAAAAAATATTTTTATTCATTATTCACTATTTTACCGACTCGATCATCTTGTTACATGTTGGTCCCCCTGTATATAAATCCTAGATTCGCCACTGATAGCCTGAGTGGTGTAAGAAAAAAAGCTGACGTGACGGTATGGTGGAACTGATGGAAAGTAACCATTGCAAAGACTCTTGGGAGAAATACAATGATTTATAGCAACAACATCAGCAGCTGGCTGGTTTATAGAAAGAAGAAAACGTGATAAACAAAGGCGGAAGATGAACCCTCTCCATCTTTAGGTATCAAATAGTGGGCCCCCCAACATTTCAACTTTAAGCTTATCTTTACTAATTTCTTTTATTATTCAATTCAAACTCTCCCTGTTCTTTTTGTTTCTTCAGGTTTTTAGAAAGAAGAAAACGGATGGAAAAGTGGGTTCCTTTCTCAGTCTGAACTTAACAACAATGGCGAGGCTAAGAAGATGAAAAACTTAACAACAATGGCGAGGCTAAGAAGATGAAAAAACAAACAGGCAGAGAGAGAAATATGAAAGTAAAACATGTAGACAGAGACGGGTAAACAATTTATATTCGTTTAAAAATACCTTACTTATATGTTTGATAATTAAAAAGGGTAATTAGGTCAATTTATTATTTATTAGAATTATACAGTATTTTAACTAAGTATATAACTTTATAAGCTATTAATAAATGATAAAAATGTTAATATGGGTAATTATGAAAATTTGATAGGTTAAGAAGGATATATGCGATATTTGTAAAATTAGGCCGTCGAAATACGATATTTTGAGTTTTAACATGTGTCACTTAATCAAACCTTTAAAAGTATGTGTGTGTGTGTTTTAGGGCATTTAGCATTACCCAATTTGATATTTGTAGACAACATTCAAATACTCTTAACGAGTTTTACAAGTGAACAGCTGATAATAAATTTAAAAAAATGAACACCTCAATACCAGCATTGCAAGCCATAGATACTTCTCTAGCAATAAGCATGGCTACCTACAGAATCAGATGAAACTAGCTGTGTGAAGACGAAGAAAAACATTAAAACACTAAAATTATAAATCCTTACAAATTTTATAAAGGCACATTTGGGTCAACACTGCGAGAACCGTTTCCTGCCAAAGAAGCACCGCTAATTTTAAAAACAACTCTCCGAGCATTTGTCATAGGCTTTGGTTTTATGGTAGTGATTCGACAACTTGGGCTAGTTGTTGTTGTTGTTGCTGTTACATATCTGCAAAACGTTGATTGGATACTTTTTCAGATGAATATCGACCAACAAACAAAATGATCAGGATCCTACAATAGTCAAAAGTAAATTATGAAATGTTGAACAGCAAATATTTACCCGCGATTCATAATGCATCTGAAAATAGAAATGAGCTTAACTTTACAGTATAATGCATAACAATTAACAAGTAAGGTATTCACAAAAGATGTTCTATTTTGGTCATTGACACATTGTACTAGATTTTGTTCGGATTTGGTCACTAACGTATGTTGTCTTTCCATATTGGTAATCAAACATTCAAACTATGTTCAACAACAACAACAATAATATCCAATCCCGTTACGACGGGGTAACGATGAGGTAAAATGTAGACAATCATACCTCTACGCGTAGGTAGAGAGATTGCTTCCCTAGATAGACCTCCCTCCGTCAGTGAAAGTGATAGAAAAAAGTAAAAAGATAGATACAACACTTAAAAAAATAAATAATAATAACATTCAAACTATGTTCATTTCTGTAATTTTCTTGCCTTTCAAAAAGATCATGTTCTTTCCCGTAATTTTTATTCCATCAAAACGTGTATGTGTATCTGTTTTATCACTTCTTGTGCAAAGGAAAACACACACAAACACTATACCATTTAACTGCCATAATGGAGCATAATACCTACTTTTAATGACCAAATCGAGACAAATGAAAGTCCAATAACCTAAATTGAACTTCGTTGCTATGTTATGCAATTAACCCCAACTTTTACATGGAATAAGTTATTTTTCAAGTTATAATCTGAAGTCTTTCTTTTTTCAAGAAGTATATTAACACAATCTAGAATGTGAAATCTGAAGTTACTAGATGTGGTGACGAAGGTAGGCACTGTAAAACTGAAATTAGGAGTTTGGAGCTCCATGTTTGTTCCACACACGTTTTAATTAGTAGTTCTAAAAAGTGAAGTTAGGATCACTCAACTTTGATTCATAATTCGAAAAGCGATACCTTTCAAAATCGCCTATATTTTAGCTTTCTTCGGTGCATGGCATTTTGATGGCGCGTTCTGTTCGCAGCCTATGGTAGGTGCATTGATCCCACTAGCAGCATTATCTTCCCGATCGCTCCACTTCTCGCTTCGCGCGTCGTTGATCCTATGCCTGTTAGGATCGGAGTCATTTTCGTACGGTAGGACTACCATAGGCTGCGAACAGAACGCGCCATCTCTGAACCCCTCTCCGTTGGTTTCCTGTGCTGGCCGCGGTGGTGGTGGTGCGTTGATCGGATTGGATTGGGAGGCTAGTAAGTGGGCGGTTGCGGCGAATTGGTGGTGGAAATTAGGGTTTGTTTGGTGCGTAGCGGCGGCGGCGGCGGCGTCGCCGATCAGAGGGAAGTCATCGGAAGAGGACATCGGAAGAACGTTAGGATTAGGGGTGGCTGTGAAATTGGGAAACGACTTTGACTTTGAGGTTTGAAGGACCGTGAAGTCTAGCGGAGTTTAGACGTGAGTTTGTGAGGGAAGAAACGTGACGTTATATGACGGGTCCGTTAGTATAAACATACTTTTCGAGTTTTTTTTAAGAAGGAAAACTAAGACTGTATTCAATTTCAGAAAAATCTTTTATTTTTCTATTTCTTTTGAGAGAACTAAAAATTAGAACATTTGTTTACTTATAATTTTTTCTAAGAAAACACAAAGCTCTCTTAATTTCCCAAACTCCTATTTTTTTAAACTTTCATATATTTTCAAACTTTTCCAAAGAAACATTTTAACTAAACATGCCTCCTCTTCGTCTAAACATAAAACGAAAATATATCTATTTTCACATAAAAACATAAAACATAAAAACATAAAACGAAAAATAAAAACATTTCTATTTTTTTTTAAGAAAATGGAAACTATATCATTTTTCACATAAAGACATAAAACGAAAAATAAAAAAATTTTCTTCAGCAAAACACTGTCTAAGGGTTTGTAAGGAAATTAAAAAATATATCTATTCTCAAGTTTTATTTAAGGAAGGAAATGGATGGATTAAGAAGAAGAATTTAGGCTTATTTTAGTTTAGAATCTTTCCTCTAAAATATGATAAGATTTGGAAGAAGATGATTTTCTCCTATTCCCTTTATTTTCATCTCATTCTTTAACTCGATCACAGGACATTAATGTATGGACCCCTCAATCGTTTACCATTGTCATGTGACAAACATAGCTTTGTAATACATTGTTTTCACAGGTTTAGTTCTAAATAAGTAAGGCGTGATTTGACGGTAGTGGCGTACATTATTTATGAGTTAATCGTGACCGAGTATATGATTGTTGATTTTTTTTCAATAATAACTAAGAAAGTTATGATATATCGATATGTAAGTGAAAGGTTCAAATGCGAATGAATATTTAGGTGAGAATGGAAAACTTGATCTTGACCATTTATTTGATTTGATCGGATGGTCTATACCTGACCCCTCATTTTATTCACTACCCAAATTTGAAGTGCGACGGGTGAATTGTGACCATTAGATCTAATAGATCAACATCTGATTGATTGTTAGAATTTGTTTTCCCATTTTCACATAAATATTCATTCTTATAATAACTCTTCCCCGATCTGTAAGACTGTAAATCTAAATACGACACAAATTACCTATAGCTTTATTAATCTCAACTAATAGTGGCATCATGGAGAAGACTCTGTCATATACCATCTCCCTTTCATGGCCTTTTATATAACTAACTTATATTTGAAATGTATCTGTTGTGTTTAATAAAGTCTATGTAAAAATATAGTTTTAAAATTTTTAACATGCAATCACAAGTGAATCAGTATACAATCACACGTGATTTGTAAAAGCATCACATGTGAATTACGAAAATGTCCTTCCGTCCAAACTTTTAAAAATGCAATTTGGACCATTGATGTCATCGATCCAAACGTAAAAAATAATCCCCCAAAACTATAACTTAAATATGAAATATATTGAAAATTTAACTAAAGTTTACTATCACCTATAGGAATAATTGAGAGGTTAATTTTAGCAAACGAGCCAATTTGAAAGTTGAAACCCCTTAAAACCTTTCTACTGCTACCACTGCTTTAATATACAATGGGGAGTTAACGTGACAATCTTTGTATCATGATTGAATAATATAGCATAGATCAAAATATTGAAGAAAGAATGTTCGATAATAGTATTAAAAGTATGAAGGAAAAAATTTGCTATCTCAAATATATATTGGACTTGAGTTGTGTATTTTTATTAGTAGTCAAACCTATTTTTCAAACAAGTTTATTAGTCTCTTTAATGTGATTTTTTATATTTTCAAAGTAACACTGTAATACCAAAAGAGTTGTGAGAATAATGATAATAAATTAATAATAGTAATAATAAAATTAATTATATGCTAAATTATGAATGTAGTGAAGATGTGTTAACATGTTAGGGATGCTTCATGTGTGGCTCGGACGATAGGGATGCATCATGTGGTTATGTATATAGATATTGATGGATGAGGTCTTTTGCAATGTGTAGATAAAGCCATATAGAATGGGTTGCAAAAGTTGCAAATGTGGTCTAATGGTGACATGGTGTATATATGTGCAAGTTCATTGGAGAACCATTTTAATATAAGAATTGTTAAAATTATTTTAGATCACTAATTTATTTTCTTATATATTTTTTATATTCTTTTAAGTATAAGAGTGTAATGGTCAGCCTACTGAATTTATATCCCACTACCATGCTCATCATTTCCTCTCACATGTCCCCTGAAATCTCCCTCACCTCACTACTCTGTCCCTTGTCTCTCACTTTGCTTGTACCAACGACCCACAAGGAACTAGGGCGAAGTTCATGTTTCCCAAGGAGCTTCTAAGGGTATGTCAATCACAGATAAGCTAGCCAGAAAAGGGGTCACTACTACGGGGGCATATATACATCTTCTTGTTGCTGCTTCCAGAGCTTATCCTCTGCGCATTGCTGTTCTTGGATCTTTCCCACCTTCGGCGATATATTCTCCCATCTAAAAACAACCTCGATGAAGACCTCCTTTTGGAAAGTTCATGGAGAAAACCCCATATATCCAAGGTTAAAAGTCATTGAGAACGACCCTAATTTAGGGTTGACTATTGCAATCATGTTCTCTAGGTATAATTTATTATTAGTTTAGGTTTAACTTTTCTTTATTTTATATCTATCTTTTGACTTGTATCATGTGACTCATCTTATCTGTATATGCATGCTCTACTTTGTTTTTTTTACTATTTTTTTATATATTTTTGCTTTCGTTATGTCTTCTTTAGGATTAGAACAAATAAACACATTTATTATCGGGTTTTAGGGTTTGGGTACGCGTTAAGTAATAATCCGACAAAATCTTTGATGGGGATCAGGACGGGGACAACTTTTTGAAGTTAGGTTTGGGGATGGGGATGTCAAAACCCATCCCATTGCCATTACTACATTTTAGGAAAGCAAACCCTCTAAATAAGTTTCCATTCTTGTTATTTGGCTATATAATTCTCTTTGATTTTTCTTCACTGTGCACATGTGTATATTTTTGCACATTTGACACGTGCAGCTAGGGGATTCATCGAAAAATCTATATAGTTAATAATTAAAGAAAATGAATGATATAAAGGGATAATAACAAATTGATTCATTCAAAGCGAGGGACAAAAAATGTAATGAAGTTGTTGGATCCTAAATCTCCCACTAGCTAACTACATTATAGTAATTCCTTGTATTTGATTAAGTGAGTAATTAACATACACATTGTTAGTCCCATATTGGATACTGCAAACATGTTTATAAAAGGGGGTTGAATACAAACCTTAGTTTTTTAAAATTAGAGACACACGTTTATACTTTTTTTTAATTTTAATGGTAATGAATCAAGAATTACATGTACTAGAAACGGAAATTATAAGTACATTATAAGGTGACAACTAAAGTGTCTAACACATAGACGAGCTACTTCTAAACAACTAATGTTAAGAAGGTCTAACACATGGACAAGTTTGACTACACAATGCTTAACTGTAAAAACTTGAATTTTTTTTTTAAATTATTTTTTATGAAGTAGTCGTGTGAAGATGTTTTGCATGTTGTATATGCAAGGGTATATATAGAGAATGTGTCATCCGGTTGCATGATAGGAAGGAGACAAAAAGGACAATAGGAAATAATGTTATAATTATAAAGTTAGTAGGTGAAAAGTAAATTTACTTTAATCAAAGATTAAATAAAGTAAATGTATTTCTGCAAAAGTACATCACACTCACAATATAATAATCAAAGATTAAATAGTCATGCTTCTTGAGATCTGACTTTATCAAGTATGGAGTTGTCAGCCATACCTTAGTTATTGAACAAATCTTTGAGATCTTCTTCTTTACATGTATCTTCTCCTTTTCTAGAGGATAAGATCAATACTTTTTGTGTCATAGTTGATCTAAAAAGTGCAAATACTTTTACAAAGACAAATCTAAGGCATAATAGAACAACACATGTTATATTTTTTACTTAAGAATAAATACAAAGTAAACAGTATACTTGGAATACAAAATTCGCGACTCAGCTAACAAAATGTACTAAACTATCAATATAAGTTGGCTCAGCATAAGTGTTGGATGATCAGTTGATTATATAGAGAACTCAGTTGATAATAGGGATGGCAAAATACCCCGAACCCGACGGGGAAACCCGAAACCCGGTGAAGTTCGGGTCGGATCGGGTTAAGACATTTCGGGTCGGGGATCGGGGATCGGGGCAAAGTTCGGGGATTTCTTCGGGTTCGGGTTCGGTATCGGGGCAAGGTACCTCCGCCCCTCCCCGCCCCGATATATATATTTATTGAATTAAAAATTATATATATATACATGTGTTGTAATTTGTAAATAGGTTTAGGTTTTAAAAGTAGTTCATTCTTTTCTCTCCAGCCGCCACCCTCTGCCCTGCTTCATTATTTTCTCTCCACTCTCCAGAACAACCCGCTAGGCCGCCACTGCGTCACCCCTCTACCCTCACCGAGTCACCGGCCGGCGGCCACTATCTTCGATCTTCCATGTTCGCCACCTGTAGCTTTGAAGCTCGATAAATCCAGCAGGCAGGCGGCAATCGATAGACTAGAAGGCAGCCGGCAGCAGCAAGCGGAAGCAACAGGCACAGTAGCAGACCGCAGCGGCAGGCGGAAGCTGTCGGCGGCAGTTCCAAAGGAAAGTACAGTGGCATTTTTTGTTATTCTTTCTCGTATCCTTCTTTTCTGTTCGTATTGGTGAACTTTGTAACACTGTTACTAGTTCAAATGCAGTTTGTTCACACTGTAGGTGGCAAATTCTGAATTTTGTTTCAGTGTTCTGGATAATTTAATCTAATCTGACAATATAACTACCTTCATGTTCTCCAGTGACTCAATTAAGTGCGTGAATTACAGGAGAGATTATGGAGCAGAGGCTAGCTAATTCCTTAATAATGACTGTAAACAAAGTTGTTATGTTTCTTATGTTTTTTATTAATCTGTTTTTTAGTAGTTTGTTAGATGAATCCTAGCCTAGTTAATAGATGAATGTTTCTGTTTTCATTCTTTGGTGCAAGAAATCCATAGGGTTAGGTAACGGATTTAGTCATGTTAACAAGGACTTGGTTTGCATTGTATACACGCATCATAATATTCTAGCTTTTGGCCCTTCATAATTTTTTTAGAATGATTTTATAGTTGCATTTTTTTCACTGGTCGGGTCGGGGATCGGGGTCGGGGATTGTATTTCGGGTCGGGGTCGGGGACGGGGCATAAAAAATCCCCGACGGGGTGCCCCGAATGAATACCCGACGGGGACGGGGATCGGTGTTATGTTTCGGGTTCGGGGGCGGGGGAGGCGAAACCCGCCCCGAACCCGCCCCGTTGCCATTCCTAGTTGATAACAGATGCTCAGCTGGACACAGAATGCTCAGCTAACTAACTGTTATACTAAAATGATGTATAAGCTATTTCAATCTAGATGATTAGTTATTCAAAGATGCTCGCCCGATCATTCAGAGTGATAAGCTTATAGAAAATATATTAAGTGTTGAAAGGCTTACTTAGTTGACAGATGTTAAATGCTTAACTGATCATTGGTTGCTTAGCTGATCAAGTACACTACTCAGCTTATCAAAGTTGTTGCTCAGTTAACTGTCTCATACACTTATTTTTCTCCTTGTCTGATCTCAGTGTTTAGCAGGTCTTCAGCTAATAATTCATACTTAGGAAATTCTTTAAGTCAGATTCAAGCAATACATGCTTGAAATCATTTATAGTCTTACTAAATGTATGATTTTGTTATCATCAAATCCTATGTATTTCAATAAACGAATTTGATTATCGGGATGAAGTGATTAACTCCCTAACATACATCTATCTTTTATATTTAATATAAATAAAATACTGACATAATTCAATATAATTAGAGAATTTTGACCAACCATTTACTTAAAATTAAATCCAGGTCGTTCATTTTGATCTAAATTAAAACCAATTTCACTTTATAACATTTTTTCAATCATTATTTTAAATTTAGTATACAAAACTTGTCTATTAGTTAGAAATACATAGACCTTTAATTTATTTTGTTCAATTAAACAACACATCGTATATGTCAAAAAAATTAGTTTTTCTTATAATACAAATGAAGAATAACTTTAATAAAATTTATTAGACAATAATTGAATTTAGATAAAAAAAATTAATTATCAAATTTTAATCATCTATTTCAATAAACATTAAAATTTAAAGTTGACTTTTCTTGGTCAAAAATGAATTTATATATGTGATTTTAAACCATAAAAATATCGTATTTGTTCAATTATAATTTATATATATCATAATTATATTTTATAATATTTTAAATATCATATTTAATAATAGACGTCAAGATGGACATGAAATAGTAATGAAAAAAAAGTAGTGAGAAAACAAATTTGACCATAATATAACTACATAAAAGTAAATAAAAATAAAAATAATCTTAATGATTGTGTGGCTTTTGCCCCCATCCAAGAATGCAACCCATACGAACATATAAAAATTGTCGGGGGTCCCTTGAGCGATTTTTGTACTTGGCATGTTGGTTTGCCAGGTCAACTAAAGGAAAAACGACAATTCATATTTGTTTTCTTTCCGTATTCATAACTTGTGGTGCATATTTTTTTTTTTAAAGGCAAACAATATGTATATTAATAAATGTTATATACAATGGACATACAAAAACTTACCTAAAGATATACTAATCCACCAGGAATGAATAAGCATACCTTTATAAGTCCCCGTTATTTCGACCGATTACCACTTACACAAACGACACATAGACGTAAATCAATTAACCTAGACTTTTAATCCCTGCCGGATTGAGCAGCCAATCGTGCCACCAGAAAGGATTAGAATTTTTTGCTCTACCCTTTAACCATTGGAATAGATTAGCTTTTGTTTCCAAGAGAATGAGCTCGCAATTCTTTTTCTTCCCTGAAAACACTAAAGAATTTCTGTCTCTCCATATGAAGTACGTCACCACCGCCACTGTTAAGTTCCACGTCGAAGCTGCATGCTCAACCGTTGAAGGGTTTAGGGTTTGTGGTGCATATTGATAGCCATCTTTGTATAAAATAATCTATTAATCTACATATCTATATAAAATGCATGCAAATTATCTAAAAATAACCATAAATTGAGTTTCAATCAACCAATCACAACTTTCAATTTCAAAATTAATCAATTCTTAAAACAATTTTAGAAAGGGTAATCGATCGGAATTCAATTTTGAAATCAATTAGGAGGGGGCTGGATGAAAATTATGAGGGACTTTTATAAAACATGTGAGGGGTTTTTAAGAAAATATGAGGGATTATATAAAAAATTGTATATTAATGTAATTAATTATAAACTTTTTATAAATTATTACTTTTCATATATTTTGTTTAAAGAAAAAAATAATTATATATTTACGACCGTCTCATTTTAATCTACGTTTTGGTATAAATTTTATTGTAATATGACACTTTTTTTAAATTAGTATATTCTTAATTTTTTGTTTTCCATTAATAGTAGTAAGTTGAGTGGATTTGTTGGGATTATAGTGATGAGTTGAGTGGTCAACTTAAATATGCTATTCAAAGTGTTTAGTTATTGATTTTGAAGTATTTTCAATCTTATTATAAAGATGTATGGATTTTTTTTATAAATATGGTTCAAAATAAGATGTATCATTAAAAGAGTATATATTATATATTTAAAAATTTAAATTCAGAGATGTAAAGATATGTGTTTTTGATGGTCATAAAACTATATTATTAGTGTAGGTAGTTAGCTAAAGAAGACAATTTCTTCTGATGATGTGTTTTGCTATGACGATTAACAAAAGTCAAGGATAGTCACTTTTAAAAGTTGGTTTATTCCTCAGAAAATTTATGTTTATACATGGTCAATTGTATGTTGTCGTTTCATGTGTTAAAAGTGAAAAAAGATTAAAAGTTTTAATTTGTGATAACAGTGGTAATGTTACAAACAAAACAACAAATGTGGTCTACAAAAAAGTGCTTCAAAAAATTTAGTTATTTTTTTGTTAAACATTATGACATATGTAAGTTTACGGTGTTATTTCATTTATTGCATTATTTTTATTTGAAACTTTTAATATCTTAAATACACTTTCGAAATACTTGTACGTGCACGAGGCAATAAACTAGTTAAATAAATAGCATTACTATTTAAATCTTCTTTCTTTTACGAGATTTCAAAAGCTCTATATAATTTAGTAAAAATAAGTCATGAAACAACATTTTTCAGTATTAAAAAATGTTTTTCCAATATCAAACAACATTTCTAAGACAAAAGAATAACATTTTTATTCTTTTAAAAAATATAGTATTTTTAATTCATGTGCTTAGAATTCATATGCTCTAACTATACTAGCATGACACCCGCGCAATGTGGCGGCAACAAATAGTTTCTACTTTATAGCATGTCTGTTTCTAAAACGTAGGGCCGTGATATTAATATAATACGGTGACAACGAATAATTTTCATTTGGTTACATATTTTATTATAATTCTTTCGTTTCATTTATTTTTCCGCAATATAGTAAAATAATGGCTAATTATTCTATTTTATTTTGATTATTTGAGCTAGGTATACGTTATTAAGATTTATGAGTTCTATTTTTACATATTTTCTAATAACATTTTAAAATTTTATTACATGTTAATATATTTAAAATGAAAGGTAATTCATAATGAAAATAATTTTTTTAATTTGTATTCACTTGACCTTCTATTTATTTTTAATTTTATTGATTTTTTTAAACATGGAAGGTTTAGTTATTAAATTGGAATATAAAGATCTTATTAACTATATCTAATAGTTACTACATTTAGTTTTAATGAGGGGTAATCTAGTAATTTCAATGTACTTAAAATTAAGAGTTTAAGCAAAATGTTTAAATGTTTTATATATAGTATAAATATAGATATAGATATAGACATATATATAGTTTTCGATAGTTTAAAGTTTAAATATTATCATAGGATGGGATAAGATAGTTTTTAGAGAATTTTGTTATTTGATTTGTTATTTTTAAAGTATATCCTATATGCTTGAATTTTATTTGCATTGATGTAATTTTTTATGAGTTCTTTAATGAAATATTAGTTGTTTAAACAATACGGAATATATAACTTACTTTAATCGATTTGATCAATAATCTCTAATCTCTAAACATAAATAAATGACTAATTAGGTCATTTTTATTAGATAATTCTATTCCATTTTAATAAAATTAAATCTGATCTCTCAATTTAAATTTGATTTTGACTTTCAAAAGTCAAAGTTTTTTAATTGTTAAAATTATTAGAGATAATTTCATATTTACCAATTACGCTTTAAGATATCATAAAAATTATAAATATCATACTTACCCTTTATAACATTTCAAAACATCTTATTAATTCTAAATTTAATGATAATGACTGCTATTTTGTACGAGAAATGTAACACTTTTCTTTATATCATTATACGTTTCTGCCATCAAGTGTGTCATTCCTTCACGCCGATACTTCCGCCGATAGACTGAGTATTGACGCCGTTTGTCACTATTTTTAGTCCCTCATTTTATTTCATGTTTTATATATGATTAATATTTTTTTATTAATATTTAATATTCTTCATTATTTAACTAACCCCGTGTATCACATGAATATTTAATCTAGTAATGCATTATAGTTTATTCCATCAAATGTACAAAAAAGTTGATCATTCTTATTTGGATGTGACTTTGGTCCCCTTGCTAGTCTAAGTAATCCTTGTGATGTAATATATGTGAGTATTTGGTATATAATGAAAACTATAATTGATTGATGTGATATGTCGGATATGTAAGATGAATGGCGTCCAACTGTCCACATAGTAACACCCATCTTAAATAGGTTTAATATAACAAAGTGCTGTTATTTGAACTCCTCAATCTCACATACGAAATATGTAACATCAACATATTACAGTTTTCAATACAAAATACATACTCACATACCCAATAAAAGAATAAGACTAAAGCGGTATGTTTAACAACTTCACCCTTTAAAACACTCATGACTTCGATCATTCCTTTTTATGAAAAAATCACTATTTACTCTAAAGTTTTATTGAACTATGAACTATAGAATTATAACTTTTGTTACTCAAAAAAATCTTTTAAATATCTAATAATATATTTTATATTGATATTAAAACAATTTCGAGTATTTTCATAATTACACCTCTGAGTTAAAGGAAAAGTAACTTGGGGAGAACGAAACCGTGCGGCTGGTTTTGAAAAAAAACCGGGTTCTCTTCTCCTACTTTCATGTGTTTTGATTACAAAAGTCGAAACTCAGCATATTCTCCTCCTTTTTTTACCAAATCCTCCTCCCACCTGATTCACGCTACCTGCAACCCGCCTCTCTTATTCTCAAAATCATCTTCCTTCGATTTTAATCTTGCAGAGTTTCTTGCTGTTGATCAGTCAATATGCATTCCAATCACTTGCTTCTCGAAGAACCAATCAGAATGGCATCAATCCTCGAGCCTTCTAAAGCTGTATGTATTCAATTTCGATCCATGGATCTAATTTTCTGTGTTTTCTTTATTTATGAATCCACGAGTGTAATCTCACTTATATTATGTGTACATGTTGTTTGCCTATTAACGATCTGGATTTGCGATTTGATCTACGTATTTACAGAATTTCTTCCCTGCGATGACCAAAATCGTTGGAACTTTAGGTCCTCGCTCACGATCTGTCGATGTTATCTCTGGTTGCCTCAAAGCTGGCATGTCTGGTACGTTATTGTTTCCATATTTTCTTTTTGATGTTCATGTGTGTGGGGTCATTGACTCGTTGGTATTTAATCGAATTCATGTTACCTACTTGAAGATTAGTTATGCTCGTATAGTGATGTCTAGTAGGAGCTAATTTTTGTAACTATGTTTTGTCACCGACTTGCCATCCCTTTTAGATTTGAAGTTTGAAAGCAGTGTCTCTGATTTGATGTCTTGTTACTGTGCTAACTTTTGTGGTGGTTTGGCTGATGTGGATGTCAGTTGCTAGGTTCGATTTTTCATGGGGAGACTCCGAGTATCATCAGGAAACTTTGGATAATCTGAGGACCGCTGTCAAGAGCACTAAGAAGCTTTGTGCCGTATGTTATTTTTTCCATTTTTTATAACCACCTCGGTTGATCATCTTAATTAGAATAACAACTGCAAAATCTTCTGGTTAATGTTTGTGAGGAATACTATCATCATATCTGCTGTTGAATTTTCTTTAGTCCTTGTCATTAAGTCTGTCTTCTTCAATAGATAGCAAAAAGAATGTTTAATGTAACGAAATAGGTCAAGCATGTCTAAGTCAAATTGCGTGTATAAACCTCTCCCAAATGAGTGATCCGAGGTATCAGAACTCGCCATACACAAGTTTTTTTCTTGGTGCCAGCCTCTTACCCTCTCCTCTAGGATTCTCATGCAAAATATTATAAAGAATCAAAGTGAGTTTCTGAGTTTCACCATAAAGAACTTTGTTCCATTTTCTTTCTGAAAAATTAAGGATATATCTCGTTGTAACTTGTAAAGAGTAATCTCAAGGAAGTTGAATCATCCTATACTGAAGGATGCCTATGTTGGAGTTAATTATGTTTGCAAATGGATACTAGTTGTGGGATGGAGGGATAGAGGGTGTGAATGTGTGATAAATACTCCCTTGTTGCCCAGTGTGTATTTACAGGCAGCACTGCTTACACACATCACACCCTTTTACTGCTTTAAAACTAGTGACGAGTGTCTCCTTAACTTTTGAGCTATAACTTTTGAGCTTACACACATCACACCCTTTTACTGTTAGATAGCCTCCCAAGAAGATATCATATAATCTTATTCCGTATCTTACTAATGTAACTATGAGGGTAAGATATGAAAATAGATCCTTTTACTTCCAGGTTATGCTCGATACAGTTGGCGCTGAGATGCAGGTTGTGAATAAGAGCGAGAAGGCTATTTCCCTTCAACAGGATGATAATGTTATTCTGACCCCTGACAAAGGTCAGGAAGCTACTTCCCAAGTACTGCCAATCAACTTTGATGGACTAGCTAAGGTGAGAATGATGTTGCACACCAGATTTTAATAAACTATTGAAGTTGCATCATTTAATTTTGAATTTTTGATAATTTACCTAAAAGCCCATAAAGTTTTTTACTGAAATTTTCCATGCTGGTACTACAATATGATCCATTTATTACAGACGTGCGTGCGCGCATGTTCTTAGTATCGTGGTTGTAGAACTGTTGATGAGTTATTCTGACCCCTTTATCGTGTTGCTTTATGCTTATAAGACTGTTTATTATGTTTTTTTTACAGGCTATGAAGAAGGGAGACACCATTTTTGTTGGTCAGTACTTGTTCACAGGAAGTGAAACAACCTCTGTTTGGCTGGAGGTATGAAATCTCCTTTCTCTCATGTTTTTTTAATAGAACATCTCTCGTTTTCTCATTTAGTCTGAGTTAAATGTGTATATTCCCATGGAATGCCGTTTTAAATGTTTGATCTTCCAGCTGAAATGTATGCTTTTTACCAATACTTAACCAAGTATGATTTGTTCATGTTCGGACTTGGACAGGTTGATAAAGTGGATGGGGATGATGTTGATTGCAAGATAAAGAATTCTGCAACTCTAGCTGGGGCATTGTTCACTCTCCATGCCTCCCAAATTCATATTGATCTGCCTACTCTTACAGAAAAAGATAAAGAGGTGAGCCTGTCTATACCGTTTAGGTTCGTTTATATAAAAGCAGATCCTTGAGGAGGGGCTGCATATTAATCATAAACTTCTGAATCACTCAAGTCTTTGCTGTTTATTAATATTTTAAAAGACAAGTGCATCTAAAAGCGGCTTTCTTAATCACATAAAAGTTTGAGTTTTAGTTATCACTCAAAGTCTATGCTCTAGTTTGGTTGCATGTGAAATTTATATTATTGAAGATATCGTAATGAAATTAAGAATATGTATATCACCGTATATCTTATTTTTATTTAAATAATAGTAATTATAATATGTTTTTGTCAAATTAATAAATTACAACCCCTCTTTAGTTATCGATATTAAATTAGCGCAGACACTTTTTTTACTTGTATATCTGATTTTTTTATTAAATTGTTTTTGTTACATCTACTGATGCATTTATGTACCTGGGATTTCTAGTTTATATTATTTCCACTAATAGTACCTTTATTTATTGACACTTGCGATTTATGCATCAAGTATGTTTTGGTTCATCATCTGGTGTTGATAGTGGTTCTAACTTGGTTTAGTGCTCTTAGTCGTTTAACGTCTTTCTATTCGGTCTTGTCCCAATTAATAAAACCAAAAACTCGTGTTGGTGATTAATGAGGTTAAGAACCATGTCTACCAGTTTTGTTGGTGCTCAGATTGTCTTTAAATAATACGTAATAAGTTGGATGGTTTTTTATGATGACTTTTAATCTCACTGACCAAATAATTGAAGTTGAGGGGAATTAGCCTTTTTCTATAAGCAATTCATGATTTCATGTTCAGATATATTGTTAATCAGATGGTCTGGTTTTGTAACATTTAAATATAAGTTGTACTAGTTGTTGATAATTTATGTCTCTTATTTCAGAACATCAGCACTTGGGGGGTTGCAAATAAAATTGACTTCCTCTCATTGTCATACACGCGCCATGCGCAAGATGTTCGTGAAGTAAGTGCTCTGTTATGAAAGCTCTTATTATTTCTTTATTTTGTCACATTTTGTGCTACTCCTTCCACTTCACTTTATCCGGTTATTCTGAGGATTTCGACAGTATCATGTTTTCTATTTAACCTTTTTGGTTGCAACCACAGGCACGTGAATTCCTTTCCAAGCTTGGTGATCTTAGCCAAACTCAAATATTTGCGAAAATTGAAAACGTAGAGGTGAGATTGTCTTTGATGCATATGGATTTATTTGGTGATTTTTTGAGGAAATCGTGGTAATGACCGGAGGCGGAATTCAACTAGGAGCTTATGTTCATTGTTTTCTTTAATTTCTTTACAGGGCCTAACTCACTTTGATGAGATCCTACAAGAGGCAGATGGTATTATTCTTTCCCGTGGGAACCTTGGCATTGATCTTCCACCAGAGAAGGTAGCTATTATATGACTAAATAGATTAACTACCTTTCTGGCTATGTTTGTCTATCTTTAAAAGAAAGATATTGTTCTCTCTGACAATCCAAAATTGCAAGGCGTTAACCGGACATATATACATTTTGCAGGTGTTTTTATTTCAGAAAGCTGCTCTTTACAAGTGTAACATGGCGGGAAAACCAGCAGTGCTTACTCGTGTTGTGGATAGCATGACTGACAATTTAAGACCAACTCGTGCAGAAGCAACTGATGTTGCTAATGCTGTTTTAGACGGTTTGTTGCTTTCTTGTTCTAACTGGAGTCTGTTCATTTGTCAACATTTCATAAATATTTTCCACATTCTGGTTTTAGTAGTTTTGCTTCTATAGTAGAACTGAAGGCTTATTAAAAGTTAGACTCTTAAGTATATTATTGGTCAGTTACTACCGTACTACTGGCGTCATGCAAAATCTTGATCCTTGTAAACATAAATTATGTTTGCAGGAAGTGATGCAATTCTTCTTGGTGCTGAGACACTTCGTGGATTATACCCTGTTGAGACGATATCTATTGTTGGTAAAATTTGCGCAGAGGTAACACATTTAATTATGTGACAATTGAACTTATTAGGTTTACTTTATAAAGTTTTAAGATCATGGGTTTTACTGTAAATGTAATTTACTCGTCTTGAATAATTTTAGCTTAAAGAGTTCCTCTGGTCATGTTGTTTTCTTTCTAAAAAGTATACAAACCTCAAGCCAAAACAACACATTATGAAAATTGAAATAATAAAATTCTTGGATTTAGATTTGGTGTAATAGTTATGTTTTATCTCTAGCAGGGTCTAACAGGTAAAACAGAAAAATAGCTTAAATGTTAAAACTGTAAAGGAAATGCTTCAGTAGGGTTGCAAGATGCCAAAGTGTAAAGATTTGTGTTGAAATAATACAGTGTACTAGTGCTTGTAGTTAGTATTTGGCACATTAACCATTTATAAGATTTAAAAATGTTTGAACGAAAATGGGGCTTTGCGACAACCTGATCTGTACCAAAAATGACCCTTTTTGACCTGTTGTCCAACCCTCCCATTTTACCATCTCAGGTATTGAACTTAGTTATGCATCTTGCGTCTTCTTGATAGGACTTTTGAGATAAAATTCATAAATGTGTGGATATTACTTGCAGGCAGAGAAGGTTTTTAACCAAGATTTGTATTTCAAGAAAACTGTCAAGTATGTTGGGGAACCAATGACTCATTTGGAATCAATTGCTTCATCTGCGGTATCCTTCCAGTTCCATCGTGACTCACATGCTTTCAAGTTTGTAAATCTTGAATATTTTTTCATATATCGCAGTATCCTGTGTTTGCATTTGTTAGGTTCGTGCCGCCATTAAGGTGAAGGCATCTGTTATTATTTGCTTTACTTCTTCTGGAAGGGCTGCAAGGTATAGATGATCTGTAAAAGAAATCAATATGTTACTATTTTGCTTTAACAACAAAAATAAATTCTATTTTTTCACTTTGTTCATAAAACAAGTTTTGCAGTCTATAATGTAAGCCATCTTAAATGCAGATTAATTGCAAAGTATCGGCCTACCATGCCAGTCCTATCAGTCGTCATTCCCAGGTTAAAGACAAATCAGTTACGCTGGAGTTTTAGTGGTGCATTTGAGGTATATCTTATCATAACTTAAATGCCCTGTCCCTCATCTTGTCATCTAAAGTTAAAGGTGGCAAAATGTGAAACTGGCTGGGTCAAGAAACCGGTCAAACAGATCGGTTTGGGTTGGCATGAAACAAACTTTTGTCCAGAATTTTAATCTTTTCTACAACTAATATATGTGGCAACTATGATCACAAAACCTTTACTTGTTTCAATTTATATCTTATTTTTTAAACAAAGCTGATTTTGGAGGTTTTCTGCCTTAGAAGTATGCTTTGGAAGACTTTCGATTTTATTTCTCTCTTCAATATATTTTTATTCTTTACAATACTTTTTTAAAAAGAAGCAAAATAAAAATTAAGCTGATGCTTATTTATCCTTGAAATGAATGGCCAGGCAAGGCAATCACTTATTGTCAGAGGTCTTTTCCCCATGCTTGCTGACCCTCGACATCCGGTAAGTTCTTTTTTTAATCCTGTGGCTTTATTTACTGTCATCTGCTCATTTCAAAAGTTCATATGATATTCGTAATAAAACAAGCTGTAATAAATTGAGTCGTAAACGATAGTGTTTGGATGTGCTTTTGTAATTTGAAGTTCTAATACTTAACTTTGACATATATAGTTTTCTTGTAAAGAATCATAAATAAAATGACCAAAAAAGATATTATCGTGTCTACACATTTTCAAATGGGAATGGAGATCTCATATTAAGTTAAAGAAGGGGTAAATATGTAACTTTTAGTTTATACTCATAGATTGATTTAATGCCATTGCTATTTAAACTTTTAGCCTAAATATTCACTAGTCTAACTCATCTATTTGCAGGCTGAATCTAATAGTGCAACAAATGAGTCAGTCCTGAAGGTTGCACTAGATCACGGAAAAGCCTCAGGAGTGATCAAGTCACATGATCGGGTTGTGGTCTGCCAAAAGGTTGGAGACGCGTCTGTGGTTAAGATTATCGAGCTTGAAGATTAGAAAAACCAATCCCACTGAGGACATCTTTTGGTTTATATTTTTGCCCTCAATTTTTTGGAAACGGCGGTGGATATATCGCTAGCAGCTAAGAGGTCTTTCGAACCTCCAACAGTTTATAAAAACTTGTATGCTATATTTAAATATTTAATGTTTTGTTGTGGGGCAAATATTGGTTCTACAAAATTCAGCTTCTGATACAATATTTAATGCCCATTTATATCTTAATAGTCTGATCAAGAATATAATAAAATGGGGTTTTCTGGTTTCTTCTCAGTTATGATTCTTATTTAGCACCCTGAAAAGGTATATCCTTGTATCCTTATTTAACAGCACATATAATGTGTATATAATGTGTTGTGATCCTGTCATGTTTGACTAACATGACACATTATGTTTTCTCATAAATATGAGAGTGAGTCCCTTATTTTAGTGTAGAATGAGTCCTCTTTGTAGGGTTCTCTCATTATTGTGAGAGTGCATGATAGATCATGTTTGATCAAACATGAGAGAATCTTAGCCCAAGAGTCATACATCTACAAGTTATATGCTAGAAGGTTTACATTTAGCGGATTCAGACACCTTAAAGCCTTGTCCTTGTTCAGGAGTTGGACATAAAGTCGTATTCATGAGCGATAACAACATGAATAATGTGGTTGAGTGGATCATGTTATTTGCTTTAAACTGCGGAACTAGAGAGATTTATTATACCACTCTAGAATCTAGATGATTCAGTTTGCAATTACATAGAAGAGTGTTTCAGTGGGCGGATTAGGTCGATGAGTTGCGCTCCAACATGACTTGCAAGTGTGGATCTAAAACTCCGAACCCTTTGGCACCTTCTTGCAAACTTTTGTTTGAAAGGCCGACTTTTATACAAAAGAGACCAATAACTACGAAGCTTTTGCAAGATGCTGAAAGCAATACAACCGACCAGTAACTGAATAAACTTTAAAAGTATACAGACGGACAGACCCAAAGCCAAAACTAAAATGAAAATTACACCTAAAAATCCAAAATAATGACTTTAAAAGTCAATAGTCTCAGTTGTGACTTGAACTCATGATACCAACAATGGATACCATTAGAGTATAAGCTCGATAATTAGTAACTTAGAATATTACTTGTGATAAAATCTTATAAACTATGTTACATCATGGTGAAAGTAAACTATATATTGAGGAATTGTTCTCATTAGACCGGCCGCATCCATCGCGCAGGGCATGCGTGAGGGTCGCTCACGGTCACGAAACACTATCGCTGCCATCCGTGATGGCTCGCTCACGGTCGCGTGGGTGAGCCGGCTCGCGTGCGTGAGAGGAGATGATGTGAGGAGATGCTTATTTTTTTTCTTTTTTCTTCTTTTTTGTTGATGTGAAGTATGTGATGAATGCGGGGTTTATGTGATGGGATGAGGGAATGGTGAGGGAATGATGTGGCGCTGATGTGGCTGTGTGAAGGGTGTGATGGATGCTGATGGTCTTAAATACTTTAACCTTCTACCCAAATGTTTATAATAACAATAAAAACTACGACGAACTCGTAGCAATTATTGTAGCTTGAAAATATAAAAACGGATGAGCTAGTGTATGGTGGCTCTATCTCGGAAAGTCTCCAAGCTTCATCCCGACTTGGAAAAAAATGAAAATCGAAGATTCGAAGTTGATGTTAATGAAGAAGGCCAACTTATGCAATCGAAACATTGTCGTTTCTATGTACATAAATCAAATAATTAATTCATGTTTTGAAGATCTTTTGAACTTTTGATCCGCAAAGAAGAGCATTTTGTGTTATAGTATTAATGGGGTCTCAAGCCCTGTTAGAATAACAAGGCGCCCATGGCCTAATGGATAAGGCGTCTGACTTCTAATCAGGCGATTGTGGGTTCGAGTCCCACTGGGCGTGTTTTTTTCTCATCTCGAGTTTTGATTTGCAGCTGTGAATAATTTTGCAACCTCTTACGCTTTCCATTGCTGTTTGTTCTAGATAGTTACACATATTTTGGTGTATGATTAATGTTATATGTTTCTAATTATTCATTCGTATATAAATATAACGGATTTATGTTAGGTCGTATTAACCCAATCGCATAATCAAGATTGTTCCATATGATACGCAAACGTTTCTAATGCCTTTATATCTTAATTTCAGATCGGGAATGCTTTTGTTACATTATTATTATTATGTTTAAACATTTCAGTTTCATATTAAAACTACTTGAAGAAAGTCAAGAAACCATACATGTATGAGTAAGCTTTAAGAAATCCTTTAATATCTAACATGTAATTAAACATAATACAACATAACAAATAGAAGAAACATTTAATAATTGATCAAAGTGAAGTATAAATATTTGATAATCCGACTACAAATACAATTCTAATACAATATGTTAAGTCTAACAAAAGTACCAAACTAAATGCATACTGATAACCAAATTTTACTACATTACAAACATCAAGACACGAGAAATAAGAGATGAGAGGATTCAGATTATTATTGAAAATATACGATTTAGTAACTTCGAACCTTGAGGATGTATTGAAAAACAACTTTAAATATGAACCCAACATTATTAGTCATTGTATATATCCTTGTACCTGTATTTAGGTCACTGAATAATTAAATACACATAAGAAAATAAGTATGTAAGTTTTTACACTAGATTCTAACCTATTTGCTTATCAATGTGTGAGTTTTGGTTTAATTATTAATTTATTATTTACCATATTTCAAATGAGTTGAAGTATAGATTTACCATACTTCTCATTGTTATTGCGTAAAACTCACTTTATAAATCATAACGAATACATAAATCACCTCATGAGCTCATACTAAAATTGCCTCAAAATTAGGATGTCGTACCTATAACCTTATTTTATCATATGCAAAAACAGATCAAGAGTTTACGTTGTATGATTATGTCAACGAAATAGATAACTAATTTAAAGATTCATAAAAATAAACTACCCCATAAAAAGGGATTATATATCACTAATCGGTTGTAGATAGGTATTCATTATACCCTAAATCCAAATATATCATAGAAAAGGATTACTGGTTTATTGATTCATAAACATAAAAATTAAACATAAATATGTTACTAGTATGGAGTTCTATAGAGAAGATAAGCAAAAAAATACCTATTCGGAAAAGATTAAGTTTCACTATGTCTAGATTTATCCAAAGTTAAAGATAGTAACTCACTTATTTCAATTATTATGACATTTTTTTACTAATAAAAAAATATTATTTTTTAATTTTTTGTCAGATTAGGGAAAAATTTACATCAAAACTGTAACACCCAAAAAACTTGTGAGTATTTTATATAAATATAAGAGCCTTATTAATTTATAGATTTAACTATGCATGAGATTACACTGTTTAATAGAGGATAACTATATTTTCATATACGATTTTATATATTTATATACGAATATATTATACATAAAATAAAGTGAATATCGAGATTTAGAGTGATAAGGGTTGACCTCATAGGTCAAACTATCAAGTATAAAAGAAAACGGGACAAACCGTAAAGTACTTAAAATAACTAGCACGTTAATGGATAAGGGGTATTAATACCCACACATCTAAACACACTATATAAGTGTTTCTCCCACCTCAAACCATTCATTAGTGATGGAAATTAGTGTGTGTATGTGTGTGAGAGAAGTTAGAGAGAGAAACACACTTTCTAGAGAGAGAGTGTGAGATTTAAGCAAGATCAAGCAAGATTAAGCAACATTAAGCTCATATTCAACATCAAAATCAAGTTATGGAGGCAAAATAACATCATCTATAGATCTGGAAGTTCACACACTAAGTGTGTGTTCTTGGTGTGAGAGAATCTAGAGAGAGAAAATGTAAGAAATTAAAGAGTAAAGAGAGATCTTGCCATGCATGTTGAAGATTATGGTCTAGAAGTTGATATCAAGAGTTAATTCAACTTAAGCAAGTGTAAATCTTCTAGATCAAAGGTTAGAAATCCTTCAACTCATATGTTCTTATTTTTCTAGAGAGAGAAAGTTTGATTTAAGCTTGGATTTGAGTTGCATGTTATGTTTGATGATGATTTGGTGTTTATACACCTAGTAGAACATGTATTAATGGTTACATGTCAAGATTTTGAAGTTAGAAGTAGTTATTTTTTAATTTGGTATAAAAGGTACAAGTTTTTAAAGCATGAGATTGATTTAAGTGATTAGAATGAGTTAAATTGGTATTATTCGTATACCCACTTTGGAATTTAATGTATTGGTATCAAATTGAGGATTAACACATGTTAGAAGAGTATTTGAATTGTCAATAAATCTATATTTGAAGTATTTCAAGCATTGGGTTTTGAAATGGGTCGAAATTGCACATTTTTTATACAAACCTGTAGCTACATTTTGCATAGGCCAGTATGCTTTATCAGTTTTCAAAAAATCATTAAAAATCAAATAAAAATCGATAGAGGTCGTACTATATATAGTTGGAAAGGTCTGGATGTCTAGTTTCATTCTTGTTGTGGACCCAAAAGCCAATTCAGACCCTAAGATGCTTAAATATACGAAATACTATAGAAGGGTCAAGTTGGAAGTATACATTTTTTTATACAAGTTGAGATTTTAGATGATTTGGCTATGAGACTCTTTGAGAAGACTTGGAAAATCTTAGTGTCAAGTTTTAGTTAATGTTGAGGATCTTTTATACCACTTACTGCATTGATCAAGTTTGTTGCTCGGTTGATTTGTATAAGCTGAGTTTAATTAAGTAATGTTGTTCTTATACTTGTTTAGGCATATAAAGTTACTATTGCTTGGATTTGGTTGTGAGTATTTGGTGTTGATTCTCATCACATCAACAGGTGAGTGTACTTGACGTTCTCTTACAATGACCATGTTGTATGAATGATATGCATACATGATTGAGCTCTTTGAGCATTTGAGTGTTTGCCCTGGTACCAAGTATAGAGATGGGGTTCCAGTATTTAATATTGGATCCTTTGAGATTATTTATTATGTGAATCATTATACTTATGTGTTATTGTATCTGTTTGTTAGGTATGCTCACTAAGCATTTTGCTTATCAGAGTTTTTACAATATTTTCAGGTGGTAAAGAAAAAGAAAAAGACAAAGGCAAGGCCCCGGCTCCATGAATGAAGATGATGGCTCAATAATTTTGGATAATGCTTTTATGGAAAATTATATTTATATAAACACTTTGGGATATTTTGTAACTAAACTATCACCCTACTCGGGTGTAATCCTTTTGTTATCATGATATATGTGTTGTTAAATTTTTTTTTTTGAGTCTTTACAACTTGGTCAAACTTAGATAAAAAACGAGACGATTATAAATATTTAATTATATTTAGAGTTAATTACTAAAATGGTCCATGTGGTTTGCCAAAAGTCCTGATTTGGTCTATACACTTACAAAAGTACGTGAATGGTCCCTACTGTAGCAAATAAGTCACACATTCAGTCCCTCAATCTAACTTCCGTTAAGTGCAGCCGTTAACCTCCTTTTGAGGAGGGGTATTTATTTAGTAAAAAAACGATTAGAATAGTAAACTATAAAAAAAAATTAAGCCATGAAAATGAATTCTTAAACTAGTACTTAAAAGTATAAAGGAAAAAAAATAAAAAAAATCTTTACAAAGAGAAAAAAAAACAATGAAAAATAAAAAGAGAAATCTGCACTTAATGGAAGTTAGATTGAGGGACTGACTGTGGGACTTATTTGCTAAAATAGGGACCCTTCATGTACTTTTCTAAGTTTAGGGACCAAATCAGTGACTTTTGGCAAACCACAAAAACTATTTAAGTAATTAACTCTTATATTCATACCGGTCATTATACATTAAAAGTTATTAAAGAAAAACTATAAACATATAAAATTACATACATTTATTAAATATAAATACATGATTTATATAAACGCCCCTATATATTTTCATATAGTTCCTTATAATCACAAAAGAAAAAGTTAAAATTGAAGAAAATTAAGGTTTCGTAGTGATTAAAAGAATTAAAGATAATCAAGGAAATGGAATTTAAATTTTTTGTATTTTAATAAAGAGTAAGATTCTAGTCCTTAGAGCATTGGATGTGGTATCGGTATCCCTTCGACATGCACATGTGGAGCCACGGTACAGAAGCAAGCACCACCCCCAAGTTGGGGTACCGTAGCATGGCATCTCTTCACGGCACTTGAATGCCAATGGAGAGAGGAGAGAGAAAACAAAAAGAGAAAGAGATAAAAAGAAGAGAGAGGAGAGAGGAGAGACCATAGATGATAAATTTTTTAATAAAATATCTTTAAAGCATGCGAAATATGGGTAATACGGGGGTTGAAGCATGGGCGAAGTATTGGTGATGTGGCGCTAACGTGGCGCGAAGCACCAGATGCTTCACATGGGTACACCCATGCTCTTAAAAGGATTTTAATTTCGTATAAAAAATGACTAAAATGAAAAATAAAGGCCAAGTTAATTATTTCTACAAATTTGTATATATTAAGGGTAATATTTTCGAGAGTTAATTACAAAATTCGTCCTTTTAGATAGAGCCCTTTTGCAGGTTTGGTCCTTTAGCCAAAATTCTTGCATTTTTAGTCCTTTATTTGAGAATTTGTTACACTATTGGTCCTTTAAGCCAACATCGTTAGTTTTGACCGTTAGTCAAAGGGTAATTTAGTCTTTTTGCATGTAAAGGACCAATTTTGTAATTAATTCTTGATTTAATAATTTCTTTTATAATTTTTAATTATTAATTAGTTGTTTTATAATTATTAATTTCTTGATATTCAACATTAATAACAAATTAATTACAAAACAAACACCCCCACCCCCATTTGAAAGTTCCCCTCGTCGGCCCTTGCACCACCGCCACCATGGCAGCACCACCACCTGCAACTCCGTCATGGGTCACCACCGCCGCCGCCGTAAGCCGTAACCACCCCCACCGCCGATAACCACCTTGCCAAACACAAACAACCATCTCTCTGCGTTCGGATCTTTTTTGCAGGTTACCACTACACACAAACCATCTGACTCCATCCCTTACCACAGCCCCCATGTTTGTCTCAATCGCCACTGCCATGTTTGTCTCCATCGCCACCTTCGTCTTCAACCGCCGCCACTGCCTCATGCCTATCCAACCACCACCACCACAGATATGGATTCATCAATCATTTGAAAAAATTAGGGTTTTTGTTGGAACCTAGAGGGGGGGGGGGGGGGGGGTGAATAGGTTCTTTTACTTAGTTTACCAATTTTTACACTTATAAAAATTAGTAAGTTGTGTTATAAAGAATAATCTTGAAATTTATAGCAACACAACTAATATTTGCAAGAATTTAAAGAGAGTAGAGATAGAGAGATATCACCAAGTAGTAGACAAAAGATTTATAGTGGTTCATGCAAGTGTTAACAAACTTGCACTACATCCACTCCTTGGCCTCACCCACTAAGAGTTTGCTCCACTAGCTTCTCTCTTTGAAGGTAGAGATAAACCTTTTACACTTCTCTTTTTCATTTGCAAGAATTAACACTTCAAACTTGCAAGTAAGGTAAAAATAACCTTACTTCACTCTAATTCTAAAGGCTAGAGTTGATCCTCACTTCACTCTAATTTGGAAGGCTAGAGTTGATCCTTACTTCTCTCTAATTCTAAATGCTAGAGATAATCCTCACTTCACTCTAATTTGAAAGGCTAGAGTTGATCATCACACTATTACAAAATATATGAATGATGTTGTAATGTTTGAACTTTGAAGGCTTTCACTCTTGATCTTGAAAATGATATATCTTTGTATGGAATATATGCTCACAAGATCTAGTATATGTTCTGTGTTTTTCAAATGTCAAGAGTTGGTAAATCACAAGACTTGAGTTGGTTCAAATAAGGAAAAAGATGCAAGCTCAAAAAGTGTCCAGACTGCCCACGGTCGATCCACGGTCGCTACCACGGTTGGCCTTTTACCAAAACCACACACAACCCATTTTTACCATAAAAATGTGCTGAAAAGGAACCTTGAAAAAGTTGGTTTGATGCAATACTTCTTATGTTTGAATTTAAGCATCAAAATGGAAGTTTATAAAGCAAATTCATAAAACATGTTGGAAGTTTGCTTCTTTGGGAGATTCATTTTCCCATAAGTGGTGTTGTGTTATTTTAATGGAAGATTATGTTTGGTATTTGCCAAAATGGGAAGTCTTATACTTTACCAACCAAGCTTGTGAGTTTTATAAAAAGTTTTTCAATTTTATAAAAGTTTTTATAAAACTTATTTTATAAAAACTTAAACTTGTTTAATTAATTATTTTGTAAGCTCATATATTTCGAACTCTTGTTTGTAGATATCTTCGTCATCGGCTTTGAAGATGTCATCTTCACTTGTTGAGTACAAGTTCGGTTGACTTGAAGAAGAACAATATTTAAGAGTTGTGAGCTGAGCAGCGACGGTTGATTCATGGTCGACCGTGGGATCAACCGCGAAGGTTGAATGTTTTGCTTTTATCTTGTTTTCTTCTTTTCTTGTTGATTTGAAGTCTTCACTTGATCATTAATTTTAGGTTTGTTAACCTTTTAAAGAATGTAACGTATTAACATATGAATAAATTTGATAAGCAATAATATTACTTGTTCATATTTTTATCATCATCAAAATAAGGAGTGCATTTCTTAATGTGTGACCATGTATGCACTAACAGTTTTCATCGATCGTTTTAGGGTTTTTAGATCTGTTTGTGGTGGTTGATTGTGTTTAGGGTTTTCGTTCAGATCTATTTTGTGGTGGTCGAATGCTTTTAGGGTTTTCATTTAAGATCTATTTTTTTAGTTTTCATTTTCACTTCAGATTTGTTGGTGGTGGTTAAATGTATTTAGGGTTTTCGTTTCAGACCTCTTTTGTGGTCGTTAAAAGCAAAGGAGGTGGCGGCAACGGTGGTGTTGAAGATGAGGGAGGTGGTTGTTATGGTGTTGAAGATGGAAGGCGGTGATGGTGACCGTGGCTGCGGTTGAATATGCTAGCGGTGGTGGTGATTGAAGGTGTCGTACTTGGTGGCGGCGGTGTAACAGATCTGCAACTTAGGGTTGTTGTTGAAGATGACGACGGTTGAGGCAGAGGAGGGATGAGGGGGCAGAGGAGGGAGGCGGCAGAAAAGGTGATGGCGGTGGATGGCGGGTCATGGTGCTAGTAGGTGGTGGCGGTGGATGCGCTGGTAGGTTGAGGCGGTGGGAGTCGGCGGTGGTGGTGGTGGCTGGTGGTGGAGGTGCTGCTACATGATCGAGAGAGAGAAGGGAAGAGGGAGACATGAAGAGAGAGATGTGTGTTTGTTGTGTTTGTGAAGAGAGAGTGTGTGTTGTGTTTGTGAAGAGAGAGAAAATATATTAATTTGTAGTTAATGCTAAAATCAAGAGATTAATAATTACTAAACAATTAACTAATAATTAAAAATGGTAAAAGAAATTATAAAATCAAGATTTAATTACAAAATTAGTCATTTACGTGTAAAAAGACCAAATTGTCCTTTGACTAACAGTCAAATCAAACAGAGTTAGCCTAAAGGACCATTTATGTAACAAATTCTTAAATAAATGACTAAAAATGCAAGAATTTTACTTAAAGGACCAAACCTGCAAAAGGCCCCTAGCTAAAAGAACGAAATTTGTAATTAACTCTATTTTCGATTAGCTAGATTAGGGCCATTGAGTTCAAGGATTAAGGATTATTTGACTACAGTAGAATACAACGTTCGGTATTCACTATTCAGTACTATATCCTTATTTTTTTAGAAGCAAAGACTTATATAAATAAGTCTGAAAGAATAAGACAATAGTACAAAGTACAATATATATAAACATATATCCAAATTTGAAACACCAGAGACCATGACCACTACATAAACCTTCAAACGAAAATCAATAGCTCTTGAGGACCAACGAAAGCAACTATGAAGAATCTATACGAGATCAACTTTATCAATGAACACCAAATGGCAAATGGTGCTTCTAAATTTTGCACCAATGATAACAAACAACGTCTTTGTCCCTTAAATAAATATTGAGAATAAGAAACAATCTCATACTTGATACATTTTCTTTAAGCCCAAAATTCATATTAAATCAATCTTTGAGGAAACCAAATTAAATATGAACTTGAGATATCACCACCTCCAAGAACCGGATACTTATTTGAAGCAACCTTTATAAGCTAAATAGGAACTCCTTGCTAATTAATAATCAACCCACTAGCCATACGACCAAAAAATTTGAACATATAGGACAAAGTCTTTGACTAAAAACTTCCTTGAAGGAAATGAAATTTCTAAAGCTTGTTTTTAGCCGAACACCCAGAAGTAAAGAATTATCACCTCCAAATAGATTGACGAAGAAACCATCCAAACCCAACCCAACCCAAATCATAAATTCTCTGAGCTACACAGATGACAAAACACAAGGAACAATCACCTTATTGCTCCATGGCTAAAACACATGTGCAAACTCTGCACCTCGGAAAAAAACCCCAACCTATCGTTTGACTCGGTACTATATCCTTTAATGTTTAACATGTTTGGTTCAATGCTATAATGTAAATAAAGACTATAATAATATAGGGAAAAAAATATTGTTAAGTTATTTTTTCTTAGAAAAGCTAAATAGATAATACCATTTTTTTAACCTTTTTAGCACAATATTATATACTAGATAAATGTCTGTGTAATACACGGGTTATTTTAAAAGATGATAAATATTAATAAACACTTATTAAATAATAATAATAAAACGCGAATTAAAAAAGGGCGATGTACGGCATCAACACTTTAATCAGTGGTGAAAACATCGAAGCAAACGGGAAGGCAGACTTGACGGCAGAAACATGGTAGCAAGAGATGTGATTGTATTTCTTATATAAATCATCAATCATTATTTTTAAAATTAAAAGTAATAAATATAAACTATATTGGTTATAAATAAAAAGGAATTAAAATGATTATAAAATATTTTAGAATGATAAAACAAAGAATTTGGTTAAATATGATATTTTGAAATATTATAAAGGGTAAATATGATATTTGTAAATTAAGATGGACAGATACGATTTTGTATAATTTAATAAGGGTATATATGAAATTATCTCTATTAAATTTGACTCTAAAAAGTCAAAATTGATTTTTTGATTTTATGTGAATGACGGTCAAGATTAAACATTTTTTTAAATAATTGATTCAGATCGTATAATAAATTTTATCAAATTAGTCTTTTATATATATTAGAAGATTTAAATTTAAATTAAATTTAAAGTAAAGGATTCTTTAATTCAATATCTTCTAATATATATAAAAGACTAATTTGAAAAAAATTATTAGATGATCTGGACCCTTTATTTAATAAAAGATTTAATCATAGCCGTTAATTCCTTTAATTCTAGAATTTTGATTTTGACTTTTTAGAGTCAAACTAATGTGAATTAGATTAAGATAACTCTTAATTAAATCAATCATAAATATAAAAAAAGTTATCTTTTCTTTAGTTTAGATAAATTACGCTATATACGGTTATTAAAGCTTTCTAAGTTTGATTTGAATTAATTATATTTATTATGAATTGAATTAATTTAAAAAAATTTAGATACATAAGTTTTAAAAATTAGAGATAAGTTTATATTTAAATGGATTATATTTATCTATTTAACTAATTAAGTTTATTATTTAATAATATAATATAAAAAATTAGATTTATAAATATTTAATATCGTTTATTAATGTTTAATATTTATTACTTTTTATAAACCACCCCGTGTATTACACGGGCATTTAAACTAGTATATATATAAAAGACTTACCAATTTTCCAAAAATAGCCATTAAATCAAGTTCAATTAACCAATAGGAACTCTCAATTGCAAAATCAATCAATTCTCAAAAACAATTTTGGCAAGATTTCAATGGATTAATTCAATTTTAAATCAATTGTGAGGGGGCTTAATGAAAATTGTTAGGGGATTTATGAGGAGGGAATTCTAAGAAACTATGAGGGGTTTTATAAAAATTGTATATTAATGAAATTAATTATGGGTTGTTTATAAATTATGTTTAGTAACTTGTGATATATTTTATTTAGAGAAAAATAAATTATATATTTACACCCGTCTCATTTTTATCTACGTTTCGATATAAATTTTATTGCAAAATGACACTTTTTTAAAATTAGTATATATACCCATACGTGTACGGATCAATAAACTAGTAATCATCCTTGCAAGTTGGCTACCATGTAACTTCAATGTTTTGAGTTCAAACTTCAAACCTCCCAATCTTTCTTTTCATTCTATTTCTATAAAAGATTATTTTAATCGATTTAACCTTTAACTCGAGATCTTTTGAAATCGAATTAATCCTTTCCCGAGGACCAGCTTACAAACGATAATCGATTGTCGCAATTGACCCCGCTAAATCTATTTTCCCTTCTATGTAATTTTTTTTTCCTTTAAAATTTGATTTTGTTCTATTTTCTTTTTATTTACTTGCCAAATGTTTCCTTTGAATTTTTACTTTTTGTTCGCTTTTCTTGGATATGGACGACATCATTTTTAGGAATCAAAGCATCCAGCATTCAAAGAAAAGGTCATGGGTTCAAATCCTTGCATAGTCATTATATATATTTTTAGCTAGAACATGTACATGCTCGTTAGGCTCGGCTCGCTAAGATCGTCTAGCTCGTTCGACTCGTTCGGCTCGAAACTAGTAAACGAGCTTTCGAACGAGCCGAGTCGAGTATTAAATTTTTAGACTCGGCTCGTGAAATTAAACGAGTAATAGTTTATGTTCGAACTCGATTCGAGATCGTATTAGTTTAGGTTCGAGCTCGGTATAAACGAAATCGAGCTCGAGTAGCTCGTTAATTGCTCGAATCGTAAACACCCCTAATGCGGACATACTGACATCATTTTAAGGTGGGCGGTCGACTTAGAATGTAGAAATTTTGTTTCGCTTATTAAGATGTTATCATCTTCCATCTGGTCTAAAGATGAATCTATCTTTCAAAAATAGTCACATTCTGACAGAAGAACATAATTGATCATGTTTGATTACAACATAAAAAGATATTACGAGTGCTTAAGAAATCGAAGAGTCATTTTAAGGATGACTTTTGCCTAAATATTAAAAAAAAAATTAAAACAAATAAAATGAACAAAGAACAAATCTATGCCTAAGCAAAGTGGTGTATATATACATAAAAAAATAAAATAAAAACAACAAAAAGGGAAATCAACAATTAGTTGAAGATGGATCACTAGTCTTGTTATGGGCATTTGATGAGTATTGTTGTTGAAGATCAAGCAACTCCATTTCTTTTTGCCTCAACAAAAGCACCATTCTTTCATTCTCAAGTTTCATTCTTTCATTCCTTAGCTTCTCTACCTCCATTTCTCTTTCTTTTTTGCTACTATATTTCAACCATTTCAACCTTTGTTTCTCTAACTCATATGACTGACTTTGAAACCCTACTCTTTGTTCTTCCAATTGCATCATCTTTCCCTTCATCCATTGCCTCTTTTCCCATATATTCTTTGTCAAATCTTGAAATACTAAATTCACTTCACCACTAAATTGATGTATTACACTCTCATGACCACCCTCTTCCGCCGTTCTACCCCTTTTCCGGCTTGACAACCCGTCGTCCTCCTCCTCATCACCGTCGTCATCCTCCTCCTCTTCGCCGTCGTCATCTTCCTCCTCATCCTCATTACCGTTTGTATGAACACATATCTGTCTATTGCTACCCGGCTCGGTAGTGGTGACTTCAGGTGGTGAGGAGTGGTGGGCTACACCACTCCCGCCGGCACCACCACCGTTGCCGCCGCCGCAGCTATTGTGGTAAGCACACATTTCCCTAAAGAAAAGATGCTTGGAATTGAGTAATTTCTTGGCTTCTTCCTTCAATTTCGCCGGTAAATGATCCATTGTTTCGAGCAAGCTTTGATTCTCGACAACTTTACAAGCAGTCCCTTTACCTAAAATATCATTAACACGTTTGTATCGTTTATTCAAATCGTTGAACTTATCTTCACATTGCTGTGGAGATACGTAAAACCCTCGTTCCATCATCGCTCTCGAAACCGATTTCCATTTACCCTTTTTCTGTAAAACCCCACCTCCCCCTCCGCCTCCTCCACCGCCACCTTTCTTCTTCGCCGCCGTGTCGGAACCCGGTGGCTGGTCGGACCCCACTTCATCTCCGATGTAGAAAACCACCATTATCAACAACCTCACCATGTTATCTGTCCATTTCATCCTCTGCCATGGAGACGATGACGACCCCTTTTTTAACCTTCCATCGCCGCCGCTGTCTTCGGTGGTGGCCGGATTGTTCAAATTGTTGCTATGATGTTCTTCTTCATCGCTAATCGGTGAAGTTCTTTGTTTGGGAGCGTATGCATACGGCTGTTTCGACCCGGCGGCGGTGAACGGTGGTTGTTGGTGGATGAAATTGGGGTTTTGCTGGTGGTTTAAGGACATTTCAAGCCCTAACATTCCGGGCCCACCAGATGTGTTACTGAAGACACCATTACCATCCATTGGATCACCTTCTGAAAAAATAAAGATCAAATTTTGATTTGTACCCAAGAAGTGAAATGAACTGTAGATGAAAACCCAGAAATTAGAATCCAGAAAAAGGTGGAAAATTTATGGTAAAGATGAAGGTAGGATGATACTCCATAAGAAGGTAGGATATAGAAAGAAAGAAGAGTGGGAGTGGGGGACAAGGGGCGGAGCAGCTGGTTTTGGTATTGTGAAGCTTCGGTTTGGTTTTACCGACAAGTGGCCTGCCCATTGTTTTCTGCCACCCTTTTTAGGAGGATTATATATACAACTACTTGGTGGATACATGTATCTATAGGTTGTTTTTCTTTTTCTTTTTTGTTTTTTCTTTTAATTTGGGGGTGAGTCCACAGAATTCGTAATACTGTTAACAGTCAACTTATGTATTTTAATAGTGTTGACCTTTTTCTCCATGCTAGGTTAGGTTCAGTTCACGTAGAATTTGTTCATGGTTTTAAATATAGTTTCGTTTAGAATTTGTTCATGCTTCAGTTCACGTAGATTGATAATATTTGTTATAATATATGACATGCTTGGTATGGAGCTTTTTAAAGTTTATTGAGCTGGTAGCTTTTTGTTTTGAAAGAAAAAGCTAGAAGTCATGTTCAGATTAAAAAGCTGGAAGCTTTTTTTAAATAAAAAAGCTCTAAAACAAAAAGCTTCTTGAAGTAGCTTTTAAAACTAGCTGGAGCTTTTTATATACCAAATTACCTAAATACCCTCTTTAATTATTTTATAAATCTTCATATTTTTGTAATTTATCCTTTTTTTTGTCATTTTACACTATTAAGCTCCAGCTACCAGCTAATTTGCCGAACACATATAAATAAAATAAACAGCTTCTAGCTCCAGCTATCAGCTTCCAGCTTCCAGCTACAGCTAACAGCTACTTCCGCCAAATATACCCATAGTTTCGTTTAGAAATAGGATATTATTTTTTGTGGGTGTTATTATTATATACACTAATATACTAATATCTTATTAAATTATAGTAACGGATGTTTATCAATCTTTTTCAATTTAAATATTATAACAACGTCATATTCAAGGGTGGATTCAGGATCTTAAATGGGTAGTAGTATCATCTGAAATCGTTGAAATGGGTGGTTGCACTAACTTGAAAAAAATCGAAATTTACACTACGAATTTGTAGCACCACCTCAAAAAAAATTGAAATTTACACTAAGCACGTAAATTTGACCGGTGTCCCGTGACCCCCTGACTAACCCTTAGGTCCGCCCATGGTCATATTACGTTTTCTTTCTTACCTAAAACCCAAGTATAATGTAACTTAAACAGAGCAATATTATCGTCCCCCTTACTCTCTCTTACACACTCACAAAAAAAAAGAGAGAAAGAAATCAGCGGGTGAGTTCAGGTTCAGAAAGGAAAGAGCTAACCCGAAGAGGGGGGGGGGGGGGGGGGGGTCTAGTGGTATTCCCAAGTCACCTGATGAAACCCAAACACTCCCGTACCCATTCAGGCTTACTGCTACGCTTAGCCTTATAAGCCATTCAGTCTGGTTTAGTTAATACATAAAAAGTGATAGTTGTTATCCAATAATAACTTCTACGTACATTGATTTGGGCTTAAATACAAAATAGACTAAAATGCATAACTCATTACATAATTTTTTTCTTCTTTCGAATTCTTATACAAAGTTATGATATGCGTAAGGTTGTTATTCTCTACACCTTAATCTACTAATGTCTATTATAAGTCATTTAATTAGGTTTAATCAATGCATAAAACAGAAAAAGTCAAAGTTATCATCCAATAGTAACTTACACACACACGCACACACACACACACACACACACACACACACACACACACACACACACATATATATATATATATATATATATATATATATATATATAGAGAGAGAGAGAGAGAGAGAGAGAGAGAGAGAAAATTTCATTCGAGAACCATTGTTAGCGTGAGAACCGCGAGAACCAATTTGAGCCGTTCAATTTCCTTACTTCAATGTCATTGCCCACCATGAATTCCTCACATGCACTTTGCCACACTCAATCCCTACACGCTCTCCATCCATGATCTTCCTATATCCAATGAATGACTGAGATTAGGGTTTATATATATATATATATATATATATATATATATATATATATATATATATGCAAAAGTTTATTTGAAAACCATTTTTTATACGAAAACCGTGAGAAAAATTTTTAGCCGACCAATTACCTCTACTTCAATTCCATCGTCCACCCAAATTCATCACATGCATCTTGTCATACTCTATCCCCCACACTCTCCATCTTAAAATTATAAGTAGTAGGATAAGTAAAAAGATTTAGCGAAAGGGTATAATTATTTTTCTAATGACAAAATTTATATATATGTGAGAGAGAGAAAGAGCACCCAAATAGTGGCAACCATAATTTAATCTGGGTGTAACTTTTTTGTAACATTCTCCCACATACTATCATAAATTTATAATTTGAACAAATCTAAACAAATTATTTTTGTAAAAATAATCCAATTTTGATTTTTCTGAGTTAAAATTAAATTAAAATTTGACTTTTATGTCAAATTATTAGAGATAATAAAAGATACAAATATCATATTTACCTTTTATAACATTTTAAATACCATATTTACCAAATTATTAGTTTGATCAGTTAAAAATATATTGTTTAATCATTTTCATTTTTTGTAGTTATACCAGTAAAGATTTAATCTTATTGTCCTAATTGTAACTATAATAATCAATGATTTGTATTAGAAATATAATCACGTATTTCGTATTATGATACCATATTTTTGCCGTTCCGTCTATCATCAATCACGTCGACGATTTACCGCTAGTCAAAGTGTTGACGCTGTTTGCCACCAATTTTTTTAAATTTTCATTTTCTTTTATATTTAATAATTATTTAATATCTTTTTATTAAGTATAATATTTAATATATTTTAAAACTAATTGGTATATCATATAACTATCAAATTTAGAGTAGCTATATTATAAAAAGCTAAGTTTAGAAAATTAATTGTAAAAATGGGAATAGAAGTACACTCAAATACTCAATGCAAAAAAAAAAAAAAGTACTCAAATACTCAATGCAGATTATAGCTTGGCAGGCTTGGATCGTTAGATTAATCAATTAAGTTGGCTGCTCTCCGTTCTCTTCACTTACCTGGGTTTCTATTTGTACTTTTGGTCTAAAAGATTAAGACTTACTCTATGTTATGTTGAGTTGTTGACTTTATCTCACTTGAAGTTAAGCGAAGTCACACAATCTTCAATCCATATTTTATAATATATTAAAGAAATGTATTTTACAAAACTTATATATTATCAAAAAGTTGATTGAGATTATAGTAAGATAAACTGATTATGAATCTAAAATTTAATTATATAAGCAAAAAAACACATGATGTAATTTTTAACCTTAAATGTTTAGGGCAATTAAGGATTACAAGCATTTGAAATTCTTGTTGCTAAGTTCTATCTATATATTTTGTTGCTAACTAGTTTATATGTTAGTGTTTTGTGCTTTTTTGTCGGCACGTTATGCCGGGTTTTAAGTTATTCTTCTACGATTTAAATCCACTTGATATATCAATTTTTTGGTCAAAAACAACTTTCAGTTTCATCAGTCTAAATCTAATTTTGTTTAAATAAACATATCAAGAGGAGTCATGAATAAGTTTTATTTCATTATTTAGTGTAAGTGGCATAGTTTAGTAAAAAGAAATAACAATATATATATATATATATATATATATATATATATATATATATATAAAATATAATATAATATAAATTTGACACTATGATTAATTTTATGACATTTTTAATAAACGTTCATCCCTAGTTGCACATAAGACATTAATTAATGTATAATGATCTTTTATCAAACTCAAAAATAATAAATTGTAATACGTTAAATGTTAAACAATTGGCCGGGAAAGGACAATACCACGTTATTTTCAACCATCACTACATGAAAAAGAGTTTTTTATGGTGACAGTTTTCGTCGTAAAAAACTTACTAAAAGATAAAAAGAAGGATCACGGAATATTTAACTGTTAAAGATGGGTATTTGCGTCGTTATATGTCGCCGTAAAAAGTATAACAATATTCTTTTATTGTTTTATTTTCCGCGAAAATTAAGACGGGACGTTTTTCCACGCCGTTTCGTTGCGAAAAGTTGGTTGAGGCGAATTTTTTACCTATTGCGGAGATAATTGTCGCCTCTTTCTCTCTCATATCTCTCTCCTTAATTTCTCTTCAGTGACCAAATGCCGATGCTTTTTTTCGGTACCGCCCCTTCGAGGGTTGTGTTCTAGTCGGTGTCGACAAACGCCTAAGTATGTTGAAGAAGGCAATAAGGCATGTTGAGACTTGAGAGTACGTACACCCTTCGCTCTTAATACGGTGCAAGTGTGTAACTCTCAAGTGCATTTCTTCTATGTGTTTAAACTTTTCTTTTAATGTTTGTGCCGTGAAGTACTTTGTAAGATATATAATTCCCCGGCCATCAAGAAAAATATCGAGTAACTCATGCATGGCTTTATCACACAATGGCCAACTTCCTTGTCTACCCTACACATACGTACTGTCTTTGTATCGAGTTTGTCTTCCCTAGCTAGCTATTCACCCTCAAGACCATATACAACATCCACTGCTCCACTGACACCTTCTACAACGTCACACCGGTACACCTCGATCCCTCCTTTACACCTAGCTAGCCACGTACTGTGTTAGGATCAAGACACTTACCACTAGGCCAAAAGAAATTTCTGGTGGTCAAGGCGCAACCTCTTTCTTATATATTGAGTAGCTTAGCTCGCCCATGAGTCGAATTATTTCGGAGATGTTGTCCCATACCAACACACCGCCACACTACAACCTAAAATTGTCAACCTCTTCACATTCTTCTTTCCATCGCTAGCGCCTTCTCAACATATCTGTCACTCTCTACTTCGACTTTCCGTTGCTCCCTCTTTTGATGATCAGCCTCAGTCCCTTTCCCCGTCACCTTCCCCTTCAACGTACAACTTTTTCTTGGGATGTAAACGAATCAAGCTGCTTGCAAGTTACTCAAGCTCGAATCACTAAAAGCACAAAACGAGCCGAACTGAAATGAGCTCTAGCTTAGATTAAGGCTCATTTATTAAATGGCTCGTTAATTTAGATCCCTAAATTCTTCACCGTTCCCTTGTTTGCCTGACTTCTTTTCTCACTATCTGGCACTATAACACACTTCCCGTTATCTATACTCTTCAAACTCAACTTCTCCTGATCGATATCTCACAGAAAATACCCTCCAATAGCAAGAGAAGTAACGCACTTTTAGTAAAATAGCCTCCAATATCTTATGGAAAAAAAACTCATTCACTTTATCAATTGATATATAGGGTAACGAGGGATTAACATTTAATGTTTGACATGATGGGTTTTGCAAGATGAACCCACTAAGGTATGTATATGTTATTGTATTAAGCAGGAATTACATGTAAGTAGGGGTGTTAATATATTAGTGGTTTAGATTAGTCAGTTTATGTTAAAAAGTATAAACCAAACAAGTAATCTCGATATCAAGGAGTATTAAACCAAATTGGACCACTAATTTAATCAAATCAAACCGATTACACATCAAAAACCAATTTAGTTTGGATTTGTTTTATGGTTTTTTAGCTTATTTTTGTAATTTTAAAAACCAAATGGAAATATACTATTTGTTAACATTGATAGAATAGAATATAACCAACATCCTTGTAATTACATACCAAAGTATTTAAAATTACCACCAAATTTGTGTTAGAAAAGTTTAGTAAAAATTATGTATTTTTGCTAACTTTGAACATATTTGAATATATATATATATATATATATATATATATATATATATATATATATATATATATATATATATATATATAGGGGAGGGTTCCATTGAGAACCAATTTTAATGCGAGAACCGCGAGAACCAATCTTAGTTGTTGATTTGATAATTGGAATTCATAGATGGAGAGCGTGGGGGGATCAAGTGTGGCAGGGTGTATGTGAGAAATTCATGGGTGGGCAATGACATTGAAAGAGGAGAATTGGACGGCTCAGATTGGTTCTCGCGGTTCTCGCATTAAAAATGGTTCTCAATGGAACTTCTTCCTATATATATATATATATATATATATATATATATATATATATATATATATATATATATATATATAGGGTAAGGTTAAACAAAGAATCTTCCTTAAACAAAGAACCTAAAGAACCTCCTTGGTGATGACATGTGTCACATAGTCTAGGGGCAAAAAGGGAAATTAAAACAAAAAAAAAAAAAATCGCCACCTACAGCCCCAAGCAAATCCCCCCCAACAAACTTAAAAAAAACCCCCAATTACTTTAAATTATCATAACTCGTTCGTTTTTAACAATTTTAACAAAAAAATTATACCATTAGATTCAGTTTTTCGTCCTCTTTCAAACAAGACCAGACTTGATATATTTCTGAATTTTTTTTTTCAAATGCAAAGTTTGCATTTTGAGCTGAGTTCATTCAAACTCAAAATGCAAAATCCGTAGTTTGCATTTTGAGCTGGGTTCATTCAAGCCCAAAATGCAAAATTCTTAAATGCTTGATTCATTCAAGCCTAAATGCAAAATGCAAAATCTGTAATTTGCATTTTGAGCTGGGTTCATTCAAACTTAAATGCAAAATGCAAAATCTGTACAGAACATGCAGAATGCAAAATCTGTACATAACATGCAGAATGAAGAATGCAGAATGCAAAATGCAAAAAACATGCAGAATGAAGAATGCAGAATGCAAAAAACATGCAGAATGAAAGAATGCAAAATGCAAAACACATGCAGAATGCATAAATGCAAAAAACATGAAGAATGCAAAATGCAAAAAACATGCAGAATGAAGAATGAAGAAAGCAAAAAACATGCAGAATGCAAAAAAAAAATGCAGAATGCAAAAAACATGTAGAATGCAGAACGTAAATCCGTATAAACATGCAAAATGCAAAAAACGAAAAATGCAAAATTTATGATCTGAGACGAACCATTTGCGACGACTGCAATGTCATTAGCGACGACTTTGCTTATCTGCAACGACAGATTTAACTTCATCGTCGCTAATTTCTGATCTGAGACGAACCTTTTGCGACGACATTCAGCTCATTAGCGACGAGCTGCCAAAATGCAAAAAAAGGGGGTGTTTTCCTGTACAGCACCAAAATGCAAAAAAAAAAAAAAAATCATTTTCAAATTTTTTTTAGAAAAGTATAGGAAGAGTGATCTTGTTTGAAAGGGGATTAAAAAACTAAAAGAATGATATAATTTTTTTGATTAAATTCACAAAACTTAAAAAGTTATGGCAATTTAAAGTTTTTGAGGTTTTTTTTTTAAAATCGTGGGTGTTGGGGGGGGATAATTACATTTTTGCCCTATTTTTCTTAAATTAATACATAATAATTACAGTTTTGCCATCGATCAATCTCATCCATTGATATTCATGATCTAAAGGTCCAGATTGGTTTTTTAGGTTCTTTGTTTAAGGAGGGGTTCTTTATTGATCCAATTTATATATATATATATATAAGTATTGTTTATGTTAAATCTTTAGTGGGTTTGTATTCTCCGTTATGAGAGATTTGAAATGGTATATAATGTGTTCAAAATGGAGTATGTTTGAATGAGTTATCGATACCAAAATTGATTTTGTGAAGCTTGCTTTTGTGATTGTGGATTTCGTCACTGAAGCTTGCTTTTGTGAACTTTACCTATACGCATTAGTTTCATATTCCTACCAATTAACCGGATGATTTGATCAGTTTTGAAGGTTTTGTGTTCACCCATACATGGAAGTAGAAGAAATGTTTATTTCTCAAAAACATAACACTAAAGTATCATCCTGTATCTAATTTCTATTGCTTCCAATATCACTAGTTTGAAAGTGATATCGATTAAATTTCTTGCAATCAAAATAGTCACTAAAATAAGTCCTACCCCCTTCTTCACTCCAGCTTGCTTTTGTGAACTTCATTTTTTCTTAACTACCTATATTTATGAATTACTTTCATATTCCTACCATTTAGATGATTTGATCAGTTTTGAAGGTTTTGTGTTCACCCATACATGCAAGTAGAAGAAAAGTTTATTTCTCGAAAACATAACACTAAAGTATCATCCTATATCTAATTTTTACTACTTCCAATATCACTAGTTTGAAAGTGATATCGATTAAATTTCTTGCAATCAAAATGTACACTAAAATTTTAATAGCAACATAGGTCAATAATATCAATTAGTTTACATTACAAATGTGCAAAATGTACAAAAAGTAATAAATTAGAACATATTTGAATGGTCATGAATAAATTCAGCCCATAAACTTATGTATATAGCATTTGTAGACCTTTATATGCTTAATTTTGACAGCTTTTGTAAGAATTTTTAATGAAGTTTATTTTAACTATGTTTCATAAACATAATGGTTCTATATAACCAAGAAATTTCTTTTCATAGAAGATCTATTGAGTTCTCAAGTTATTTAAAATGCAAAGCTAAGAAATATATATACATATATATACTCGGGAATGGCAAAACAAACCCCGTATCCGATGAGAACCCGTTTTCCGACCATGATTTGACCGGAAATCCCCTTGAGTTGACTGTAAATGGGGATGGGGACGGAGATTCCCAGAATCTAGAAACGGGGATCGGGATACCCCTCGGTTCCCCGAACCCACACATATTTTATATACTAGTGGGATACCCGCGCATTGCGGCGATGACGATCAAATGGTGAATATTTGTAGTAATGAGGACGAATGATGAAATTATGCTTGCGAATGATGCATGAATGTTACAATAAATTTGAAGTAATTTAAGTAGTATTGTCATTAGATTTATGTTATATGAAATTTTTAATTAATAGTGCGTTAATATTGTTTATACATTTTTACTTAAAAGCAATATGAGATAGTACAATAATACTAATATTATATGTTGAACTTGAAATATTAAGTACAATTTAAGTCATATACTGTGTTTATGTTAGTCAATAATAGAATATTAGTATAGCCACTAAAAACTTGAAATATATGATTTTAGAGAAAGATAAATTAAAATTGGTTGTAATGAAGACATGTATTTATTTCTTAAAGGAGAGAAGAAGATGAAAACTTTATTGAATTGATGGATGAGATTAATGTAAATCAAATTCAGGGTGGGGATTTAGTTTTGATTGAAAATTAAGAACTCTTAATCTTTAGAGGAGAGAAAATGTTAAATGTTTAGCATAGAAGTATAGATAATTTTTAAAGTCAAATTCCTCATATAAATATGTATTTTTATCCAATTTAACTTTCTTACATTCATATACATATCAATAGGATTATTTTTTGTTTGAACATAAATGATCATTCTATGCTTTATAAAACATAGAGAACAAAAAAACTTATAATGAAATTACTAATACGGTTTTTGTAAAATTATATATGAAAGTATTATAAGCGTTTTTCATGGATATATATGTTAGAGAAAGCATTTATTTGATTGATAATGTTATAAAGATTAGTAATTATATTATGTAATTTTATCAAGAAGATTATCTATATAACGTAAGATATTAAAATACTTGATTTATTACATTTTAATTTGAACTGGTTGCGGAGATTAAGTTAGATTTACAATTCCAGTTTTGTATGAAAATTCTCTATGTATTTCTATTTAGAAAAAAAATTTGTAAATAAAGAAAATCTTCTCACCGGGATCTCCGATACCCATGGAGACGAGAATGAGGATGAAAGTCATTTCCCCACTTGTGATGCGGATGGGGATGAGAACTAGGGGTGGAGAACGGGGATCAGTGGCGGACCTATCGTGGTGCCATGAGTAGCCTGTGCTACATGTCATTTTTTTATGTATATTGTAATTTTTCTTTAAAAATGATGTTTTGTATATGGGTGAAACAAGTCAAACTTTGGATCTTCTCAACTAACTAAATTGTCTTAAAAAAGCCCAATAAGTAAGTAACTAATTAGTCACATGTTCAGTACTTCGTGTTAGCCCAATTAAAAAGCTTAAAAGAATAAGGGAACCCACTTCAATTTCATATACAAATTGCTATGCTATGTTTCACATTAGAAACCCACTTTCAAAACATAAGTTACAGGTTTGGAATCAAATTAATAGCAAAACTCTATTACATTCTGTTTTCTGCTGGTTCAGGCTTTATATTATTGTTCCAAACTCGTATAAACCTTAATTAATAGCAAAACTTTTAAAATCAAATTATGGTTCCAATACTCATATAAACCTTAATTAATAGCAAAACTTTTGAACATAATACGTTTTGTTTTGCGCTGGTTCAGGCTTCATACAATTTTCTCGATTTCCAACAAGTTTGGAAGCGAACAAAAAGTTACATTAATGTTAAACCCGAAGACTGGACTAACGGCATTGTTTTAGGTCCAGTTTGGATTTTTTTTGAGTCGGCCTCTTGTTTTGGAACCGAACATGTTACAATATTTTTTTTATGCTAGTGGTCAATTCATTGGCTGGGTCCACCCCTGACGGGGATGGTGACTAGGGGTGGACTGTGAAGAACGGGTTGGGGATGTAAGAGCGATCCTCCATACCCCGACCCGGTTGTCATCCCTATATTCACTACAAAATGATTTAAGTGTGATACATAATTAATTGTTGGAGCAAAAAATGAAATCGGAGTTTGGATTTAGTTAAAATGAAAAGTCAGAAAATTAGAGATCTAAATTGGAAAATCAACAAAAGCATTTAAACTTAATTTTTTTTTGTATTTACAAGTAAAAGAAACCTAACTAAATTATTAAACTGGTCTGGTTAAAAATATGATTTGTAATAAAGTAAGCAGTTCGTGACAATCGCCAAGTAACTCGTAAAACTTAACGGTTACAGCTTTCTAGTATGATCTGCAGTTTGGGTTTGATTCGCCAAATAATAGTTTCTAGAGCTTGTAATTGTATAGAGTGTATCTTTGAATACATAACTCCAAATTTAACGAACCTTACACATACATAACTCCAAAGGTAACGAACCATTTAATCATATTAATTTGATCTATTTCTAGAAAACATCACCCTTCTTATTTTAATCATGCATCCAGGCCGGCATTTATGTATATATAACAAAGAAATTTGATATATACTTGTCATGTATTTTAAATATATGTTCATATCTACAAACATTTAAAATAAAAAATATATTTGTTATTTTATTATATAGTGATTTAAGCCTTTCTCCCATAAACAATTACCAGGGCAGGCATAATTGTCTAGGAAGGAGTGGTAGTTCTGTTATTCGTGTTAAAACTTGAGCAAAGTTCCAAAACCAAAGCGTAAGGAATTCATGTCTTCGGAGAAAACTACATCCGCCATGATTACCGGCGCCGACGACCTTCACGTTGTTTTCCTCCCTTTCTTCACCTCAAGCCACATAATCCCTCTAGTCCACGCCGCCAGACTCTTCGCCGCCCGAGGTGTTCGTGCTACCATCATCACTACCGTTTACAACGCCAACATTTTCCAATCCTCCATCAACCGTGATATCGCCGCTGGATACCCGATCACCGTCCACACCGTTACCTTCCCATCATCGGAGGTCGGACTGCCGATCGGAATCGAAGATCTGAGCGCCGCCGCCACTCCAGAAATAGCAGCCTCTGTTTTTCGTGGCATGATGATGCTTCAATCAACAATAGAACAAGTGATTCGTGACCTTGCTCCCGATTGCATCTTCTCCGACATGTTTTTCCCATGGACTGTTGACCTCGCCGGCGAATTAAAGATCCCAAGATTATTGTTTTACCCGTCGTGTTTCCTTTATCACTCTATTCTCCACAGCTTGAGAGTTTATAGACCTCAGGATAATGTGAAATCAGAGACCGAAAGCTTCTTGGTTCCAAATTTGCCCGATGAAATCATGATGAAAAGGTCTCAAGTATCGGATCATCTCAAAACCAAAACCGCATATGGTGAAATGCTAGAACGGATTCAAGAATCGGAGAAACAGAGTTACGGATTGGTGCATAACACGTTTTATGAAATTGAACCGGATTATGTCGAACATTTTAAGAAGATAAAAGATACAAAAGTCTGGCATATCGGTCCTCTTTTCCAGTTCTTCGTCGGCGAGCATAGCTCCGGCGGCGGTGTGAAGGAGAAGCACGGTTGCCTGAGTTGGCTCGACGATCAAAAACCAAAATCAGTAATATACGTTTGTTTTGGAAGCATGGTGAAATTCCCAGGCGCACAGATCACCGAAATCGCATTGGGGCTTGAAGAATCAAAGCAACCGTTTATTTGGGTGGTCGGAAAGCAGGAAGGGAACACAAGTAGTGGGATGCCGGAGGGTTTTGAGGAGAGAATCCGGTCGGAAAACAGGGGTTTGATTATGAGGGAGTGGGTCCCGCAGGTAGAGATTTTACGACACGTGGCGGTCGGAGGGTTTTTGACACACTGTGGTTGGAACTCGGTTCTTGAAGCCGTGGTGGCCGGCGTGCCATTGATGACGTGGCCATTGTACGCGGAGCACTTTTATAACGAAAAGTTGGTGGAGCTGTTGGGAGTCGGAGTGAGAGTCGGGGCGGAGGTTTGGAACTCGGGTTTCGAGATCACTAGCCCGGTTATCGGAAAACAGGGTATAAAAGAGGCTATTCAAGTCTTAACCGGTGGATCCGACGTATCTGCTAACATTAGACACCGTTCAAAAGAATTAGCACTAAAAACGAGAAAAGTAGTTGAAGAAGGTGGTTCTTCTCTCAATGATCTCACGGCCTTGATAGAACAACTTAAAGCTGTCAAATTGGCCCCAAAGCCCTCGTGATATGATGTGGGAAGTGATTTGCACACAACAGAAATTAGAAATACACAACAAAAAGTGACTGTTTAGATTAATATACCTTTCAATTTGTGGATGAGAATAAAAGATAGTGGGTTGGTAAGGACATAAAAGTCATGATTGTTTTGAGTTTGATATAACGCCACTAAATAATTTTTATACGAGTCATCAATAATTTCGCACGCCAACAAAGGATCATAAGCTTTTCTTCATTTTGCCTTCATGACATAGGCTTCATGATCATCACTATTATTTGAAACCTCATCATTATCATTTTATTCACTTGAAAATTATTCAAGTGTTTGGCATTTAATTAATTGATTTCTGTTACGCTTGTTAAAATAATCACCTAGAAGTAAAAATAGATGAGCCACTAGTTTCTCAATCTTTTATATGGACAAGAGATTGGTCACTCAACTCACACTAACAATGGTCTGAATACATGTATGTAGACACACAGGCACATAACCTATTTTCTTAGTAAGCTTTGGTATAAACTCTGAGTTATGCTCATGGATATGAATCGAATGAAAGCTACACCATATATAAGAATGTATTTGTAAGTTTGTGGGATTTTAATTTTAAACTCAAAAAAATAAAAAATGAATGGAGTAACTTACGACCCTTGTAAAGCACATTACAAAACCACATTCATCCGATGTGTGATAATACTCAACACGTTCCCTCATGTGTGACATTCTTTGCGCCTAATATGTGGATACTTACGAGATACGTGGATATGGCGAACCTTGCTCTGATATCATGTAAGTTTGTAGGGTTTGAACTCAAAACCAATTGGTAATGAACAACATAACCTAGAACCCTTATTAAGCAAATTACAAAGCCACATTTGTCCAATGTAAAACAATGCTCAACAATATGAAGTAATTTGGATTTCAAAAGGTGTTCTAAAATGATAAACAAAGGTCCTAGTTTATATACAAATTTCAAGTTTGAAATAGGTTTGAGGCATATACGTCGCACCACAATCAAGCTGTGTCTCGACCATCTCATGTTTAAACAAATCTTTTTCTTTCTCTTTCATTTACTTGTTAGAATAAATGAAAATTATTACGAAGATTTATGCAAAGCCTATACGATTAAATTGGAGTTTTCATTAAAATTCATATTCTAAGTGTAAATAATGAGTTGTTAATATCAAAGTGTGACTCACGAGTTGTTAAGATCAAAGATCAAAGTTCAGATTGTTACACACGCTAGTGATAAAAGTGTGATTCATGAGTTGTACATAAAATTATCTCTACCTTTTTACACATATTAATGATCATTCAAATACATATTCTAAGTGTGATTTATGAGTTGTTAAGATGAAATATCAAAGTTTAAATTGTTCAAGAACAACTCAAGAGGAATAGAGCTCGATCAAAAGAAAGAGAGCTTTAATTCTATAGCTATTTATCTCTTGATTTTTTATTTGTGAGGGAAGGATAAATGTACACACTTTTATTGGTGTTATGAGTTAGCTTTGTTAAGAGAAGTTCTTAGTGAAGTACTTAGTGAGTGTTGGTTGTAAAGTTCTCAATAAAGAACTTGGTTGTACAAGGTTCTGGGAAGAACTTAGATGTGAATTTTGTTTAAAGTGTTCACTTACTTGGAAATAAGGTGACAAGTAATTAAGGTAGTTATTTCCTTGAGAAAAAGTAACAAGTTATTTAAGGTGGTCACTTCATTGTGAAAAGAGTGACAAGTGCTTAAAGTGATTATTTCCTTGAGAAAAAAATAACAAGTTGCTTAAGGTGGCCACTTCTTTGTGAAAAGAGTGGCAAGTGCTTAAGATGGTTAACTTTTTGATCAGAAAAAGTATCAAGTTGTTTAAGGTGATCATTTCCTTGGTGAAAATAGTGAGACGATGTAACGGGGATCTCTTCTGACTAAGAGAGACGTTTCGGTTAAAAAGACAACTCCTGGATTTAAGACGAAGGAGTGCACATAGATTGATTCGTTAACATAAAACTGAACTACTATCTATCAGGTGTCATCATTTCGCTTCACTTAAACTTCTTAAAATTCTTGCATTATTATATTCTTGCTTAACATTATATAATTACTTCCATTGTGCAATTCAACATAATTAGTACAAGTGTGTCAAAAAGATAAAAATAACTATAAATTTTGTAAAAATAGCCAGAAAAAGCATTCAACCTCCATATAATTTCTACACCTTATTCAAACCTATAAACTTTACCCTTTCAGTATTATTATCTTCTGACCATACTTGATGCTGACGTGGATCTTAAACTATAAGGCTATCCGTTATACTTCTTCTTTCCCCTTTCCTCACCCCACTGCCACATCTGCGCCACATCATTTTTTCTCCCCTTCCTTTTCCCTTACCCACTACACCCGTTATACTCCCTCTTTCCCCTTTCCCCCATTTTTTATTTTTATTTTTTATATTCAATAAATCATTATTAAACTAAATATTTTTTTTATTAATAATATTAAAAAAAGAAAATTACATAGTTTATTATTCCTAAAATACGATAATAATAAAAAAAACTACATAATTTTAAATTCCTAAAATATGATAATAAAAAAAAGAAAAGTACATAATTTTGTATCTTAAAACTACTTGTTCAAAGTCGGCCAACCGTACTTTTGTGCAACATCATTTTTCATTTGGATTGTTGCAGTAAAAAATGGTTCGGAAAGATGATTAGTGGGCGAGATATAAAATTGGTAATCTTTTTCCTTCCGATCTGCCGCTTGTAGTTCCAATTGTTTTTGGGTTACTTCCAAATGTTTTTCACGCACCGATATGAATCGGTCATTCTGCGAGTTCATATTCGATAAGTTGCTCAACAACGATGTTATCTCATTTCTCGACCCGGTTCCCGTCGATGTTGATGCTGGGCGTTTCGCTCGGTCTCTCCCGATGGGGCGTAAAAGCTCGTTATCTTGCCCCGGTTCCTCTTTATTGTCTTCATCATCATCTTCGTTGAGGTCGATGGGAGCGCGAGCATCGGAAGACCCCGTATTAGATGGAACATGGGAGTCTGTTGTTTTGATCCGTTTTGAAGGACGGGAAGCTTGACCCACGAGCGGTTGTGGTACCCATTTGGGATATTGTTTAAGAAATTACCAACATGCTTGGTGACCAAAAGATGTCTTATATTGGTCCCGGTAGCGGATGTGAGCGGTTTTTAAAATATCCGCATCGCTCATTCCACTACGTCTTCCACCCTCGATGTTGGCGTAGATTCCGGCAAACTTTGATACTTTTGCATTGATATCTTTCCACTTTGCATTTACTTGATGAGGTGATCGGTAATCAGCCGGTTTGCGAAGTTGATCTCGAAAAACACCCAAAACACGTTCCCAAAATCCACCTATAAATAAATAAATATATATAAAAAAACGTATAAATAAATAAACACTTATAAATAAATAATATATATTTAACAATAATAATAATAACAATAAATAAATATATATAAAAAAATAAATAAATAAATAAACACTTATACCATGTGGTTGCGCGTTTCCTACTATGGGATCTTCAGAAATGCTAACCCACGCCTTGACCAACGCCAACTCCTCCTCAAGCGTCCACAGTGTTGCTTTTGCTCGCGTTTTAAATTTCTTCGGCTCGCCTTGTTATCGTCCCGAACGATTTTGCGGAGGTGGCGGCGGCGGTGGTTGGGTGTCCGCAACAAACTCCTCTTCGTCATCTTCGTCTTCATCTTCATCTACAAGTTGGTGTTGTAGATAATGAGGTTGGTGTTGTTGATATTGAATCGGGTAGCCACCTTGGGATAGCAGAATTTGTTGTTGCATCGGGTAGCCAAGTAGGGATAGCGGAACTTGATTTTGTTGGGAAAGCATTCCCGTGTACGTAAATTGCGGGGGAGCAAACATCGGGTTTGGTTGAGGCATCGGTTGAGACACGCCAAGAAAGAAAGGATTATCCGGCGGCGGTGTAGAACTCGGAATTCTTGAACGGTTTCTTCCGGATGACGGAGGGGTTGTGAAATTTTTGTTTGGATCCATGGAGTGTTTTGTATAGAGAAGATGAAGAGAAAATGAAGAAAAGATGAAAAAATTGGTTGTGTGAAAAGAGATATATATATATATAGAGGAGGTGAGTAAAAAAGAAAAAAGAAAAAAGAAATATATATATATATATAGCCGTTAAAGTAGCCGTTGGTGGGTAGGGGGTTGGGTTTTTGAATATGCACGCGAGTCTCACAACCCGGAGGAAGTGTGTACCCGTCGAGTTGAGACCACCCGAGGTGGTGTTCCCCCTCTACTCGCCTCTCACTCGCTGGCGGGTAACCCCTCACAACGGGTAGCCTAATAACTTGAATATTCTAGATTTCATACAATTGAATAACAGTCCGTCCGTGTGACAATTATGCTCGCTCGATCTTGTTTAACATTCCATTGTCATATTGTGCCTTACAAGATTTATTCTAAGCCTTAGACGCTCACACAAGAGTCTAACTGTAAACATCCTACATGCCTGTTTTGTTTATTATATCATTTTTAAACTTGAAAACTTTATACATGTTACAAAAACATGTAGTGTAGTGTTTTGTATGCATATATGATTATTTGAATGCTCATTTTATTACATATGAATTCTATTTCTTTTATGATAAAAATATAAATATTAGACATTCATTCCTCGTTGCCTTGTTGCACTAACAATAAGAAACTAGTGTTATACCCGTCCATGGTTCAGGATATATATATATATATGTGTGTGTGTGTGTGTGTGTGTGTGTACGTATGTCTTATTGGTGTTAGCGGAAAACTAATACTACCGCTAGTTCATGGAAAATATGACTATGCTTTTGAGTATGTCACATTTATGGGTTTTATACATAAAGGTTTTACATGTACAACTTGACAATAATCGTCGATTAAAGCGTGGCGACGACAGACAAGGTGCAGTTGCTAATGGTGGTTGTGCTAATCGTGATCGTAGTGATATTTAATACCAATAGAAAAACAATTTGGAGCTTGCATTACCATTTTACTATTTTCATTAAAAAACAAAATAACTAAAACAAATGGAAAACTCAGATTGAATCTTGCGGTTTCGTAATAATTTTGATTCTTAAATGCACTGTCCCTATTATATATATATATATATATATATATATATATATATATATGTGTGTGTGTGTGTGTGTGTGTGTGTGTGTGTGTGTTAAAGAACGAAAATTATTACGAGAACCGCAACATAGACACACATTGTTTTTCACTCTTAAATTTACATCAGTGCTGATTACCACCATCACTGATATCCCAGATCATTGTTGTTGTTACTTCTGCTAAATACACTTTTGTACTGCACATGAGCGACCGTCAGTAAAACCACTAAAAAACAACCACAATCGTACACATTTCAATGATCATGATGTTGGGTTACGCATGTTTTATTAATGTTACTATTGTTAAATACTCATGCACAAATATTTGATGAATAATCATATTACGTTGGTGTAACCCTTTACTCAAAAAATAGTTTTTTTATAAAAAAAACCATAACAATATTAGTGTTAAATTGAAAAGAATAAAAGAATTCATCCATTTAATATAATTTTTATAATTTAAAAGTAATTTTAGTTTTAAAAACATTTAAAGTAGATGTTTGACTTTAGTTTTGATCTAATTAACATTTTATGAAAAAAAAAGTATAAATGAAAAAAAAAGTATAACAATATGGGTGTTACATCGACTAGAATAAAATGCTCAAAAGTTTGATATAATTATTATAATTTTTAATTTTTGAAATGTTAAAGATATATTCATTTTAAATATAAGTATAATGTTTGACTTGATATTAGCAATATTCATTTTAGTGATGAATATAAGATTCAAACATGTTGGGATTCACAATATAACAAGACAAGTCGGTCAAAAATTTAAATAAGAGTCAAAATAGATATTAGTTACGGTAAGCTAGTATCATATAGAGCATTAGATATACTATAAAAAATTAAATATATATTCTAAGCAGATAGAATAAAATTCTTACATTTAATCTTTATAATATCTCATATCAGAAAAATTCTCTAAGATTAGTGCATTACTATTTACTAAAACTATCGAATAGATCCTTCTCTCTTCTCTCTTTTTTTGAAAGGCAAATGTTATATTATAAATCAGAGTAACGTATCTTACAACTTGCTCCACTAGAACTTACCCCTAAGATTTATCTCTTCACAAGGCGTGGAATAGAAATATCCAAATAAGTCCCCTATCATACCTCCCCCAATCTGAAAGTTTAGTAATTACAATATTACACACGAGTGTTTAGTTAAGCGTAATGAACCTGCTAAGTTACCAGTTCTGATGAATCGCTTTTGGTGTCGTCAACCAAACACTCCACGGTAGCTCACTCCCTTTCTTAGCACGTACCTTGATCCATTGGAATAGCTTTAACTTTAAATCCCAAAATAGACTTTCTGCATTGTAAGTCTAGTTTAAGAAGATCAACGTATTTCGATTCTTCCATATTAAATATGCAGCAAATCTTATCACCAGGTTCCTCAATTTCCTAGACCCAGCGTGGAAGTCATTTGTGGTGACGCAATTGAAACGAACAGCCACACTCAAACTTCAAGCCCCACCACAGGAAAATTATTGAATATAAGAATTATTGAATATGATTTCAAATGGAAATAATAGAATTTTAGTTTCTTTTGAAACGTTTCTAATTTCTTGATTACTATTCTTAAAATCAAAAGTTTATTTTATAAAAGTTAAAACAGAATCAATTTGGACTTTATTTTTTTAATTTGGCGTAAAACTTAACTTCAGTTTTAATATAATTTTTAGGCTTTTAACAAAACAAGATGCATAACAAAGTTGAACTTGACGTGGGCTTTATAAAGCCCAAATTCATTAATAAAGATAATTTATTTGATTTAACATGCCCAATAAGCATTACTCATTTTATCAAGAAGTCAATTTTGCCGATTATCCATTATTGAACATTGATAATTTACATAAATAATATATTATTTCAAAGTACCTTTTAATACTGGAAAAGTTCATAAAACGATAATCAAGTTTAAAACTGTTTCATCAAAATCACTCGACACCATATTTCATATTGTAAACTTTCTCATGAATATAGAACGATTTTCTAAACCATTTGTACAAAATATTAAAAGGTGGTTTCTTTTTAATTGAATGTATTGGACCCAGGACCAAAACTCTTTATTTGTTTTATCCATTGATTGAAAGCCCAAATAATATTTCGATCTACTAATAAAACAAATAATATATTTGTTCTTTTTTCATTTAATTTAAATTGTACCAAGCCATTATCTCTAGAGGCATAGACCATTCCTTTCGTTCCACAATTAGGGATCAAATCCAGCCTAATCGGGCCGAAGTCATAGTTTTCGAGACCAATATCTAAGTTATATTTCAAATAGTTGAAACAACTATTAGACCATCAGCATCCATCACATGCTTCACCTACTTTTTTACCTGTCACATCAGCGTCACATCATTCCCCCACCATTCCATCATCCCATCATACAAACATTACATCCATCACATGCTTCACATCACAAGAAAAAAATAATAATAAAAAGCCGCTCACACTCGTGATGGTGGTCACACTCGTGACCATGAGCCCCCCCTTTACGAAGAGGGGCGATGGTCTTCACACGCGTGGCCGGCTTTCACATACCCCATCTCGTGATAGATGCGGGTAGTCTTAGAGCTAAAACACAGGTTTTTAGGAGTGTATGGAGTGGATGAGGGGGTGGCCTACTCCACTTGGATGGTGAAGAGGGTGTCATATATATATGCGCGGTGAAAGTGAGAATTCTGATGAAATAATATGAGGGGTGGGCATTAGTAAGTCATAGTGGGTCACTTCTCTTTGACATAATGTGGAGTGGGTTGAATGGTGAATTAAATGATTGTAGAAAAAATTGATGTGAGGTTAGTGGTTGCCAATACTATGGTGAAGCTTTGGTTTTCGAGGCAATGTCTGGGTCGTAGCCTAGGTTACCTATAATATAAAAAATCTAGTCGAAATATTTAAGTAATAGCAAATACTTCTCACTCGATATTGGTGATATATGCATGTTTTATTTTCTTAATAAGAAATTCCATAATAATATTATTTTTCAAGATAGAAAATTAAATTGGAATTTTAAACCTTCATAGACGACATAATTGTTTAGATGCTTACTTATGCAAGTTAAGATTTTTAATTTATATCTAGTTTATATATTTTAATAAGTTTGATATCGGAATGCTAATATACTAATCTAGTAGTCGGAGTTTATGTGATTTAGTTTATTCATATTGATCATGATCGTGAGACTAGTCGGTCTCAAAAACTATATTACAGTAATTTTGCGACAATTAGTTGGTTATATGTGTGAATTTTCCTTCCCTCCTTAAATTTCTTACATTTATTTAAATGGCTATTAAACAAAATTAAACTCATAGGCGTTGGTAGTCAATCGATATTGTCAATTAGGATATAAGTATAAGAAATAATCGATTTTAAATTTACTAGATTACTAGGAGCAACATATATAAACAATCTATTCGCAGTGTTTTCTAGGTTTTTAGGTAACATATCCTGAAGTCTCTCACCAAATGGTTTTATAGTATAACATAAGAGAAGTAAATCACATATAATCAGTTTCAAACTATATGAATATACAACCAAATTCTCTAAATTGACCTAATAATATTGTGCTAAAATTTGTCATTGTATTCAACTTATAAGTTCCACCTTTAACCTAAAATGGAGCATCGGAAATGGTGTAATTGATGATATCGTTGAATAATGGTGATTGATTCAAAAAGTTGATGTCGTTATTTGATCCCGCGACATCAAAATTAGTATGCCAAATCTACAAATATGAAGCAACAGCTTCAAGCATGATCGTAGAATGACCATGATCACCTCTTTTAAATTGACATTTCAATTAACTAACGCAGGCAACTAATGCTTCCAAGCATCCCAACAGTGTTTAATATATAAACATTGGATTTCATCATACGTCGGTTTTTTCAAGTAATTCATTGAATATAGATCATATATACATTTACGAAAGTGTCAACGAGCCATTTGTAGATACTCATCAAAAGTGTCAACGAGCCATACGCCAATTGTGTATGATAGTCGTATAATTCTTAATGATAACAAAACCATGGTGACCCGCACAAGCCTTTCGTTGCTGAAAATAATTTAAAGTGAATGGGAATATGTGCTACAAATAAGTAGAGATATCTTCATGATTCGGAAGAAACAATTCGTTGCTCATTTGATATATTCGTGTAAAACAAGTAGGAGGGTATGTAGGACTAGTGGCATAATAAACCTGTATCAAACAATCACCGACACATCTCTAAATGTATTATAGGTGATGTGTTATTCTTTGTCTTACATTTTCAGCATTGTCTTCCAATGTTAGGGCCGATAGCCCCATGACTTGAAACGTCTCCTCGTTGGACAAATCGTCAATCACATTGAATGCTTCCATTTGTTTGAAAGAGATTTAGAGATATGCACGTATATATATTTGAAGTGTTGTTTGAATGTGTATGTATTTTGTTGTTTGAAGGAGGTATACATATATACTACAGTCGTTGGTTTATTAAAAAAATGATAATGAGGAACTTACCTCGTTACCACCACAACGAGCCGCCCTATAACATGTACATAACAAAACATTCACAACGGGTATAACGAGCTGAAGACCTCGTGATGGTTCGTTTTCGTTCGTTATAGCTAACACTCACTGTGGGTGCTCTAAGTTTGAATTTGTATCAATCTATGAAGGTTGATTCTTGAATATTTGGTATTCGGGTGGAATGTTAAAACCATTTATAACAAGTAACTTTGCACTACATGATAAGTTTTAGGAAGTCCGTTGTGCACTTGTGCCATTAGAATTATGATCGTTATACAAATTGATAATGTAAGTAAAGCCAATTGTATTTAGAGCAATGAGAGTGTTAAACTTTCACATCTTTTTGCCCTATAAAATGTCATAGCACTCCCTATTTCTCATCTTTCAAACCATAACGATGATTAATTTTCAATTCCTTGACATTTCTCCCACTTTTTGAGTCGAAATAAATACCTTCACATACTCTCTCTATGTGTTCTCTCTCTTGTCTTCCCACACAATAATACACTCTCATTAGGTTTCAGCCGTATCAAACTCTCTAATTTACAATACGCAAAAAAATCATATTATAATTTAACCATTTATCACTAGTCACATCGTATTCAAATAACAATAACTAGTTTAATAATCAGTGTATAAATACGATGCTGGTTAATGGAAGTTTTAAAAATTTACGATGTGAAATTTACTAACAGATATTGTAAAATACTGGTAAATTATATATAAAAATATGAAATCGTTGAAAAAAAGGGCACATCTTTAGAATTCAGAAATTAGTTATTAAAAAAAAGGTTTTTATTGGTTTAATTCATTTTAAAAAGGAAAGTTTGAACTAAAATTCTATTCTTTTCATAACAAAGTTAGATTAATGCATTTTTTACTCTCAACTATAACGCTTATGGTTGTTAAATTCCTACCATGGTATTATTTATGCATACAAATTTTAACTCTCTTACTTCAAAATTCAAAGTAGCGAGAAAGTAAAAGCAAAATTGATTAGGGTTTTATGATGTTGGAGGGACACAAATCTTAAAAAAGAAGTTGGACCACAAGTTTATGTGTGGTTGGGTTGGTATCGTCGTACATGTAATCATGTATACAATTTGATTTTGTAGTCTTAAATATTAAATTCAGTGATGAGTTCACAACGTGTATGCTATGGATTATATATATATATATATATATATATATATATATATATATATATATATATATATATATATATATATATATATATATACACACTATTATATAAATCATTTAACCTTCTCTTTCCTCTTCTATTTTAAAAGTTCTTAAATTTCAATCAAGACAACATCTTGACCATTCATTTTATCAAAATTAATCTTATCCACCCAATTTTTATCATTTCAATCTCTTTCCTAATTTACTTTTAACTTTTCATTCAATTAAATATATTCTTCCGCTAACATTTTCTCTTTTATATCAACACAATTATTCACCACATCAACACAATTCTTAAGAGTCCACAGAGTGGACGTGGATATTAGATGTGGTGGAAAGACCACATGTTAAAATGAGAGTAAATCCACTCCCTCGCGCCGTGGTGCAATTTTGGTGTGAAAGTCAGCCTTTAAGGCTGCGTAGTGGTGAACAAGTGGGCCCATGTTATATTTTACTCTCTCTCAATATTTACTTATTAACAAATAAGGTGGGTCCCTGAATTTAATTTGGTTAAAAGTGACCACTACGTGTTTGTGTGGTAAACCAAGTGATAGGAGTGAAAAACTGATCGATGTGGCGGTGTGGTGGGTGTTATGGGAGGTAACCACTCTGCTTACTCTAAGATCTTATTAATTTTCCTCTCCTTATTTCATTAATAGATATATTTTTTTCTTATGTTAATATTATTTAAAAATTAATAAAAAGTTGATGGAAATAAAAGAATTAGAAGAAAACGGACACGTTGCTAAATAAAAACTATTTAGTGATATCGAGTCGCGTGAATAACATTACATTACATTTTAAAAACGAAATGTTAGTAAATAGAAACTATTCGTCGACGCCGAATTACACGGGTATGATGCTATTATATATATATATATATATATATATATACACACACACACACATACATACTAGTTTAAATTCTCGTGTTACACACATGATGGTTTAAAAAAGTAACTATTTAAATCTTTATATATATATATATATATATATATATATATATATATATATGCTATTGTTTTATTTCTAGTTGATTTTAAAAAAATAGTTAATATAAATAGTCAATTACAACCAGAATTGAAGAAGACAGGAAATAACACTATGACATAAGAATCAAAATATTTTAAATAGTTGTTGATGGTTGGTGTTTTATTATTTAATCTAATTTAAACAAAACTAATGTGTGAAAGTAATTATTAAAGCATAAATAAGTGGGTTTATCTTGGAATAAGCATGTGATAAGTGCACAATTTGATTTTGTAATTTCTTGTTATACTTGTCATGTCACAATTTGCATCCTTCCATGTATACATTTCATGTGGTCAATCAAATAATTACAAAATAATTTTGTCCCTTACACAAATAAAAAATAAAAAAATTGAGCAGCTTTCAATTATTAAAAATGCATATTTAACAACAGATCATAAAATTTTAAGATTAGTAACAATCTAGACGTAACTCTTTGGAAACAGAGTTAATTAAATAAATAGCACTTTAAATATATACAAATTTTAGATTTTTAGTAAAATTACAAACTATATTATTTAATTATCATTGTGTTGCATAACAATCTTCTGAAATAATTTTCGTGTATGACTCCCGTTAAATCCAATGAACGTGAGAGTATTTAGGTCTTGTTACCTATTTTATATTTTTAATTGATTTTAGGTATGTTTATTCTTTTATTAAAATTTAGAAAAACAGATATTATATATATATTTATATATATATATATATATATATGCTATTTTGTTAAATTCAAGTCACCTACTTACCACCACCCAACTCTTCTACCACTACACCATTATTCACCACCTTACCACTGCTCACCATCACTCACACTCAATCTCTCAATCGTTTCTTTCTTTGCCCTTGACGAACACCACCTAAGCATCAACACCTATCACATTCTACCACCAATCACCACCACTTTCAAGAAGATACACCTACAAGCACCAGAAAGTAGGAAAACTTAGATCTAAGGGAGTTTGGGGTAAATTACGTGCACACATGCCGACACTAGTTAGATCAGCACTCCAATGAGAGAGATGTGAGGTAGGACTTGGGAATGAGAAAGAAAGAAAAGGGGTAAAGGGCTAGGAGAGAGAAATGGAGATACTGGTCTAGTAGTAATAATAATAACAATAATATTAAATAAATAAATAATAAGAAATTAATAAATAAATAAATAAGGACAAAGGTAGAATGTTGAATTTATGAAAGTTCATTGACATAGTTAACAAAAAACGTTATAAAAGACCTTGTATTGACAAAATGATAGTTAAAAAATAAAGTTTACATCATTTTCAAAAAAAAAAAAAAAAAACTAAATGTGCAATTTATGAATTGTTAAAGGACTAGTTAAATAAGACATCTTAATTACATATTGACAAAGACAACACATGACTGGCACAAGACTATTGGCAACTTAAAACAACTAATCGGACAACACTCAAACACACTTAATGTTGTCAATTGTGCATTTACTTGTTTGTTTCCAGTTATAAATATTTGTCATATTTGAAATAATAATAATAATAATAATAATAATAATAATAATTTGTTAAATTAACATGGAAGCAAAATTTTTTAATAAATCAAAATAGACTATAACCGTACTCTTTAAATGTTTCAAAGGCACGTATCCTTGTGTAACATTGAGCATTGGACAGGCTAAGGATGATTCACTACGGGATAAGAAGCAAGTAAGGAGTGCCACTTTAAATTAAAGAATGATTTTTTAGTTCAATCACCCGTGGAAGCGAATTCTTCGAAATAGCCTAAAATATGTATATAATAAGAAAAAGCTTTAACGAATTAATTTAATGAAATTCTACAAACTGACAACTTCCACTTATATGCAGCATAAATACACTACAATGAAATGCAAATACTAATCCAATCAATTGAAGGTTGCTTTCGTGTTAACGAGTAGCTAACACTCCAGGGCAACCAGACACCGGATTTTTTATTCGACACGGATACTGACACCACAGTGGCGGCATAGGCGGGAATGGTGGCGGTGAACTGAGAAGCTAACCACATCAGAATCCGCCTCCAAAAGCCAATTTCCACCCAAAACTCTGTAACAAGGAATTTGAAAATGAAAGAACTGCAGCTTTCGTTGCTGGTCGATCGGTCAACGGACATTGGCCTAAAGCACCTCCACAAAGCTGCTGTATGATATATTAATGTACACTTTTCTGAGTATTTATTGACTGCTGCAGAAGTCAAGAAACCCCATGAATTCATGATTGTGGATCATCTTGATGCTTCTGTCAATACCAATAATCCCTGTACCATACAAGTACAACTCTATAAGTCACAATGTACAAGTCTTTGAGCACATATTACAACACCAGACAAAAGGATTTAGAAAGTTTACCCATTGTAAGAGCACTGGCAAAGATGACAGCAGAAAGAATGAAGACAATGAGTGAAGCCCTTTTTAAAAATACAACCAGTTTTCTAACGAAGAATTGACCCCAGAAACCGGCTAAAATCGATACCGTCATTAGGTATAATGCTGCAAAAATTAAAAATATTTTAATAACAAAGTCGTTTTCAGGAAAATAACTGATTATTCTGGGATGGTGACAGGAATATAGGCATATACCGAAAGGAATTGGGAACCTCTTGAGTAGATAGAATTCAACCACGGATAAAGACGATGAGAACATCATCACAAACGTTGCTGTTGCGCTTGCCACCTATGAAAAGAAACAAGGAATAAAATAGAACATTAAATAAAATATCATTTTCTTGCAGATAACAATCATGATAATGACGATTTATTTGTTTAATCTTTTTTAAAGTTTTTTAACCTTAGACCTTTTTTGTGGACTAAACTAAGTTGGTTACTGGAGTTACCTTTTTTATTAAGTTAGCCAAGTTTGACATATGACATTATATATAGACATGAAATGGATGATTTATTTTTCCATTCGTGTTACCTGTGGTATGACGCCGATCTCAAGTAAGAGTGGGCCGAGAATGAAGCCACCACCGGACCCCAAAAGGCCGCCAACAGTGCCACCTAAGATCCCACAAAGTGCACAGAATATAAGGTTGGGCACAGTCCAATTGATTGTGGCCTCACACACTGATTCGGTATTCCCCAAACTTCTCCTTTTTTTGCTTTCTTTGTATAACTTAACACATTCATACCCAAACACTGCTAATGTTGCTGGGAACTGAATTAAATAGCCAGGATTCAAGCATTATGTGTTTGTACAGTACAACAACTTGAGGCAAGATATCTTAAAACTACAACTCACCTGTGCAACTGTGAGTACCCAGTACCATGTACTGCAAGCTTCTAAATCATTCTGTAGATAAAAGGAGACAAAAAGTTAGGAAAATTTACATCAATATTCCATTTTGGGAAGTCTAATGATTTGAAAAGCTTCCTTTGTCTAATGTGACATAATTAATAATCCATCATTATTTTAAAAGTAATTAATTTGACATATAACTAACATTTTCTAAACTTACCTTGATGATCTGAAGAACTAAAAAGGCGGTCCATACAGCAACCAGGAGCATAAGCTTTTTCCAGCGCAAGTTAAACGTAAATATTTCCTACAAATTTTATATAGAAAAGGCTTAGATTTTATAAATAAAATTTTGTAAATAAGAAGTCAAGAAGCTGAAGCAGTCAATGCTCACCATTGGAGTTTTCTCTTCTCTTGGAAGCAATGGCTCATAAGTATCAATTAGAACTGAAAACAAAACAAGGTTACACATTATTACAACGCTTATAAATAAACTTGCATTATTGCACCAACCTAATCAGGAGATCTATTTGAAACTCACGTTCTCCTCGAGAATTTGCAAATGTTTCTCGCGGTTGTGACATTTCCTTCTGAATCAATCAAAAAGAGAAAAGTTTCACACAAGAATGGATCCTTATAATAATTATTACAAAGATATAGTAAAAAATCTAAAATCTTTTCGAAAATGTATCTTAATATTTCACACTTAGTAGTTAGTCCCACCTTTAGTATAGACTCTTCCTTCCACATCTCAATGCCCCTAAAGAAAGACCTTGAAGAAGTCCCTGTGGAAAAAAAATTACAGAAGTAAATAAATCTTTTCGACTGTTGGCTAAAGTATCTAATGTAACTCCTAAGAGCGTTTGCAATGATCACATCCCACCAGTTTACACCACATCAAATTTTGGGACCCAACAGCCTATTACCCGATTAATCAATTAAAATCTAAATAAAATAAAAGAAAAAAACTATTTCATGCATATGGCTCACATGCTTTGCACCACATAAACTCTCTGATACCACGGTTGGACACCGACTACAAAAATGCAGAGTGGCGATCTTCTCCACGGTGTGGAGGCCTAGATCACGCCAACTAAAGTTGGCCACTCCATTTTTTCTAACCATGATAAAATAAAATAATATTACAGTCAAAACCCAACATTTATGGTCTTATTTTATGTCTAATCATGGCAAAAGGTTGTTCTGGATTACTTTAATCACCAGACATATGTTCAGACAATGAAAGTATAAACTATAGTAACTTAGATCAAGAAGCAACAATGATAAGTATTTAAATCAATAAAGAAACAGACATCATTCGAAGAAGTGAGAACTACTTATATTAGCAAATACTTAACAATCATATAGAGATCTTGGTTTCATAACTTGTAAGCTACATGACAATAAAATAGAGACAAAGTCATTATCATCTGGCTTTAAACAACCATCAAAGTTGGTCAACATTTTGGAACTACACTAAATCCCATTAGCATCCACAAAATTTAGGGGGGTGGGTGCTTGGGATTATTTTGTGCAAGATGAGGGTGACCATGAATTTATTTTGTTCAAAAGGTTAAATTTGTAATTTTAGATACATGAAGGACTTTCAATCTAAGATGCACAATCCCCAACAATAACAATTCCCAATCCAGTGTCAGCCCAAACCCACGTCAGGTAAGATGTAGACAATCATATCTTTACTCGTATAAAAAAGTAATAATAATAATAAAATAAATTAAGATGCACAATCTCAAAGTGTTTATAAAGAGAACAGTTTATTTCACCCTAAAATAGGGTGACGAGGATAAGAATTTTTCTTCTTTCACATACTTAAAAGCTACTTATAGCATATAAACTGTGTAAAGAAATTGGGGGCATAATTGAAATGAGTAATGAAGGAAAATTAGGGTTTACCTAAGAAGAGGATGATGATGAGAACAGTGATGAGCCAATAGGGAAAAACAACGCTAAGAGCAACGCCAAGTGTGATTCCAAGCATGAGCATAGGCTGAAACAATAGTGCTAAATCATAATCTAGAATTGGTACTTCCCTGCATGGATGTGGTACCCTTAGATTGTACCAAAATGATGATGCCGATGCCCCCATTATCATACCTAAATCATCACAAAACACAAAGAAGTAATAAACATTAACATTCTTCAATCAAAGCAAATCAATTCAACTTCTGATTTTAGGAATTCAAAGATTTTGACATACACTTGGAAAGGGCAGCAGCGGATTTAGTGTCAAAGCCAACAACTAACGTAAGCATCGGAACAAAAATGCCACCGCCACCAACGCCACCCACCGTTCCAAATGCAGAACCTAAGAATCCGATCACCGTAGCCAACACGAGTCTCCAATTGAACTTCAATTCCTAAATTAAACAATAAAAAAGGCTTTTACACGAATTCAAATTTCAAAATTCGAAATCGCAAGTTAGTGATAATGAGACGGAACTGAGAACTTACGGGCCAGGTTTTTTCATCGGAATCAAGAGTGACGGAATTCGTAGAAGGGCGGTGAAGAAGGTGATTGTTTTTGTAACTATCATGGCCGGATATGATGAAGGCCGATAAGACGGCGACAGAGAAACCTGCTAATAGGTATAATACAAAGCCTTTGGTGGCCATGGATGCTCTGCTTTGCTCTTTGTGCGTTCTGGTTTAGCAGCAAAACAACAAAACAGAGAGAGGGAGGGAGAGAAGGAGTGATTGATTACAGGCGTATAGCCAACTTTAGGCATGTTAGCCCTCACATGGCACCTGAATTTATATAAAATAGTAGCGGTACAATTCGATTTTTATTCTTCCTTTATTTTATTTATTTATTTATTTAGTTTTGGTGTTTTGTGAGGTATCCATGATAACAAATTTAAGGGGTTTCTTTCTTTCTTTAATATTATCATAATAATAACTAGTTTAAATATCCGAGTAAATACACGGATAAACATAAAATTATTATTTTATATTTATTTATTTAAATATATAATTGTTTTGTATTATCGAAAAAAAACAAGATTAGACTTTTTCAACAACTAAAAGAATATTATATTAAAGTTAGTTAACATATAAGAGTAATTGATGTCAACTTTAAACATAATATTAATCTAATTACGATAAAATTTGTATCATATAATAACCATAGATGATGATAAAAAACTTGAATATTTATTTCTAAATTAATGTGGTAGACAAAAAAGTTTAAATTATATAATAATTTAAGGGCAAAATGCGCGAAAATATAACAAACTATATCAATATTGTCATTGTATACAACAAACTTTAGCTTTTCCTTAAAAATACAAACAACTTAGAATTTTGATTAATTGTATGCAAGATGATCTGCTATTGAGGGTCGCCCTATACCAGCCGGTTTCCGGCAACCATTTTCAGATTCAGGAAACTATTTCCAGATTCTGGCGACCAATTATTTAATTTTTTTAAATTTCTAGGGTATGATCAAAGTTCATATGCAACCATTTATTATAGAAGGACATGTGTTCAAAGTTATTAAAAGCCTGGGGTTTTTTGAGCAATTCAACAGGTGCTCAAAAAGAAGGGCATTTGTTCCTTGTTCAAAGTAATTAGCAGCTTGATGGTTCCATATGTTCAAAGTCAAAAGTATGTTATCATCAATATAAGTTCCACGAGGTTTGATTTTCACAGATCTGCTCATAGATTGCTTATTTAGTCATGATTTAGGGGTTTTAATTTCATCTAATCTTCATCTTATTCTTTTCGATTCTTTGTTGAATCTAGTTTCATCTTTTATAGATTTGGACGATTTTACAGATCTGGGCGATTTTACAAATTTGGGCGATTTATGGTTCGATTGGCGGTGGTGACGGCAAAATCTGAATGACGATGTGAAAGTGGCGATGGTGGGAATAAGGTCGGCTGTGGCGATGGCGAGATCTGGGCGACGATGGGAAGGAGGCGATGATATATGGGAAGAAGGTCGGTGGTGGCGATGGCAAGAAGGAGGCGACGACGAGAAGGGTTCGGCCTTTTAGGTTTGAATGTGCAGAAGCAAAACCATTTGTATCGATCTTTTCATATTCATCTTAGGGTTTAAATGTGCTTATCTTCATGTGTTCCAGATTTGGGAACTAAATTTTAAGGTTATTCTTCATGTTTCACACAATTTGTATCGATCTATTCCATAAAGTGAATCAACTTTATGTTTATGATTTCAATATATTTTTTATGCTTTTGTTTTAAAAATGAAGAACATGATAATGAACCTTAAAGAACACCAAGAAAATATGAATTTGCTAAAAAAATCAAAATTCATGTAAAAAACCAGTAACCTGATAATTAGGTGACCGATTGAATACAATGAATCAAAATTGTAAGTTGATTGTAGTTTTAGGTAAAACTATAGTTGGTTGCATACAATGACAATATTGACATAGTTTATTTTCGCACAATTTGCCCATAATTTTAACAAAAGTTAAATTTATTTTAACTCAAATTGAATTTAAAATCAATACTAAGTTGAAAAAAGTACTCTAAATAATATTTTTAATCTTATTATATGAAGCACAAATATATTGAATTTGAATAACGTAATTATATTATTTGTACAAATATATTAACAGTCAAAATTAGATTTTCAATTTTGATAAAAAGAATGGATTAGATTTAATTTTAATGAAATGAATGGTTAAGATCTTCTAATAAAATAGATAAAGGTTAGTCTTTTATATATATACTAGATTAAATGTCTGTGTGATACACGGGTTGGTTTAAAGATAATAAATATTAAATATTAATAAAAAAGTATTGAATAATAATAAAACGCGAATTAAATGAGAAATTTTAAAAAATGACGACGTACGACATCAAAACTCTAACCAGCGGTGGAAACATCAACGCGAGCGGGGGGCAGAATTGACGGCAGAAGCATGGTAGTATGATACGAAGAGACACGGTTGTATTATTTTTTATAGAAATCTTCAATCATTATTTTCACAATTAAGGGTAATAAAGTTAAACGTTATTGATTATAATAAAAGGGAATCAAAATGAGTATAAAATATTTTAAAATGATAAATCGAAGAATTTGTTTAAATATGATTTTATGAAATATTATGAACGGTAAATATGATATTTGTAAATTAAGATGGGCAAATACGTTTTTATAATATTTAATAAAGGCATATATGAAATTATCTTTAATACATTTGACTCTAGAAAGTCAAAATTGATTTTTTAATTTTAAGTGAGTTAATGGTCAAGATTATATATTTTTTAAATGAATGGTTCAGATTGTCTAAATTTTTTATCAAATTAGTCTTTCATATATAATAATAATAATTATTATTAATATTATTATTATCTTTAATGTTTATTTTTTAATTTTTTATATATATTCAAAAAATAAAGTTATGATGCCATAATTTTATTTTCATAATTATTTTATCAATTATTTCCATTATTTTCTCAAATGGCTCAAATAAGCTGTTCATTAAAAACCATTTTTAGTGATATAGTTTGTTATCATTATATTTCTAGAATTTTTTTTCACCAATCAACCCCTTTATTTCCTCAAATAACTCGTGAATGAGATTTTTCCCTCAAATGTCATTTTATTAAAGTAATTTAATTTGTTAACACTTATTTACCTTATTAAAAATATGTATACAAATCATGTAGAAATAAGTTCAGATCCAACAACATATTAGGTATATGCGATGTATAAAACGACCCTACAAATAAAATAATAAATAGTCTAAAAAAATTGATGATGACATGATATGTATGAATTTCTTATTTCTAATAAATTACCCATTATATCTCTATTGATGTCTTACAATTGATTTATTATGGGCAAACTGCTTAAAAATACAACCAACTTTGACTAAGCTTCCATTGTATATAAAAAACTCTTTTTAAAAAAAATTACTACCAACTTACTTCTCTCTCCCATTGTATTCAACGGATGATCTGGAGTGAAAGTAACCCGGTAATTTTTTTTTTGTATTTTACAACATGAGGTATTGTTGAAGAATTTGCAATTTTATTTAGAAAAGTTTATATTACAAATGTATTTGACTTTTTTTAAACAAAGATATATTATAAATGTTTCTCAAAGACAATAAGAATCAAAAGTCTAAAATCTAATTTATATTCTACTTATCTTATATCTTTATTAAAAGAAAATGATGCTTACATCATCATTTTCTTTCCCTAAAAATTCTCCACCAATCACAACTCTTCATTTTAAAAAAGAAATTAAAAAAATGGATAATAAAAGCATTATGACATCACATGGGGCTTCATCTTCATCGATTACTTTTGCATAATTACATTAATTGGAAGGGGTAGAATGTAAATTGTTAAGGGGGTAGTATGAAATATGTGAGGGGGTTTTAAGAAAATTGTATATTAATGTAATTAATTATAAGTTGTTTGAAAATTATGTTTAATAACTTCAAATATATTTTGTTTTGAGAAAAAATAATTATATATTTGTAATCGTCTCATTTTTATCTATGTTTTGATATAAATTTTATCGGAAAATGAGGTTTTTTAAAAATTAGTATAATTTAATTGTTTTATCAACATCTAAGTAGTTATTGGACATTTTATTCGTCTTTTATAGTTATTCCCTCTACATAATGTAGTCGATATAATCACTGATTTCTTGGTATTTCGATAAAAAAAATTAAAAGTATACTATAACTAATGGTTAGCGGCATAAAGTTGTTTACAAAACTACCACTACCGTTAGAGTTTTTTAAAATTAATTGTTAGTTGTGACTAAATAACCCTCCAGAAACTAGAACTCTACATAATTACTGGGTAGTGAAACAACTGTCATGATAGTGAGTTTTGTAACTACACATACAACTTGAAATTTTATATAAAAATAGTGATTGTCTAAGTTTTCTTATTTTTTAACTAATACCTTGATACATAAAATAAAAGTTATTATTACATGGATATTTGAATTCAGTGAGATCTCGTGTTTTCAATTATATTTAATTGAACAATAAATTACACTTAAGTAATTTACGTATGTAAAGACATAATATATTCTATGTTAGAATCTTATTTTTATGCGATCTAATTTGTGTATACTTAAATGAATGTCATCATTATTTAACTTTTAATAAAGTTAGTTTACAATTTCAAATATTCAAATATATAATTGGCTAATAAAAATGTATTTAAAGCACTTGATATTATAACATCGACAATAATATTATAGTTATGTCTTTACAATGTCGGAATAAAGCTCCATCACGAGAAACATATTAATATTATACTAAAAACTTTTACACGTGTAATGTAACTTTATATTTCTTATAAAGAGTATTTATAAAAAGTATTAAAAATACATGTTTTACTCATGGATAGTTATATGTGACGGTTTCTCGAGTGAAAAGTAAGGATTGGTTAAAAGTTTTAATTTGCGATGATGAAGGAAACCATACTAATAAAACCATGAATGTTGTTTATAAAGAGGTTTTACAGAAAATTTAATGACAATCTTATGTATAGATATCAAAATTCTGTAATGGTTATTCATTTCTTATTTTCTTACGAAATTTTATTTTTCTATCTATGTTTTGTAATTATTTTTACTATACGTGTTATGACTCTTTAAAACTATATAAATTTTAAATTGACTTATATAATCTCTTGTTAATACACGGGTCGCTTAGCTAGTTACTTTTTATTCTATTTCAATACTTTTAGCCATTAGGAATGGTTTTCTTTTGCCGATGGTCTCTTTTATGTTTGGGCTGGTCCTGGTTTCTACCATGAGTTGCTTATTTATGTACTAATATTATGGATGCTTCAAAGAAAAATAAAGTTAAAAGTCCAAAGCAGAATACGATATGTAGTTACTACACCACTTATAACTATCTAATAATATCTTTATACATATTATTAGTTTACTTACATCCTTGTATATATGATATGCTAAATTTTATAAATCTTAACCGGATTTGAAATTTCATAATTCTGATATTATGTTAAAAACCGATGAATGTAGAAGTTGCACAAATTAGTTCATTTATTTGTGGAAATGGAAATATTCTAACATGTGCTGTGTTTGGTTTGTTTGAAATACCTTTTGTCCTATAAACAAATGTAGAAACACAATTTTCAAGTAAAGAATTTTAATAAAAGTGTATCTATATTACACTAGAATCTAAAATGGTTAAGTGTATCTAAATGTAAAAAATGATATATATTTTAATTTTAGTGTAACAAATTATACTTTATTGAGATAAATACAATAAACTAACAAAAAGTTACAATTCGTGTAATTTTGACCTGACAAGCAGGTAAGTGCTTATGTGGAGCCGATTACCTTCTTATTTTATTATGTTTCTTTATTAGTTTATACTCTTCACTTTTGAATACCACCATCATCACCACCACCCTCACGCCACCTCCTCAACTACCACCGCCATCGCTGGAGTAGACGACCCCCACTATCGCTGTAGAATAGACTTCTTCTTAGTTCATCAAATCTTGTTAGTTGAAAATGACGGAGGTGGCGTCGGTGGTGATTGAAGATGAAGAAGGTGGTGGCAGTGGTGGTGGTTAAAGATGTAGATGGCGGTGGTGGTGGTTGAAGATGGTGGTGGTGCTAGTGGTTGATAAAGTAGGTGTGACGGTATTGGTGGTGCTGGTGGTTGAAGATGGCGGTGGTGCTAGTGGTCGATAAAGTAGGTGTGACGATGCTGGTGGTTGATAAAAAACAAAATCAAACCTTCACCATTTACGATTCAAATTCTTGTTAGTGAAAACAATAGAGGTGGTGGTGGTTGAAGATGAAAGAAGTTGTGGAAGTGGTGGTGGTTGAAGATGGCAATGGCGGCGGTGGCAAACTGACAATGGTAGATGAAGGTGGTTGTTGATAAATGATACTGTTCACAGCTCATATGACAAATTAGTGAGTTTTCATAGTTGAGATGATCATTTTATCTATGATTGATTGTATCATGATTTTCTATGACCATTAGTGATCATGGCTAGAGATGGATCAAATTCTAGGGTTGGGTTTAATAGTAATTAACTTTAATGTGTTTGGAAATTGCATGCGATGACCATTCGGTGTTAATTGATTGATTTCGTGACCAATACAAATCAATAGATTAAGACTAACATAATATGAATTAATTGAATAATTATATGGGTAGTTAATGTCACGACCATTGGGTTAATATTTTTATAATTATAGAAATAGCGAGACAGATTAAGAGATCTAGCCAACTTAGATATCGATATATGATAGCATACTAATCCATCACACTTTTATTGAAATATGCTAAATTAAAAAAGGAAAATCAAGTCTAAATAGAGGTTCTTCAAATTCTAATAGTTTAACTCAAAATTGTTCATTCCTTTCTTGTTTAAGATATCTGTATTTCTAATTCTTTAGTTAAAAGTTAGCTAATTAGTTTGATTTAGTTTTGATAATATATAAAAAAGTTCCTCTTTTAAATTGTATGTAATTAGTTTAATTATATCTTATATTATACTTGTTCTTCTTGTGTTTGACACCCGGTTTTACTGAAACTATACTGTAATATGATTATGTTCTCTTGTGTATTTATATTATAGTCGGTACCTTGAGGATTCCATTTTATAAATTTAAAACACACAAATACACAATCACCTATTAAAAACTTTTCTCAAAATTCTTAATAAACTAAACAAGCAAGGATAATATATCCACATCTCTTCCTTTTAACTCCCAAGTGTTTTGGAACCTCTATGGGATTATCACTCGATCACCAACATAGAACTCTAGGCGTTTCCTGCTTCAGTTAGCATAACTTTTTTTGTCAATATTATGTTGCTTTTAGTCTCTCATTATTCTATACAATCTTTTCAATTTCTATCGTATAATCTCATTTCTACATTATTGACTCTTCCCCACTTCATACCTTTGCCTTTTTTTACCATACAATGCTTCGAAGGATGTCACCCTTATACTAGAGTGATCATTGTTGTTACAAGAAAAGTCAATCAAAAGAAGATATATTATCCAAAGGGACACTAAATTTTTTTAAGGGGGTCTCATCGTGTTCTCTAGTCATGTTTGAATTGTTTGATTGATAACTAATGCTTAAATAGTAATTAACAATAAAAAGTTCTATATCTAGAATGAGAGATTATATATTCTCTTACTGAATATTCTGAATTATCTATATACTCATTAGATCAAGATAAATGTTGAGATCAAGAAACATATCAGGAAAAAAGAATTAACAATTTCCACATATAATCATTTAGCGGATAGGAGGAGAAAATGTGATGAAATAGAATATTTATCTATAATTACATAGTATAAAACTAATTTGAAAAGTATAATTATAAATAGTTTTTTAGAAATTATATTGTATAGAATATATACTTTTATTGATTAAAGGACAGAGTATAATAACAGATATATGATCAAGGTTCATTGGGTGAATATAACATATGTTCTTTTATGAGACGTAATTTGTAATGAACTTTAAAAATAGGGATTATTAGTATAACTTTAGTTCTCTTAAAGACCAGATTACTATTTAGTTTAAACTTTATTGACGAAAATTTTAATCTACTAAAAATCGTATATGTTTGTTTATAGGGTTTAGTTTTCGAAATTGTATCAAGCCTGTTATTTTTTACGATTGTGTGTATCTAACTTTGAAAACTACTATTTAATACACTAAAATTTCAAAATATATCATTTGATATCAAGTTACAAGTATTATTTGCAGGTCATCCTCTTTTAAACATTATTTTAATTAAATTACAAGTATTACTAGCAGGTTATCCTACTTCAAATATTATTTTAATTAAGAATTAGCATCTTATTATTATTATTATTATTATTATTATTATTATTATTTGATGAGTAATGGAAAGGGTTTCCAAATTGAGGTTTCATTGCGATCTTCATCTGATTCAAGGCTTCATGTTTTACTTAAGGTAGCTCGTTGGTGAGTTTAATTGACGTTTCGTGTATGTGATAATGGTTCAATCAATTTGAAATCAATATGTTCAGTCTATTTGATTAGAGTGTCACCCATCGATTCATCTCTAGAGGTTTTACCAATTGATTTAGGAAATCCCTAGTACATACGATTGGGTTATTGATTGTCAATTCGTTTGAGTTATAAGGCTTCTCTCTTTAGTTCTTGATTTTTTAGTTTCAATATGTTTTCAGTTCTGTCTATTTTTGGTTTATTTTCAGTTCTTTGATTTTTAGTTTCATTCTGTTTTCAGAAGTTTCCAAAAGGTTTTACCATTGTTTGGGTTATCGATTTGTTTAGTCTCTTTTTAGTTTCAATCTTTGTTTGAGCTCTTGATTGAGGGTTAGTTTCGATCTCTGAGATCAATAGACATGCTTAAGTTCTACAAATTTGCTTAAGCTTCATCTTCAAGATTAGTTTAAGCTTCATTTAAAGAGCAATGGACATGCTTAATGTCTTTTGTTCTTCATCGATTTATCCGGATCTCATTTTATGTATCAGTTTTGGATATTGAATCCACATCCATGATGAACTCTGATTCGTCACATCTTCGTCTTTAAGTGTTTGTTCATGAACATCTTTATCTTCGACTTGAACTTAACAAAAATAATAATAGCATACTAAGAATATAAACCCTTATTTATAAGGGTGAAGCCATTAAATAGTTATCATCTTTTCCATATGTTTCACTGTGGGCACGTCTACTTTTTTTACACAGGTGGCCATCTAACTAATATAAACGTGTTAATATGCCCATTTTGTTGATTTAGACCTTCTATAGCATGTCACCTCCCCCTCATCTTTTTCGCCTTCAAATCAAAACTTTGAACTCGAAATTCCTCATTTATACTTGATGAAAATTAATGATTATTGAGTATATGGAAAGGTAACGAGTTGTTTATAATATAATACAAAAAACCTGACTAAAACCGAGTCTAATATGAGTCAAATAATCAAAATTCCGTGAGGGTGCTTAATGGTCATACCCGACTTTAATTAACAATTTCTTGCCTACACTTGATTACATTTATGATTTTAGTGTCATTTGAAAGGCAAAAAGATTCCTATTGTAATCTGTAAAAAGAATTATGTAAAACAATTAAGAATTGAGCAAAAAATACGTTTTTTGTTCAGCCCAGTTTTAGAATTGAAAATCGTATAAAAATTAACACTTTAAACTCGAAATTCTCCATGAATGCATAATAAATATTTATGATTCGTGATCCTATGAAAAGGTAATCGAATTATCTATAAATTAAAGTAAGAAGAATGGTAAAAATTGAATTTAATATGAGTCAAATTATTAAAAAATAGTAAGAGTGTGTTGAATGAGACATAACCAACTTTAATTAGCGATTTCTTGGCCTATACTAGATGAAAATTCATGAAATTAGTGTCTGTTGAAAGGTAAAATGATTATCTACAAGTTTGTGCAAAAAGAATTAGCTAAAACGATCAAGAATTGATCGAGAAACCTGCTGAATAAGTTGCAGGTCAAATTTGAACACACTGACACATTTTTTATGACTTGACTAGCCATATGTGTAAAAAAAACAAACGTGTCATAATGAAATATAGGAAAAAGATGACAGCTATTTAATAATTATACCCTCTATTTATATAACTTAAAAAAGCGAATTAAAATCTCATACAAATATGCGGTTTATAAATTATTTCACAAACCCGAATGACCAATCTATCAAGAAGGTTTAAAAGAATAAAAAATAAAACACCTTTAAATTAATTCAACTGCATATAGCAGCCTCTCATTGTAGATTTTTCAAAAACAAAAAAAAAAAAAAAAGAATTTTGTCAACTGTTTATAGGCATGTGGTTGAGTTTTAATTTTAAAAGTTTTAGTGGAGTTTTATATTAACATGATACAATATTGCATTTTGCAATTATATCCCTTAACACTAAATTAACTTTCATAGTAAAAGATCATACAATGAAACTTTATGAACCTTAGATTTCAACTATTATTTGTTTTTCAATACTAAGTAAATGAAAAGTTGTTATAGAGCCCTGGGACGGAAAAGTCTTAATTTTTTTTCATTTTAGAACCTTAGATTCTAACATTATTTTATTTAGGAATACCCACTACTATTAATGGATAAAAAAATTAAGAATATACTAATTTTAAAAAAAATGTCATTTTACAATAAAATTTTCACCGAAACGTAGATAAAAATGAGACGGTCATAAATATATAATTATTTTTTATCTAAACAAATTATATCACAAGCTATTAAACATAATTTATAAACAACCTATAATTAAATCACATTAATTTACAATTTTTATATAACTCTCTCATATTTTCTTAAAACTCCCTCAATGTTTTATAAATTCCCCCTCACAATTTTCATCAAACCCCCTCTAATTTATTTAAAATTGAATCGATAATTGATTTAAAATTTTGAATCTTGCCAAAATTGTTTTTGATAATGGATTAATTTTGCAATTGAGGGTCCTATTGGTTAATTAAGATTGATTTAATGATTATTTTTAAAAAATTTACATGTCTTTTATATATAGATATAGATAGATAGATATAGATAGATAGATTATCTATTTTTATCTCTCAATGATTAAGTATGGTGGTGGTTGTAGTATTATTATGTGATCCAACAACACTATAACATTGGTATGTCTAAAAATAAACGTAATATCTAATCTTCTAATATAAATAAAAGATTAACTGATATAAAAGTTATTGTAAATCATAGCAGTTAATTTAATAAATTAAGTTTAGTTATATAATTTTAACCATTCATTTATTTAAAATTAAAAAAATTTAAAATTTAAGGGTCAAACTAATACAACTATATTTTGAATTTAAATAAAATATTCAAATATTTTGACTTATTATATAAAACTATGCGATAGGTATAATAAGTTATATAATATGTTAAACATTATTATTATATACAGGTTCTTAGATTTTTTATAGAATTATTAATATTAAAATTTCTATATATATTTTTTTTAGTATTAAATATATAATATCGATTTTGATAAATTATGTATCATAGATTGTATTATAAAATTAATATTAAAACTTTAAAATCGATTATATAAGTAATGATAATTTAGAGTATATTTTATAGTACTAGCATTGCACCCGCACAATGTAGCGGCGATGACAATAGTTTGTACTCGACAACATGTTTGAATCAAAAAGTAGGGTATGATATGTGTGAAATGCGATGTTAGTCAACCTATACATGTATTATCGAGTTTTTCTGATTTCTTTACTTTTTTTTACATTCAACCATTTTATTAGTTATTAAAATAGTATTTGAAAAACAATTAAAAAATATTATTATTGAATAATTAGAGAAGAAGATATTATAGCCTTAAAATTGTATCGATGTAAGTAATTTAGCCATAATTAAATAGATTTAATACTTTTTATGATATTTAAAGATTTATTAAAGTAATAGTTGCCTTAAATTAGTGGAGATAATTAAGGGAATGATTGGTTAGGCTATTACTTTAAGTGTTTGTATCTTAAGCAAAAAAATTTATACTACTTAAAATTAAGTAGTCTTAAAAATTTTAAGAGAGAGAAAGTTAAATGCTTTATAATATAGTATAGATATAATTATTTTAGGGCAAACTGTTCCATAATACAACGAACTTTTACTAAGCTACCATTGTATGCAACGAACTTTAAAATTTTAAAAAAAATATAACAAACTCTCTTATTACCCCTATTTTATACAAGTTGTAACCTATTCAACAGGTTGCAGTTCATTTTTAATTTGTTTTTAATTTTTAATTTTTTAATTATTGTATTCATCATCTTTGTTCTCGAGATTCAAGAACATTCAACCTTCAAACATTCATCATTCAAACTCCATACAAGTAACAAATCTGTAATCTTCAAACTTTCAAACTCCGGTAACATTCAAACTACATTCAAACCTTAAATCTGTATTCAAATCTGTAATCCAAACAAAAAACACAAGTAACAAAGTCCTGATACATACAAATGGAAGATGACAAGAACATTCAAATCCAAGACCTTTTTTAGATATTCTTTTCTTCAGATCCTTAAATCAGACCAAATCATATATTTGAAATTGAAAATCAAAATTAGAACATTCAAGCCCCAATCACCTTTGTATCTGTACCAAAATTTGCACCAGATCTGAATGTGTGAATGAGTGAGAGAGAGAAAAACCTGTGGTAACTTGGAAACCCTAATCGCAAAGGGGAAACCCTAATCGCCAGAAACGCGATAAGAACTTAAAGGCGACGGCGACGGCCAGCTTGAAGGCGACGGCGGTGGAGATCTTCGAAGGCAGAGGTGATGGCGGTGGTCGGCTTCGAAGACAGAGGCGACGGCAGTGGTGAGCTTCAAAGGCAGAGGTGATGGCGGGATCTAAACATCCGGCGACGGTGGTTCGTAATTAACAGCAGCAGATCTCCCTGAAGCGTCGGCGGTGGTGGTTCCACCCATTTGAAGTGGCGTCAGTGGTGGTTACCGTTTAAAGTGGCGGTGGTGGTGGTTCCACCCTTTTGAAGCGGAGGCAGCGGTGATGGTTCCCATTTGAAGCAGCGGCGGTTTGAAGATAAGATTTGGTGGTTTTAGGGTTAGATCTTGAAGGAGGAGCTGAGATGTGATTTTGGGTTAGAGCTAGGGTTTTATGTGTGATCTTCAAACCCAAACTCAGAACTTCATCTTTTGAATACTAAAAAAAATAAAAAATAAATAAAAATCATTTTGACCTGTTGGTTAACGGTTTAAAAGGTAAAATTGCATAGAATGGGGAAAAAAGTAGGTTTATTGTATTTTTCTTAAAATTTTAAAGTTCGTTGTATACAATGGTAGCTTAGCTAAAGTTCGTTGTATTATGATGCAGTTTGCCCATTATTTTATACATTAATGATTATATATAAATTATTGTCTTCTTAAACTTTATAATATCGTTTTTGTCGCCTCTGATTTACAAATACCATATTTAAGCTTTATAACATTTCAAAATATCATATGTAACCAAATTCTTAGTTTTATCATTTAGAATATTTAATAATCACTTTAAATTATTTTTTAATTATAACCAATAAATATAAAACTTAATTGTCGTTAACTATAATAATAATGATTGATGACTTCTACAATAAACACAATCGTATATCTTCGTATCATGATACCATGTTTCTACCATTAGTTTGTCATTATCCTCGCGTTGACTCTTTCACCACTCGTTTGCGTATTGACGCCGGCTGTCGCCATTTTTTAATCCTCATTTTTTATTTTTTATTATTTGATAGTTTTTTTTATTTTTTATATTTATTATTTATTAGAATCAACGTGTGTATCACAAATACGTTTAATCTAGTTGGGTGTAAACAACATTCAATCATCGGTATCACTAATAATTTTTCGAGTTAATTATATATTTGGTCGATGTAGTTGGTGACTTGGTGGTTTTTTTTTATGGTTTTGATCCCTAAATTTCAAATTTTACTACTTTGATCCCAATCTCTTGTTAGGTCTTAAGGAGTAAAAAAACCTTTTTACATGCATAGTGTGACACAGTGGAATAAACAAAACCCTCAACCGATCCATTCTTTTAAGATAGAAAAACATACAGTCATAGAGGGTAAAGAAAAATTATATTTTAGTTGTAATCTTAATCCTGGATTGCTAAGAAGAGCACACTACGACAACACCATCCTGAACCATGCTGCTAACTCACCAGAAATTAACAATCTTTGATCCTCAAGCCTTAGTAAGCTAAAAACACTAACACTATGGGTATGTTTGGCGACAGACTTATAGGGGATTATAGGGGCTTGAGATTCTAGTTTTTATAATCCCCAGCCCTCAATCCTCGTTTGGGTGAGGGGATTATTAAAAACATAAGCCACATAATCCCCTATAAGCCCCCAAAATAAAAGTCTTTTCAAGTAGCTTATAGCTTGGGGCTTGAGATTATCAATTAATAAGCCCCAGCCCCAGCCCCAGCCCCAGCCAGTTTCACCAAACATACCCTATATGTGTTTGATGGTCGAACCCCCTTCTGGGCGTGTGTCGAATTATTTTATAAACATCATATTTATCCTATATAGCATTTTAAAATATCACATTTAATCAAATTCTTAGTTTTACCATATTAAAATAATTTATAATAATTTTAAAATCTTTTTATTTTTAAACAATAAAGACTTTACTTTATCGCCTCTAATTATAACAATAATAATTAATGACTTATATAAAAATACTTGTATCATGATATATGTTTATGTCTTCAAGTATATCTTCCCCCTTCCATCGACGCTTCCATCGGGTAAGGGTGAGCATAGAAACCGGAAACCGAAACCAGTCCGTTAAAACCGACAAAATCAAACCGATAAAACCACAACCATTGAAAAACCGATGGTTCGGTTTGAAATTTTGAAAAACTGACGGGTTCGATTTTAGTTTTAACTAGAAACCGTCCCAATAAGAAACCGACCCGCTAATATTTAATATATTATATATATTTACAATTTCATAACTATTAAAAAAAAGCAATGAAGCCCTTTATTTCAAGGTCTAATTAGTAACATCAACTTTTCATTCTATTTGTCGTTACCCATTTTCAGATTGACGTTTATATTATGAATATATGAAACAAAATACGTTTATATTTTGAATAATTGGGCTGAAAATGGTATTTAATGCTGAAATATGTTAGTGAACATTAAATTTAATACAGGAAATTAGATATTTGTTGCTAAAATTTGTATATAATGCTGAAAATTTGAAGTTTAGTGAAGGAAATTATATATTAGTGTTGAAAACTAGGCGAATTTTGTTTTAAAACCGAAACCGAACTATTAATGATTAAAACCCACCAAAAACCAAAACCGATGGAAGCCGAAACTATTAAGTTTAAAAATCCTAAAACCTGAATTGGCAGACTGAGTGATTTGAGCTTAAAACCGTCCTGTGCACACCCTTATGAGTATTGATCTCATCTATCATTCTTTTTTTAAAACTTTTATTTATTTCACGTTTTATAATAGTTAATATGTTTTTATTAATATTTAGTATTTATCTTGTTTTTAAACAAACATGTATATGTTTTTTTATAAGATATGTATAATAAATATGACTATAGCCATATTATATATTTTCATTCAAGAGCAGTAGAGCACTCGGGGCAACTAAAAGGCAAATTGTCTACGTATAATTTATTGTAGCCAATCAACTAGATAAGTATATTACAAAGTGTGAGTACTACTGTGTTTAAATACACCAGTGGGAATTAAATATAGAGAAATGAAATATTCTTCTAATTTTTGTTACTACTTCATCCTTCTACTCATCACAATATGACATGTATACTCTACTAATTCTATTTCCTCACCTCCTCCATTGATTTTGACACATATCTTGATCAAATGAATAGGAAGATAAGTAAGAACAAAAGTTAGGAAGATATATCATTTCTCTTAAATATAAGTGAAGTGGTATGGGAGGGCCCTCACCCCACATCTTTCGAAAAATACGTCACAAATTTCCTAAAATTTGATAAAACTATAAGTCAATACTAATTACTTAATTTGGTTTAATTATTATGATTTAATTAATTCACTGAAATGACAACACAATACTTTTGATCTCTTTTTTAAGAGAGATGATATTTTCACTTATAAAGTTGATTTATCTACTATAAACTTATGATTCACTAACTTGTAACATAACTTTACTGGGTGTTGTACCTTTACTGAATGAATCAAATTTACAAATGGAAAAATCAACTCCCCTTTTTTAAACCCAAAACATTAGAGTTGTTTATTTTTCTAGGCATAAACAATATTTTTATTAATAAAGATGTAACATCTGTTTATTTTTCGAGTAACTTTAATTGACAAGAATATACACATACCCTAAATCTTGCAAAGTGACGTTAATTTTAAGCAAGTCGAATGTAGATCATATAAGCTTATATGAATGTGAATTCACACCTCCTAACTTATATATATACATAGATACATACATAATATATATATAGGTAAGGTTATATAAAAAACTTTTCTTAAACATATAACTTAAATAACCCCTCTGGTGATGACATGTGACACATTGTTTAGGGGCAAAAATGGAAAATTAAAAAAAATTCTCACGCTTCCAAGCCAACGACCTGCAGTTTTAAAAAAAACCATTTACTTTAAATGATCATAACGCGTTCGTTTTTAAGAATTTTAACAAAAAAATTATACCGTTAGATTCAGTTTTTCGTCCTCTTTCAAACAAGACCGGACTTGATATATTTCAGAAACTTTTCTTTTTGTAATGCAAATTTTGCATTTTGAGCTGTGTTCATACTAAATGCAAAATGCAAAAAATCGTTAAAATGCAAAATATGAACATGCAGGTCATCTATATGCTTCCAAAATGCAAAATTATGAAATGCAAAATGAAGCCCAAAATACATAATTACACATTCAAACCCAAAAATGCAAAATCCGTAGAACGTAAATGGCAGAATGAAAAAAACGAAAAACGCAAAATATAAACATGGAGGTCATCTAGATGCCTCCAAAATGCAAAAATTATGAAAATTCAAAATGCAAATCCAACATGATTCAAATGAAAAATGCAGCCCAAAATGCAAAATTACATATTCAACCCAAAATGCAAAATTCGTACAGAACCACTACATATTGCCAAAATCCAACATGACAATTTAAAGTTTTTTAGAGTTTTTTTAAATTCGTAGGTTGTTGGGGGAGGGATTTTTCATGTTTGCCATTTTCTTTCTAAATTAATACATAATAATTACAGTTTTGCCATCGTTCAATCTCATCCATTGATTTTGATGATCAAATGGTCCAGATTGGTTCTTTAGGTTCTTTGTTTAAGATGAGGTTCTTTGTTGATCCATTTTGATGATATGAAAAAGTTCATGCGAGAACCAATCTGAGCCGTCCAATTCCTTCTCTTTCAATGTCATTGCCCACCCATGAATTTCTCACATGCACCCTATCACACTCTATCCCTCCACGCTCTCCCATCCACGAACTTCCCATATCTAAGGAACAACTAAGATTGGTTCTCGCGATTCTCGAGCTAACAACGGTTCTCGCATTAACCCTCCTATATATATATATAGGATTAATAAAGCCCCCTATGCTTAAACAAAGCTTCTAAACTCCAAATTTAGACCATTAGATATATCAAATCAATGGTTAAGGTCTAATAATGACATTATTGTAATTAAGTAAATAATTATAAGATTTAATTATAGAAGAAAGGGTAATATAAGAATCATTAGAAATTGCAAAATTAATTTTAACCCACCCGACTTCTTCCAGCCATCTTAAATTTTCCTTTTTATTTTTTATTTTTTTACACCTTAGATATTTAAATGGTCATAGCTATTTTAATTTTTAGAATTTGAGCAAGATAATTATACCAATCTACTTATTTTTAATCCTCTTTTAAACAAGACCACTCTTTCTATATTTCTGAAAATTTTATTTTTAAAAATTATCATTTTCGGCTGCTGGAAGAAAGTAACAGCTACCAGTTTCATCATTTTCATCATCACACTCATATCTATAACAACTACCAGTTTCATCATTTTTGTCATCCCTTTATGGATATGAAAGTGATGACGAAAATGATGAAAACGGGCTGACTGTTATAGATATGAAAGTAATGACGAAAATGATGCAAACTGGTAGCTGTTATATATATGAAAGTGATGACGAAAATGAAGAAACCGACTAACTGTTATAAATATGAAAGTGATGACGAAAATGATGAAACCTGTAGCTGTTATAGTATGAATGTGATGACGAAAATGATGAAACTGATAGTTGTTACTTTCTTCCGGCAGCCGAAAATGATAATTTTTAAAATAAAATTTTCAGAAATATAAGAAGAGTGGTCTCGTTTTAAAGAGGATTAAAAAGGGCAAATTGCGCAAAAATACAACAAACTATATCGAAATTGCCATTTTATATAACAACTTCATTTTTTATCAAAAAATACGACAAACTTCAAATTTTTGTTCATTGTATGCAACTGGTAACCTGATTATCAGGTTACCGGTAATTTCTTTTTTTTTTGAATTTTTTTAATTAAGATATTCATACGTTCTTGGTGTTTTTCAAAGTATTCTTCAAACTTTCTTAGTTGTTGATGAAGAACAATCAAGTTAGTGAGGAAGAACAAATCAAAACAAAATCAGTTGATAACTAAAGTGAGGAAGAACAAATCAAAACAAAATCAGTTGATAACTAAAGCAAACAATTACAGATCTTTAAGCAACAAATCTTGAACAATAACTACATGAATGCAAACCCTGAACAAGATGAAATAGATGAAGCTGTTGAACCTGATGTGGAACACACCACCACCGCCGTCACCTTCAACCCACCATAACCGCCGCCACCTTCAAACGCCACCACCACCGTCACCTTCAACCGACCACCATCGCCCTCTCAATCCTTCAAACGCCACCACCGCCGTCACCTTTAACCCACCACCACTGCATCTCCATTCGAAAACCCTAAATTCGAACAACCACCCCAAATCAACAGAAGAAACCCTAAATTCTCACCTTCAACAAGAGAAACCCTGATCTGCACCGCTGTCTGCATAAGCAATCCAGATCTCGCCATCACCGACCTTGTGAAACCCAGATCTGCATAACCCAGATCTGCTATGATGTGGCGAGAGGCGGAGGTGACGGGAGTCAACGGTGGGTAGTGGTCTAGGAGGCGGCGAGGTGCCGAAAAAAATGGAGAGGAGGAGCAACGGTCAGAGAGAGAAGTTGTAGAGAGAGAAACCTTTTTCAACTTTAATCCTTTTGTAGCATATAAACCTTGATCAAGATAACCCACAAATAAAAAAAAATAAAAAAAAAGTAAACCTTCGAACGCCACCACCACCGGTGACTAATTTTTTAATTTTTTTTAATTTGTGGGTTATCTTGATCAAGGTTTATATGCTACAAAAGAATTAAAGTTGAAAAAGGTTTCTCTCTTTACAACTTCTCTCTCTGACCGTTGCTCCTCCTCTCCATTTTTTCCGGCACCTCGCCGCCTCCTAGACCACCACCCACCGTTGACTCATGTCACCTCCGCCTCTCGCCACATCATAGCAGATCTGGGTTATGCAGATCTGGGTTTCGCAAGGTCGGTGACGGCGAGATCTGGATTGCTTATGCAGATCTGGGTTTCGAAGAGGGTCAGCGGTGCAGATCAGGGTTTATCTTGTTGAAGGTGAGAATTTAGGGTTTCTTCTGTTGATTTGGAGTGGTTGTTCGAATTTAGGGTTTTCGAATAGAGATGCAGTGGTGGTGGATTGAAGGTGACGGCGGTGGTGGCGTTTGAAGGATTGAGAGGGCGATGGTGGTCGGTTGAAGGTGACGGTGGTGGTAGCGTTTGAAGGTGACGGCGGTGGTGGTGGGTTGAAGGTGACGGCAGTGGTGGTGTGTTCCACATCAGGTTCAACAGCTTCATATTTTTCATCTTGTTTAGGGTTTGCATTCATGTAGTTATTGTTCAAGATTTGTTGCTTAAAGATCTGTAATGGTTTGCTTTAGTTATCAACTGATTTTGTTTTGATTTGTTCTTCCCCACTAACTTGATTGTTCTTCATCAACAACTAAGAAAGTTTGAAGAATACCTTGAAGAACACCAAGAACATATGAATATCTTAATTCAAAAAATTCAAAAAAAAAAAAAGAAATTACCGGTAACCTGATAATCAGGTTACCAGTTGCATATAATGAACACAAATTTGAAGTTTGTCGTATTTTTGATAAAAAAATAAAGTTGGTTGTATACAATGGCAATTTCGATATAATTTGTTGTATTTTCGCGCAATTTGCCCGATAAAAAATGAGTAGATTGTTATATTTTTTGTGCTCGAATTCAAAAAATTGATATAGTTATGATAATTTAAAGATTTAAGTGGTAAAAAAAATGAAATTTGAGAATGGTTGGAAGAAAAAGTTTAGGGCGCGTGAGTTTTAATTAAATTATGCAATTCCTATTTTGTCCTTTTAAATAAGTGGTTGAGAATATGCATTTGGGGGCTTTGTTTAAGAAGGGGTCTTTATTAATCCTATATATATATATATATATAATTTATATAATTAACATAAAATAATATGTGACACTAAAATTACCTAACAGCTAGCCCAACATTCAAAAATTATATAGTTACATAAACAAAAATAACTTATGGAAGATGTATAACAAGTAACAAAAATTAACCTATTCAGACGGCTAAATTGTATAATTAATTCAATGACGTTATATATGCAAGTTAAATTATAGAATTATATATTCATATAACAACTAAACGAAATATTAATGTTTCAGTGCATTGAATTGTAGAGAGCTGATTATAAGTATTAATTAATAAATATAAACATGCATTAAACTTTGTTCAATCAATTAGAGAAATTAATAATGTAATTAAGGATATTCAATTTTAGGCTGCAGGGACATGCATGGCATGACAGCATATGGACAGATTATTTTATTCCTTCTTATCGCCACATATATATTACATTTTTTTTAATTGTTTTTTTAACGGCAAACACACCCACCCACTAAACCTACTCCTAATCTACATCAATGTCTATGTCGGGACTTGAACCCACAACTTCTTGGGAGAGGACATTTCTCCATAACACCAAGTACCGCTTGCTACGAGCCCTTTGATTTTAATTGTTTGTCACAAGGATACCGTGCAAGAATATTGCTTTTAGTCGTTCGTTTCTTACTCCACTTTATATATCATCTTATCCTCGCTTCTAAAAAACAAAATCATCAAACAAATCAAGAAGGGTTTATAATCTTAACAATAATAATGTGTTAGAAAGATGTTTTTTATGATTATGAATACTATTTCTACTACGACAAATCACAACATTGATGTATAACAATTAGATGGCCGGGGACTTCAATCGCGACTGTCCTCTCCATCTGCATCTATGCGAAATTTCTGAGTGAGAGAACGATACAATTTTTAAAGGATATGCTAAAAGCATGCATGTTAGATTTCAGCTAGGATAGGAAGAAGAATCCAATGAACACCACTTTCGTCTCATTGAAACTCATTGGAATCGTCGATCACTTATATTTAGACATAAGTTGTTAAAGTCTTAGGCCATGTCTGCGAATGTCTTATTAGATAAGCTAAATTTTAAAAATTCTTATGTCTGCGAAAAAATATTGTTTGTTTTTTTAAATTTAATAAATGTCTTATTTACTATATTTACCAATCGCCACTTCCCCCACCGTCACCACTACCAACCGCCACCTCCGCCAACCGCCACCGCCACCTCCGACGACCACCGCCGCTGCCGCCTCCGACCACCACCACCGCCGACCGCCACCACCACCCGCCACCGCCGCCGACCACCACCACCGCCGCCTACCACCGCCGCCGACCACTGCCGACCACCACCACCGCCGCCACCGCCGAACGCCACCACCGCCGCCGACCACCACAACCGCCGTCACCGCCGCCGACCACTGCTGACCGCCGACCACAGCCACCACCACCGCCGACCGCTACCACCACCGTCGCCGCCTACCGCCGCCACCACCACCACCGTCACCGACCACCACCAATGGCCACCGCCACCACCGCCACCGACCACCACCAATGGCGGCGGTCGGTGGTAGTCGGCGGTGGTGGCGGTCGGCGGCGGCAGTGGCGGCGGCGGTGGCGGTCGGCGGCGGTGGCGGACGGTGGTGGCGGTCGGCGGTGGTCGGTGGCGGTGGTGGCGGTCGGCGGTGGGCGGCGGCAGTGGCGGCGGTGGTGGCGGTCGGCGGTCGGGGGTGGTCGGCGGCGGTGGAGGCAGTGGCGGCGGTGGGCGGTGGTCGGCGGCGGTGGTGGCGGTCGGCGGTGGGTGGCGGCAGTGGCGGCGGTGGTAGCGGTCGGCGGCGATGGCGGGCGGTGGTGGCGGTCGGCGGCGGTGGTGGCGGTCGGCGGCGGTGGTGGCGGTCGGCGGTGGTCGGCGACGGTGGTGGTGGCGGCCGGCGGTGGTCGGCGGCGGTGGTGGCGGTCGGCGGTGGTCGGCGGCGGTGGTGGTGGCGGTCGGCGGTGGTCGGCGGCGGTGGTGGTGGCGGTCGGCGGTGGTCGGAGGCGGTGGTGGTGGCGGTCGGCGGTGGTGGCGGCTGTAGTCGGCAGCGGTTGTGGCGGTCGGCGGTGGTCGGCGGCGGCGGTGGTGGTGGCGGTGGTCTGCGGCAGTTGTATCTCGGCGGCGGCGGTGGTGGTGGCGGTTGTCGGCCGAGATTGTGGCGGTCGGCGGTGGGCGGTGGTCGGCGGCGTTGGAGGCGGTGGCGGCGGTGGGCGGTGGTGGCGGTCGGCGGTGGTCGGCGGTGGTGGTGGTGGCGGTCGGCGGTGGTCGGCGATGGTGGTGGTGGCGGTCGGCGTTGGTCGGCGGCGGCGGTGGTGGTGGCGGAGGTCGGCGGCGCTTATGGCGGTCGGTGGTGGTCGGCGGCGGCGGTTGTATCTCGGCGGCGGCGGCGGTGGTGGAGGTGGTCGGTGGTGGTTGTGGCGGTCGGCGGCGGGCGGTGGTCGGCGGCGGGCGGTGGTCGGCGGCAGTGGCGGCGGTTGTGGTGGTCGGCGGTGGTCGGCGGCGGTGGTTTCGGTCGGCGGCGGTAGTGGCGGTCGGCGGCGGCGGTGGCGGCGGTGGTGGCGGTCGGTGGCGGTGGCGGCGGTCGGCGGTCGGTGGTGGTCGCTGGCGGTGGAGGCAGTGGCGGCGGTGGGCGGTGGTCGGCGTCGGTGGTGGTGGTCGGGGGCGGTGGCGGGCGGTGGTGGCGGTCGGCGGTGGTTGGCGGCGGTGGTGGCATTGGTGGTGGTCGGCGGCGGTGGCGGCGGTGGTGGTGGTCGTCGGTGGTGGCGGCGGTGGTGGTGGTCGGCGGCGGTGGTGGCGGTCGGCGGTGGTCGGCGGTGATGGGGGAAAATAAGACCTAATAAGCACTTTTTTTTAGCTTATTAGGATAAGCTGAAATAAGATGTTTGTAGACCTTATGTCTACGGAAAAACAAATGATCTTATTGAAAACGTCTTTCCACCCGCAGAACTTTTCTTAAAATAAGGTCTTATTTGAAAAAACAAACATGACCTTATTCTCCAAGTCGGTAGCTTTTTGCTTTTATTTCCTTTCCATTTTTTAACTACTTGACTTTTTATTTCTACATTTATTCTAACATAACTAAAGAATGATTATATTAGACTAAAATATAATTAAAAAAATAATTTTGTATTTTAACACGGTCCAACTTGCAAACTTTTAATGAATGTTTTAATTCTAGTGTTTTACTAAGTGAGATATATTATCAAGATTAAAATCTTATTATGAATTGTTTTTGTCTTCTTATAAAATCAGAATCTTAATTAAGGTCGTATGTTTTTTTGTTAGGGATATATTGTTCCGCCCGCGGTTAAGGTTTTTTTGGGTATGCGAATTGTTGATTTTAATATACGCGGTCTAATTAGTGTAACTTGTGATTATTTTCGAAAACAACACCTTGTCAACCCTTGATTGAAAACCACTTTTTTTTTTGAACGGCAAAAGGACGACAAGGGACATGCTTCGGCTCGGCCATCACATGCCCTTGCACGACCAGAATATATTACTAAAATAAAGGCTAGCCAGAGACTAGCAATAAGAGATTACAAACCATTACAAATTGAAGACAGACAAACAATTGGAAACCAACAGCCAAAAAACAGCAAGCAAAGCTAAATACAAATAACAGCATGATCACCATTAATGAGCAATGCAAGAGGTTGGCGAAATGCACCAGCAGCACCAATCAAGAGACGCTACTTCCTTTCCCATTCTATGTTTAAACCAAAAAAACGTGTAGGCCTGAAGCTGATTAAAGACCAAAGCCCCATTGCAAGTGACTTTCGAGAAGATGAGATCATTTCGGTGTTTCCACAGCAACAAAAAATACACGTAAACTACTACAGTGAAAATCCTCTTTGTTTTGTAGTCTTCGCCCATAGTTGACCCCCATTGGAGCATTCCTGCCACTCCATCGAAGACGCTAATATCATCATATGATCCTTTGACATCACCTATGGGAGACAATTAAGTGAACCACCAATATGATCATTAATCTTAAGAAATTAAAGTCATCTTGATATTGGAAAATCCTACTCAATTTTTCTAGTTTCTTTTATATATGTAGTATTTATATCCAATGAATTTAATGACAAATTAATATAAGTAAACATGATATTATTAGTAGAATACAACTTTAACGATTTATATTACTAATTAGATTATTATTAGATCAAATTTCAGAATAATAAATTTAAAAACTTTATAAAATAAACCTTTATATCGTTTAATCAGTTTGTTAATTTACTATTCTGTTTAGTTTTTACTGAATTTGTTTATTGTAAATATTTAATTGGCTAACTCCAGCTGAGTAGATCAGATAAGATTTAATCAAGATTTTTCGATCATATAGGCAAAAGTTTGGGATCTTATGTATGATCTAATTTTTGCATATTTCCTACCAAAGTACCAACGATCGATACCATATTAACTAAATAAAATTATAAGATTACGCAATCTTAATAATGATTGGGATCTTTGCAACCATGTCCAACCATGATAAGCTAGTGTTATACCTATGTGGTGCTCGGGAACGTAAATTAAACTTTTATATTTAATACTTATTATACATATTATTTTAAAAAATATAAAATTATATTACACGTCTAAAAGTTTTAGTATAATATTGATGTGTTTCTCATGATGGAGTTTTGTCCCGATATTATAAATGCATAACCATAATATATTAATATTACTGTTGATGTTATAATATCACATGTTTAAAAGACATTTTTATTAGCCAATTATATATTAAAATATTTAGAAATGTAAACTAAATTTATTAAAAATTAAGTAATGATGACATCAATCTAAGTATACATAAATTAGATCATATAAAAGTAAGATCTTAACATAGAATATATAATGTCTATACATACGTAAATTGATTAAGTATAATTGATTATTTAACAAAATGCGTGAAAATATAACAAATTAGGTTAATATTACTATTGCATGCAACCAACTTTATTTTGTACATTTTTTTAGTTTTTTTTTCTTATTTTCTATTCCATGTGTTCATCTTCAATTATGAATGCGGAATGTTTTTAACCCAGAAAGCAACAATTTATACACATATTTGACAAACAAAACTAATATGTACACACAAGATCTGCAAATATATCTTTGTATCCAGATGAACAATCGGGAACAATCCCTAATCTTCGAAACAAGAAAAGGATCAGAAAACAAATATCAAATCCGTAAATCACGAATCAAAAATCGAAACCAAAACACAAATTTATATCCAAATATCTCCTTTACGAATTCAGATGGGTAAATCGACCCCAAAAATTGAAATCGTAAATCCAAATGAATGAATTGCAAACAAAGACTATAACTTAAATCCAAAATTGCAAACAAAAACAGATTGAATCAAACCATGATCGTACCTGAAACCCTTTGGGATGGGGATTTTAATGTTTGAGAACCCTAATAATTTGTATGTCGAGTGGAACTCGTTCATCTCTTGATGTCGATTCAGAACCCTAATTGATAGCCACTATATAAATCCATGAAACACTAAGTACCGATTTATGTAAATTGGAAACACTAAGTATCGATTTCTCAAACCGACTTCTGCAATTGAAATCCATAAACAAGAAATCAATTGAACTCATAAAATCTCAAATCAATATCAGAAAGAAAGAACAAGAAAACTCGAAGATGTGAATGGAGAGCTACTATCAAAACCCACACATCGATCACTAGAGGATGCACAAAACTAAAATTGAAACCCATCAATCGATCTCCATATCTACTATCAAAACCTACAAGCCAAGATATGCTATGTAAATACCTGAAAGAACGGATTTGAAGATTTCAAAATGGACAAAGGTGAAATATTGCATATGGAAATTTCTCTTTCAAGGTATCTTCAAGCAAAAAAACCATGAAAAATAAAGAAGTAAAAAAATCAAAATAAAAATTAAAAATTAAAAAACCCGGTAAGTTACCTACAATAACAGGTAACTTGCATACAATGATGCATATTTAGAATGTTATTGTATTTTTAGATACAAAATAAAGTTAGTTGCATACAATAACAATTTTGACATAGTTTTTTTTGTATTTTCTTGCAATTTGCCCTAAATTAAAATTGAAAACACAAGATAACATTAAATTTAAATATCCATGTAATTATAACTTGATTTTATATAAAAAAAATAAGAAAACTTAGACAACTAAAATTTTTATACAAAATTTCAAGCTGTATGTGTAGTTACAAAATCCACTAAGATGACGACTGTTTGACTACAAAGTAATTATGCAGAGTTATAATTTCTGTACGGTTATTTACTTACATACTAACAATCTTTTTTAAAAAGCTCTAAAGTGGTAGGGTAGTTTTGTAAACAACTTTATGTCACTAACCAATAGTTTTAAAAGACCTAATAAGTGGTTATCAAATATATAAATTTTATCGGAATACGACAAAATTTTAAAAAATATTATAATTTTAATTCTTTTTATCGAAAGACCAAAATAAGATATATAAGTAATTTTATCAAATAAGTGGTTATCAAATATTATAACTTAGTTCTTTTTACCCAATAAGTGGTTATCAAATATATAAATTTTAGTTTTTTTTATTTTCTTTGAACTCATGAAAACAATGTCAATTTTTTCTCCAATCCACATAAAATAAGACATAAGTAATTTTATCTCTTTTGATGCGCATATTGGCAACCAAAGTAAGTCACTTCATAGAAATTTTTGATCGGTCGTAGCCGTCATAGTCGTGATTCTTGACGTGGTCCCTTTTGATTGATGCGCATATTGGCTATTGAATTTGAGGTCGTGATATTTACGAATGCGATGTGTTTGTTGTCACGGTATACATAATTTTCTATACATATTGCTTTCGTGGTACTTAAAAAAAACAAAATCTGTGGGATATTTCAACTTCATCGATCAATTTGATTTTATTAATATTTCATGAGATGTTTTACGATGTAACGTTTTTTTTTTTCGTTTGATAAGCTATCGGCTTTAAATATATACTCGTATTATATTTCTCTTCCATTATTGTTATCACCTAAATATATATGCTTCACTTTTTTAAAATATATCTTTCTATTAATTATAGTTACTTAGCTTTATACTTACTAGATTAAGATAACTACTGTAAATTCAGAATAAGAAAAAAAATAGTAAATTTCACTTGTCGAAAGAAGTATGAAATTTCTTTTATAAAGTTTCTTGCAATAATACTAACTAAAGATTTATAAGACTAGCTAGCGTCTTAGGTTTGATATCCTACCTTATACCTTACAACACTCTCGATGTAATTATGTCAAAATAACTTTAAGAATATAAAAGTACTAAACTTAATGTCCAGTCGCAGTACGTGTAAATTTGATTGATTTTTAATCCAATTCAACAATTAATTAATTACATGTTTTTTGTTTTAAATCGAGTAAAAAATGTGTAGAAATGGCAACCAACAGTGGTCATGGACCATGCATTTGACGTGAACCACATACACATGCAGTTTGGCTGCACCTGGCCTAACCATGGCCCCATTCATGATTTGGCTATTCATATGCAACATGACGCGAAGCTTCCTTTTGGTCTGCTGTGACCACCCTTCGACCTTGATCTTTTTGTACTCATGTAGTAACATCGAAGGTTATGGATACGTAACTGTGTGACTGTTTGGAAAATAGAATATAAAAGATATGATCATTAATTCGCTTTAAGAACGAAACTAAAGCATGTGAAAGGTGATTTGATAAGAGGTATAATCAACAACACCCTATGCTCGGATGAATAACTCGAAGGTTTGTATAATCGGTGGTGGAACCAGAAAGCGGTTTTTTTAATTTTTGTTCTAGTCAAATGATGTATCATCTCACTACAAGAAAACAGGGTTTTAGTGACGACGGATGTCGTCACTAATACCCCCAAATGTCGTCACTATTGCGTCGTCACTACCGCCTCGCCGCAATTGCCTATTTGTCGTCACAATTGCTGTCGTCACAATTGCATGTCGTCACTATTACCTTTTGTCGTCACAAAAGGCGTCGCCACTAATACTTATTAAATTTTAATTTTCTGTTTTTTTATTTTATTGATATTAAACCTTTATATATAATATTTCAACCAAAAAATAAAAAAAATCAGAATTTTCATATATCTGCAACTACTAAATACCATTAATAACGTACTACATCCAAATATATGTACACATATTTTTAATACATTGTTAAGACGTACAAACACGTCTACTAATTAATAAAGATACAAACTACTCTTCATTGTTATCGTTCTCATCCTCCTCGTTCTCATTCTCTACGCTATTATTTTGGGTTATAACGGATTGAAGCATTGTAAGCAATTGTTGTCTAAAGTTCGGGTTATTGAAAATTGCTTGAAGTGGATCCAGCTACAAAATAAACATATATACACTTATTATACACTTATAACAAGTAAAAATGGCTCATTAATTCACAATATGACCAATTTATACCAAATATAACCCATTTATACTCATATGACATATATAAGCTCATTTACAAGTCAAATGACAAATTCATACCCAATGTAAACCCATACATACTAATATAACTCATTCATGCCAAGTATGACCCATACATATTCATATAACATATATAAACACATTTACAAGTCAAAATAGTTCATTCATACGCAATATGACTCAAATAACAATAATTAACACTCTGAAACAAACACACACATATATCAAAGTTTCATGTATAAGGTGAGTTCTTCAAATGTCATCGATATAGTTATAATCAAGAACTCAAACTAAAACAAAAGATGATATTAAAGTAAATAAAATATAAGCAATAACAAGGAATGACTTAATCTGAATGTTAATTAATTATCCATCAAGGCATCAATTACAATCAACAAGTAAAATTTGTTTATAAAGACCAAGGAAAATTGAAGTATTCTACTGCATGTTTGGATCAAGAAACACCAAGTTTCTAATATCTAGAGCCCACATGAGCAAAGTTACCTCGCTGCAATTTCTGGAGTGTATGAAACATAAGTTGACACTAGCCCAACACCTCCTATTGCCACTGTTAGAATCTGCATCTTGTTCTTTAACTGAAAATTCATATCAAAAGAAATAAAAGCAGCAGTGAATTAAGACCCCTATTTGCTCACACTGAATTTTACAAGATACATCATAGTAGGCCTATATGACCAAATGTGACTTATATCATACCATATGTGAATTAAGAAATAATATAACCTGGTATCTTAATAAAACCAGCAACTTAAACCATAGACTGCAAACAACGATCATAACATTACTTATCCATATTCAATAAATACATTTGAAAGGAATCTTGTAATTAAAAAAACAAAGCTACTAGACTGCCGACTAAACACACACAAACTCTCTCTCTCTCTCTCTCTCTCTCTCTCACACACACACACACACTGGAACAAACACACACACACCGACTCACACACACACACGCACAGAACACACACTCAACACACACACGACCGGAACACACACACTCACCGGAGCAGGACGGCGTAGGGTTCACGGCGAGAGGGGCGGCGTAGGGTTCAGGGAACACACACTCAACAAAAATTAAGCTTCACGGGGAGCAGGGGCGGCGTACGTACCTGGATCAGTCGTAAATGGCAATCGTAGGGTTCAGGGGAGGTGGGGCGGCGGCGGCGTACGACTGCGTGGTTTCGAGTGAGGGTGGTGGAACGTGCGGGTGCGGCACCGACGAGGTTGCGGCGGCGGCGTGGTTTCGACGGTAGCGATCGAAGGAGGGCAGTCGGAGAGGGCTGGAGGAGGTCGGAGAGGGAAGGATCGAGGAGGTCGGAGAGGGCAGGAGTGAGGGAATTGAAATGGGAAAGTGAATAAGTTATGGGTTTTGATTCATAGGCAATTGTGACGACACCTACTGTGACGACAAGGATCAGTTCTAACGACACGAAAATAAAAGGGGGAAACTTAGCCGCCTATTTTTTCACTGCCAATTGTAACGACGGCAATTGTGACGACACAAGGCTTTTGTGACGACATGTGGCCCGCCCAACCACATGTCGTCACAAAATCCCGTGTAGTCACAATTGCCCTATTTTCTTGTAGTGTCTACCGTAGCGGATCCAGAATTTTTGCCATTAGATCACCATTCTTTAGGATGGTAACACGACTTAAGTAATAAATCAAATTGTATTCGGGTCAAAAGTTTTCGGGAGAGAAACTTATTCCATAGAATCCAACAAATTTGAATTTACTTTTAGGGATTTTTTGTTAGTCCAAAATTAGATACTCAAATAATAAAATATTTGTAAATGAGTGTTGAATATTAATTTTTGCTTGTAACGCCGGGGTTTCACAAGCTTAATTTAAAAAAAAATATTAAGTAATACATTAACCGTTTAACCAAAAGATATATATACAAAACACAGCGGAAGCTAAAATTTAGTTATTTACACAAACTGTATCAGTGTTTAAACAAAACAACCCAACGGAGTTACCAAATATCTGTCGACCATTAACCAGTAAATCAGAGTTAACAAAACCAACCGCAAAAGTAGTGTTCCCCAAAATTCTTCGGCAGTATAAGCCAAAACATGGCACCCGTTCTCACCATCATCTAATTACATGTACATAGGATATACACATGGAGGGGTTAGCTATAAATAGCTAGTGAGCAACGATTAAACATAAGCATCGTAACAAAGATGTTAAAGCATGCAGAAGATATCACAGAATAACAAATAAGTCTATCCAAACAGCTAGTGATGTTCCGGTGCCCAGGAGGAGTAACGTCTTGCAGAGTAGTAAGCCCGACTCAATGATCCAAACTGGGGGAAACCGAATACATCTATCATATCGCGCCGGTGGGGGAGCGGGTAGCAGCCCACCATTGCATTAACGAGCGGGGAAATCAGTGAGAGCCCGTAACGAGCGGGGAGATCAGTAAAACTGAAAGCCCCTATTTAATTAACGAGCGGGGAAGTCTATGAGAGCCCCTGGTTGAGGCACGGGGTTTTGCAAGAACCCGATCAACAGCATCAAAGTGCCGGCACGAACACGTATTGGCCGACTCTGGCCGCATCATAACATAATTGGCCTACTCAAGCCATAACATAACATATTGGCCTACAAAAAGCCATAATACCAGCGTATACCAAGTTTACAACATGATTGGCCTACTCAAGCCTAACATAAGTGCATAGCAGCATATACAATAGCAAATTAACAACACATAAACCATAACTTACCTTAAGCTTGTTATAACATGTTTATCACGAAACCTAAGGTTAACCGGTACTCACCTTAACAGCTACAGCAAGCAAATATAGTGCTCAGTATCTTCTGGTTCCTCAGAAGTGCCTAACACATCATATACAAGCTTGTTAACACCTTAACACTTATCACATAATACGAATTACAAGCTATTCATATTGGACAGGGTCCTACGGCCGCATAGGTCAGGTCCTACGGCCGCAGAAGGCATAACAAACACCTCATACGGCTGTAGAGGCAACACTCTACGCCCGCAGAGCTTCTTTCCATTAAACCGAGCCCTATGGCCGTAGGAACTTATCCCTACGCCCACAGGAGCTGTTCTATGGTGAGCTACGGCCGTAGGTTACGTACCTACACCCGTCGACCTTGTTCCTTCGTCCGTAGACGGTAAACCATACAAAATACCCTCCTGTGGCCGCAGAAACCTTTTCCTACGGCTACAGAAGGCTTAATTACAAAATTTCTGAAAAACACCCTCCTACGGCTGCAGGAAAGAAACTGCTCCTACGGCCGCAGGAACTTTCCCCTACGGCCGCAGGAAGGGTCTGCACAGCAGACCTTCTTCCCTGTTCGAACACAGCGGCTGTAATTCGCGTTTTTGCCATGAAATTCGACCATAACTTATATTCAAATGCTTCTACATGATACTTAACATCAATACAACCTTTCAAACACAAACCTAACTCAAAATAAACACTATAACCCATTTTGAACCACCAAAATGGAACATCTCTTTTACAAAACTCAAGAACAAGGTTTCAACCAAACTACTTACAAATAGAAGATAACACAAGCTGAAGATGATGATTCTTAGCAAGAAATCAGTAGCCAAACTCGAAATCAAAGCTTTCATCTTGATTCCTTCTTTGAATTTGCAAGAGTATGAGGTGTGTGTATGTATACGTGAGTTAGTGTGTGTATTGTGTGAGTTTTGATTTCTCCAGGGGATAAGAATCCCTTAGACCGACCCTTGTGGTCAAATTAAATAAACAAGGTATTGTATTCCCCTTTTTAACTTACAACTTATCTCTCGTTTACCCGTTTTACCTAACGAGGATATTTTTGGAACCCTTATCTAAAACCGGTTACTAACTTACCCATTTTACATATTAACATAACATTTTCTCGTAACACCTTTTCAATCACAGATAACACATATTATTAACAAATATTAATTAAAATCAAAGTACAACCCTATCAGCACATAGTACAACTACCTACAACTAGGCCCTATTTTGGGGTGTTACAAATCTACCCCCCTTAAGAAGATTCCGTCCTCGGAATCTGTTCGGTCTCAAACAAACGAGGGTATCGAGCTTTCATCTCATCCTCTGCCTCCCAAGTGAGATTAAGACCTAAACTGTGTTTCCACTTTACCAAAACCAACTTGATCATCTTTTTACGTAGCTTTTTGACTTTAGCATCTAAGATTTCAACAGGTTCCTCCACAAGGCGTTTAGCTGGATCAACTTTTAACTCTTGCAGAGGTAAGATCTGATCATCTTCGACCTTACACTTTCTCAGATAGCATACGTTAAAAGTGTTCTGAAGACAACTCAGGTGGCAACTCAAGCGATACTGTCTGATCGTTAACGCGTTGTAGAATCTTAAACGGACCAATATATCTGGGACTTAGCTTACCTTTACGACCAAATCGTATCACCCCTTTCCAAGGTGAAACTTTCAGAAACACGCGGTCTCCTACTTCAAACGTAACTGGTCGCCGTTTAGGATCTGCGTACATTTTATGCCTATCACGTGCCGCTTTCAACTTCTCGCGTGCTACCTTAACTTTATCAGCGGTTATTTGAACAATATCAGGACCCGCATACTGTTTCTTTCCCGGTTCCAACCAACAGGTAGGAGTACGGCATCGCCGACCGTATAGCATCTCATATGGCGGCATGCCGATACTCGAATGATAAGAATTATTATAAGCAAATTCGATCAGGGGTAAATGAGTATCCCAAGAACCACCAAACTCAAGTATACACGCTCGTAGCATATCTTCAAGCGTTTGAATCGTTCTCTCATACTGACCGTCGGTTTGTGGATGATACGTCGTGCTACCCGCGTACCAAGCTCGCGTTGAAAACTACTCCAGAAATGAGACGTAAAACGCGCATCTCGATCACAAACAATAGACAACGGTATACCATGACGAGATACTATTTCGTTAACGTAGAGTTGGGCTAACCGATTCATAGGCGCAGACTCGTTAGTCGCAAGAAAATGAGTGCTTTTAGTAAGTCGATCGACTATAACCCATATCATATCGTGCCCCTTTGAAGTCCGAGGTAACTTAGTAACGAAATCCATAGTAATATGATCTCATTTCTACTCCGGAATTTCTAACTGTTGTAGATTACCATAAGGCTTCTGGTGTTCCGTCTTAACCTGAGCACAGATCTGACACTTTTCGATGAACGAGGCTATATCACGCTTTAAGGTAGGCCACCAATACAAAGTCTTCAAATCCTGGTACATCTTGGTACCGCCAGGATGGACAAACAACTTTGACTTATGCGCCTCTTGTAAAATGATTTCTCGATTACCACCAATATTGGGTACCCAGATTCGAGATTGAAACGTTTTCAAACCTCGACTATCTTCCTCTAATAGCTTTGACAATTTAATCATCGTCTCAGCCTTCCGATTAGCATCTTGCAATGCTTCCTGTTGTGCTTCCTTCAATTTAGTGATGATATCCGACACAATCGTAAGTCTCATGAACTTAGCAACTTCATGAGAACTTTTCCGACTCAATGCATCAGCAACAACATTGGTTTTTCCTGGATGATATTTGATCTCACAATCATAATCCTTGATCAACTCCAACCAGCGTCGTTGTCTCATGTTTAGCTCCTTTTGCGTGAACACATACTGCAAGCTTTTGTGGTCGGAATATACCACACATTTGGTACCGTATAAGTAATGTCGCCACAGCTTCAAAACAAACACCACGGCTGCAAGCTCAAGATCATGGGTCGGGTAATTCCTCTCGTGAGGTTTTAGTTGACGCGAAGCGTACGCAATCACCTTATCTCGCTGCATCAGAACGCAGCCGAGACCCGCATATGAAGCATCGCGGTATACAACAAAATCTTCGCACCCACTTGGCAGCGTTAGAATAGGAGCTTGACATAACAATTGCTTCAGAGTCTGAAACGCTCTCTTCTGTTCATCAGCCCACGCATAAGTAACATCTTTGCGAGTCAATCTGGTTAACGGGCCAGCAAGTTTAGAAAAATTCTAAATAAAACGTCGGTAGTATCCAGCGAGACCCAAGAAACTCTTAATCTTTGAAAGATTGCGAGGAGTTTCCCAGTTCATCACAGCTTCAATTTTGGTTGGGTCGACCTTAACACCTTCGTTACAAATAACATGACCCAGAAAGTGCACCTCTTTGAGCCAGAATTCGCATTTGGATAGCTTAGCATAAAGTTGTTCCTGCTGAAGGGTTTCCAAAACTACACGTAGGTGTTGCTCGTGCTCCGCTTCGGTTTTGGAATAGATCAAAATGTCATCAATAAAAACAATAACAAATTTATCAAGGAAAGGACGACACACACGGTTCATCAAATCCATGAAAACAGCAAGGGCGTTGATCGATACACATGCGTAAGGTCCCGTCTTTCTTCTTAACAAACAATACCGGAGCTCCCCAGTTAGTGTGTGTATTGTGTAAGTTTTGATTTCTCCAGGGGATAAGAATCCCTTAGACCGACCCTTGTGGTAAAATTACATAAACAAGGTATTTTATTCCCCTTTTTAACTTACAACTTATCTCTCGTTTACCCGTTTTACCTAACGAGGATATTTTTGGAACCCTTATCTAAAACCGGTTACTAACTTACCCATTTTACATATTAACATAACATTTTCTCGTAACACCTTTTCAATCACAGATAACACATATTATTAACAAATATTAATTAAAATCAAAGTACAACCCTATCAGCACATAGTACAACTACCTACAACTAGGCCCTATTTTGGGGTGTTACAAATCTACCCCCCTTAAGAAGATTCCGTCCTCGGAATCTGTTCGGTCTCAAACAAACGAGGGTATCGAGCTTTCATCTCATCCTCTGCCTCCCAAGTGAGATTAAGACCTAAACTGTGTTTCCACTTTACCAAAACCAACTTGATCATCTTTTTACGTAGCTTTTTGACTTTAGCATCTAAGATTTCAACAGGTTCCTCCACAAGGCGTTTAGCTGGATCAACTTTTAACTCTTGCAGAGGTAAGATCTGATCATCTTCGACCTTACACTTTCTCAGATAGCATACGTTAAAAGTGTTCTGAAGACAACTCAGGTGGCAACTCAAGCGATACTGTCTGATCGTTAACGCGTTGTAGAATCTTAAACGGACCAATATATCTGGGACTTAGCTTACCTTTACGACCAAATCGTATCACCCCTTTCCAAGGTGAAACTTTCAGAAACACGCGGTCTCCTACTTCAAACGTAACTGGTCGCCGTTTAGGATCTGCGTACATTTTATGCCTATCACGTGCCGCTTTCAACTTCTCGCGTGCTACCTTAACTTTATCAGCGGTTATTTGAACAATATCAGGACCCGCATACTGTTTCTTTCCCGGTTCCAACCAACAGGTAGGAGTACGGCATCGCCGACCGTATAGCATCTCATATGGCGGCATGCCGATACTCGAATGATAAGAATTATTATAAGCAAATTCGATCAGGGGTAAATGAGTATCCCAAGAACCACCAAACTCAAGTATACACGCTCGTAGCATATCTTCAAGCGTTTGAATCGTTCTCTCATACTGACCGTCGGTTTGTGGATGATACGTCGTGCTACCCGCGTACCAAGCTCGCGTTGAAAACTACTCCAGAAATGAGACGTAAAACGCGCATCTCGATCACAAACAATAGACAACGGTATACCATGACGAGATACTATTTCGTTAACGTAGAGTTGGGCTAACCGATTCATAGGCGCAGACTCGTTAGTCGCAAGAAAATGAGTGCTTTTAGTAAGTCGATCGACTATAACCCATATCATATCGTGCCCCTTTGAAGTCCGAGGTAACTTAGTAACGAAATCCATAGTAATATGATCTCATTTCTACTCCGGAATTTCTAACTGTTGTAGATTACCATAAGGCTTCTGGTGTTCCGTCTTAACCTGAGCACAGATCTGACACTTTTCGATGAACGAGGCTATATCACGCTTTAAGGTAGGCCACCAATACAAAGTCTTCAAATCCTGGTACATCTTGGTACCGCCAGGATGGACAAACAACTTTGACTTATGCGCCTCTTGTAAAATGATTTCTCGATTACCACCAATATTGGGTACCCAGATTCGAGATTGAAACGTTTTCAAACCTCGACTGTCTTCCTCTAATAGCTTTGACAATTTAATCATCGTCTCAGCCTTCCGATTAGCATCTTGCAATGCTTCCTGTTGTGCTTCCTTCAATTTAGTGATGATATCCGACACAATCGTAAGTCTCATGAACTTAGCAACTTCATGAGAACTTTTCCGACTCAATGCATCAGCAACAACATTGGTTTTTCCTGGATGATATTTGATCTCACAATCATAATCCTTGATCAACTCCAACCAGCGTCGTTGTCTCATGTTTAGCTCCTTTTGCGTGAACACATACTGCAAGCTTTTGTGGTCGGAATATACCACACATTTGGTACCGTATAAGTAATGTCGCCACAGCTTCAAAACAAACACCACGGCTGCAAGCTCAAGATCATGGGTCGGGTAATTCCTCTCGTGAGGTTTTAGTTGACGCGAAGCGTACGCAATCACCTTATCTCGCTGCATCAGAACGCAGCCGAGACCCGCATATGAAGCATCGCGGTATACAACAAAATCTTCGCACCCACTTGGCAGCGTTAGAATAGGAGCTTGACATAACAATTGCTTCAGAGTCTGAAACGCTCTCTTCTGTTCATCAGCCCACGCATAAGTAACATCTTTGCGAGTCAATCTGGTTAACGGGCCAGCAAGTTTAGAAAAATTCTAAATAAAACGTCGGTAGTATCCAGCGAGACCCAAGAAACTCTTAATCTTTGAAAGATTGCGAGGAGTTTCCCAGTTCATCACAGCTTCAATTTTGGTTGGGTCGACCTTAACACCTTCGTTACAAATAACATGACCCAGAAAGTGCACCTCTTTGAGCCAGAATTCGCATTTGGATAGCTTAGCATAAAGTTGTTCCTGCTGAAGGGTTTCCAAAACTACACGTAGGTGTTGCTCGTGCTCCGCTTCGGTTTTGGAATAGATCAAAATGTCATCAATAAAAACAATAACAAATTTATCAAGGAAAGGACGACACACACGGTTCATCAAATCCATGAAAACAGCAAGGGCGTTGATCGATACACATGCGTAAGGTCCCGTCTTTCTTCTTAACAAACAATACCGGAGCTCCCCAGTTAGTGTGTGTATTGTGTAAGTTTTGATTTCTCCAGGGGATAAGAATCCCTTAGACCGACCCTTGTGGTAAAATTACATAAACAAGGTATTTTATTCCCCTTTTTAACTTACAACTTATCTCTCGTTTACCCGTTTTACCTAACGAGGATATTTTTGGAACCCTTATCTAAAACCGGTTACTAACTTACCCATTTTACATATTAACATAACATTTTCTCGTAACACCTTTTCAATCACAGATAACACATATTATTAACAAATATTAATTAAAATCAAAGTACAACCCTATCAGCACATAGTACAACTACCTACAACTAGGCCCTATTTTGGGGTGTTACAAATCTACCCCCCTTAAGAAGATTCCGTCCTCGGAATCTGTTCGGTCTCAAACAAACGAGGGTATCGAGCTTTCATCTCATCCTCTGCCTCCCAAGTGAGATTAAGACCTAAACTGTGTTTCCACTTTACCAAAACCAACTTGATCATCTTTTTACGTAGCTTTTTGACTTTAGCATCTAAGATTTCAACAGGTTCCTCCACAAGGCGTTTAGCTGGATCAACTTTTAACTCTTGCAGAGGTAAGATCTGATCATCTTCGACCTTACACTTTCTCAGATAGCATACGTTAAAAGTGTTCTGAAGACAACTCAGGTGGCAACTCAAGCGATACTGTCTGATCGTTAACGCGTTGTAGAATCTTAAACGGACCAATATATCTGGGACTTAGCTTACCTTTACGACCAAATCGTATCACCCCTTTCCAAGGTGAAACTTTCAGAAACACGCGGTCTCCTACTTCAAACGTAACTGGTCGCCGTTTAGGATCTGCGTACATTTTATGCCTATCACGTGCCGCTTTCAACTTCTCGCGTGCTACCTTAACTTTATCAGCGGTTATTTGAACAATATCAGGACCCGCATACTGTTTCTTTCCCGGTTCCAACCAACAGGTAGGAGTACGGCATCGCCGACCGTATAGCATCTCATATGGCGGCATGCCGATACTCGAATGATAAGAATTATTATAAGCAAATTCGATCAGGGGTAAATGAGTATCCCAAGAACCACCAAACTCAAGTATACACGCTCGTAGCATATCTTCAAGCGTTTGAATCGTTCTCTCATACTGACCGTCGGTTTGTGGATGATACGTCGTGCTACCCGCGTACCAAGCTCGCGTTGAAAACTACTCCAGAAATGAGACGTAAAACGCGCATCTCGATCACAAACAATAGACAACGGTATACCATGACGAGATACTATTTCGTTAACGTAGAGTTGGGCTAACCGATTCATAGGCGCAGACTCGTTAGTCGCAAGAAAATGAGTGCTTTTAGTAAGTCGATCGACTATAACCCATATCATATCGTGCCCCTTTGAAGTCCGAGGTAACTTAGTAACGAAATCCATAGTAATATGATCTCATTTCTACTCCGGAATTTCTAACTGTTGTAGATTACCATAAGGCTTCTGGTGTTCCGTCTTAACCTGAGCACAGATCTGACACTTTTCGATGAACGAGGCTATATCACGCTTTAAGGTAGGCCACCAATACAAAGTCTTCAAATCCTGGTACATCTTGGTACCGCCAGGATGGACAAACAACTTTGACTTATGCGCCTCTTGTAAAATGATTTCTCGATTACCACCAATATTGGGTACCCAGATTCGAGATTGAAACGTTTTCAAACCTCGACTGTCTTCCTCTAATAGCTTTGACAATTTAATCATCGTCTCAGCCTTCCGATTAGCATCTTGCAATGCTTCCTGTTGTGCTTCCTTCAATTTAGTGATGATATCCGACACAATCGTAAGTCTCATGAACTTAGCAACTTCATGAGAACTTTTCCGACTCAATGCATCAGCAACAACATTGGTTTTTCCTGGATGATATTTGATCTCACAATCATAATCCTTGATCAACTCCAACCAGCGTCGTTGTCTCATGTTTAGCTCCTTTTGCGTGAACACATACTGCAAGCTTTTGTGGTCGGAATATACCACACATTTGGTACCGTATAAGTAATGTCGCCACAGCTTCAAAACAAACACCACGGCTGCAAGCTCAAGATCATGGGTCGGGTAATTCCTCTCGTGAGGTTTTAGTTGACGCGAAGCGTACGCAATCACCTTATCTCGCTGCATCAGAACGCAGCCGAGACCCGCATATGAAGCATCGCGGTATACAACAAAATCTTCGCACCCACTTGGCAGCGTTAGAATAGGAGCTTGACATAACAATTGCTTCAGAGTCTGAAACGCTCTCTTCTGTTCATCAGCCCACGCATAAGTAACATCTTTGCGAGTCAATCTGGTTAACGGGCCAGCAAGTTTAGAAAAATTCTAAATAAAACGTCGGTAGTATCCAGCGAGACCCAAGAAACTCTTAATCTTTGAAAGATTGCGAGGAGTTTCCCAGTTCATCACAGCTTCAATTTTGGTTGGGTCGACCTTAACACCTTCGTTACAAATAACATGACCCAGAAAGTGCACCTCTTTGAGCCAGAATTCGCATTTGGATAGCTTAGCATAAAGTTGTTCCTGCTGAAGGGTTTCCAAAACTACACGTAGGTGTTGCTCGTGCTCCGCTTCGGTTTTGGAATAGATCAAAATGTCATCAATAAAAACAATAACAAATTTATCAAGGAAAGGACGACACACACGGTTCATCAAATCCATGAAAACAGCAAGGGCGTTGATCGATACACATGCGTAAGGTCCCGTCTTTCTTCTTAACAAACAATACCGGAGCTCCCCAGTTAGTGTGTGTATTGTGTAAGTTTTGATTTCTCCAGGGGATAAGAATCCCTTAGACCGACCCTTGTGGTAAAATTACATAAACAAGGTATTTTATTCCCCTTTTTAACTTACAACTTATCTCTCGTTTACCCGTTTTACCTAACGAGGATATTTTTGGAACCCTTATCTAAAACCGGTTACTAACTTACCCATTTTACATATTAACATAACATTTTCTCGTAACACCTTTTCAATCACAGATAACACATATTATTAACAAATATTAATTAAAATCAAAGTACAACCCTATCAGCACATAGTACAACTACCTACAACTAGGCCCTATTTTGGGGTGTTACAAATCTACCCCCCTTAAGAAGATTCCGTCCTCGGAATCTGTTCGGTCTCAAACAAACGAGGGTATCGAGCTTTCATCTCATCCTCTGCCTCCCAAGTGAGATTAAGACCTAAACTGTGTTTCCACTTTACCAAAACCAACTTGATCATCTTTTTACGTAGCTTTTTGACTTTAGCATCTAAGATTTCAACAGGTTCCTCCACAAGGCGTTTAGCTGGATCAACTTTTAACTCTTGCAGAGGTAAGATCTGATCATCTTCGACCTTACACTTTCTCAGATAGCATACGTTAAAAGTGTTCTGAAGACAACTTAGGTGGCAACTCAAGCGATACTGTCTGATCGTTAACGCGTTGTAGAATCTTAAACGGACCAATATATCTGGGACTTAGCTTACCTTTACGACCAAATCGTATCACCCCTTTCCAAGGTGAAACTTTCAGAAACACGCGGTCTCCTACTTCAAACGTAACTAGTCGCCGTTTAGGATCTGCGTACATTTTATGCCTATCACGTGCCGCTTTCAACTTCTCGCGTGCTACCTTAACTTTATCAGCGGTTATTTGAACAATATCAGGACCCGCATACTGTTTCTTTCCCGGTTCCAACCAACAGGTAGGAGTACAGCATCGCCGACCGTATAGCATCTCCGTGTTAAATTGTACCAAAAACGACACGAATAGGCAAGTGTACCTAGTCGGTTTTTATAGTATAATAGTAAGCAAGGGTGTCGAACTCTAGGGGAACGTGAGTGATTTGATAGAATTATAGTGATTTAAATATTAAACACAACTAAACTAAACTAAACTAAAAAGCAGTTAAATCCAAACTAAGGACAAGAAAATAAATAAAGCAATTAAAGGGGGATTTGTTGTAAAAGTATGAACTTGGAACCAACTCAAACCACTAAATTATCTAAAAAGCACTAAAAGCATGCAAAGAAGACAAAGAAGCGATAAACTCGGAGAATTTAATAATAATGAAGATGTTCCCTCCCTAGATTCAACTCAACTCAATTCATGGCAATAAATTCATGGTAAGATAAGCTAAAGATACTTAAAATATTCATGCATCGATTTCTAAAGTAGCAACAACCTTGATCCAGTTATAACCGTCTAATTACCCTAATTAATTACCTTTATGGTCAAAAGTGTAATTAAATAGTTAAATTAGCAATAATTCGACTAATAAGTTAAGCCACAATCCTAATGTTTGTATGATCAACAAAACATCAAACTAACATATAAATGGTCATTATATGGACATCACATGCAAAAGACTCTAATTTTAATTGCTCAAAACATAGGATTTGTCAATCACTATTCCTTAATCATCTATTGGTCCTAGATAATCAAGATTCAAACTTTATGATTCAAGTGGTATCTCAAAACATAAAAATCAGATTCTAAGCAATCAAGAAAGATTCATAAACCTGGATAAACATAGATTAGGCAAAACCAAGAACAAACATGAATAAAGTATCAAAAACCATGAATTAAACTAAGCCATTACATGAGTTTCATCTCCTCTAGGGAGGAAAACAGAAGATCTAGCCAAGGTACCACATTCTAAACTTTTGGAAATTAAGAAACAATAAGAACATGATGAAGTAGAATGAAAGGAACCGTAAAATCCGAATGATCTTCACTTTTAATCTTCAAAATAAAGCTCCAATGCTCCAAAGCTTTGCTCCAAGTCTTCTCTGCTCTCTAATGGTGTTTTCTGATGATTTAGGGTTCAAAAGTCGGAACCCAAAGCTTTCAAACCGAGAGAATGAACGAAAATATATATAGCTGCCAAACCAGGGTTTCGCGCCGCGAACCTTCAGATAGCGCCGCGATCGCGATGCAGTTAGCGACGCTAACGCGCAGTACGGCCAAAATTTCGGATTTTTCACTTATCTTCGATTTTTATCCACTTTCCTTCATGTTTATCTTCTCTAATCCGATTTTTGAACCTGAAATTAATATGTAAACATATTAAACATATATTAAACATATCTTCATGATTTTTATCCATTTTCCTTCATGTTTATCTTCTCTAATCCGATTTTTGAACCTGAAATTACTATGTAAACATATTAAACATATCTTCATGATTTTTATTCAAAAACTATTATTATCGCATAAAAATATATATATAAAAACCGCGATATCAATTATTAACAAATATTAATTAAAATCAAAGTACAACCCTATCAGCACATAGTACAACTATCTACAACTAGGCCCTATCTTGGGGTGTTACATTGCTTTTTAGACTTATTGAACAAACGGTTACCTTTTAATATAATTTATATTAATTATGAATAAAAAATTACAAGTGTAAGGATGTAGAATTTGTCACACTATAAATGATGATAACAAGTTTAGCCTAACACATAGACTAGCTAATTATTAAAATAGCTAATGTCTAAGAGTGTTAAACACATAAACAAATTTGAAGACTTCTAATATGCTAACCCTAATTGTTTCTGTTTTACAATCTATTAATTTTTCTTGTAAGCCTAAGTCGTGCTCCAACACTAGAGTTAACTTGCATAATCACATGATAAAGTTAGTGAGAGACAAAGTATATATCATTTTAAGAGTTAATTGCATAATGGTCCTTTAACTATCCCATTATTGCAAGTTTAGTCCTTTTTTTCAAAAATTTACAAGAAAAGTCCTTTAACTGCCCAAAAGTTGCAGCAATGGTCCTTTTTAACGTTTTATGTTAACTAATTTTGTTAACTTTTACAAAAAGACTATTATGCCCTTGTTTTTCTTTTTTATTTATTTCTTTATAATAAAATCAGTATTAAATATTAAATTTATAAAAATCAAAAATTATATTTACACAATTAAATTGTATTAAACCCACATCTATAGAAGTCTGTGTATTCAAACCACCACCTACCACCACCACCTCCTCAAACCACCAACAGCCGCCACCTCCCCCTGAAACCACTGCCGTATGCCACTAAGATCGAGACCACCAGTGTTCATTTACCATTGAATACTTGCAAACAAAAGAACAAGAAACAGCCACAAGAAACAGTAGATCAAATAATCACCATCGAATATAAAACCAGATCAAAGAAGAGAAAAACCAAGAAAAAATATGTTCTTGAAGAGTGTGCTAGTGGCAATGGTTTGTTGCTTCAGTATCTTTATTTCTCTCTCGATCTCTCTACCTTAACCCCAAATCTAGGGTTTTCAAGTTTTGTAACTTCAATATCTCTCTATCTCTCTCTCTCTCTATCTCTTTGCCCTTAACCCCAAATCTATGATTTTCAAGTTTTGTAACTTCAATCACTGTCTCTCTCTATCGATTCAGATGTTGTGGCAGTGGTTGTGACTTCCAACGGTGGTTGCGGTGGTAACTGTCACTCTAGTGGCGGCGGTAGTGGTTTTGCAAGGAACGGCGGTGAATGTGTGTGTTCGGGAAGGAAGAGAGAGAGGGAGAGGTGTGCGATGTGTGTATGTGTGTGTTTGTGTGGTGTTGGTAGGCAGTGGTTTCAAGTGGTGGTGGTTGTATATGGTGTTGGTAAATGGTGGTTGTATACGGTGGTGGTAGGCGGTGGTTTCAAGTGGTGTGTGGTAGGCGGTGGTTTCAAGGGTGAGAGAGAGAGAGAGAGAGAGAGAGTGTGTGTGTGTGTGTGTGTGTGTGTGCAGGAAGAGAGAGAGAGAGAGAGAGATAAAAGTGTTTGTGTGTAAGTGTGTGTGTGCAGGAAGAAAGTGAGAGATAAACAGTGGGAGAAGACGGACGTTGGTCTAAAGGACCAAATGTGTTACAAAATGTCAACCACAGTGATCATTGGTGTAATTTTTTTATTAAAAAGGAAGAAAAGTGTGATTTATGGTAAACCACAGGGACGATTTTTGTAATTAACTCTAAATAATACTACTAACTACCCACCACCCTCACTGCCCCTCCATGGCCACCCCACCCCACCTTACCCTAACTCATCCAGTCATCCTACACCTACTCCTGGCCCACCCCTACCCCTACCCCCACTCCACCACCCTACCGCACTTTACCACCTTACCTTACCTCTATCCTTACCCAATCTCACTTTACTCTGTTTTACTCACCCTACCCTATCCCACCCCTACCACATCACCTACCACTACCCCGCCTCAAGCCACTCTACTCCACCTTACTCCATCTTATTCACCATACCCCTTACCTACCTCACCCCACCGTGTCATACTCCACATTACCCCAACACACTTCCACCCACCACTACCTTACCCTTAGGCCATAGTTTACCCCACCCACCATACTCCAACTTACCCACAATCTACCCCCACCCTGCCTACTATACCTCATCCATCCTACTCTAACTTACCCACAATATATCCCTACCTACCCTACCCCACTTCACCTAAATCACTTAGGTAGGGAAAGGGAAAGGTACGTGGGGGTGGGGTAGGTAAGTAAAGATAGAGTAAAGTAATGGTAGGTAGGGCATGAGATGGGGGTAGGGGTGGCTGTGAGGTATGATCAATAAAGGTGGATAGGGTGGGGGTGAGGTAGTGTAGGGTGAGTAAGGTAAAGTAGAGTAGGGTAGAGTGGGGTAGGGCATAAGGTAGGGTGGAGTGGGGTGGGGTGAGTAAAGGTGGAGTGCGGTAGGGTACGGGTAGGATAGAGTAGGGTGGAATGTGGTAGGGTGGGGTAAAGGTAGTGATAGTGCATACATTGTCACACATTAAGAAATACACTCCTTATTTTGATGATGATAAAAATATGAGCAAGTAAGATTATTGCTGATCAAATTTATTCATATGTTCATATGCTACATTCTTAAAATGTTAAGAAACATTAAATTTTTGATCAAATGAAGAATAAACATAGTGAAGACTTTAAATCAACAAGAAGAAGAAAACAAGATAAAAGCAAACATTCAACCCTCATGGTCGATCCCACGGTCGACCGTGAATCAACCGTCACTGCACAGCTTCAACTCTTAAATGTCGCCCCTCTTAAAGTCAACCGATCTCATAGTCGACAATTGGACATGACATCTTAAAAGGAGATGTCAAAGATATCTACAAACACGCGTTTGGAATATATGAGTTACAAGAATAAATAATTAAACAAGTTTAAGTTTTTATAAAAATACTTTTTATAAAAATTGAAAAACTTTTTATAAAATTCACAAGCTTGGTTGAATAGGTGTAAGACTTCTTATTGTGGCAAATACTAAACAGAATCTACCTTTGAAACAATACAACACCATGCATAGGAAAAGGAATCTCCCAAAGAAGCAAACTTCCAACATGTTTTATGAATTTACTTTCTAAACTTCTATTTTGATGTTTAAATTTAAACATAAGAAGTATTGCATAAAACCAACTTTTTCAAGGTTCCTTTTCAACACTTTTTTATGGTAAAAATGGGTTGTGTGTTGTTTTGGTAAAAGACCAACGTCTTTATTTTCAAGGCTCAAAACACAGAACATATACTAGATCTTGTGCCTTTTTCCTTATTTAAACCAACTCAAGTCTTGTGATTTACCAACTCTTGACATTTGAAAAACATATAACATATACTAGATCTTGTGAGCTTATATTCCATACAAAGATATATCATCTTCAAGATCAAGATCAAGATCAAGAGCAAGAATGAAAGCCTTCAAAGTTCAAAATCTATATCATCCTCTAAATACATTTGTAATAGTGTAAGGATCAACTCTAGCCTTTCAAATTAGAGTGAAGTGAGGATCATCTCTAGCCTATAGAATTAGAAAGAAGTGAGTATTAACTCTAGCCAACACAATTAGAGTGAAGTTAGGCTTATCTTAGTCTTGTTTGCAAGAGAGAAGATTATTTCTTGTATGCTAAAGAGAGAAGTTGTAAAGGTTTTTCTCTACCTTCAAAGAGAGAAGTTTTAGTGGAGCAAACTCTTGGTGGGTGATGCCAAGGAGTGGATGTAGTGCAAGTTTGTTAACACTTGCATGAACCACTATAAATCTCTTGTCTACTCTTGGTGATATCTCTCTATCTCTACTCTCTTTATTTTCTTGCAAATATTTGTTGTATTGTTATAAACTTCAAGATCAATATTTAAAACACAACTTACTAATTTTTATTTGAAAATTTTGGTAAACTAAGTAAAAGAACATATTCACCCCCTCTAGATTCCTACAAGTAGGTTAGGGGTAGGGTAGGGGTTGGTGGGTAGAATAGGGTGAAGTTAGGGGTAGGATAGGGGTTGGTGGGTAGAATAGGGTGAAGTGAGGTGGAGGGTATGGTGAGGTAGAATGAGTAAAATGAGTAGTGTAGGTGTTAGGGTAGGGTAAGGGTCGGATAGACGTGAAGTGGGTGGTATGGTGGAGTAGGAAGGGTAAAGGATAACATATGAGACTACAATTATGTATTAAGATTCTTTTCAAATTTAAGTAATTCATTAGAAATTTAGAATGGTCAGATTCCATGCCACTAATTCTTCAAAAACAAACACATTTTATGATTTAGAAATTGTAAGTTCTAATTCATTCCAATTTCTATTAAACAAACGCCCCATTTTGACATGAAAATTGGTATAAGTAAAATAAAGATAATAAGGTAACCATTAACCAACCATTATTATCAACCATCAATTTCATTAACTGTATAAAACCCCACATGATAAATGCAAACCAAATTAAGATCGAACTACACAACTTCGTATAAACCACATGTTTTAGGTGTGTTAATCAAGGCTATCAATGTCGGAGTTTTATTATGAATCGTTTTGGCTTTTATAACATTGGTTTTTAAATGTGTGTTTCCTTTGTATGTGTAGTAGGTTTTATGAAACGGTAATTTGTGACAAATAAATATAAGTTCTAAATTCATAATAAAAATAATAGTATAATATTACTAACAGAGATTTTTAATAGTTTATAGTTTATTATAAATAATAGAAGATATAGATTAAGAACGATGAGCCTAAAAAATTTAAATTGCTTATATATATCACTTAATCGGTTATTTTATATTTTATTTTATATTAAAGAAATTAACTTATCTGTAAATTTTTACTTGACCAATTCAACACAAGTGGAATTAGATTGGACCGAAATTCTACAAATCATATCGTTAAGATCGGGATCATATATCTGTAAAGATCCTACCAATGATCCATATGTTTTTAGCTATTTGAAGTCGTAAGATCAAGAATCTTAACATCTTATATTAATAGATTATTTAACCAAGAATTGGCTAATTAATACGTAATATGAGTTTGCTGTTTTTTGTAAACCTAAACATATAAATGATAAATTTTAATTTTAATATTTTTTTTCTGGTTTAGCTAAGTTACTTAGTTAACCAATTGATTGTTTAACTAAAAATTCATTTTCATACGCAACGGCAATGCCATAGTAAGTTTAAATACATTTGCAAAGAATTAGCCATATTTAAAAGAAAATGAAAAAAATTAATACTTTTAGTTGTGGCTTGCTAACCTTCTAAGTTTCAACTCTGATTCATTAAGATGTTTTCTTTCCTGAGAAGCATAATTGCATAAATAATTTTATAAAAGTTGTCTCAAAGTGTGCCTACACTACACCTATGAATATACATAACCAGTTTAGCCAATATTGAAATAGAAACTGCACCATGAAAATTATTATGCTTCTTTCCTCTCTTACCATATAATACATGGATACCAAGACATCCCTTTAATGCTGTGATTGCTGTCTCCCTGAATCATGATCATTTCACCACCAAGCGTTTTAGCAAACCCAATCTTGATCACTACAAAGAGTTGTTTTAAGTAGATGTATGTGTTTTCAACATCATACTTCATATTTGATCAACCTTTCAGTTCACTCATAAAGTTTGACTAACCTTCTGTTTTCCCATAACCTTCAACTCACAAAACGTAGTCGATCCTTCATGTGTGTGCGCGCGTGTATAATAGTTAAAACTTTAATGAAAGAAAGAAAATCGTATTTAACAAAAAGAAAAGAAAGAAAATACTACAAACTACCATTGGTAGGGAGAACGAAAAAAGACAATGTCGAAAAAGTTCAAGGATAGTTATTACTACATATCGGCCGAGTCTACAAAATGCCAGAACCATGAAACTACTTTGATTACTGGTTTCCCCCAAATATGCACTCATTTAGCTATGAAAATTAGAACATAAGCCAGACAAATGACGATGTAGATCCTCGTATAGCAGGAAGACTATAACACATATATTATTCATAGACAGCAGAAGAAAATAAAAGATTTGCATCAACCATAACTGTGAAATACATGTCTTTGATCAAACAACTTGGTAGCTTTCTGTCACCAATTGTGTTCTCTGAGAAAACTTTGGAGCGGGTCCGTCTTTGAGCGGGACAATACTTACGACCTGCACCAATCAGTTTCATCATGTAATTTGCAATTTGCAATTTGCTAGGATATAAAATATAAGTGTTTATTACACCAAAATGTGACAAAATTTTGTCAAAATATGCATCAACTGTTTTAACTTCTCATTATTAATCAGAAAACTGTTGTCACGTAACCTTTTTCCCAGTTATAGCAGGTTAATCGCATATAAATGTGGCATGATAAACATTTACGACATCAAATAATAAATAAAAAATTATTGTTACATACAATGACAGAAAAAAAATGTAAAAGTGCGGATTTTTGTGCAATAAACTCGTTTAAAAGAGGCAAAATATGAAAAATGGATGTTAATTAACTTATTTACAGACAAGTGACGTAATAGAAATAGGGGTTTGGGAAAGTGGAATTCATACCTTCATGTTACTGAAAGTACTTGTCGCAGAGAAACGCACGGAAATGGGGAAGAATGCTGAGGTATCAGCTGGAGGAACAACAAACTCCATAGACCCGCTACATAGTCATAACATTATTATAGAACATTTATCACTCCGATAATAAAACGTTAGGTTTTATGCATTAAAATACACTTTCAGCAACATAACCCGAATCGACCCATTTGTATGCAAATGCATCAAAATTATGGCCACTACTAAAATTAATGAATTATAACATAAAAGAACTTGAGAAGATCAATTTATCAACTAACCTGCGATTCGAGTCATCAATTAAAAGTATAGACCACTCCAATACCGAATTTCTGGAGTCATACCTGCAATTGAGAGAGAAAAATTACCCTTTCGAGCACCCAAAAAATAAACAGTCTATTCCAAGCCAGAATTTCAGCTCATCATGATATACATTTAATATCGTTTGAAAGAGAGCTTCAACAAGACCTCTATATAGGTTCCTTCAGAAATTTCATCTCGTCTGAAGATGCATGAGAATACAAAAATAATGAAGATAAAGAAAGGTACAAAATCCTCAGATAGAGGAATTTGTCGTTGATGGCCATTAACAGCCTTGCCAACCAGAGCTACAACATATTCCTTTTCCTTTTCTTTTCTTTTTTTGCTGAACTTAGAGGTTGCAGAATGTACAGGCCAGGTAACAGAACATAATGAGTAAGTTGATCATATGGGTCCCGCAAAGTTTGGTTCATGAGTCAATTCGTTTCCATTTTTTAGACGATTGTCAAATAGTTAATGCCTTGAATATGTTTACGTAAACTATATTCTCAGAAATTGATTTTGAAGGTGGTACGTGTTTAAAATACATTTCGAACAACTTTCAACAACATCTAGCAGAACTCATTATCAGAAGTCAGAACACTATTTTCCCGGCTTGGTTTATTGATTTTTGTGGAGTACCAAGATGAAGTTTCCATTTATAAAATCTCTTCTAAAATAATATCATTAGAACATAAAAAAGCTAGAATTTCACCTCCATTCACCGTCAATTTGCCTTACGTTTGGTGCCTCTCTGAGAGCTGGAAGGGGGACCGATATAACAACATTTTGTAGATCAAACATTGATGAAGCTTCATACTCGATGCTGACATAGGTTTCGTTTCCAGAAACAGAGGGCCAGCAGTTAACTGATAAACAATATATTTTAAATTAGCATAAAATATACAAAGTTTTCATCTCAGATAAACGGCATAAAATGGTACTTACTTGTGAGAGGCACATCTGATTCGTCTTTACTTTGCAACCTCCACTTCAAGAGACCAAGACCATCACCAGACTGACCAGCAGGAAATGGACGGTTAGGATCCTTGGATCCCAGAATATTTTCATTGGAGAACAGCTCTTTGTTGATGTTAGGATGTGTCTTAAATTTGATTTCTGAATTATCCCCACTCTCAATCTGTACATCAAAGCAATATCAAATTCGTCATAAATCAAACCCTATGACAGGTTAGCTTTAAGCTTAATATATTAAGTAACACAAGTCAGATGCAAGTTCAATCACTCAAATTGTATCTAGTAAAAATTGATTAAAAGGAGTTGGTCTTGACATTGTACCTTGAAGGTGTTATAGATAACATATATAAATGACATAAGTCTATCGATGGGTAAAATCTATCTAACATTCCTAAAAAGAAAAACAAGATCATCTCATATCAGTTCCACGTATTTACATCTTTGTAAACATGATAAAAACAGTAGCGCAATATCGTATTTCCCACTTTGATCAACATTAGTACTCTCATAAACACATTTAAACCTAGTCAAGAACACAAAAGGAGTGTGGTGTGGATGCTTACTTCTAACCAACTTTCAGAATTTGGTATGCTAGAGAGAAAAAACACACACCATGAATGCAAAAGAAGGAAGAGGTTTAATAGGATGCAAACCTGAACTTGGATGAACCCATCTTCCTGGTTAAGTACTTGGAGAGACAAGGTTCCTTGAACATCGAAGTTGCTGACACCACCATCTCTCTTGAGTGTCACATTAAGCTTTTCTTCGGTTGTCAAAGTAACAGGATCAGTAAGTGCTGGAGCAGCTGCTCTACTTGGATTAGCACTTGGTCGGACATCTTCCACAATCATTTCACCTTCAGCTTTCAGAGATTCCAGAAACTGGTTAGCTTTTTGTGATTTACCTAGCTTCATACCCATCCCTTTACTTGGAGCACTAACAGCTGCACTTGGACGACCTGATAGAATTTAAAAACAAATGTTACAGACTGCTTATATAGATTAATTTCAATACATTGTCGCAATATCAGCAAGAAAGCAATTTGGAGACCAACCAAGGAAAATAATTGGCTATGATTGTTTAGTCTCCAATAGAAATACAGATTAAAAAATAAGCACTAACCTTTCGACTTGCTTGAAAAAGAGTCGACTTCAGTGCTTATTCCAAATCCAGAACCACTTCCAAAATTATTACCACTGGATATGCCCATATCATTACCGAAGCCACTGTCCATTCTCCCTATTGAACCCATTGACTGCATAGATGAAAACCCACCTTTGTCCAATTTTCCCCTTTCAATCTGTAGAAAGCACACAAAGATATGTAAGAGTAGAATATGATGATTGGAGATTATGTAGGTCTCAGTATTATGTAATCAACTTGCCTTGCTTTTATCGATCTCATTAGCTTTACGCTTCATTACATCCTTAGTTTCATTAATTTTGCTCTGTAATACCAATTTGTGCAATCTCTCCTCATGACTCTCCATCTCACAGTATTGCTTCACCAGGGCAACAGTTACGTTCTCCTTGTGGCCAAGAGAAATTACTTCGTCAAAGGCAAAAATCAGCTCAAAAGCATACTTGGAAATGCCTTCTTCATCCAAAGAGGGACTATACTCAGGGACCTATGCATAGTTAAGGAATCAAACTGTATGTACCTCTAATGAAATTAACAGAGTAGGACAATATTTGAGTCGTTATAGCAATGACTACAATATGCATGAAATTGCATAAGGGACGAAGTGGATAAGTACAATTTCATCTGTGTCCCCTCTCCTCCCATTCTCTCAATACCATTTATGTGCATATACATTGCATTCTTCTGTATGAAACTCTGAAACATCAGTAAACCTCAATGGATATTGCATCAAATTGTGTTATACAACAAAAAGGATACAACTTTAGAAAGAAGCCTCAGTGTGTCCAGATCCTCAAGAATGTTGCTTTGCTTGTTTGTGACAAGTAGAAGATATAAGCTCTCAATTGGCTGGTACACATAGCGCACATTCTCTGTCTCAACATAGGTATGTTGTTTGCCACTTCCAACCAACTTAGGAAACGCTGCAAGAAGCCCCTCGATTCTAATTCGAGACATGTCAACAAACTGCCTTGAAACAAGTGCTGTAAAGAATAATATGACTATTAGTTGACGTGATGGTATCATCAAAAGAGAGCAAATAAAACATACAATTTTTAGAAAAAATACACCATAAACAAGCTAGCAGTAATTCTTGTTGGCTATGGGACAGTACACATTTTTATGCTTGTAGATACTGGGCCACAACTTCAATGAAGTGACAGCAACGCATGGCTTATATGTTGGTAGTCGAACAAATGCGTACTCTCAAGGTGGTGCTAGTTTGGAAGGTTGCATTGGGATATGAAAAGCCATCTTTTGTAGGATTCGAGTATGGGATACAGGAGATTTAAGGCTTTATGCGCTATGAAAAACATACCCTCTTATCTATTGAATTGAAAAAGAGTGTATACGCCGCGATCTCCTTGGGGCCGAGTGTACCAGTGTCACACATGGAGCCAGGCAACACAAGGTTAACTCTCAAGGGGGATAATCCGCAGTCTAATAATTTATTAGATGGTCAATAATGGTTTAACCATCAAAGTTTAATATTAGTTTCGATTTAACCATGAAAGTTTTTTTATTAAAAAATTTTACCATTAAATTTTGAATTTATTATGATTTAAACCTCAAAGTTCTTTTCAAATAGTTTAAACTTTGAAGTTTTCTTAAAAAAACTGATCAAGGTCTTAAGTTTAGTATGTTTTTTTACCCACTTTACTTAATAATACATATTAATTTTTTTTATTTTGGAAACATAGATAAACTTAGGGGTTAAACCGTTTGCTAACAGAATTTAAGGGTTAAATGACTTAAATCCTTTGTTAAAAAAATCTTTATGATTCAAACCCAGAATGCGTAACTTTGAGGATTAAATCATAATAAATTCAAACTTTATGGTAAAATTGTTTTAGAAAAAAACTTTGATGGTTAAACCAAAACTGAACTAGAATTTAAGGTTAAACAATTATTGACACTTTATTTAATTGAATTTATTATTTCCGTAATATCAAGTAGGGTTAGGGATCAGATTTCTTACGGGCCAGCCACCCCACTACTTTGTTCACTCATATATATCGCTTTGTTCTTTAGACTTTGAAGACCTCCTGGTTCTCGAATTCCAGGGTTTATCAACCAAGCATTCGACTTACGGTGCATAGTGTCGTAAGCCTTTGAGTTTACCAATTTGATTCTCATCAAATTGGTATTAGAGCCAACAATCTACCGCCTGTGACCCCTATGTGCCACCATGACTAAGATCACTGAATCTGCGTCGCCAAGCAATATGCTATATTCCGAGCAGCACCACACCAAGACAAGAGAGGTTTAAGAAAGTGGAAAATTCTATGGATACCTTGCGTATTGAATATGAGAAAAGGCATGCGGAGATGATGAAGATGATGTTGCAGCAGTTTCAGACGATGAAGCATCCACAGCCGTCGACGATTGGGATTCCGACGTCCACAGTTGGATGACCCAACCACTGTTTCAGGCATCAAACTTAGTGTTTGACGAAAACAGGATGCCGTTGCATGGTTTTCATGAGATGAACGGTTCAACGAAAGGGGAGTACCAGCCGCATGGTGCATACTACGCAGGGAATTCCTTTTTCTGAACCAGGTAATTTAGCGTTTTCTGATGCGGAGCTGCCTTCTTTTGGAGGGATTGCCGACAGCAGAGGTGACTTGTGAGCTAAAAAATCTCGTTAAGGAGCAAGTTCATTCCTTCCACCTTGAGGACAAGCAACGTGGATTTCGTAGCAGGGGTAATGATACGTCACGATCTCGTTGGAGCCTATAAAGTTAATCTGTTAAGTCTAGTTATTTATTCTGTTTTGATCTTGAGACTTTGGAGACCTCCTGGTTCTTGAATTTCAAGGTTTATCAATCAAGCGTTCAACTTAGAGTACATATTGCCGTAAGCCTTTGAGTTTATCAAATTGATTCTTATCATATCTTTGAGTCTAAAATGTTTTTTTTTTTTCATTATTTCTTTAATACTGCAGTTGCCATCTTTGCCACATCTCTAGAGTCTCAAGCCACTTGACGTAGGCTGCAACTTGCGTCAAATAAATATGGGCATCATAATAATCATATACGAACTAAACGGCACTGACAAACTATATAAACTACAAAAGGGGTGGTGTATTCAATAATCTGAGCCACAAGCACTAACAATGTGCCTAACCTAGCAAGTGAAATTCAGCAGCTAACACGATGACCTGTAAACCTAAAAATTTGATCTGTAAAAAGCTTTTTCTCAATTAATTCAAAAAATATGCGAGCATAAAGCAGCTGCCTTTGTGTAGTGATCTTGCTTCATTTTCTATGAACATAGATCCAGGATGTCATCCAGAGTTCTACTTCTACACATTTAGGCTATACAATACATGCCAGTGAAATCACTAGCAAGGCCAAATATAACTCTTACTTGGTCTACATTTCATTTAAAAAGACAGAAATTCTAAAAATTATCCCACCAAGTTCTGTTGAAGGATCTAGACTTAAAAAGAAAGTATTAAAGAAAAAAACAAGTCACCTTTGCCAGATTTACTGATAATGGATGCTGCTAGAACAACCTACAAAGAAAATAGATAGAATTAACAACCAATTCTAAGCACCAGAAACCCTAAATTTAATCGAAGATTGAGAGATCGAATATGGTGCACAAATCTTAAGTAATCTGAAATACCACTTAGCGATATGTGAAATTCAACAATGCCATCAACTTAATTACCATTTTGGAGAGTATCGAAGTTCAATGAAGAATGAATCGAGCGCGAGTATTAACGCACACCTACAGCATAAAAAGTACAGATCGAGGAATGGATCAAGGTAATCATGTTACAAAACCGTGCCTGAAAATCAGATCGGGGATAATGAAAACGTACCGGTATGTTGGCGATCCCGCAGGGAGGAGATCCGATGGTTTGCTGCACCGTCTCCTTCTCTTCGTCGTTACTCTCTTTCGGTGTGTGCAAGTGCAAGTCTCGGTGTGGAAGAAATGAAATGAAGGGTGAAATGTTCCATTTCACACCCCAAATAAATCAAACAATATTCAATTTACACCCTTACGTTTTCTTGTAAAGGTTACTTAGACCACTAGCTCTTGCAAAACCTGATGCATTGAAGAAACTAATGTTTCACACTAGGGATGAGTTTTTTGACCGGAAAATTGAACCGGAATCGGTACCGAACCCGAACCGGAATCGGTATATTTGGTCCAGTTATCGGTTTCCATAAAATGTCATTTTTGGTTTTCGGTTATTTCGGTTCCGGTTCCACCGGTTATCGGGTAGTTCGGTTCTTATAACCGGAACCGGTTGGTTTGTGATTTTGTATTTGTTGTATGTTGGCTATGAACTATAGGGGTGTTCACGGGGCGGGGCGGGGCGCGTAGTAGGATTTTTATGAACCGCCACTGCGGGGCGGTATCTAATTTTAATAACCGTAACTGCCCCGCAAACAACGGGTACCCGTTGTGCGGGTACCCGAAGAGAGGCGGGTATCCACGGTTCGGGTCACGGGTACCCTAAAATTGAACTGTTTTTCATTTTTGCTCTTTTCAACAAGTTTAAATTAATAATAAAACAATAAACAACGATAGAAACAAGTAAACAATAATGAATAAATCACTAGCAGAAATAAAATATATCTCTAACGATATGGTGTCTCCATGTTAAACTCTCGATCGTTGCACGCTTGCAAACTCTCGATATAGAGGCTAAGAAAAAGAAGAATTGCGAGAGACGTTAGGGGCTATTGAGATAAGTTAAGTAGTTTTGAGGAATTTGATTTTTTTATATGATTTTTGTTATAGATATATACATTGATATATATATATATATATATAAATTAAAAGCATACGGGGCGGGGCGGGTACCCGCGGATATTGAATTTTAAAAACCGAACCCGCCCCGCGTTTTGCGGGTACCCTAATTTTCGGGTTTTTCGGGTATCGGTTTTTTCGGTTTCGATTCATACGGGGCAGTTCGGTTTCTCGGTTTTTTTGAACACCCCTATGGGTAATATTGTTTATACATTTTTACTTAAAAACCATATGAGACAGTTATGTTTGTCCCAAATGATTTAGGTATCAACAGTGTGATGAAGATCAATGGATCATAATCTTAAAATATAGAGAGAGAGTAATTAACACCATGTAAAACACACACTTAAGCACTTGATTATGTCAAAGACCTTATTAATTACAATTAAACATTAGTATATATACCCCTAAGGGTATTTACAATATTAACCCTCTAGTTTGTATATTTAATACAAACTTCAACTAAAATGTAATATTCTATTCTATACAATATTTATAACCTAACAAGTTAAACAATACTAATATTATATTTTGAACTTGAAGTTTATAAGTACTTTAAAAAAAACTGAAATGTATGTTTTTAGAAAAAAATAAGTTATTATTAGTCATAATTAAAACATTCATTTGTTAAAGGAGAGAAGAAGATGAAATGTTTAATGAACCAATGAATAAGATTAATGTAAATAAAATTAAGAGTGAAGATTTAGTTTTGATTTAAAGATTAAGAACTCTTAATTTTTTAAAAATAGAGAATGTTGTAGGCTTAATATAGTAGTATAGATTTTGAAATATTTAAGGTTTAAGAATAACATATATGAAATTATAATTATTAAGATTTAATTTTTCTAAAAAAAGAATTTTTGATTTAAGTTAATAGCTCTGATTTAATTTTACCAAAATAAACGGTTAAAATTATCTAATAGAGGCTATTCAAATTAGTCTTCTATTTATATTTAGAGTAAATCTTTTAATATATATAAAAGACTAATGCGAACAAATTATTAAACAATTATAGCCATTCAAATCCAAACTAATCAATTTTTTAAAAAGCAAATTACCGAGAAAGGTAACCTAAATATCGAAAATTACTAATAATGGTAACATCCAATTTTTGTGACCAAAAATAATCATAAATTTTGATTTTAACAGAAAAATGAATCTTGACCGATTTTTAGCATGTTATAATACTCTTTTTTATAAGAACTTGAAATTTATTATCACCTTTTTATGCAAAATTGAAAATTGCAATCATTTTTTATAACAAATTAAAATTTATAATCCTTTATTGGCACAAAGAATTACATGTTACCTTTATTGACAAATTTGATATATATGATACCTTTCTCGGGCATTTGCCCCTTTTTAAAAACTGAATACCAATTCTGACTTTTTGGTCAACATTTGATTTAATTTTTACCTTAATTTCCATACAAACTATTAGTCATAATTTCACAATACATTTCGTAAATCTTTAATATAGTATTTCATGGAGAAAATTACACCAATGGTCCCTGGGGTTTGCCCCAAATTTCACCTATAGTCCTCGTGGTTCATTAATTACACCAGACGTCCCTGTGGTTTAAGTTTTGTAACGTTCATAGTCCCTGATGCACTTAAAATGACTAAACTACCCTTTTCTTTTTTATTTAGATTTTTCTTTTACACTTTATTTATTTTCTTAATTATTAAATAAGTTTTATTATTATTATTATTATTATTATTATTTTATTATAACAATTATTACTTTATTAATTAAAAATAACAAACACCCCCATGGCCTCCCTCTCCCCCGTCGCCATCATCATCTGAAAACAACATCACAAGAACAACACCACCGTCGCCACCGTAGATCTGTAACAATGTAGGTTGTCACCACCACCACCGTCAATCTCTTGCACCAAGAACAAACCCTAATCAAGAACATTGAAGAACAAACCCTAACCAAACCCTAATCGCTACTCAGATGTGTAACACATACAAGAACAAACCCTAATCGCGGCGGCGGTCGGAGATAAGGCGAGTGAGGTGGTTGCAGGGAGGGGAAAGAGAACGACGGGAGAAGGGGGGGGGTTAAATCGATGGGGGTGAGTGGGTTTGTTTTGTTTTTTTAATTAATTATTAATATATTGTTTTTAAATTAGAAATGTATTTTAAATTAATTTAAAATTTAGAAAATGATTAAAAGAAGGGATAGAGGGTATTTTAGTCATTTTAGGTGGATCAGGAACTGTAGGTGTTACAAAATCTAAACCATAGGGACGTCTGGTGTAATTAATGAACCATAGGGACTATGGGTGAAATTTAGGACAAACCAGAGACCATTGGTAAATTTTCTCTATTTCATGGATGAATATACAACAAATAAAAAAGCCTTTGAAAAAAAATTACAAATAAAATTGTTGGATATTTCTTACACGTGTAAAGATTTTTAAATCAATATTGCATTTATTTGTTTTTTAACTAATTAACGAATAATTGTAAAAGATAAAATTTTCAAAATTTTACATTAGAGTATATATATGTTTTACGTATTATCAAATTTTACATTTATATGTTTTTTAAAATCAATATTCAATGTACGTACGTACTTATTAGTAAATATTAGTTTGATTATAGAAAGAAGTCAAAATTGATTGTTTAAATTTGAAGAAAGAACAATTAAGATTTAATATTTTGTTAAAATATATAAGGGTGCTAATTATTTAATAATTTTTTTTAATTGGTCTTTTCTAATTAACGGCATGTGGTTAACCTTGCCATATTGTAACCCATTTATAAACTATATTAAATTATTAATAAGCGTGGGGTGCATATGGTTTTGTGCCCGGATCCGAGTTTGGGTGAGAAACCGGGTTCGGGCCGGACTTCGTTATTGGGCAAGTTTGGGTTTTGAATTCCGCCTAGGCGCCTACCACCGTACACTGCCTCCCACCGGCAACAACCACCACCAGAGCAGTAGATCTAGCATTTCGCCGGCAACCACCACAAACGACCACCACCTACATTCAAACTAAGAACCCTCTTTATCTCTCGACAGATTCAACAACCACCACCACCGTTTCACCGGCAACCACCAAATTTTGTGGTGGGGCTGGGGGGGGTGCTTAGTTTGAAGGGAGGGGGGGGGGGGGTTGGGGGTTAAATCGATGGGGGTGAGTGGGTTTGTTTTGTTTTTTTAATTAATTATTAATATATTGTTTTTAAATTAGAAATGTATTTTAAATTAATTTAAAATTTAGAAAATGATTAAAAGAAGGGATAGAGGGTATTTTAGTCATTTTAGGTGGATCAGGAACTGTAGGTGTTACAAAATCTAAACCATAGGGACGTCTGGTGTAATTAATGAACCATAGGGACTATGGGTGAAATTTAGGACAAACCAGAGACCATTGGTAAATTTTCTCTATTTCATGGATGAATATACAACAAATAAAAAAGCCTTTGAAAAAAAATTACAAAAAAAATTGTTGGATATTTCTTACACGTGTAAAGATTTTTAAATCAATATTGCATTTATTTGTTTTTTAACTAATTAACGAATAATTGTAAAAGATAAAATTTTCAAAATTTTACATTAGAGTATATATATGTTTTACGTATTATCAAATTTTACATTTATATGTTTTTTAAAATCAATATTCAATGTACGTACGTACTTATTAGTAAATATTAGTTTGATTATAGAAAGAAGTCAAAATTGATTGTTTAAATTTGAAGAAAGAACAATTAAGATTTAATATTTTGTTAAAATATATAAGGGTGCTAATTATTTAATAATTTTTTTTAATTGGTCTTTTCTAATTAACGGCATGTGGTTGTGAATAATTAACCTTGCCATATTGTAACCCATTTATAAACTATATTAAATTATTAATAAGCGTGGGGTGCATATGGTTTTGTGCCCGGATCCGAGTTTGGGTGAGAAACCGGGTTCGGGCCGGACTTCGTTATTGGGCAAGTTTGGGTTTTGAATTCCGCCTAGGCGCCTACCACCGTACACTGCCTCCCACCGGCAACAACCACCACCAGAGCAGTAGATCTAGCATTTCGCCGGCAACCACCACAAACGACCACCACCTACATTCAAACTAAGAACCCTCTTTATCTCTCGACAGATTCAACAACCACCACCACCGTTTCACCGGCAACCACCAAATTTTGTGGTGGGGCTGGGGGGGGGGGGGTGCTTAGTTTGAAGGGAGGGGGGGGGGGGGTTGGGGGTTAAATCGATGGGGGTGAGTGGGTTTGTTTTGTTTTTTTAATTAATTATTAATATATTGTTTTTAAATTAGAAATGTATTTTAAATTAATTTAAAATTTAGAAAATGATTAAAAGAAGGGATAGAGGGTATTTTAGTCATTTTAGGTGGATCAGGAACTGTAGGTGTTACAAAATCTAAACCATAGGGACGTCTGGTGTAATTAATGAACCATAGGGACTATGGGTGAAATTTAGGACAAACCAGAGACCATTGGTAAATTTTCTCTATTTCATGGATGAATATACAACAAATAAAAAAGCCTTTGAAAAAAAATTACAAAAAAAATTGTTGGATATTTCTTACACGTGTAAAGATTTTTAAATCAATATTACATTTATTTGTTTTTTAACTAATTAACGAATAATTGTAAAAGATAAAATTTTCAAAATTTTACATTAGAGTATATATATGTTTTACGTATTATCAAATTTTACATTTATATGTTTTTTAAAATCAATATTCAATGTACGTACGTACTTATTAGTAAATATTAGTTTGATTATAGAATGAAGTCAAAATTGATTGTTTAAATTTGAAGAAAGAACAATTAAGATTTAATATTTTGTTAAAATATATAAGGGTGCTAATTATTTAATAATTTTTTTTAATTGGTCTTTTCTAATTAACGGCATGTGGTTGTGAATAATTAACCTTGCCATATTGTAACCCATTTATAAACTATATTAAATTATTAATAAGCGTGGGGTGCATATGGTTTTGTGCCCGGATCCGAGTTTGGGTGAGAAACCGGGTTCGGGCCGGACTTCGTTATTGGGCAAGTTTGGGTTTTGAATTCCGCCTAGGCGCCTACCACCGTACACTGCCTCCCACCGGCAACAACCACCACCAGAGCAGTAGATCTAGCATTTCGCCGGCAACCACCACAAACGACCACCACCTACATTCAAACTAAGCACCCTCTTTATCTCTCGACAGATTCAACAACCACCACCAGTCCACCACCGTTTCACCGGCAACCACCAACAAAAAATTGCGCGCACACTTTCAGATATAAAGAACAAGAAAAAGAAGAAAGATTGAGTTCGTACGTACGTTTAGGGTTTTCAAAGAAGAAGAAAAACATTTAGTTCGTACGTTTATGGTTCACACGCAACCGCCACTACCAAACCACCGCCGCCGCCTAATCTTCAAAGATCTAGGGTTTTCACACATTTTAGGGTTTGCACAGATCTAGGGTTTATGGTGCGGGTAGGTGGTGGCGGTGAATGTCGTGGTGGTCCTTGTCCCCATCGTCGACCGCTGTTAACCCATCGACGACCGCCGTTAACCCCTGTCGCCCTGTTGATTTTCCGTCAACAACTCGGACCACCGCCCCTGCGTTCGCTGAGTTTCCGTCGTCGACTCAACAACCACCGCTGACTCGAGGTTGAAGAAGATATAGAGATTTAGAGAGAGTAGAAAGTAATTTAGGAAAAATGAGAGTGAGTGGCTGCGTATGAAGGTAGGAGCGGAGGATAAAGCCGGTCATGGTGGAGGTGGACAGAGGTAGGAGATGGTTGATGGTGGTCGGCTGTATTCGAAGGTGCGCCGGAGGGTGGGAGATGGCCGTTAATGGGGCTGCGATGGGAGCGACGTTTGAAGAGCGGGGTGCGGCAAGGGTTTTGACTCTTGAGGAGGGATTTAATGGGATGGTAATATAAGGCCTAGGGTTAGAAGTTGGGCTGAAGTTGGGCTGGGTAAAAACATTAATAAGTTTTATTTATTTATTTTGGGCTTAGATATACGATTGTAAAATATTAATTATTAAACTCTACATATTTTACTATCTATGTTTATATTATTTATATAATATATTAAAAACCGTGGTTGCCTATGGTTTTGTGTCCGGATCCGGGTTTGGGTGAGAAACCGGATTTGGGCCGGATTTCATTTTTGAGCTTTTTTTTTTCAAATTTGTTTTTGGTCCGGGCATATATTGGGCCAAATTTTTTTGGGGCCGAACCAATTGTTTTTTTTTTTAAATAATTTTATTTTTTTGGCAGGCCGGTTACGGGGGTCGGTTACGGGTTTGGGTTTTGAATTATAACTTTTTTTATCGTGTTCTTGTGGGACCAGGTCGGTTTTTTATTCTTTTTTTGTTGGTCGGATAAGAGCTAGGTTTAGAATGGGTAGGGTCGGTCAACCCAAGACCCGTGCACTCTTTTCATAAACCGGGTTTACGTTTTTAGCCACAATCAGATTTTAGCCCTCTCACACCCGTGCAGAGCACGGGCTCAAACTAGTTTATAAATTAAATTAAGTTTTTAACTTTTTATTTACAAGAAAAAATTACATACAATTATACACACATATAAAATATATAGATATAGATAGGAAAACAACAACTACAACTAGGGAAGATTATAATTAATTAATTAATATCCATTAATTAAAACTAGAAAAAATGGTTAAAGTTCAAATTGTTGAGAGCACTAGCTAACTATATACTGAACCAAATAAAAAAAAAAAAATTGCAGTTTGGTTTTGGTTCAGTTAGATGGCTTGGTATATTGTTTTGTTACGTGATATTCATACTAATTAATTAATTTGCTGGCTAGATTTAACTTTAAAATCGACCAAATGATATATAGTCATATCTTAACTACTAGGTTAGAGATTACACGGGTTGATTATAATTAAATTGCAAAAAATAAAATATACAAAAAATAGAAGCATAATTATAATTTATAAATTTGATAAAATTTCTTTGTATACAACATTAGACACTGTGCTACTAACTTGACCTTGCTTTTACAAAATTAATAACTTTAATCACTCCCTATTTTCAACTCGAGATAAAGCAATAATGTATAGTTGACTACATGTAAAAACATAATTCTTTATAAACATCTGACTTTGGATAATGATTACTCTTGGCTTTTGTTTATTGTCATAGCAAAATGTCATATAGCAAGTGGAAATGGTTACTTTGAACTTTAAAAGAGATCGTCTTATTTGAAGCAGTCAACCGCATCTTTGTAGCTGTAGAGAGTTTTCTCCATAATGGTATGAAGAAAACTCTTTAGCTTTAAGCATATTCAAGCCCTTTCTTACTCAAGGTTCATACCATCACATCCAATCACAACCGTATGACAATTAAACAAAAAGATTTGGTTGTATGTGAGAAAAAGAAATAAACCATACCAATCCATCATTCGGTTGTTTTTCTGTCTAGTAGTATTATATAAACACCAAAAACACAAAATCTCTAAAAGGTTTTATTTGAAGAGAGGCTGGTTGATGCATTTTCTATACAAAATGTATTCCAAGTAAATACTCATATAAAATTTTTATGGTTATAAGATTCAAACCTTGCAAATTGCATAAAAAAAAAAGGTTGAGATGTCTCGATTGAACCAGAGGCAGTTCCTGATAAAAATATAACACTAAAATTAAATAAACATCGGACATAAGAACATTGAACTTAATGCATTCATAATTTTCATAACTAACCAAACCAATCATACAATTTTTGTAAGAAATTTCAGTATTTCACCCAATCCTTAGAGGTTAAAGCTGGGATTATTTTCTCTTGTTGAACAATACGTTGAAGAACATCACTCATAAAACTTAAGTTCCAAGAAAAGGTCAATTGAGTATGATTAGACATGGACGATGGATGTAAATCAACCTCAGTTTGGTCGACTTTTTGTTTAAAGAAATGGCTAAGGAGTGTATAAAAAGCATATCAAGAAATTAAAATATGTGAATGATGTTGAAATAACAATAACAGTTTAAACTTATAACATTTAATCAATATTATAAAACAGTAGCATCAAAGAGAAATTGGTGAAAGATATTGATGCACAACCCATGGTATGATGGAAAAACAAAAATGGTTTGGTAAACAAAAATGGTGCAGAGAAAAAGATATCTATAAATAAAAATTTCATGCCATCAATTCGTTGTAGCAGAGCATAACACCTTTGCTAATATAAGGTTGAATATATAATCCAAATTAAATTTAAGAGTCTTTGCTAATAAAATGGCTGTAGCATAGCATCAACAATTTCTATTAAAGAAGCATCAACAGAATTTGAAAAAAATTCAAACAATTATGTGACAAACTAACATAAATATGGCTGCGTAATCATTTCAAACAATTGATGGGCATACAACACCTATGCTAAAGTTTTAGACCATTTTAATTGGCTTTCAGATTCATTGAAGATTGAACAAATTAAGAATATAAACAACAACAATGAGAATTTTAGATCCGTATGTACTTTAGTGGCAACAAATATGTGTCTTTGTGTATGGTATGACAAAAGACCAAAATAATATACTTTTATGACATAATCATACTTGAGAAAAAAAAGATGTTGAACAATGATGCAAGGATTACCAGAGACCTTACCATGGATCAATAACCAAAACTCAAACCAAAAATATTCCATATCTTGTCCTGACCCCCAACATCCTAGACTATGAAGCATTTACAGTTAATTACCTCCATTATTAGTTATTAAAATAACTGATTATTTACATAATACATTCACAAATGTAACTTGTAATAGAAGATCAGGATGATTCACAAATTGCAAGCTTTTCATAGATAGATGAGATTCACCTGAACAGTTCCAACAAATGATTTCTACTCGGAATGGAATTGTGAGTGCAATAACACACTTTTATAAACGTGAGAGGATAGGTTACTTGTAATAAGTAACCAATAAATTGTATAAAACAAAGCAGATATTATTCAAGCCTAATTAGTGATAAATGGTACAAAACCTTACCTTGAAATTCACTTAGGCATTTTATCAAACACATTGTGTGCGTAATCTGAAAGTGAAAAAGAAGCCCCAAATTACAGTGCAATGCATCTCCAAGCTTAATATCCCACTGTTCTCTGTTACCAAAGATCATTTATCCTCATATCCATGGATTTACTACCAAACTTTATATATAATAAATAGGTACTTGCCCAATTCAAAATAAAATTAACTATGTGTCGTGGATGTTCGTTAAGGTATACTATACCATTTCAAAGATTTCATAAAAAAACACATTAGCAATTGAATGTAGATGAGGAAAAAAAGATAAATTCTCCATGGCAACACATACATCGAAACATACCTGCTGATGAATTGTACCCTAGATTTAGTATCGATGAATGTATATCAATGGATATTCTTCAAGTATCGGTGAATCAGAGCAACCCTAGATTTAGCATCGACGAGTCGTATAGTATCGATGAATCAAGACCGGCGAGAGATACGTGTTGTTGAATTTACTGAGATGGAAGATGAAATTGCGTATTTAGCAAGGGAGAGAATTAGAATTAAAATTTACAGTAAGTAAGAGGGGAAGACAGACACGTGTAATGCCTAGGAGGAGAGATAGTGAGCGGGAAAACAAATAACGGAAGCTCTAGAAACTGAACACGTGTCCACACATTTACTTGTTTATTAGAATAAGAAGATTAGAATTAGAAGATATACATATTATAAATCCGGCCTCAAAATTAAATACATCATTCGGAATTAAACATATCAACAAGCTAGTATAAATTATAGAAGTACTTAATTACCCAAATTAAAAAAAGAAAAGAAGATATAATAATAATAAAGATAAAATCACCACGCGGTGCGTGTAGCAAGCAAAAGTATATCGCATTTACTAAATGCAAAATACTGATGTATGTCTGCAGAAAGTAATTATAAAGATAAAATCATTAAAATAATAGATACACAGTTATACTATATACTATAGCTTCCCAAGAAATATCTCTCTTCACATCTAAATTTCCATTTCCAAGAAATTCACTCCTCCCTACAAACTCACTCTCTTCACTCCGCCGCTCCTCACTCCCTCTATTCCGATCGCCGGAAAGCAACGTCGCCGCCGGACAGCGAGGACCGCCGCCGGACTTTGCTACACCCAAGAACTTCGGCGACTTTGTTGCACCCGTCATCGCTTGCACCCGCCGGACTTCTCTCTCAAAGCTAAAACTCCGGCGACTCCAGCTCACCCAACCACCTCCATCGTTGCTGATCACCCACCACTGCCGTCACACAACACCATCACTTCCCCTCCCTCTCTACAGGCACCCGCCGCAGACTACCACCGCCGGCCAACCACCGCTTTCCCCACGAAACTTCTTTATGAGTCTCGTCTCTTCTTTATGAGTCGGGATCCTGACCATCTTCACAGCCACGGGCCTTTGCTTGTAGATCCCTCTATAAATCCTGCTAAGAGCACCCGATGCGAACTTGTTTCCTATGAAAAGCTGCGAAAGATCAGCCGTCCATTCTTCTTGATCTTCCTTGTTCACTTCCCATGTCTCTACATTTTCTGAATCCAATATCATTGACCATGATTCAAGACTGTCAAATCTTTTCCTCTCCATATTCTCCATTTCAGTTTTCCATGGAGCTTTTGATGAAGAAGATGGATATGGAATTGCTTTTTCCTTTTTCTTCTTCAATCTGAATCCCCCCCCTAAAAAATAAAAAAAACTTTTCACTCGCTCGCTAGTTGGATTTAATTAGGCTAGCTAGTAAAAGAGACGAATGCATGCGATAACTAGTTAATAATAACAAAGTTGATCGATCATATATATATATATATATATATGGAAAAACAGATGAATCAAGAAAGTAATTAAAGAAGATACATGATCAGTGTGATGAAGAAGGGGCGTGGATTGAATTTTGAGGGAAGGCATGCATGGTCAAATTCAAATATAAAACAACTGAAATATTGGAGAAAGATGTGATTGTATAATAATATATTAGTAATCATCATGAAAGATGAAGAATCCATCGATCATCAAATCAAACTCATTAGACATGAATTATAAAACGGAAAAGATCGAAGCTGAGATGAATGATTTCTTTACATATATCCAACGTACAGAAGGATATGATCGATCAACATTATACGTTTTTAGAAAAAGTAAGTGAAATAAAGGAAAATGAGAAGAAGTCATGGAAGCATAAGAAATACAGGTAGGTAGCTCGCTAGTTAGCAAGGTAAATGGAAAAGGAAGTATTCACAAGGGTTTCGTACGTATAGTAGGACCTTAATTAATTAATTAGTCGATCCAGAAAGAGAAATATATATATATGTATGTATGTATATAGTCATACATACATATATTTTATACATGTCGGCTCCCGTTTCCTTCTTTATTTTATATATATAATTTACAGGCCCTACAAAATCTGGAAGTAATAAAAAAAGAAAAAAAAAGGAAAAAAAGAGAGATATATTGACGATCGACTCACAATAGAACCTTTTAAGTTATGAGTTCGATATGGCTTTAATATATCAAAGTTAACAAATTAATTATATTGTTATCGATCAGTAGGTACGTGAGTGATCACAATTTATGATCAATTAACACTTGCTAATATATATTAGAGGAATGACAATTTGATCGATCACCCTTATATATAACTTGTATTTTTTTTCCCTTGAAAATTAATTAATGGAAGATTTAATATTTAATTAATTAAAGAGAGAGATATATATATAACGAGTTACATATACCCGCACATATACGTTTATAGGAAGAAGTTCATTTAAGAACCATTATTAGTGAAAGAACCACAAGAACCAATCTGAGTCATCCAAATTTCCCTTACTTTAATGTTATTGTCCACCCATGAATTTCTCACATGCACCCTGCCACACTCTATCGCTCCACGTTCTTCATCCATGAACTTCCCATATCTAAGGAACAACTAAGATTGGTTATCGCTATTCTCGCGCTAACAACGGTTCTCGAATGAACCCTCCCTTTTATAGAAAGAAGTTCATTTGAGAACCATTATTGTGTGTGTGTATACACACACACACATATATATATACACACATATTTAAAGTCAAAATTTTCATATAAATATGCATTTGTATCAAATTTAACTTTCATATATTAATATGATATCAATAATATTATTTTTTGTTTAAACATTCATGACCGTCTTATACGATTTACTAAAAAAAGAAAACAGAGAAAAACTAATACAACTAAATGATAAACATATTTTTTATAGAATATAAAAGTATTATAAGTATCTTTAATGTACATAAATAATTTAATAAAAATATTATGTCTTTTATCATAACATTATCTTTCTTATTAAACTATTAAAATACTTGATTGATTACATTTTGATATGAATCGGTTGGAAGTTAAATTATATTTGAAATTCTAGTTGTATGAAAATTTGCATATATCTATTTAGAAAAATCAATTTTGTAGACAAAGAAAAATCCCCAATTTTCTTTGGGATCGCTAATACGCAACGGACGCGAGGATGAGAATGCAAGTCGATTCCCTGGCGCTGATGGGGCCGGAGATGGAGACTGAAGGTGAAAAATGGGGATGGGGATGTGAAGAGCGATCCCCAATACCCTTGCCCCATTGCCCTCCCTATTTACACGTCTTACAAAAAACATTATCAACTATTTAATATGTCATTTTCGGGAAGATAATAATTATCTATATAACATTTAGCAAGGCTAAATGTTACTGTTCATCCACAGTAGATTTCTAATATATAATAAGAGTTGAGCTGCAGCTAACTATTTGATTTTGTTGGTCCAGTGGTTAGACGCATTCACAAATTAGTACGAGGTATATCGGTTCGAGTCCCGGAACATATGTTTTTGTGATTTTGTTTTAAAATTTTATAAATCTTTCTCCATACTCTTCCATCTTCCAAAGATCCCTTTCCCTGTTTCTATTTCTATTATGACAGCTACCTCCGTACCTCCACTACCAGTCTACCACCTCACAATCTCATGTCTCTGCTTTTTCTCACTCTTCTAATACGCTACCTCCATACCCTCCATTACCACCTCACCTTAGATTGCTTGCAGGCTTCTCCTAAATCATCATTGTGCTCAGAGGCGGACCTACCCTTTGTGGGAGGGGGGGGGGGGTCAAGCGCCACCAGTCTTTTGGCGGTTTGCAGTGTTAATTTTCGACTTTTTGATACGTTGCCACCAGTAAATTTTCAGGGTGCACCCGTGATGCCACCAAAATCAAAGGAAAAATGAAAGCTTTCTAAAAAAAATGATAAAAAATAGTTTAATCTTTCAATTTATACCTTTAAAATCAAGTTTTAGTTAACATTACTTCATATAAATTGTGTTTTGTTTTAAATTTTGGCTCTAAAATACCATAATAACAGTCGAAATCTCGTTAATCCGACCCGATTAACCGGAAACCCGAGAAAAAACCCGAACCACACCCTCACTTTTATTTAATTTTATTTTCGCATTATATGTTGCTACCGGTCCCGAGAAATCCTGGGTCCGCCACTGATTGTGCTGTTTATCACTTATTTACAATCTATAAACCCCAACTTGGTTCATTTTCTCTTTCATCTTTTGCTTCGATTAATCAATGCCTTGGTAGGGCTTCCTTTCATCGTGGTGCCTTATTTTCAATTTATATGTATTCGATGATACCTAAATGCAGATTTCGACTCTGTTGTAAGTTTGTTAATCTCGCTTCTTAAGTTTCTAATGTCATCCATGTGTGTTTAATCGCTTACTTAGCTCAGTTGTTCTTAAATTCTAATATTGATTTTATGGTTTGTCTTCCGATGGAAGCAACGACAGTGGCAATGCCGGTGGTTGTTTTGTTGACTCATCCACTGCTCCATACACATCTTAATGGAAGTTACTCACAAATATGTTTATCTTGCTTGATATGCCCATTAACGCCACCTACTCAGGTCACATTTTTTTATCTCTCTCTACTTTTTTTTCTCTTTTTTTCCTTCTCTATTCCTTTCTCTCTTCCAAGTCTGTAACAGGTTTTGATGATTTGTTTGTGGCTTGGTTGTGTGTATTTGATGTAGATATATCTCATTTTAGTTGTTTGGTGGAAATTTAAAGAGTACACATAGTATGTTTGATAAAATGTCTAAGAGAAACTTGGTTAAATGATATTAACAATTGTTAGCTTGAGTTGCTTTTAAATGATTGGAAGACTACGAGGCTCACAAAGGCATAGAAATTTTATGTGCGTGTATTGATCTATGTGTGTGTATTTGCTTAGAACATGCGTATTTAAGGGTGTATGTTTTACATGTTTGCAAGACTGCTAATAGATGTATGTTTACTAATTTTGCTTTCAGTCTAGATATGATGGTAATCATTTTTCTCCATCCTTAATTTTTCATGGTATAAATTATTATTGTTGTGTTAAATAGTATATTAAGTTCATATTTTTTGTTTAAAGGCATAAATCCCATTAATTGTAATCAAATTAAGGACATGTACACACTCAAAGACAAAGTGTTCCTTTTCCTAATGCATCATTTTAAAACTGAATGTAGAGAGTTGACTTTTGAAGTAAGAAACAAAACTCTTTATATGCAATTAAAGAAAGAATTTGACAGTGACTCATTTGAGTTACTACCAGGTCTAATCATATTCATACACATGTTTACATACTTAAAGTATATATTCCATTGACAAATTTTAACATATATAATGAAAGTATGTAAGTATTTTATGACATATCAAATCATATTTGTAATCTATAAGACGATAAATTAACGCTCTTGTAATCTATAAGACGATAAAATTATATTACAAACAAACAAATACAGGTTATCGCCATTTATTTGGTTGTTACTAACATCAATTTTCTAATTTTCTATAACATCGCCATTAACTTCATTCCTTTTATGGTTTTCATTTAGGTATGTATCATGATTAAAATTGCTCCACTTTGACACATATATAGGTTTTGTGATTTCACAAACATGTGAAGCTGTGATGATATTTTGATACATGATTGCTCTAGAAATTATATACAAACATCTTTGGGATGCTCATCATCAGGTGACGTCTTTCTTTCAAAGAATCGAACTTCTAAATAATTTAATCTTAAACATCATATATTCTTTAAATAATTTAGTTAGTTTATATAGTCATAATCAACATATTTATATGTATAAAACCTCATGGGCATTTATATTGATGTATTTTCAAACTTAGTACAAATGAGCACAAAAAACCTTAGAGGCTCTATACTATCATATGTTTGTTGTTTTTTTACTTTATCTTATAAAATTCATGAAACCTGATATATTACTTTTCGAATCGCTGCATAAACCTACTTTACATTTTTGGGCTTTATGGAACTTCGTTTTAAAAACTATGAGCAAGTATGTTGTTATTTAATGTGGAAAACCTGTTTTTGGGTATTATCAATGGTTTGATCAAATTGGTTGTGTGCCTAACACTTGCATAAACATATAATTTTTTTTGTAATTGGTGATCACATATTAAGATTCTAAGGTAATTATGTTTTCTGAGATATATAATATATCTCGGATTCTATTTTCATCAACCTTGCTGTAATATATGTAAACTATGTGGTTTTAGCTGCAAGTTGTTATGTTATTAAGTTTTGTTAAAACTCTTCTAACAATATTTCGTTCACTGCGTTTCTTAAGGTTATCTTCATTGAAACTATGTTGTTTAAAAACTATTTAAAAAAATATTTTAAGCCCGCATGTTGCCCCGCCGCAACGCGCGGGCACCAAAACCTTGTTAAACAATAATACCCAACCTTTTGAGTAAAAGTAAAGTCCATTAATATCTTGTATTGGTTAATACGTTTGACATCTTCAGGATTCATTAAAGTTGACTCCTATGCTCGTCTCTCAGGGCTATTATATTGGATTTAGACTAACATTAAGCAGCACGTTTATAATTTTACACTTTGTTGATGTCCATCTCATGCCCTCTCTTCTCTCTCTCTCTTCTCTACTTTCTTCAGTTTTTCTCAAGAGAAAAGATCGATCTGAGAGTGAAGCGTATATATGGAATTAGAGGGTTGGAAGAAGGATGTAAGAGGAAGATGTTGAGATGATGACATGGCAAAAGTGATGAGATTGGCTTAAGAGAGATGGATGGTAATAACCTTAACAGTACCCACCTTTGCCGCTTGTTTAGCCGCCAATCTATGCCGATCATCGTCCCTGCATATTGCCCTCCTTCGTCAGTTGTCACTCCCTTATCATCATTTGTCACTTTCACCCCATTCGCATCACCCCCTTTACTCACCAACATCCCTCTACCAATCATCATCGCATCTCACAAGCCATTGGTCACCACCATAGCCATCATCCCCACCAGCCACCACCTTTAATTAGGGGTGTGAATAGAAACTGGAAAACCGAAACCAACCAGTTAAAACCGACAAAACCGAACCGATAAAACTGAAACCATTTCAAAACCGCCGGTTTGGTTTTTAATATTGCAGAAACCGATGGGTTCGGTTTGGTTTCAGATTTTAACTAGAAACCGCCCCACTAAGAAACCGCCCCATTAATATTTAATATATTATATATATATATATATATATATATATATATATATATATATATATATTTTTTTTTTTTTTTAATTTTACAGTTTTAAAATAGAAGTCAATGAAGGTTATTAAATATTTTAAGGTCCAATTATTAAAAATTAATAACTTTTCATTCTCTTTGTCGTTTACCTCTTTTCAAATCGACGTTTATATTATGATTATATAATACAAAATATTTTTATGTTTTGAATATTTGAGTTGCAAATTGTTTTTTAGTGTTGAAGTATGTTATTGGACATTGAATTTAATGCTAGAAATTAGATATTGTGACTGAAATTAGTATATAATGTTATAAATATGAAGATTAGTACAAGAAATTTGATATTAATATTGAAAACCAAGTGGATTCGGTTTAAAAACCGAAACCAAACCGTTAATTACCAGAATCCGCCAAAACCGAAACCAATAGAAACCGAAACCATTGGGTTTAAAAATTCTAAAACCGAAATTAGCGGATTGGGTTCGGTTTAAGCTTGAAACCGCCCCTACCTTTAATTGTGGTCTACCTTATTATATTTCTAATCTTAATCCTTATTTAAAGTTATTCCCAAAAGTGACTTCAAAAATATCTTTTTTCTTTCTATATAAGAAAAGTAAGGAATTAAACACACCCTAAAGTTCTTATATGTGAAACATTATACAAGTTACCAAGGCAGGGGTTTCCTTACTCCTAAACAATTGAAGAAACCGAAACCTAAGGTTAAAGTGGCTCCTACCTAATTTCACCAACATAAACCAAATTGAGTTCTCCACTTATCATGCATTGCTACAGTGATAGCAAGGTAAAGCTTTATGCTCTTTCTGCTTGTATTTCAGACACACACACACACACACACAGATTAACAAATAAAAAGAGTTAAAAACAAGCCGAAAAGGGTCCTGTGTAGTTATCAATAAAAGAAATATACGTGCAAATAGATGTTACAAACAATTGGGACCTTGCTAGTTGTAACCTTACCTTGGGCTATACAAATCTTATTTTGCCTGCAACACCGCATCTTGATTCCCTTGCCACAGCTAATATAAATCTGGAATAATTAAAGATCATTATTAGATACATTTTAAACTTTTGAAGACAACAATGCAAATCGATATTGTGAAAGGATGACTGTCGTCAACAAGAGACCACATAAAATATTAAAGTTGATCCAATGATGAAGTATATACAAACTTAGGTAGTCGTAACTTTTTTTTATCATTTATTAATTCAGTTATACATGTCTTTACATCCATTGTAATGCTATTCCTTGTTTTCCTACAGGTTCATTTCTAACTTTTGCAACCATGATCTCAAAGTGATGATGCCAAAGATTCATAACCGAGTCAGAGGCTTTCCGGAAAGATAACATATATTTAACTAGGCATGTCGGATTGTGAATATCTAATATTACAGATGTATTATGCTCATGGTAACAGAAAATTATTCCCAAGGATCAGGTAGTTGAGAGGCATACAACCTGGGATGAAAATGAGTTTTATGTTTGCATCTTCGTTTGGCAAGATTTAGGGTTAAAACCACTATAGATATCATTCCTATTTTGTTTTCGAACAGGTAGCAGTCCAAAATCCAGATCATCTGTCTTACAGAACTACAGTGGCCAAGAATACTACAAAAGCTTCACCATTACATTCACATGTTTCAAAGACCTACTTAACCAAGGGAAGAGGTGTTTAGCTGTGTGTTTTCCAAGTGATTAAACAATTTGAAGTATTTGAATAAATGAAAAGCAAGTGTTCAATTATATAAAATTAGATATACAACAAAATTATCTCAATAGTTTTTTTTCTGTCAGCACCTCCTTTTACCCTAATTGAAAGTCATTGGGATGATGAATACCACAAGACCATGTCATGTTTTCATTTATTTCAAATCATCTATATCTATACTATCTATATAAACCACTTAACACTCTCTCTCCTTATAACTTTCAGAACTTCTTAAAATTATGTCAATCTCTAATCTCCACCATTCATTTTATCTCAATTAATCCTATTCACTCAATTTTTAACCATTTCTCTCTCCTAATAAATTTTAACTTATTATTTATTTAAAATATATTCTCCCACTAACTCACATCAATATAATTTTCAAAATTTTATTAACTTCTCTCTACTTATTTCATAAATATAAATCTTTTTTTTAATTATTTAATGTTTTTTAGAATTTATTTTAAAATTAATAAAATAGTTGATACAAATATAAGAAAAATTGAAGAAAAAAAGAACATGTTGCTGAAAAAAATTTCGTGACATTGAATTACGCGTTACACCTTTGAAAATGATATGTTGCAAAACATAAACTATTTACCGTCGCAGCATTGCGCGGGTACACTGCTAGTATATAATAATTTATTAGCTTCTCAAAACCATCATAACTGGCTTAATGCCTTCTTGTTGCAAGCAAACCATTGTTTTGTGAAAGTGCTAAGAATACTTATTTGCATAGAGTGATTTGAACAACAACAGTACCCAATCCCTCTAAAGGGATGTATGGGGAGGTAGAATGTAAACAATCATACTTCCTACCCGTAGGTAGAGAGATTGCTTCCTCAAAAGGACCTCCGGCAGCGTAAAATAGAAATCAATAAATAAATAAATAATATATAACTAATAAAAGTAAGCCACTTGGGTTATAGCCCAGTGCTAAGTGCTTAGCACTTTGGTGCTTGACCAAAGATCAAGGGTTCGAGTCCCGTCGTGGACAAAAAAGGTGTAAAAATTTAGAAAAAGGTGTAGATTAGAGAGTGTGCGTTCTGCCATTCAAAAAGAAAAAAAAACTAATAAAAGTAAGATATAAAATAAATACGACTAAATCTAAATCTAATCTAAATATATAATAAATGTAGTACTAAGAATAAAATAAAAGTAAAGAGTGAGCGCCGAATATATAAAAATAGAAAGAAGATATGTACAAATACTGGAAATATACAAGCAAAAAAACCCCATTTTTTACTATTCTTATCAGCAAACTCACTCTTTAGGCTTCACACTTGTCCCAGTCGGGGGTAGAACCCAAAACCACATGGTTTATGGGGCGCCTTATATACTTGGATACCGCTACACAAAAAAAAACATCATAGTTGAAATAAATTCCTGTTTTTGTAACAGAGTTGTCTACTATTCTTTCTTTCTTGCTATTTCTTTCTTCTTCTTTTTTTTTTGGCATTTCTAAAAGAACAATGGTTTGTTTGCAACAAATCAACAATACCTATACACAAAGGTTTGAAATGTCACTGACCGCCATTTAGGATCTATAAAATGAACATATTATAGGGTCAAAACGTATGAAGCATGTAACTTACAATATATCGGCAAGTTGCATAACTTAAGTTGCTTGATGATATTCATCAACTGTTTCCTTCATGCTATCCAATTTCGAAAGAACGTATTCCACTTTCTTGCAACATATTTCATTTGATATTCGTGCTATGTAATCACACTTCTCAAATGGACGATACTCACAAGCGCTCTTAATTTCTTCCCGCAGAGTCACTTGTATATCCTAAAGTACATGATATAAGTATAAGATCACCTGTTTAAGCTATTTTAGATGGAGACAAATTAAAAAAACAGCATTATTGCCAACATCAAACAGATTACAGATCACAAGCAAAAGTCAACATCATATATTGTTTACTAAAGTAGAGAGAATATAATCATTAAGATTCAAAAGTCTCTTATTTTCGAGCAAACAAAGAAGAAAAATGGAACATTAAATGTAAGCATGCATGAAATAAAAAGAAACAAATATGTATCAGTATGCACTATGCAGTCAGTCATATGTGGAAAGTTAGAACCTTGATTAATTGCATAAATTCGCTGCAGTGATTGTTGACCAATTCCTTCCTGGGTCCACTAGGGTTCGAAAATTCTTCCATCACCCCACCTGCGAGTTCCAATACTCTAACAATCCTCTGAGAACATCACCATCACTTAGAATCCAATTTAAATGCATTATTCTAGTACTTTTGTAGTCCCTTTTTATTCACAGCTAACGCATTACATGTAGATTACCTTCTCAACAGTTTGGAGACGTTGCAACGATGCATTTTGGTTCTGTGAATCCATGATTGCTCTTCAAAACTTGGGCTACAGTATGCTGTACATATCGTACAAAAAAGCATTAGTACCAGAGTTGTTCATGAAAGGAAGATGTTACAATAGACTAATAAACACTAAGCCTAGTTGCAGGAAACATAATTCCAAACACAATATTTATGTGGTTCAACAATTTCAGGAAAATCCAGATAAGACATAACAGCTATTGTTTTTCACTGGCATCTGTATCTTGTTTATCAGGATTCGTATCCAGTAGGATCAAGGATGTATGCTATAGTTTCTGCTTTGCTTGTGAGTTTATGGACAAACAACTAGGATGTATGTTTCACCACCACCTATCCTCTCCTAAAGTTGCATATCATTCTCTTGGAAACTTTTGTTACTTGGGAATGCATGTAAACACAAAGAAAAGAAGCGCAAATTACCCACTTTCCGGTTAAAGAAAATTGCGTTTGATGAGTTCTTTTTTTCAGCACGAGCTCGACATATGCACTAGTGCATATCTACATCTGTGCTGAAAAAACTAGGTGAATCTGTGTATAAGCACAAGTACAAAATTTGCACTAGTGCACATGTCGAGCTGTGGTAGAAAAAAAAACCTAGCAAGTAATTTTTTTTTGATGGAATATATCAAGACCGGTCTTAAATTAAAGAGCATAATTTTCTTGTTAATTTGGTATAATTTTCGTAAGTTAACGTCCTTCCGTTTAATGTATATATTAGTTTAAAAAATGTGGGGGTAATGTAATGTCCAAACTACCCTTTAATTAATTAAGGATAAGTTTGATTAGTTTAAGGTTATCCATTAACAACTCTTTGATCTCAACCCTCCATCTCTTTGATCAATGGCTATAATTGGTTCTCGCAGTTCTCAGATTGGTTCTCGCAGTTCTCGCACTAACAACGGTTCTCGCATCAACCTTTCACTATATATATATATATATATATATATATATATATATATATATATATTGAGTTGCATAAGAAAGAATCATAAATTATCAATGTAGTGTTAAGAGTGTTGAAGAATGTGAAATGTTAAAGGGCATATAATATGAATGATTTCAATATTAAATGAGTTTATGGACCCTGTTGGATACAAATATTTATGAGAGATTACAATCAATATTTTCATATTCAGCGTTGTTTATAGAACTATAAAGAGATTCAATACAGCAGTTACATTTTTTCTACATGCCTTTGTTGTTGGAGATTTAACTATATATATCGATTTCCCTCTCTTTCAAAATATTTTATTAGTCATATGACTACTCTTTACACCCTGAGTTTTGCCTGTTTGTCATTTCGATCAATGCTTGTTAAAGTTTAGATACCACCCTTTTATGTAGATTCTGAAAACAATTTGTGTGTGCTTTCAATTATTCAGTTTTCTCATTAGCCAGGTTCAACCTCTATTATATCTCCCATGTTTTAGCATTATATGTAATACCCTAAACTTTATAATAATAAGAATAATAAATAGGTAAAAAAAAGAAGTTATTTATGAATATATACACAGGTAACTAACTAAAATAAAATGACTTGAACTTAATATATGTATCAATGTATATATTATATATTAGGCTTGTAAGAAGTTGGAAGTAGTCTATCAACTAAATCCCATTTACCTGATTTGGTTAGCCCACTAAACTCAAATATTTGAGCCCTAAAAACACTCCTTGAACTTGACGCCACTAAACGAACGAGTACGTTGACTCCTTCAAATCGTCATCGGCGGCTTCTCAAAATCCCCAACGATTTCACCGACAAATACACCTAAGCACAACTTCGTTCCTGCGATTGTGAACCACCATTGTATCACCACTGAGCGTATCTGAAATCGAGAGAGAGAGAGAGAGTTCGAGGCGGCGATCGACGGCAGCAGGCGAAGCCATCGAGGACTGACCAGGATACACCAAACGAGTAACAAATCAAGCGAGTCGAGTCGGTTTCCTCGACCACCAGTCGGTTAGTCTCTCCCTTATAATAATCGACAATTCCAAGCTACAGCAATTAGTAATTTCGTTTTCGTGATTAAGTTTATTCTGTCATGCTTCTGATGTCTCCTCAATCTGTTCGATTGTCTTAAACCTTAATTGAGTCGATTATTAACCACTTTAACCCAAGTTCTCAGCTCCATAGTGTGCTAAAATTATGAAACCAAATAGTTATTTATAAATCAATTGAGCATTACTGGATCATTAAAACTGATGTTGAGTCTATTTTAATGTTACTATCTTGATACTAATACTTTTTATTTTAGTTGATTTGAGGCTGATTGCATCTGTATTCTGTACCTCTGGTCTGACTATCGTAATTTTTGTTGTTTCTCTCTTGCACTGGAATAAATTAGTTCTTGAATCGGTAGAATGGTCTGATGATTAACAGATTGGGTTGTTAGTGTTCTGGCAATATTCTGTAAACTGAAGTACAAGAATGTAGACCTTGTCACATCAGGCATTCATGCTTCGGTTAGTGCTTATTCTTACACATTTTTTTCCTAGTAACTCAGTCCTGTCAAACCTATAAACCGAAATCCCCTTAAATTGTTAACCAAAAGTTTAAAGGTAGTCAAGTTTCTCCTACTTAATTATATGATTAGCTAATTGATGTTATACAATTAATTGAAGCATACTAACGAGTTAATAAATTAAAAGCTGAAACATAGTCTAGTGAATCACATCTGATCTAATATAAATTATTTTGTAAACTGCTGCTTCTGAGTTCTATTTTGTTCCTGTTTGACTTTCTTTTCTGATATGGAACCAAACAAAATTTTCATGTACACGTTAACTGTTCGAATTAATGATCAAGAGGTTACTTAAAATCTTGAATTACTTGAATATATAAACTTTAAATTAGTCATAGCATGATCATAACTCTTGTTTCTTTTGTAATATAAACTTCACAAGTAATGATAATTGACCTGTGTATTCATATAATATGATATATGTGTTAAAATTTATCTGTTAGTCTCAATTGTGAATTGTAATACACTAAATTGATCTGTTATACATATATATATATATATATATGTAAGAGGTGTGTAATGGTGATTAGTAACAATGGTAATAAGATAATACTAATGGTAATTTATATATTTCTAAACGAAGGGAAAAGGAACTAAACTTGAGCTACTAGTTGGACTTCTTTGATCGTAAATACAAGGTACGGATATCTATCGAGATTTCAATTGTTTGGTTCATATATATTGTATGGATTCTTTTATATCTTGATACTTATTTGATTCATGCCTTAACGGGTCAGATTTCATTTTTACCATGTTGACCCAATTGCTATTCAATTTATGACACTACTAGCTCATTGCCTATTGATTATGTTTGGCTTATTACTTGTTCTGTTGGCCACAATTGCTATTGCTTACTTTGGTTTCTGTGTTGGCTTACTATCACTGCTTTACTGATTCTGTTCTGGGTATGCAAGCTATTATGTTATTAACCACCTATAGGGGTACCATAGGTGCATCACCGATGGCGTGACATTTGCCGTGGCATTGTGATTAGTCCACAGCGTCTCTACTTTGCCGGCTCCGAGAGCTATTCTGTTTAGGAGGCGTATGGGTGACCCTAGATTCTATTTGTGGATGGTGGCATAGTGCCCGATACCCCATTCACCACCGGCACTTGTGCGTATGCAGCTCTCTGTGCAAACCTTCTCGGTGAAATACTTGTTATTTAAGCAAGTGTTTACTATACTTAGCTTGGTTTGTATCGTACCCTTCTATTGCTGTTGACTTGGCTATTGTTATTGTTATAATGCATTGTTTGACTTAGACTTGATACTGGATTATTCTTTGCTTGGATGTGTATTCTTGGATATATGTATATATATATATAGGGGAGGGTTCAAACGAGAGCTGTTTTTGGACTGGAATAAATTAGTTCTTGAATCGGTAGAATGGTCTGATGATTAACAGATTGGGTTGTTAGTGTTCTGGCAATATTCTGTAAACTGAAGTACCAGAATGTAGACCTTGTCACATCATGCATTCATGCTTCGGTTAGTGCTCATTTTTACACATTTTTTTCCTAGTAACTCGGTCCTGTCAAACCTATAAACCGAAATCCCCTTAAATTGTTAACCAAAAGTTTAAAGGTAGTCAAGTTTCTCCTACTTAATTATATGATTAGCTAATTGATGTTATACAATTAATTGAAGCATACTAACGAGTTAATAAATTAAAAGCTGAAACATGGTCTAGTGAATCACATCTGATCTAATATAAATTATTTTGTAAACTGCTGCTTCTGAGTTCTATTTTGTTCCTGTTTGACTTTCTTTTCTGATATGGAACCAAACAAAATTTTCATGTACACGTTAACTGTTCGAATTAATGATCAAGAGGTTACTTAAAATCTTGAATTACTTGAATATATAAACTTTAAATTAGTCATAGCATGATCATAACTCTTGTTTCTTTTGTAATATAAACTTCACAAGTAATGATAATTGACCTGTGTATTCATATAATATGATATATGTGTTAAAATTTATCTGTTAGTCTCAATTGTGAATTGTAATACACTAAATTGATCATTTACATATACATACATATATATATATATATATATATATATATATATATATGTAAGAGGTGTCTAATGGTGATTAGTAACAATGGTAATAAGATAATACTAATGGTAATTTATATATTTCTAAACGAAGGGAAAAGGAACTAAACTTGAGCTACTAGTAGAGTTGGACTTCTTTGATACATATATAAAAACAGACTACTAAACAATTAAACATACTACTAAACAATTAAAAACAGATTTGTGGACTATAAGTAAATCAGTTTTGTGGACTATAAAAAACAGAAAATTAAACTAATTTGCCTACTGTACAATGGAACCTAAGTAAGAACCAAGACAAACACACACTAGTAAACATAATTTCAGTACTACTAAACATACTCAAACAAAATACTAAAATAGAACTTCTTAAGTTCTTAACCTTATTTCTATTTAGGCCTAATAGCAAATATACAACTACATTTAAATCCACTACTGACTGCACAATCTAAGACACATACAAATATACAATAAAATCCACATACTACATTCAAATCCAAACACTTTCAATCATACTTAAAAAACAGAAAATTTAAAAAAAAAAAGAAAACTAGATATCAAGAATCAAGAAAGCAGCTAGTTAAAGTTTAGTACCATTAAACAAGATATCATAAATCGAGAGAGAAAACAGAACCTTCAAAGTCTGAATCGTGAGAGCTGAGAAGGATGGCCGGAGAAGGATGGCTCTTGAATCTCGAACGCACTTTCAATCATAGTTAAAAAAAACAGAAAATTTAGTGAAGGAACAGAAGCTAAATCGTAGTTAAAAACAGAAAATTAAAGGCATAATGAGAAGCTAAACCGAACCTTTAATAGTATAATCCTAGTACACTTCCGATTTCAGTGAAGGAACGGTTGAAGCTCGAGATGAAGAAGACGGAAAGAAGGCCCAATCGGCCAATCGCTGATGCGATGATGCCTGATGGGTGATGAACGACGCCGGCTCGCTGCCGAGTACTCACCGCCGTGAGTGGCGGATTAACGCCGCTGCCGTCGGCTGGTACTAAGCCGTGAAGGTGTGAAGTTGCTGCTCTAGAGGATTAGGGTTAAGTGGTATAGAGGAAATCGAAATGTAGCAGATATGTCATATGTGCTTTTGGGCTTTGTATGGATCCACATCCACTTATTCACTTAATAAAATTATTGAATATATTATTATTTAAAAAAAAAAATACGGGTTGGTGGGTACCCGCGGGTATCCGAAAAAATAACCCGAACCGACCCGTCAGAAGCAGGTACCCTACTTTTCGGGTTTTTCGGATATCGGTTTTTTCGGTTTCTCGGTTTTCCGGTTTTTTTGAACACCCCTAATGAACTATTATTTTTTGTGATATAGTTGGTTATTGAACTATTATCGTTGGTGATATGGTTAATGATTATTGTTTGTAAGAACGAACTCAACGAACTATTATTTTTTGTTCATATGCTAGTGTAAAAAATGCATGCATCACTACTTACGATTTCAAGTATTTTTACCTTTAACTTTAAACCGTTTAATTTTTTGGTTATTAGTTAACCTTATAGGTAAAAATCAACTAATATAAATGTAGTATATTTGCCTTTAATAGCAAAAATATTCACCGGTTATCGGTTATTTTCGATTCTCACTCTTGAAACCGGTTTTAAAGTAAATTTCGCTCTTATCCGGTTCCATAACCGGAACCATATCTCTTAAAGCATTTAGTTGTCAATCCTTACGATAAACATAATCTTATTTTGCATCTAATTTATTCTTTAGTTACTAGTAAGTAAAAATAACTAATACAAAAGTATTATATTTGTCTTTAATAGAAAAAATATTCACCGGTTACCGGTTTTTTTCGGTTCCTACACTTGAAACTGGTTCCAAAATAAAGTTTCGGTTATTTCGGTCTTATCCGGTTCTAAATCCGAAATAACCGGTTACTAACCGGAACCGGATCTCTTATATCGGTTCGGTTTTCGGTTCTAACTTTTACCAATTTCAGTTATCGGTTCTTTCGGTTCCGGTCCGGTTCCAGAACCGAACACACCCCTAATTCACACGCGCTTTGCTACGTGGAAATTGTTAACATAAATTTGTTTACACTAATTTATTTATATTTTTTTAATCTACTTAGAATAATATGAAATGATGTATTAAAGAATTGTGTAAATTAAATTGCATGTTAATTTAGTAACCAAGTATAAATCTTCATATCCATTTTATTTACAAAATCAAAGAACGACTCTAAGTTATAAAGTTACGTGAATGAAACTTGTACATTACACTTATAATAGTTACATTATATTGCTTAATGATAGACTCAAAAGTATGATCAAATATATTACAAAACACAATATTTAAGAAATATTACATTTATATAAAAAGTTTGATCACTTTACACTTTTACACTATTAATATTAAGATATTTAAAAAATATATTTTTCAGATAAATATAGTATTGCTATGAAAATTGTAACATCCTCTTTCCCGACCTAGATTAATTAAGGTAATTAATCAAGTTTATAATTGGGATTTAAATTAATTATGTGATTAATTGATTTATTGTAAATAATTAGTTAATTGTTTTAATTAATTATTTAATTAATATAATTTTAGTTAGTGGAATCATGTGTTGGCCGAATTTGGGATTAATCACCACACTTACACACAACAACTCTCATTTGGCATGCATTTGTAACAATTAGCAAAAGTCCTTTATGTTAGATCTGACTGTTCTGTCAAACTGGTTGCTACGGCCGTAGGAAGAAATTCCTACGGCCGTAGGACAGTATTAAACACTACGACCGTAGGAAGAAATTCCTACGGCCGTAGGAGTCTTTTTCACAACAGTGTGTTGTTTTTGCTTGTTTTAACTTGTTTAACTGCTTTGCATGTTTTAAGAAGTGTTGACTTTACTAGAAATGGTAGGTTTAACATGTTCATATCTTTAGAAATCATGTGACTAAACATTAAAAATCCCTTAATTGTGAGGTTTGAGTTTAGATGAGTTTGTGACCCCATTGTACCAGTTTACATGTGTTTATAATCTGAGATTAAAATCTAGGTTGTAATTTGTTGTTGTATACATAATTAATTACATGAATTATATTTCAACTTTACAGCTTTTAAATCTCTTACATGTTTATAAATTATAAATGCTTAATATAATTAAGAAAATTTTGAATTATAATTAGATAAATATGTACCTTATAATTGGAAAAAATTATTTTGAATGTTACAGAACTTGTGTGTAATATTGGTTTATTTATATATTATAGAAAACTAAATGTAAAAATACATAATTGATTTACCCTTCAACTAAGCTAGGTTTAACTAACATTACTTAACATTTCTGCAACATATATGTTGCATACTTAGATATTTTATGGTATCATTTTTAATATTGTTTTACTAATATAGTTTACGAAACTAAATGAATTTATATAGTATGTATGTCATATTTTAAATTACTAAAAACAACTTTTAGTTGTTAATTTACCGTCTCGTTCCATGTTGTATTCTCACTTATATGACGTGACATGCTTAACGCATTTACTTATACTCTAAATTTTAGAGTTCTATTCGATGTAGTTCGGCCAAAAACATATTTAATAGTTGTAATAATAACAAAAAGGAATAATAATCAAAATTAAACTATAAATTATGTTATGAGTTAAAATGTACTCTTATTTAAATTGAAGGTGAAAAATAAACTTTATATAATTGTGAGTAAAAGTTAAGAATTAAAGATTAAATACAACTTTTATAAGTTAAAGGATGAAAAATAAAAAATTATGAGGAGAGTAAAATAAAAATTGAAATGAATAATATTTTTTCTTTTTTAATTGATTATCTTGAAGGTGAAAAATAAACTTTATATAATTGTGAGTAAAAGTTGTATTTAAGTAAAAGTTAAGAATTAAAGATTAAATACAACTTTTATAAGTTAAAGGATGAAAAATAAAAAATTATGAGGGGAGTAAAATAAAAATTGAAATGAATAGTGTTTTTTTTTTGTTAATTGATTATATTGAAGGTGAAAAATAACTTTATATAATTGTGAGTAAAAGTTAAGAATTAAAGATTAAATACAACTTTTATAAATTAAAGGGTGAAAAATAAAAAATTACGAGGGAAGTAAAATAAAAATTGAAATAAATAATATTTTTTCTTTGTTAATTAATTATATAGATAATATAATATAATGGTGTGTGAACATTTTAATTAAAAGTTTATTTATATATCTATTAGTGAAAAAATGATATATGCAGTTAGAAGGATATATTTTAAGTGTTTTCATACTTACAAACACTTATATAAGTAAATGACAAAATGCCTAACATGTCTTCTAGTTTAGCTGTTTGTGAATCCGAAGCATATAAGATATGTGTTGCTAAAACATATATTTTATCCTATTTATAAATATAGTAAATGAAGTAATAATAATAATAAATATGTTTGTTTAGTTAAAGAAAACAACTTTTGTCTTGTTCGGAATTATAAATGGATATTTGTGTGTGCATAACATGTTAATTTATTCTATTTTATTATTATTATTATTATTATTATTATTATTATTATTATTATTGTAGTGGTGGTGCTGATAACAATAACAATAACAATAACAACAACAATAATAATAATACTAATAATAATAATAATAATAAACAAATGGAGTAAAATGATAACAAGGGGAGTGTTCATGCAAGAACCATTGTTAGTGCGAGAACCGCGAGAACGAATCTCAGTTGTTCCTTGGATATAGGAAGTTTCATGGATGGAGAGCGTGGAGGGATAGAGTGTGAGAGGGTGCATGTGAGGAATTCATGGGTGGGTAATGACATTGAAGTAGGAGGAATTAGATGACTCAGATTTGTTCTCACGGTTCTCACACTAACAATGATTCTTGCATGAACTTTTGTCGTGATAACAAAATATGAAAAAGAATCAAAGGTGACGACCGGCTAACCAGTGTTGGTATGTCGCCATTACATAAAATGTAATTTTCGGTAACAAAATAGTTTTCGCAAAGTTTTTCTTCTTTGTTTCACAGAATATTGTATGGCAAAGTACAAGTCTTATGTCATAATACAAATTTACATTTTGTATATGAAAGTCTCTTCCTTATACTATTAAATATCCAACGTACAACATAGGGAAAGAATGTGCGTCTTCCAACAATAAACTTCAATTGTCTAACCCTTTTGTGAACCCAATGTTAAAGAGTGTAAGAAAGTTTGGAATTAACATATAAGCATGTGAACTCAATGAGAAATATTTAATATAGTTCATACTTATTGCATAGTCTTGAGGGACTAATCTTAGCCCTTGAATCAGCCTCATTAATGGTCCAGATTGAATTTTAAAAATTTGTGCGGAGTGAAATTTTCGTAATTAACATGTAATGATTTTACTATCACATGTGTTTGTATAGTGAATCACATGTGATTTTATATTGAATCATATGTGATTAAAAATAAAATTTAGGACTATGTTTTTTATATGGACTATATTGAACAACTCGAGGTTTTATATATGAAAGTTTAATTAACGTTATCTTTCTTAGAAAGTAAGTTACACGACGAAACTATAACTACTCGCTTAAAGGTTACATATGTTAGAGAATTATAAGTTGTACTTATAAACATTTCCGCGGTTATAATAACTCTATTATAATGAAATAAAAGCTTAAGAAATGAAGTTCTTTTATTTACTTGTACCAAAGGCAAATGATGATACCCCGAAAACGAGACGTCAAAAATAGCAAGTAACGATAATGAATGACGAGCAAGTTCCATCTAGCTTGCCGCAAGGACCAAAAAAAGAGACTATTTATGGAAAAATAATCGAACGAATCCAATCATCAGCTTGAAACCGGTCCAAAACAGCCTATACATGTAACCTGCCTATACATAGTCTAGTCTTTCGTCTCACATAGATGCACTTTCCGTTCTCCGGTCTGGTACAGAGCCGGTCCAACAAGATGTAAAAGGAAACTTCACTGTTTTTTCTCTTGATGGATTCTATTGTGGCTGATGCAACAATTCTACTTGGAAAACTTCACAAAACTCTTTAAGTAAAGATTCATGAGCAATATCAATGAGTTTATCATCATCAAAAGGTTCATTCAGCAGCCCCTTGATGCTTGCAACTCCACGGTCTCGTATTCCACAAGGAATTATATGATTGAAAGGTGAAAGATCAGTGGAAACATTCAATGCTAATCCGTGATATGTGAGCCATTGCGAAACCCGGATTCCAATTGCTGCTAGCTTCTTATCCCCTAAAGCATTTAAAGAAAATAAGTAAAAAACACAAGACGCGGTTAAGTAGACAGTCTACCCGGCTTTTCAAAAAAAAAAAACTCAATATGCGTGGAACTTACCGACCCAAACCCCTGTTAAACCCTCAACCCTAGAAGCTTTCAGAGAGAAGGTTGAATGAAGAACACGAATGACCACCTCCTCAAGTGACCTGAGGTACCAATGAAGATCCGTCTTTTGGTAACGAAGATTCATTATCGGGTACATCACTAGCTACATTGCAAGGAATTTTGTAACGCAATGGTTAAATGTTAAAACCCACAATGCACTAGGAGCTTAAGAGATGATTGATTTTGCTAATCAAGAGTTACTCCATTTTCGAAAGTGAGAACTAAATCAACTCAAGCCCTAAACTTTTCCTTAATCTGTAACATTCTAATATTAATCTTACTAGATTAAATGTCCGTATGATACACTGGTTGGTTTAAGAAAATAATAAATGTTAAACATTAATAAAAAAATTATGAAATAATTATAAAACACGCAAGAAAGAGTAATTTAAAAAAATGACGATAAATGGCGTCAACATCAAGACCAGCGGTGGAAGCATCGATGTGAGGGAAGGGCAGGTGTGATGGCAAAATTGTGGTATCATGATACGGAGAGACGTGATTGTATTTCTTGTACAGACCATAGATCATCATCGTTACAATTATAAACAATAATGTCATATATTTATTGGCTATACTTTAAAAGAGTTAAAAATTATCATAAAAATATTTTAAAGTGATAAAACTAAGAATTTGGTTAAATATGTTATTCTGAAATGTTATAAGAGGTAAATATGATAATTATAAATTAGGACGGACATATACAATATTTTAATGTTTCAGAAGGGCATATTGAAATTTTCTATAATAATTTTTATCCAATAGGAACGGTTAAGATTGTCCAATAGAGATTACCCAAATTAGTCTTTTATTTATATTTAGAAATATTTAGAGATTGCATATTGTTTGTTTGTCTAACAATCATTCTTGAATATCGTAGCAAGTTGTAGTTTCAGCTATAGGATATATTGTCTTACATATAAATTTGGATAATGAGAAGACTCGAGCTCAAAAAGAATAGTAAATGTACCTGTCCTGGGCCATGGTAAGTAACTTCACCACCGCGTTCTGTTTGATACAATGGGAAAGGAGGATCTTCCATGTCAAAGTTTAAATTGTTTTCTGCACTAGCAGTACCCATTGTATAAACAGGCTGATGCTGGAGCACGATCAAAGTATCAGAATCGTCTTCATTGCTATCAATCAGTGTCTTCCGGTCTTCAACAATAGATTTTTGCAGTGACCATGCCTCAGCAAATGGAACTGCCTCTTTAAACATATCATAGCATTTGCATCTATATAGATGAATAGGTTTGGAAAAAAAACAAATTAAAAAAGGAATAATGTCGTTAGGTAATAAGGAAGGCAAAATGTTCGATTGTAGTAGGATCGTACCTTCTTATGGTGGTCTGTTGAGCTAAAGAACTGGACTGAGCGCCGCTGATCTGAGAAATTACTGCTCGTGGTTGTGTTTTCCTTATGTGACCAGAATGAGAGGGGACAGTCCATGGTGGAATCAATGAGCTCAAACAGTTCACTGATGCGGTCATGGAATTTGTATATTGGATATGTTATCTGAAGTTTATGGATAGCACACGTAGATTAAAGAGCGTCCCATCCAACAGTCCAATAAAAAAGAACTGAAACTGCGAAGCAACGAAGAAAAATATGTGAAATAGTGTTATTGTGATGAAATTGAAAAGCATGTTGTGTGCATAGCATCTGCAAATTAAATCTTTTCCATATAGAATCATGCATTTGTAGAGTTCTTGAGAACACATTCAACTTTCTTAAGCAAATATGGGTGCAATCTTATCATAGCATTGCAAACTCGACTAAATTTTGTACTAATTGTTTCTCCCGAAATGACATAAATGACTTCATTCTTGCTTCATATTTGATATTTCTACTTGCTCTTAACCCCCCTAACCTTTCAAGAATGTCATACAACTTTGTAAAAGACATACTATTTATCCTAAGTTGTAATATGCACATAGTGTCACTCACGTAACAAACTGAGTATCAAAACAAATTTGACCAGATGCTTTGAAAGTGTGGTGTATAATGTTCATATTTGACTATCAACATTCAAACTCTAGTAAAAAACCATGCAATTGGTTCCAAAATGCAATACTATCTGCCATCTCTTCTGCATATAGACTTGTTAAACTAAGTCGAGAGTCGAGAAATAGCATGTTCATGTTAAAATTTTTTGAGACAAATCTCAAACAACATATACATATTGAAAGAAGCATCAAATAAACAACATAAGCTTATCAGATAAACAACATAAGCATATATGGTTTAGTTGCATTTCATCAAATGGTTTATATATATATGAAGTATAAAAATGAGATGGGTCAAATTATATAGGTTAAGTGATATATGGGAGATTCATGTTGACAATCAGATCAGATTTACTAGCTAAAAAGAGACATACATAACACATAGGTTATTTTCCATTTCATTTAACACATAGCATCTGGCAGGCTCATTTTCACAATCAGATTCATAGCCACAATCTTTTATCGCATATTTCTAATTCTGTTCTTATCCATACATACATGATACATGTGTACTAAAATAACATTGAAGCAACTCATTTTCAATTATCTTTCAAAAAATTTTATTAGTCCATGGTCCATGGATTCTTAAAAAGAAGGATCAAATTGAGTTGCTATACAAGGTGCCACCATCTTTGAGAATCGATGATACACTCATTGCATGGTTAAGCAAGTGATTTGGTGATAAGGATCATGGATGTGGCATCAGAAAGTTTATGCAAAACCACTCAACACTCAAAGAAAGGACCTTCAGAACCCCACGTCATGATCTAATCACCAAACCTGCTTTAGTGACCTGTTATTCACCTGTCCATCGTTTTCTTATTACTTGACTCAAGGAAAAAATATCAATAATTGATGAACAGGTAACTCTTGTTCATGTCTTGCAGAACAACCATCACTTGATGACCTACAATACTATCCTAAATCATACTACTATAGTACTATGCAAAGGCTTCAAGCAAATCACAAATAGACATGCAAATCATAAACCATTTACATGCATGGAGACTGTAGAAGTGGATGATTTGAAGACAGAAGAATCAGCTGCTGCTTTTTCTCAACTCTTTCACGGGTTCCTGGCAATAGGGACTCTAGCTACAGAACCGGTCACTAAAGAACCAACAACATTTGCCATCAGTAATATGGGGAAAGAAACTGGAACAACCGAGAATGAAGTGAGCTCGTTTAGTGATGATTTAGAGAAGATGCTAGGACCTGAAAAGCCTTCAGAAGGAAAAGAAATCAATGAAAATGGAGCGGTTATTTCTCCACTACAGACTTATCTCTTTAATTTTGCTAATTGGATTGCAGAAAACAGAAACAGTAAAGAAAAAAGAGCATATCTTGAAGACCTGTTCCCAGAGAGCAAAAATGGTAGAACAAGATACTGGAGCTAAAAGCAACAAAATTGAAAAGTAGAGAGAGAAAGAAACCGATGTCTATTTGATTAAACAGATACTTAAAGGAAGAACGCTTTATTCTTCCACTTGGCACTCCAGTCCACAACAGATAAAAACCGCGCAAGGTATATGTTTTGATCTTTGTACGACTTTATTAATAATAAAAAAACATGATCTTTTTAGATGATAATCCTAACATCTAATGTGGGAGATACGGATCCTACAAAAACTTTCACAGGAATATGAATCAAGTCACAAATTGCATACACTATATGCATATAAAGCTGCTTTAGCAACAATCGACAAAAGTCACAGGACAACCAATCAGATCCCAAATAATCAAATCCATATCTTGATAGAGAGAGTCAGCTTTCAACTCCATTACCTGATTCGCTAGTGTAAGTCGTGAGGCGAGATCCAAGGAGACCAGAAAAGGAATCTGTAATGGCGTCCATGGAGAGTTCTGAAACAGGAACCTGTGATGGCGATAGTGATGGAATGAGTGGCTATGGAATGGGCAGTGATGGTGATTGGTGAGGTTCAGGTGAGGCCTTGATGGCATGAGCAGCAATGGTGAGATGTCTGCATCAATGACTCGAGTTAAGGGTAAAAACAAGGGGATATTTGTCTTTCTGCAACATTCCTTCATAAATGGAATCAAATTCTACCTACCTTGTTAAGAAATGCACATTCCATTGACTAAAAGAATGTTTAGATTCCTTGGAAATACATTCATTTCAATTTCTTTTACCAGAATGGAATGTGATTCCAATAGTGTCAGGCCCATCAAAGTCTGCAAAACAAGCAGGACTTGAACTTTTACAAAATCATTATAGGTATCCACATTCTGCATCCCTCCTACTTAGATCTCCTTTGTCATTAACCCAACTATACCCTGGAGTTTTTTTAACCCCTGACTCAATCATCTTCATCCGCAAGCTTTTTGCATCAGCCCATCGACCCAATTGTGCATATATACTCGATAAAACCACATAATGAGCTTGATTTCTTGGCTCTAACTTCACAAGATTATCTAATGCTAACTCTGCTAACTTCACATTACTATGCATTTGACAAGCACCCAATAAACCACCCCAAACTCCAGCATCAGGTTCCATTGGCATCGACTCGATTAACCCCAATGTTTCATCAAACAAACCCGCCCTCCCAAGCAAATCCACCATACAGGCATAGTGTTTCAACTTAGGTTCAATTTGGTGTTTTTCTTTCATTGAATTAAACAAAATCTTACCCTCTTTAACTAGACCTGCATGTCTACAAGCAGACAACAAGCTAAGGAATGACACAGGGTCAATTTCAACAAGATTATCTTGCATATGTGAAAAGAAACCAAACGCACTATCCACACATCCATTTAAAGAGTATCCAGCAAGCATTACATTCCAAGAAACTGTATCTTTATCTTTAATATCATTAAAAACTGCCTCTGCTAAATCAACACGACCACATTTTGAATACATGTCAATTAGACCATTCCCAATAATTGTACGAGAAATAAACCCTAAATGGATTATGCCAGCGTGCAACGATGTACCTTCTTTTATGGCTGCCAAATGAGCTACTGCAGGAAGTATACTCACAAATGTGACTAAACTAGGACGTAAATCTTCACAATTCATTTTGTGAAACATATAAATAGATTTTTGAGCGTCCTTGTGTCTCGTATATGCACTAATCATTACATTCCATAGTACCTGATCTCTAATTCTGGTTAAACTAAACAGTAGTTCAGCAGAGGAAAGGCTTCCGCTTTTAGAATACATGTCAATAAGAGCATTGTTCACATGACAATCTGAATCAAACCCAAATTTCATAACTAGCCCATGAATACTGGTTCCAAGTTTAAGATCACCTATATGAGCCGATGCTGAAACCACACCCACAGCGGTTCCAGGGTCAGGCTCCACCTCTGACGACTGTAGTTTGGAAAACATCTTAATTGCAAGATTTGCCTCACCAATTTGAGCATATTGATTGATCAATGCATTCCATGCAACTACTTCTTTATGGGACATTCTGTCAAAAACAATCATTGCTGAAGTGAAATCATCAAATTTAGCATACATGGCCACTAGAGAAGTTTCTATAGAAATATTAGAAGCGATATAGTGTTTAATGGAATAACAATGCAAACTCTTTCCTAGTTTTTTTAAGCACGACTCTGCACAAGCTGGAAGAACACCAACTATTGTTATCATACTTGGTTTCAAGCCCGTGTATTGCAAATCACGAAACATAGAAATTGCTTCTTCATGATAACCAGATTGTGCAAATGCAGCAATTACTGCAGACCAAGCCACTATATCTTTCCCAGATAGGTTCTGAAATAAATCTCTAGCCTTTTCCAACTCACCACACTTTGCATACATTGTTATAAGAGGAGTAGATACACGAATATCAGAATCAAATTTGTTTATCCTGGCACACTTATGAATCATATTTCCTTTTTCTAGATCTCTTGTTTCACCAGCTGCAGATAAAGCACTTACAACTGATACAATATTTACATTTAGATTATTGTTCTTCATCTGACCAAATAAGTCCAGCACTTCATAATAACACCTGTTAAGGGCAAATCCTGACATTAGTGTACCCCATGAAACATCATCTGGTTCTTGCATTTGCTCAAATACCCGGTAAGCAATATCTGCTCTTTTGCACTTGGAGTAAACATCAATCAGCCCATTCACAACGCTGTTTGCAAATTTTCTTCTAATTACATACCCATGAACACACTTGCACAATCTAACACTTGATAACTTATGGATCGCTGGAAAGAAATTCAACAGGCTGACACTATTTGGCTGGATTCTACCACCAAGCTGCATACTCCGAAAAACCTCAACTGCCAAGGCAAAATCTGAACTCTGTGATAACCCAGCAACCATTGCATTCCATACCGCCACATCTCTGTTAGGTATTTTATCAAACACTTGTTGTGCGTTTTCCAATTTCCCACATTTGCAGTACATATCAATAAGTCCAGTCCCAATAAAAACATCAGATTCCAACCCTCTCTTAGCAATCTCTTGATGAAGACAAAAACCCTCTTCAATATCCAAAAGCAAAGTACAAGCTTTGAGAACAAATGTGTATGTATACTTATCAGGTTGCACAGTAGAAGGATCACTATTTACCATTTTTTTGTACATAATGATTGCTTCTTGATATTGTTTTGATCTTATATGAGCCTTAATAATCGAATTCCATAACAGCACATTCGGGTTTGGTGTTACATTGAATACTAATCGAGCAAGATTGATTTTTTTGAATAAAGAGTAAGATTCTATGAGGTGGGTATTTGTGTAATTGTCATGTGTGAAGCCTGAGACTATTAATTGGGAATGGATTTGAAGAAGATGTTTTGGGGTTCTACTCGTAGAGATAAGGTCGATTAGATAGGTGTGGAGGTGATGATTGTGTGAGGGTAATTGTGAAGACAGCTTATAACAGGTTCTGTAGGGGAAATCAAAGGATTTTGGCAGTGGATGATGATGATGGAACACCAGGAAGAGATGGCTTCGTCTCATCCTTCCGATCCGAGTTTCATGGAAGAAGATGAATGTGAATAATGCTTGCTTGTCCTCGCAAACATGTGCGTGGCTTAGCAAGTGAAATTCAGTAGCTAACAAGGTGACCTGTAAAACTATTGATCTGTTCTGTAACAAGCTTTTCTAGTCTCAATGAATTCAAAAAATATGCAAGCATAATGCAGCAGCAATTGTGTAGTACGTCATCAAGAGTTCTACTCAATAGTAAGGCGATAGAGAACTCTTAATTGGTCTACTTATCATTTTCAAAAGACACAAAATTCAACAGATAATAGTTGTACCAAAGTCTGTTGTAGGATCTAGACTTAATATGAACGAAACAAACAACTCACCTTTGCCACTGATAACGGAGGTTACTAGAGCAACCAATGAAGAAAACAGACAGAACTAACCACCAATTCTAAGCACTAGAAACCCTAATTTTATAGCAAACTGAGAGATCAAATTTGATGCAGAAATCTTACGTAATCTGAAATACCACTTAGCAATAGGTGAAATTCAACAATGTCATCGACTTGATAACCATTTCGGAAAGTATCGAAATTCAACATAGTGAAAACGTACCGGTGTGTTTGTTGATTCCGCAGGCAGGATATACTGATCTAATGAAACTCAACTTATGTTCTTTTCCGGTTGTCGTTCTCAACGTACACAAATGAAAAACTAGGTTAAAATAGTTGCGCACTACTTGCGCTTTACGGGTTACGGATTACGTATATTCAGCCCATGTTTGTTTTTTCAAATAAGACCTTATTTTAAAAAAAGTCTGCGGATAGAAAGACGTTTTCAATAAGATCATTTGTTTTTCCGTAGACATAAGGTCTGCAAACATCTTATTTCAGCTTATCTTAAGAAGCTAAAAAAAGTGCTTCTTAGGTCTTATTTTTCCCCATCTACACATATACATCGATAACCCAAACACCGCCGACCGCCACCGCCGCCGAACACCACCGCCGACCAACACCGCCGACCACCACCGACCACCACCACCGCGGTTACGGATTACGTATATTTAGATCTTTGTTGATTTACGTATAAAATTTATAATTAGCTTCAATACTTATAAATTTTGAAATATCTTAAATATCAAAAGTAATAACGATAATATATACTAATTTATTACCCCGTGTAAAAATACGGGGATGTTTAAAAAAAATATAAAATTTGATAGTATAAAATTATAAAAAACATAGTAAAATAAGTGTAAAAGTGTTTTATGTTTTGAGATATTAAAATTTAAATATAAAAATAATAAAATATAACCAAACATTTACATATGTGAATTTTAACAAAAAACAATAACTATTTTTTTTTGAAGTATTACTATTAATGGATAACAAAAAATTAAAAATATACTAATTTTTAAAAAGTGTCATATTACAATAAAATTTATACCAAAACGTAGATAAAACCCCCTCACATTTTCTTAAAAATTCCTCACATGTATAAACACTGTATAATTAATTATATTAATATATAATTTTTATAAAACCCCCTCACATTTTCTTAAAAATCCCTCACATGTTTTATAAAACCCTCTCATAATTTTCATTCAGCCCCCCCCCCCCCAATTGATTTAGATTTGGAATTCGATGACATTAATCTTTCTAGAATTGTTTTTGAAATTGAATAATTTTGAAATTGAATGTTATGATTGGTTAATTAATACTCAATTTATGCTTATTTTTGGAAATTTTGCATGTTCTATTTAGGGGTGAGCATGGGACCCAGTAGACCGGAAAAAACCGATGAACCGGACCGAACCGGACCGAGACCGGTGAGGACCGGGCTTGGTTGGTCCGGTCTTTGGTCCTTGTTTTTTTATAGTTTTCGGGTTTCGGTCCGGTCCGGTCCAGTTTTGTTTGATACAATAGATAAAACAACTAAAAGACCAAAAAAACCGACAAACCGAACTGAACCGGTCCCGGACCGGAGCGGGACTATTCGGTCCGGTCTTCGGTCCTAGTTTTCTCTACATTTCGGGTTTCGGTCCTGTCCGGTCCAGTTTTTGAACCAATCTCACCCTTATTTCTATTAGAGAAGTAAACTTAAAATGAGTTAAAATCAAATAGAAAAATGTAAGTATCGGATCAGTCAATGGGTGATCTAGAAATAATAAAAAGAAGTGAATCTACTCAAGACAAAAATTCTTTAATCAAGCAAAAACAACAATATTCTAATAAACAACCATTCTATTTGGTCAACATCATCATTAAGAAAGAATAAAATGATAGTCAGTATAAACCATCAAATATAAAGAACAACTAAAAGTTTTTCATATTTAGAGAAAATGATATCCAAGTTCACATAACTAATAACTGACTTATGATTTTAAGTGCACATGTTTAAGAAATAGAAAATATACATAGAGATTTGTACATGCGGACATTACATGACTAAACCTACAATATAACATAATCCAATAGAGAATCGTTTATTAATTTAATGAATCAAGTTAGTTAATAAAGAGTCTCATCTCCATGCTTAAATCCGCTAATGATGATCACATGTCTTACATTTAAACGGACTCAATTGCATTTCCACTTCTAAAGCCGAATTTTCGTACACCTTGCAAGTAAAAGAAAAAAAATAGTGACTCGCGTGTTAAATATTAAAAAAAATCAAGAATGGTTTTCTATTTTTGTATAAAAAATTAATACTACTATTTTAGTGTTACATTTGGCTAACTACCTACACTAATAATATAGTTTCAGGACCACTAAAAACAATTATATTTACACCTCTGAATTTAGATTTTTAAATATATAATATATCATATTTTAATGATACATTTTCTTTTAAATCATATTTTATAAAATGTTTCATACATCTTTTTAATAATATTGAAAATGCTTTAAAATCAGTAAGTAAACAACATATTAAAGTTAATCATTCAACTCATCACCATACTCCCAAAAAACCCACTCAGCTAAACAAAAAGTTATCTACTCACTACTATTAATGAATAACAAAAAAATTAAGATATACTAATTTCAAAAAAGTATCATATTACAATAAAATTTATACCAAAACGTAGATAAAAATGAGATGGTTGTAAATATATAATTATTTTTCCTCTAAACAAAATATATCATAAGTTACTGAACATAATTTATAAACATCTTATAATTAATTACATTAATATACAATTTTTATAAAACCCCCTCATATTTTCTTAAAAACTCCTCACATATTTTATAAAACCCCCTTATAATTTTTATTAGGCCCCCTGATTTAAAATTGAATTACCACATATTCAATCTTTCTAAAATTGTTTTTAAGAATTTGTAATTTTGTAATTAAGGGTTCTTATTGGTTAATTGAGGTTGATTTAATGGTTATTTATGGAAAATTTGCATGCCTTTTATATAGATATATAGATAGATTAGATTAGAAGATAGAAGATAGTTTCAGGACCGTTAAAAACATATATCTTTATATCTCTAAATTAATATTTTTAAATATATAATATATCATCTTTTAATGATATAATTTATTTTAAACCTTATTATAAAAAATGTTTCATACATCTTTCCAATATGATTGAAAATGTTTTAAATCAATAACTAAACACTTTGAATATCATATTCAAGTTGACCACTCAACTTATCACCATAATCCCAAAAAAAACCCACTCAGCTAAACAAAAAGTACTTACCCACTATTATTAATGGATAACAAAAAATTAAGAATACACTAATTTTTAAAAAAATGTCATATTACAATAAAATTTATACCAAAACGTAGATAAAAATGAGATGGTCGTAAATATATAATTATTTTTTCTCAAAACAAAATATATCACAAGTTACTAAACATTATTTATAAACACCCTATAATTAATTACATTAATATATAATTTTTATAAAACCCCCTCACATTTTCTTAAAACCCATTCTATGTTTTATAAAACCCCCTCATAATTTTCATATAACCCCCTCCTAATTGATTATTAATTGAATTTAATCGAACATTACTTTCTAAAATTGTTTTTGAAATTGAATTATTTTAAAATTGAAGGTTTTGATTGGTTAATTAAATCTCAATTTTAGTAATTTTAGGAAAATTAGTAAGCCTCTTATATATATAATAATATATATATAAAAGATAAAAAAGGAAAGATAACTTAACTTTAATTTTATATTGTGTTTAGAGTATTCCTTATTGAGGTTGAGGACATGTATGTATTAAAATATTTGTGTTTGTTAACGTCTTTAAAAGATAATTTAACTTGATGTTATATAAATGATATATTATCAAATTATATATTGTAGAAGGTATAAATAATAATTCAAAAATGATAAAAAGAATAATAGAATTAATGCCTTTTAAGAAATTAGGAAAAAAAGAGATACGAAAAAGTTAAATGTTTAAAAAAAACAAAAAAAAAAGAAAGAGAGAGAGAAAAGAGTATAGAGATGGTTTAGTTGCCTAGTATGAGACCACCCGCATCGGTGGTGTGATGAAGATAGGGATGAGCTTTTTGATCGAAAACCCGAACCAAACCGATACCGAACCGGAACCGGAATATTCGGTCCGGTTATCGGTTCTTTCGGTTCCGGTTCTACCTGTTATCGGGTAATTCGGTCTTAGAACCGGAACCGGTTGGTTTGTGATTTTGTATTTGTAAAAAAGGTATGCATTACGATTTCATGTACTTTTAGTGTTAACTTTAAACCATTTAGTTTTTTGGTTATTAGTTAATCTTTATAGGTAAAAAACAACTAATATAAATGTATCATCTTTGTCTTTAATAGCAAAAATAATCACTGGTTATCAGTTATTTTCGATTCTCGCACTTGAACCAGTTCCAAATTTAATTTTCGGTCTTATCCAATTTTCCATACCCGGAATAACCGGAACTGTTTTCCTTAAACCGTTTAGTTGTCAATTTCTACGATAAACATAACCTTATTTTGTATCTAACTTAGTTTTTGGTTACTAGTAAAAATAGCAAATACAAACATATTATATTTGTCTTTAATAGAAAAAATATTCACCGGTTACCGGTTTTTTCGGTTCCTACACTTGAAGGCATTCTAAAAGATGATGATGTTGCCAAAGGTAATAATTTCTTGTAATTACATATTACCAAACCGTCAATTATATATACTAACTTTTAACTTTGTTTATTTCCTGCTTATTTTAGAGTTCGAAGACGCAATATGCAATAGAAACCGGTTCCATAGAATTTTTTTGGTTTTTCCGGTTCTATACCCGAAATAACCGGTTAATAACCGGAACCGAGACCGAAATTGGTTCCCTTATATCGGTCCGGTTATCGGTTCTAGCTTTTGACCCATTTCGGTTCCCGGTTATTTCAGTTTCGGTCTGGTTCCAGGACCGAACACACCCCTAGATGGACCTCGTGAGAGCCCATCACATGCATGAACACCATAATGGCCTTGTGTGACCGGCCACTCACGCTCACTTATGTGAGCCGGGTCACGTGTGTGAGAGAGGAGAGAGTGTTTTTTTTATTTTTTAAATCCATTTATCTCCTATAAATACACATTATATTCAACCCCTTTTTTCACATAAAATTTTACTAATCTCGTATATTTTCTACATTCATCTTTTCTCTCATAAAAAATATACATTCATCTTTTCATCTTTTCAAATATATATTTCACAAATGGACAAGGGCAAACAATCGTTCAAAAATTCCGATGTATTCACCTACTCCGATTTTGTCTATAGCCGGCACGATCATCTCACGGGAGAAGCGTTGGATTCGGTGAACAAATGAAAGGAAATTATCAAGAAAAAATACGGGTGGTAGATTTTTATATTTTTAAAAATTATGTACTTTTTTTTTATTTTTTTAAGTTATGTACTTTTTAATTTTTAATTTTTAATTTTTAATTTTTAATTTTTAATTTTTAATATTTGAATTTATATTATTATTTAGTGTTTTTTATAATTATTATGTTTTAATTATATTGTTTTAAAAATTAAATAATGTTAAAAAAAGAAAAGAAAAGGAAAAAGAAAAAGGATGTGAAGGGTGTGATGGATGCAGGGTTTGTGTGATGTGATGAGAAAATGGCGGGGAGCTGATGTGGCTGTGTAAAGAGTGTGATGGATGTGGGTGGTCTGAGGACGAGGAGAAAAAATAGGCCACAAAAGAAACCTAAAGGATTTGAACACTCGGCCGGAGTGTCAACCATATAAGTTGAGTAATACTTTATGTAACTATTAAAACTACAACTGTACATTATTATCTGGTGTATTTAGAAAAACCATTTACGAACAATTCTTCGGGCACAATGTATTTATAATATTTGTGAACAACTCTTCAGAAGGTAAAATACGTGAAAATACAAAAAACTTTGTCAACATTATCATCATATACAATTAATTTTATTTTGTATCTAAAAATACATACAACTTACAAATTTGATTCACTGTATACAATTTGGTTCAATGGTATGAAGTCGTTGTTGCTTCTTCATTCTAGGTGAAGCTATCTTCACTCATTATCCTCTTTCAAAAATTTCGATAATAGTTTGTTAAACCTAGAAAGCCTCTCATCCAATGACTATAGTGGGTGATAGTATGCTCAACATGATGTTAATCTTACTTTTATACGCTGATACCCCTTTTATGGCCACCACATGGTTTATATAATAACATCTTTTTGAAGCTTATTGGAGTATATAGCTTTTTATTTTAAAAAAAAACACAAGTCATTTTAGCATGAAAAAGGCTAGAAGCTTATTTTTAAACAAAAAAAAAGTTTTAAAACAAAAAACTTCTTTAAGTAGCAGAAGTTTTTTATATATTAAAATACCTAAACACACGCTATTTTATTATATATAATTTCTCTCATTATCACTAATTTATTTATTTTTTTATCATTTTACACTATCAAACTAAAGCTACCAATCAAACACATATATAGCTAAAATATACAGCTTTTAGCTTCAGCTACTAGCCATTTTCGCGTAAACATATCCATAAATTAGAGTATAATATATAATATATAATATATTGGCCATTCTAATTAAAAAAAAAAGTTATTTTCATCGGCCCATTCAGTCATCACTTATCAGTCGGCCCACTTCTAAAAATTTAAGTTTCAACTTCCAATCATTTGCTAATCTGAGATTTTGAGCCCGAATCCAGTGCAGACTCATGCAGCCCAACAAGTTTGGGTCATTGCATTTGCAAGATCAGTAAGACGCTAAAGAAATAGGCATCCTATTTTATTTAATTATCAACCGATTACAATATAATCCAAAAATAATTATCCAAAAACCCGACCCATTTACCCGACAGAAAGTTGCAAACAACCTCTCTACTTTCTACAATGCACCATTTGACCCATGAGAAAAAAAAAACAAAAACAAAAAACAACTCACAGGGGATCACATCTATAATATATCAGGGCCGTTAAGAATCAGCAACACCTTGAATTTGAATGTTCAACCTCCGTAGCCAAACCGAATGCAATATCATATGGAAAACATCGTACCTCTTCGGAGGAAAATTGACCTCGAAATGTCGTCGAACTTGTTTACCCCTTCTTTGCATTCTCAGGTATTGTGATGTGGATATTCGGGTTAAGATGGTTTTCAGATTCGAGATATCATCAACCGTGAGTATAACCGCAAAAGATTTCCAGTTTAGGACATCACTAAACGGGGCCACGTAATGGTCCTTAATTAGCACAGGCACACAACCCGTGTAGAGTGCCTCAACCATTCGTGGGCTCGCCACCTCATACCCGCTAGGGGAAATGCAATACTTACTTTGTCTCAACATGCCCATGTACGAAACGCCCTTTGGTAGGTACTTGTGGACTTGCACCTCAGGGTCCTTGTCTTGCCAATGCTCCAAGAGTATTGGCCTGATAGGACCATGGACCCCACCAGCAAAGAATGCCAAAACGGGCCGGTTTCTTGGGGATGGCCCGTTAAGTATCCCACGTGTTGTTCCGTCTGGAAGTAAGATTTCCGGGATTGACACGTCTTTTAAGGGATTAAACCCTTCTGACTTATTCGCGTTACATAAAGCTCGTATGGAATTCTTGAACAGGTATGGAACAGCTTTTGATAACTCCGGCCCCTATGTCAGTCACATAATACACATAAGATACGAGAATTGCTCATATACCGAAAACACACATTTTTTATGCTACAAAATGACATATAAAACACGAAACCAAGAGTTTACTCACCCAATCATGGCAAGCTACAGTGAAATGATCGGCTCCTAAGCTTCGGTTCCAAAAAGGGTACTTGGAACCGACTAGATCGACATAATCTTTGACGGTTTGCTTCATGGGACGCCAATGGTCAACATGAGGGTCACGCTCGAATATAAAGCGTACCATCATCGTGGCACTCATCGGTAGAAAAAACGTGTGGGCTTTTTCAGGGTTTTTCGTTCGAAACTTTGTGGTTTCCATGTGGTAAATAAAATTACCTTCCATCGCGTATATGTTTTTACAAGGACCATTATGAAATATCGGGGGTTCTCCTTCTTCATATACAAACACCTTAAATTGCTTCTCCATCTCCAAATAACTCCTATACAAATCAAAACATTAGTTTAATTACTTTCGAGTGGCAAACCATTCACGTACATAGTAAAAGAAGTCGTCTATGCATGAATATCATTCAAAAAGTACATTTACCGATGAAACGAGGCCGCATTCCAATATATCGGACCATTTGGGACATAATCAGGATCATAACTTCTATTTCCAAACTCGGCTTCTTTAATTGCAGCTCGAACCCGTCCAAGACGGGCTTCGAGTTTATCCAAACTAGTGTACTTCTTATTTATTCGTGCATCATCAATAGGAAGTCCCTCAGTTCGATTCACAAAAACAAACAAGTCTGGTGCACTTAAAGTCGCATTCATGTCATCTTCCTTGGCAATAGCCTATGAAAACGTCATAAGTTAGTACAACTATGTTACTATGCTATAATAAAATGTTCATAAGCTCTACAAAGTTGACAACCGTCACACATCATAACTAAGGAATCAAATGTCAACATGATAGTGAAACTAAAATGATCCATAGCCAAAGAGTTTTATTGAGCATGCAAGTATTTATTAGGGAAATTAATTTTATTGGAAATTTTAAAACTTTATAATATATTAATAATAGAAAAAATAAAGTGGAGAAATAGAAGCAAAAGATTCCAATTAACAGAAAACGACTGAAAACAATAGAATGATGCTGTACAAAGAATATTATCGTGACTGGTCCTAAAACCTCCTTCAACTTATTCCAAAATATAATTATATTAAGAGAAAAGAAAAGGATGTCGATTAATTAATAAACTCTATAAAAGTAATACGTGTCTGTTTTATTTTAATACCAAACGTAATTAATAAGAAATATGTGACGTCTTGAGAGCTTTCGAGGCGAATGATTTTTTTACTTATAAAATTGATTTATTCAAAAGTGTTTTTTGTTAATCATAAGTAGAAGAATCACCATAATTTTGATCGTAATAATAATAATAACAATATAATTTAATTATTTACTATTTTTTTTAAAATAGCACCGTGACAACAACAACAACGATAAGGATAATAATGAATAGGGAATAATATAATTTCACTTTTTAACAATTTATTCGGACAAAAAAAAACAATAGTCAAAAGTCACATCCAAAAAAACCCAAGATAAACTCAAACTAACTTGTTGGAGATAAACCGGTCAAACTATCGAAAACGGTCAACCACCCACCTCCACATACAAACAAAGCAAAGAATTGACCATGATGTTATCTCCAACAACAAAGACAGCAGGAATTGTTGCTAGTAATAATTTTTCTAGAACAATTAACTATGGAACTATAATTAATACCGATGTAATCAACTAGCTCTGAAAACTATCAAAACCAGTAAAAAAGAGTGATAATATGACCACTTCATAAATAGATAGCTATGTAGGTTCATTCATGTGATATGTTAGTTTATCTATCACTAATCACATGGTACTTAAAAAGACATGGAATGAAAATATTGCTTTAATACAAAGTCATTTTATTTTTATAAAAATTATAGTAACTTTTATAATCATATCCGACATCTTAAACCATCCGTATGACATGTAATTCGGATTCCCAACCCGAACACTACATCACCTTCCCCTTTTATATTCATTTTCAACCTAAGAGCTCGTAAAAAGAGATACATAGGAGTGTTAGCCCACTTCTTCTTCACATGTTATATCTCTTTTACTAATATCTGGTGTTTATAGATGCACCATAGTTTATGATTTCAGGAATTTATTTTTATTATAAATAATATCATCTCTAGACTATGGTGTATAAATCATCACCCATCAATTAAATCATTAAAAAAATCTCGTATATTTTCTAAACAAATCAACATCTATTTTAAACCAAAATAACAAAAAATAAAACCAAATCAAATCAGTCAAATTTAAGCTGATTTGTACACGACAAAATTCATTATACACAACAAATAGAAACATCTACTATACAAGTTAATAATGACATAAATTATTGTATATGCACCATTTTTTGTGGATACGAATCATTACCTTAGAACAATAACAAGGATTAACGATCTAATTAACATCACGTATGTGCTCAAAACCTTCCGAAGAAGGAAATGAAATTGCTTAACTAGGATCGAATCAACTTAAACTTCTCAGTTATACAACTTCCCTTTTAAGTTTAAGCCAAGTTCACACATCAAAATTAGTAACATTATCACCTCTCTTTAAAGATAACCAAATTTTCTATTTTTGAGAAATTATATATTTGTATCCCAATTCTTTTTATGAGTTCCATAAGTTTGACCTTCATCTTCACCTATTAATTCTTTAATTATTACTGTTTCTGTGAACAGAGATTCAAGAATCTCAACAATCATTCTCTAAAAATTAAAAATTCTGAAACGAAGAGGATCATATGCATTTACAATTCGAATGCTGGAATTATACTCTTTTTACCAAATTCTAAAAATCTTGCCTATTTATTAATATTAATTTAAAAAATTATAATTATAATCAGATAATTAGAATTATAAGTAAAATTGGATAACTAAAACAAGGTGTAGATTTAAAAATATTAAAAAACTAAATTAAAAATTGGAAGTACTTACAGGCAACTCAACATCCATTTCATCTTCCATAGCCAAGGGTGGATAAGAAGAACTCTGATTAAACGAAAAATCTTCCGACGGCCCTTCCGCCACCTCAACGGCGCCTTCCACCGCCGGTGACCGTCGTCCAAATGAAACAGGACCTTCTGCTGCCACCGTTACGTCGTCTTTAATAGCAGAGGAAGAATAAGAAGTGATCGCGGAGCTCCAAACCCAAGGGTAATACTTTGAACCCTCCACCCAGTTTGACCTATTTATTCCGACGAACACCGCCACCGCCATTAACGGCAAAATCAGCCATAGAAGCCTTGTAGACGTTGTTCTTGAATTCCGCCACGAACCCATGAATTAATTTCCTGTTCTTTTTCCTCTCTAGAAAAACCCAGTTGATCAAACTTAAAATCACTAAGAATTCATCTTCCCCAGATTTCAATTATGGAATATGATACCTTACCGAAAAGCAGAACCACACTAGCTAAGCTTCCTCTGTTATACTTTCTCTCTCTACATATACTTATATTTATACATATGAACTATATGAGAGTATTTATCTATAGGTTTCTCTCTCTAGAAACAGAAGAAGGTTACAAGTGGTGAGAGACGGTTGCGCCACACCGCCAAGCGTCTTCTTGTTTTGCTCTCTGTTTTCGAGTTGCTCATGCAGAATATTATTAATTTCTTTAAATATATGTTTTTTTGCATTTATTTACAGTTATGTCACTCGACGCTTTAGCCGATGATCTCATAAATTTCTTGATTTTTATATCTCTTTCTTTTTATACACGCGCGGTATAGGAGTTTGCTCTTCACTCGCGTTATTTACCGTTGGATCAAACTGAAGATGGTTTCGTCGCACGTGTAAATCAAGTGGTAGAGGTGGAAGTGGGTAATTAAGACAATTGCCGCTTGAAAAGAGAAGAGATCGGATTTACTAGCTATTTTTAGTGCTTTTTTGTGTTGAAGTTTAATTACATAAATGCCCTTGCTTCCCGTTTTGTTCTACGTGAGATGTATATTATTAGAATGAACAATTTTATTTATTTGTTCTAAAATTCTCTTTTTTATTTTTTAAAATTATAACATGTGGGATTTATTAATTACTTTTTAGTTTACTGTTAATTTTAACACATGTTTTAACTCTTAAATAGCTTATAGAAAGATATAAAATTTATGTTTAAATTATTTTATATATTTTTAAAATTTTTCTTTATCACTTCCTCTCTTTACTTTTTTTTCAATTATGATACAACTCTTCTTCTATTTCCCATCTCTTTCTAACTTTTGTGTTGATTAAATAGAAAAGAGTTAAAAAGAGTGAAAGAAGAGATCAAGAGGAAGAAAAATAGGAGAGAAGAAAGAAAGAGAGTGAAGAGAGGGATCTAGTGGGAGACCCAAAATTCGGGTAAACGGATGAGGCTTGGCGTTTTATAAGAAATTTGTTAGTCATATGGAACCTAATGACGAGAATGGTTTAGTATAACTCACGGATTTACAAATATTTGGTTAAATTATGAAAAACGCTACAATAATATGTTACATTATTCGAATCGTTTAAAAATTATATTTTAATAATAAAAGTATTACAATTGGAGATATGTAAATATGTAACCTTTCCTTTTTATTTCAATGTCATGTTAAAATTCTGTTACATTTAGATATATTTGAAAGAATTTTATCATGAATAAAAGATGATAAATAAAAATAATAATAAACATGTTCACTAAAGTAGAATGGTCGAATTTTATAATAGTTAATTAACCATCTATGTAACTATTTCCTTCCTCAACCGGACAACTAAATTCTACCTTTTTCTGATAGATAAGAACTACTTTTTACTTAACTGGTAATACAAATTTCATGGACAATTATTTAACTCATAATTAATGGCCAGTTACAAACAAATGAACTATAATATAAAAAAGTAACTTTAGGTAAGTACGACAAAATTAATAAAATTTCTTATTATATCTTTACTTTTTATATTGATCGGTTTGTAAACGTAATCATCATACAAACATACACATACATACATACATTAATACATACAACATATATAATTATACACATACTATAGTTCATTGATGGTATAAATTTGCATCTTTCTATCACTAGTCATCGCCATTCTACTATTAGAATGTCACTTCCAGTGGAGCACTCACAAATTGCTACAACCACTAGATGATCACTCATTGCATCCCTCACTCGCTATCTCCCTCACTCACTATCTCCGCATAACCACGACCACCACGACCACTAGACCTTTACAAGCCCTAATTACGTAGTGTCCCCTTCCTCTAATGTCCTCTCATCCACGATCATGAAGATCCCTATTTAGTTATTTATGAATTAGTTTTTTGGATATAGAATTTAGGTGTTTTCTAGGTTGTTTTAGTTTACTTGTGTTTTAGATCTAGTCTGTGTTTGTTTTGATTTTCCAACATCTAGTTAATTATGTTTGTTTTGTATTTTGTGGTTGAGTCCATGGTGTTTGATGGTTGGTTATCAGGGGCGGACCCAAGATATAACCGGTGATGGTACGAGACACTAACCAATTTTATTCGCGTAGTGTAAATTTTGACTTTTTTCGAGGTGGTGCTACCATTTCATAGTGTAGATTTCGATTTTTTTCGAGCTAGTGCTACCACCCATTTTTAATGGTGCCACTACCTATTTCAAATCCTGGATCCGTCCCTGTTGGTTATAGTATGATGATGTGGCTAGTGGTGGGGAATGATGGTATAGTAAGTTCAAGAACTTTTAAAAAATGAACAATTTCAAATCTTCATCCATGTGTTTGTTAGGATACAAGGTTAGATGTTATGAGTTTTGATGGTTTTCGATGGTGTTAAACAACAACCGGTAGTAATGAAATGGTAAGTAAACTATGGAGTTACAACTAATCGTATAGTGTTTACTTACTTTGTCACTTTGGATTATTAGAGGTTATCTTCAAAACGAATAAACTTGTTACGGTAATCATAATGATTTAAACCCTATTGTTGCATATTATTTAAAACCGTTCATTCTTCAATATTAATTTCTTAGAAAAGGCACCTTAAATACTACCATACCAGATAAGATGATATTAAGATAATAATAAAATTTTATTCTGTTAGATTTGATGTTGTTGTTGTTGTTATGATAAAAAGATTATATTAATAAAAGTTATATCAATATGAACCTCATTAAGGCTATCATGATTGGCTTGAATACTACTACAATGTATTTTAGGATCCACCTAATACTGAATTATTACACTAAAAAGTTTAAAGAATCATAAAAGAAGAGATAGAGTGTAGGAGAGTCGTTAGCTTTGTCCCACTACACTCTCACACCATGCCTTCACCCGATGGTATTCACTATGGATGACAATGGTCACCCTATCCGATATGATCATCCACCCGATTCAATCCATCGCTGGTGAATATGGATGGAGTTATATGGGTGAATGTCGAATGTGTAGCGGATATGGATGTTAGTGGAACGGAATGAATGGCGATTATCCATCAGTATCCGTTAATGTGAAATCATAATTTTCTAACTTAAATTTTTACATAATTAAGTTTTTAGATCTATATACTTAATTTCTTTTAACATTTATATATAAATTTAATACTGAAGATATATATTCAATATTATATAATTTCAAAGTCTGTTGTTTTGATTGTCGTTACATTAAATTATACTTTGATTTGTATACTCTTTTATAATGAATCTACGAACTTGTGTCAAAAAAATAATAAATTATATGTAAGCCTATATATATCCTTTATGAAAAAGTTATTTCGATATCGAATGGAGATTTATTTGCTCGTCTAATTTGATGAATATGTATATGGACAGGTGAAATAATTTTAAATTAATACAATTATGAATGATGAAAAACTAAATGAATATACATGTGATGACGTGAATATGACGTTCTCCGATTCATTGTCAATTTTAGTATCCATCTGTTTCCACCTTCATCGCATTTCACTTTTCAACCCTTGAAATGATATCACTCAAGCAGTGATCTCATCCCACACCCACACCCACACCCCATATTTCACACCGTCCGCTCTAGTGTTTGGGGGTGAACACCACATACGGTGATTGTAGTAAAAACCGCAGATAATAATTGACGACACTAACTTTTCCCCTAATCTAATTTATACGACTAGGGTTAAAATTAAGATAATATCAAAACCTCCAAGGATCCAAGTTACCCAACTAATATCAGTTTTAGCGAAATAGGATCAACCAACCAATAATAATAATCAACCACAAACAATAAAGTACTGAAATAAGTAAAAGCAAGAGACACCGAGATTTACGTGGAAAACCCAAAACGGGAAAAACCACGGGCGGAGGAGGCCGAGAATCAATCCACTATAATACTACAGTTCTTACAAGCTTGAAAGGAGAACAAATTACAAAGCTTTAATGGTGAATGATGATTAGGGATTAAACCCTAATTTAGTTTACGAACATTTCTGCAGTAGCCGACGCACACGAAATATATTGTGAAGTTTAATTTGGTGCTTATCTTGATACGTACGCATCACATGTGTATTTATACACAATTAATTCAAGTATGACACATATGGCAAGAATGGCCCCTTGACTTTGAAATATAATTATTTGAAGACATATATATATTCCACAACGGTGGTAGTGATTAATGGTAGGCTATGGTTTTCTTCTTTCTCTTCTTTTAATTGTTATTTTAAATTTTGATTAGTTAATGAATATTAGTCATGACCTAAAATTTAGTATGATGATAAGTAACGACTATAATATCAACTAGTAGATTAAGTGGTATAAGGGAAAAAAATATAATAATGTGATAGATATAACAAGATGTAAGATCTGGTGATAACTTGCTAACATTTCACCCTCTTGAATGGGCTTCGAAGGCTGGCTTCAACGGAGACAATAAGGTGGCTTTCACCGGAGTGATTTATACATACTTTTGGTTGTGGTGGAAAGATAGAAATGACATTATCTTCTCATCTATGGATACGTCAAGACTGGAGATGCTACTCTCTCAAATGTAGGCGTCGTCTTTTCTTTGGATCAAGCAAAGATCTGGTGATACGTTCTTCAAATACAAATGGGCCTCTTGGTGCAATCGTTCTTACGACTATTTTTAATTGTTCTTGACTGCTTTTTCTTATTTTATAATCTTGTAACATCTTGCTAGTTATTAATAAATTCACTGTAAAAAAAACAAGATGTAAAAGGTGTAAATAGTCTCATAGAAATATTTGAGAAAAGGGTAACTTCGACTTTCTAAATGTTGACCAAAGCGGCTCAGTCCCTGACGATCACGGCTCTCACCTCTTTTCTTATTTATTAAATTTTATTATATTTTGTAGAAATGAATTAATGATGCGGTACATTTTTTTTAGCAATCACCGCCATAAATACGTGAATATGAATTCATTGAATTATCTGCGATTGTGATCAACCTCAACAACAGCAGTCAAACACTTGCTTTTATTACACACGCATGTATAACGGCATTATTATACATATAATATTTGAGAAGTCATATATACTAATATTTTATCCTTTTACTTATAAGATAAAATAATTATTAAAATAATAGATATATAAAAAGAGATTATAATAAAAAGAAAAAGTAGAATGATATATATTATTTTTAATAATATTTTTCTCTTTTAAATTGTAAAAGGTTTTCATTAATAGTAAAGTAAAATTAAAAATACGTTAAGACTATCCGTTATATTCCTCCTCTTTTCTTTCTTATTCACTGCCACATCAGCGCCACATCATTTTTCTCTCATTCCCTTTTCTTTACCCACCCTTACCCGTTATACATTCCCTTTAAAGTAAAAAAAAAAAACTAAAAAGAAAAGCCGTGATTGGTGGGAGGGGTGGGGGGGGGGTGTGAATTGACTGCTTCTACGCGAGTCTTCGAACCCGGAGCCTTCAGTCCTTCACTTACCCGGCGAGTACTAACCACCCGAGGTGGTGTTCCCCTTCTTACTCACACCAACCCATGGCCACACTCGTCCAACGAGTACATCCATAACGGATGGCCTAATAGGCCTTCTCGGCTTCTCCTATATGTTTCATTTTATGGTTTATAAATTAATATACCTACGTACATTCCAAAACCTCACTTAAAGATGCTTATTAGCTTCAAGTATTATATATGCTTATTAAAAACTTTTTTTTTTGAAAGACATATGCTTATAGAATTTAATCACAAAAAAAGTTAACTAATTTAATTTATATAATAAAATAAAGAGTTGTATTCAATATAGTTTATATAAAAAACATAGTCTTGAAATTTTAATATTTCATCACATGTGATTCAGTATACAATCACATATGATTGTAAAAACATCACATGTTGATTACGAAAATATCATTCCGTCCAAAATTTTAAAATTCAATCTGGGTAATTGATGGGTTAATTCAAAAGTTAAAATTAATCTCTTAAAACTATAAATTAAGTATGAACCATATTAAATATTTCTCAATAAAATAAACTCTAAAACCTCACCAAACTTAAAACTTAGACCGATCCAATATCAAAATTATAAAATGTTGTAAAAAATGTTGATGACGAGGGTATTTTGATAATTCACAATTAAATAGTTTGTTCAACCATGACTCATGTTTCCTGGTTGCGTGTCACCACTCATGTCAAACGATTAGGGCTGCTAAACGTTTTATAAAAAAACGCCATTAAGTTGGCCAAACTGCTAAAAAACATCCATGTATTTATATTATTTATACATTTTTTCATTTCTTGAAAACCTATAAAAAGAAAAGAAACAATTACATTGAAACAACCTTTAACGTCCACACGAAATTCATTTAGGTACTCGTTAAATGTGCGTGCGTTGTAGCCTTGCAAGCATAACACTGGTTTTAATGAATACAACATATAACAAACTTCTCATAAAACAAGCTTCTATTATTAACAATTTATTTACTCCTTATTTTTGTCTTATTTTGGTTGTATTAAAAAAGTATGTATTATTTTACAGCTATATTAACCGACAAACTCGAATTTTATTTCTTCTTCCAAACCGTTATTTATTAGAAAGACGCTCACTGAGTTATTTACGCTCCTAAGAGTGAAAGTGGAAGGGATAGAAGCTTTCTAAAGTAAAGTCAAGTAAACACCCACTCTAAATAACAACTTGTCTTATATCGGGGTTTTTAACGATAAACATATGCTTTTCTAATTTATAGTTATTTTCATAATGAAATTTGAATATTGAATATAAGAAAGAGAAACACTTTAACCATATATTACAGGGTGTTTGACTAAGCTTATATAGATTTATAAACTTATTTTTAATAATTTTATTTTTTCTGACTTATTTCTTTTAACTTACGGGCTATTATGACTTTAAATAAGAAAATAGGACGAACTTATAGAAAATAATTAAAAAAAAGGCTTATAAAAAATAAGCGTATAATAAAAACAAACACACCCTTAATAGTATAATACTGATAAGACAAAGATCTTTTTATAAATATTAAACAAATGAACTTTTGAAAAGCTATTAAAAATCACAAATTTGTTTAATTAAGTCTTTATTTAATAATTTTTTCGTTGATAAATAACATTAGGAAAAATTCGCACTGTGACTCGTAATTCGGTATCTAATTTGACAAAATACATGAGATGTCACATGTTAATATGATATAGTGTCGATTTTCTTTCCGAATCGCATTGGATATCAACATCCCATATGGCACGATGTTGGTTTTTTTTAAATCTTATTGTAATATAAGAATCATTTAAGTTTTTACATTTGTTAGGGGTGTGCGTTCGGAATCGGTTCAATCGATCCGATTGAATAAATTCAATTAGATTTTGTTTTGTAATGTAAGATTCTATTTATTCAAATAATGTTAAGATCCGGATCAAACCATTCAAATCACAATTAGGTTGGATCGTTTTTTTACATTTCGGTTTTCATTTTTACATAAATGCAATGTTTAAAGAGTCTAGATATTTTAAAAATTAGATTTGATGATACATATATTATTAAATAAAAAAATATAGTTGTCCAAATTACAATAAATAGTGGGACTACTGACTTTGTTATAAATATATAATTAGAAATAATAAGTTGTAAATAAACATATATATGACACGTATGGATTACTTTGTTCCACTAGTGTTATATATATATATATATGTATAGACAAAAGTTCATGCGAGAACCGTTGTTAGCGCGAGAACCGCGAGAACCAATCTAAGCCGTCCAATTCCCCCTCCTTCAATGTCATTGCCCACCCATGAATTCCTCACATTCACCCTGCCACACCCTATCCCTCCACGCTCTCCATCCATGATACTTCCCATATCCAAGGAACGGCTGAGATTGGTTCTCGCGGTTCTCGCACTAACAATGGTTCTCGCATGAACCATCCCCCCCTATATGTATATATATATATTATTCGATTTATTCAGTTTAGATAATAGTAACCAAAACCAAACCGAAATCCATAGTAATTATTCGGTTTTGATCAAATCCGATCAAAAAATCCGAAAAATCCGAACCAAATTAGTCCGATCCAAAAATTTCAGTTCGGTAATTCGATTTTATCCGATAAGTGAACACCCATACTTTTGACGGTAAATAAAATTTTTGTATGACACTATATCTTTTATTTTTTGAATTTATATAGATTGTGATTACTTGAAACTGTCATCTACAATCTATAAGACAAGCGTTTAGTAAACAAATTTTCTAATTTTTTTTAAATGACAGTTTCTATAGAATGCATCTATGTTTCCAAATTTGTATATTATTCTATTACTATTTTTATTTTATTTTTATCATGATCGTAAAATTCTATAATAACGCCCTAATTATTCCATATATATATGGTAGTTCTAATTCATATCAAATAGACAATACTTCTATTTGTAAGGCAAAAAGGATTTTATTGATATAAAATAGGGTTTAGTACATCAAAATGTATCCAAGTTGTCACCTTTTGTTATTGTGTGTACTGAACTTTAAAATTTACCATTTAATGTATCAGACTTACTAAACTTACCATATAATGTATTGGGTTAGCTGCTAATAGGTAACCAGTTATTTTATTAATTTTAATTTATTTTTTTATCATAGAAATGCCACATGTACTCATATGAATTTGTTATGAACAAACTATGAACACTAAACCCAGAAATTAAAAACTTAAACCTCTCATGAACAAAATTGAAAAAGCAAACCATTACTAACAACAAGAAATTTAACAACAGAAGATGATGAAGATGAAATCGCAAGATGAAAATGAAGAACAGGAATCTGAAATACGATTTGAAACCTAAGCCCTAAAACAAACATGAAATAAGTTGAACCTTAAATCACAACAATCAAGAACATACAATAACTGAATAACATTCAAGAACATTCATCATTTGGATCGAACCACAGATGATGAACCAAGCAAAGATTGCATGTAAAATCAGATCTGGTTCATAAAAAATCAGAAGATGGAGATGAAGCGGTTTCAAGAACCGAGCAAGAACCCTAAAATCGAAGAACCCTAAAATCGAACATGAAGAAAAAGAACCCTAATCACATACCTTTAAGGAAGACGATGAAACCAAACCTGATATACAGATCGATGAAACCAGTAAGGAAGACGAGATCGAAACCAGCAATGAAGACGAGATGCAGATCTGGAGATGAATCGAAACCCTCCATTTAACAAGTTCTCGGATTTAACCCTCGATTTAAGAAACCCTAAAAGTCGATGGATGATGAATCGTCCCTAAGCAGATGCAGATCTGGATCTGGATTTAACCCTCGATTTAAGGAATGCAATGGAGATGCAGATCTGGATCGAAACCCATAAGAGATGACGAATCGCATAGCAGATCTGAATCGTTTTGTTTGGGTTATGAAATCGCATGGCAGATATTTGTATCCAAGAAATCGTTGAGTTTTAGGTTTGATGTAAGTTGAGTTTTGGTTTTTATTTTCAATTAGTTTTTACAAGAAAAATACATGTAAGCATCAAAGTCAGATGCCATGTCAGCAAAACCTGTGTCACGTCAGCGTGTAACCTTCTATACTAGGTTAGATACATTAAATGGTAACTTTTGAAGGTTGGATACATTAAAATGTAAGTTTGAAAGTTTGATACATATAATAGTAAAATGTGACAATTTGAATACATTTTGGTGTACTAAACCCTATAAAATAAGTCTCTAATTAAAGGATTGCAAAAAACGGAGATTTGCCCCCAATTTCCCCAATTTATCTTTGATTTTTTTCTTCTAACTTCAACTCCTAAATTTTGTTTCACATAATTCGAATGAAATTAAATTAAATTGAAATCAAATTCTATGCTGAATTGTGTTTGGTAAATTTGTTTTTGAATGAAATCTCATTTTGTAGGATGTTTACATTCTTTTAAGTAATGGAAAGTTCATTCCATAGTTAAGCTGGATTGAACTTAAATCAATTTGGTTCATTCAAATTCCACGAAACAAACTGGACCTATGTGTTGAACACTTGGACCATGCTAAAACATCATAAAATAGACAAATATTAGTTTACATAATAATTTTATGAAATTTTTAAAAGTTTAAAACATCATATAATTTCTTGTTTTTTCTTAAAAGAAAATTAATAGTAACACAAACAACTAATACATTCAAAGGTATAACATTTAGTACGTAGGATTAAGAGTTAACTAGAACTTAGTTTTTTTTTATATTTTAAATTCATGTAATTATGTTATTCGTAGGATTAGATCAATATACAATCTTATATATGATCATACAATCTCAACTACAATCCTACATTGGAGTGATCTTTTGGTAATTTGAAGATTACGCGGTGAATGTCTTTAAATGCAATTAAAGATGCAGACATGTTAATGCATAGGTGTCAAACAAATATGTAAAAACACAATTTTTATTTTTATTTTTTTTGTGTAAAAATGTTGACTTGGATGTGAAGTCAAGACTTTCAACTACTTGACAATAATACATGTAGATATAATCACAAAAGAGAACATTCAACAACGAAACAACTTATACATCTACACAAACAAAGTCGGGCTAGGATTCGGCCCGGCGTATCACTAAGACAAGTGATGGAATTGCTGGGGGCTTCACTCATGGCTTCCGCTACACTTTTGCATGTTTTTCTAAGGTATTCGACAAAGACACTACTGATGCAGAGGATGTTTCGACCTCGTATACCACCATTACTCATTACAAATTGCAATATGGTTTAATTCTCTAACAATTGAAAAAATTCAAACAAAAAATGGAAGAATATAACACTTGGCAGTGAGCTGTCTGTGACTATTGATATGATCATCGGACTATCTAATATCTCTATGGGTTTTGGTCGGTCAATGAAAGACAAGAGAGGCTACATCTGGGGGCAATATTACCAAATGGGCACTTAGGAAGTGAATACCCACAATAAACTCTCAACCAAATTTCTAACTTTCTGTAATAAGCAGTAGTAGCCTCAAATTCTCTATTTGACATTTTCAATACGAATTTGTATAGAAAAACTCAAAAAGCCAATGATATTGACATATTAATTGGTTTGTTTCCTTATATTTTGAAAGAGCAAGCATAAACTTTAATACTTATAGCAAAACTTACAAGCCATCTAGATATTAATTTTACCAAAGGTTTTAAATAACCTGAGGCGTGACGTGACGGAAAGGTCAAGCTTCAAGCCTTGAAAGTTATGGTGAGGTTACGACGTTTCACACAACGCAATTAAAGGTGACAATTTTGTATATAAATTCTAATTATGTATATAAATTTATACAAACAAATGTAAAATAAAAACATGATTATAGGTTTATAACGTAGTTCGTCAATCTTTTTCTTTATTTTTGGTATATTCAATCATCCTTATAACTAAATAACTATATATACATGGCTCACATAACTCAATATCTCTAACACACCTAAAAAACACGGGTTATAACAAGTAAAAACATGTCAAGTAGGACCTTAACGTACGACAAGCCTTACGTCCAAGCCTTGGACCGTGTCATGACGGCATGGTCAAACCTTAAACCATGACGAGCTTTTTAGAACCATGCTTTTATCCCAACTTCTGCTCATCACTCTACATGATGTGGAGTGAAACATAGCCAGCAACAAACAAAATTAACAAAATGACAACAACTTTACAATTATCCAAAGAGAACGGAGTCGATATCCATATTGTGTAGATAATAGTCTTTCTTTCTTCGGCCACACCTTTAACCAGTGGAACCACATCAATTATGACTCGAAAACTACATTCTCGACATGTATTTGGAATTAGTGAACACTAGTAGGTTCCGATTCTTCTATACATAATATGCATCTTGTTAGAAGTATTAGTATTAATAATATTTAGATATTTTAGGCCGGGTGATAGCTATATCTAAACTCTTTGTTTAGTGTACTTTGTTTGCTGTAAAAAATAAATATAACGTAAATCACGTTTAGTCTGGCAATAAATATAAATAAATATTTATAATACAATGCAATAAATCACAATATTTAATAAGATTTTTTCATTTTTAGTTTTACCGTAGGAAAGAGTACGATGAATAAAGGAATGGCGAGGCAAACCTCGAGTCGAACGTGGAGAAAGGCAGACACCCAACCTTCGTGTCGGACACGAAGTAAGATCAACACCCACTATTTATTTAAATATGTATATATTTGTTTACAAGTACACTAGTAACCCATGAGTAAAACCTCGTTGACTTCAGTTTGTTGACCTTTCTTGCGCCACAATTTACGATTAACCAATGACGTTGGTGTAACGGTGAGCATTGTTAATATTACAATCAAGGAGCATATATTTTAGCGCCTTATTTATTTGTTTATTTATTTAGTAATTTAATTGACTCCGCTCGATAGTGTAGATAGCACACCTTGATGTGATATATATGAGTGTGTGATATGTATTGCATTGTAATTGAGTAATTTAACATATGTTTTATATGAGAGAAGGAGGGCTAAAGAGTAGCACCCTATTTATTTTTGTAAAGGGTGCTACTATTTGGCCCCCCTCCTTTTCACATAATGACATATCACAAATGTCAAATTATTTAATTGCAATTTTCAATTGTGGTCAGGTTATAAGAGAAGTTCAAATAGTAACACCCCGAGTAAAGTACTATAGTTAATTTGTGTGTGTCAACTTTGCACAGGGGCCATTCTAATCTTCTGTGTAACCTATCGTTCCTTTTATCGGGGACATCCTCAAGGTTTTGTCTCAGTAGTACCTGAGTTTTACATATCCTCAAGGTTTTGGGTTCAAGCTTTGTGGATGGTGGTTTCGTTAAAAAAATGGTGAAGTATTATTCCTCATAGTGGTGGTTTCGGAAGATAACGGAAGAGAGTTTAATCTCTCATGGTGAGTGGCTTGTGGTTCGCATACCGCCCGTATAGATGTCACTGCGGACACCACCCACTAACATAACTTTGCTATTAAAATAAAAACTAATGTTAGTTGTTAATCTTCCCAATTTTTCTTTTCCGACGCCGGAAAAAGTAATCGACGAATCTAGAACAATAATCAAGCTATCTCTGTTGAGAATTTATTAATGTCAAAAACTCTCCAAATAATTTGTTAATGCTATCTCAGTTTATTTCCTCGACTGAAAGTTGTTTGATTCATGCCAGTCGAAGAATAAATAAATAAATAAAAACATGACTTGGAGTTTTGGACCATCAGGTTTAATCATATTGGACTAATCATACTATCAAGTAGAGGTGTATAAAAAATCCGAATATCCGATTTTGTGCAAAAACTATCCGAACCGATTTTTTTTCAAACCGTAGCGAATTTAACCGGTTTTATCTGATCCGATCCGGTTTTAATCCGATTCGAAACCGGTTAAACCGGTTACACTTTTGTCCGAGAAAATCCGGTTTTAATCCGTACGAAACCGGTTACACCTCTGTTCGAGAATATCCGGTTACAATCCGAAAATCCGGTCCAAAAAAACTGAAAAAATCCGGTCTGAATTTTATCCGATCCGGATAGGATTAAAACCCTAAAATTAGCTAAAGGAAAAACCCAATAAACTCGCATACTTTAGGCCCTAAAAATCAGTGGACTGCTCAAGATAACCGAGAGGAAAAGGATGACCCACTGTTGTACTCTACTACTCTGGCTGGCATTTATGATTTACGAACTACTATCGTTAGCACCTCTAAAATTGAAATCGAGAGCCACAGAGAAACTAGAGGTTAGTGAAGACAATCGAGGGCTGATTCGAAGCACTGTAGCAGCTGTAGGAGGAAGATTAGACGAGTTTGCGACTACGCTTTATGTTAGTCTCGATCTGTTGTTGGTGCCACTGAACCGATTTGAGGTTAGTGTCGAAGCATATTTTGTAAACGGGGTGTTACAAAGAACCAGAATGATGATTCTAGAATCAAAGAGGTGTTTGGTTTGTGGGATTTAGGGGTATTGTTATAGGTTAGAATCAAGGAGGTGTTTGCATTTGAAATTTCATGATATCCTTTGTTTGGATATGTTTGCTTAGTGATTTTAAGGGATTGTGATTTATGAGTGCTTGAAAAAAACGAGTAACCCGAGAGGTTTTTCCTGTTCAGGTTACCCGGGGAGGGCGAGTCTTTGACTTAGATGTACGCGGCTAACCAGGGTATTCCCATGACCGTTTTCTTACTCTTAGCTGGCCACCCTCAAGATGTTTACCTAGTGAAGTTCGAACCCGTCACCTCTTTGAAGACAGGATGCCTTACACTAGGCCACATGGTGGTTGAATAAGTCAAGCCCTTGTTAAGTTGTTAAATAAGTCTTGTTTGTCTGTTAACTTGTAAAAAAGGATGGTTATTATTTGTAATTAAATTAATAGTTAAACCTTAAACTATTCACCTGCTAATCTAAATTCTTCATGAGAATCATGACTTTCAAACTCAGCGGTTGTTTTGACCCTTCTTATTCATAACTCATAAGGTCATCTGGAATCTTGAAATAATTAAAACTTGGTAATATGTTGAAATTTAGTGTGAAATGCAAATTGATGTTTTTATGGGCCTACGGCGTAGCGTATTTGCTTTTCGTAAGTACATTTGGTAAAAGATTCTGAAGAAGACTTGATGTTCATTGCTACCGAACAACATCCATAATTCCATATTACATACCATGTGATGAACTTTGGGATGCTCATGGTATTAATAATGAAGATTTTTGTGAATGTCTAAAGAGATGAAACAAATTCTATATAATATTGTTACTTTAATATAAAATTCACGATTTTAATAATTTGTTATAGACATATTATGGGTTCATGTAGTAGCACCTCTTTATGAAAACTTTCTTGACATGTATAATAAATTTAAACCATATACATGTTCTATTTAAGTTGTCGTTTGTATTGCATTTTACATTTTCAGCTCCCAATACTTTTCTAAATACATTTTTTAAACCATATGCTTCACCTGTAGCTTTATCTGTGGTTTGTTTTGCCAAATATTCTTTGGTTGGTCTAAGAATTTCAAGTCCAAGGTCACGGGATTTTCAAGTGATTAAGTTGGACAAAATACCCTTTTGTCATCTGTTTTTTTTCTCAACTTCATCTGATTTTTGTTCAGAGGTGTGTTGCTTTCAAAGTCTGCTTTCAAGTTATTCCTTTCTAAGTCTCTTTTCAAAGGTTCTCCCTGTTTAGAGGTTCTCTAAATGTTGTTCAATCTGCCCTTGTTGCTCATTCAGAGGTTCTCCGTCTTCTGTTTTTGATCTGCTGTAACTGTTGCTCGATTATTTACTACTTTTACTTGATTTTGTTGCTACTTTTACTTGATTTTGAAAGTTCTGTTGCTTGATTTTGTTACTTGAATAGGTAATGTATTTCAAAATGAAAGTTGACTTCTGTTGAGAATTTGGTTGTCATTTATACAGTTTTCTGTTCATCTTCTTCATCTCTTAGGATCATTTCGCTGTTTGTTATACTAATCTTCTTGAATTTACTTTTCAATAATTATATCAGAATAAAACCAATGTTAACAGAAAAAATAATAAGTGGCAATCATGTCATTTACTGCTAAATCCTTTGATTGGTTCAAAAACCAAACCCATGAGAAGGTTTCAAATCCCCGGATTCATATCATTGTCCGTCAATGTAAGACATAAAAGGATTTTAAATCCCACAGGATTGAAATTCATTAACCAAACGCATGGTATATAAAGTGTTGATATGTATATCTGTACCTGTGTATTCCCAAAATGCTTATGAATTTTGATTTGAGTTCAGGTTTCACCTGTGCATTTTTCATTGGTTGAATGTAGACGTTTATCTTGCGTAAATACTAAATAGTATGATCAGTGATTTTGATTAGGGTTTTTTTTAAGCTTTTGCCCAATCTTGATTCGTTTTGATATTACTAACAAACCCAATCCTGTTTCTTTCATTCTTTCAGGAAAGCCCGTTTGAGCTTAAATGGCGATTTGTACAAGCTTTACCTCTACAGATCTTATTAGATACAACTCTAATCCCAACATAAGATTTTCAAGTATTTCTTCAAGATCATCATCATCATCACTCAAGTTGACCAAAATCAAAGCCGTGCAAGACAATGAAGGAGGTCGTAGGCGACTGATAGATGTCATTCGGCTTGTACCCGACATTTCAAGAAACTATTTCAAAAGACCGTCTCGGAGAACACTTTTTGGAGGAATATCTCTTCTTGGCGGGTTTTATGTTGCACAAACAATATCACTGTCGTTTGGGGCCTTAGGTGTGAATGATGTAATAGCCGCGGTTGTTTGTGTTCTTCTTAATGAGTATGTGACAAGGTTCTACTACAGCAGACCTAAGGTGACATTCCCCATTGCTCTGCTCAATAATTTCAAGATGGGTTTTACTTATGGTCTCTTCATTGACGCCTTTAAGCTTGCAAGTTGATTATTTTATTAAATTTTAAGTATTTTATTTGATTCTATTGCTTATAGTTTTCGGCACAGATGAAAGAATGTTGTATTCATCATATTCAAATTATTCATCAAGAAATGCATATAGATTATTTACTGAAACAGCTGTTTGTTTTGCGCATTTTCGTTATAGAAGACAATGAAATTACTTTACCAATAGCAAATTCGGTTCAAATTTTGAAATCACGCACAAGTTGTGAAGAATAGTCAGGTCAGGAAGCAGTTATGCATCTGCACTTCATCAAAACTTGGGTCGAGGTAAATATTTTTGTCTACTTTTCAGAACTTTAAAAAATAATTAATGCTTTAGGTACAATTATGAAAATAAAACTAGTACAATAATTGCTTAAGATGACTTTTAACACGCTTGACCCGTTCCCCTTAATGTTTTTATGTCCCATTTGAATTGTTTGAAATAGAAGATGATCTGAATTTGTTGGTCGAAGTTTTCACCTCTTTTCGTCACCTACATGGTATAACCTCAAATTATAGGGGGGAACGTCTTAGTAAGAGACCAACAAATTGCGACAGGGGCTTTCTAGAATTGGATGTCTGAGGAAGTAGCTCTCGGTTTGGTCGTTTGGTCAATCATGTTTGGACCTATGGAACTTTAAAAGCTTTAATAACAGGATTTCGTAAAATATCCCACTTCATCCAAATTTCTGTTGTACCTATGGAACTTTAAAAGCTTTAATATAATTTATAATATATATATATATATATATATATATATATATAGGGGAGGGTTCATGCGAGAACCGTTGTTAGTGCGAGAACCGCGAGAACCAATCTCAGCCGTTCCTTGGATATGAGAAGTATCATGGATGGAGAGCGTGGAGGGATAGGGTGTGGCAGGGTGCATGTGAGGAATTCATGGGTGGGCAATGATATTGAAGGAGGGGAAATTGGACGGTTTAGATTGGTTCTCACGGTTCTCGCGCTAACAACGGTTCTCGCATGAACTTTTGTCTCTCTCTCTCTCTCTATATATATATATATATATATATATATAATCAGTTTTTGGAAATTCTTATGTATGTATCCGGTTACCTATAGGTATGCGGGTTTTTTTTTTACATTTTTGTAATAATAGAAAAACCACATAACTGTCACATCATTATTTAAGTTTTTTTTTTTGTATTATTAACTATTAATCAAAAAACAGAACGCATATGAGATCCTTGATCTTTTTTGAACAGCAAAAATAAAGATCCTTCATCTTCATTCATTGGTATCTTATGTTCATCGGTAGGTATGTTCATCTTCATCATTTTTTGTTAATCACGGATGATTTTGGGTTTAGACATGTGTTTCCTAATTGATTTCAGTTCTTCAGCGAATGGTTTTTTCTATGGTTGAACGGCAGTTACAGACATGCGAGTTCCAGTTCTGCGTTTCCTAATGTGTTTATAATCGATTTCCAGTTTTGCGACTGTTGATGAATTCGAATTCTGCTCACTTACAATTTCTGTGTTTCCTAATCCGATTTGAATTTTAAGATGACTATAAAAATGAATTACTAATGTGGTAAAGGACTTTGTTTAAAAGAAATCAACAAAAGTGTTTTGGAGAAACCAATTTTTTAACCCAATAAATTTTAGATCCATTTCAGAAAAACCAAATCCACTTAAGCACTAATTAGGTTTCAGGTAATTTAATACATAATGTATACAGCAACACTTTCTGAATTTCATTACATACAAATATACAATAAGAACATGGAGAAAGTTAAAATACAATCAAATACTAAAAACAACAAAACATTATAGAGAATTAATCCTTTGTTGTCATACATTCTATCCTTAAATTACTATGGTGGCAAGGTGCTTCAAATATGGGCGTCTATCAACAAGCTTCTGAAGCTCTTCAATGCTTTATGGCTCATTCGGCATGACCATATCACACACGGCCTCTTGCTGCTTGCCAAAGTATGCAAGCTCGTTTACTAATCTCAATCTGTCAAAGTTCATATTGGCTTCACTGGTTATGGCTACGACAATTGCATCCTTAAGTTTGTGGTATCGACAATATGCTTCAAGAATGCTCCTTTTTCCTCAAACATGCCCTTCAAAGACGAGTAAACATATTATTAGCCTAAAACAACTCATAATTGATGTGTTCAAGTAACCGTTTAGTTCATATCGATGTGATTGAGTAGATGATGCAGGTACACAAACTAGAGGTGGCAAAATGTATGTGCTAAAACAAGTAATTTCTTAACTTGACACACTTTTTGTCTTGAAATTTATTTTATATAAATAAAGTAATTTAGGATGCCCGGATACATTGATAATTTACTTGTGGTCAATTTTCGATTCATTTGATCTGTTTCCTCTTAAGTTGGTTTCTTTTATCCATTTGACCTGCACGATTAGTGTGAGTAGTATCTTAGTTAGAAAATTGAGTCATTGACTCGCTTTTATGGATTTGCAGATAGCGTTAGGGGTGAGCATATTGACCAAATTATCCGACCGAACGGGACCGGAACCGGTTCTTGTATTTCGGTTCGGTACCAAGAACTTAAAAAATTCGGTTTCGGTTTTTTCTGTACCGGTACTAGTTTGGTCCCGTTCCGGTAAAGGTGAGCGAATAAACTTGAAATCTCCCGCACCGAGCTAGTCCTAAACTCGTACTCGCATCGACCAGTACCGCTTGTATTTCGATTCGGTATTTTGTACCAAAAATTGAAAAAATTCGGTTTCGGTATTTTCGGTACGGGTAGGGGTGAGCATCTTAACCGAAAAACCGAACCGAAACCATTAAAACCGAACCAAATGAAAACCGATGGTTCGGTTTTTAAAAATTCATTAACCGATAGTTATTGGGTCGGTTTCGGTTTTATACCTATAACCGAACCGATAAGAAACCGAACCAATAAAAATTTATTAAATATTATTATATATATATAACTATTAAAAGGGAAAATGATCCGTAATGCTAACATCTTCTAAGTTAGGTGATGTACACGCACAAACCACCTAAGTTAGTAAATACCGTAATGTTAACATCACCTAAGTTTTAGCTTTCTACCTATAACTAACATGATCCGCCTCGGCTCTTGACCTCTCCCTAAACCACATTATTAATCTTGAGTTGTTTGCATGTGAGGTCCAGTCCATTACCTTCTAAAATTCAAATTAAATAGTTTTTATTTAGTCTAATGACTTGTTTGCTACTAAAGATGTTAATTATAAAACAATTTGTGGCCCAATTCATGATTTATTGAAGCCAAATAAGTTTGCCCAACCTAACTTAATGGTTAACCAATATAACCGTTAATGAAACCGAACCGCTATCATTAACGGTTAACCGCCCCATTAGAAACCGATAACCCAACGGTTTGAAAAATGCCTTAACCGATAATTATCGGTTCGGTTCGGTTTTGGGGTCAAAACCGACCCTGCTCACCCATAGGTACGGGTAGCGGGTTGGTCCGTTTCCTGTACCAAACTCGGCCCTAGATAGCATTATGAGGGTTGAGCTTGGTACAACCCTAGATAGCGTTATGGTTGACAAGAATTACTCCTTCAACCAACTCTCTTCATAAGCGCAAATTTTGACACCTACCTTTTTCATAGCTACTCTATTTGCATTAAGAGGCAACCAAGACCACTTTTCGATGCATTATTGTATTTGACATCCTTGTAGAGTAATTACATGATTGGTCAATAATTTTTTTTCAGTTCTTAAAAACTTCTTTGTTAGTCCTTGTTCTATAGGAACTTCTCTCCTTTCCTATGGCTGAAAATCCTTCTGCTAACCTTCGCTAATGCCCTGTAAGGCCTAACAAACTCCAAACTTCCGTCACCGTAGTAAGACGTGGTCAATTGGTGATTGTTTTAATTATCACGGTATCCATTGTAATACCTTCGGCTGAGATATGATGGCCTAGGAATGTCACCTTTCGGAGCCCAAAACCGCATATAGAGAAAAAATGCATACAACTTGTGTCATAAAATTGTAATACTGTTCGCAAATGGTCTTCCATGTCGTTTTCGGTGTTTTGAGTACACCAAGATGTCATTGATATACTCTAATCTATGCATGTTTCTTATGTGCACTTCCCTCGGGTTTTGCCTAGATTTGTGGTAATAATCTTAACTTTGGCTTCTGAATCACTTCTTATTCACCATGCAGGAATTTATTGGCATTTCGGCAGCAAACAAGCCGTTCCCGGTTGATTCCTAGCATTACCATAGCCTTCATCATCACCATCATCACCCTCTATAGTAGCATCGATAACATCTTGCATTTGGGGAGTGATTGGGGGACCCCTTACAGCAGTCAAGTGATGAAAAATCTTTTCACCCGTAGTAGGACAGGGTATATTCAAGGGTGTTGATTATGTTTACACAGTTGTTCTCACCCACATAATCCTAAAGTATCAAGCTCGTAAACCTAATGTATGGGACTTGGTTTCTAGTGGATTTCTTTGTGGTGCCTTGGGTGATCTTATCAACTAGATCAGTGAACACTATTTGAGCAAAATCAAGATAGACATCATTCACAAGTGCATAGAGGATGATGAGTTGTGTTTGGTTCAAAAGGTTGTGGCTTCCAGATTTAGGACCAAAGCACCTGATAATCAAATTTGAAAGGTATTTCCGGGGGTGTGCTAAGGTAGAGAGTTTAACTTGGGCACGGGTTACATGTTCATTGTAACCAACTACCTGAAAGAACATTTTGAATTTGTGTTTTGGAGGGGAATGTAATGAATGAGGCAAAGTTGAGGATTTGAATTTCACACCTACGAGTGTCAACAGTTATGTCTATTTGGTGAGAGGAACTACAGATGGTCCCAGAGGTGGTGTTAGTGTATGGGTTGAAGTGACCGAGTACCAAAGCTCGCCAATAAGATCAGGGAAAATGTAATGGGGATCAGTAGTGAGGCAATCGAACAGTGGACGAGTAGTGATGAATTCTACCATGGGTTCATAACCCTCGTTCAACCGAGAGTTGGGGATGGAAGTACATACCAGTGCATTGTTGGGTGATGTTCATTTCAGAGCCAGGAGCCACATTCTTTCCTACTAGAAAGTGTGATATAGAACATAGGTTGCCATGGAAGTTGCGAGGAAGAGTGGAAATTTTACAGAGAGCGAATTAGGTTGCGGTTTCTTTGAGAGAGAAGATGGGGAATTCGAACAAGTGAAATGGGAGAGAGAGAGAGAGAGGGAAACGTATAATGACAAAACACTGACTGAAAACACATTAAATAACTAATGTAAAAAACAAAGTAAATGACCTAGGTTAAAAGTATTAACTACGGGTATAAAAAAGAAAAAAAATGACAAGTGTTGAGTATCAGCTGATGGAATGAAAGTATGAGCTAATGAGTGTAGCTAATCAAAAGACAGTTTTGAGCACAAAAGATATATGAGCTAATGACTCACTTAGCTGATCAATTCTTCATTAGTTGAGCATGATCACCTGAGCATTTTGATCGGTTAAAAGGATAAGCTAAGCAAAATAACTTAGCATTTTCATGAGCAGTAAGACATAAAGATGCTTAGATAAATAATACATTTAATACAACCATACACAATCAAGCTAACTACAATCTAAAACATACAAACACACAGAGAACTATAAATTAAGCATACCTAGTTTGGATATTAGAAAGTTAAACCTTGATTCATCCAAAGGTTTAGCAAACAAATCTGCAAGTTGAAAATCATTATTGATGTAGTGCATAGAGATTTTCTTCTTTTACACATTATCTCCTAGGAAATGATGTCTGATTTCAATATGCTTTATCTTTAAGTACATTACTGGATTGTTTGAGATTGATATGACACTTGTGTTGTCACAGACTTTACATCATAGTCTAGAAGTTGGTTTTGCAGCCATAAGATTTGAGCACAACAGCTACCAGCAGCAATGTATTTTGCTTTAGCAGTTAAGTTGACATTGAATTTTGTTTCTTGCTTGACCAACTAACTAGCCTTCCTCCTAACAGTTGACATGTCACACCTCGCCTAGGCAGAAAAGCGAAGTGTGACAAAGAGGATCGTCATAACACATTGACATAGGAATAGAGAACTTGTTGCATACCTTACCTTTTGGTAATCTGTACAATTGCTCTTGTCCATCATCGATTCCATCTTCTTGATCCATTGGGTAAGCGCCAATGCACCCCTTTGCCATCAAAGTCCCTTGGCTTGAAACTCCTAATAAGTGCAACCGTCATCAGTCCCGACATTGGTATTCTCAGCTCCGCCTCCATTGGCATTATCAGCTCTACTGCCATTATTGCTTTGGTTTGCAAGGTTCTTGCTAACCTATGTGACAATGGCAGGGATTAGGGCCTGCAGCCGTTGAATTATGATATCCGAAATGTTGGGGTTTTTGTGCCCCCGCACCCCAGCATCACCGTTATTTCCACAACCTCTACCCCCTCTTTTGGCAGCTCCGCCACATCTAGCATTTTGTGTCGATCTTCTTTGAGGCATGTTCTATACAAAGGTAAATTCATGAATTAGACCGAAAGCAAGTTATGTTTATTGCTACTCTTAGTATTTTACATGCCATATTACATAACACTTTGTTACTTCCAATCATATAGTTATGGATTTTGGTCTCACCCGCACTAACTCAAACCCGAAACCGTAGCTTGTTTCACAAGATGCTTCACTATACTTTATGTGTCCTTGTGCTAGGTATGTATGCATGGCGATGACCAGACACAATGCAACCATACTTTTCACAGATTCTATCCTATACGCATATTTTAGATACCAAATTACTATGGTGGCAAGGTGCTTCAAATATGGGCGTCTATATGAAAGTAAAGCTAGGTCAAAAATTCTAAGTCTATATGATTTGGATCATGCAATATAACAGTGCTCACGCAACTTTCCATTTATTTACCAACAACACATATAAGAACGAGCAGATAGGTATGCACATAGTTATTAAAGAGGCTTGCATGTGTGCTTGGTTTGTACGGACATTTATAGTCAAACAATGAGTGCTAAATATAAACAATCAAGGTATTTAATAATCAACCCATTTGTCTTTTATTCATATTTGATTAATGGGTTCAAAACCGTACAAGAAAGAAATCATGAAAAGAAAATAAAATAAAGATAAAGTAGAACAGAAACAAAAATGAAAATAAATAATCCGATAGGTGGTATGGTAGAATATAATAAGTGTCCTCTACTCGTCAGAAGAATCCTCAGACGGGTCCTCCTCGGGGTCCTCATTGTCATCGTCGTCCTCTTCGAGCTTAACAAGGTTCCCAAATGTTGACCTTGGGTACTAAGGATCTCCTCTAGTTCTTGGATCCTTTGGCCTTATCGTGTCTGCTCCTTGGTGGTTAACCCAATCTTGAAGTTGAGAGATGTCCCGGTTCTCCCCATCACCCGTCCTCTTTAGCTGGCCTTGAGTATGCTTCCCGGTAAAATGGGCTCGGGATGGCCCACCAAGGCTTCACGGAGTCGGCTTGTCGCCGTATGCTTGGGTACGTAATACCGCCCATCCGTGGCTTGAAGCTTGCCAACGGAGTGCATCGCCATCCTAAGATGGCGGATCTCCTCCTCTTGGTCTTGGATTAATTGATCCTTTTCGGCAAGCTTCCTCTTTAAGGTGGCGATTGCCAACTCGGATTTGGTAGGATGCTGATCGTGCTTACCATTGTATCTTAAATAGAACAAGAAAATAGCCGGTGTTAGAATTTTGGAAGATTCCATCCGGAGTGGCCAAATTCCGCTTGTCGTTCGGATCAGGGGTATTCCAGACAGATTTTCGGGGAATACTAGAATGTCTTCGAGTTTCTTCTCCCATGCTTTTGTGCTCATAAGGAGCATCAAATCTCCTTCAGGTCGGTCTCCATGGACCATAAGTGCTTTGTCATTCGGTGGGGGTAATTCGGACTATCTTCTCGTGACAAATGATCTCGGCCTTGTACTTTGACTACTAGTCCATCTCTACAATCACATCAAAACTCCCATGTCCGAAAGGTATAAGTTCTTACTGGCTTCTAGCTTTTTTCCATTAGCTATATCTATCAAAGAAATAGTGCTTAGTTTACTAGGTTTCTTATCCGTTAAAGTTACGAATTTAGTGTCAATAAAGCTATATCAGCACCAGAATCAGATAACACAGTAGCATAGTAATTGCTCAAAAAGAAACTACTCGTAACGATGTTGGGGTCCTGGCGAGCTTGGTTTCCATTGTTCCCGATTCCCTTTTATGCCCGAAATTTGGTTTGGTCTATTCCCTCCTACACCAGCACCTCAGTTTAGTTTTGGTCCATATGTGTTTATGTAGTGGTCAGCATAACCACATTCACAGTATTTACTAGTGCTACCATTCTTCTCCCGGTCCTACAGTCCTTAGCATAGTGCCCTAAGCGATTATATGTCGTACAAGAGCGACAGGGTACATTCTGATAATAGTGAAAGTTGCAATTGGCGCACTTTGGCATAGGATCCGCATACTCCTTCCTGGCAGGGTTAGTTGCCACAAACCTAATTGCTACTTTGGCCCTCTTGTTGTTGTTCTTGGGGTTCCCTTGCCTACTAGTCTCGCCCTCATCCTTCCTCTTCTCATTATTCCTGGTTAATGCCCCATTCTTTACCATCTCATCTGTTAGCTCCCCACCTTTCAATATCGCGCTCTGTATCGTAGGCGGCTCGGTTTCCTAGATAAATTAGGTGGTTTGACCTAGACTATAACATAAGTACCTCATGTAGTTCCATAATACGAACTATGTGAGCATTCAATCTTACGCGAATTTACACGCTTGAGTCTAGTCGGTAAACGCAAACCCCATGAAATCTTCCAAAATTCTAACACCGGCTATTTTGTTGTTCTATTCAAGATACATTGGTACGCACAATCAGGACCCCTACCAAATCCGAGTTGGCAATCGCTGCCTTAAAGAGGAAGCTTGCGGAGAAGGATAAATTAATCCAAGACCAAGAGGAAGAGATCCGCCGTCTTAGGATGGCGATGCATATTGTTGGCATGCTTCAAGCCACGGACGGACGGTATTACGTGCCGAGCATACGGCGACGAGCCGACTCCATGAAGCCACGGTGGGCTATCCCGAGCCCATTTCAGCGGGAAGCATAGGCCCTTAAGGCCTACTAAAGAGGACGGGTGATGGGGAGAACGGGCCATCTCTCAATTTCAAGATCGGGTTAACCACCAAGCCATGGAGCAGGCACGACAAGGCCAAAGAATCCAAGAACTAGAGGAGATCCTTAGGACCCAAGGTCAACCTAAGCTCGAAGAGGACGATGATGACAACGAGGACCCCGAGGAGGACCCGTCCGAGGATTCTACGACAAGTAGAGTACATTTATTATATTCTACCGTACCACCTATCGGATTATTTATTTTCAATTTTGTTTTTGTTCTACTTTATCTTTTTTTAATTTTCTTTTCATGATTTCTTTCTTGTACATTTTGAACCCATTAATCAAATATGAATAAAAGATAAATGACTTTATTATTAAATACCTTGCTTGTATATATCTAGCACACATTGTTTGACTATAAATTTTCGTACAAACCAAGCATACATGCAAGCCTCTCGAATAACTATGTGCATACCTATTTGCTCGTTCTTATATGTGTTGTTGGTAGATAAAGGTATGGTTTCGTGAGCACTTCTAATAGTGCATGATTCAAATCATATAGACTTAGAATTCTTGACCTAGCTTTACTGCATGTTCTTGTTTGATTGTTGCTTTAGAGTAGGGCTAATAATTCGAATGATTATGTGATCCAATCTTATGCATGGCTGAGTGTTCATACCTGCCTAGACATGTAGGAGGTAGTGTATCGACCTATGTTAGTGGATCGGAGAGATTAGTGGTGCCTTAAAGAGAGTTGAAAAGTATGGATGCATTGCGTCTGATCACCGCCATGTACACAAACCTAGCACAAAGACACTTAAAGTATTGTGAATGATCCTGTGAAACTATGGTTTCGGGTTTGAGTTATATGATATGAACCCATCTCATACTAGCTATGTTGGTCACGGTTTGCACCCCTCTTTTCAGGTCCAAGCCACCACTCCATAAGTCACCACTCCGAGTCCTCGTTGGTCACGACTACGCTGGTCACGGTTCACACCCTTCTTTTAGAGGTTCAAGACGCCACTCCGAGTGTTGGAACCTTACAAGATGGGGATGGCTCTGATACCAATTGATTCGAACCCATCCCATACTAGGTTCGTATCATGTCATAAACAGTGTAGAACTCACCCCAACACTAAATTGTAAGGGGAGGGGACATGTAGACTTATAAACCACTAACTTAATTAACTTTTGGCCGATATGGGATCATACCATTATATTTTCTTTCGTATGAACTTTGAACTTTTATTACTTTGGGCTCCCAACACGCGCAATAGAAAGTTTTTAATCGAGAAGAGTTTCATAGATTAACCTGGGCCTTCGTAGATTCACCAAGCACTCTTCTTCGTTGCTCCAAAATAATGTAGAACATACATCACATATTCTTCGACCCTGTTTCCAAATCTCTAGCCAGTCTCCATCAGACCACCCAATTAACAACACAAGAAACATCAACTCCGTCAATGTGGCAACCCAAACACACCAGAAAGCCGCCCCTCATATTTTCAAGAAAAAGAGCTTGGTACCTTTTACTTATAGTCGTGTTGCTAGAACGTTATAGTGAATACATAAAACATGAATGAAATTATCACATCTCTCAAGAACAATTATCTTGACATTTATTATAGTGAATACATAAAACATGAATGAAATTATCACATCTCTCAAGAACAATTATCTTGACATTTATTTAAGGGCTACCAGAAAATATCTTCTTAAAATAACTGTTTAACAGTCTTTGAAGGTGGAAATAACAACTGAAGTGAAACACGGCGAGCTATAAAAAGTATGCACATAACTTGACATGTTGTAAAGGACTAGTATTTTACTCGCGCGATGCGGCGGAGTAAAATAGTTTCATTTGTCGACATAGGGGTGTTCAAAATTCAGATATAAACCGTTTTAACCGTAATCCGAACCGCTCCGTAACCGAAAAAGCCGAAACCGTTTTCAAATTCGGTTTTCGGTTCGGTTTAAAAACCGAAACCGATTACCATAAACGATTTTCGGTTCGGTTACGATTTTAGGATTTTTCATACCGAATAAACCGAATTATATCTTTACTACTTTATAAACCATTTAGTCTATACACACACACACACACACACACACACACACATATATATATATATATATATATATATACTATATAAACTATTGCCGCCGCAGCATTGCGCGGGTATATATATATATATGGGTTTTTAAAAGTACATCGAAGTTGTCACTTTTTGCTATTGTGTATACCCAACTTTCAAAACTACCATTTAGTGCATTAAACTTCCTAACACTACCATTTAATACATTGGATTACTTGCTTAGCAGATAACCAATAATTCTGATATTTTTAATTTATTTTAATATCCCTCAAATGCCACATATGTAGCCATGTCATTAATTTTTGTCACGTCATATATATCTCTTATAATTTAAATGTCCCAAATGAAAATGAAGAGCATCATAAACCCATGAAGAACAATCAAGAACATGAAGAATAATCTAAACAATCAAAACCCAGATCTAAACAATCAAAAACCTGATAAAGAATCAAGAACCCTTAAATTAAACCTGATGAAGAATCAAGAACCCGTAAATGAAAGATTGAAACCCTAAAACAATCAAGAACAACTAATGAAGAAGAAAATCAAATCTTGAACATGAAGAACAATCTAAACAATCAAAACCCAGATCTGAATCGTAAATAGAAGCATAATCGAAACATGAAGAACAATCTAAACATGAAGAACAATCTAAACAGAAGCATAATCGAAACACAAGCATAAATCAAGAGCTTACAGATCTGGAATCCATCTTCATTAGAAACCTTAGATCAAATAAAATAAGAAAATGAACAAAAACCCTAAATCGTATGCAGATGAACAAGAAACCCAACTCGCCCAAACCCTAAACCCTAACCTGAAATCACAGGAGATGAATCTGTTGTTCCAGATCTGAATTCGCAGGAGACGAAAACAGGAGGTGCGAAACCCTAATCGCTGGAGACTGAAACAGGAGGCGCCGCCATGGAGTTCTTCAATGATGGTGTTCGTCTTCAAGATCGGCGGAGTTCTTCAATGATGGTGTTCGTCTTCAACGATGATTTGGAGACTGAAGCTTGTGTGAAATCCTAATCGCTGCCATGGAGTTCTTCAATGATGGTGTTCATCTTCAAGATCGGGGGAGTTCTTCAATGATGGTGGCTGAATCGCAGAGAAAGATGAAGATGGTGGCTGAATCGATGGAAGCTTCTGAATCGATGAATCTGAGTTCTTCTGCTCTCAAGCTTTTTGTTTTTATTATTATTATTATTATTATTATTATTATTATTATTAAATAGAAAATTACACATCATCACTCAAAACACATGCCATATCATCAAAACCGGATCCACATCACCCTTAACCTGCTATCACAGGTTAAGATGTATTAAACGGTAGTTTTGAAGAGTTCGGTGTATTAAATGGGAGTAATGAAAGATGAGTATACACAATAGCAAAAGGTGTCAACTTCGATGTACTTTTAGGAACTAAACCCTATATATATTGGGAGGTTCAAAAGAGACAAGGAAATAAAAAAAGTACGAGAGACCAAATCTGAGCCGTTGATCTCATCACCGTTAGTGCTGCCAGTTAATACTGCCCTCCCCAGTTAATGTTGCCAGTTATATTTCCGCTTTTATGAATAATAACCGTGTTATATCTGTACAATTCTAAGTTAGTTCAAACCAGTTTGGTTGTGAATCAGGACAATGTAAGCATGAATTGTGACAATGTAAGCATGAATTGTGACCTGTAAAACCCAACAGTGGTATCAGAGCCTCGGCTCAGTTATATATATATATATATGAAAAAGTTCATGCGAGAACCATTCTTAGTGCGAGAACCGCGAGAACCAATCTGAGCTGTCCAATTCCCCCTCCTTCAATGTCATTGCCCACCCATGAATTCATCACATGCACCCTGCCACACTCTATCCCTCCACGCTCACCATCCATGAAACTTCCCATATCCAAGGAACGGCTGAGATTGGTTATCGCGGTTCTCGCACTAACAACGGTTCTCGCATTAACATTCCCCTATATATATATATATATATATATATATATATATATATATATATAGTGTTTTACCCGCGCAATGCGGCGTGGTAAAATATGTTTTTTGAGATAATATGTAACTTTTGAAGTAAAATTAAAAGAAGAGTGTGATTGTCGATAATATGTGTTGTCTATATTAAAACCATTTTAAAAGGACTAAATTTAAGATAAGTAATCAAGATATACTTTAAGAAATCTTTTTTTTTACAAAATTTATGTTGAATTTAATATTATTTAAATCACAACAAAAATTTAATACCTTAAATAAATATTTATTAATTTTTGAAAACTATTTTAATTAAGTAGTACAATTACTAAAAGATTACTTACAATACCTTAAAGCAATAAATTATTGAACTAAACTTGAGTTCAATTTAATATGCAATAAATCATAATAATTGGTTACAATAATTTGAAATTAATGTAATTAATTAGTTTGTATTGTAACTTACAATTAATTAATTTTCATAACTTCAATGTTTGAAAATATTGCTTTAATGTATTGTAATATATGCAAAATGTGTTGTACTACTTAACTTAAAAAAGTTTTAAAAAGAATAGACTAAATGCTTTATAAAGTAGTAAAGATAAAGGTGAAAATAACAACTCCCTATTTGTGGATATGAAGTTATTCTTGACTAAACAATATTTAGTTACATATTATAATGATGGGTATGAACACTTACCAACAAATTGGTAAATGTTATGTTTTTAATTATTTGAAAGAGAAAAAGAATAGTCAATTGTAAAGAATAGAAATGGTTTAAGGATAAACAATATCAAACCATATAAGGAATAATTAATGACGGGTGTTACGATCAAGACCACGAACATTAGCATAAAAAGGATAACCTTAAAAAATGTAAATAAATAGTTGAACCGATATGACAAATTTAAGCAGTTTTCATGTGCAATGTCATTTTGGGTGATGTCTTATCTTTAACAAGTAAAAAAGGTACTAAAAAGGTATCAAGCCAAACGCGTTAAAACTCACCCAATAAATAAATTCAGTCTCAAGGGTGAGAACATTGGAGTGAAAAGTTTTTTATTCTTGTTTAGGTGGAAGCTGTCTGCCTACCCTCTCAAACTCCTCCCTTAACTCTCCTCAGCTGCCTAGAAAGTCAAAGTCAAAACTGTTAGTCAACACAAAATTTGAAGTGAAATCGCCCCTACATGGGTAATATGTAAGACTTACATACCGCATCCGCTGCCTCATTCGCACTGCTGATTCACTTTAGTTCATAATAAGTCATATATTGAGCATCATAATGACTTAGGAGGTAATTGATTGGCAAAATTCTCTATTGATGCTTTTTTTTATTTCAAAACTGCATTTGGAAGCAAATAGGAGGGGGAACAATATCCGGAAGAAAAGAAGGAAAAAAATGAAGGTTATAGATAACTAACAGCAGGAAGTAACAGTGGGCAGGCCGGATAGATTTATCCAATAAAATCTCTAACACATTAACTCTTTCCTTCTTGTCACCCAAAAAAACCAAAAGAAAAAAGAAAAATATAAGAAAAAATAATCTTTTATATCATAGAATACACTAGGTTGGTGCCACTAAATTGCAATGCAATGAAATATTAAAGAAGAGAAAAGCTAAATAGCGATGAACATTAATACTTTGGCTAAACTAGTAAACTTCTTGCTGTACATATGAAAGCTAAAGGATCTTAATGAACACGAAATACCAACTCACCTCAGAGTACTCTCATTTCTCTTTCTCCTTATCTTACTTGATCATGAGTTGCTTAAGTTGAACTCTCGAATCCCTAATTTCTTTTGTTAACTATGCAGATTAAGAAATTGACATTTTTAAGTGGCAATATTTAAGACAGTGACGGATAACAAACACAAACTTAGATATATCACCTCAAGCAAGTGGTCCGTTTCCTTCTCCAAAGCATGAAAATAGGTTAAGTAATTACCTTATCAGGTAGATACTCCACTCAAAAGAAATTCCATTAGTATTCAGCATCAGAAAGAAGTGAAAATGGGTTAAGTAACTAGTTTGAATAAAAAAAAAACCCCGTATACCAGTTAGCTATCGGCTTGAAAGTTCTGCTGCAGCAACCAAAGCACTATCAAGATTATTAATACCATGATGTGCTTCTTAGTTATGTTTCAGATCCTGAAGATTGGTCTCTACTTCAGTACTTTCACTTCATAGAAGATAAAATCTTCAAAAACAGAAAAAGATTAGAAAGGAATCATTCTAACTTCCTGCGGTGGCATCAAAAAAATAAAAATAAAAAAATGAGAGGATGTCATTTGTAACATGTAGACAGAGAAAGACGGACAACCATGGTGGCAAATGTAACAGTGATAAAAACCAGGAATGCATTGCTTAAGTTGATATCCATAACTGTTGCAAGTGCTGTAGGTACAATTGTGAAAGGAAAAGTCCATCTATAGTATTAGTGATTTGAAAAGTCAATAAAAATAGCAACAGGTAGTAAGAACAAGAGGTAATTACTTACATCTACATTACACCATTGAAAATTTCTTTTTCAGAAGTAGAAAACACCAAAAACCTTGTCCAATGGAGTCTCTACCAACAGAAGAATTAACAAAAGAACACTAGAAATAGATGATTATACTGAAATTAGTCACAGAGGAGAGTAACAGAGAAAATTAAAATAGATGTAGGATTGCAAGAAAAACTGAAGTAGAAATCTCCCAGAAACCTCTTCAGTTGATTGGATGATGATCTTTAACCAAATTTCCTAGAGTTCAGTTACCTAGATCAAAACTCTTTAACTAGATTTCCCGTTAAAAGGTGTAACATCCTGAAATTGGGCCTAGTTGCGTAGGTTTGTACCTTATGTTTAAATAGTTGTACAGTGAGTTTAAGTGACTTAAGTTAATGTGTTTTAAGTTACTAACGCGTGTTATGCGTTAATTAGAGTGATTATGTGAAAAGTGTCAAGCCTGTAAAAAAGTGATAAGGTGTTAAACGGTTTTGTGTTATGATTCCGTAGATATCCTCGTTAGTTGAAACGGGTTAGCGTGTGTCAAGTTGTAAGTTGGAAAGGGGAATAAAATACCCGAGTTTAATTTAATTAAACTCAAGGTCGGCTGGCTTCTTCTTATCCCCTGTAGAACTCAAAAACACACACTTAAACACACACAAGCCTACATACACACACATATACACTCAAGCTTTGGTGATTTTCAAGAAGACACCAAGATTCAAGCTGTAACAAGTGATTTCAGTATTAAATTCGGGCCTTAGCTGCTGTACTTCATCTTGTTGTAAGTGATTTCATTAAGAACCCTAGTTTTGAGTGTTTTTGATAAGTAAGAAACACCATTTGGATGGTGTTTGATGTGTTTTTGTGGTTTGTTTTTGTGCCAAAAGTGTTCTTAAGCTTCAATAGATGTCAAACAAAGTGTACAAACATTTGGAACTGAGTTTTGATCGATTAAGGTGTTAAAAACGTGATTTTTGGGTGCTGTACGCGAACAGAGTCGAAGAACACTGTAATTGGGGTCCATGCGGTCGCATGACATGTGCATGCGGTCGCATGGGGGTACATGCGGTCGCATGGGGGTACATGCGGTCGCATGGCATGTGTATGCGGTCGCATGGGGTTTCTGGCATCCATGCGGTCGCATGGCATGTGCATGCGGTCGCATGGGTCGTCTGTAATTCATGCGATCGCAGGGTAAGGCACTTGCGACCGTAAGGATATGTTTTTAAGTGATGTTACCGCATACGAACGATGGAAATAAGGTTTGCGAGCGTAGGTTCATAACTTACGATCGTAAGCAACCCTGGAACCATGTTTGCGGGTGTAAGGGATTTCCCTTGCGATCGGAAACATGTGTTTGTGATAGAAGGCCTCTTGCAATCGCAAGGAGTACCTTGCGATCGTAAGGGATATTGTTTGAGGGCCTTTGTGACCATAAGGATAGTGCTTGCGATAGCAAGCAGTGGTCCAGCCTTGATAGTTGTTTAACTTGCGTTTCGACCTAGGTGTACTATGTGTAAGTGTTAACCAAGCGTGTATGCGTTGTGTTAGGTATACCTGAGGAACGAGAAGACGAGAGTGGCGTATCTTCTTAGCGAGGGCTCCAGGTGAGTACCGGTTTTCCCATGAGACTCAGTAAGTAGGGCTAATTGTTATGTATTGAAACGTGCTATGTTGATATTAACATACGTACGTGCGAGGTAAGTATACCTAAGTGGTGAAGTGACGTGTTGTGTTATAGCATGTGTTATGTGCTTATAGTAGTGACGATAGATAAGTAAAGTGATACGAGATAGACTCACGTAGGGTTATGACTTATGTGAAAGCTGTATGCTATGTTTAAAGTGTAGTTGTATTCTGCTCATCGAGTATGAGCAGAGGATAATGTGATATATATATGTATGCGCATGTAATTGGATCCTGATTGGATCAGCCATGTTAGATTTTTGCATATGCATAGGTAATTGGATCCTGATTGGATCAGTCATGCTAGATTATTGTATACGCGTGCAAATGGATCCTTATTGGATCGGTTATGTGTTATTGTTATATGTCCGGACAAATTGGGGAACTGTATTCATAGTTCCTGGAGATTGGTTAAGGTCAGCCGTGTAGGCTGGTCCCTGGGGGCCCGATAGGGTCTGGAAGTGGGGGATTAACGGCACCCGAGTGTATACGCTTGGTGACGGCTCTGCAGGCCACCGTTCCTTGACGAAGATGGGGTTATCGGCGTAAGCCGGAACTGGTTATGTAATGGGGTTCTCGGCGAAAGCCGGAAACTGGTTGTGAAATGGGGTTCTCGGTGCAAACCGGAACTGGTAAACGTGATGGTGGGCTGCTCTTCGCTCCCCCACCGATGCGGATGGTTGTGACTGATTCCCCAGCTTGGATCGTTGAGCCAGGCTAGCTACCTAGCAAGATATGATCCCGCTGACATGTCGGCACACCGCTATGTGATAGCTTAGCTCTGTGTGCCTTATTGTGATGTGATAGCATGCTTATTGATGCTTATGTGCAAATTGGTGCTCACTAGCTAGTTGTAGCTAACGGTGCAAGATTTCCCTTTTTCGCAGGTTAGTGATTGATGGCCTGGCGAGCTTGGGTTACTCGTGGGTAATTGTAGTATTTACATTTGAGGAACACTAATTGTAATTTATATGCATGTGATCCGGTGGTCGGTTGTTAGTTGTGGTAACACCTGTTATTTGAAATGTTAAATAGTCAGATAACAATATGATATTCTTGTAATTGGTGATTATATCTGCTGCAAGCTTTTGATAAATAAGTTTTAAAAGTTTAAATTGACGCTAATTTTAATCTCGTGAAACACGGTGTTACAATTAGGTATCAGAGCTTAAGTTTGAGGGAATTGGATATTCGGAAGAGTATTCGATCTCAAACTCGGGCCCGACCATCGTTAAGTGTTCCGATTGGGATAATTGGGGCTGAGTGTGAGTGTTATGTGATTGTGATATATTATAGACTAACGCCCCATGTTAGCAGATGTCGGATAAGTGATGTTCTAAGTGTGGTTTTCGTGTGTATAGTGAATAAGTGAGAATGTCAGAGCAACGAGTTGATGGTGAAAATACTCGTAAGCAAGTGGAGGACGAGGCATCTCGTACTCATGTTGGAACTGAGAAGGAATCTTCTCTACGTGATACTCAAGACTTGAGGTCGATTCCAGAGTTGCAGGCGTATGTTCAGCACCTAGAAGAAGAACTTCGAATGACGAGGGAGATATTGTTAGAATCCGTCAAACACAAGAGTCCGGAGCACTGTTCCTACAAGAAGTTCCTTTCTTGTGGACCCAAAGAGTTCGAGGGTAGTGATAATCCTTCGAATACCATACGATGGCTTCGGGAGACGGATCAAGCTTTCGAGTCTTGTGATTGCGAACCAGAGTACCGTGTTAAGTATGCGGAACGCATGCTGAAGGGCGATGCTATGTTTTGGTGGGATTCCGTGAAAAATGCAGTGAACAGAGAAGTGATTGTTGCAATGACGTGGGAGCAGTTTTCTGAAAGTGTGACAAGGAAATACTGCACCGACTACGATTTAGAAAAGATGGAACGAGAGTTTAATGATCTCCAGAAAGGAGATAAGCTAGTGGAGGATTTGATCCATGCTTTTACTGATAAAGTGAGATTTATTCCTCACCTAGTAGCAGATGAAAGTGCGAAGATTTGCAAGTTTGTGGGAATGCTACCAGTAGAGTATAAAGCGCATGTTAGAGCTGTGTCTAGTTTGGATCGGGCTTTTGAAATAGCTCGACAAATTGAGGGAGATCGTCTTCAGTGTAAGGAAGATAAAACAGTTAAGGGTCAGAATAAAAAGGTGCGGAAATCCTCTAAATCTGGTCCTGCGAAGGAACAACCTTATGTAGGCGGAGAATCGAGATCGTGTAAGAAGCCCAAATTTGATGGTTCTTGGTGTTCTCAGTGCCGTGCGTATCACACTGGTTTTTGCTCTAAAGCTACTACCAGGTGTTTGAGGTGCGGACAGATTGGTCACACAACTGCAGAATGTGAGTTTAAGGGAAATACGTGTTTTAGATGCCACAAGTTGGGGCACCGAATTAGTGATTGTCCGATGAGATAGGATGCAGTAACTGGAGGATCAGTGTCAAGACAAAAGATAGAGAGCTCTTCTCGTGTAAAAGGGGTGAGCGTTGTAGATGATGACAAGTGGAAGCTAAAAGGAGGCGAGATGTATAGTTTTGGTTATTTTGTGTTTTGTAGGTTTTGATAAACTGTAAGCGTTTGTACTAGTGTTGACTGAACTCGTTTAAGAGTGTAATTTGTTGATGTTCAAGTAGTTGTAATTGTGATTAGTGTTTTATGAGTTGTTGGCTATAGTGAGATTGTTTCTTGTTTTTATTGTGATTGTGTTTCTTATGAGATTTTGATGTTATAACTGGAGTGGGTTGATTCGGCAATGATGTTGTCGAGGAAATCCAATTCAGTAAAAGTGATAACGTGTAAAAATTTAGATTAAGAAAGTTAGTTAAGAATAAATGACAAGTGTATTAAATAAACGCGAATGCGATAAGAGAAATAAAGTGATATTATTAATAATGTGAAAGAATAGTTAGTGGTAATAAAACGAAACTTAATTAGTGTATTAAGAAACGACGTGTGTCAAATGCGGACAGTCGAGAATGTCCGAGTGTGGTTAGATTGAATTGATGATTAGTAGAAAGGTTTTAATGATGTTTTGTGTTTATACTGACTAAGAGTTCCTTTGATTGCAGTAAGATGGATAGAAATGTGGACAGACAAGCTGGAAATGAGAACCGTGAATAGGCTTTGGATTTAACTACTATAGGTGAAGTCCAGGACTATATCTCTGTTTATGGAAGTAAACGCGGGGCGGTGCCTACGCGTCACCTTCGAGAAGTGATGACTGATCAGTTCGATAAGTGTTTTAAGAAAAATATGCCTCCTATCATAGCAGGCGTAAGAAATTAGGTGAAAGAGGAAATGAAGGACGAAATGAGAGACGCGGTAAGAGAAGAGTTTCGTACAATGAAAGAGGGACGAAATGAAGAAGTTCAAAGAACGAAGACTCAGGCTGAGGCCGGAGGGTCTAGACGTCGAGTTACGTGTGAGATTTGATGAAAGAATCATGCCGGGGAGTGTAAGTACAAGGATAGAGTGTGTTATTCGTGTGAACTCCCAGGGCATTATTCTAGAGAATGTTTGGGTAAGTTTTGTGATAAGTGTAGTCAGTATAGGCATGACTCCTCGGAGTGCCCTAACTAGTTGAAAGTGTTGTGTAGACCTTGGGATGATAGTAGTGTGGCCTAATGTAGTTAAGTGTAGTCTGTGTAAATGTAGTGTGTATTTGTGTACAGAGTGTAATGTTGCAGTTAGTCGAAATGAATAAAGTTTTGTGTTAGTTGCTTATCGTGTTAAATTGTGGTTGTGGCCTAACGCAGGATGATTGTGGTAATGTGTGATCGTATAACTGATCGTGGTTAGATTCCGAGGACGGAATCCTTTTAAGAGGGGTAGATTTGTAACATCCTGAAATTGGGCCTAGTTGCGTAGGTTTGTACCTTATGTTTAAATAGTTGTACAGTGAGTTTAAGTGACTTAAGTTAATGTGTTTTAAGTTACTAACGCGTGTTATGCGTTAATTAGAGTGATTATGTGAAAAGTGTCAAGCCTGTTTAAAAGTGATAAGGTGTTAAACGGTTTCGTGTTATGATTCCGTAGATATCCTCGTTAGTTGAAACGGGTTAGCGTGTGTCAAGTTGTAAGTTGGAAAGGGGAATAAAATACCCAAGTTTAATTTAATTAAACTCAAGGTCGGCTGGCTTCTTCTTATCCCCTGTAGAACTAAAAAACACACACTTAAACACACACAAGCCTACATACACACACATATACACTCAAGCTTTGGTGATTTTCAAGAAGAAACCAAGATTCAAGCTGTAACAAGTGATTTCAGTATTAAATTCGGGCCTTAGCTGCTGTACTTCATCTTGTTGTAAGTGATTTCATTAAGAACCCTAGTTTTGAGTTCATAAGTAAGAAACACCATTTGGATAGTGTTTGATGTGTTTTTGTGGTTTGTTTTTGTGCCAAAAGTGTTCTTAAGCTTCAATAGATGTCAAACAAAGTGTACAAACATTTGGAACTGAGTTTTGATCGATTAAGGTGTTAAAAACTGATTTTTGATCGATCGGTTGAGCCAGGCTAGCTACCTAGCAAGATATGATCCCGCTGACATGTTGGCACACCGCTATGTGATAGCTTAGCTCTGTGTGCCTTATTGTGATGTGATAGCATGCTTATTGATACTTATGTGCAAATTGGTGCTGTTGTAGCTAACGGTGCAAGATTTCCATTTTTCGCAGGTTAGTGATTGATGGCCTGGCGAGCTTGGGTTACTCGTGGGTAATTGTAGTATTTACATTTGAGGAACACTAATTGTAATTTATATGCATGTGATCCGGTGGTCGGTTGTTAGTTGTGGTAACACCTGTTATTTGAAATGTTAAATAGTCAGATAACAATATGATATTCTTGTAATTGGTGATTATATCCGCTGCAAGCTTTTGATAAATAAGTTTTAAAAGTTTAAATTGGCGCTAATTTTAAGCTCGTGAAACACGGTGTTACAAAAGGATCCCCACCACACAGGTGGATTGAGCCAGACCGAGAACAGGGGTTTGTAACAATGTGAAACATACTATTTAGAAAGTTGTATACAACGATCATCCTTTCTGCCATCGACATGATGTCCTCAAAGAGATCAAATGCTTCTGGTGATGGCTGAACCATTAACTATTCTATTTCTCATCAAAGGCTCAAACGGAGATAACACAGGTCACCATTGGTCCTTATTGCATTATGTTCTCAAGTCAAGAACAAGCTCTAACAACTTTGCATGGCATCATAATAGTCTTTCTGAAACATTTAATCATAGTACAAACAAGTAAATAAACATGGAAAACAGTTGAGGAAGGAATAAACAGTGGGGAAAAAAGATATGAAGAAAGAAATCAAAGAGTCATCAAATTAAACCCATAAAGTGTGATCAGCAGGCAAAAAACTATCAAAATGTTGTAAAATAGTCAAACAGGGATCCAAAAGACAAATACTTATGACATGATGATATATAGAGGATTCTTGAATTGGTTTGGTAAAAAACAGCAAAGCTATAGGCGAAAGTTGACTTTTCTTAAATCATTCTAATGTAAGGACATATGGTTATTCTAAGGAGAGAAATGTGTACTTTTAACACTACAACATAACACCCATTTTATAACGGAAAAATCAGTGAAAAAAATCTGATAAAGCTATTTAAATTTGTGGAAAAGGAACTTACAGACACAATATTAACAAAGTTCAATCTAGAAACCAATATCTTAACTTCAAATAAATGTAGAAGTTTAACCTAGAAATTACCATCTCAACTTCAATCAAGTCTCAAGTTGATGAAAGATATAATGCAAAAAGTAAATGCAAAAAAGCCACTCAACCAAACATAATGGAAGATTTTAATTAAAAAGAGGTTCATGGATTAACCTGTTTGTGGGCCTTCATAGATTCACTAAGCACTCTTCTTCGTTGCTCGAAAATAATGTAGATACCACTTCACATATTCCTCAACCTTGCTTCCAGATCTCTAGCCAGTCTCCATCAGACCGACCAATTAACAACAGCATAAGAAGCATCAACTTAGTCAATGTGGCAAACTAGACACACAAGAAAGGCGGCGCTCATATTCACAAGAAACATAGCTTGATACCTTTTACTTATAGTCGTATTGCTGGAATCCTTTTTGTGATTAATAGTAAATTCCTATCAACCTTGATAGCTTTATGCCTTTACTCATGAACTTGCTGAAGTCCATCCTAGAAAGATATAAGCCTGAATCTTTTTCGATATAGTTGTAATAAGTATATGTGTAATTTAAATAAATATTGAACTGTTTAATGTTAACTGGTTTAATAAAGATGACTTGAATACATAAAACATGAATGAAATGATCACATCTCTCAAGAACAATTATCTTGATATTTATAAAAATGCTACCTGAAAATACCTTCTTAAATAACCGTTCAGCACCTACAGTGAAACAAGTTGAGCTATAAAAGATATGTACATAACCTTATTGAAATTTAAATCAATAGTTGAACCGAAAGTCAAATTCAAAACTGTTAGTCAACAAAAACTTCGAAGCGAAATTCCCCTTGGCCCTTGCATGGGTAATATGCAAGACTTACACACCGCATCCTTTGCCTCATTAGCGCTGCTGATTCATTTTAGTTTGAAATAAGTCATATCTTGAGCATCATAATGAGTTTGGAGGTGATTTATTGGCAAAATTCTCTATTGAGGCTTTCTTTAATTCAAAACTGCATTTGGAAGCAAATGGGACGGGAAACAATATCCAGAAGAAAAGAAGCGAAAAATGAAGGTCATAGATAACTAACAGCTGAAACTAACAGTCGGCAATTCAAATAGATTTATCCAATAAAATCTCTAATACATGAACTCTTTCCTTCTTGTGACCGAAAAAACTAAAAAAAGGAAAAAAAATAAAGAGATAAGAAAAAATAATCTCTTATGTCAAAGAATACAGTAGGTTGGTTCCACTAAATTGCAATGCAAGGAGATATTAAAAAAAGGGAGAAGCTAAACAGCGATGAAAATTAATACTTTGGCTAAACTAGTAAACTTCTTGCTGTACATATATATATGAAGGCTAAAGGATCTTAAAGAACACAAAATAGCAACTCGCCTCAGAGTACTCTCATCTCTCTTTCTCCTTATCATACTAGATCATGAGTTGGTTAAGTTGAACTCATGAAAGCAGCCGATAAGGGAATCAGAAAGCAAACAATACATGAATGCAAAAACAAATAGTAAGAGAAATATAGGAGACGCAGATTGCACTGCAAACATGAAAAAGATTTAAAAAAAATCATTCTAACTTCCTGAGGTGGCATAAAAAAAATAAAATTGGGTGGTCATTTGTAAAATGTAGACAGAGAAAGACGACCAACCATGGTGGCAAATGTAACTGTGATAAAACCAGGGAATGCATTGCATAAGTTGATATATCCATAGCTGTTGCAAGTGCCGTGTAGGTACAATTTTGAAAGGAAACAAGTAATCATCGCTGCATATTCCAATCGTAAATGTACATAATTGGGGAAAAAGGACGATGGATGATTATATTAAAACATGCAGCGATGAAGTTTAATCACCCAAACTTGACATTCACCAATATCTGACATCGATTAGAAAATCTGATTAACACGAATTGGGTTTAGCGTGGATGTAGAAGTACAAATGTACGGAAAGAAGTAGATCAGATGTACCTTAAATGAAGAATGGCGTATCAATTCTGAAATAGTTCAGGGATGATGAACTTCAAAACGAATGACGAACGACGAGGTGAAAGTGTGAAACTCACAACGACCGAACAACGACTAATTTGATCCTAATTTGTTGAAGATTAATGACGAGAGTGGTTTTTGGTGAGATCAAATCAATAGGTTTGATCATATCTTATCTTATCTTACTATTATAATAAAAGACTATCTAATGTGATACGTGACATGATTTTACACCTTTAATTACTACGTGTCATATTCTCACAACCTCATTATTTTGGCTTCCCGCCCACGTTGTTTATTCCTCCATTCACATTTTCAGTTTTCACCCCCTATTATGAATTTTTTCCAAAATTTACAGCATCTTCTCCGTTTAGGTTTCCATTATATGGTTTTATTTTTCTTTATGTATAATCACCAGTGTTGATCTTGCATTTTGTATAGTATGCTACTCTTGTAGTTTTTTTTAAACAATTCGTGTAATACGCGAGTCTCTAACCTAGTGTATATTAATTAATTAATAGTCGAATGAAGTGGATCGAAATTTGGAATTTGGAAACGATTTACACAAATCTCCTTATTACTGTTGTAGATACGGTCGGATACGGTAATATGATCTCATCTCAAATACCAATTATTAATTAATCAATGTTCGTATGTTTTCCTTTTTTTCCACATTTTTAAGATAATAACTATACAAATAAAGATTTCAAATTATATATTATTATTATTATTATCATACAGAAGAAAATCTTTGAGGTATTTTTTTTCGTCTATCCTTAACAATCTTCATTAATAAATCAAAATCTGAATTGTTAACTATTATGTTGGTTTTTTATTTGCTACATAAATTTATTATATTTTCAAAAGAAAATAAATTTATGAGTAAAAATGGTTAACTCAAATAAAATAATGAACATGTTGTCATATATTTATTAAAGTATATTGTATAAAGATTATGTGTTTAGAAAAAGAATGAGTTCTAAAGTATTATTTACAAATATATAACAAATATTAGTCGATTATATTAAGACTTTTTTCTTCAAAAAAATATAACAAATATTAGTCAAGCAAATAAATTAAGATTTGCTTTTAGATAAATTTGAATTAAGATTTATAAAATTGAAAGAGAAATGAAAATGAAAAATGTTAATACGGTTACGCACGGCCAGTGCACGGCTAGGTTTGGTACGTTTTTAAATAAAGCCGGATAGGACTAAAAATTTTAGTTTTTAACTACTAGATCCTAGTTAAGTTAACTCAACATCAAAACTTAGGGTTTTAGCCTTGAGAAAAATATTTTTTTCTTCATTTACAGTTTCTTTTTAAGGTTTAGGGACAAAAGGTTATAGTATAAAGTGCTATTGGATTTGTATATTAACTAGAAGTTTTTCTCCGCGCGTTGCTGCGGAATTTAATACCCGTATATTTAAATCAATAAATTAATATGAAAATGGAGTTGTAAAAATATCATAACACTACAACAACAAATGTTTATATAAAGGGGTTATATAACCTAAATACCCCTATTAATGAGTATAATAGTGGTTGCAAATGATTTATATGTTTAATATAGTATTCAAAAGATTTAGAGAAAGAAAATAATTAAGTCGTGTATATGTCAATAAATAGATTAAACATATTATTAGCTTGATTTATTAGACATATATACGTCATATTCTTTTTTCATACATTACTTTATACTCTTTTTGAATAGCTAAACATATACACATCACTAACCTAATCCTAAATCTATACAATTTTTGTCTAGAACTTAAACGTACAATCTTATGAAAAATCTAAACACCAAATACCACTAAACTATAAGCTCCTTGGTTATTAATTAGCGAATAAATTAACGTTAATTAAATTCATCGTAACTAACATAATTTTATTAAAAAAAATTATAACTACAAATAGTATATTCAAAGTTTTCTTAATATGTTCTGATGTTTGTAGTAATATTATGTATGTAAATATATTTAATTAAAATAAGTAATGAAGTGAGAAAAAAGTTAAAAAAACATGTAAAGGAAGAAGGCAGGATTCGAACTCTTGATTAAGGGAGAGTAACAATGCATGTGCCTTATCCAACTGAGCTACAGCAACAATTGGTTTTTATTCAACATATAAAATATATAAATAAAATAAAGGCGTAAGTTAGAATTTCTCCTTTATAAACAGTAAATGTGGCGCATGTTTAGTCCTTGCCAATTGTTTATATTATTAATAAATTAGTCGAAATATGGATGTTTTTATACAAAATAAATTACTTAAATGCTAAAAAACAAAACTATTTTGAAATTCTAATGACATATATAATATAATAATTCTAAATAATGCACCTCTTGTATATTTATTAACTAGGGTTTACGAATTACTTTCTTATGGTTATTTAAAATTTCACTTTTCGTTCTCTCTTTTTTAAAATTACGTACGTAGTAACTATTGTTATATTAAAGGGTGTAAATGGAAAACATATTTACCCATTTCCTTTTAAACATATTTATCAAATAAGTATATTTTTAATATTTTGGTATAATTATTATTATTTATTATTATTATTTTAGTATTATTATTATTATTATTATTATTATTATTATTATTATTATTATTATTATTTAATTAATTAATACCACCAAACAGTCAGCTTTATCGCCACCAAAATCTCCCCAGATCTCATTATATCGATTCTCTCTCCGATATTCATCCATCGTCGCCATCCTCCAACGGTCACTCCGACAGCCGTCGTCGACATCGGCGCAATCATCACGGCTCCTCTTTGACGAACCCTAGAATCGGAGATTCACCCATTATCTCCTCTTTTTTGTCTTTTTTGCTTAGATCTTGGTTAGATCATAGGGGCTTCTCTCTCTTGCATTCATCCCACCACTGTCAGCTTCCACCGCACCACCATCGTCGACATCCATGGCACCACCACCGTTGGCTTTATCGAACAAATCTGAGACAAAAATGAGAGATATCTGAGTGGGAAAAGAAGGTTGAAAGATCCGAGGAGTGGCCGGAGGTGTGTGCGTGTGTGTGTGTGTGGCTTCGAGGAGGTGCTTAGTGGGTGGCCGGAAAAGCATCGATGGTGGTAGCAGTTGGGTGGTGGCAGTGGTGTACTGGTGTTACGGCGGTGGTATGTGTGGTTGAAGTAAAGCAGATGGGGTGGCGGCATTTGGTTGGTGGCGGTGGTGTTATGGTGGTGGTGGTGGTTGAGTGAAGTAGGTTTAGGTTGTGGGGTTGATTTTATATTTAGAATTATTCTGAACTTATTGTTTATTTAATATTAGAAAAATTAATTATAATATTAGTTTTAGTATATAATCAATCTCTTAAAAAAGAAAGTTCACTTATTTGGTAAATACTTTAAAAACTACACCATTTTAGTACTTAATTCTTTGTGACTTGTTTGTTTTAATGTTTAAAGTAAACACAAAGAATAGAATAACACTTCATATCTCTTTCTCTCTCCTAGACTCCCACCATCGCCACAATTAGAATCACTCATCTCACCATTAGAATCACATAACCGGCCACCACCACCACGTTCATCGGAATCACACCAGCACCATCAGAATTCACACCACCATCTCTCTAACCCTCCCACCAACGACAATGACTTCTTTTTCTTCATCCTTGTTTCTTTTTTTATATTGTGTACCGATTGATTTTATATACCTGAAAGTGTACCCGTTTCATTTTTTCACTTATAAACTCGTGTGTGAGTATGTGTTTGAGTGTGTTACAAATCTGAAAGTGCGTGAGTGTTTGTGATTGAAGCACATATGAAAATTTGTGTGAAATAATGGTTCAATTCTAGGTTGATTTTGGTACTTAAGTGTAATACTCTGAAATATGTGAGTTTTAATTTAAGTCTTATTAACCAATTAATTTAATTACATTATCTTTACATTGAAAATTTGTTTGTTTTTATTTTATTTATCTATTTTTTATTTATGTCTTGTTTCTTCGCAGCTGGAGGTCTTTGTTCAGGAAGCAATCTCTCTACCTATGGGTAGAGGTACGATTGTCTACATCCCACCTCCCCCATACCCCGCTTTAGCGGGATTTTGGGTATCGTTGTTGTTGTTGTTGTTGTTGATCTTTACATTGAATTAAGTAACGATGTCTAATTTATATGAATTTGATTTGAATAAAAATTGTTTAAGGACTAAAATTGTTATTGCCAAATGTTACTATGTGAGTAACATTAACCAATTTAGAAAAAAAATTATGTACAACACAAAATTGTCATACATAATAAATTAGAGTTGTGTTCAATAAAATCTATATAAAAAACATAGTTCTTAAATGTTAATATTCAATCACATGTGATTCAGTATACAATCACATGTGATTGTGAAAGCATCACATATGAATTACGAAAATGTCACTCCGTCCAAATTTTTAAAATTCAATCCTAACCATTGATGGGGCTGATCTAGTGACTAAATTTAGTCCCTTAGGACTATGCATTAAGTATGAACTATATTGAATATTTCTCTAATAAATTAATAATAAGTGTTTGGTTAGACCATAATATCCTTAAACATATTAATAGAATAAATTAGTAATAGCTTTGTAGGAACATAAACAAATTTGTGTTATATAAAAATCTTCACTCGAATTAATTTACTACAAATAATCACCAAAGTGATAAAAAAAATAAGACACATACATTTTTCCTATATAGAAGAATACCTAAAGACTATTTTACCCTTGTTATAAACACAATCTAGCTTATTAGATGTCCTAATCGGCTCTCCCACCGGTCCCTACCACCATTGACCCTGGCCGCCGTTGCCATCCCACAACGCCCACGACCGCCATCGCTAGCTAACCCCTGCCACCATCGACCGCTGCCACAGATGACCATGCCGCAACAAACCACCTCCGTCACTGGTTTTCTTCACCACTAATTGCTTTCTCAAACCCTCGCCGCCACCGACCGCCATCGCCAACCCCGCTACCTTATCGCCACGACGACCGCCCATCACTACTAGGGTAGTCACCAACAACAATTTGTGCTCCCATCAACACCAACTAACGCACCCCCTGCCCCACCGTGCACCGCCGCCTCTAACTCCATCATTTATAGCATCGTCGTCCTTACAGATATTTGATGTTTTTGTGTCAATGACACATGTATATGTATGGGTATACATGTGTATGTAATAATAAATTTTTTTCATAAAAATAAATGAAGAGTATTTTGGTCATTTGACTAATTCTGATCCAATTATTTTAATAAATTTACAAACCAAACAAAATCTTATTCCTTAAGTACAAACATGCCACATAATCTTATTCCTTATTATTTCAATTATTTAAGGAATTAAATTTCATTCCTTCGAGTTTTACGAAACAAACTTGACCTAAAGGATTAGGCTTGCATGACTGTTTTATTGGAGTACAGGTAACCGCAGGTTTTAAGCGTAAAACATCATCACCTAAACTTAATTATGCTAACTAAGACTGTACATAATGGCGGTTTGAATCCGATTTTGTTGATTACCATGATTCCTCAACGCATTAAAAGCTGAAATTCTTCGTTTCGATTTCATAGTCATACCCAATATCGTTTGCACAGCTTTGAAACTCGTTTAACTGAGTTGATGGAACTTGAATCCCGATCAATACATTTGCACCCGAATCTCCCTGTATAGATTGAAACTTTGTTAAGGATCTCTAGTAGCAACATAAGTTCCCGACATATGAATGGTGATCATTTCATGTGGTAGCCAAACATGAACAGTTATGTCCTTCCACAAAATGAGAATGGAGAAGTGGACCCGGTTTTGATATATAACAAGAATGTTTTGGTAAGAGAACATGACAACTAGTCATGTTTGACCTATAATTACTATGAGTGGTTATTGATGAGTTAGTTAACTGTGGATGCTCCAAGTGTGATGGAAAACTAACCTGTGAACGGTAATGAAACAAGCTAATATTCCAACGCGGACTAATAATCTCCAAGAATTTCATCAAAGCCCCGCGCCTCTCTGGAAAGATAAATCTACAAAGAAGCTCGTTTTCGATATCTGATCGACCTCCCATCTGAATTGAATATGCAGAAATTAAGGTTAATTAGTCATGAATATATGTAATATATCATTCAACATTAAACAGTAGATCAGGATTAGATTGAAATTTTAATTACCAGATGTCTTAAATGATCTTTGACCAAGTCATTGTTTGTGAATTCAATAGTTTCTAACTGATGCGACTTCATCCTCTCTATCATGGTTTGAAGTTCAATTTTAGTATGAACGCCAAGGCTGTTTGTTAATCATGATCATCACACAAAATCAATATCCCATCTATATATATATATATATTCTTTAAATTTATAGAAAGCTAGATTTGAACAGGGTCTTTCTTGCCTGTACAAAACTAGAGCTCGGTTTTTGCTAGAATCGTATCTATAATTGAACTCGGTGATGCTTATGTGTCCAAGCTGCCAAAAAACTGTAAATAAGAACGAAAAGCCAGGAAAAAAGGCGTAAATGGTGGTGCTTTTGTTAGGTAACTTACAAGATTGCAGAAGTGTTTAATGCTTCCAGGCTCTTCTGGCATGAAAGTAGCAAGTACGGCCTCTTGCCGCCTACCGATGTTTGCAAGCTCAATTACTAATCTCAGTCTATCAAAATTCATGTTGGCTCCACTGGTTATGGCTACAACATTTGCGTTCTTAATGTTATAAAAGCGGCAGTATGCTTCTGCACCCGCCAGTGCAAGAGCACCGGCTGGTTCTAAAATGCTCCTTTTCTCCTCAAACATGTCCTTAACACAAGCAAACTTACATAAATTAGTAACACTACAAGAAACATGACAAATCCTATGTGACTGAGATAATGCAAGTCACTTTAGGCTAGTTAAAAGTGGGTCGGTCCGGATTTCAGTGTTGAGGGTGTTATGAATAGTGATTTTTCTGTGATAAACAAGTTACAAGTCATCTTGATGTGATAGTCAGTCATGACTACACGTGCCTTGCAATGAATGGTGGAACACATTAGTCATATGAAGAAAGCCATTTTCTTAATGAAGCGTGTAATCTATAAAGAGAGGAATCAAGAAAACTGATAGATTTGGGAGTATGCTAACTTTTATGGATGCGCAGATGGAATCACGGCTAACAAGAACTACTCCATCAATCAACTCTCTGCATAAGCGAAAAGTTTCGACACCAACTTCCTTCACAGCAACACCATCTGCAAAGCCTCCCACTTGAGACAGCATAACTCGTTGGCCAAGATGCAATGACAAAGCCATTGCATTTGCATCAGCAGGCTCTACTCCAATGATACGCACCTATGTATATGTATGCAGAAAGGAAATTTATTTATAATAAAGATTGTAGATTGTTAACAGTTAAGTAAATGTGTGTGTGTGTGTGTGTATCAAATACCTCTGGTGAAACCCTCTTGACATAGGCTGCAATACCAGCAATCAAGCCACCACCCCCAACAGGAACAAATATGGCGTGGATTGGGCCGTTTAGTTGGCGCACGATCTCCATCCCTACAGTTCCTTGACCGGTGATTACATCTGGGTGATCAAAAGGAGGAATAAAAGTGCGATTCTCCGTCATACCCCTTTTCTTGGCATACGCTTGTGCTTCATCATACGAGTTCCCCTCAAGAACAACTGTTGCTCCCAATCTCTTAACCGACTCCCACTAAACATCGAAGGAAAAAAAAGAGTGATCACATTTATATATAAGGATCATATATGTTTGATTAATTATATAAATGTTTCTCAATTAGATGAAAGAAATTAAGGTAAGTTAACCTTGATCCGAGGAGTGGTAACTGGCATAACGATGACTGCGTCGCAGCCTAATTTCTTGGCTGCTAATGCAACCCCTTGGGCATGATTCCCAGCAGAAGAGCATATGACACCTTGTGCAAGTTGTTTCTTTGATAGCTTTGCCATCATGTTATATGCTCCACGAAGTTTGAAAGAGAAAACCTGCATGCGGACAACCCCAATTAGCTTCTTCTAGCCACCTTTGTATATAATTTCTCTCTAATAATTATCCAAAAAACTAGACTTTTTCCTCACTCGCAAAGGTATCACTTATACAAGAAGTTGGACAAGATAGGGTTATCAACACTATATATGTTTTGATCTAGACAGAGGATTATTCGGTTTTAGTACGTTTTAACACTACATAATGACAGGGTACTTATACACTTATACGAGAAGTTATCAACCTGGTGTGTGTGCCTCCTTTTTAAAGAAGACAATTTTGGCATCTGACAATTAAAACCGACAAATGCTAGACTGCACTTAACTACTTAAGACTCCCACCACATTCACCACACCGCCAAGTCATCTGTTCACTCTCACCACTCAATGCATCACACAAACACAACTTAATTTACATATCTATCTCTCTTCACAGGGCGATGGTTACCACATATCCCAGCCACCACGCCGCCATGATGTGTTAGGTTAATCCACTACGGCGTGGTGTGGTCGCCTCAAACACAGCCCCCTCCGATGACTCGTAGATGGAATCAATTGTTTCATGAGTGCACGTTGTTTTGTTTGTAAAGGAAATTAAAGTTGAGAAAATAATATGATCGAGTATTATTATCGTATATTACTAGATACTTCATTTATTTAAAATACTTTTATATGGACGTAAGAGATTTACCAAAAGTAATGCTAATAACACTAGCTTAAATTTATAATACAAATCATCTTTCATATTACACATCAGAGACGAAAAGTGACTCTGTAATACGCTTAATAAGGGTTCTAGACTATTTTACTCACAGCTAAATAATTTTGAGTCAAAATCCCCACAAACTTACGTAGTATATAAGAGCACTTGACTGGTGATTGGTCAAATATCACACGGACTCCACGTAGCTTATAAATATTCACGTGTTAGGTGTGAAAAAAATATTATCACCCATAAAAGGGTCCATGTTGAGTAATATCTCATATCGAACAAAAAAAAATTTTATAATATAATTAATAAAATTATAGTACCATACATTTACAAAGAAAAAACACTACTCTAAAAAAATAATAAAAGTGGCAAGATTAAACAAAATGTCCTGTGGAAGAGATAGATAGGGGGCGTGTTTTTGTAATCTTTAGTAGGTCACGAGTTCGACTCCAAGTCAGTGCACTTTTTTCTTACATTTGTTTCCTTTTAATTTTACAATACTAACCCTTTATCTTTTCTTTTTTTTCAATAATAACCTCAAAAAATTTCTCATATTTCAACAATAACCTCAAATAATTTGTAAATTATAAAAAAAAACCAAAATTTACTATGGTTTATAAAATAACTTTAGATAGTACGATTTATCAAAAATAAAAATGTTTTAGTACTATTTATAAAATAACTTTACATGAATTTAATTTTACGTTACATATATATCATGATAACTTTTTGGTTTTTTCCGGACATTTCAATAAAAAGACTAATTCTAAAGCTGTGTATGGATTTAATACACCTATATAAGTTTACATAATATATCTTTTGTACTCGAGTGGATTGTAATTTTCTCTTAATAAAAAAACTAAATCTTAAAAACTTGAACCTTTCAAAATATAGTCAGACATGAAAAGCTGAAAGTCAAAATTCATATGTCCAAATAGTACAATATGTATAAGAATAATTCAATACACCTTATATAAAAATACAAAACTAGATTACCCAACTATGTGATTGGTAAATAAATAGATTTACATTTAAAAAACTTTTTTATTAATTTGTTAAATATCTAAACTGAACATTTAATATATTACTGCTCCTTTATAAAACATTTACAATTTTCAAAACTCTTAATTTTTAAGCAAATTGAAATTACTAAACTACCCTTAAATTAAAGTAAATTAAATTGTTAAATGAAGTAACTATTGATGGATTTAATGAGATTCATATATACCATTTTAGTGAACAAAACTTTCATAATAAGAAAATATTTAAAACATCAAGTCAATGTCAATTAACCTAATTTTTACAAAATATTTTAACAACTAAACATTTCATTATAAATATTATATCACATAATAAATAGTTAAACTTAATATTAGAAAATGTGTATAAACAGACTAATGAACATGAATAACCTATGACCTAAATTAATAAACATTTATGGATTTTAGTTAAAAACATTTATAGTTAAACATTTATAGTTAAAAACGACAAGTTTTTGAGAAAAACTATTCATCGCCGTCGCATTGGCGCGAGTACTATGCTAGTGTGTGTGTGTGTGTGTGTGTGTGTATATATATATATATATATGATAGATTGTGTGCAGGGATAGTGTACACGTGTCATCATATCCATGTACACTGTAAGTCACTAAATAGTCACACAGCTGCACACCTGACTGTTGAACCAGGAAATAATACAATGTGTGTATAAGTGATAATTAATAGTTAATTAATTATCGAGAGATATAATAAATGGACGTTTATTATTTAAAGGAGAGATTAAATATTAGTTAAATATTTAATTATAAAGTTTGGTTGGAAAACATTAATTAATAGTTAATTAATTAACATTAAATCAAACGAGAGGGTTTGTTTTGTCAATCGATCAAAGATGTTGGTCGTGGACCGGGCTTCGGGGTCCAAGGGCTTTGATCCATTTAAATGAGTATTTAAATGGATTAGCCCTTAGTTTAACCTAATCCTAATTCACAATTAGCAACAAAAGCAAAACAACTCTCCTCTCTCTCTCTCTCCCTTTGCTCTCTCGGCCGAACCACACCACCACCATCCAAGGTGGTCAACGGCGGTGGTCCAAGTGGTGCACGGTGGTCGACGGCAGCCCCTTGCGGCGGCGTACGGTGGTTTACGGCAACCCCCTGCGGCGGCGGCTTGCCTCTTTCCGGCGATCGAACACGACGCAAACCGAGACCCCCTTTGCGGCGGGTTCTCGACGGCGGTAATCGGGATACACCAAAAAGCCGGCGGCTTTTTGGTAGTACACACATACGGGATTCGTTTTTCTCAAGTATTGTTCGTTTTGGCGGTCTAGCAGTCAGTTCACGAGCTGCAGTAGCTATGTATATCCCTATAGCAGTTCAGGATATAATTCCTTATCCTTTTTAAATACTGTTATATATATATATATATATATATATATCTGTTATAGTGTGATTATCTGTTCTGTTTTCCCACTAGATCCAGTTATGATCTTGGAATGAGATTTATATTATTATTATTCCGCTGTGCTTGTTGTACCCTGTAAATCCCAACTATATATATATATATATATAACTCGCAGCGAAGCGCGAGCACTTTAACCTTGTTATTGACTAATTAATGAGTTACTCCAATTCAACCATCTTGTGAAAAGACACCTAATATTATCTTTATATCGCGATCAAGGGTTAGGTTCCATATAGAACCTCCCTTAAACATAGAACCTAAAGAACCATCCTGGTGATGACACGTGACAATATGATCAGGGGCAAAACTGGGAAATAAAATATATAAAGAAACTCACGCGCCTCCTCCCTTAGGCTGCTTGTTATGCCTAACCCGATCCCATCGGGTAGGCTTAAGTACATGCAGGAACACAAAAACTTGGTTTTGGGTTGGCGCATCGGGTAAGGATTTCGGATAGGCAGACTCGATGGAAACTTGGAGGCAAACACCCCCCACCCCCTCAACGTTTAATCAGCTACTTTTTTTTTCTTATTTAATAATTCAATAATAAATACTTCACCATCCAACACTCATTTTTATCCTAATTTTATACCCTTTCACACCAATTCTCTTTACCTATTTCATCCCTAATTTTATTACCACTTTCACACCATTCTCTCTACCTATTTCATCCCTAATTTTTTTTTCTTATTATGGATTTACCAAACGAGGCATTAACTTCTAGTTTTGATTTTTACGCGAGAAATAACACGATGCTGCAAAAGGTTTTCAAAACCGTGTCAGAGCTTATTTTTGAAGACGATGAGGAAATATCGAGTGTACAAAGTAGAAGGCCACCGAAAAATAGAAATCGACAACGGAGACGGCTAATTTTTAGTTTTTAAGATTATGTATTTTTTTTATTTTAAAAGTTTAGATTTTTTAAAGTTTAAATTATGTAATTTTTATTTGTAGTCTTAGTTGAATTTGTATTTAATTAAATTAATGAATTATATTATTTATATAATTGGTTCTTTGTTAAAATAAAAAAAAGAATAAAAAAAATTGAAAAAAGATTGCGTAAGAGAAGGTAAGGTATAACTTGAGATTGGGTAAAGGAGAAAAGTAAGAGAGGGAAATATGATGTGGAGCTGATGTGGATGCATGTAAACCTTACCTGCAGGTAAGGTATGCAGGTAAGGTATAACGTGTAGCCTTATAACTTCAGGCAACAAAGTTTTTAACAAAAAAACCCCTCAACATTTAAATTATCATAACTCATTCGTTTTTAAGAATTTTAGCAAAAAATTATATCATTAGATTCAGTTTTTCGTCCTTATTCAAACAAGACTAGGCTTAATATATTTTTGAAACTTTTTTTTTTCAAATGCAGATTTCTCGAAAATACAAAAAAGTTTGCTTATATGAACATGATGAACCAATAAAGAAAATGCAGAAAACGTTTGGTTATATGAACATACAAATATATGTAGTACAATGAAAATGTAAAAGTTTGGTTATAAGCATTTTCAAATCTGCATTTTCAACAGTACATAATTATAATTTCAAATCTGTATTTCCAAAATCTACATATTTGTAATTTCAAATATGCATTTTCATCTTTACATAAATTTGCATTTTCAAAAACTACACATTTGTAATTTCAAAATATGAATTTTCATCTGTAAATATTTGTAATTTCAAAAATATGCATTTTACATTTGTACATATTACTAATTTCAAATATGCAATTTTTCTCTATATATATTTAATTTCAAAAACTTAGGGTTAATAATTTAGATCGAAAGGAAATATATATAGATTGAAAGGAGTTAATAATTTATATGAAACAAACCACTTCATGTTTCAATCTGATAGAAACATATACATATATACTAGTATTTTACCCGCGCGATGCGGCGGGGTAAAATAGTTTCATTTGTCGACATAGGGGTGTTCAAAATTCGGATATAAACCGTTTTACCGTAATCCGAACCGCTCCGTAACCGAAAAAGCTGAAACCGTTTTCAAATTCGGTTTAAAAACCGAAACCGACTACCATAAATACTTTAGTTACATAAAACTGAAACCGAAACTGAAACCGATTACATAAAATAGTACAACTCAAATAGCATTATTTACAATATGTTTCGTCAATGATCTTAAACACTTTAAATACTTTAATTACATAAAACTGTCAGAATTTAAATACATAATTAATGCTTTAAAAGTGTCAAAAAATTAATTACAAATAAATGTCCTGAAATTAATAACAGTTGTACTATTTTTAAAGTGTTAAGATTGTTCTCAATGTTATTGTAAAGCATGCTATATTACTTGTACTACTTAACTTAAAAAATTATCTTAAAAAGGAGCTAAATACTTTATAAAGTAGTAAAGATATGCCTGGCAAAGAGTGTAATTTTGTGTTTGTAGATCTTTTATGGGTCATCGCAAAAGCTCATCATATATATCAAAAACTACAATTAATTATTTTATCACAAGCTAGTACGTTTCAATAATTTATCTATGAAACGCAAAGGTGTTAGATTACGAAAATTATACCAAATTAACGAGAAAATTATGCTCTTTAATTTGAGACCGATCTTGCTATATATTTTTTTAAAAAAAATTATGTGTTTGCTGGGTTTTTTTTTTCACAGCAGCTCCATATTTGCACTTGTGCAAATATGCAAATATTTGCACTTGTGCAAATTATTTTTGCTCATCTGCAAATATGCAAATATTTGCACAAATGCTGATATTTTTGCCCCTGTGCAAATATTTTTTTCTAAAGTGGGCTTTATAGAAAAATGTATTCACCTAGTTTTTCACATCACAAATTTAGATATACAAATGTACAAATGATGCAAGTATACAAAATACATAAGGAATCATATAAAACTTTATGTTTTATAATTAGTCACTAACAAACACATAGATAGATTTAGATATTCATTATGAAATGAACTGATTACTTAATAGCCAAAGATAAAAAATAACAAATAAAACTTCATTCATCAAATAACAATGAAAAATGAAAAATAAACCCACCTTGTAATCTTGTATACTCCATCAATTTAATTAAATCATAAAATTCCTAAAGTCGATTTTAAATACTCTTAACTACATTGAAAAAGATGCAAAGAAAGGACATAAATAGAGCAAAATTGAAAGCACTAATCCTTTCACATGAAAGGATTAAAGAGTTTTTTTACCAAACAAGTGTTATCTAAAAACATATTTACTAAATAGGTGTACTTTTAAACATATTTCTCATATAAGAGTAGTTTTTGTTTTTAATGCTGTTTTTACAGTTTTTTTAGTTTTTTTACTGCTTTTTAACTCTTTTACTGCTACTTTTTAAACTGCTGTTTACTGCTCCTTCATCTTCGATCTGTATCGTCATCATCTTCGTCTTCTCAATTCTACCACCTCTTGGAACTTCAACACCCCCACCACCCACATTCTCCCCCAAAATTCAGTTTCATCTTTTATAAATCAATAAATCAGATCCCCTTCCTGGTCTCGATCTAGCCTACTTTTTAAATTCAGTTGCTGATTTCTGAGCTAAATCCCCATGTGCGATTCGCTATAAATAACAAACCCACCAGAAAGTTTTGAGCTTTGGTTATAAACAATACAATTCTTGGATCCAATATGAGCAGCTACCATGATTCATATGTGGTGGAGCTCGCCGGAAAAATCTTGAAAATCTCAATCGTACTACTGTCTCTGTGGCCTTAACCCCTCCTTAAAAAACAACTAACAAAAAACAGAAAGAATCACCGGCTATGAAATGATTTACAAAAAACAGAAAGTGTCGCCGGCTGTTGCATTAATCGACTGGCGTTGGAGTCGCCGCATGCCTTCTACAACTTGAATCAATGGATGAAAAAACTTACAGCTTGAATCGATGGAGTCGCCGACCTTCGTTGGAGTCGCTGCCTTCTACTAAATCGACCGCTACGAAGAAAAATTATGCAGGTTTTGACCTTCGTTGGAGTCACCGACTACGGGAATGGAGTCGCCAACCTTCAATGGAGTTGCTGCCGGCTTTAATTCTGACCGGCGATGGTTATGTCGGTGATTAACACGTCGTTCGTCTAGGTCGGGGGCGGATTTAATGTTTTTTTTTCCAATCGATCGTGGGTATAAGGAGGGTAAAAAACAAATAATGGGTATAAGGATGGTAAAAAATAAAAAAGTACACTTATTTGGAAAATATGTTTAAAAATACACCTATTTGGTAAATATGTTTTCAAATAACATCTATTTAGTAAAAAACTTAGGATTAAAAAATCACGCCGGAAGGGAAGGGGCGATAGTTAACGGATACACTCGGAGGTAGGGTAGTCGGCGGTCAGTACCTTCTGCCGCCGCAACTAGCACCAACACCAAATTTATTGAAATCACGAATTATAGTTTGGAATCCAAATTGAGCTCATTGAGATGAAGAAATGGGTTTAAATGGAGCACCTCAAGATGAAGGGATGGATTTACAGTGATTCAAAATGGAGTCACTATTTGTTTACCTTACCTGGGTTTTTTCTTCTTTCAATGTTATTTGTTGAATCAATGAAAATATTATTACGAGAAATGATTTTCTGTGTTAGCATCGATGTTGAGAAAGACGACGATTAAAGTTATAAAGTGTTGCCGGTGTTAGTCGCGGTGGAGGTCACCCACCGACACTAGTAACAGAAGGAATTGGAGCTCCGGTGAAGTTACTAGGCTACGATGGGTGTGTTCGGTGGCTAAATCGATGACGACGATAGTTGTTGTTGGTAGCTAAATTGTTGATGGCGACGGCGACAAATCCGACAATGGTCGCCGGTGAGACGGACATTGACTAAAAGAGATTAAATTGGAACAAACAAATTAATTTTTCCAAAAAATAAAAAATGTGGTCTGCTTATTGTACACCAAATGAGTCTTATGCTGCTCGTTTATGTTTCCTCAATTGCAAAAGCTTTGGGTTTTGGGTTTCTGGGAATTTTAAAAAAAAAATGGTGGATGTCTGACTTTAAATACTAAAATGAAAATGATACAACGACGGTGTGCTGTTGATTGTGAGGGAGAGGTTTCAGTCTATATTTTTAAATGGACAAGAATACCCTTTTGATTTTAATAAGGATGTTTTGAAGTGGATAATAAATGATTGGCTATAAATGGTTCTCGCGGTTCTCGTACGAAAAACATTTCTCGTTTGAACCGCTCCCTATATATATATATATATATATATATATATATATATATATATATATATATATATATATATATATGTATGTATGTATGAGAAGGTTCAAATGAGAATGAGAAATTAGATGAGAATGAGAGACTCAATCTTCATTTTGTAAATGAAATTCATGGATGAAGTACGTGAGGGGATAGAGTGTGGCAGAGTGCATGTGAGAAATTCATGGGTGGGCAATGGCATTGAAGGAGAGGGAATTGGACGGCTAGGATTGCGTCTTCCATTCTCAATTTATTTAAGGTTCTCATTTGGACCTCCCACTATATATATATATATATATATATATATATATATATATATATATAACTGTTTTTCGTAGGAGAACCGCGAGAACCAATCTGAGCCGTCCAATTCCTCATCTTTCAATGTCATTGCTCACCCATGAATTCCTCACATGCACCCTACCACACTCTATCCTTCCACGCTCTCCCATCCATGAACTTCCCATATCCAAGGAACGGCTGAGATTGGTTCTCGCGGTTCTCGCGCTAACAACGGTTCTCGCATGAACCCTCTCCTATATATATATATATATATATATATATCTTAAGATTTCGATCTATATATATACATATTTGTAATTTCAAGTTTTTATTTCCAAATCTGCATTTCAACTTGGTTGTATTTTCAAAATTTGCATTTAAAAAAAAATTAGAAAAATATTTAAAATGAGTGGTCTTGATTGAAAAAGGATTAAAAAACTATAAGATTGGTATAATTTTTTTGCTTGAATTCGCAAAACTTAATTAGTTATGACAAATTAAAATTTTGAGGGGTAAATCTTTTTTTTTAATTTAAGAGTTAATTGCACCAATAGTCCTTTAACTATCCAATTGTTGCGAGTTTAGTCCTTTTTTTTAAAAAGTTGCAAGGATATTCCCTTAACTGCCCAAAAGTTGCACCAATTGTCCTTTTTGATGTTTTCCGTTAACTTAATCTATTAGTTTTTATAAATTGACCATTATACCCCTTATCCCTATTTTTTTAAATTATTTTCCAAATAAATATATAATAATTAATCTTAAATATTCAATCTTGGTTTGACACACACCTGCACACACCCCTGCACACACACCTACACACACTCTCTCTCTGCTCTCTCTCTACACATACACCACTACCCACTTCAACTCTCTCTCTCTCTCTCTAAATCTTTGACCACCACCACCGGCTAAAACCACCACCACTTGAAACCACCGCCTACGACCACCGTATACAACCACCACTACTTGAAACCACCACCTACCACCACCTTATACAACCACCACTACTTGAAACCACCACCTACCACCACCTTATACAACCACCATCATTTGAAACCACCGCCTACCACCACAAAATACAACCACCACCACTCGATAACCACCAAGAACCAGCTGCCATTTCTATAATTCCGGCCACCTCCGCCGCTGCCATCACCGCAGCACCTCCGCTGTTACCATCACCACCGAAATTAATCAAAATGCACCACTAAAACTCGAACCCACGATCCAAAAGCACAAGAAACAACAAATCTCTCTCTCGATCTCCCTGCCCTTAACCCCAAATATAGGGTTTTCATGTTTTGTAACTTCAAAATCTCTTTATATCTCTCTCAATCTCTCTGCCTTTAACCCCAAATCTAGGGTTTTCAAATTTTGTGTTCTTTCTACCGTGTATGGTAGATCTGAGTTCCTTCGACGTGTTCATCTTCAACCCCACATCTGATATATATATATATATATATATACATATATATATATATATATAGAGAGAGAGAGAGAGAGAGAGAGATCCAACGATTTTTGTGTGCGTTCGGGAAGAAAGAGAGAGAGAGAGTGTGTGTGTGTGTGTATGTGTGATGTTTGGTTGGTGGTGGATTCCGGCAGAGAGAGATGATGTGTGGTTGGCGGTGTTCGTCGGCGGCGGTGTTTCTTAGATGTCCGGTGGTGGTTTTTTGGGTTCCCCGTGGTCGTGGTTTTTTTGGGTCGGTGGTGGTCAAAGAATTAGATAGAGAGAGAGCGTGAGTGTGTGTATGTGTCTGTGAAAGAAGAGAGAGAGTATGAGGTGGTCAATGAATTAAAAGAACTAGTTTATTGCCCCGTGCACGCACGGGTATTTCGAAAGTGTATTTGAGATATTAAAATTTTCAAATAAAAATAATGCAATAAATGAAATAACACCGTAAACTTACATATGTCATAATGCTTAACAAAAAAATAACTAAATTTTTTGAAACACTTTTTTGTAGACCACATGTGTTGTTTTGTTTGTAACATTACCACTGTTATTATAAATTAAAACTTTTAATCTTTTTTCACTTTTAACATGTGAAACGTCAACATACAATTGACCATGTATAAACATAAGTTTCCTGAGGAATAAAACAACTTTTGAAAGTGACTATCCTTGACTTTTGTTAATCGTCATAGCAAAACACATCATCAGAAGAAATTGTCTTATTTAGGTAACTACCTACACTAATAATATAGTTTTATGATCATGAAGAACACATATCTTTACATCTCTGAATTTAAATTTTTAAATATATAATATATAATCTTTTAATGATACATCTTATTTTGAACCATATTTATAAAAAATTTCATACATCTTTTTAATAAGATTGAAAATACGTCAAAATCAACAACTAAACACTTTGAATATCATATTTAAGTTGACAACTCAACTCATCACTATAATCCCAACAAATCCACTCAACTAACTACTATTAATGGATAACAAAAAATTAAGAATATACTAATTTAAAAAAAGTGTCATATTACAATAAAATTTATACCAAAACGTAGATAAAAATAAGACGGTCGTAAATATATAATTATTTTTTCTCTAAACAAATTATATGAAAAGTTACTAACAATAATTTATAAAAAGCTTATAATTAATTACATTAATATACAATTTTTATATAGCCCCCTCATATTTTCTTAAAAACTCCTCACATGTTTTATAAAAGTCCCTCATAATTCTCATCCAACCCCTTCTAATTGAATTCCGATCAACATTAATCTTTCTAAAATTGTTTTGAAAGTTAATTAATTTTGAAATTGAAAGTTGTGATTGGTTGATTGAGACTCAATTTATTGTTATTTTTAGAAAATTTGCATGCCTTATATATATATATATGGATTTTGATAAAAGTTTTCTTTTTTAAATAAAATTGCACCATTGAGAACTAGGGGTGGCAATCGTGTCGTGTTTAGGTTGGCGGGTCGCGGGTTCGCTGGTTGACGGGTCGGTGGGTCGTGACCCGAACACGACCCGTATAATTATTCGTGTCAGGATGCGTGACACGACCCGTATAAGTTGAAACACGACACGACCCGCGTAACCCGTTTAAATATACGGGTTGGCGTGTTCGCGGGTCATTCACGGGTCGGCGGGTCATAAACTGGTTGGCGGGTCATTAATTGGTTGGCGAGTCAGTGGGTCTAGTTTTACTAATTTTACTAATTTTATCCCTTGTTTGTCAAAATACACAATTTAAATGCAAATTATTTAATAAAGTTCAACCCTACCTAAGAACAAAGGAGACAATAGTATTAAAACGACGAATGAATAAAAGAAGACAATATAATTGTTTCTTATTAGGTTTAGGATGACTAAGGAATAAGATAAAAGCTCAAAAACCAAATAGGAAACATAAAATATATAAGGATAATTAGAAAATAAAAAATATCAAAAATATATATACGGGTTGACGGGTTGACCCGAAAACAACCCGAACCCGTTTATGCTCAACCCAAACCCGTTTATTTGCGTGTCGGTTTCGTATCGTGTCGATAATTGTCACCCCTAATGAGAACCTTGGGATTCAAAAAATATTTACGTCATACACTATTGTATGACGTCATATATCTTAATCCCTTGCTAGATGTATCCCATAATTACTAAATGTATCCCATAATTAGGGGTGTTCACGGGGCGGGGCGGGGCGGGTAGTGAGGATTTTGTGAACCGCGGCCACGGGGCGGGTACCCAGAATTCCAAACCGAAACCGAACCGCAGGGGGCGGGTACCCGCCTAACGGGTACCCGCAGAAAGACGGGTATCCACGGTCCGGGTCACGGATACCCGAAAATTGAGCAGTTTTTAATTTTTCATGTTTTCTAGACAAGTTCAGATTCATAAAATTTAAGATTTAAGCATACAAATTAAAGATTAAAACACACATCACCCAAGTACCATAGTTTATGACTCGAACGACAAACCAAAGTTCAACAGCACATTATCCAAACACAATAACACAACAAGTTGACATACCAAAGTTAATAGTCCATTATTAGAAAAATAAATAAAGTGTGTCCAATGATCATAAAAGCTTGAAGTTCCTCAATCCCACAAGACATTCTTTATATTTGTCACCGGCATATATTTGAAGTACAAAAATAAGTAATCATATTATTAAGAAGCCGCATAATTAAAATTGAATAATAGTATCACCATACAGAAATAGGAAAAAATATATACAATATATATGCAAGAAATGTACACCACTTTAAACCAACATAACACATAGTTATTTTCCTATAATTTAACTTCAACAAGTAAAACTATATATACTGGTGAGAAATTTGTTACTGTTAGATTTTGAATAAAAGTGCATTTATAGGTGTTAATATTCTCAACATATTATGTACTAATAATGAAGTAAACAACTCAATATTATGAAAATATAAACAACTTGCAGCATAAAGTAAACAAAATATATAAAATATTAAACTTGCATGAGTTACTAAACAATTTACTCAACTAACGGCACATGTTCATATCATCCAACTTCAACCATCAACGGTGATAGTGGAGTGAGATTCCGGTAAATCCTTCAAATCTGAATTCAAAATCATTTTAATTCTATTTAAGTAATAAATTATTGAATTGGCACTTGACTAGTAACTATGACTTTAAGCTAAATAAAGATACTACTAAGTATTAAACAATCAAACAGAAAGCTCACACTGTCATTCAATTCAAGTTTAAGTCAGCACTACTAATCTGTTCATTTTAATTCAGTACTACTAAACATACTCAAACAAAATACTAAAATAGAACTTCTTAAACTTATTTCTATTTAGGCAAAATAGCAAATACACATGAATACAATTAAAGTTGAGGAAAATACATCAACACAACTTCATTTAAATCCACTGCTGACTGCACAATCTAAGACACTTAGACACATACAAATATACAATCAAATCCACATACTACATTCAAATCCAAACAAGAAGTGAGGCAGTGACCATTAAGACACATACTACATTCAAAATTTCAAATCCACTCCACAATCTACGAAAAATACAACCTTTAAACAAGATCTGAAAAATCATACAGATTATTCAACTCCACTACAAATGACCAACAATTATTATACTACAACCAGTGACTATTAAAGAATCATGCAGATTAGATATCAAGAATCAAGAAAACAACTAGTTTTGTACCATTAAACAAGATATCATAAATCGGGAGAAAAAACAGAACCTTCAAAGTTTGAATCGTGAGAAGGATGGGCGGAGAAGGATGGCTCTTGAATCTCGAACGCACCTTCAATCATAGTTAAAAAAAATAGAAAATTTAGTGAAGGAACAGAAGCTAAATCATAGTTAAAAAACAGAAATTTAAAAAAGGAAATTAAGGGCATAATGAGAAACTAAATCGAACCTTTAATCCTAGTACACTTCCGATTTCAGTGAAGGAATTGAAGCTCGAGTTGAAGAAGACGGAAAGGAGACCCAATCGGTCGACTTCGTCGGGTTCTGCCGCCGTGACCGACGTCGACTCGCTGCCGAGTTCTAACAGCAGTGAGTGGCGGATTAACGCCGCCGCCGTCAACTTAATCGTCGGCTGGTACTAAGTCGCTGATGAAGCCTGGTGAAGTTGCTGCTCGAGACGATTAGGGTTAAGTACCATGGTTAACGTGGAAGAGACGAAGAGTGGAACGGCTGGAATGGAACTATGGGATCATATGAATTTTTAGGGTTAACATGTTACATGGGCTTTTTCTAGATCCACTATATAAAACTATTAAATATATTATTATTTTTAAAAGAACAAAATAAGGGTTGGCGGGTACCCGCGGGTATCCGAAAAATAAACCCGAACCAACCCGTGAACAGCGGGTACCCTAATTTTCGGGTTTTTTCGGGTATCGGATTTCTCGGTTTACGGTTTTTTCGGTTTCGGATCAGTCGGTTCGGTTCGGTTTCACGGTTTTCCGGTTTTTTTGAACACCCCTACCCATAATCTCATAGATTGATTCAAATGCACACACAACATATTGTACAATATGTTGTTAATTGTTAACTTTAATAAGAGATTTTTAAATAAACTATTTATTTATAAATACGAATAAAGAACAATGAAATAAACACGTCTAATTTAATAAAAGTTATTATGAACATTGAAATAAAGAACCCCAATAACTCTTGATGTCTTTTGCACCTTTTATTAATTATAATTAAAAAAGCCTATTGCTTATATGCTAATTGTATGATGTTACTATATGCATGAATACTGATTCCATTAATTATACTTAAGTATCAGTATCAATTAGAATTACATAATAAAAACATAACTCAATATTCATTCCATTACCTTCTTAATTAGAGATAAAAATATACATTATAAAATCATATACAAAACAACAATTGTATGTCAATTTTATTATTTGTAACAGAAAAAGACAAACCTGCAAATAAAATGATAAATGTTGTATAAAGATGTTTTATAAAAGATATCATAATTAATTTATGTATTGATCTTTAATTTTTAATTCTAATGTTATATAAATCTATACCATATTTATTACAATTTATATCACTATATATTGTTTACAACTTCTGATTTTACTATGTCCTTTTGTAGTATTTTACACTATATATGTTTAAAATTTACCTTAAACATCCCCCGTACACGGGGTATTAAGCTATACATAATATAATATAATATAATATAATATAAATATAATAATAATAATAATAGAGATACTTAATTAAACATTGTCACAAAAACGTTTACCTAAAAAAATACATAATTTCATTTTGTTTGTTGTTACTATTTAAATGGATATATGTCATCCAAAGAACAAATTATTTTAAAAGTACTTTAAAACATACTGATTTATTTATTAGATACCCTACCAACCTTAAAGAATCAATAAGATTCTAGTTATATACTAATTTACAAAGGGAGATGGTTTTTACTTTATTAGTACCTTTATAATTTTATCATCTTTTATTTTTATCTACATATTTAAAAATATGATGACTAAAAAAACTATTTGTTATGTATTATGAAAAAATATTGAGCAAAACTTATATCTTATTTACAAAATCTTACGCTTGTTTAGTTAAGAAAAGATAGCCTATATAATATATTGATGAATAATAAATCGATATTACTTTTCTTGCTCGTTTAATTAATATTCAAATAATCAAAAATATCAAAGGATCAATATTTGGCACATTAACGGCGATGAGAGATATAACGTTAGGATGACGGTGACGTTTGACAACGAGAAGGTAGGTACGACGGTGACGTCGACGGCGTTTAATCCAGGAGAGATGCAACGTGACGGCAGTAGTGAGATATCTAGAAGTAATTGCGAGAAGAGTTAATTGTACAAATTGTCCTTTAACTTAACGAAAACTGACATTTTAGTCCTTTAAGTTTAAAAGTGGTGTGAATGGTCCTTTATGAATCATTTTGCAACAGTTTTGGTCATTTCTAACGTTGACCGTTGGTCAACTATGTTAGTTTAGGGGTAGTATGGTTTTTCTACAACTTTTCTAACCTTTTATTAATTAAAATATAAAAAATAATATATATCTTTTTTACATATCTTTTTTAAATAAGAAATATATATTACACTACACTCACAAACACAATACACACTCTCTCTCCATCTCTCCCGCCCTCTCTCTCCTCTTTCGGTTACATACACTCTCCCTTTTCTCTCTCTCTCCAAGGACCACCACCATCCACCGCCACCACCTAACAACACCGTAAACCTTATACCAGCTACCGCCACCACCACCACCATCTCACTCTCTCCCTCTCGATTTGTATTTTCCTCCCTGGAGACAACCACCCCACCAACCAAACGCCACCACCACAACACTTCTCCTCCGCCGCCGCCACAAACAAAGAAAACGTCACCGCCCCACCACCACTGCACTTCGTCTCCGGCGCCGACAACCACATCGTCGTCTCTCTGGAACACCCAAACACCGTCGTCTCTCTGCCACACAAACAAACACACCGTCGTCTCTCTCCCTCTCTCAATCCCAAGACCACCGCCAACCACACACAAACACAGTCATCTATGTACAACACCCAAACACACACAAACCCTAGATCTAGATCCAGATTGTGTGAAAATCCTAGATCTGTAGCCAAATCATTTGAAATTCATTTGAAAACCCTAGATCTACACACAAACATCGTTTGAATCAGAAAATGGTTTAGTTTAAAAACCCTAATTGTACGGTGGTCGTAATGTGTGTGCGGTGGTGGTGATGTCTAACACCCACTTATTCTTCTTCTTCTTGTTTTTTAGATCTGAAAGTGTGTGTGTGTGTGTCCGGTGGATGGTGTTGGTTGTTGTCGGTGGCTAGTTTGAATGTAGGTGGTGAAGAGAGATTGAGAGATAGAGGAGGTGAGACAGAGGTGCTCGACCGGTGGTGTCAGTCCGGTGGTGATGGTTTCCGGTGGTAGTTGGTGTACGGTGACGGTGGTAGTTGGTGGACGGTGGTGATGGTAGTGAGAGAAACAGAGAGAGACTTCCTTCTCAGTTCCCACGACCAACAACCAAATGTATAAACCTATATTTTTTATTTAATTTATAATCATTAGTTATAAAATGAGTAAAAATTAGAATTAAAGTAATAAAATAAAAATTATAGGGCAAAGTTGTTATTTTACCCTGATTTAACGGAGTTGACTAACGGTCAACATTAGAAAGAATCAAAACCGCTGCAAAATGATTCGTAAAAGACCATTCACACCACTTTTAAATTTAAAGGACAAAAATGACAGTTTTCGCTAAATTAAGGGACGATTGCGTGAATGATGGTATGGTAATGGCTAAAAATATAATCCACAATCAAAAAAAATTCACAAATAAAAATAGGGTGTTGATAGAGACACCCCAGTCTAAAAAACCCTAGTTATACCCTATAACTTTTAATTATATGCTAATAGAAACCGTAAAAAGTAAAGCTAGTTGTCCAATTAGAAATGAATAAAATCTTCTAATATATATAAAAGAGTAATTATAAAAAAATTATTAGATGATCTAGACCTTTAATTTAGTAAAAGATTTAATCTTAGCCATTCATTCATTTAATTCAAAATTTTTAATTTTCACTTTTTAGAGTCAAACTAATGTGACTAATTAATGTGAATTAAAATAAAAACAGCCTTATCCAAAGCAATAATAATATCATCCGGATTAAATATATCCAACATCCAACATTTTTAATTTTTTTTTTTTTTTGATCCACATAACAAATATGAATATCTAACTCAGCGGACTATATAATTTAAATTTAACATTTAGATGTATTAAATTAATATTAATTGTTAACCTTATTTCATCTAACCTAGTGGACTCTTACGAAACCAAAAATCTATTTTGGAAAATATATCTATAGTATGTAACTCAAATTCAAATACAGTTTATAGATATCTTTAATATTTAATCTTTCTTTAGTATGTTTAAAAGAATAGGATTATGACCTCATAACATATCACCTCATGTACCTTTTTTCTTTGTTATTTATGTTTTCTATAGTGATTTTAATTTTATTTTGTGATAGTATTTATATACGAGATATTTGTTATCGATATACGTATTTATAAACGGAGTATTACCTATTTATACTTTTTGTATGTTCTAATTTTTTTTTAGTATACACACATTTAAAATTAATTTTAATCATCCCCGTGTTTATACACGGGGTGTTAAACTAGTTTATAATTAATATATGATTATATAGACCAGGGTATTTTGATCCATAGGATGTGGTGTATGAATAAAAACCCATAAAAATAAGCTGTTAAGGATTTATATATTTTTACGGAGTAAGTTAAAATAATTACCGGCTGAGTATCCTCTCTCTTCAACCATACATCGACGCCCAGTTTCTCCGATAGCTTCACGGCGTGTTGCAGCGGCGACTCCACCGCCACATCATAAACCTTGGACGTCAAAATGCCTGTCAAGTACTCCATTTGACTAACGGTCGATTCTGATACCGATCCATCCGGCACCGCTCCCACCTTACCTTCTTCATACCGCAACGAATCTGGAGAAAACTGTAGCAATGGCGGCGGAGCTGCCACTACATCAACGGAGGTTTTAGTAGAGTACGGTGACTTTTCTGCCGAAGTCAATTTGGCGGTGACGGAAAAGGCATTAGCCACCTGCACGGCTCTTGTTTGACGACTGAGACCGGTGCGGCTAGGCAGTACTGGTAGGTGGTTACAGGGACATGAGACGCCCGCCATTAATTAATGTAGTTGATTGTATTATATATTGGAGTGACGGTGGGCGGTTTACGGTTGGTGATCGGACTCGGGCGACAGCGGTGAAGAGGTTGAAGTTGAAGCACTTAAAAGAATGCAAGAAATTAAGTGTACATTTATAAAGCTAGCAAACCGTATAAAGTGAAGCACGAATTTCTTGACAATATAGAATTAAACGTGTGTCTCGAAACAAACACACCACGTCCACAATAATGTTTTTTTTTCTCCTTTTATTATAAAAATAGTGTGTTTTAGAAATTATTTATTGAAAGCGTTTTCCCCGTGAATCAAAAGGAAGGATAATCGCACAAGAATTGATGTGTAAGACCGGCCGCATCCGTGAAGAATCAGGGCATGGCTAGCTGCCAAACCCCGCGACCACATCATCGCTACGGTTTGACGCTGGCTCGCACTCTGGCTAGATGGGGAACACACTCGGATTTAGCTTTTTCCTTTTTTTTTTTGGTTTTTTTTGTTTCTTTTACTTCATTTATTCACATCTTTATTCTTCTTCTCTCAAACTCATCATCCCAGCGCGCCTCTCATATATTTATTTTTTGCATACACAATATAATGTCCTCTTCTTCGTCATACAATGCGTTGGAGTATTATGATTCGTCTTCATTATCTTCCGATGGACCTCGTATCGTCGCTTATCGTCAAACAAGTGGCATATTTTTTCGTGGATTACTAATGTCGGTTGTCAATAGGATTACGGAGGATGATGAAGAAAGCTCGCGTCCAATAAGGAGACGGAGGGGATCGGATCAAGTTAGAGACTTGTTGCAGATTATTTTGCAGAAAACTACAACTACAATGACGAGATTTTTAGGAGACATTTCCGCATGAGCAGACGACTATTCACACAAATAGTTGTGGATCTCGAGGAATGAGACACATTTTTTCTACAAGGCTACGATGCTAGAGGTAGGAAAGGGTTATCTCATTTGAAAAAATGTACCTTGGCAGTCCAGAAAATGGCATATGGGATATCTGCTGACGGATTTGATGAGTACCTGAAGATGACAGAATCAATCGCACGACTATGGGTACAAAAATTCTACAAAGGTATTATCTCTCTTTATGGTAAGTGATACTTACGTAAACCTTCTTATCATGATATTCAGCTTTTATACGCCGCACATGAGGTTAGGAACGGGTTTCCCGGTATGTGAGGAAGCAAAATTGTATCTATTGGGATTGGGGCAACTGCCTAAACGCATGGCAAGGGCAGTACATGAGAGGTGATCATCAGCGGACAACTTTGATCCTAGAGGCAGTGACATCACATGATCTTTGGATATGACATTCATTCTTCGGGTTGGACGGTTCCAACAACGATCTCATTGTGCTAAACCAGTCGTTATTATTTAATGACGTATATAACGGGAGAGCACCGTAGTGTCCGTTTCAAGTAAATAACGTACAATACAAACACGGGTAATATATATCTTGCAGATAGAATATACCCAGAATGAGGTACTTTTGTCAAAATATTCAGAACCCTTATTGATCAAAGACGAATAAGGTATAGTGCCGCACAAGAAATGGCAAGAAAAGATGTTGAACGGGCTTTTGGTATGCTTAAACAACGGTGGCACATTATACAAATCCTGACAAGAATTCTGCACCCGAATAAAATACGTAGAGTATGTACTTTTGTATCACATTACACAATATGATAGTGGAAGACAAAGGCCACGTGATTTGTCCATTTGACGAAAATGTTAATCAAGCGAACGAGGAAGAAGACGTAGAGATTAGCGATAAAAAATATGATGCTAACTTCCAATAAGTCCGATACACGGAAACACATGACAACTTTCAATCGGATTTAATCAACCATATTAATCGGCTTCCAAGACACAACAACGACAATAACTAGTAGTTGGGTGTGAGTTGGATGTGGGGGTTTGTGGGTTAGAAAGAGTTGGAGGTGGAAGATCATGTGGATGCTGATGTGGCAATGTGTAGCTCCATTAAACTCCATTATGGATGTTGATGGTCTAAATGACTATGATATATATGATAAATCTTTAAACTTGCAATTTATGAAAAAATAGTTAGATAGGCCCTAAAGTATTATTACACAACAATACAAAATCCTATAACAGCATATATAGAAAAAACAAGATGTAGACAATAATACATTTATCCGTTCATTAAAAGATTGCTTCCTTAAATACCTCACGTAGTGAAATATCATAAAAGATAATTAAAAAAAGAAAAATAAATAAGTAAATAGTAAATCAAATAAAGATTAGAAAAAGATCCAAAAGGATAATAAATAAGGGTGATTAAAAAAACTTTTAAAGCTAAGCCCTGGATGGTTTAATTATCAGGTTTAAGTAATTATTTTATTTAAATAGAAATTATTAGTTTATAAAATAATTTTCAATCTTAACCTACTCTCCTATTTGGAATCTTTGTACCTTCCTATATCTAGATCCTGATACTCTTTATCCAACAAAACCTATCTAAGATAATGTTTTTTTGAGAGAGAAAGTTCTTGCAAATCCATTTGTATTCTAGCCTCCCACCTTAAAAATGGGCGACCACGTCTCCTCATACCATCGACTAAAATCGATTCCAACCTCCTATCTGGCGTTGTCGGTTGCCTTCTCATAACGTGAACGAATCAACGCAGTGACCCTTCTTTCAGCTTGTCGGCAATAAACGTTACTCCTAATTCAGTTCTGAAAACTTCAACCGTGATTTCATCTACCAAAATCTTCCCACAAATCCACCTAAGTACCCTCATCTCGGCCACTCTCATCCTCTCCCTCTACATCTTATTTAGAGGGGCCAACACATTGTTGGGTTTTACAGGTCACAATTCACACTTGAGTTGTCCTGATTCATAACCAAACTGGTTTAAACCAACTTAGAATTGAACAAAATATAATACAGTTATTATTCATAAAGCGGAAAGAGAATAACAAGTTTAATCCTAAAACCTTAAAGGATTAATGATCTTGGCTTATCACAAGTGTGTATGCCATGTATATGGATTTCGAAAAAACATATATGTGTCCATATAGCCATTATCGAAAATATGCAACCATAACAAACAAGATTGGATTAAACATAGAACAAAGCATCCAATCAATCCAATACATAATACTGAAAATCGATATATGTGTATCAATCCATATGTCCATCGATTTCTCTATATCCATCAAGAATATATTTAGATGAGGATTATACCTGAACTGCTCAAAGATAGTCCACCCGTAATGAGGTACACCAAGAGCCTGCTAGAAAGGCTTGATTCACACTTGAAAGATTTTTATCTTTCTTGTTGCCTTGAATCACTACAATCGACAACCCCCTTAGAGAAGGGGGGTTCGGCCGTCGATAACCAAGGGGGAGAGAGAGTGTGTGTGTGTGTTTTTCCTTTTGTGTTGTTAAAAGTGATTCACCCTAATTGCAAAGGTTTAAACCCCTATTTATAGATAACTTTCTAGTTATCTTAATTAGACAACTTTATTTAAACTATTTATTATTAATATAAAATATAATATATATATATAAATATATATATATATATATATATATATATATATATATACCTTAATGTATTTTATCTCTTTAATAATAACAATTAGTAACAATAACCCTTTTAGATAATATCCAAGATATTAATCACTACTAGAAAATCTACAATTTCCGACGAAAATTTGCGACGGACGAAATCCGTCGCTAATTAGCGACGGATTAGCGACGGATCTGCGACTGAATCAAGTTATCAAATATCAAGGGAAAACCGTCGTTGTTCCCTCGTTAATTTGCGAAGGATTTGCGAAGGATCTGGATTCGGTCACAAATCTGTCGCAAATCCGTCGCAAATTAGCGAGGAAAAAAACTATCTCTAATTCGTTGCTAATTAGCGACCGATTTCAACAGATTTGCGACGGATTCCGAATTGAGTTATATCGTCGCTATTCCGTCGCTAATTAGCGAGGGATTTGCGAGAGATAGCGACGGAACCGAGTTGTCAAGGTTCAATGCTATTCCCTCGCTAATTAGCGACGGATTTGCGGCGGAACCATGATATTCCGTCGCTATTCCCTCGCTAATTAGCGACGGATTTGCGACGGAACCATGATATTCCGTCGCTTTCTCTGTCAAATTTGCGACGGATTCATAATTAAGGTATATTGTCGCTATTCCCTCGCTAATTTGTTAGGGATTTGCCAGAGATTGCAACTGAACCAAGTTATTAAGGATCCACGGTATTTCATCGCTATTCTCTTGCTAATTAGCGATGGATTTACGACGGAATTGTTACAATCCTTCGCTATTTCCTCGCTAATTTGCGATTGATTTGCGACGGAACTGGATTCCATCGCAAATCTGTCGCAAATTAGCGAGGAAAAAAAGCATCTCTAATTCGTGATTCCATCGCAAATCTGTCGCTGTCCTCATAACTTTACACACTCTTATAGACTCATAAGGTAATTTGTGATTCCCTTATTAATATTTGTTGTGCGGTCGGGTTAATTGATCTAATTTGCAATTTGGTCTTCTATGCCCAATTGGCGGCTTGATGGATTAACTCTATAATATTTTAAATAACCTTTAGACCCTATAATATTTCCAAGTCGAATTCGAAGTTAGAGTCTTCATCATTTCCTTACTAATAATGATAAATTGGATATAAATATATATAAAATATATACAAAATTGTCGCCTTAAAAAATGCTATGGCTTCATCATGGCTCTTAAACCTTGAGGCTTAACCTCGTTGCCATGTCACGCCTTACGTTATTTAAAACAATGTATTTTTGACATATTTAGTCCCTCGTATTGAATATTTCTAACATATTAGTTCACACATATATAATTAGCGGGAAAACACATAAACACGCTTTATCGAAAAAAAATATTTAATACATAAACAAACTTTTTTAACAGATCATCTAAATCTAAATAAACCAAATTAGTTCAAAAAAACCATGAATGCTTCATAAAGTTATACTAATATTTTCTAAAAAAACATAAAATTTTCATGATCTGTTTATCCCCCTCAAAATTTCATTTTCCCCTCTCAAAATTTCGTTTTCCCTCGTGACCAAATTTATTCCCTCTCTATTCTCATTTCCCGAAACCTGCTCTTTGTTCAATCACTAGTTCACCTCCTCCCTCCTTTATTTTCATTCCCCCCACAAAACCTAATCTTCTCAGACCTGAACGACGGCTGCTCGCTCTCGCCTCTCGCCTCTCGACGCGCACACACACACCATCTGACATCTCCGAATCGCCTCTCACTCTCGCCTCTCGACGAATCGACGCATAGAAGATCGACTCCATCTGCTCTCGCCTCTCGAGGAGTTGACGCCATCTGCTCTCGCCTCTTCTCGTCTCCTGTTCTCGACGAAGGTACAAAACAATCTGTTTATGATTTGTTGCTACTTGATTTTCTGCTCTCTCGCATAAGTCGTCAGATTTATTTTCATTTAGTGATTTGTTGTATGAAAAATTAATTTTAAATGATCCAAATTGATAAAAGAGGGTAACTAGTCACGATGGGTTTCGATCAATACTGTCAAGTAATACATACTAAAGAACTCGAGATAATGATTATTTGTCAAGTCTTTTGTGTCATGGTTTTTGGCTAATTTAGCAATAAATTTGGATGGAAGCTTTTCATATTACTTAACTTTGTAAATTATGGCTGTAAATTGATTTCGAGGTTGTTATTTTTTTATGTTTTCGACATGAAATTTCATTCTGTTTTGGTGTGGAAGTGATCAAATCATGAAGGAAAGCATCTGGAAACTCGAGCTACTTTTTGTATATTTGTCACATATGTCTTTAGTTGTGAATTGTTTAAGGCCATGATCTTGACTCGCATTAATCAGATGGCCTCAATTTATGTTGTTATTATTATTATCTTTTGCAATATTTTGACTTGCTTATAGTGTATATTTGATAAATGGTGTGCTTTTATGTTGAAATGAGTAGCTTTGATTCAGTGCCAAGATGGATTGTTCAGATTCATTATTCTTTTGTGTAATTACACTTGGTCTTTTGTTTGATTGTTTCTTGTTCTTTGTTGCTCACATATACTTGTTGTAGAGAGTATTAGGTCAAATCCGTTGTTCAAAACCAAGGAAGGTATCAAAGATGGCGGATCAGATCTTGCTGCCCAAACATTCACCTTTCGTGAATTGGCAGCTGCAACTAAAAATTTCAGGGGTGATTGTCTTCTTGGGGAGGGTGGTTTTGGTAGAGTATAAAGGGCGCCTTGAAAGTTCAAATCAGGTTAGTTTTCGGTTTTTTTTGCACATAAACTATTTAATGCAAAAATCAAGTCAAGCTAACGTATACAGTTCCATGACACTTCCATCCCCGAAAGGATGAATTGTCTATTCAGAAAAAAAATGTTTTTATGTTTGTAGATTCACAGAAGTTGTCTAGATATGTAGAGTTTATATAAATTGCACAGAATGTATTCCTTTGTGACTTTGACTATTGTTCTCGTGACTTTGATATTTGAGTGTTGGTGTAGGTTGTAGCCATAAAGCAACTGGATCGCAATGGACTGCAAGGAAACCGGGAATTCCTTGTAGAAGTGTTGATGTTGGGTTTACTTCACCATCCAAATCTTGTTAACTTGATTGGTTATTGTGCTGATGGAGATCAAAGATTACTGGTTTATGAGTACATGCCTCTGGGATCTCTGGTTGACCATCTTCATGGTACATACATACCTACATACATACAGGCACTGAATGTTTATTATCAATTTTGTAGGAAGAGAGAGATTGGGTCGGCCAGTTCGCTATAGTGAACAGTTCTTAATCTGCAATATTTCATCTTCTCTTCCAGCGGGGTAGCATCTTCTGATGAGGTTAGTTTATTGTAATTTGTTTTCTTTTATGAACTATACGTAATATTTATAATGATTAACATATATTCAAAACTAATTACTTGTTCCTTTGGGTCATGGTAGTTCAAAGTACGTAATAATAATGAATGATTAATTGTTATTAGTTAATATAGTTGAAATTGCGTTTTAATGAAATCAGTTATGATATATGGTTCTAATGGCTCATAAGGTTAGTGATTGGTGTTAATGGGTCATTATGACCCAATAACATGTGAGTCATTATGATGCGAGGTGGGTGTGTATGTGTGTGTGTGTGTGTATATATATGTCTAAATTGGTTAAATTGAGTTCTTACAAGTAAATTGGTGTAATGGTCATGATACATCTTACTTGGTCATATTGAATTCTTTTAATAGTTTATATATGATTGTTTATATGTTAAATTTGGGTTGTAATATGTACTTATTATACTTAGGTACTTGAGCTGAAACAAGTACAAGAGTTGCGTGAACGAGAACAAAGACTTTTAAAGGAAATGGAAGAGTCTCGAAAGCGAGAGCTGGAAGAGTCTCGCAAAAGAGAATAAGAGACACGAAAGGCTACTGATGATCGATTTAATCAACTACAAGAAATGCTACTTTCACATTTTCGTGCTAACCCTCCCCTTCCTAGTTAGTTAGTTGTATTTTTAATGATAACTTAAATCCCAAACATTATAACTTTATCAAATGATCATCTAACTCTAAACATTATTATAATTGGATTGAATGGGATGGGATCTCTTATTTTGGTATCATGTGGTGTTCTTTATATATTTGTATTGTGTATATATTTGTATTGAACATAGGAATTTAAAACAAAATAAAAAATTATATAGCGTAATTTTAAAAATCCGTCGCTAAACTGTCTGTTCCGTCGCTAATCTGTTGGAATCCATCTAAAAGAAGTCCGTCGCTAATCCGTCGCTAATCCGTCGGAAACTTGTCACTCGCTAATCCGTCGCTAAGATTTCCGTCGCTAATCCGTCGTTAATTTGCGATTCAAGGGTTTGATGAAAACCGTCGCAAATCCGTCGCAACAAACCCTCGGTAATCCGTCGCTAAACTTCCGTCGCAAATCTCCGACCTTTTAGCGTCGCCTATATTCCGTCGCAAACCGGTTGAAACCGTCGCAAAAAATCGACGCTAACCGTTAGCGAGGAAGGGATTAGCGAAGGTTTCATTTAGTCGCAAATCCGTCGCAAAACGGGATTAGCGACGGATTAGCGACGGTTTTGACCGTCGCAAATTTGGATTTTTCTAGTAGTGAATCCCATGATTAACAATATATATTTATTAACTAATAAATATATATATTCTTGTTAATTAATTTAACCTGGTTATTTTATAACTCTCTATACTGGTTTATGACTACCTGTCATAATACATACCTTTCACAGTGTGAATGAACTTCTTGAATTACGTATCCTCACAGGTGTGACCCTTGAGTGTCTTATCGCATTGGGCATGTCATCATGGTTCGATGGTTATGCACACAAATCCTATCACACATCTATCACCATAAAATATTATTAACAACCAAGGTTCTAAATAACATAAAGTGTGGTGTTGCGGAAAGGTTAAGCCTCAAACCTTGGAAGCCATGGCAAGGTCACGGCATTTAACAAGGCACAACTAAGGCGGCAATTTGTATATAAATTATAATTATGTATATAAAGTTATACAAACAAATATTAAAAACACATAATTATAGGTTTATAATGTAGTTCACTAAAGTTTTTCTTTGTTTCCGGTATATCCAATCATCATTATAACTGAAAAACTACATATATTCAGCTCATATGACTTAATTAGTACCTCTAACATGCCTACAAAACATGGCCTATAACAAGTAAAAAATGTCAAACAGGATCTTAGTGTACACCAAACCTTAGACCATGTCGTGACTGCATGGTCAAGCCTCGAGTCTTGATAGAGCCATAACGAAACCAAAACAAGCTTTTTATGACCACGGTAACAACACTTATTAATGCGTTATCGGTTAGCAAATATTAAATTTCCAACACCTAAATTACTAAATTTAGATACGATGAGTTATAAGTTACACGCGTGTGTCCTCGAAACCAAAGCAAAGAACATGCAATAAATAGTCAAATGCATGTGTCTAAGTTGCGAAAGCTATATGCAATACATGTCAAAAACATTGAATTAAAAATAAAACTTGTTGTCGACTTATTTAGATCATACATGTACGAATACATATAAAAAGTGTATGCGATGTATTAAATTTAAATGTGATTAAAATTACAAGTACACTAATTTCTAGTTTAAAACATTTAGTCATTTAGGGTTTAGTTTTTAAAAGTATATTGAAATTGTCACTTTTTATTGTTGTTTATATCCAACTTTAAAAACTACCATTTAATATACTCAACTTTCTAAAACTAAGCTTGTTGGATAGGTAACCAGTCTCTTTGTGAATTTTGATCTATTTTTAATACAAAAGTATTAATTATTATTATTATTATTATTATTATTATTATTAAAGAACATGAAGATGATCAAGAAAATCGAAAGCCAAAACAAAAACCCATATTAGAAAGAAAATTGAATATTCAAGATGAACTGGAATCGATCAAAACCATCACAGATGAACTAGAATCAATCGAAATCATCACAGATGAACAAGAGTTGATCAAAACCATCACAGATCTGTAAAGCGAAATTGAATATTCATGAACAATAGTTGTATCAAGAATAAGAACTCGTATCAGAAAGAAAATCTTAACTAAGATATGAACGAAAATGAAAACCCTAACTCAGATCTAAACCAAGAACAAGAACTCAAAATGTGATGAACAAACAAAATTGCATATAAATTTGAAAGCCAAAACAAAACCCCTAACTCAGATCTGAACCAAAAACTGGCAAACCAAGACCAATTATGTTCTTAAAGATTAACAACATCTGGAATCACAAATCTAACTTAGATCTGGAATCGCAAATCGGACCCATGGTTTATATATCTGGAATTGAAACCTGAAAGCATGACTCTACACATACCTTCCTGAATCAAACATCGATCTCGAATTGAAACTTGAAATTTAAGATCGATGGTGTTCTCAATCTAGTAAGTTTGGTAAGAAGTCGATCCACAAATCCCTAGAAATCGGTCTCCAGTCAAACCTACAAACCCTTGAGGAGATGAAAAGTCAGAAACCAAAATTGAAAGTGTTCATTTAACACTCTCAAACCTACAACTAATAACATCCCTAAAAACGAAAGGAGATGAAAAGTCCAAAAACCAAAATCAATAAACAAACCCTTAAGGAGAAAAAAGTTCATAATTCGATGTTCATAAATAGATCTGAAAATTTGAGATAACCATTATAATCATCATCATCATCATTATTATTATTAAAATGGTATTTATTTTTAATTTTTAAGTAATTTAAATCAAGATGACATATTGTGAGTCTTGTGATCTACTATTGTAGGTTACCATATTAAAATGTAGTCTTAAATATTTTGATATATTAAATAAAGTTTTTAAAGTTTTGTATACACAATAACAAAAAATGATAACTTCAATACACTTTTGAAAATCAAACCTTACATTTAACGAACAATAAATATTCACCATCTCAAAACATACTTAGATCAATTTAAAACACCTTTTTCTCGTGTTATGTTTAACCTAATTGAAATATTTTATGAAACTTATGGAAAATGATGAATTTTAAAAAACTCCTTTAATATAATTTCATAAAACTTATTTATTTGAACAAAACTTGAATTACCAACCGCACCTATTTTCTTTTACGAAAACTTCTTTTGATTAAACTATGAGTTTTAAACAAGAGCTCTAGAGTTAATTGTATAAATCGTTCTTTAACTTAGGAAACTGTCATTTTAGTCATTTAAATTTAAAAGTGATGTGGATGGTCCCTTTTGAACCATTTTGTAGCTAATTTGGTATTTTCTAATGTTGATCATTGGTCAATTCCGTTAAATCAGCATAAATGACAATTTTATCCCTCTGGGTTTATTTTATTTTTTTATTTATAACTTTTACTTATTTTATATATTTAATAATGAATTATTAATTATAAATTAAATATAAATTATAGTTTTATTAGATGCAGATTTGGGAAGTCTCACTCTTTCTCTCTCTTTCTCTCTTTCTCTCTATCTTTCTCTCTAATACTCTCACTACCACCACTACCGTACACCAACTACCACCGGACTGAGCACCACTGGACGTACGTTCAAACTAGCCACCGACACCCACCACCAACAACCACCACCTACAAACGGACACCGCCACCACCACCACCACACACATTCAACCACCACCATTGTCTCTTTCCCTCTTAATTTCTGTCTTTCTCTCTCGACATTACCAACCACCACCGTTGTTTCTCGCCGGCAACCTCCACCCTTAAAGCAAAAAATGCACACATATATACACATAAACACACACTTTCAAATCTATAGTAAAAGATGAAGAACTGAGCTTGAATTCATATGATTACCAACCACCACCGTCTTTCTCTCTCGACATTAGGGCTTTCAAACAAAAAAAATTCTGATTCCATTAGGGTTTTCAAAAGAAGAAGAAAAACGTTTAAGGTTTTCAAAAGAAGAAGAAAAAAGTTTAGGGTTCGTTCATTTAGGGTTTTCACCCACAACGGCCACCACCAAACCGTCACTGCCTCATCTTCAACGTTCTTTAGGGTTTTCAAATGATTTGACTATAGATCTAAGGTTTTCACACATGTTAGGTGTAGATCTAGGGTTTGTGTCGATGGTGGAGATCTAGGGTTTACAGTGTAGATCAAGGGTTTACGGTGGCGGAGGCGGAGTTGAGAAGAATGATATTGTAGTGGTTGTCCTTAGAGACAGAGAGATGGAGAAGAGAGAGAGATAGAGCATGCAATGTGTAGGTGGTGGGTGTAGATGCTGCTTGTAACACCCTCCTTACCAGCCTAGAATAATTAAGGTAATTAAGTGATTAACCTTGAATTATTTAAATAAGAGGTATTATTATTTTGTGATTATTATGTGATTAATTAGTTTACATTTTTATATTTGATTTAAATGTTAAATTGATTAATGTATTATTATTATTGTGAGTGGATTATGAGGTGTCTTATCACACATAACCACCAACTTGCCACCACCTTGTTCATTACATGCAATTGTCAAAGGTGTTGTGTGTGTGTTTTCTTGAGTTCGGCCGAGAGCAAGAAAGGAAAGAAGAAGAAATCAAATTCAATTGATCCAATTTGTTAGATCTTGAGGTGTTTAACATCATTAGAGGTTAAATTACTGAACTGATATGTTAATTGATGTTTAAATTCGGTTATATATATATATATGAATTCCGATTGAATGCTTTACATGATGAATTGATAATTTAGGTTGTATGCATGTTAACAATTGATGCTAGTTTATGATCAATACATGTTTAGAATCAATTCTGGAAACATAGATGTTATTGCATGTTCAAAATCAGATTAAGAATTGAAGTTATGTATGAATTTGAATGTGTCGGAATTCATGATTATGAAGCACTCGGAATTCAAGTATGAATGGATCGGAATTTGGTGAATTCCGATCATTTCTATCGGAATTGGTTGAAATCCGAGAAGATTGAACTGTTTACCTTAGCTTTTGTCGGAATTGATGTAAAACCGAGAAGAATGATCAGATTTGATGAATATCCTTTACTCGGAATTCCATTCTATCGGGATTGTGTATTTTCCTGGAATTCATGACTTTAAGTATGAAATCAGATAGGTAAAATGCCCTAACACTTTTATCGGAATTCATTTCATCGGATTTATGGATTCTATCGGATTGTACCTCTTCTATCGGAATTGATGTTTTGCCGGAATTAACTATTCTCAGATTACATGTTTTATCGGATTGTATTTTCTCGGAATAAATTGTAATATCGGAATTTGGTTTTATCGGATTTGACCTTAGCTCGGATTTGATTCTATCGGAATTGACTTTATCGGAATTTGAGAGTTCAATCGGATTTGGGAGTGATCGGAATTCTTACTTTCCTATGCTCGGAATTTGAATGTTATGAGGAATCCGATTAAAGATCAACTCTTTGATGAATTGAAAATAAACATGAACTTGTACATCAAGTGTGGCATTGGCTCATGAAAGGAGTATGTGTATTGCCTAAGCTAAGGAGTTGAATAAATTCACAAAATTACAAGTTGGAAATGGTAATTGTGAATACGGGTATATTTATACTTGATGATTATGTACTTGTAGATTATTGGTACATGTGATATGTAGATATATGTACTTGTTGATTTTATTGTACATATGATTGTATGTTGTATTATGCTTAAAGTGGATTGTTAAGCAAATACTGACTAGTAGTTGTTTGCTCAGTTGGTGACAAGACTCAGTAGATAAGATTGCTGAGTAGCTTGAGCTTTTGAAGATATCGGTGAGTGGATATATATCTTTGGATATATGGGATGTAACTCCTGATTGTATTGCTTTTTAAGATGTTATATCTTGTTTATCTGTATATATACATGACGTATTCAGAGATCAGCTGTTGGCTGGGCTTGTTGCTTAGGGATATACAGTATCTGATCTTGAGAGGCATTTGTTGCAGTCAAGGGTGCTTGTACTGTTATCCATGTTAGCATGGCTATTGGTAAACCTTGGTTTTGGCCGACCTTGGTTGTAGGTGTTGCAACGCCGCCAATTCTCTTTGACGATTGAGCATTGTTTGTTTGGGCTTTATGCCTTGTATGTTTTTTGATATCTATTCTCTCACTAGCTTTGTGCTAATCCCCCACTGTTATTATCTTTTACAGGACACACCTGGTATGTGGATAGTTGATATTGTAACACCCTCCTTACCGGCCTAGTATGATTAAGGTAATTAAGATGGATTATCTTAATATTTATTGATTTATTATTTATTGTGTGTTTAATTAATTTAATTATTTATATTGTGAATAATAGTTAATTAATTGTAATATGTGTGAGTGGAATGGTGAGTTGGATTAAGTGACACCTAAATCACCAAACACACATGTCTAATTGTCATAACATGCAAAATAGAAAGGTGTAAGTGTGTGTTTGTGTATTCTCGGCCGAGAGCTAGAAAGAAAAAAGAAGAATTGAATTCAATTGTTGATCTTGTTTGTGAATCTGCTCAATTGAAGTGTGTAACATCATTACGAGGTTAGAAATTCTGAAACAATGTGTTAATTGTTGTTAATTCGGTTTTATATGTTTATTAGTGTGAAAACCGATTGAATTGATTTATATGATGAATTCATGATCTAGGTTGTATGCATGTTAGAATTAAGTGTTAGAATATGTTCATAACATGTTTAGAATTAATTCTAGAAACATAAATGTCAATGCATGCTTAAAATCAGATTGAGAATTGAATTTATGTATGATTTGGAATGTCTCGGAATTCATGAGTATGAATCAATCGGAATTCGAGTTATGAATGGATCGGAATTTGGTGAATACCGAGTATTTCTATCGGAATTGGTTAAAAAACCGAGAGAACTGAACTGTGGCCTTAGCTTTTATTGGAATTGATATTACCGGAATTTGATTCACTCGGTATTTGACTTTTATCGGAATCCTATTCTATCGGATTTATGTATATTATCGGAATTCATTTTATCGGATTGTTATTTCATCGGATTGTATATTAACTTGGTATTGAACAATTACTCGGTATATGAACTATGCCTTAACATTATATCAGTATTTGCTATATTCTCGGAATTCCATTTACTTGGTATGTGACATTTTCTCGGGATCTTAGTTTCTCGGGATTAAAGTGATCGGTATTGACTTTTGTCGGATTGTGCCTTTTCTCGGATTGTGCCTTTTCTCGGATTTGGTTTTATCGGATTTAACCCTATCGGATTTGATTCTATCGGATTTGGTTTTATCGGATTTGACCCTATCGGATTTGGGATTGATCGGAATTCTAACTTTCCTATGCTTGGAATTTGAATGTTATGAGGAATCCGATTAAAGATCAACTCTTTGATGAATTGAAGATGAACATGAACTTGTACATCAAGTGTGGCATTGACTTATGAAAGGAATGTATGAATTGCCTAAGCTAAGGAGATAGATAATATTCACAGAATTACAGATGGTAAAGGGTAATAGTGAATAACGGTATATTGTTTGAATATACATGAGTTGATATGTACTTGTGATTATATGTGCATATGTGATTGATTATAGTATTGTGCTTATTGTGTATTGATTAAGCAAATACTAACTATTAGTTGTTGCTCAGGTGGGGACAAGACTCAGTAGTTGAGAAAAGACTGAGTTGCCTGAACTTTTGGAAGATATCGGTGAGTGGATATATATATCTTGGATGTATAAAATATATCACCTGATTGTGGCTCTTTGAGATTTTATCTCTTTTTTACTGTATATATACATGTTGTTGTGGAGATCAGCTTGGCGGTTGTTTTTCAGCTGGGCCTATATTTAGGGATATACAGTATTAGCAATCGTCTTGATAAGCATTTGTTGTAATCAAGAGGTGTTAGTATTGTTATCTGTGATAACTGGGCTATCGGTAAACCTATGCTTTGGCTGGTATTTGGTTGAAGGTCCCGCAAGACCGCCGGTTCTCTTGTTGTTTGAGCTTGGTTGTTTGGGCTTTATGCCTTGTATGTTTTTTATATCTATTCTCTCACTTAGCTTTGTGCTAATCCCCCACTGTTGAATTCTTTTACAGGATATTCCTGGTATGTGGAAGATAGAGGTGAAACTGGAATTATGGACTGATCTAACTCCGATATCTGTTGTTTTGTAAAGAGTCTGTTTTCGTGTAACACTGTAGATGCATTTTGTAAATTAAACAAGTTCAAAGTTGTATTTTCACTATTATATTATATTAGTAATGTGATTTAGCTTCCGCGCGTATTCCAAAGTTGTGTTAGAAAATACGGTGTTACAGATGTAAAGCTGGAAGTTTGGACTGATCTTACTCTGATATCTTGTTTTGTTTTGTAAAGAGCCTGTTTTGAGTAACACTGTAGATGTCTTTTGTAAAGCAAATATGTTCAAAGCTGTATTTTACACTATTATATATATGTAATTATGTTATTAGCTTCCGCGCGTATTTCAAAGTTGTTTAAGAATATACGGTGTTACACTGCTGGTAGGTAGTGGTGGGTGGTGGTGGTGGTGGCGATGGATGCGGCTGGTATGTGACCGGGAGAGGAAGATTGATAGAGGGAGAGATGGAGAGATAGAGAGAGAGTATGTGTTGTGTTTGTGGGTGTAGAGAGGAATGTTGAAACCTAGAGGGGGGTGAATATGTTTTAAGTCCACTTTTTAAAGTTTTATAAATTTTCAAGAATTTATAAACAATATAAAAAAGAAAGTAATTTAAAGGAGGAAGAAGATATCACCAACATTAAGAAGTGCACACAAGAGTTATAGTTGTTCAATCAAGTGTTAACAAACTTGCTGTACATCCACTCGTTGGCTTCACCCACCAAGAGTTGCTCCACTAGATCTTCTCTCTTTGAAGGTAGAGATATACCATTACAACTTCTCTCTTTAGATTACAAGAAATAATCTTCTCTCTTTAGCTTACAAGAAATAATCTTCTCTCTTGCAAACAAGGCTAAGATGTGCCTAATTTCACTTTAATTCTAATGGCTAGAGTTAATCCTAAAAAACTATTACCAATGATGAATGAAGTATGATGAAATTATCTTGAATGTTTTCTCTCTTGCTTTTGTCTTTGATCTTGAAAGATGAGATTTTCTTTTGCAAATGAGCTCTCAAGAGATGAGCTAGTATATTGTGTTTTTTGGATTGCAAGAGGTGAGAAAAAATAAAGTTACATGCTTCTTTATTTAGCCACAAAAGGGCAAAAGCTAATATTGTTCGGACCCCTAAGGACGATGTCACAAATCGACCATGGACGTGTTGTGGGGTGCCAGTGCACAACTTTTGATATTTTGAAAATGAACGTTAGAGATTGTTTTATACCACACTCAAGCCTTTTTTTTCTTTAAAAATAGTCTGGAAAAGGTGCTAAAAAAAGGTGGGCATTGACCTTCCAAAATAGTTTGAATTTATCATCAAAATAGAAGTAGAAGAAATCTATGTAAAAGCATGTTGAGTGTTGTTGGTCCCGAATGGATACTACAACAACAAATGTATGTAGAAGGGGGGGTTGAATACAAACTTTAGCAATTTAAAAATTAAGAGACACACGGTTTACTTTTGTATAATTCTTATTGATGTTAATCAAGAATTACATGAACTAGATGCGGAAAATCTAAGTTCAATAAAAGGTGGTAGCTAATTTTGTCTAACACATAGACAATGCTAATCTTAAACAACTAATGTCTAAGACGTTCAACACATGAACAAGTTTGTTACACGAAAGTAAAATGCTAACTCTTCTAATTCTCAACTTATGAGATTTCAGTGTTTTTCAACGCATTCCATTCATAAGCATGTTTCCATGCATGAATATATATAAGCAAAGTGTGTCCGGGTTGGTGAAGAGAGAAAGAGACAAAGGTGCTTGGTTTAATAATATTATAATAGATAAAGTTAGTGGGTGAAAAGGCAAGTTAACTTTATACACAAAGTGTGTAAAGTAAAAGTACTTTTCAGTAATGAGTATACCCACTATCTATTATTATATTATTAAGTTACTACCTTTATGTCTTGAGACGGTAACCTTATCCTTCCATGCTTGTGCTTTAATCGACACCATGCTTTCTGAAGATTTGACTTTACCAAGTATGGAGTTGCCAGCCATACTTAACATCATATCTTCGAGATCTTCTTTTCAAGAGTATATTTCTCCTTTTCCAGGGGATAAAGATCTATCCTTTTTGTATCTTTGCAGATCCAAAAAGTGCTAAGTACTTTTACAAAGAAAGATCTAAGGCATAATAGAACAACACATGTTCTGCCTTTGACTTAAGAAAATATTACATAGAAAAGCTATTAACTGAGATATACAACAAAGACTCAGCTAACGGACACTGAACTGCAATTGTAATTTTGCTCAGCCAAGGATAAGTGTGAAAGACTCAGCTGACTAGATTTGCTCAGCTGATAATACAAACCAATGTGCAGCTAGTAAACTGATCAACCTAAACTGTCAGCTGTTCCCAAGGGCTCAGCTAGTCAATTTAAGTAGTGTCAGCTTATGAGGAAAAGAATTGATAAGTAATAAATACCTTATCTGACAAATGGGAGACATCAGCTGATAAATGTGATTGTGTCAGCTGATCCTTGACTGCTCAGTTGATCTTGAAATCTTCATCAGCTGATGGTTCTAGGCTATCATCTGATCCAGTGTGATTCCTCAGCTGATGCTCTTTGACTGATCTTTTCTTCTCAGCTGATCTTTCTGAAGCTGATCCTTTGGCTGATACTCAGTGTTCAGCTGACACTTGGATTCGTCAGCTGACATTTCTTACTTAGAAATTCTTTAAGTCTAATATGAAAAACAACACATGTCATTCATTGATCTAAGTCAAAAACTGAATGAATGGTTTTGTTAACATCAAATCCTATTTTACTGAATAGATAGGTTTGATTTAGGTTTGATATTGCTATCTCCCCAACAATCTCCCCCTATTTGATGATGACAAAACCTTATATTGTTTAAGAAGAATCAGTTTGACTCGAATTTGTAAAGATAAAACTTTTAAGTGCATTTTGGTTACCTAGCTATCTGTTTTTGGTAACTCTTTAATATATGTTCCCTGATGTTCTATTTTTGGGAATCTTTTCATTTATGAAGTACCATTGTTCTGTTTTTGGGATTTTTGATCTTTTCTATATTTACACTATGTAAGCTATCTACTAAGAGTCATTTATACTAGCATTTTAGCTAAGTAGTCCATGATCAAAGTTTCAAGCTTGATTACAGACCAAAGTATTTACATTAGAGTTTGTACAGAGTAATCTAACTATGAGTTAAACTAAGTGCAGAAGTTGAACTATTCTAGGAATTGAAATTACATCTACTCTAGTTATGAAGTTGTCTTTATTCCCACCAAGGTTCCTCTTTAATGTCTGGACGAAGTTCAACTGGAATGGTAGCAACTAGTTTATCAGCTCTAGTCTCCATCAAACTTTCAAAGTGTTGACTTCCTGTCTGTCCTCTTGCCAGTCTTATAGCTTGAAAAATTAAAGCTCTTGGCGCTCTTCCTATGTCAGATTCTCTTAGGAATCTCCAATCACCAGCTCTGTTTTTGAAGAACATCCCTCTTTCAGGCTCAGTTATGTACTTAAACATTTCTGGCTCAATATTGGAGGGCAGAGTAGTGTTGAGACTTTCATAAGCAGAAAGAAAAGGATAGTCATGATTGACAATGATCTGTTCAATGGTGACAAAAGCTTTTGAATTCTTTTTAAAAGCATCTTCAATCAGATTGATGTGTTCAATGAACTGATCATGTGTGAAGAGCCTATTGCAGATTGACATCCGAATCCAGTATTCAAATTTTCGCATGAACCTTTGAACAACTTCACTTTTGGACTTGAGGAGATGGTACAGGATCTCTATCATTTCAAAGAAGGAGAGTAGTTTGCAGTGTTGAAGATAGGTATCTTCATAAGTCTTTCTTTCATCTCTTCTCACAACTCTGAGATAAGGACCCTCATCAGTACCTTTGTATGGAGTAACTCTTGAGATGATGTATGCACATCTTCTATTGACCAAGTTTTCTTTGTTGTCTCTGAACTCCTTGGATTGCCTTTCAGTTTGCTGAGCTAATCCTCCAAGGTTGAAGTTCAGTAGAGCTTGAATGGCTTCCTTGTGAGTCTTTCCTCTCTTAAGAGCTTTCTTGGTAGAAGAGTCTGTTGGATATTATGCCCACTGACACACGTAGATTAGTAATACTACCGATGATACACGAGCCTATTGGGTCACACGCCAAGGATTGATCCCGACGACTCGCAATAGAAAGAGAGAGAGAAATAAATATTCTGTAAACAGAGTTTACGCGCCGCGTAACCTTTTGGTTTACGCGACGCGTAAATCACCTGACAGAAGCTTGACTTTTTGGTTGTTGCTTGGCTCAAGTTATTGACTATTGGGGCATGTAGTAATGATGATGCACGACTTGGTTGCCATGCTTATCAGCTGAAAAGGGTGATAAAAGTCATGGATGTATCAAACATGCCATATGTTTTAATAATTGACCAAGAAAGAAATGGAAGGCTCTTATTCTCTTCTCTTGTTCTTGGAGCTCGTTTGTGAGTTCATGAAGATGTCTAGGAATTCAAGCATGTTCTTGAGCAACCTCTGGAAGTTGTGAGTTGTACCAAGGAGTGATTTCAAGGCTTTGAAGATCACAAGTTGGCATACTAGCATTTGGGGATCGAACAAACTTGGTGTGGACTATCAATAGAGAGTTGCTCTCTTGTGACTTAGAGTTCATCCCAACATGAAGAAATCAGAAGCTGGAGCATGGTATATTTCCTATCCCATCTCTTTTATTTGGTTGCTTTATCTTTTTGTAGAGTTTCACCATTAGTGGGTCTTGTTGGCATCATGTTTATTTACCCGGAAATCTGTTTTTCACGCTTCCGCCGCGCGGGTAAGATGGCCAACGAAACCCAACAGTGGTATCAGAGCCATCTCTACATAGGTATTGCACCTTGGTGGCCTGAAAAACCCGAAATTGAAAAACTGGATCTGCTGTCAGGTGGGTTACGCGGCGCGGAACCTCTTGGGTTACGCGGCGCGTAAATTGATCTGACAGATTTTTTTGTATAAATTATAAAACAGTTTTTGCAGTCGGGTTTTTGACATATAAAAATGGTTTCTGTGTTTCTTGTTCCAGAAATTATTTTTTGGTATATTAAGATGCCTTGTATCTTGGTTGGTGTATTTATATGTATATTATTATTTTTGGCATAAAAAGAGTAATTGCATATACTTACATTATGTATATATGAATATGTTTCATCAAAAATGGTTTGTTGTTACTAATACATATATGCATGGGATTATTTAGTGCCTTGGGTTTTTAGAAATAATCTTAATCAAGATACATAAGTTTACATGGTTTTGTGTGGCACACCATGTTGTTCATGTTGTTCATGTGGTTCATGTGATGTTGGTAACCATTTAATGCCCTAGACCTTGTGGATATTTGGTTGTGTTAAATTAGTTATTCATTCATTTGGTGACTATATGTCACATGGTATGTAATAATTAATTTATTTAATTTATTTGGTATGTAAATTATTTTGTGGCTTGCATGCCATTTAAATTTCATGTTATGTATTTTGTACTAGAAAATTGGATTGTGGCTTGTATGCCATTTATTTTATTTTCTATGTAAAATTAATGTGGAAGCAACCATCGGGAGTCAAGTAGTGACGTCTTGGCAAACACGAAACCGGGAGGCCCAATAGAGGTAGCGGGTTTAGTGGGAGCACATCCAAGTCAAGGATATGTCCTTAGATGACTTCGTTTTTTTCGTAATGGCTCACGGAAAAACGCATAGGTTTTAGGGGCATGGTTACCAATCTTTTTGTATGCGTGTGGTTGTTTTATTATTTATTGTTTATGCATGGATTTTAGGATTATTGCATGCTAGACAATTTTTGACAATAATAAAACTCAAGAGTTTTTAACATTGGTTTAACAAACTCGCGCGCGCATAAGATTAACAAATAGGATATAAAATTGGTTTATATTCCGAAGTGAAAACTTTTGGTTATTGTCACTTTTGTTAATCAAACTTAAAATGGTTTTTTTTAAACCGGAAAACTAAATCCCGTTTTCTAAATGTAAATTGCACACCACCCATAATATGACACCGTCCGAATCTAGTTATACAAGGGTTGATTGTCGAGCTCTAGCCGAGTTAATCTTTGTATAGATTGTGTGGAAGGCGCGTGTGGCAACTCGCAAGATTGATTGTCGAGCTCTAGCCGAGTCAATCGTTGGTCAAGAGTACCACCGTGTATCTTGATGGTTGATTTACAATTTCAAAATAATATTTTAAATAATTGTCGAGCTTTAGCCGAGTTATTTAAAATCTTAGTTTGAAGTTGGTGTGGAGGGATCAATCATGCCAAATTTGAAACTATGGTTGTCAAAATTGGATCCCGCATGGAACTAAGAGTTGTAACAATGGATTACAATCGGTGAATTTGTACCGGCCTAAATAGCTTTGCCACGTGATCCGCGGAAAACCCGTCACGGTGCAATTTGAAATATGGTTCTTAGCCCTTATTAAAATTTTTTATTTTATAAATCAAATGGGTAAAATATTTTAATGAGGATCATTTCAATATTAACTAAAACGTGTACTCTAATTTAAGATAACTTACACGTTAACAACACATCAAAATTAATACTCCGTAGGTTCCTAATAAAGGATAAACTCATGCATGTAAACTTAATTGTCTAACATTAATGGTTGAGACAAAGTTGTACATTATTGAGAAAACCTTTTAAAGTCACTTGCTACCAATGCGAACTAGGTCATTTGATGCGCACAAAGCGTGTCATATACACAAGAGAGGATTATGTGTCTAGACCTAAGTCGGTTGAAGGATGCAAGAAGGTGGGAATAAATATGTCTATGTCCTTATTGTTAAGGCGTACATGGACTGAATGAAGAACTCTTTGATAGAGCTTCATGGTATGATTAGAGACTGCAAAGTCTAAACATGACCAATGAAGATTACTTCATATATTCCCAAATAAGGCTACTAAGGAACAAATAATCAAAGAAATAGAAACTGACCTATAATGGAATTTTTGATTTTAATCAAGCCTTCCATTATATTTGAGTTAAAGGGCAATGTGAATGCGCCTATGGTGATTAGACTCCATAAGGGGTAGTTTGCTACTTCACGATAAGATTAGAAATTAGCGCCACCATTTTAATGCTACTTCTATAGGCTAGGTTTTTGAACGCTAGCTATAATATTTAAATTTGTTGCAAATTTATTTGCTGCAAAATACAAGTATTAAAAGGGAAGTAGGCATATAAGGCATAGAGAGCTGGACTTCAAATAGAAAAACAAGATAGTTGTTTCTATTGAAAGGATTGGAAGTATGACACTTGCCTATCTTTCTAGCTAATATATTACTTCAAAAGATATTTGTTTTGCATTTTTCGTGGCAAGAAACATTATATCTATTATGCCCTTTGTTGGACGATGTATATTATTTTGAACCATGTATTTGTTTCAAAGTTTATACATGTCAAGGCATTTATATTAAGCTTATGCTTAAGAAGTAATATCATGATCATGAATAATTTGGATAAGTTATCCTTATGATATAGTTGACTTAACCATATAAACAAGATTTGTATCACCAAATTCCGTGTGGTGAAGGAATTTGGAATCGTTTGATCATGGGTCAAATGTTGACTAACAAATTTTATTTATTAGGTTAATTTAATTATACATCCTTCAATTCTGTATGTGAGAGGATTGATAGCTTGTTGGATTACGTACACACTCTTGCGTGTAGACCGTTCAAGCAAATCATAAGGTATAAAATCCAAATACTTCGTTATCTTTACCGATGATGGTAGAAGAAATGGATATGTCTATTCATTGATAGACTATGTGTTTTGAAACCTTATAGGTGATAGAGACACACCATAACGAAGTGCCTGATTAAAAATAGATATAGAAATTTGATACTCGATTCAAGTTACACAAAGGTTGATTGTCGAGCTTTAGCCGAGTTAATCCTTGTGTAGACTGTGTAGATTGAGTTAATACGTTCTAAATTCTATTATCATCAATTGAATTATGGATTTGTCACATAATTCACTCCTTCTATGACACATTGTATAATTGGTCATATAATGGAGGAACCGGACATTCTTGATATGGTCTGGTAATTGATATGTTATACTTTAGTACTCATGAAGTATACTAAAGTAGTGGCGGGCTATGTTCTTAATCTTAAACCAACAAAGATGGTTAAAGACTACACCTTAGAAGATGAGACTAGAAAGAGTATCTTTGCTTGTCTATCTTAAAGTCTGGATTGACTAAACCTACATTTTGTATGTGAGGTAAAGGAATCTGGAATCTAGAGGTGTTACTCCATTAGGTATTCTTCTAAGATCATGTTTACAACTTTGAATACCGACTAATAGAAAGATTTTCTCGATGATTGACCATGAGGGATATATCATCTGGAAATTTTCTCTTAGTGGTAATGTCAAAGAGTAAATTTGTAGACCATTTTGAATACCGACTGATTGGAAAGGTGTTCTTGATGATTGACCAAGTGGAAGGTATCATCTAAGAGACTTTCTTTCAGTGGCTATGTCAAAAGTAGTTTTGTAGACAACTTCAAATATCGCATGGATGATAAGGGTCTGCTGTAACTAGTGTTCTTGGAGTGACCTGCCTTTGTCCATGAGCGACCTGCCCAGACTTGACCTGGCCTGCAGTCACCTGGAGTGACCTGCCTTTGTCCATGAGCGACCTGCCCAGACTTGACCTGGCCTGCAGTCACCTAGAGTGACCTGCCTTAGTTCTTCAGCGACCTGCCCAGACCTGCCCTGGCATGCAGTCACTTGGAGTGGCCTGCCTCAGTCTAGCAGTGACATGCCCAGACCTGACCTGGCCTGCAGTCACCTGAAGTGACCTGCCTTACCCTGGAGTACCCTGCAGTTACCTGCCCTAACATGCAGTCACCTGCCTTAGCCTGTAGTGACCTGCCCTGCCCTGGAGTAACCTGTAGTGACCTGCCCCTGCCTGCTGTCACCTACCCTGATCTGCCTTGGCCTGAAGTAACTTGCAGTGACCTGCCATGACCTGCAGTCACGTACCCTGACCTGCAGTTAGCTGGAGTGACATGCCTTAGCCCTGCGGTGACCTGCCCTGTCCTGTCTTGGCCTACAGTCACCTGGAGTGACCTGTCTTCCCCTGCATGCTCAAATTGTTCCTTAATTTTGCGTAACTTAAGTGCTGAACTTGTAAAACCCATAACTTGTGATCCTTCAGGAGTTACGAGGCCCATAACCAGTCGACGGAAAGCTATCGACGAGACGAACCCACTGACAAGTAAACGGGAGTTCACTAGCCTGAGCTTCAGGCCCAAATTCGACCATTTAAGGGCTCAATTTCACTTTCCCCCCAATTTCCTCATTTTTTAAGCGTTATTTGCTCACCGTTCTTGATACAAATCATGTATTTTTGGGGATTCTTCGAATTTACTTCATATATGATATTGTTAATTGCAGTATTTTGCCATCAATTTCAATTTTTGAAAATCTCGAAAAAACTGCCCAAAATGGAATCTTTCCAAAAAAGGAAACTTTAGAAACCCTCATACAAGGTACAATACTTAAGTATGACACCTGCCTTACCCTACCATAGGAGAAATTTACATGGGTACACATGATGTTCTAACCAGTGACGCAACACAATATGAAATACATGTGTCTGCTACTCATAGAGCTTACTCCTTCGCGGCCAGGCCACACAGTCATTACTATAATTGTCATATGGTCGACAAAGCACAATATGTACCTGTGCGTACTTACGTACAAACAGGAGCTGATTCGAATTCAAGACCTGACAGGAAAAAGGAAAGGACTTTTCCAGCCTATCTAAAAGATAATATGTTGATATCTTTTGAATCCAGTTATATATATTAAATGTTACAGAAAAAGACAAACTTTCTACTGTTTATCTTTCCTGACTTTTGTTATATATATATATATATATATATAATATAGTGTGTATGTAGCTTTAATTTTTCGTTTGTGGGATGCCCATGTAACTTTATGGATAGATTATATCATATCATGCATCATGATCGACCAAGAAAAGTATGAATATTTTGAAGAGGATGATGATGCATGGAGTGAGAGTCTCGTGAATTCATAGAAAAGGTGAAAAGAGTAGCCAAGAAAGAAAGAGAAATTGCTCTACAACTCCATCTCCTTTTAATTTCCCCTTCCTCTCATTCATTAATGCTTTAATTTGTCCTTGGCTTTTGAGTACTGACTCAACCTCACACTCATATATATATATATATATATATATATATATATATATATATATATATATATAGGAAGAAGTTCCATTGAGAACCATTTTTATTGCGAGAATCGCGAGAACCAATCTGAGCCGTTCAATTTCCCCTCTTTCAATGTCATTGCCCACCCATGAATTCCTCACATACACCCTGCCACACTCAATCCCCCCACGCTCTCCATCCATGAACTCCACTTATCAAATCAACGGCTAAGATTGGTTCTCGCGGTTCTCGCATTAAAATCGGTTCTCAATAGAACCCTCCCCTATATATATATATATATATATATATATATATATATATATATATATATATATATATATATATATATATATATATATATATATATATATATATATATATATATATATATATATATATTTGACCCTCCCTATATATTTACTTCATAACTAATAATATACAAGTGAAGTTGACAAATTATATTGTCATAATAACTACAAATTAAATAAAATGTAATTATTTAATAGAAAAATGGGCAAATAATACAATTAACTCTTCTGCTACGAGACTTAGTTGTTGCCAAAGCCCATGAAACGACAAAACTTCTTACTTTTTGACTAAACAACTGTATAGATGGACTTTTAACCTTTTGTGACGACGTCATCGCCAAAGTTCCAATTTTTCCCACCGAAAATAAATTTTAGAGTAAATTACAAAAATCGTCCCAGTGGTTTGCAAAAAGTAAAACATTTGGTCCTTTATAATCAAAAAATACAGAAATCGTCCTTGTGGTTGACATTTTGTAACACTTTTGGTCCTTTAGACAAACGTCCGTTAAATTTTCTGTTAAAGGTCCCCTCATGTGCCTTGCACATGAGGGTATTTTAGTCTTTTTACCACTAATCCTTGTAACCAAACGCTAAAAAGCACCCTACCAACTCTCTTTTATTAGTCTCTCTCTAGACTCTCTCCCTGCTCTCGACTCTTTCTCTCTCTGGTTTCGACACCAACAGCCACCACCATCATCATCGTCACCCACAGCCACCACCACCATCATCATCATCACCCACAGCCACCACGATCATCATCGTCACCCACAGCCACCACGATCATCATCGTCACCTACAGCCACCACCATCATCATCGTCACCCACACCCACCACCATCATCATCGTCCTGCTCCTTCTCCGCCGCACGTAGAACAAACCACCGCCACCGCAAAGAACACCAGATCTGAATGAATTGCGCCTGAACCGTCACCTTGTCACAACCATCACTTCGCCGCCCTCTGCTCGCCGCCCCCTGTTTCACAACCACCACTGTCCATATGTGAAGATCTGTTACCACCAGCGATTTCTTGGGATTTAGGTTTCGAGTAGATCTGCTACCACCGCTACTTGTGCCTGCCCTCAATCGAGTAGATCTAGGGTTTTCTCCATCGCTACTGATGCCTTCGAGCAGATGTAAGGTGGCAATACATTGAACTTGTTGTTCTTCATCCGGATCGAGTTGGGATTATAGGGGTTTATACTTCAGTCAACTACCCTTTGTCACTTGCTCCTTGTAGATCTGGAGGCGTATATGTTTTTAAGCAAAATCAGAATGTGTTCTTCTCATTTTCAGGTTCTAGTGTGAATGTATTCATCGTCTTCAGGTTCTTGTATGTTAATCTATTTAGGTAAATTTAGTGATTTACGCATTTAGGTTTTTGGAAATTCTCTATCTGGAAATTCACACTTTTGGGTTTTTGGTTAGGAGTTGATCTGTTATTGTTCTTCATCTGGTATTTTATTGATCTGTTATTGTTCTTCATCTGGTATTTTATTGATCTGTTATTGTTCTTCATCTGAAAATTATAAAACAAATCTCTGATTAAATTTTGTTGGTGTTGATATGATGTTCTTCATCTGGAAATGCATTGAGAGCTGAGAGAGAGAGAGAGTGTGTGTGTGAGAGAAAAAGAGTTAGTAGTGTGAAAGCTTGTTTGGAAACATGGATTAGTGGGAGAAAGACCAAAATACCCTCATGTGCAAGGCACATGAGGGGCTTTAACGGAGAAATAAACGGCTGTTAGATTAAAGGACCGAAAGTGTTACAAAATGTCAACCACAGGGACGATTTCTGTACTTTTTGATTATAAAGGACCAAAGGTGTTACTTTTGACAAACCACAGGGACGATTTTTGTAATTTACTCTAAATTTTATGGGCAAAACCTTTTCACCACATCAAAATTAGATCTTCCATCTTGTGATAGATGATTCACTTCTCCCTCTCAATCAAACTCCACCATCGACAAACCTTTGCACCTCTTGTCTCGATTTCAATTGCACACCACCACCCACAAGCAACGTACCCTCTCCCACCCATTCTATTCGTGATCTCGCACGTCCACCATTTAATCACCCTATTTTCTCTTCAGCTTAGAAATCGATTTGGGTAAATAGATCTACATTGTTTAACGATGAATATGAAAGGTGTGGAATTTATTAGATAGTCATATTGGATTACAAGCTATCTGATGTGAAATTTATTTATTTAGGATTTGTTAATGATGTACCAGGTTATACATTTTTCTAACTAATTGATAAGTCTAGATATTCGATTTTGCTAATTAGGTTTCACAAAGCTATTAGCTCAAATCAATACATTGTTTTCAACTAGGATTTTGCATTCACCAGATATTGCTATCATTTTCCTGTCTATGGGGTGTAATTTTTAATTCTAGTTTTACATTATGAAATTTTAAAACTTCTAAAAGTTAAAATCAAATTAATTAAAATATCAGCTTATTTAAATTAGTTTAAGATTCAATTTTACTAAAACGAATGATTGAGTGTCTAATAGAGACTATCCAAATTAGTATTTTATTTATATGTCAAGATTTATATGTACAGATGGCACAAAAAAAAACTCGTATCCGATGGGGAACCCGATCCCCGACCCTGATTTGAACGGAGAAATCCTGAGTTAAACCAGAGATGGGGATGTGGATGGGAGCAGGGACGGGGATTCCTCGAACTTAGAAACGGGAATTGGGCGTGGATACCCCTCACTTTCCCGACCCGTACCCGACCCTGAACCCGCACATATACGTTTATAGGAAGAAGTTCATTTAAGAACCATTATTAGTGAAAGAACCACAAGAACCAATCCGAGTCATCCAAATTTCCCTTACTTTAATGTTATTGCCCACCCATGAATTTCTCACATGCACACTGCCACACTCTATCGCTCCACGTTCTTCATCCATGAACTTCCCATATCTAAGGAACAACTAAGATTGGTTATCGCTATTCTCGCGCTAACAACGGTTCTCGAATGAACCCTCCCTTTTATAGAAAGAAGTTCATTTGAGAACCATTCTTGTGTGTGTATACACACACACATATATATATATATATACACACATATATATATACACACATATTTAAAGTCAAAATTTTCATATAAATATGCATTTGTATCAAATTTAACTTTCATATATTAATATGATATCAATAATATTATTTTTTGTTTAAACATTCATGGCCGTCTTATACGATTTACTAAAAAAAGAAAACAGAGAAAAACTAATACAACTAAATGATAAACATATTTTTTATAGAATATAAAAGTATTATAAGTATCTTTAATGTACATAAATAATTTAATAAAAATATTATGTATTTTATCATAACATTATCTTTCTTATTAAACTATTAAAATACTTGATTGATTACATTTTGATATGAATCGGTTGGAAGTTAAATTATATTTGAAATTCTAGTTGTATGAAAATTTGCATATATCTATTTAGAAAAATCGATTTTGTAGACGAAGAAAAATCCCCGATTTTCTTTGGGATCGCTAATACGCAACGGACGCGAGGATGAGAATGCAAGTCGATTCCCTGGCGCTGATGGGGCCGGAGATGGAGACTGAAGGTGAAAAATGGGGATGGGGGTGTGAAGAGCGATCCCCAATACCCTTGCCCCATTGCCCTCCCTATTTACACGTCTTACAAAAAACATTATCAACTATTTAATATGTCATTTTGGGGAAGATAATAATTAAACAATAATACCCAACCGTTTGAGTAAAAGTAAAGTCCATTAATATCTTGTATTGGTTAATACGTTTGATATCTTCAGGATTCATTAAAGTTGTGCTCCTATGCTCGTCTCTCAGGGCTATTATATTGGATTTAGACTAACATTAAGCAGCACGTTTATAATTTTACACTTTGTTGATGTCCATCTCATGCCCTCTCTTCTCTCTCTCTCTCTTCTCTACTTTCTTTAGTTTTTCTCAAGAGAAAAGATCGATCTGAGAGTGAAACGTATATATGGAATTAGAGGGTTGGAAGAAGGATGTAAGAGGAAGATGTTGAGATGCTGACATGGCAAAAGTGATGAGATTGGCTTTAAGAGAGATGGATGGTAATAACCTTAACAGTGCCCACCTTTGCCGCTTGTTTAGCCGCCAATCTATGCCGATCATCGTCCCTGCATATTGCCCTCCTTCGTCAGTTGTCACTCCCTTATCATCATTTGTCACTTTCACCCCATTCGCATCACCCCCTTTACACACCAACATCCCTCTACCAATCATCATCGCATCTCACAAGCCATTGGTCACCACCATAGCCATCATCCCCACCAGCCACCGTCCACCACCTTTAATTAGGGGTGTGAATAGAAACCGGAAAACCGAAACCAATCAGTTAAAACCGACAAAACCGAACCGATAAAACTGAAACCATTTCAAAACCGCCGGTTTGGTTTTTAATTTTGCAGAAACCGATGGGTCGGTTTGGTTTCAGATTTTAACTAGAAACCGCCCCACTAAGAAACCGCCCCATTAATATTTAATATATTATATATATTTTTTTAATTTTACAGTTTTAAAATAGAAGTCAATGAAGGTTATTAAATATTTTAAGGTCCAATTATTAAAAATTAATAACTTTTCATTCTCTTTGTCGTTTACCTCTTTTCAAATCGACGTTTATATTATGATTATATAATACAAAATATTTTTATGTTTTGAATATTTGAGTTGCAAATTGTTTTTTAGTGTTGAAGTATATTATTGGACATTGAATTTAATGCTAGAAATTAGATATTGTGACTGAAATTAGTATATAATGTTATAAATATGAAGATTAGTACAAGAAATTTGATATTTTACAGATGTATTATGCTCATGGTAACAGAAAATTATTCCCAAGGATCAGGTAGTTGAGAAGCATACAACCTGGGATGAAAATGAGTTTTATGTTTGCATCTTCGTTTGGCAAGATTTAGGGTTAAAACCACTATAGATATCATTCCTATTTTGTTTTCGATCAGGTAGCAGTCCAAAATCCAGATCATCTGTCTTACAGAACTACAGTGGCCAATAATACTACAAAAGCTTCACCATTACATTCACATGTTTCAAAGACCTACTTAACCAAGGGAAGAGGTGTTTAGCTGTGTGTTTTCCAAGTGATTAAACAATTTGAAATATTTGAATAAATGAAAAACAAGTGTTCAATTATATAAAATTAGATATACAACAAAATTATCTCAATAGTTTTTTTTCTGTCAGCACCTCCTTTTACCCTAATTGAAAGTCATTGGGATGATGAATACCACAAGACCATGTCATGTTTTCATTTATTTCAAATCATCTATATCTATACTATCTATATAAACCACTTAACACTCTCTCTCCTTATAACTTTCAGAACTTCTTAAAATTATGTCAATCTCTAATCTCCACCATTCATTTTATCTCAATTAATCTCATTCACTCAATTTTTAACCATTTCTCTCTCCTAATAAATTTTAACTTATTATTTATTTAAAATATATTCTCCCACTAACTCACATCAATATGATTTTCAAAATTTTATTAACTTCTCTCTACTTATTTCATAAAATATAAATCTTTTTTTTAATTATTTAATGTTTTTTAGAATTTATTTTAAAATTAATAAAATAGTTGATACAAATATAAGAAAAATTGAAGAAAAAAAGAACATGTTGCTGAAATTTTTTTCGTGACATTGAATTACGCGTTACATCTTTGAAAATGATATGTTGCAAAACATAAACTATTTACCGTCGCAGCATTGCGCGGGTACACTGCTAGTATATAATAATTTATTAGCTTCTCAAAACCATCATAACTGGCTTAATGCCTTCTTGTTGCAAGCAAACCATTGTTTTGTGAAAGTGCTAAGAATACTTATTTGCATAGAGTGATTTGAACAACAACAACAGTACTCAATCCCTCTAAAGGGATGTATGGGGAGGTAGAATGTAGACAATCATACTTCCTACCAGTATGTAGAGAGATTGCTTCCTCAAAAGGACCTCCGGCAGCGTAAAATAGAAATCAATAAATAAATAAATAATATATAACTAATAAAAGTAAGCCACTTGGGTTATAGCCCAGTGCTAAGTGCTTAGCACTTTGGTGCTTGACCAAAGATCAAGGGTTCGAGTCCCGTCGTGGACAAAAAAGGTGTAAAAATTTAGAAAAAGGTGTAGATTAGAGAGTGTGCGTTCTGCCATTCAAAAAGAAAAAAAAACTAATAAAAGTAAGATATAAAATAAATACGACTAAATCTAAATCTAATCTAAATATATAATAAACGTAGTACTAAGAATAAAAGAAAAGTAAAGAGTGAGCGCCGAATATATAAAAATAGAAAGAAGATATGTACAAATACTGGAAATATACAAGCAAAAAAACCCCATTTTTTACTATTCTTATCAGCAAACTCACTCTTTAGGCTTTACACTTGTCCCAGTCGGGGGTAGAACCCAAAACCACATGGTTTATGGGGCGCCTTATATACTTGGATACCGCTACACCAAAAAAAAAAAACATCATAGTTGAAATAAATTCCTGTTTTTGTAACAGAGTTGTCTACTATTCTTTCTTTCTTGCTATTTCTTTCTTCTTCTTTTTTTGGCATTTCTAAAAGAACAATTGTTTGTTTGCAACAAATCAACAATACCTATACACAAAGGTTTGAAATGTCACTGACCGCCATTTAGGATCTATAAAATGAACATATTATAGGGTCAAAACGTATGAAGCATGTAACTTACAATATATCGGCAAGTTGCATAACTTAAGTTGCTTGATGATATTCATCAACTGTTTCCTTCATGCTATCCAATTTCGAAAGAACGTATTCCACTTTCTTGCAACATATTTCATTTGATATTCGTGCTATGTAATCACACTTCTCAAATGGACGATACTCACAAGCGCTCTTAATTTCTTCCCGCAGAGTCACTTGTATATCCTAAAGTACATGATATAAGTATAAGATCACCTGTTTAAGCTATTTTAGATGGAGACAAATTAAAAAAACAGCATTATTGCCAACATCAAACAGATTACAGATCACAAGCAAAAGTCAACATCATATATTGTTTACTAAAGTAGAGAGAATATAATCATTAAGATTCAAAAGTCTCTTATTTTCGAGCAAACAAAGAAGAAAAATGGAACATTAAATGTAAGCATGCATGAAATAAAAAGAAACAAATATGTATCAGTATGCACTATGCAGTCAGTCATATGTGGAAAGTTAGAACCTTGATTAATTGCATAAATTCGCTGCAGTGATTGTTGACCAATTCCTTCCTGGGTCCACTAGGGTTCGAAAATTCTTCCATCACCCCACCTGCGAGTTCCAATACTCTAACAATCCTCTGAGAACATCACCATCACTTAGAATCCAATTTAAATGCATTATTCTAGTACTTTTGTAGTCCCTTTTTATTCACAGCTAACGCATTACATGTAGATTACCTTCTCAACAGTTTGGAGACGTTGCAACGATGCATTTTGGTTCTGTGAATCCATGATTGCTCTTCAAAACTTGGGCTACAGTATGCTGTACATATCGTACAAAAAAGCATTAGTACCAGAGTTGTTCATGAAAGGAAGATGTTACAATAGACTAATAAACACTAAGCCTAGTTGCAGGAAACATAATTCCAAACACAATATTTATGTGGTTCAACAATTTCAGGAAAATCCAGATAAGACATAACAGCTATTGTTTTTCACTGGCATCTGTATCTTGTTTATCAGGATTCGTATCCAGTAGGATCAAGGATGTATGCTATAGTTTCTGCTTTGCTTGTGAAATACTTTTTATTTTTAGATTCGAACATAAAAAATATTTTTATTTTTATAATTATGGTTTAACATAATTAGTCATCTGTGATACACAAATGAAATACAAGTAAAACTTTAAGGTTATTTCACATGACTAATTATGTTCGAATCTAGAGGAAAACAAGATTTATAAAAATAAAAAATAAACAAAAAATATAAATTTTACGTGTTAAGAAAAGTGGGTGAAATCGCAAATAAAGTAAAACTTGAAGGATTTAAACAAAAACCAAACTAAACTTTATGGTTAAACCATTTAAAAATAAACTTTGAGGGTTAAACCGAAATACAAGTGAAACTTTGAGGATTAAAACATAATTTAAATGAAACATTATGGTTATTATGTGTTAAAAAAAACTTTGAGGGTTAAACCGTAAAACAAATAAAACTTTGAGGGTTATTCCGTATTTAAAGTGAAACTTTATGGTTAATCTATGTTAAAAAAAAGATTGAGGGTTAAACCATAATAAAATGAAAACTTTGAGGATTATTCCATTATTAACCCTTGTATGATCATATATAAGATCGTATATTGATCTAATCCTACGAATAACATAATTACATGAATTTAAAATATAAAAAAAACTAAGTTCTAGTTAACTCTTAATCCTACGTACTAAATGTTATTCCTTTGAATGTATTAGTTGTTTGTGTTACTATTGATTTTCTTTTAAGAAAAAACAAGAAATTATATGATGTTTTAAACTTTTAAAAATTTCATAAAATCGTTATGTAAACTAATATTTGTCTATTTTATGATGTTTTAGCATGGTCCAAGTGTCCAACACGTAGCTCCAGTTTGTTTCGTGGAATTTGAATGAACCAAATTGATTTAAGTTCAATCCAACTTAACTATGGAATGAACTTTCCGTTACTTAAAAGAATGTAAACATCCTACAAAATGAGATTTCATTTAAAAACAAATTTACCAAACACAATTCAGCATAGAATTTGATTTCAATTTCATTTCATTCGAATTATGTAAAACAAAATTTAGGAGTTGAAATTAGAAGAAAAAAATCAAAGATAAATTGGGGAAATTGGGGGCAAATCTCCGTTTTTTGCAATCCTTTAATTAGAGACTTATTTTATATCAATAAAATCCTTTTTGCCTTACAAATAGAAGTATTGTCTATTTGATATGAATTAGAACTACCATATATGGAATAATTAGGGCGTTATTATAGAATTTTACGATCATGATAAAAATATAATAAAAGTAGTAATAGAATAATATACAAATTTGGAAACATAGATGCATTCTATAGAAACTGTCATTTAAAAAAAACGAGTTAATTATTGCCCGCGCGTTGCGGCGGGAATTTGGAATGAACAAAATATTAAACTAAATGTTATGACGTTGTCGAACTATTAACATCCAAGCTAGGCATCAACAAATTTGCTAGTTCCTAACCACTCGACCATATTTGCTAACATTTTTAATTCTCAAATATATTATTAAATTAAAAAAGAAACCAATAAAGAAAAAATCCGTTAAAGAAGTATATTAAAGTTTACAAAGAAAAATAGAATTTCAAAGTAAATATTGTTTTATGTATCAATGTATATTAAATATATATGTTAAAGAGAAACAATTAATATAATGGATTAATTTGTGGGGACAGATATAGCACTTTTACTATAAAAAACAACAAAAAAAGTGAGCTAAGATTCGAAACCTAGACCTTCTAGTTACAACTCACGTAGCTTTATCACCTCATCCAATAAAGTTAACTGTATTAGAGCTCCCTCTACATTCTTATATATTATTTTACAGAAAAAAACAGTTGTTACTATTCGCTATGCCTGATAATTGTTATTTTTTTATTTTCATTATACCTTTTGTATTAGTGATCTAAACGTTTATTGTTAGAATGAATTGTTATACGTAAGTCTTAATAAATAGAATATTTCACTTGAAATTTAGAGTTGAATCACGTCACGTTTTGGATTATTAGATATAATATAAATACATATATTTCTTATCGAGATATTATTGTCACCAAATTAAGACCAAATTTCTAAACTTCTATCTATACATCTATATATATGTCACTTTATAGGTAAAAACTATTATTGTTTAATAATCAGTGAATCAAAAACTAAACTATCAAATTAATGTAAAAAAAATAAAAAATCAAACATTGCTACAATGTTACGTCTTTTTTGTTATACCAATTTGAAGTTACAGAAAAAAAAAAGTTTTTGTGGGCATTTTTGAAAATGAGATGGAAAAAATTGTCATATATTTGAACTTTGAAGGGACGTTTCTTGAAAAAAAAAGTTTATGAGGTGATTTTTGAAAATCTTGAAAAAAATGAGATTGAGAAGAGGAGTTGTGGTTCGAACTTAGAACCTCTTCTCCCCATGCACACTGCACTAACCATTGGGCTGGATAAAAAGCTTTGTTGTCTTGTACATTATTATAATTTATAGTGATAATAGTAAGATGAGGAAAAAGACAAACAACTTACTATTCATTCTTTCCTGAGAAATGTTATATATTAAAATTAGAAATTTTGTTTACTGGACGCTTGTTTTATAGATTGTAGATGACAGTTTCAAGTAATCACAAATTCAAAAAATAAAAGATATAGTGTCATACAAAAATTTTATTTACCGTATGGGTGTTTACTTATCGGATAAAATCGAATTACCGAACCGAAAATTTTGGATCGGACTAATTTGGTTCGGATATTTCGGATTTTTTGATCGGATTTGATCAAAACCGAATAATTACTATGGATTTCGGTTTGGTTTTGGTTACTATTATCTAAACTAAATAAACTGAATAAACCGAATAATATATATATGTATATATATATAACACTAGTGGAACAAAGTAATCCATACGTGTCATGTATATGTTTATTTACAACTTATTATTTCTAACTATATATTTATAACAAAGTCAGTAGTCCCACTAGTTATTGTAATTTGGACAACTATATTTTTTTATTTAATAATATATGTATCAAATCTAATTTTTAAAATATATCGATTCTTTAAACATTGCATTTATGTAAAAATGAAAACCGAATTTAAAAAACGAGCCAACCAAATTGTGATTTGAATGGTTTGATTCGGATCTTAACATTATTTGGATAAATAGAATCTTACATTACAAAACAAAATCTAATTGAATTTACTCAATCGGATCGATTGAACCGATTCCGAACGCACACCCCTAACAAATGTAAAAACTTAAATGATTCTTATATTACAATAAGATTTAAAAAAAAACCAACATCGTGCCATATGGGATGTTGATATCCAATTTGATTCGGAAAGAAAATCGACACTATATCATATTAACATGTGACATCTCATGTATTTTGTCAAATTAGATACCGAATTACGAGTCACAGTGCGAATTTTTCCTAATGTTATTTATCAAAGAAAAAACTATTAAATAAATACTTAATTAAACAAATTTGTGATTTTTAATAGCTTTTCAAAAGTTCATTTGTTTAATATTTATAAAAAGATCTTTGTCTTATCAGTATTATACTATTAAGGGTGTGTTTGTTTTTATTATACGCTTATTTTTTATAAGCCTTTTTTTAAATTATTTTCTATAAGTCCGTCCTATTTTTTTATTTAAAGTCATAATAGCCCGTAAGTTAAAAGAAATAAGTCAGAAAAAATAAAATTATTAAAAATAAGTCTATAAATCTATATAAGCTTAGTCAAACACCCTGTAATATATGGTTAAAGTGTTTCTCTTTCTTATATTCAATATTCAAATTTCATTATGAAAATAACTATAAATTAGAAAAGCATATGTTTATCGTTAAAAACCCCGATATAAGACAAGTTGTTCTTTAGAGCGGGTGTTTACTTGACTTTACTTTAGAAAGCTTCTATCCCTTCCACTTTCACTCTTAGGAGCTTAAATAACTCAGTGAGCGTCTTTCTAATAAATAAATAACGATTTGGAAGAAGAAAATATAATTCGAGTTTGTCGCTTAATATAGCTGTAAAATAATACATACTTTTTTAATACAACCAAAATAAGGAGTAAATAAATTGTTAATAATAGAAGCTTGTTTTATGAGAAGTTTGTTATATGTTGTATTCATTAAAACCAGTGTTATGCTTGCAAGGCTACAACGCACGCACATTTAACGAGTACCAAAATGAATTTCTTGTGGACGTTAAAGGTTGTTTCAATGTGATTGTTTCTTTTTTTTTTATAGGTTTTCAAGAAATGTAAAAATGTATAAATAATATAAATACATGGATGTTTTTTAGCAGTTTGGCCAACTTAATGGCGTTTTTTTATAAAACTTTTAGCAGCCCTAATCGTTTGACATGAGTGGTGACACGCAACCAGGAAACATGAGTCATGGTTGAACAAACTATTTAATTGTGAATTATCAAAATACCCTCGTCATCAACATTTTTTACAACATTTTATAATTTTGATATTGGATCGGTCTAAGTTTTAAGTTTGGTGAGGTTTTAGAGTTTATTTTGTTGAGAAATATTTAATATGGTTTATACTTAATTTATAGTTTTAAGAGATTAATTTTAACTTTTGAATTAACCCATCAATGACCCAGATTGAATTTTAAAATTTTGGACGGAATGATATTTTCGTAATTAACATGTGATGTTTTTACAATTATATATGTGATTGTATACTGAATCACATGTGATTAAATATTAAAATTTCAAAACTATGTTTTTTATATAAACTATATTGAATAAAACTCTTTATTTTATTATATAAATTAAATTAGTTAATTTTTTTTTGTGATTAAATTCTATAAGCATATGTCTTTTAAAAAAAAAAGTTTTTAATAAGCATAAGGGAAAATTACCATTTTTGCCAATATACTATTCACCTTTTTCCAATTTTACCAATATTCTTTTTATTTTATCAATTACACCATTACACTTTTAATATTTTTCCAATTTTACCAACATTCTTTTTATTTTATCAATTACACCATTACACTTTCAATATTTTTCCAATAAACACAAGGTTTACCTACTAAGGCTGACAATTTGGGTCGGGTTCGTGTTATTGGGTTCGTGTTGTTCGAGTTCGGGTCAGTTTCTTGTCGACCCAATTTCGACCTATTTATTTTTGTATCAGGTTCGGGTCGTGTCACTTTTTTCGTGTTGGGTTCTGGTCGTGTTTCGTGTCAACCCATTTCGGTCAAAAGTATTTGACTAGTATTTTTTTGATTTTCGATTATGGTTTTCGAATACGGGTTTCGGGTACGGTTATCAATTACGGTTTTCGATTATGGGTTTCAAATACGGTTTTGGATTAAACATAATATAAACCATAAATGAAGAAATTCTTAAAATTATATGAAAATGGAGAAAAAAAACTTTGCAGTAATATTTAAAAAAAAAACTATGCAATTTAGAATTATGGAAATCACGTACTAAAGTAAATTTGCAAAGGTTTATAGTTAAGGCTCTTATTTACGATATATAAATTTCTTATATTAACTTTAAAAAAAACAAACTATGCAATTTAGAATTACGGAAATCACGTACTAAAGTAAATTTGCAAAGGTTTATAGTTAAGGCTCTTATTTACGATATATAAATTTCTTATATTAACTTTTAAAAAAACAAACTATGCAATTTAGAATTACGGAAATCACGTACTAAAGTAAATTTGCAAAGGTTTATAGTTAAGGCTCTTATTTACGATATATAAATTTCTTATATTAACTGTTGTAGCTTGACGTTTATCTAATTGTTAACTAGTCAAATACTTTTTACCGAAATCGGTTGACACAAAACACGACCCAAACACGACACGAAAAAAGTGACACGACCGGAACCTGACACGAAAATAAATAGGTCAAAATTGGGTCGACACGAAACTGACACGAACCCAATAACACGAACCCGACCCAAGTTGCCAGTCTTACCGCTTAGTAGGTAAACTTTGTGTTTATTGAAAAAATATTGAAAGTGTAATGGTGTAATTGATAAAATAAAAAGAATGTTGATAAAATTAGAAAAATATTGAAAGTGTAATGGTGTAATTGATAAAATAAAAAGAATGTTGGTAAAATTGGAAAAAAATGAATAGTATGTTGGCAAAAATGATAATTTTCCCCATATATAATACATGAAGCTAATAAGCATCTTTAAGTGAGGTTTTGGAATGTACGGAGGTATATTAATTTATAAACCATAAAATGAAACATATAGGAGAAGCGGAGAAGGCCCATTAGTCCATCCGTTATGGATGTACTCGCTGGGTGAGTGTGGTCACGGGTTGGCGTGAGTAAGAAGGGGAACACCACCTCGGGTGGTTAGTACTCGCCGGGTAAGTGAAGGACTGAAGGCTCCGGGTTCGAAAACTCGCGTAGAAGCAATCAATTCACACCCCACCCCCCCCCCCCCCCCCCCACACCCCTCCCACCAATCACAACTTTTCTTTTTAGTTTTTTTTTTAGTTTTTTTTTTACTTTAAAGGGAATGTATAACGGGTAAGGGTGGGTAAATAAAAGGGAATGGGAGAAAAATGATGTGACGATGATGTGACAGTGGGTAAAGAAAGGGAAGAGGAGGAATATAACGGATAGCCTTAACGTATTTTTAATTTTACTTTACTATTATAAAAACCTTTTACAATTTAAAAGAGAAAAATATTATTAAAAATAATATATATCATCCTTCTTTTTCTTTTTATTATAATCTCTTTTAATATATCTCTATTATTTTAATAGTTATTTTATCTTATAAGTAAAAGGATAAAATATTAGTATATATGACTTCTCAAATATTATATGTATAATAATGCAGTTATACATGCGTGTGTAATAAAAGCAAGTGTTTGACTGCTGTTGTTGAGGTTGATCACAATCGCAGATAATTCAATGAATTCATATTCACGTATTTATGGCGGTGATTGCTAAAAAAATGTACCGCCCACATTGCATCATTAATTCATTTCTACAAAATAATAAAATTTAATAAATAAGAAAAGAGGTGAGAGCCGTGATCGTCAGGGGCTGAGCCGCTTTGGTCAACATTTAGAAAGTCGAAGTTACCCTTTCCCAAATATTTGTACAGGACTATTTACACCTTTTACATCTTGTTTTGTATATTTTATTAATAACTAGCAAGATGTTATAAGATTATAAAATAAGAAAAAACAGTCAAGAACAATTAAAAATAGTCGTAAGAACGATTGCAACAAGAGGCCCATTTGTATTTGAAGAACGTATCACCAGATCTTTGCTTGATCCAAAGAAAAGATGACGCCTACATTTGAGAGAGTAGCATCTCCAGTCTTGACATATCCATAGATGAGAAGATAATGTCATTTCTATCTTTCCACCACAACCAAAAGTATGTATAAATCACTCCGGTGAAAGCCACCTTATTGTCTCCGTTGAAGCCAGCCTTCGAAGCCCATTCAAGAGGGTGAAATGTTAGCAAGTCATCACCAGATCTTACATCTTGTTATATCTATCACATTATTATATTTTTTCCCTTATACCACTTAATCTACTATTTGATATTATAGTCGTTACTTATATATCATACTAAATTTTAGGTCATGACTAATATTCATTAACTAATCAAAGTTTAAAATAACAATTAAAAGAAGAGAAAGAAGAAAACCATAGCCTACCATTAATCACTACCACCGTATGTGGTGTTCACCCCCAAACACTAGAGCGGACGGTGTGAAATATGGGGTGTGGGTGTGGGTGTGGGATGAGATCACTGCTTGAGTGATATCATTTCAAGGGTTGAAAAGTGAAATGCGATGAAGGTGGAAACAGATGGATACTAAAATTGACAATGAATCGGAGAACGTCATATTCACGTCATCACATGTATATTCATTTAGTTTTTCATCATTCATAATTGTATTAATTTAAAATTATTTCACCTGTCCATATACATATTTATCAAATTAGACGAGCAAATAAATCTCCATTCGATATCGAAATAACTTTTTCATAAAGGATATATATAGACTTACATATAATTTATTATTTTTTTGACACAAGTTCGTAGATTCATTATAAAAGAGTATACAAATCAAAGTATAATTTAATGTAACGACAATCAAAACAACAGACTTTGAAATTATATAATATTGAATATATATCTTCAATATTAAATTTATATTTAAATGTTAAAAGAAATTAAGTATATAGATCTAAAAACTTAATTATGTAAAAATTTAAGTTAGAGAATTATGATTTCACATTAACGGATACTGATGGATAATCGCCATTCATTCCGTTCCACTATATATTCATATTCATAATCGCTCCACTAAACATCCATATTCGCTACACATTCGACATTCACCCATATAACTCCATCCATATTCACCGGCGATGGATTGAATCGGGTGGATGATCATATCTGATAGGGTGACCATTGTCATCCATAGTGAATACCATGGAGTGAAGGCATGGTGTGAGAGTGTAGTGGGACAAAGCTAACGACTCTCGTACACTCTATCTCTTCTTTTATGATTCTTTAAACTTTTTAGTGTAATAATTTAGTATTAGGTGGATCTTAAAATACATTGTAGTAGTATTCAAGCCAATCATGATAGCCTTAATGAGGTTCATATTGATATAACTTTTATTAATACAATCTTTTTATCACAACAACAACAGCAGCATCAAATCTAACAGAATAAAATTTTATTATTATCTTAATATCATCTTATCTGGTATGGTAGTATTTAAGGTGCCTTTTCTAAGAAATTAATATTGAAGAATGAACGGTTTTAAATAATATGCAACAATAGGGTGTAAATCATTATGATTACCGTAACAAGTTTATTCGTTTTGAAGATAACCTCTAATAATCCAAAGTGACAAAGTAAGTAAACACTATACGATTAGTTGTAACTCCATAGTTTACTTACCATTTCATTACTACCGGTTGTTGTTTAACACCATCGAAAACCATCAAAACTCATAACATCTAACCTTGAATCCTAACAAACACATGAATGAAGATTTGAAATTGTTCATTTTTTAAAAGTTCTTGAACCTACTATACCATCATTCCCCACCACTAGCCACATCATCATACTATAACCAACAGGAACGGATCCAGGATTTGAAATAGGTAGTGGCACCATTAAAAATGGGTGGTAGCACTAGCTCGAAAAAAATCGAAATCTACACTATGAAATGGTAGCACCACCTCGAAAAAAGTCAAAATTTACACTACGCGAATAAAATTGGTTAGTATCTCGTACCATCACCGGTTATATCTTGGGTCCGCCCCTTATAACCAACCATCAAAAACCATGGACTAAACCACAAAATACAAAACAAACATAATTAACTAGATGTTGGAAAATGAAAACAAACACGGACTAGATCTAAAACACAAGTAAACTAAAACAACCTAGAAAACACCTAAATTCTAGATCCAAAAAACTAATTAAAAAAAACTAAATAGGGATCTTCATGATCGTGGATGAGAGGACATTAGAGGAAGGGGACACTACGTAATTAGGGCTTGTAAAGGTCTAGTGGTCGTGGTTATGCGGAGATAGTGAGTGAGGGAGATAGCGAGTAAGGGATGCAATGAGTGATCATCTAGTGGTTGTAGCAATTTGTGAGTGCTCCACTGGAAGTAACATTCTAATAGTACAATGGCGATGACTAGTGATAGAAAGATGCAAATTTATACCATCAATGAACTATAGTATGCATATAATATATATGTTTATATATGTTGTATGTATTAATGTATGTATGTGTTTGTTTGTATGATGATTACGTTTACAAACCGATCAATATAAAAAGTAAAGATATAATAAGAAATTCTATTAATTTTGTCGTACTTACCTAAAGTTACTTTTTTATATTATAGTTCGATCATTTGTTTGTAACTGGCCATTAACTATGAGTTAAATAATTGTCCATGAAATTTGTATTACCAGTTAAGTAAAAAGTAGTTCTTATCTATCAGAAAAAGGTAGAATTTAGTTGTCCGGTTGAGAAAGCAAATAGGTACATAGATGGTTAATTAACTATTATAAAATTCGACCATTCTACTTTAGTGAACATGTTTATTATTATTTTTATTTATCATCTTTTATTCATGATAAAATTCTTTCAAATATATCTAAATGTAACAGAATTTTAACATGACATTGAAATAAGAAGGAAAGGTTACATATCTCCATTGTAATATTTTTATTATTAAAATATATTTTTTAAATGATTCGAATAATGTAATATATTATTGTAGCGTTTTTCATAATTTAACCAAATATTTGTAAATCCGTGAGTTATACAAAACCATTCTCGTCATTAGGTTCTATATGACTAACAAATTTCTTATATAACTCCAAGCCTCATCCGTTTACCCGAATTGTGGGTCTCCCACTAGGTCCCTCTCTTCACTCTTTTTCTTTCTTCTCTCCTATTTTTCTTCCTTTTGGTCTCTTCTTTCACTCTTTCTAACTCTTTTCTATTTAATCAACACAAAAGTTAGAAAGGGGTGGGAAATAGAAGAAGAGTTGTATCATAATTGAAAAGAAAGTAAAGAGAGGAAGTGATAAAGAAAAATAAAAAATATATAAAATAATTTAAACAGAAATTTTATATCTTTCTATAAGCTATGTAAGAGTTAAAACATGTGTTAAAATTAACAGTAAACTAAAAAGTAATTAATAAATCCCACATATTATAATTTAAAAATAAAAAAGAAAATTTTAGAACAAATAAATAGAATTTTTCATTCTAATATTATACATCTCACGTAGAACAAAACGGGGAGCAAGGGCATTTATGTAATTAAACTTAAACACTTAAAAGCACTAAAAATAGCTAGTAAATCCGATCGCTTCTCTTTTCAAGCGGCAAATGTCTTAATTAGCCACTTCCACCTCTCCCAATTGATATACACAGGCGACGAAACCATCTTCAGTTTGATCCAACGGTAAATAACGCGAGTGACAAGCAAACTCCTATAGCGCGCGTGTATAAAAAGAAAGAAATATAAAAATCAAGAAATTTATGAGATCATCGGCTAAAGCGTCGAGTGACATAACTGTAAATAAATGCAAAAAAACATATATTTAAAGAAATTAATAATATTCTGCATGAGCAACTCGAAAACAGAGAGCAAAACAAGAAGACAATTGGCGGTGTGGCGCAACCGTCTCTCACCACTTGTAACCTTCTTCTGTTTCTAGAGAGAGAAACCTATAGATATATACTCTCATATTGTTCATATATATAAATATAAGTATATGTAGAGAGAGAAAGTATAACAGAGGAAGCTTAGCTAGTGTGGTTCTGCTTTTCGGTAAGGTATCAAATTCCATAATTGAAATCTGGGGAAGATGAATTCGTAGTGATTTTAAGTTTGATCAACTGGGTTTTTCTAGAGAGGAAAAAGAACAGGAAATTAATTCATGGGTTCGTGGCGGAATTCAAGAACAACGTCTACAAGGCTTCTATGGCTGGTTTTGCCGTTAATGGCGGTGGCGGTGTTCGTCGGAATAAAAAGGTCAAACTGGGTGGAGGGTTCAAAGTATTACCCTTGGGTTTGGAGCTCCGCGATCACTTCTTATTCTTCCTCTGCTATTAAAGACGACGTAACGGTGGCTGCAGAAGGTCCTGTTTCATTTGGACGACGGTCACCGCCGGTGGAAGGCGCCGTTGAGGTAGCGGAAGGGCCGTCGGAAGATTTTTCGTTTAATCAGAGTTCTTCTTATCCACCCTTGGCTATGGAAGATGAAATGGATGTTGAGTTGCCTGTAAGTACTTCCAATTTTTAATTTAGTTTTTTTAATATTTTTAAATCTACACCTTGTTTTAGTTATCCAATTTTACTTATAATTCTAAATATCTGATTATAATTATAATTTTTTAAATTAATATTAATAAATAGGCAAGATTTTTAGAATTTGGTAAAAAGAGTATAATTCCAGCATTCGAATTGTAAATGCATATGATCCTCTTCGTTTCAGAATTTTTAATTTTAGAGAATGATTGTTGAGATTCTTGAATCTCTGTTCACAGAAACAGTAATAATTAAAGAATTAATAGGTGAAGATGAAGGTCAAACTTATGGAACTCATAAAAAGAATTGGGATATAAATATATAATTTCTCAAAAATAGAAAATTTGGTTATCTTTAAAGAGAGGTGATAATGTTACTAATTTTGATGTGTGAACTTGGCTTAAACTTAAAAGGGAAGTTGTATAACTGAGAAGTTTTAGTTGATTCGATCCTAGTTAAGCAATTTCATTTCCTTCTTCGGAAGGTTTTGAGCACATACGTGATGTTAACTAGATCGTTAATCCTTGTTATTGTTCTAAGGTAATGATTCGTACCCAACAAAAATTATGCATATACAATAATTTATGTCATTATTAACTTGTATAGTAGGTGTTTGTATTTGTTGTGTATAATGTGTACAAATCGGTTTAAAGTTGACTTATTTGATTTGATTTTTATTTTTTGTTATATGAGATTTTTTGAATGATTTGAGAGATGTGTGATGATTCGTACACCATAGTCTAAAGATGATATTATATATAATAAAAATAGATGTTTGAAATCATAAACTATATAAGCACCAGTGATTAGTAAAAGAGATATAACATGTGAAGAAGAAGTGGGTTAACACCCCTATGTAACTCTTTCTCTTTTTACGAGCTCTTAGACCATCCGCATCCATCACACCCCTCACACAGCCACATCAGCGCCACATCATTTCCTCACCATTTTCTCATCACATCACACAACCCCTGCCTCACATATCAAAAAAAAAAGAAGGGAAAAACCCCTCTCTCTCACACAGCTCCCTCTCACGCACGCGACCCGGCTCACGAATGTGAGCGTGAGCCATTGCTCACACAGGCCAGCGATATCCCTCACGCTTCTTCTTGCTCGCGAAGGTGCCTCACGAGCTCGTGAGGAGCTCCGATGCGGATGGTCTTAGGTTGAAAAGGAAAATAAAAGGGGGAGGTGATGCAGTGTTCGGGTTGGGAATCCGAATTACATATCATACGGATGGTTTAAGATGTCGGATATAATTATAGAAGTTACTATAATTTTTATAAAAATAAAATGACTTTGTTTTAGAGGTATATGTTCATTCCATGTCTTTTTAAGTACCATGTGATTAGTGATAGATAAACTAACATGTCACATGAATGAACCTACATAGCTATCTATTTATGAAGTGGTCATATTATCACTCTTTTTTACTGGTTTTGATAGTTTTCAGAGCTAGTTAATTACATCGGTATTAATTATAGTTCCATAGTTAATTGTTCTAGAAAAATTATTACTAGCAACAGTTCCTGCTGTCTTTGTTGTTGGAGATAACATCATGGTCAATTCTTTGCTTTGTTTGTATGTGGAGGTGGCTGGTTGACCGTTTTGGATAGTTTGACCGGTTTATCTCCAACAAGTTAGTTTGAGTTTATGTTGGGTTTTTTTGGATGTGACTTTTGACTATTGTTTTTTTTTTGTCCGAATAAATTGTTAAAAAGTGAAATTATATTATTCCCTATTCATTATTATCCTTATCAGTTGTTGTTGTTGTTGTCACGGTGCTATTTTAAAAAAAAATAGTAAATAATTAAATTATATTGTTATTATTATTATTACGATCAAAATTATGATGATTCTTCTACTTATGATTAACAAAAAACACTTTTGAATAAATCAATTTTATAAGTAAAAAAATCATTCATCTCGAAAGCTCTCAAGACGTCACATATTTCTTATTAGTTACGTTTGGTATTAAAAAGAGACACGTATTACTTTTATAGAGTTTATTAATTAATCGACATCCTTTTCTTTTCTCTTAATATAATTATATTTTGGAATAAGTTGAAGTAAGGAGGTTTTAGGACCAGTCACGATAATATTCTTTGTACAGCATCATTCTTTTGTTGTTAATTGGAATCTTTTGCTTCTATTTCTCCACTTTATTTTTTCTATTATTAATATATTATAAAGTTTTATAATTTCCAATAAAATTAATTTCCCTAATAAATACTTGCATGCTCAATAAAACTCTTTGGCTATGGATCATTTTAGTTTCACTATATGTTGACATTTGATTCCTTAGTTATGATGTGCGACGGTTGTGGATCGAGACATGTTGTATGTCGTAGTCGATGTTGCAATCGTATGGTACAACTTTGTAGAGCTTATGAACATTTTATTATAGCATAGTAACATAGTTGTACTAACTTATGACAATTTCATAGGCTATTGCCAAGGAAGATGACATGAATGCGACTTTAAGTGCACCAGACTTGTTTGTTTTTGTGAATCGAACTGAGGGACTTCCTATTCATGATGCACGAATCAATAAGTACACTAGTCTGGATAAACTCGAAGCCCGTCTTGGACGGGTTCGAGCTGCAATTAAAGAAGCCGAATTTGGAAATAGAAGTTATGATCCTGATTATGTCCCAAATGGTCAGATTGGAATGCGGCCTCATTTCATTGGTAACATACTTTTTGAATGACCTTCATGCATAAACGACTTCTTTTACTATGTATGTGTATGGTTTGCAACTCGAAAGTGATTAAACTCATGTTTTGATTTGTATAGGAGTTATTTGGAGATGGAGAAGCAATTTAAGGTGTTTGTATATGAAGAAGGAGAACCCCCAATATTTCATAATGGTCCTTGTAAAAACATATACGCGATGGAAGGTAATTTTATTTACCACATGGAAACCACTAAGTTTCGAACAAAAAACCCTGAAAAAGCCCACTCGTTTTTTCTACCGATGAGTGCCACGATGATGGTACGCTTTATATTCGAGCGTGACCCTCATGTTGACCATTGGCGTCCCATGAAGCAAACCGTCAAAGACTATGTCGATCTAGTCGGTTCCAAGTACCCTTTTTGGAACCGAAGCCTAGGAGCCGATCATTTCACTGTAGCTTGTCATGATTGGGTGAGTAAACTCTTGGTTTTTCTTGTTTTATATGTTATATTGGAGCATGAAAACGTGTGTTTTCGGTATATGAGCAATTCTTGTATCTTATGTGTATTATGTGACTGACATAGGGGCCGGAGTTATCTAAAGCCGTTCCATACCTGTTCAAGAATTCTATCCGAGCTTTATGTAACGCGAATACGTCAGAAGGGTTTAATCCCTTAAAAGACGTGTCAATCCCGGAAATCTTACTTCCAGATGGAACAATACGTGGGATACTTAACAGGCCATCCCCAAGGAACCGGCCCATTTTGGCATTCTTTGCTGGTGGGGTCCACGGTCCTATCAGGCCAATACTTTTGGAGCATTGGCAAGACAAGGACCCTGAGGTGCAAGTCCACAAGTACCTACCAAAGGGCGTTTCGTACATGGGCATGTTGAGACAAAGTAAGTATTGCATTTCCCCTAGCGGGTATGAGGTGGCGAGCCCACGAATGGTTGAGGCACTCTACACCGGTTGTGTGCCTGTGCTAATTAAGGACCATTACGTGGCCCCGTTTAGTGATGTCCTAAACTGGAAATCTTTTGCGGTTATACTCACGGTTGATGATATCCCGAATCTGAAAACCATCTTAACCCGAATATCCACATCACAATACCTGAGAATGCAAAGAAGGGGTAAACAAGTTCGACGACATTTCGAGGTCAATTTTCCTCCGAAGAGGTACGATGTTTTCCATATGATATTGCATTCGGTTTGGCTACGGAGGTTGAACATTCAAATTCAAGGTGTTGCTGATTCTTAACGGCCCTGATATATTATAGATGTGATCCCCTGTGAGTTGTTTTTTGTTTTGTTTTTTTTTCTCATGGGTCAAATGGTGCATTGTAGAAAGTAGAGAGGTTGTTTGCAACTTTCTGTCGGGTAAATGGGTCGGGTTTTTGGATAATTATTTTTGGATTATATTGTAATCGGTTGATAATTAAATAAAATAGGATGCCTATTTCTTTAGCGTCTTACTGATCTTGCAAATGCAATGACCCAAACTTGTTGGGCTGCATGAGTCTGCACTGGATTCGGGCTCAAAATCTCAGATTGGCAAATGATTGGAAGTTGAAACTTAAATTTTTAGAAGTGGGCCGACTGATAAGTGATGACTGAATGGCCCGATGAAAACTACTTTTTTTTTTAAAAAAAAATTAGAATGGCCAATATATTATATATTATATATTATACTCTAATTTATGGATATGTTTATGCGAAAATGGCTAGTAGCTGAAGCTAAAAGCTGTATATTTTAGCTATATATGTGTTTGATTGGTAGCTTTAGTTTGATAGTGTAAAATGATAAAAAAATAAATAAATTAGTGAAAATGAGAGAAATTATATATAATAAAATAGCGTGTGTTTAGGTATTTTAATATATAAAAAACTTCTGCTACTTAAAAGAAGTTTTTTGTTTTAAAACTTTTTTTTTGTTTAAAAATATGCTTCTAGCCATTTTCATGCTAAAATGACGTTTGTTTTTTTTAAAATAAAAAACTATATACTCCAATAAGCTTCAAAAAGATGTTATTATATAAACCATGTGGTGACCATAAAAGGGGTATCAGCGTATAAAAGTAAGATTAACATCATGTTGAGCATACTATCACCCACTATAGTCATTGGATGAGAGGCTTTCTAGGTTTAACAAACTATTATCGAAATTTTTGAAAGAGGATAATGAGTGAAGATAGCTTCACCTAGAATGAAGAAGCAACAACGGCTTCATACCATTGAACCAAATTGTATACAGTGAATCAAATTTGTAAGTTGTATGTATTTTTAGATACAAAAAATTAATTGTATATGATGATAGTGTTGACAAAGTTTTTTGTATTTTCCCGTATTTTACCTTCTGAAGAGTTGTTCACAAATATTATAAATACATCGTGCCCGAAGAATTGTTCGTAAATGGTTTTTCTAAATACACCAGATAATAATGTACAGTTGTAGTTTTAATAGTTACATAAAGTATTACTCAACTTATATGGTTGACACTCCGGCCGAGTGTTCAAATCCTTTAGGTTTCTTTTGTGGCCTATTTTTTCTCCTCGTCCTCAGACCACCCACATCCATCACACTTTTTACACAGCCACATCAGCACCACATCAGCTTCCCACCATTTTCTCATCACATCACACAAACCCTGCATCCATCACACCCTTCACATCCTTTTTCTTTTTCCTTTTCTTTTCTTTTTTTAACATTATTTAATTTTTAAAACAATATAATTAAAACATAATAATTATAAAAAACACTAAATAATAATATAAATTCAAATATTAAAAATTAAAAATTAAAAATTAAAAAGTACATAACTTAAAAAAATAAAATAAAAAGTACATAATTTTTAAAAATATAAAAATCTACCACCCGTATTTTTTCTTGATAATTTCCTTTTATTTGTTCACCGCATCCAACGCTTCCCCCGTGAGATGATCGTGCCGGCTATAGACAAAATCGGAGTAGGTGAATACGTCGGAATTTTTGAACGATTGTTTGCCCTTGTCCATTTGTGAAATATATATTTGAAAAGATGAAAAGATGAATGTATATTTTTTATGAGAGAAAAGATGAATGTAGAAAATATACGGGATTAGTAAAATTTTATGTGAAAAAAGGGGTTGAATATAATGTGTATTTATAGGAGATAAATGGATTTAAAAAATAAAAAAAAACTCTCTCTCCTCTCTCACACACGTGACCCGGCTCACATAAGTGAGCGTGAGTGGCCGGTCACACAAGGCCATTATGGTGTTCATGCATGTGATGGGCTCTCACGAGGTCCATCTAGGGGTGTGTTCGGTCCTGGAACCAGACCGAAACTGAAATAACCGGGAACCGAAATGGGTCAAAAGCTAGAACCTATAACCGGACCGATATAAGGGAACCAGTTTCGGTCTCGGTTCCGGTTATTAACCGGTTATTTCGGGTATAGAACCGGAAAAACCAAAAAAACCAAAAAAAATCTATGGAACCGGTTTCTATTGCATATTGCGTCTTCGAACTTTAAAATAAGCAGGAAATAAACAAAGTTAAAAGTTAGTATATATAATTGACGGTTTGGTAATATGTAATCACAAGAAATTATTACATTTGGCAACATCATCATCTTTTAGAATGTCTTCAAGTGTAGGAACCGAAAAAACCGGTAACCGGTGAATATTTTTTCTATTAAAGACAAATATAGTACGTTTGTATTTGCTATTTTTACTAGTAACCAAAAAATAAGTTAGATACAAAATAAGGTTATGTTTATCGTAGAAATTGACAACTAAACGGTTTAAGGAAAACAGTTCCAGTTATTCCGGGTATGGAAAACTGGATAAGACCGAAAATTAAATTTGGAACTGGTTCAAGTACGAGAATCGAAAATAACTGATAACAAGTGATTATTTTTGTTATTAAAGACAAAGATGATACATTTATATTAGTTGTTCTTTATCTATAAAGATTAACTAATAACCAAAAAACTAAATGGTTTAAAGTTAACACTAAAAGTACATGAAATTGTAATGCATACCTTTTTTACAAATACAAAATCACAAACCAACCGATTCCGGTTCTAAGACCGAATTACCCGATAACAGGTAGAACCGGAACCGAAAGAACCGAATTACCGTAATGCATACCTTGTAATTTCAAACTTTACAAGGATATATACGTAATTAAGGGAGTTTCTAAGGATATAAACGAAATTCTCCCTTATTATTATATATATAAGAGGCTTACCAATTTTCCTAAAATAACTAAAATTGAGATTTAATTAACCAATCAAAACCTTCAATTTTAAAATAATTCAATTTCAAAAACAATTTTAGAAAGTAATGTTCGATTAAATCCAATTAATAATCAATTAGGAGGGGGTTATATGAAAATTATGAGGGGGTTTTATAAAACATAGAATGGGCTTTTAAGAAAATGTGAGGGGGCTTTATAAAAATTGTATATTAATGTAATTAATTATAGGGTGTTTATAAATAATGTTTAGTAACTTGTGATATATTTTGTTTCGAGAAAAAATAATTATATATTTACGACCATCTCATTTTTATCTACGTTTTGGTATAAATTTTATTGTAATATGACATTTTTTAAAAATTAGTGTATTCTTAATTTTTTATTATCCATTAATAATAGTGGGTAAGTACTTTTTGTTTAGCTGAGTGAGTTTTTTTTTGGGATTATGGTGATAAGTAATGGTCAACTTGAATATGATATTCAAAGAGTTTAGTTATTGATTTAAAATATTTTCAATCTTATTGGAAAGATGTATGAAACATTTTTTATAATAAGGTTTAAAATAAATTATATCATTAAAAGATGATATATTATATATTATTAATTTAGAGATATAAAGATATATGTTCTTAACGGTCCTGAAACTATCTTCTATCTTCTAATCTAATCTATCTATATATCTATATAAAAGGCATGCAAAATTTCCATAAATAACCATTAAATCAACCTCAATTAACCAATAAGAACCCTTAATTACAAAATTACAAATTCTTAAAAACAATTTTAGAAAGATTGAATACGTGGTAATTCAATTTTAAATCAGGGGGCCTAATAAAAATTATAAGGGGGTTTTATAAAATATGTGAGGAGTTTTTAAGAAAATATGAGAGAGTTTTATAAAAATTGTATATTAATGTAATTAATTATAAGATGTTTATAAATTATGTTCAGTAACTTATGATATATTTTGTTTAGAGGAAAAATAATTATATATTTACAATCATCTCATTTTTATCTACGTTTTGATATAAATTTTATTGTAATATGATACTTTTTTGAAATTAGTATATCTTAATTTTTTTGTTATTCACTAATAGTAGTGAGTAGATAACTTTTTGTTTAGCTGAGTGGGTTTTTTGGGAGTATGGTGATGAGTTGAATGGTTAACTTTAATATGTTGTTTACTTACTGATTTTAAAGTATTTTTAATATTATTAAAAAGATGTATGAAACATTTTATAAAATATGGTTTAAAAGAAAATGTATCATTAAAATATGATATATTATATATTTAAAAATCTAAATTCAGAGGTGTAAAGATAATTGTTTTTAGTGGTCTTGAAACTATATTATTAGTGTAGGTAGTTAGCCAAATGTAACACTAAAATAGAAGTATTAATTTTTTATACAAAAATAGAAAACCATTCTTGATTTTTTTTTAATATTTAACACGCGAGTCACTATTTTTTTTCTTTTACTTGCAAGGTGTACGAAAATTCGGCTTTAGAAGTGGAAATGCAATTGAGTCTGTTTAAATGTAAGACATGTGATCATCATTAGCGGATTTAAGCATGGAGATGAGTCTCTTTATTAACTAACTTGATTCATTAAATTAATAAACGATTCTCTATTGGATTATGTTATATTTTAGGTTTAGTCATGTAATGTCTACGTGTACAAATCTCTATGTATATTTTCTATTTCTTAAACATGCGCACTTAAAATCATAAGTCAGTTATTAGTTATGTGAACTTGGATATCATTTTCTCTAAATATGAAAAACTTTTAGTTGTTCTTTATATTTGATGGTTTATACTGACTATCATTTTATTCTTTCTTAATGATGATGTTGACCAAATAGAATGGTTGTTTATTAGAATATTGTTGTTTTTGCTTGATTAAAGAATTTTTGTCTTGAGTAGATTCACTTCTTTTTATTATTTCTAGATCACCCATTGACTGATCCGATACTTACATTTTTCTATTTGATTTTAACTCATTTTAAGTTTACTTCTCTAATAGAAATATGGGTGAGATTGGTTCAAAAACCGGACCGGACAGGACCGAAACCCGAAATGTAGAGAAAACTAGGACCGAAGACCGGACCGAATAGTCCCGCTCCGGTCCGGGACCGGTTCAGTTCGGTTTGTCGGTTTTTTTGGTCTTTTAGTTGTTTTATCTATTGTATCAAACAAAACTGGACCGGACCGGACCGAAACCCGAAAACTATAAAAAAACAAGGACCAAAGACCGGACCAACCAAGCCCGGTCCTCACCGGTCTCGGTCCGGTTCGGTCCGGTTCATCGGTTTTTTCCGGTCTACTGGGTCCCATGCTCACCCCTAAATAGAACATGCAAAATTTCCAAAAATAAGCATAAATTGAGTATTAATTAACCAATCATAACATTCAATTTCAAAATTATTCAATTTCAAAAACAATTCTAGAAAGATTAATGTCATCGAATTCCAAATCTAAATCAATTAGGGGGGCTGAATGAAAATTATGAGAGGGTTTTATAAAACATGTGAGGGATTTTTAAGAAAATATGAGGGAGTTTTATAAAAATTATATATTAATATAATTAATTATATAGTGTTTATACATGTGAGGGATTTTTAAGAAAATGTGAGGGGGTTTTATCTACGTTTTAGTATAAATTTTATTGTAATATGATACTTTTTAAAAATTAGTATATTCTTAATTTTTTGTTATCCATTAATAGTAATACTTCAAAAAAAATAGTTATTGTTTTTTGTTAAAATTCACATATGTAAATGTTTAGTTATATTTTATTATTTTTATGTTTAATTTTTAATATCTCAAAACATAAAACACTTTTACACTTATTTTACTATGCTTTTTATAATTTTATACTATCAAATTTTATATTTTTTTAAACATCCCCGTATTTTTACACGGGGTAATAAACTAGTATATATTATCGTTATTACTTTTGATATTTAAGATATTTCAAAATTTATAAGTATTGAAGCTAATTATAAATTTTATACGTAAATCAACAAAGATCTAAATATACGTAATCCGTAACCGCGGTGGTGGCGGTCGGTGGCGGTCGGTGGTGGTCGGCGGTGTTGGTCGGTGGTGGTCGGCGGTGGTGTTCGGCGGCGGTGTTTGGGCTATCGATGTATATGTGTAGATGGGGAAAAATAAGACCTAAGAAACACTTTTTTTTAGCTTTTTAGGATAAGTTGAAATAAGATGTTTGCAGACCTTATGTCTACAAAAAAACAAATAATCTTATTAAAAACGTCTTTCTAACCGCAGACCTTTTTATAAAATAATGTCTTATTTGAAAAAACAAACATGACCTAAATATCCGTAACCCGTAAAGCGCAAGTAGTGCGCAACTATTTTAACCTAGTTTTTCATTTGTGTACGTTGAGAACGACAACCGGAAAAGAACATAAGTTGAGTTTCATTAGATCAGTATATCCTGCCTGCGGAATCAACAAACACACCGGTACGTTTTCACTATGTTGAATTTCGATACTTTCCGAAATGGTTATCAAGTCGATGACATTGTTGAATTTCACCTATTGCTAAGTGGTATTTCAGATTACGTAAGATTTCTGCATCAAATTTGATCTCTCAGTTTGCTATAAAATTAGGGTTTCTAGTGCTTAGAATTGGTGGTTAGTTCTGTCTGTTTTCTTCATTGGTTGCTCTAGTAACCTCCGTTATCAGTGGCAAAGGTGAGTTGTTTGTTTCGTTCATATTAAGTCTAGATCCTACAACAGACTTTGGTACAATTATTATCTGTAGAATTTTGTGTCTTTTGAAAATGATAAGTAGACCAATTAAGAGTTCTCTATCGCCTTACTATTGAGTAGAACTCTTGATGACGTACTACACAATTGCTGCTGCATTATGCTTGCATATTTTTTGAATTCATTGAGACTAGAAAAGCTTGTTACAGAACAGATCAATAGTTTTACAGGTCACCTTGTTAGCTACTGAATTTCACTTGCTAAGCTACGCACATGTTTGCGAGGACAAGCAAGCATTATTCACATTCATCTTCTTCCATGAAACTCGGATCGGAAGGATGAGACGAAGCCATCTCTTCCTGGTGTTCCATCATCATCATCCACTGCCAAAATCCTTTGATTTCCCCTACAGAACCTGTTATAAGCTGTCTTCACAATTACCCTCACACAATCATCACCTCCACACCTATCTAATCGACCTTATCTCTACGAGTAGAACCCCAAAACATCTTCTTCAAATCCATTCCCAATTAATAGTCTCAGGCTTCACACATGACAATTACACAAATACCCACCTCATAGAATCTTACTCTTTATTCAAAAAAATCAATCTTGCTCGATTAGTATTCAATGTAACACCAAACCCGAATGTGCTGTTATGGAATTCGATTATTAAGGCTCATATAAGATCAAAACAATATCAAGAAGCAATCATTATGTACAAAAAAATGGTAAATAGTGATCCTTCTACTGTGCAACCTGATAAGTATACATACACATTTGTTCTCAAAGCTTGTACTTTGCTTTTGGATATTGAAGAGGGTTTTTGTCTTCATCAAGAGATTGCTAAGAGAGGGTTGGAATCTGATGTTTTTATTGGGACTGGACTTATTGATATGTACTGCAAATGTGGGAAATTGGAAAACGCACAACAAGTGTTTGATAAAATACCTAACAGAGATGTGGCGGTATGGAATGCAATGGTTGCTGGGTTATCACAGAGTTCAGATTTTGCCTTGGCAGTTGAGGTTTTTCGGAGTATGCAGCTTGGTGGTAGAATCCAGCCAAATAGTGTCAGCCTGTTGAATTTCTTTCCAGCGATCCATAAGTTATCAAGTGTTAGATTGTGCAAGTGTGTTCATGGGTATGTAATTAGAAGAAAATTTGCAAACAGCGTTGTGAATGGGCTGATTGATGTTTACTTCAAGTGCAAAAGAGCAGATATTGCTTACCGGGTATTTGAGCAAATGCAAGAACCAGATGATGTTTCATGGGGTACACTAATGTCAGGATTTGCCCTTAACAGGTGTTATTATGAAGTGCTGGACTTATTTGATCAGATGAAGAACAATAATCTAAATGTAAATATTGTATCAGTTGTAAGTGCTTTATCTGCAGCTGGTGAAACAAGAGATCTAGAAAAAGGAAATATGATTCATAAGTGTGCCAGGATAAACAAATTTGATTCTGATATTCGTGTATCTACTCCTCTTATAACAATGTATGCAAAGTGTGGTGAGTTGGAAAAGGCTAGAGATTTATTTCAGAACCTATCTGGGAAAGATATAGTGGCTTGGTCTGCAGTAATTGCTGCATTTGCACAATCTGGTTATCATGAAGAAGCAATTTCTATGTTTCGTGATTTGCAATACACGGGCTTGAAACCAAGTATGATAACAATAGTTGGTGTTCTTCCAGCTTGTGCAGAGTCGTGCTTAAAAAAACTAGGAAAGAGTTTGCATTGTTATTCCATTAAACACTATATCGCTTCTAATATTTCTATAGAAACTTCTCTAGTGGCCATGTATGCTAAATTTGATGATTTCACTTCAGCAATGATTGTTTTTGACAGAATGTCCCATAAAGAAGTAGTTGCATGGAATGCATTGATCAATCAATATGCTCAAATTGGTGAGGCAAATCTTGCAATTAAGATGTTTTCCAAACTACAGTCGTCAGAGGTGGAGCCTGACCCTGGAACCGCTGTGGGTGTGGTTTCAGCATCGGCTCATATAGGTGATCTTAAACTTGGAACCAGTATTCATGGGCTAGTTATGAAATTTGGGTTTGATTCAGATTGTCATGTGAACAATGCTCTTATTGACATGTATTCAAAAAGCGGAAGCCTTTCCTCTGCTGAACTACTGTTTAGTTTAACCAGAATTAGAGATCAGGTACTATGGAATGTAATGATTAGTGCATATACGAGACACAAGGACGCTCAAAAATCTATTTATATGTTTCACAAAATGCATTGTGAAGATTTACGTCCTAGTTTAGTCACATTTGTGAGTATACTTCCTGCAGTAGCTCATTTGGCAGCCATAAAAGAAGGTACATCGTTGCACGCTGGCATAATCCATTTAGGGTTTATTTCTCATACAATTATTGGGAATGGTCTAATTGACATGTATTCAAAATGTGGTCGTGTTGATTTAGCAGAGGCAGTTTTTAATGATATTAAAGATAAAGATACAGTTTCTTGGAATGTAATGCTTGCTGGATACTCTTTAAATGGATGTGTGGATAGTGCGTTTGGTTTCTTTTCACATATGCAAGATAATCTTGTTGAAATTGACCCTGTGTCATTCCTTAGCTTGTTGTCTGCTTGTAGACATGCAGGTCTAGTTGAAGAGGGTAAGATTTTGTTTAATTCAATGAAAGAAAAACACCAAATTGAACCTAAGTTGGAACACTATGCCTGTATGGTGGATTTGCTTGGGAGGGCGGGTTTGTTTGATGAAACATTGGGGTTAATCGAGTCGATGCCAATGGAACCTGATGTTGGAGTTTGGGGTGGTTTATTGGGTGCTTGTCAAATGCATAGTAATGTGAAGTTAGCAGAGTTAGCATTAGATAATCTTGTGAAGTTAGAGCCAAGAAATCAAGCTCATTATGTGGTTTTATCGAGTATATATGCACAATTGGGTCGATGGGCTGATGCAAAAAGCTTGCGGATGAAGATGATTGAGTCAGGGGTTAAAAAAACTCCAGGGTATAGTTGGGTTAATGACAAAGGAGATCTAAGTAGGAGGGATGCAGAATGTGGATACCTATAATGATTTTGTAAAAGTTCAAGTCCTGCTTGTTTTGCAGACTTTGATGGGCCTGACACTATTGGAATCACATTCCATTCTGGTAAAAGAAATTGAAATGAATGTATTTCCAAGGAATCTAAACATTCTTTTAGTCAATGGAATGTGCATTTCTTAACAAGGTAGGTAGAATTTGATTCCATTTATGAAGGAATGTTGCAGAAAGACAAATATCCCCTTGTTTTTACCCTTAACTCGAGTCATTGATGCAGAGATCTCACCATTGCTGCTCATGCCATCAAGGCCTCACCTGAACCTCACCAATCACCATCACTGCCCATTCCATAGCCACTCATTCCATCACTATCGCCATCACAGGTTCCTGTTACAGAACTCTCCATGGACGACATTACAGATTCCTTTTCTGGTCTCCTTGGATCTCGCCTCACGACTTACACTAGCGAATCAGGTAATGGAGTTGAAAGCTGACTCTCTCTATCAAGATATGGATTTGATTATTGGTTCTGTTTTGATTATTTGGGATCTGATTGGTTGTCCTGTGACTTTTGTCGATTGTTGCTAAAGCAGCTTTATATGCATATAGTGTATGCAAATTGTGACTTGATTCATATTCCTGTGAAAGTTTTTGTAGGATCCGTATCTCCCACATTAGATGTTAGGATTATCATCTAAAAAGTTCATGTTTTTTTATTATTAATAAAGTCGTACAAAGATCAAAACATATACCTTGCGCGGTTTTTATCTGTTGTGGACTGGAGTGCCAAGTGGAAGAATAAAGCGTTCTTCCTTTAAGTATCTGTTTAATCAAATAGACATCGGTTTCTTTCTCTCTCTACTTTTCAATTTTGTTGCTTTTAGCTCCAGTATCTTGTTCTACCATTTTTGCTCTCTGGGAACAGGTCTTCAAGATATGCTCTTTTTTCTTTACTGTTTCTGTTTTCTGCAATCCAATTAGCAAAATTAAAGAGATAAGTCTGTAGTGGAGAAATAACCGCTCCATTTTCATTGATTTCTTTTCCTTCTGAAGGCTTTTCAGGTCCTAGCATCTTCTCTAAATCATCACTAAACGAGCTCACTTCATTCTCGGTTGTTCCAGTTTCTTTCCCCATATTACTGATGGCAAATGTTGTTGGTTCTTTAGTGACCGGTTCTGTAGCTAGAGTCCCTATTGCCAGGAACCCGTGAAAGAGTTGAGAAAAAGCAGCAGCTGATTCTTCTGTCTTCAAATCATCCACTTCTACAGTCTCCATGCATGTAAATGGTTTATGATTTGCATGTCTATTTGTGATTTGCTTGAAGCCTTTGCATAGTACTATAGTAGTATGATTTAGGATAGTATTGTAGGTCATCAAGTGATGGTTGTTCTGCAAGACATGAACAAGAGTTACCTGTTCATCAATTATTGATATTTTTTCCTTGAGTCAAGTAATCAGAAAACGATGGACAGGTGAATAACAGGTCACTAAAGCAGGTTTGGTGATTAGATCATGACGTGGGGTTCTGAAGGTCCTTTCTTTGAGTGTTGAGTGGTTTTGCATAAACTTTCTGATGCCACATCCATGATCCTTATCACCAAATCACTTGCTTAACCATGCAATGAGTGTATCATCGATTCTCAAAGATGGTGGCACCTTGTATAGCAACTCAATTTGATCCTTCTTTTTAAGAATCCATGGACCATGGACTAATAAAATTTTTTGAAAGATAATTGAAAATGAGTTGCTTCAATGTTATTTTAGTACACATGTATCATGTATGTATGGATAAGAACAGAATTAGAAATATGCGATAAAAGATTGTGGCTATGAATCTGATTGTGAAAATGAGCCTGCCAGATGCTATGTGTTAAATGAAATGGAAAATAACCTATGTGTTATGTATGTCTCTTTTTAGCTAGTAAATCTGATCTGATTGTCAACATGAATCTCCCATATATCACTTAACCTATATAATTTGACCCATCTCATTTTTATACTTCATATATATTTAAACCATTTGATGAAATGCAACTAAACCATATATGCGTATGTTGTTTATCTGATAAGCTTATGTTGTTTATTTGATGCTTCTTTCAATATGTATATGTTGTTTGAGATTTGTCTCAAAAAATTTTAACATGAACATGCTATTTCTCGACTCTCGACTTAGTTTAACAAGTCTATATGCAGAAGAGATGGCAGATAGTATTGCATTTTGGAACCAATTGCATGGTTTTTTACTAGAGTTTGAATGTTGATAGTCAAATATGAACATTATACACCACACTTTCAAAGCATCTGGTCAAATTTGTTTTGATACTCAGTTTGTTACGTGAGTGACACTATGTGCATATTACAACTTAGGATAAATAGTATGTCTTTTACAAAGTTGTATGACATTCTTGAAAGGTTAGGGGGGTTAAGAGCAAGTAGAAATATCAAATATGAAGCAAGAATTAAGTCATTTATGTCATTTCGGGAGAAACAATTAGTACAAAATTTAGTCGAGTTTGCAATGCTATGATAAGATTGCACCCATATTTGCTTAAGAAAGTTGAATGTGTTCTCAAGAACTCTACAAATGCACGATTCTATATGGAAAAGATTTAATTTGCAGATGCTATGCACACAACATGCTTTTCAATTTCATCACAATAACACTATTTCACATATTTTTCTTCGTTGCTTCGCAGTTTCAGTTCTTTTTTATTGGACTGTTGGATGGGACGCTCTTTAATCTACGTGTGCTATCCATAAACTTCAGATAACATATCCAATATACAAATTCCATGACCGCATCAGTGAACTGTTTGAGCTCATTGATTCCACCATGGACTGTCCCCTCTCATTCTGGTCACATAAGGAAAACACAACCACGAGCAGTAATTTCTCAGATCAGCGGCGCTCAGTCCAGTTCTTTAGCTCAACAGACCACCATAAGAAGGTACGATCCTACTACAATCGAACATTTTGCCTTCCTTATTACCTAATGACATTATTCCTTTTTTAATTTGTTTTTTTTCCAAACCTATTCATCTATATAGATGCAAATGCTATGATATGTTTAAAGAGGCAGTTCCATTTGCTGAGGCATGGTCACTGCAAAAATCTATTGTTGAAGACCGGAAGACACTGATTGATAGCAATGAAGACGATTCTGATACTTTGATCGTGCTCCAGCATCAGCCTGTTTATACAATGGGTACTGCTAGTGCAGAAAACAATTTAAACTTTGACATGGAAGATCCTCCTTTCCCATTGTATCAAACAGAACGCGGTGGTGAAGTTACTTACCATGGCCCAGGACAGGTACATTTACTATTCTTTTTGAGCTCGAGTCTTCTCATTATCCAAATTTATATGTAAGACAATATATCCTATAGCTGAAACTACAACTTGCTACGATATTCAAGAATGATTGTTAGACAAACAAACAATATGCAATCTCTAAATATTTCTAAATATAAATAAAAGACTAATTTGGGTAATCTCTATTGGACAATCTTAACCGTTCCTATTGGATAAAAATTATTATAGAAAATTTCAATATGCCCTTCTGAAACATTAAAATATCGTATATGTCCGTCCTAATTTATAAATATCATATTTACCTCTTATAACATTTCAGAATAACATATTTAACCAAATTCTTAGTTTTATCACTTTAAAATATTTTTATGATAATTTTTAACTCTTTTAAAGTATAGCCAATAAATATATGACATTATTGTTTATAATTGTAACGATGATGATCTATGGTCTGTACAAGAAATACAATCATGTCTCTCCGTATCATGATACCACAATTTTGCCATCACACCTGCCCTTCCCTCACATCGATGCTTCCACCGCTGGCCTTGATGTTGACGCCATTTATCGTCATTTTTTTAAATTACTCTTTCTTGCGTGTTTTATAATTATTTCATAATTTTTTTATTAATGTTTAACATTTATTATTTTCTTAAACCAACCAGTGTATCATACGGACATTTAATCTAGTAAGATTAATATTAGAATGTTACAGATTAAGGAAAAGTTTAGGGCTTGAGTTGATTTAGTTCTCACTTTCGAAAATGGAGTAACTCTTGATTAGCAAAATCAATCATCTCTTAAGCTCCTAGTGCATTGTGGGTTTTAACATTTAACCATTGCGTTACAAAATTCCTTGCAATGTAGCTAGTGATGTACCCGATAATGAATCTTCGTTACCAAAAGACGGATCTTCATTGGTACCTCAGGTCACTTGAGGAGGTGGTCATTCGTGTTCTTCATTCAACCTTCTCTCTGAAAGCTTCTAGGGTTGAGGGTTTAACAGGGGTTTGGGTCGGTAAGTTCCACGCATATTGAGTTTTTTTTTTTTTTGAAAAGCCGGGTAGACTGTCTACTTAACCGCGTCTTGTGGTTTTTACTTATTTTCTTTAAATGCTTTAGGGGATAAGAAGCTAGCAGCAATTGGAATCCGGGTTTCGCAATGGCTCACATATCACGGATTAGCATTGAATGTTTCCACTGATCTTTCACCTTTCAATCATATAATTCCTTGTGGAATACGAGACCGTGGAGTTGCAAGCATCAAGGGGCTGCTGAATGAACCTTTTGATGATGATAAACTCATTGATATTGCTCATGAATCTTTACTTAAAGAGTTTTGTGAAGTTTTCCAAGTAGAATTGTTGCATCAGCCACAATAGAATCTATCAAGAGAAAAAACAGTGAAGTTTCCTTTTACATCTTGTTGGACCGGCTCTGTACCAGACCGGAGAACGGAAAGTGCATCTATGTGAGACGAAAGACTAGACTATGTATAGGCAGGTTACATGTATAGGCTGTTTTGGACCGGTTTCAAGCTGATGATTGGATTCGTTCGATTATTTTTCCATAAATAGTCTCCGTCTTTGGTCCTTGCGGCAAGCTAGATGGAACTTGCTCGTCATTCATTATCGTTACTTGCTATTTTTGACGTCTCGTTTTCGGGGTATCATCATTTGCCTTTGGTACAAGTGTACAAATAAATAAAAGAACTTCATTTCTTAAGCTTTTATTTCATTATAATAGAGTTATTATAACCGCGGAAATGTTTATAAGTACAACTTATAATTCTCTAACATATGTAACCTTTAAGCGAGTAGTTATAGTTTCGTCGTGTAACATACTTTCTAAGAAAGATAACGTTAATTAAACTTTCATATATAAAACCTCGAGTTGTTCAATATAGTCCATATAAAAAACATAGTCCTAAATTTTATTTTTAATCACATATGATTCAATATAAAATCACATGTGATTCACTATACAATCACATGTGATAGTAAAATCATTACATGTTAATTATGAAAATTCTACTCCACACAAATTTTTAAAATTCAATCTGGACCATTAATGAGGCTGATCCAAGGGCTAAGATTAGTCCCTCAAGACTATGCAATAAGTATGGACTAAATTAAATATTTCTCTTTGAGTTCTCATGCTTATATGTTAATTCCAAACTTTCTTACACTCTTTAACATTGGGTTCACAAAAGAGTTAGACAATTGAAGTTTATTGTTGGAAGACGCACATTCTTTCCCTGTGTTGTACGTTGGATATTTAATAGTATAAGGAAGAGACTTTCATATACAAAATGTAAATTTGTATTATGACATAAGACTTGTACTTTGCCACAGAATATTCTGTGAAACAAAGAAGAAAAACTTTGCGAAAACTATTTTGTTACCGAAAATTACATTTTATGTAATGGCGACATACCAACACTGGTTAGCCGATCGTCACCTTTGATTCTTTTTCATATTTTGTTATCATGACAAAAGTTCATTCAAGAATCATTGTTAGTGCGAGAACCGTGAGAACCAATCTGAGTCATCTAATTCCTCCTACTTCAATGTCATTACCCACCCATGAATTCCTCACATGCATCCTGTCACACTCTATCCCTCCACGCTCTCCATCCATGAAACTTCCTATATCTAAGGAACAGCTAAGATTCGTTCTCGCGGTTCTCGCACTAACAATGGTTCTCGCATGAACACTCCCCTTGTTATCATTTTACTCCATTTGTTTATTATTATTAGTATTATTATTATTGTTGATGTTATTGTTATTGTATTGTTATCAGCACCACCACTACAATAATAATAATAATAATAATAATAATAATAATAATAATAATAAAATAGAATAAATTAACATGTTATGCACACACAAATATCCATTTATAATTCCGAACAAGACAAAAGTTGTTTTCTTTAACTAAACAAACATATTTATTATTATTATTATTACTTCATTTACTATATTTATAAGTAGGATAAAATATATGTTTTAGCAACACATATCTTATATGCTTCGGATTCACAAGCATCTAAACTAGAAGACATGTTAGGCATTTTGTCATTTACTTATATAAGTGTTTGTAAGTATGAAAACACTTAAAATATATCCTTCTAACTGCATATATCACTTTTTCACTAATAGATATATAAATAAACTTTTAATTAAAATGTTCACACACCATTATATTATATTATATTATCTATATAATTAATTAACAAAGAAAAAATATTATTTATTTCAATTTTTATTTTACTTCCCTCGTAATTTTTTATTTTTCACCCTTTAATTTATAAAAGTTGTATTTAATCTTTAATTCTTAACTTTTACTCACAATTATATAAAGTTATTTTTCACCTTCAATATAATCAATTAACAAAAAAAAACACTATTCATTTCAATTTTTATTTTACTCCCCTCATAATTTTTTATTTTTCATCCTTTAACTTATAAAAGTTGTATTTAATCTTTAATTCTTAACTTTTACTTAAATACAACTTTTACTCACAATTATATAAAGTTTATTTTTCACCTTCAAGATAATCAATTAAAAAAGAAAAAATATTATTCATTTCAATTTTTATTTTACTCTCCTCATAATTTTTTATTTTTCATCCTTTAACTTATAAAAGTTGTATTTAATCTTTAATTCTTAACTTTTACTCACAATTATATAAAGTTTATTTTTCACCTTCAATTTAAATAAGAGTACATTTTAACTCTTAACATAATTTATAGTTTAATTTTGATTATTATTCCTTTTTGTTATTATTACAACTATTAAATATGTTTTTGGCCGAACTACATCGAATAGAACTCTAAAATTTAGAGTATAAGTAAATGCGTTAAGCATGTCACGTCATATAAGTGAGAATACAACATGAAATGAGACGGTAAATTAACAACTAAAAGTTGTTTATAGTAATTTAAAATATGACATACATACTATAAAAATTCATTTAGTTTTGTAAACTATATTAGTAAAACAATATTAAAAATGATACCATAAAATATCTAAGTATGCAACATATATGTTGCAAAATGTTAAGTAATGTTAGTTAAACCTAGCTTAGTTGAAGGGTAAATCAATTATGTATTTTTATATTTAGTTTTCTATAATATATAAATAAACCAATATTACACACAAGTTCTGTAACATTCAAAATATTTTTTTCCAATTATAAGGTACATATTTATCTAATTATAATTCAAAATTTTCTTAATTATATTAAGCATTTATAATCCAACTATACATAATTAATTACATGAATTATATTTCAACTTTACAGCTTTTAAATCTCTTACATGTTTATAAAATGAATTAAATATTAGTTCTTTATAATATTAATAATAATTTTATATTATCATAATTGATGACATGATAGATAAGCAAGTCTTCAAAAAATATAGACATGATATGTCAAAAAAAGTAATTTTCAACTTTAGAAACAAACTAAAGAGAGTAATAATACAATGTTAAAAAGTTAATAAATGATATTAGATATGTAATCTCAAAAGTACATATTTCTTAAATATATCTTATTACAAGCTCTGGTATTCTTTTAGAAAACAGTCGCACCTTCAGCAAATTACAACACCTATTTTTAGTTTAGTTAACTACTTAATAAACTACATTTTTCTTAAATACCGCTCTACTTTTTTGTAACATCCTGAAATTGGGCCTAGTTGTGTAGGCTTGCACCTCGTGCTTAAATAGTTGTGTAGTGAATTTAAGTGATTTTAATTAGTATGTTTTAAGTTAATAACGCGTGTTATGCGTTAATTAGAGTGATTGTGTGAAAAGTGTCAAACGCGTTTAAAAGTGATAAAGTGTTAAATGGTTTCGCGTTATGATTCCGTAGATATCCCCGTTAGTTGAAACGGGATGACGTGTGTTAAGTTGTAAGTTGGAAAGGGGAACAAAATACCCGAGATTTATTTATTAAGCCTCAAGGTCGGCTACACCCTCTCCCTTATCCCCTGACTTTGCAAAACACATACTACACATACATACAAACACGTATAAACACACACACACTTCAATCTTGGAGCTTTTGAAGAACAAATCAAGAGACAAGTTAATCTAAGTGATTTCTGAAGCAAATACAAGTGCTAGCTACTGTTCTTCTTCTGATTTGTAAGTGATTTTATCAAGAAACCCTAGTTTTGTGTTTTGAATAAGGAACACCAATTTGATGGTGTGTTAAGGTGTTCTAAGTGGTATTTTGTGAATCTAATGTGTTCTTAAGTGTTTGTGGATGTTAAACGAAGTGTATGAACAATTAGAATCAAGTTTTGATTGATTAAAATGGTTAAAATGGGATTTCCAGAAGCTGTACGCGAACAGAGTCGAAGAACACTGTAACTGGGGTCCATGCGGTCGCATGACATGTGCATGCGGTCGCATGGGGTTTCTGATATCCATGCGGTCGCATGGGGGTCCTTGCGGTCGCATGGCATGTGCATGCGGTCGCATGGGTCGTCAGTAATTCTTGCGATCGCAGGGTAAGGCCCTTGCGACCGTAAGGATGTGTTTTAAGTGCTGTTACCGCCTACGGGCGATGCAAGTAAGGTTTTGCGATTGTAGGTATGTAACTTACGATCGTAACCAACCCTGGAACCATGTTTGCGGGTGTAAGGGACTTCCCTTACGATCGCAAGCAGTGGTCCAGTTTTAACAGTTTGTGTAGCCTGTGTTTAGACCTATGTGTGCTATTTATAAGTGATAACCGAGCGTGTGTATGATGTGTTAGGTATACCTGAGGAACCGAAAGACACGAGTGGTGTATCTTCCTAGTAAGGACTCCAGGTGAGTACCGGTTTTCCCATGAGACTCGATAAGTAGGGCTATCTGTGGTGTGTTGAAACGTGCTATTGTGATAGTGACGTGTTGTGATATAACACGTATAATATGATTATGATAGTGACAGTAGATAAGTGATAATGGCGTGTTGTGATATAACACGTATAATATGATTGTGATAGTGACGTGTTGTGATATAACACGTGTGATATGATTATGATAGTGACGATAGATAAGTGAAGTGATACGAGATAGACCCAAGTAGGGTTATGACTTGTGTGACAACTGTATGCTATGTTTAAAGTGTAATTGTGTTCTGCTCATCAAGTATGAGCAGAAGCTAATGTGTTAATGAATATGCACAGGTTATTGGATCCAGATTGGGTCAGCCATGTGTGTATATAGTGATACAGTGATATTGTGATACACAGTGATACAGTGACAGTGCTTTAGTGATATAGTGACACAGTGATACAGTGATAGTGCTATAGTGATACAATGACCTAGGGCTATAGTGATACAGTGACCTAATGCTATAGTGATACATTGACCTAGTGCTATGGTGATACATTGACCTAGTGCTACAATGAAACATTGACCTAGTGTTATAGTGATACAGTGACCTAGTGATACAGTGATACAGAGGTACAGTGATACAGTGACATGGTGAGATAGTGATACTATGATATAGTGATACCGTGATACAGTGATACCATGAAACAGTGATACTATGAAACAGTGATACCATGATACAGTGATATAGTGATATAGTGACATAGTGTTATAAGTGATACCATGTGATATAAATTGTGATATGTGATACGCATGCGTAATGTGGACCCTATGGGTCAAACGTGTTTGTGATTCCTGTCCGGACAGATGCAGTGGTTGAGGTCAGTTTGCTAACGCAACTGGATCCTTGAGTGTTTTTCGGGATCAACGGTACTTGATGGTAAATTCCGGGTTTATGGGATTCGATGGCCAATTCCGAATTCCCAGAGGGTTCTGCAGGCCGCCGTTCCTCGACATACAGTGAGGATCTTGGTCTATGATCAGATCCTAACGGAGTCCTAGTGGCTCAAACGTGATGGTGGGCTGCTCTTCGCTCCCCCACCGATGCGGTTGGTTGTGACTGATTCCCCAGCTTGGATCATTGAGCCAGGCTAGCTACCTCGCAAAATATGATCCCGCTGACATGTCGGCACACCACTATGTGATAGCTTAACTCTGTGTGCCATATTGTGATCTGATAGCATGCGTGTTGATGCTTATGTGTAAATTGGTGCTCACTAGCTAGTTGTAGCTAATGGTGCTAGATTTCCCTTTTTTCGCAGGTTAGTGACTGATGGCCTGGCGAGCTGGGGTTACTCGTGGGTAATTGTAGTATTTATATTTGTGGAACACTAATTGTTACTTATATGCACGTGATCCGATGGTCGGTTGTTAGTTGTGGTAACACCTGTTAAATGAAATGTTAAATAGTCAGATAACAATCTGATATTCTTGTAAATGGTGGTTACATCCGCTGCAAGCTTTTGATAAATAAGTTTTAAAAGTTTAAATTGACGCTAATTTTAAGCTCGTGAAACACGGTGTTACATTTTTTATCTTCTTGAGGACGTTTATCAAACAAAATAATATGTAGGTATACTACCTTCGAACAACCATCTATAATACTATATATAAGGCAAATTAGTATGAATGTGATTATTTAGATATAATCCCGACGCAACGTGCGGCATGATATACCTTGTATATAATACAATTACCATGCTTTGATTTGATATTATGAATAGTAGCCATTTGTCTTTTTCTAATTTTTAATGTGGGTTGCAATAAATAATTTGTTTATGAAATTTTATCACATATGTAGTAGATTGGCCTGTTGGTTAAGGCATGTAACACCCCAAAATGGGGCCTAGTTGTAAACTGTTGTAAATGTAGCTTTAATTGTAGTACGTTGACTTTAATTGGTGTCTCGTTGTTAAATGTAGTATACATGTTGCTAATTGGTGTTTAAAATGTTAATTGGTGTTTGAAACATGAATTGGTGCTAATTGGTGTTAAATGGTGATTAACTGTTGTTAATTGTGGATAAAAATGTGGTATTGTGAAAAGTGTCATAAGTTGACCAAGTAGACAAATAGTTGAACGATTTTGGATAATGGTTCCAAAAATATCTCCGTTAGTTGAAACGGATAACCCTAAGTTGTGTAACAAGTTGAATAGGAGAACGAAATACCCGTGAGGGGGTATTAGACACTTAAGTCGGCCTAAGGGCCTTTCTTTGTTCCCTGGATAGAACAAAACACACACACTAATAACACATACACACTTGCATATGTACGTGAGCATGTACACCCACACACTTGAAGAAATTGAAGAGAAGAAATAAGCTAGATCAAGATTGAAGTTGTTTTCAGTTGAATCCAAGTCTAGAAACTGTTCTATATCATCATCTTGTAAGTTTTTCTTGTTTAAAACCTAGTTTTGAGTCTAGTGAAGAAGAAGATCCATTTTGATGGATTCAAGTGTGTTGTTGAGTTGATTTTGTGTCTAAATCATGTTGGTAAGTTCTCATATGTGTTAGAAATCATGTATAAACAGTCAAAAACTAGATTCATGTCGATTTGTTGATCAAAAACTGGGGAACAGCTTCTGTCGGAAAACAGAGCTGGAAGTCGCTGTAAATGTTGTTCCTACGGGCGTAGTATTATGTTACTGCGGCCGTAGGACGTGGTTTGTATTACTGCGGTCGTAGGTAATGGTTGCTACGGCCGTAGGATTGAATTTAAGAGGATTACCACCTACGGGTGATGGAAACAAGACTACGGGCGTAGGTACATAACCAGCGGCCGTAGTCTACCAAAGAATGCCTACTACGGGCGTAGTAAATAGTTACTACGGCCGTAGGTCATGGTTCTTTGGAAAGAACTCCTACGGGCGTAGTGTATGTATACTACGGCCGTAGTGATTGTTGGAAAGTTGTCCTGCGGGCATAGGAACATGTTCCTGCGGCCGTAGGAGGCTGTCACAAGCCCTGTTAACTTGTTGTTGAGGCAATTGTTAGTGTTGTCTGTTGTAGTGTATACTAAGGGGTGTTTATCTATGCTTACTGGTGTTAGGTGACTCGGACGACTCTGTGTGCTCTTGGGATTCCAGTTATCACATCTGCCTCTTGTAGTTTCGAGGTGAGTACCGGTTTCCCATGAGTCTCGGTAGGTAAGTTATCTGTGGTACTTGTTGACACATGAATTGGTGTTGATACATGAAAGATGAGGTATGTTATGATAGAGTTGTACAAGCATGCTTATTGTTGCTATGAAAGATATTGTTGTGATTATATGCGCGCATGAACTGGATCCTTATTGGGTCAGCTATTTGTTTATGTGGATATGTCCGGACATTGAATTGGTGAAAAACGGAGGTCAGTCAGGTAGACGGGTGTTAGTATCTGGCTGGGTTCCCAGGGTCCTTAGGGACTACGAATTGGGGAACTAACGGTACTCAGGAGTATACGCCTGGGGTTGGCTCTGCAGGCCGCCGTTCCTCTATGGAATTGGGTTCTTTGCTTCGGCTGGAACCAGCATGATATACGAATTGGTGCAAACGGTTGCGGTTGATTCCCCAGCTTGGGTTGTTGAGCGGGGTTGGCTCCCCTGCAATATACGACTCCTGCTGACGGGATTGGCGCGCCACAAGTTGATAAAATAGCCCTGTGTGCTAATCTGATACATGATAGCCTGCTTATTGTTGCTTATGTGTAATTGGTGCTCACTAGCTAGTTGTAGCTAACGGTGCCAGATTTACTTTTTTCGCAGGTTGATGCTAGATGCCTGGTGAGGCGGGACTGGTGGTAGTTTTGTTGTAAATACCTTTTGGGGAACACGTTGTTTTATGTATGGACCCGATGGTCGGAAACTCGTAGGTAACGCTTGTAGGAAAATGAACTTGGCTTAATTTTGTTGTAATTAATTATTAGCCGAGTCAAACTTGTTGTTTTTGTAAATGGTGTTTAAATTCCGCTGCACACTTTTATTAATCGTTGCTTAAAAAGTTTAAATTAACTCTAATTTTAAGCTCGTTAGAGGTGGCGTTACAAGGCAGTCTAATCAAATCCCTTTCACCCATGTTCGACATGTATTGCTATGGGAGTTGATTGTTTTACTTATAAATTTGATTCATACACTAAATGTACAACACCTTTGAAGCTATGTTACAAGTTAGTAAAACATTAGTTTGTAGTGGATAAATCAACTTTATAAGTGAAAATATCATCTCCCTATTGATATTTGTATTTTTTTTCCTTTACTCCCTACGACCTCTTTTTTCACTTTTTCCAATTTTTTTATATTTCTTAATCCCTTCCTCAACTAATTAATCATCACCTATGTTTTTTATCCTCCTCTCATTTATTGCCTTCCCAACCCCCTTTAAATGCGGAGAGGACTAGAGGTTAAGCCATGGTGTAGTGTATCGGACTGCGGGTTATTTTCCTTATAAAATCTTTTGATACAACCTCGTTTTAAATTTATAAAAACGATGTTACTAAGCAGATACTACACACGACTCAGACAAGTATAACCTGGTCAATAGTGGTATAGACTCGGTAAGACCGGATATCGTTTCATCAGGACAGGAAACTACTAATACTTTAGTCTCATTATTGTTTGACCAAAAGAAATATCAGAAATGACAACAGGATTAAATAATAAACAACTGCAGCAACTAACATGAACTAACACTGTAAACAAGTAGCAGGATAAGGAATTCACTCGGGCTTTTGAATCATCAAGGCTAATTATGGCAACATCACACTACAAAACCTAATATGAAGACTTAAACAGTTTAAGCGCATAACATGTTGTTCTAATACTTAACATAACCACATTATCATGCACCAATCATTATTCGAGTTATCAAGACTCAGATTTAACACTTAAACATGATCAAGCAAGTAATGGCATAAAGGTTTCAACTACAAATTCACCAAATCAAGTCCAAATCAGACTAAAAAGACAAACATCTTTTCAAATGACAAACCCAGTAGTCCTCAGAACCCAAAAAGGTGTCAAAGCAGTTAAACAAGTTAAAACAAGCAAAAACAGCACACTGTTGTGAAAAAGGCTCCTACGGCCGTAGGAATTTCTTCCTACGGTCATAGTGTTTAATACTGTCCTACGGCTGTAGGAATTTCTTCCTACGGCCGTAGCAACCAGTTTGACAGAATAATCATATCTAACATAAAGGCATTCAACAACAAATTACAACCTAGATTTTAATATCAGATTATAAACACATGTAAACTGGTACAATGGGGTCACAAACTCATCTAAACTCAAACCTCACAATTAAGGGATTTTTAATGTTTAGTCACATGATTTCAAAAGATATGAACATGTTAAACCTACCATTTCTAGTAAAGTCAACACTTCTTAAAACATGAATCATGTGATATGCACATTGAACACCAAGACCAGCATATCAAAGGCATAAACAAGAGTTCATTTCACCATCTTAACACACCAACAACATGTTTGTGAATCCTTTAATTATTTGTAACATGCTTGACCCATAAATACACCAAATGACAATATTTTCATCTAGAATCACTAGGCATGCATAAAACCAACATATGAACAAAATAACCAATAATGGATGAACCTGAAATGATTCAAAACACATTCCAAAAATGATATCTAATGACAACCATGCAAGATGTATCATTTCTAATAACAAATTTAACATGGAATTAGTAAAATAAACCATCATTCTTGAATATTCATATGTTAAAACATGAAGGAGTTATCCTAGACATATTATCACACATGAACATGGTTAGATTAAACATACTAAGTTGATAAAACACACTTGTATTCGGGATCAAACATGCATATTTAGTTCAAGTCAACATAAAAGTCGAATACATTGCCATAACTTAGCCAAGAATCATCTTGGCCCAAGTGAAATAAGTTTAGCTATCCATATACATCAAGATTAACACTACAACATCTGGAGCACATAGGTACATGATGAAATTTAACAATGGAAAGAGTATACCCAAGCAAAGCAATGAGAAACTAGAAGATTCAAGCTCCAAAATGTTGCATCCAAGCCTCCAAATCCAAGCTTTTCTCCTTTGAATCACCAAGAGAAGTGCCCTGGAGTGTTAGGGTGTTTAGAGAGGGTTTTTGGATAAGCTAGATCGGATTGTGGTGAGAAGAAGGGCCCCCTTTTGCAAATGGCCGAATCTGAAATTTAATGTACTGTCTGAGGATCTCCTACGGCCGTAGGAAATCGTATCTTAGATTTCCACCATACGGACGATCTTTTCAATCAATCTTTATCACCCGACACACGCAACAGATCTGGCAGGGAATGATGGCAGTGGATTCGGACCACCTACGGCCGTAGGACATAATTACTACGGCCGTAGGGCCTTGTTTTTCACTATTCTTCATTTTTCTTCATTTTAACCCATTTTCTGCCCATTTGTCTTGCTTAAAGCTCTTTTTAACCTGCATGGTGAATTTTAAACAATATGGTTCAATAATAGCAAGAATCACCTTGAATTTTGGTTAAATACGGGTTATTCTAGCATGTAAAACATGCATAAAAATGTAAATATCAAGCCAAATTTAACTAATTAGTTTTATTATTATATTAAAATAATTGATTTTTATATCTATTTTTAAATAAAATTTTCATAGTAATACTATATTTATCTGAAAAATATATTTTTTAAATATCTTAATATTAATAGTGTAAAAGTGTAAAGTGATCAAACTTTTTATATAAATGTAATATTTCTTAAATATTGTGTTTTGTAATATATTTGATCATACTTTTGAGTCTATCATTAAGCAATATCATGTAACTATTATAAGTGTAATGTACAAGTTTCATTCACGTAACTTTATAACTTAGAGTCGTTCTTTGATTTTGTGAATAAAATGGATATGAAGATTTATACTTGGTTACTAAATTAACATGCAATTTAATTTACACAATTCTTTAATACATCATTTCATATTATTCTAAGTAGATTAAAAAAATATAAATAAATTAGTGTAAACAAATTTATGTTAACAATTTCCACGTAGCAAAGCGCGTGTGAATTAGGGGTGTGTTCGGTTCTGGAACCGGACCGGAACCGAAAGAATCGATAACTGAAATTGGTAAAAGTTAGAACCGAAAACCGAACCGATATAAGGGAACCGGTTCCGGTTAGTAACCGGTTATTTCGGATTTAGAACCGGATAAGACCGAAATAACCGAAACTTTATTTTGGAACCAGTTTCAAGTGTAGGAACCGAAAAAAACCGGTAACCGGTGAATATTTTTTCTATTAAAGACAAATATAATACTTTTATATTAGTTATTTTTACTTACTAGTAACTAAAGAATAAATTAGATGCAAAATAAGATTATGTTTATCGTAAGGATTGACAACTAAATGCTTTAAGAGATATGGTTCCGGTTATGGAACCGGATAAGAGCGAAATTTACTTTAAAACCGGTTTCAAGAGTGAGAATCGAATATAACCGATAACCGGTGAATATTTTTGCTATTAAAGGCAAATATACTACATTTATATTAGTTGATTTTTACCTATAAGGTTAATTAATAACCAAAAAATTAAACGGTTTAAAGTTAAAGGTAAAAATACTTGAAATCGTAAGTAGTGATGCATGCATTTTTTACACTAGCATATGAACAAAAAATAATAGTTCGTTGAGTTCGTTCTTACAAACAATAATCATTAACCATATCACCAACGTTAATAGTTCAATAACCAACTATATCACAAAAAATAATAGGTCATTAGGGGTGTTAAAAAAAACCGGAAAACAGAGAAACCGAACCGAACCGACTGATCCGAAACCTAAAAAACCGTAAACCGAAAAAACCGATATCCGAAAAACCCCGAAAAATAGGGTACCCGCTTCTGACGGGTCGGTTCGGGTTATTTTTTCGGATACCCGCGAGTACCCACCAACCCGTATTTTTTTTTTAATAATAATATATTCAATAATTTTATTAAGTGAACATCCATAAAAAGCCCAAAAGCACATATGACATATCTGCTACATTTCGATTTCCTCTATACCACTTAACCCTAATCCTCTAGAGCAGCAACTTCACACCTTCGCGGCTTAGTACCAGCCGACGGCAGCGGCGTTAATCCGCCACTCACGGCGGTGAGTACTCGGCAGCGAGCCGGCGTCGTTCATCACCCATCAGGCATCATCGCATCAGCGATTGGCCGATTGGGCCTTCTTTTCGTCTTCTTCATCTCGAGCTTCAACCGTTCCTTCACTGAAATCGGAAGTGTACTAGGATTATACTATTAAAGGTTCGGTTTAGCTTCTCATTATGCCTTCAATTTTCTGTTTTTAACTACGATTTAGCTTCTGTTCCTTCACTAAATTTTCTGTTTTTTTTAACTATGATTGAAAGTGCGTTCGAGATTCAAGAGCCATCCTTCTCCGGCCATCCTTCTCAGCTCTCACGATTCAGACTTTGAAGGTTCTGTTTTCTCTCTCGATTTATGATATCCTGTTTAATGGTACTAAACTTTAACTAGCTGCTTTCTTGATTCTTGATATCTAGTTTTCTGTTTTTTTAAATTTTCTGTTTTTTAAGTATGATTGAAAGTGTTTGGATTTGAATGTAGTATGTGGATTTTATTGTATATTTGTATGTGTCTTAGATTGTGCAGTCAGTAGTGGATTTAAATGTAGTTGTATATTTGCTATTAGGCCTAAATAGAAATAAGGTTAAGAACTTAAGAAGTTCTATTTTAGTATTTTGTTTGAGTATGTTTAGTAGTACTGAAATTATGTTTACTAGTGTGTGTTTGTCTTGGTTCTTACTTACTTAGGTTCCATTGTACAGTAGGAAAATTAGTTTAATTTTCTGTTTTTTATAGTCCACAAAACTGATTTACTTATAGTCCACAAATCTGTTTTTAATTGTTTAGTAGTATGTTTAATTGTTTAGTAGTCTCAGAAGAATATGAACAGAAAACTGTATAAATGACAACCAAATTCTCAATAGAAGTCAACTTTCATTTTGAAATACATTACCTATTCAAGTAACAAAATCAAGCAACAGAACTTTCAAAATCAAGTAAAAGTAGCAACAAAATCAAGTAAAAGTAGTAAATAATCGAGCAACAGTTACAGCAGATCAAAAACGGAAGACGGAGAACCTCTGAATGAGCAACAAGGGCAGATTGAACAACATTTAGAGAACCTCTAAACAGGGAGAACCTTTAAAAAGAGACTTAGAAAGGAATAACTTGAAAGCAGACTTTGAAAGCAACACACCTCTGAACAAAAATCAGATGAAGTTGAGAAAAAAAAAACAGATGACAAAAGGGTATTTTGTCCAATTTATCACTTGAAAATCCCGTGACCTTGGACTTGAAATTCTTAGACCAACCAAAGAATATTTGGCAAAACAAACCACAGATAAAGCTACAGGTGAAGCATATGGTTTAAAAAATGTATTTAGAAAAGTATTGGGAGCTGAAAATGTAAAATGCAATACAAACGACAACTTAAATAGAACATGTATATGGTTTAAAATTATTCTACATGTCAAGAAAGTTTTCATAAAGAGGTGCTACTACATGAACCCATAATATGTCTATAACAAATTATTAAAATCGTGAAATTTATATTAAAGTAACAATATTATATAGAATTTGTTTCATCTCTTTAGACATTCACAAAAATCTTCATTATTTATACCACGAGCATCCCAAAGTTCATCACATGGTATGTAATATGGAATTATGGATGTTGTTCGGTAGCAATGAACATCAAGTCTTCTTCAGAATCTTTTACCAAATGTACTTACGAAAAGCAAATACGCTACGCCGTAGGCCCATAAAAACATCAATTTGCATTTCACACTAAATTTCAACATATTACCAAGTTGTAATTATTTCAAGATTCCAGATGACCTTATGAATTATGAATAATAAGGGTCAAAACAACCGCTGAGTTTGAAAGTCATGATTCTCATGAAGAATTTAGATTGGCAGGTGAATAGTTTAAGGTTTAACTATTAATTTAATTACAAATAATAACCATCCTTTTTTACAAGTTAACAAACAAACAAGACTTATTTAACAACTTAACAAGGACTTGACTTATTCAACCACCAGTCCACCACCATGTGGCCTAGTAGTAAGGCCACCTGTCCTCAAAAAGGTCACGGGTTCAAACCTCACTAGGTAAACATCTTGAGGGTGGCCAGCTAAGAGTAAGAAAACGGTCATGGGGATACCCTGGTTAGCCGTGTACATCTAAGTCAAAGACTCGCCCTCCCCGGGTAACCTGAACAGGAAAAACCTCTCGGGTTACTCGTTTTTTTCAAGCACTCATAAATCACAATCCCTTAAAATCACTAAGCAAACATATCCAAACAAAGGATATCATGAAATTTCAAATGCAAACACCTCCTTGATTCTAACCTATAACAATACCCCTAAATCCCACAAACCAAACACCTCCTTGATTCTAGAATCATCATTCTGGTTCTTTGTAACACCCCGTTTCCGAAGGCTACACATCCCATTTAACATCTCTACCCAATATTACTATATTAGATTGGGTTTAGCCTTATCGAATTACCATCATTCATTAGCAATAATCATGCTAAATTGCTAACCAAAACAGATTATTTTACTTCCATAAGTGATTACTAGTTTCAATTTTATCAAATTAGGCAAATCATGAACATGTGAGGAATCAACTGATTCAAAATAGATAAATGTTTCGTTTCTAAAATCGATTCAAAACCCTCTGTTGCTCGTATCAGACAAGAAAACACAAAATATGCTTCGACACTAACCTCAAATCGGTTCAGTGGCACCAACAACAGATCGAGACTAACATAAAGCGTAGTCGCAAACTCGTCTAATCTTCCTCCTACAGCTGCTACAGTGCTTCGAATCAGCCCTCGATTGTCGTCACTAACCTCTAGTTTCTCTGTGGCTCTCGATTTCAATTTTAGAGGTGCTAACGATAGTGGTTCGTAAACGCGAGAGTACAACCGAGGGTCATTCCTTTCCTCACGGTTATCTTGAGCAGTCCATATGTGAGTTTATTGGGCTTTTCTTTAGCTTATTTTAGTTGGTAGTTTGATTACTCCAATATGATTAAACCTGATGGTCCAAAACTCCAAATCATGTTTTTATTTATTTATTCTTCGACTGGCCATGAATCAAACAACTTTCAGTCGAGGAAATAAACTGAGATAGCATTAACAAATTATTTGGAGAGTTTTTGACATTAATAAACTCTCAACAGAGATAGCTTGATTATCGTTCTAGATTCGTCGATTACTTTTTCCGGCGTCGGAAAAGGAAAATTGGGAAGATTAACAACTAACATTAGTTTTTATTTTAATAGCAAAGTTATGTTAGTGGGTGGTGTTCGCAGTGACATCTATACGGGCGGTATGCGAATCACAAGCCACTCACAGATCTTACTAACAAACCCAATCCTGTTTCTTTCATTCTTTCAGGAAAGCCCGTTTGAGCTTAAATGGCGATTTGTACAAGCTTTACCTCTACAGATCTTATTAGATACAACTCTAATCCCAACATAAGATTTTCAAGTATTTCTTCAAGATCATCATCATCATCACTCAAGTTGACCAAAATCAAAGCCGTGCAAGACAATGAAGGAGGTCGTAGGCGACTGATAGATGTCATTCGGCTTGTACCCGACATTTCAAGAAACTATTTCAAAAGCCCGTCTCGGAGAACACTTTTTGGAGGAATATCTCTTCTTGGCGGGTTTTATGTTGCACAAACAATATCACTGTCGTTTGGGGCCTTAGGTGTGAATGATGTAATAGCCGCGGTTGTTTGTGTTCTTCTTAATGAGTATGTGACAAGGTTCTACTACAGCAGACCTAAGGTGACATTCCCCATTGCTCTGCTCAATAATTTCAAGATGGGTTTTACTTATGGTCTCTTCATTGACGCCTTTAAGCTTGCAAGTTGATTATTTTATTAAATTTTAAGTATTTTATTTGATTCTATTGCTTATAGTTTTCGGCACAGATGAAAGAATGTTGTATTCATCATATTCAAATTATTCATCAAGAAATGCATATAGATTATTTACTGAAACAGCTGTTTGTTTTGCGCATTTTCGTTATAGAAGACAATGAAATTACTTTACCAATAGCAAATTCGGTTCAAATTTTGAAATCACGCACAAGTTGTGAAGAATAGTCAGGTCAGGAAGCAGTTATGCATCTGCACTTCATCAAAACTTGGGTCGAGGTAAATATTTTTGTCTACTTTTCAGAACTTTAAAAAATAATTAATGCTTTAGGTACAATTATGAAAATAAAACTAGTACAATAATTGCTTAAGATGACTTTTAACACGCTTGACCCGTTCCCCTTAATGTTTTTATGTCCCATTTGAATTGTTTGAAATAGAAGATGATCTGAATTTGTTGGTCGAAGTTTTCACCTCTTTTCGTCACCTACATGGTATAACCTCAAATTATAGGGGGGAACGTCTTAGTAAGAGACCAACAAATTGCGACAGGGGCTTTCTAGAATTGGATGTCTGAGGAAGTAGCTCTCGGTTTGGTCGTTTGGTCAATCATGTTTGGACCTATGGAACTTTAAAAGCTTTAATAACAGGATTTCGTAAAATATCCCACTTCATCCAAATTTCTGTTGTACCTATGGAACTTTAAAAGCTTTAATATAATTTATAATATATATATATATATATATATATATATATATATAGGGGAGGGTTCATGCGAGAACCGTTGTTAGTGCGAGAACCGCGAGAACCAATCTCAGCCGTTCCTTGGATATGAGAAGTATCATGGATGGAGAGCGTGGAGGGATAGGGTGTGGCAGGGTGCATGTGAGGAATTCATGGGTGGGCAATGATATTGAAGGAGGGGAAATTGGACGGTTTAGATTGGTTCTCACGGTTCTCGCGCTAACAACGGTTCTCGCATGAACTTTTGTCTCTCTCTCTCTCTCTATATATATATATATATATATATATATAATCAGTTTTTGGAAATTCTTATGTATGTATCCGGTTACCTATAGGTATGCGGGTTTTTTTTTTACATTTTTGTAATAATAGAAAAACCACATAACTGTCACATCATTATTTAAGTTTTTTTTTTTGTATTATTAACTATTAATCAAAAAACAGAACGCATATGAGATCCTTGATCTTTTTTGAACAGCAAAAATAAAGATCCTTCATCTTCATTCATTGGTATCTTATGTTCATCGGTAGGTATGTTCATCTTCATCATTTTTTGTTAATCACGGATGATTTTGGGTTTAGACATGTGTTTCCTAATTGATTTCAGTTCTTCAGCGAATGGTTTTTTCTATGGTTGAACGGCAGTTACAGACATGCGAGTTCCAGTTCTGCGTTTCCTAATGTGTTTATAATCGATTTCCAGTTTTGCGACTGTTGATGAATTCGAATTCTGCTCACTTACAATTTCTGTGTTTCCTAATCCGATTTGAATTTTAAGATGACTATAAAAATGAATTACTAATGTGGTAAAGGACTTTGTTTAAAAGAAATCAACAAAAGTGTTTTGGAGAAACCAATTTTTTAACCCAATAAATTTTAGATCCATTTCAGAAAAACCAAATCCACTTAAGCACTAATTAGGTTTCAGGTAATTTAATACATAATGTATACAGCAACACTTTCTGAATTTCATTACATACAAATATACAATAAGAACATGGAGAAAGTTAAAATACAATCAAATACTAAAAACAACAAAACATTATAGAGAATTAATCCTTTGTTGTCATACATTCTATCCTTAAATTACTATGGTGGCAAGGTGCTTCAAATATGGGCGTCTATCAACAAGCTTCTGAAGCTCTTCAATGCTTTATGGCTCATTCGGCATGACCATATCACACACGGCCTCTTGCTGCTTGCCAAAGTATGCAAGCTCGTTTACTAATCTCAATCTGTCAAAGTTCATATTGGCTTCACTGGTTATGGCTACGACAATTGCATCCTTAAGTTTGTGGTATCGACAATATGCTTCAAGAATGCTCCTTTTTCCTCAAACATGCCCTTCAAAGACGAGTAAACATATTATTAGCCTAAAACAACTCATAATTGATGTGTTCAAGTAACCGTTTAGTTCATATCGATGTGATTGAGTAGATGATGCAGGTACACAAACTAGAGGTGGCAAAATGTATGTGCTAAAACAAGTAATTTCTTAACTTGACACACTTTTTGTCTTGAAATTTATTTTATATAAATAAAGTAATTTAGGATGCCCGGATACATTGATAATTTACTTGTGGTCAATTTTCGATTCATTTGATCTGTTTCCTCTTAAGTTGGTTTCTTTTATCCATTTGACCTGCACGATTAGTGCGAGTAGTATCTTAGTTAGAAAATTGAGTCATTGACTCGCTTTTATGGATTTGCAGATAGCGTTAGGGGTGAGCATATTGACCAAATTATCCGACCAAACCGGGACCGGTACCGGTTCTTGTATTTCGGTTCGGTACCAAGAACTTAGTTCGGTCCGGCACCGGTTCTTGTATTTCGAAACTTAAGAAATTCGGTTTCGATTTTTTCTGTACCGGTACTAGTTTGGTCCGGTTCCGGTAAAGATGAGCGAATAAACTTGAAATTTCCCGCACCGAGCTGGTCCTAAACTGGTACTCGCATCGAACCAGTACCGCTTCTTGTATTTCGATTCGGTACTTTGTACCAAAAATTGAAAAAATTCGGTTCCGGTATTTTCGATACGGGTAGGTCCGATTCCTGTACCAAACTCAAGATAGCGTTATGGTTGACAGGTATTACTCCTTCAACCAGCTCTCTTTACAAGCGCAAATTTTGACATCTACCTCCTTCATAGCTACTCTATTTGCATTAAGAAGTAACCAAGACCACTTTTCGATACATTATTGTATTTGATATCCTTGTAGAGTAAGCAAATGAGTGGTCAATAATTTTTTTTAGTTATTAAAAACTTCTTTGTTAGTCCTTGTTCTATAGGAACTTCTCTCCCTTTCCTCCTAAGTTGAGTCATGGGTGATGCTATGGCTGAAAATCCTTCTGCTAACCTTTGCTAATGCCCTGTAAGGCCCAGCAAACTCCGAACTTCCGTCACCGTAGTAAGACGCGGTCAGTTGGTGATTGCTTTAATTTTCACGGGATCCATTGTAATACCCTCGGCTGAGATAAGATGGCCTAGGAATGTCACCTTTCGGAGCCTAAAACCGCATAGAGAAAAATTGCATACAACTTGTGTCATAAAATTGTGAGTGCTGTTCGCAAATGGTCTTCCATGTTGTTTTCAGTGTTTTGGGTACAGGTGTTCAAAAATATCCGAAAAATCCGATCCGAAAATATCCGAAAATTCGGATATCTGAAATTTCAGATACCCGAAATTCGGATATCCGAATTTTCGGATTTGGATTCGGATAGTGTGGATATTCGGATATCCGAAATATCCGATTATTGCATTTTCCAATTAAAATATTATTATTATTTATTATTATTATAAATATAACAAATAAGAGAAAAGGAAACCCTAACTTTCAAATCCAACATCACGCCTCTGCCTCCTCCGAATCCTCCTACCATAGACGATCGACGCTGCCTACCCCCTACCTATCACTGACCGGTGACGCAGACAATGGCCAACGACGGAGACCTGACGACGAGGACGACGCAGACGACCTGTTCTTCTCCTTCTCCACTTCTCGATTGGCCCTGTAGCAACTGGCGACACAGACGACGAGCACGGCTGAAGCCGACGGCAACCAACTTCTCCATCTCGAGTTCGACTTCTCCTTCTCCATCACTGAGTCAATCACTCGATTTGGTGCAGCTTCAAGCTTGAACATGTGGTGATTTGCATATTATCTCATCTCCTTCACGCTACCATATTTAGAATTATTCTGAACTTATTGTTTATTTAATATTAGATAAATTAATTATAATATTAGTTTTAGTATATAATCAATCTCTTAAAAAAGAAAGTTCACTTATTTGGTAAATACTTTAAAAACTACACCATTTTAGTAAATATGTTTCTCATATACACTAGTTTGGTTAAAACTCTATTTTGTAGCGAGTTTAGTCTTTTATACTAACTTCTATTATCTTTAATGTTAAAGACCTTACACATGAATGTATTTTAGTCATTTGGCTACCTCCAAACAACATTTCTATTTTCTTAGTACTTAATTCTTTGTGACTTGTTTGTTTTAATGTTTAAAGTAAACACAAATAATAGAATAACACTTCATCTCTCTTTCTCTCTCCTAGACTCCCACCATCGCCACAATTAGAATCACTCATCTCGCCATTAGAATCACATAACCGGCCACCACCACCACATTCATCGGAATCACACCAGCACCATCAGAATTCACACCACCATCTCTCTAACCCTCTCACCAACGACAATGACTTCTTTTTCTTCATCCTTGTTTCTTTTTTTATATTGTGTACCGATTGATTTTATATACCTGAAAGTGTACCCGTTTTATTTTTTCACTTATAAACTCGTGTGTGAGTATGTGTTTGAGTGTGTTACAAATCTGAAAGTGCGTCAGTGTTTGTGACTGAAGCACATATGAAAATTTGTGTGAAATAATGGTTCAATTCTAGGTTGATTTTGGTACTTAAGTGTAATGCTCTGAAATATGTGAGTTTTAATTTAAGTCTTATTAACCAATTAATTTAATTACATTATCTTTACATGGAATTAAGTAACGATGTCTAATTTATATGAAATTGATTTGAATAAAAGAGTTTAAGGACTAATATTGTTATTGCCAAATGTTACTATGTGAGTAACATTAACCAATTTAGAAAAAAAATTATGTACAACACAAAATTGTCATATATAATAAAGTAGAGTTGTGTTCAATAAAATCTATATAAAAAACATAGTCCTTAAATGTTAATATTCAATTACATGTGATTCAGTATACAATCATATGTGATTGTAAAAACATCACATATGAATTACGAAAATACCACTCCGTCCAAATTTTTAAAATTCAATCCTAACCATTGATAGGGCTGATCTAGTGGCTAAATTTAGTCTCTTAGGACTATACATTAAGTATGGACTATATTGAATATTTATCTAATAAAGTAATAATAAGTGTTTGGTTAGACCATAATACCCTTAAACATATTGATAGAATAAATTAGTAATAGCTTTGTAGGAACATAAACAAATTTGTGTTATATAAAAATCCTCACTCGAATTAATTTACTACAAATAATCACCAAAGTGATAAAAGAAAATAAGACACGTACATTTTTCCTATATAGAAGATGAATCATGAGCGAGAAGGATTAAGGTCATATCTCATTACCAAAAGACTATTTTACCCTTGTTATAAACACAATCTAGCTTATTAGATGTCCTAATCGGCTCTCCCACCGGTCCCTACCACCATTGACCCTGGCCGCCGTTGCCATCCCACAACACCCACGACCGCCATCGCTAGCTAACCCCTGCCACCATCGACCGCTGCCACAGATGACCATGCCGCAACAAACCACCTCCGTCACTGGTTTTCTTCACCACTAATTGCTTTCTCAAACCCTCGCCGCCACCGACCGCCATCGCCAACCCCGCTACCTTATCGCCACGACGACCGCCCATCACTACTAGGGTAGTCACCAACAACAATTTGTGCTCCCATCAACACCAACTAACGCACCCCCTGCCCCACCGTGCACCGCCGCCTCTAACTCCATCATTTATAGCATCGTCGTCCTTACAGATATTTGATGTTTTTGTGTCAATGACACATGTATATGTATGGGTATACATGTGTATGTAATAATAAATTTTTTTCATAAAAATAAATGAAGAGTATTTTGGTCATTTGACTAATTCTGATCCAATTATTTTAATAAATTTACAAACCAAACAAAATCTTATTCCTTAAGTACAAACATGCCACATAATCTTATTCCTTATTATTTCAATTATTTAAGGAATTAAATTTCATTCCTTCGAGTTTTACGAAACAAACTTGACCTAAAGGATTAGGCTTGCATGACTGTTTTATTGGAGTACAGGTAACCGCAGGTTTTAAGCGTAAAACATCATCACCTAAACTTAATTATGCTAACTAAGACTGTACATAATGGCGGTTTGAATCCGATTTTGTTGATTACCATGATTCCTCAACGCATTAAAAGCTGAAATTCTTCGTTTCGATTTCATAGTCATACCCAATATCGTTTGCACAGCTTTGAAACTCGTTTAACTGAGTTGATGGAACTTGAATCCCGATCAATACATTTGCACCCGAATCTCCCTGTATAGATTGAAACTTTGTTAAGGATCTCTAGTAGCAACATAAGTTCCCGACATATGAATGGTGATCATTTCATGTGGTAGCCAAACATGAACAGTTATGTCCTTCCACAAAATGAGAATGGAGAAGTGGACCCGGTTTTGATATATAACAAGAATGTTTTGGTAAGAGAACATGACAACTAGTCATGTTTGACCTATAATTACTATGAGTGGTTATTGATGAGTTAGTTAACTGTGGATGCTCCAAGTGTGATGGAAAACTAACCTGTGAACGGTAATGAAACAAGCTAATATTCCAACGCGGACTAATAATCTCCAAGAATTTCATCAAAGCCCCGCGCCTCTCTGGAAAGATAAATCTACAAAGAAGCTCGTTTTCGATATCTGATCGACCTCCCATCTGAATTGAATATGCAGAAATTAAGGTTAATTAGTCATGAATATATGTAATATATCATTCAACATTAAACAGTAGATCAGGATTAGATTGAAATTTTAATTACCAGATGTCTTAAATGATCTTTGACCAAGTCATTGTTTGTGAATTCAATAGTTTCTAACTGATGCGACTTCATCCTCTCTATCATGGTTTGAAGTTCAATTTTAGTATGAACGCCAAGGCTGTTTGTTAATCATGATCATCACACAAAATCAATATCCCATCTATATATATATATATATTCTTTAAATTTATAGAAAGCTAGATTTGAACAGGGTCTTTCTTGCCTGTACAAAACTAGAGCTCGGTTTTTGCTAGAATCGTATCTATAATTGAACTCGGTGATGCTTATGTGTCCAAGCTGCCAAAAAACTGTAAATAAGAACGAAAAGCCAGGAAAAAAGGCGTAAATGGTGGTGCTTTTGTTAGGTAACTTACAAGATTGCAGAAGTGTTTAATGCTTCCAGGCTCTTCTGGCATGAAAGTAGCAAGTACGGCCTCTTGCCGCCTACCGATGTTTGCAAGCTCAATTACTAATCTCAGTCTATCAAAATTCATGTTGGCTCCACTGGTTATGGCTACAACATTTGCGTTCTTAATGTTATAAAAGCGGCAGTATGCTTCTGCACCCGCCAGTGCAAGAGCACCGGCTGGTTCTAAAATGCTCCTTTTCTCCTCAAACATGTCCTTAACACAAGCAAACTTACATAAATTAGTAACACTACAAGAAACATGACAAATCCTATGTGACTGAGATAATGCAAGTCACTTTAGGCTAGTTAAAAGTGGGTCGGTCCGGATTTCAGTGTTGAGGGTGTTATGAATAGTGATTTTTCTGTGATAAACAAGTTACAAGTCATCTTGATGTGATAGTCAGTCATGACTACACGTGCCTTGCAATGAATGGTGGAACACATTAGTCATATGAAGAAAGCCATTTTCTTAATGAAGCGTGTAATCTATAAAGAGAGGAATCAAGAAAACTGATAGATTTGGGAGTATGCTAACTTTTATGGATGCGCAGATGGAATCACGGCTAACAAGAACTACTCCATCAATCAACTCTCTGCATAAGCGAAAAGTTTCGACACCAACTTCCTTCACAGCAACACCATCTGCAAAGCCTCCCACTTGAGACAGCATAACTCGTTGGCCAAGATGCAATGACAAAGCCATTGCATTTGCATCAGCAGGCTCTACTCCAATGATACGCACCTATGTATATGTATGCAGAAAGGAAATTTATTTATAATAAAGATTGTAGATTGTTAACAGTTAAGTAAATGTGTGTGTGTGTGTGTGTATCAAATACCTCTGGTGAAACCCTCTTGACATAGGCTGCAATACCAGCAATCAAGCCACCACCCCCAACAGGAACAAATATGGCGTGGATTGGGCCGTTTAGTTGGCGCACGATCTCCATCCCTACAGTTCCTTGACCGGTGATTACATCTGGGTGATCAAAAGGAGGAATAAAAGTGCGATTCTCCGTCATACCCCTTTTCTTGGCATACGCTTGTGCTTCATCATACGAGTTCCCCTCAAGAACAACTGTTGCTCCCAATCTCTTAACCGACTCCCACTAAACATCGAAGGAAAAAAAAGAGTGATCACATTTATATATAAGGATCATATATGTTTGATTAATTATATAAATGTTTCTCAATTAGATGAAAGAAATTAAGGTAAGTTAACCTTGATCCGAGGAGTGGTAACTGGCATAACGATGACTGCGTCGCAGCCTAATTTCTTGGCTGCTAATGCAACCCCTTGGGCATGATTCCCAGCAGAAGAGCATATGACACCTTGTGCAAGTTGTTTCTTTGATAGCTTTGCCATCATGTTATATGCTCCACGAAGTTTGAAAGAGAAAACCTGCATGCGGACAACCCCAATTAGCTTCTTCTAGCCACCTTTGTATATAATTTCTCTCTAATAATTATCCAAAAAACTAGACTTTTTCCTCACTCGCAAAGGTATCACTTATACAAGAAGTTGGACAAGATAGGGTTATCAACACTATATATGTTTTGATCTAGACAGAGGATTATTCGGTTTTAGTACGTTTTAACACTACATAATGACAGGGTACTTATACACTTATACGAGAAGTTATCAACCTGGTGTGTGTGCCTCCTTTTTAAAGAAGACAATTTTGGCATCTGACAATTAAAACCGACAAATGCTAGACTGCACTTAACTACTTAAGACTCCCACCACATTCACCACACCGCCAAGTCATCTGTTCACTCTCACCACTCAATGCATCACACAAACACAACTTAATTTACATATCTATCTCTCTTCACAGGGCGATGGTTACCACATATCCCAGCCACCACGCCGCCATGATGTGTTAGGTTAATCCACTACGGCGTGGTGTGGTCGCCTCAAACACAGCCCCCTCCGATGACTCGTAGATGGAATCAATTGTTTCATGAGTGCACGTTGTTTTGTTTGTAAAGGAAATTAAAGTTGAGAAAATAATATGATCGAGTATTATTATCGTATATTACTAGATACTTCATTTATTTAAAATACTTTTATATGGACGTAAGAGATTTACCAAAAGTAATGCTAATAACACTAGCTTAAATTTATAATACAAATCATCTTTCATATTACACATCAGAGACGAAAAGTGACTCTGTAATACGCTTAATAAGGGTTCTAGACTATTTTACTCACAGCTAAATAATTTTGAGTCAAAATCCCCACAAACTTACGTAGTATATAAGAGCACTTGACTGGTGATTGGTCAAATATCACACGGACTCCACGTAGCTTATAAATATTCACGTGTTAGGTGTGAAAAAAATATTATCACCCATAAAAGGGTCCATGTTGAGTAATATCTCATATCGAACAAAAAAAAATTTTATAATATAATTAATAAAATTATAGTACCATACATTTACAAAGAAAAAACACTACTCTAAAAAAATAATAAAAGTGGCAAGATTAAACAAAATGTCCTGTGGAAGAGATAGATAGGGGGCGTGTTTTTGTAATCTTTAGTAGGTCACGAGTTCGACTCCAAGTCGGTGCACTTTTTTCTTACATTTGTTTCCTTTTAATTTTACAATACTAACCCTTTATCTTTTCTTTTTTTTCAATAATAACCTCAAAAAATTTCTCATATTTCAACAATAACCTCAAATAATTTGTAAATTATAAAAAAAAACCAAAATTTACTATGGTTTATAAAATAACTTTAGATAGTACGATTTATCAAAAATAAAAATGTTTTAGTACTATTTATAAAATAACTTTACATGAATTTAATTTTACGTTACATATATATCATGATAACTTTTTGGTTTTTTCCGGACATTTCAATAAAAAGACTAATTCTAAAGCTGTGTATGGATTTAATACACCTATATAAGTTTACATAATATATCTTTTGTACTCGAGTGGATTGTAATTTTCTCTTAATAAAAAAACTAAATCTTAAAAACTTGAACCTTTCAAAATATAGTCAGACATGAAAAGCTGAAAGTCAAAATTCATATGTCCAAATAGTACAATATGTATAAGAATAATTCAATACACCTTATATAAAAATACAAAACTAGATTACCCAACTATGTGATTGGTAAATAAATAGATTTACATTTAAAAAACTTTTTTATTAATTTGTTAAATATCTAAACTGAACATTTAATATATTACTGCTCCTTTATAAAACATTTACAATTTTCAAAACTCTTAATTTTTAAGCAAATTGAAATTACTAAACTACCCTTAAATTAAAGTAAATTAAATTGTTAAATGAAGTAACTATTGATGGATTTAATGAGATTCATATATACCATTTTAGTGAACAAAACTTTCATAATAAGAAAATATTTAAAACATCAAGTCAATGCCAATTAACCTAATTTTTACAAAATATTTTAACAACTAAACATTTCATTATAAATATTATATCACATAATAAATAGTTAAACTTAATATTAGAAAATGTGTATAAACAGACTAATGAACATGAATAACCTATGACCTAAATTAATAAACATTTATGGATTTTAGTTAAAAACATTTATAGTTAAACATTTATAGTTAAAAACGACAAGTTTTTGAGAAAAACTATTCATCGCCGTCGCATTGGCGCGAGTACTATGCTAGTGTGTGTGTGTGTATATATATATATATATATATGATAGATTGTGTGCAGGGATAGTGTACACGTGTCATCATATCCATGTACACTGTAAGTCACTAAATAGTCACACAGCTGCACACCTAACTGTTGAACCAGGAAATAATACAATGTGTGTATAAGTGATAATTAATAGTTAATTAATTATCGAGAGATATAATAAATGGACGTTTATTATTTAAAGGAGAGATTAAATATTAGTTAAATATTTAATTATAAAGTTTGGTTGGAAAATATTAATTAATAGTTAATTAATTAACATTAAATCAAACAAGAGGGTTTGTTTTGTCAATCGATCAAAGATGTTGGTCGTGGACCGGGCTTCGGGGTCCAAGGGCTTTGATCCATTTAAATGAGTATTTAAATGGATTAGCCCTTAGTTTAACCTAATCCTAATTCACAATTAGCAACAAAAGACAAAACAACTCTCATCTCTCTCTCTCCCTTTGCTCTCTCGGCCGAACCACACCACCACCATCCAAGGTGGTCAACGGCGGTGGTCCAAGTGGTGCACGGTGGTCGACGGCAGCCCCTTGCGGCGGCGTACGGTGGTCGACGGCAACCCCCTGCGGCGGCTGCTTGCCTCTTTCCGGCGATCGAACACGACGCAAACCGAGACCCCCTTTGCGGCGGGTTCTCGGCGGCGGTAATCGGGATACACCAAAAAGCCGGCGGCTTTTTGGTAGTACACACATACGGGATTCGTTTTTCTCAGGTATTGTTCGTTTTGGCGGTCTAGCAGTCAGTTCACGAGCTGCAGTAGCTATGTATCTCCCTATAGCAGTTCAGGATATAATTCCTTATCCTTTTTAAATACTGTTATATATATATATATATATATATATATATGTTATAGTGTGATTATCTGTTCTGTTTTCCCACTAGATCCAGTTATGATCTTGGAATAAGATTTATATTATTATTATTCCGCTGTGCTTGTTGTACCCTGTAAATCCCAACTATATATATATATATATATATATATATATATATATATATATATATATATATATATATATATATATATATATATATATATATATATATAAAACTCGCAGCGAAGCGCGAGCACTTTAACCTTGTTATTGACTAATTAATGAGTTACTCCAATTCAACCATCTTGTGAAAAGACACCTAATATTATCTTTATATCGCGATCAAGGGTTAGGTTCCATATAGAACCTCCCTTAAACATAGAACCTAAAGAACCATCCTGGTGATGACACGTGACAATATGATCAGGGGCAAAACTGGGAAATAAAATATATAAAGAAACTCACGCGCCTCCTCCCTTAGGCTGCTTGTTATGCCTAACCCGATCCCATCGGGTAGGCTTGAGTACATGCAGGAACACCAAAACTTGGTTTTGGGTTGGCGCATCGGGTAAGGATTTCGGGTAGGCAGACTCGATGGAAAATTGGAGACAAACACCCCCCAACCCCCTCAACGTTTAATCAGCTACTTTTTTTTTCTTATTTAATAATTCAATAATAAATACTTCACCATCCAACACTCATTTTTATCCTAATTTTATACCCTTTCACACCAATTCTCTTTACCTATTTCATCCCTAATTTTATTACCTCTTTCACACCATTCTCTCTACCTATTTCATCCCTAATTTTTATTTCTTATTATGGATTTACCAAACTAGGCATTAACTTCTAGTTTTGATTTTTACGCGAGAAATAACACGATGCTGCAAAAGGTTTTCAAAACCGTGTCAGAGCTTATTTTTGAAGACGATGAGGAAATATCGAGTGTACAAAGTAGAAGGCCGCCGAAAAATAGAAATCGACAACGGAGACGACTAATTTTTAGTTTTTAAGATTATGTATTTTTTTTATTTTAAAAGTTTAGATTTTTTAAAGTTTAAATTATGTAATTTTTATTTGTAGTCTTAGTTGAATTTGTATTTAATTAAATTAATGAATTATATTATTTATATAATTGGTTATTTGTTAAAATAAAAAAAAGAATAAAAAAAATTGAAAAAAGATTGTGTAAGACAAGGTAAGGTATAACTTGAGATTGGGTAAAAGAGAAAGGTAAGAGAGGGAAAATGATGTGGAGCTGATGTGGATGCAGATAAACCTTACCTGCAGGTAAGGTATGCAGGTAAGGTATAACGTGTAGCCTTATAACTTCAGGCAACAAAGTTTTTAACAAAAAAACCCCTCAACATTTAAATTATCATAACTCATTCGTTTTTAAGAATTTTAGCAAAAAATTATATCATTAGATTCAGTTTTTCGTCCTTATTCAAACAAGACTAGGCTTAATATATTTTTGAAACTTTTTTTTTTCAAATGCAGATTTCTCGAAAATACAAAAAAGTTTGCTTATATGAACATGATGAACCAATAAAGAAAATGCAGAAAACGTTTGGTTATATGAACATACAAATATATGTAGTACAATGAAAATGTAAAAGTTTGGTTATAAGCATTTTCAAATCTGCATTTTCAACATTACATAATTATAATTTCAAATATGTATTTCCAAAATCTACATATTTGTAATTTCAAATATGCATTTTCATCTTTACATAAATTTGCATTTTCAAAAACTACACATTTGTAATTTCAAAATATGAATTTTCATCTGTAAATATTTGTAATTTCAAAAATATGCATTTTACATTTGTACATATTACTAATTTCAAATATGCAATTTTTCTCTATATATTTTTAATTTCAAAAACTTAGGGTTAATAATTTAGATCGAAAGGAAATATATATAGATCGAAAGGAGTTAATAATTTATATGAAACAAACCACTTCATGTTTCAATCTGATAGAAACATATACATATATACTAGTATTTTACCCGCGCGATGCGGCGGGGTAAAATAGTTTCATTTGTCGACATAGGGGTGTTCAAAATTCGGATATAAACCGTTTTACCGTAATCCGAACCGCTCCGTAACCGAAAAAGCTGAAACCGTTTTCAAATTCGGTTTAAAAACCGAAACCGATTACCATAAATACTTTAGTTACATAAAACTGAAACCGAAACTGAAACCGATTACATAAAATAGTACAACTCAAATAACATTATTTACAATATGTTTCGTCAATGATCATAAACACTTTAAATACTTTAATTACATAAAACTGTCAGAATTTAAATACATAATTAATGCTTTAAAACTGTCAAAAAATTAATTACAAATAAATGTCCTGAAATTAATAACAGTTGTACTATTTTTAAAGTGTTAAGATTGTTGCTCAATGTTATTGTAAAACATGTTATATTACTTGTACTACTTAACTTAAAAAAATGTCTTAAAAAAAGAGCTAAATACTTTATAAAGTAGTAAAGATATGCCTGGCAAAGAGTGTAATTTTGTGTTTGTAGATCTTTTATGGGTCATCGCAAAAGCTCATCATATATATCAAAAACTACAATTAATTATTTTATCACAAGCTAGTACGTTTCAATAATTTATCTATGAAACGCAAAGGTGTTAGATTACGAAAATTATACCAAATTAACGAGAAAATTATGCTCTTTAATTTGAGACCGATCTTGCTATATATTTTTTTAAAAAAAATTATGTGTTTGCTGGGTTTTTTTTTTCACAGCAGCTCCATATTTGCACTTGTGCAAATATGCAAATATTTGCACTTGTGCAAATTATTTTTGCTCATCTGCAAATATGCAAATATTTGCACAAATGCTGATATTTTTGCCCCTGTGCAAATATTTTTTTCTAAAGTGGGCTTTATAGAAAAATGTATTCACCTAGTTTTTCACATCACAAATTTAGATATACAAATGTACAAATGATGCAAGTATACAAAATACATAAGGAATCATATAAAACTTTATGTTTTATAATTAGTCACTAACAAACACATAGATAGATTTAGATATTCATTATGAAATGAACTGATTACTTAATAGCCAAAGATAAAAAATAACAAATAAAACTTCATTCATCAAATAACAATGAAAAATGAAAAATAAACCCACCTTGTAATCTTGTATACTCCATCAATTTAATTAAATCATAAAATTCCTAAAGTCGATTTTAAATACTCTTAACTACATTGAAAAAGATGCAAAGAAAGGACATAAATAGAGCAAAATTGAAAGCACTAATCCTTTCACATGAAAGGATTAAAGAGTTTTTTTACCAAACAAGTGTTATCTAAAAACATATTTACTAAATAGGTGTACTTTTAAACATATTTCTCATATAAGAGTAGTTTTTGTTTTTAATGCTGTTTTTACAGTTTTTTTAGTTTTTTTACTGCTTTTTAACTCTTTTACTGCTACTTTTTAAACTGCTGTTTACTGCTCCTTCATCTTCGATCTGTATCGTCATCATCTTCGTCTTCTCAATTCTACCACCTCTTGGAACTTCAACACCCCCACCACCCACATTCTCCCCCAAAATTCAGTTTCATCTTTTATAAATCAATAAATCAGATCCCCTTCCTGGTCTCGATCTAGCCTACTTTTTAAATTCAGTTGCTGATTTCTGAGCTAAATCCCCATGTGCGATTCGCTATAAATAACAAACCCACCAGAAAGTTTTGAGCTTTGGTTATAAACAATACAATTCTTGGATCCAATATGAGCAGCTACCATGATTCATATGTGGTGGAGCTCGCCGGAAAAATCTTGAAAATCTCAATCGTACTACTGTCTCTGTGGCCTTAACCCCTCCTTCAAAAACAACTAACAAAAAACAGAAAGAATCACCGGCTATGAAATGGTTTACAAAAAACAGAAAGTGTCGCCGGCTGTTGCATTAATCGACTGGCGTTGGAGTCGCCGCTGGCCTTCTACAGCTTGAATCAATGGATGAAAAAACTTACAGCTTGAATCGATGGAGTCGCCGACCTTCGTTGGAGTCGCTGCCTTCTACTAAATCGACCGCTACGAAGAAAAATTATGCAGGTTTTGACCTTCGTTGGAGTCACCGACTACGGGAATGGAGTCGCCAACCTTCAATGGAGTCGCTGCCGGCTTTGATTCTGACCGGCGATGGTTATGTCGGTGATTAAAACGTCGTTCGTCTAGGTCGGGGGCGGATGTAATGTTTTTTTTTCCAATCGATCGTGGGTATAAGGAGGGTAAAAAACAAATAATGGGTATAAGGAGGGTAAAAAATAAAAAAGTACACTTATTTGGAAAATATGTTTAAAAATACACCTATTTGGTAAATATGTTTTCAAATAACATCTATTTAGTAAAAAACTCAGGATTAAAAAATCACGCCGGAAGGGAAGGGGCGATAGTTAACGGATACACTCGGAGGTGGGGTAGTTGGCGGTCATCGAATGTTAAAATTTACCTTCTGCCGCCGCAACTAGCACCAACACCAAATTTATTGAAATCACGAATTATAGTTTGGAATCCAAATTGAGCTCATTGAGATGAAGAAATGGGTTTAAATGGAGCACCACAAGACGAAGGCATGGATTTACAGTGATTCAAAATGGAGTCACTATTCGTTTACCTTACCTGGGTTTTTTCTTCTTTCAATGTTATCTGTTGAATCAAAGAAAATATTATTACGAGAAATGATTTTCTGTGTTAGCATCGATGTTGAGAAAGACGACGATTAAAGTTATAAAGTGTTGCCGGTGTTAGTCGCCGGTGGAGGTCACCCACCGACACTAGTAACAGAAGGAATTGGAGCTCCGGTGAAGTTACTAGGCTACGATGGGTGTGTTCGGTGGCTAAATCGATGACGACGATAGTTGTTGTTGGTAGCTAAATTGTTGATGGCGACGGCGACAAATCCGACAATGGTCGCCGGTGAGACGGACATTGACTAAAAGAGATTAAATTGGAACAAACAAATTAATTTTTCCAAAAAATAAAAAATGTGGTCTGCTTATTGTACACCAAATGAGTCTTATGTTGCTCGTTAATGTTTCCTCAATTGCAAAAGCTTTGGGTTTTGGGTTTCTGGGAATATTAAAATAAAAATGGTGGATGTCTGACTTTAAATACTAAAATGAAAATGATACGACGGTGTGCTGTTGATTGTGAGGGAGAGGTTTCAGTCTATATTTTTAAATGGACAAGAATACCCTTTTGATTTTAATAAGGATGTTTTGAAGTGGATAATAAATGATTGGCTATAAATGGTTATCGCGGTTCTCGTACGAAAAACAATTCTCGTTTGAACCGCTCCCTATATATATATATATATATATATATATATATATATATATATATATATATAGGGGAAGGTTCATGCGAGAACCGTTGTTAGTGCGAGAACCGCGAGAACCAATCTCGGTCGTTCCTTGGATATGGGAAGTTTCATGGATGGTGAGCGTGGAGGGATAGAGTGTGCCAGGGTGCATGTGAGGAATTCATGGGTGGACAATGACATTGAATTAGGGGGAATTGAACGGCTCAGATTGGTTCTCGCGGTTCTCGCGCTAACAACGGTTCTCGCATGAACTTTTGTCTATATATATATATATATATATATATATATATATGAGAAGGTTCAAATGAGAATGAGAAATTAGATGAGAATGAGAGACTCAATCTTCATTTTGTAAATGAAATTCATGGACGAAGTACGTGAGGGGATAGAGTGTGACAGAGTGCATGTGAGGAATTCATGGGTGGGCAATGACATTGAAGGAGAGGGAATTGGACGGCTAAGATTGAGTCTTTCATTCTCAATTTATTTAAGGTTCTCATTTGGACCTCCCACTATATATATATATATATATATATATATATAACTGTTTTTCGTACGAGAACTGTGAGAACCAATCTCAGCCATTCCTTGGATATTGGAAGTTCATGGATGGAGAGCGTGGAGGGGATCAAGTGTGGCAGGGTGCATGTGAGGAATTCATGGGTGGCCAATGACATTAAAGGAGGGTGAATTGGACGACTCAGATTGGTTCTCGCAGTTCTCGTACGAAAAATTATTCTCGTTTGAACTTTTACCTATATATATATATATATATATATATATAGGAAAAAGTTCATGTGAGAACCACGAGAACTAATCTGAGCCGTCCAATTCCTCATCTTTCAATGTCATTGCCCACCCATGAATTCCTCACATGCACCCTGCCACACTCTATCCCTCCACGCTCTCCCATCCATGAACTTCCCATATCCAAGGAACGGCTGAGATTGGTTCTCGCGCTAACAACGGTTCTCGCATGAACTCTCCCCTATATATATATATATATATATATCTTAAGATTTCGATCTATATATATACATATTTATAATTTCAAATTTTCATTTCCAAATCTGCATTTCAACTTGGTTGTATTTTCAAAATTTGCATTTTAAAAAAAAAAATTAGAAAAATATCTAAAGAGTGGTCTTGATTGAAAGAAGATTAAAAAACTATAAGATTGGTATAATTTTTTTGCTTGAATTCGCAAAACTTAATTAGTTATGACAAATTAAAATTTTGAGTGGTAAATCTTTTTTTTTAATTTAAGAGTTAATTGCACCAATAGTCCTTTAACTATCCAATTGTTACGAGTTTAGTCCTTTTTTTAAAAAAGTTGCAAAGATATTCCCTTAACTGCTCAAAAGTTGCACCAATTGTCCTTTTTGACGTTTTCCGTTAACTTAATCTATTAGTTTTTGTAAATTGACCATTATACCCCTTATCCCTATTTTTTAAAATTATTTTCCAAATAAATATATAATAATTAATCTTAAGTATTCAATCTTGGTTTGACACACACCTGCACACACCCCTGCACACACACCTACACACACACACACTCTCTCTGCTCTCTTTCTACACATACACCACTACCCACTTCAACTCTCTCTCTCTCTCTAAATCTTTGACCACCACCGGCTAAAACCACCACCACTTGAAACCACCGCCTACGACCACCGTAACAACCACCACTACTTGAAACCACCACCTACCACCACCTTATACAACCACCACTACTTGAAACCACCACCTACCACCACCTAATGAGAACCTTGGGATTCAAAAAATATTTACGTCATACACTATTGTATGACGTCATATATCTTAATCCCTTGCTAAATGTATCCCATAATTACTAAATGTATCCCATAATCTCATAGATTGATTCAAATGCACACACAACATATTGTACAATATGTTGTTAATTGTTAACTTTAATAAGAGACTTTTAAATAAACTATTTATTTATAAATATGAATAAAGAACAATGAAATAAACACGTCTAATTTAATAAAAGTTATTATGAACATTGAAATAAAGAACCCCAATAACTCTTGATGTCTTTTGCACCTTTTATTAATTATAATTAAAAAATCCTATTGCTTATATGCTAATTGTATGATGTTACTATATGCATGAATATTGATTCCATTAATTATACTTAAGTATCAGTATCAATTAGAATTACATAATAAAAACATAACTCAATATTCATTCCATTACCTTCTTAATTAGAGATAAAAATATACATTATAAAATCATATACAAAACAACAATTGTATGTCAATTTTATTATTTGTAACAGAAAAAGACAAACCTACAAATAAAATGATAAATGTTGTATAAAGATGTTTTATAAAAGATATCATAATTAATTTATGTATTGATCTTTAATTTTTAATTCTAATGTTATATAAATCTATACCATTTTTGTTACAATTTATATCACTATATATTGTTTACAACTTCTGTTTTTACTATGTCCTTTTGTAGTATTTTACACTATATATGTTTAAATTTTACCTTAAACATCCCCCGTACACGGGGTATTAAGCTATACATAATATAATATAATATAATATAATATAATATAAATATAATAATAATAATAATAATAGAGATACTTAATTAAACATTGTCACAAAAACGTTTACCTAAAAAAATACATAATTTCATTTTGTTTGTTGTTACTATTTAAATGGATATATGTCATCCAAAGAACAAATTAGTTTAAAAGTACTTTAAAACATACTGATTTATTTATTAGATACCCTACCAACCTTAAAGAATCAATAAGATTCTAGTTATATACTAATTTACAAAGGGAGATGGTTTTTACTTTATTAGTACCTTTATAATTTTATCATCTTTATTTTTATCTATATATTTAAAAATATGATGACTAAAAAAACTATTTGTTATGTATTATGAAAAAATATTGAGCAAAACTTATATCTTATTTACAAAATCTTACGCTTGTTTAGTTAAGAAAAGATAGCCTATATAATATATTGATGAATAATAAATCGATATTACTTTTCTTGCTCGTTTAATTAATATTCAAATAATCAAAAATATCAAAGGATCAATATTTGGCACATTGACGGCGATGAGAGATATAACGTTAGGATGACGGTGACGTTTGACAACGAGAAGGTAGGTACGACGTTAACGTCAACGGCGTTTAATCCAGGAGAGATGCAACGTGACGGCGGTAGTGAGATATCTAGAAGTAATTGCGAGAAGAGTTAATTGTACAAATTGTCCTTTAACTTAACGAAAACTGACATTTTAGTCCTTTAAGTTTAAAAGTGGTGTGAATGGTCCTTTATGAATCATTTTGCAGCAGTTTTGGTCATTTCTAACGTTGACTGTTGGTCAACTATGTTAGTTTAGGGGTAGTATGGTCTTTCTACAACTTTTCTAACCTTTTATTAATTAAAATATAAAAAATAATATATATCTTTTTTACATATCTTTTTTAAATAAGAAATATATATTACACTACACTCACAAACACAATACACACTCTCTCTCCATCTCTCCCTCTCTCTCTCCTCTTTCGGTTACATACACACTCCCTTCTCTCTCTCTCTCTCTCTCTCCAAGGACCACCACCATCCACCGCCACCACCACCAGCCACCACCTAACAACACCGTAAACCTTATATCAGCTACCGCCACCACCACCACCATCTCACTCTCTCCCTCTCGATTTGTATTTTCCTCCCTGTAGACAACCACCCCACCAACCAAACGCCACCACCACATCACTTCTCCTCCGCCGCCGCCACAAACAAAGCAAACGTCACCGCCCCACCACCACTGCACTTCGTCTCCGGCGCCGACAACCACATCGTCGTCTCTCTGCAACACCCAAACACCGTCGTCTCTCTGCCACACAAACAAACACACCGTCGTCTCTCTCCCTCTCTCAATCCCAAGACCACCGCCAACCACACACAAACACAATCTTTTATGTGCAACACCCAAACACACACAAACCCTAGATCTAGATCCAGATTGTGTGAAAATCCTAGATCTGTAGCCAAATCATTTGAAATTCGTTTGAAAACCCTAGATCTACACACAAACATTGTTTGAATCAGAAAATGGTTTAGTTTGAAAACCCTAATTGTACGGTGGTCGTAATGTGTGTGCGGTGGTGGTGATGTCTAACACCCACTTATTCTTCTTCTTCTTGTTTTTTAGATCTGAAAGTGTGTGTGTGTGTCCGGTGGATGGTGTTGGTTGTTGTCAGTGGCTAGTTTGAATGTTGGTGGTGAAGAGAGAATGAGAGATAGAGGAGGTGAGACAGAGGTGCTCGAACGGTGGTGTCAGTCCGGTGGTGATGGTTTCCGGTGGTAGTTGGTGTACGGTGGCGGTGGTAGTTGGTGGACGGTGGCGATGGTAGTGAGACAAACAGAGAGAGACTTCCTTCCCGGTTCCCACGACCAACAACCAAATGTATAAACCTATATTTTTTATTTAATTTATAATCATTAATTATAAAATGAGTAAAAATTAGAATTAAAGTAATAAAATAAAAATTATAGGGCAAAGTTGTTATTTTACCCTGATTTAACGGAGTTGACTAACGGTCAACATTAGAAAGAATCAAAACCGCTGCAAAATGATTCGTAAAAGACCATTCACACCACTTTTAAATTTAAAGGACAAAAATGACAGTTTTCACTAAATTAAGGGACGATTGCGTGAATGATGGTATGGTAATGGCTGGCGAATCACAGACAACGTTGACAGGGAAATAGGAAAAAGAAAAGTAAGCATGTTTCCCAATTCAACACGTGACTAAAAATATAATCCACAATCAAAAAAATTTCACAAATAAAAATAGGGCGTTGATAGAGACACCCAAGTGTAGAAAACCCTAGTCTACTATACCCTATAACTTTTAATTATATGCTAATAGAAACCGTAAAAAGTAAAGTTGGTTGTCCAATTAGAAATGAATAAAATCTTCTAATATATATAAAAGACTAATTATAAAAAAATTATTAGATGATCTAGACCTTTAATTTAGTAAAAGATTTAATCTTAGTCATTCATTCATTTAATTCAAAATTTTTAATTTTGACTTTTTAGAGTCAAACTAATGTGACTAATTAATGTGAATTAAAATAAAAACAACCTTATCCGAAGCAATAATAATATCATCCGGATTAAATATATCCAACATCCAACATTTTTTAATTTTTTTTTATCCACATAACAAATATGAATATCTAACCCAGCGAACTATATAATTTAAATTTAACATTTAGATGTATTAAATTAATATTAATTGTTAACCTTATTTCATCTAACCCAGTGGACTCTTACGAAACCAAAAATCTAGTATGTAACTCAAATTCAAATACAGTTTATAGATATCTTTAATATTTAATCTTTCTTTAGTATGTTTAAAAGAATAGGATTATGACCTCATAACATATCACCTCATGTACCTTTTTTCTTTGTTATTTATGTTTTCTATAGTGATTTTAATTTTATTTTGTGATAGTATTTATATACGAGATATTTGTTATCGATATATGTATTTATAAACGGAGTATTACCTATTTATACTTTTTGTATGTTCTAAAATTTTTTTAGTATACACAAACATTTAAAATTAATTTTAATCATCCCCCTGTTTATACACGGGGTGTTAAACTAGTTTATAATTAATATATGATTATATAGACCAGGGTATTTTGATCAATAGGATGGGGTGTATGAATAAAAACCCATAAAAATAAGCCGTTAAGGATTTATATATTTTTACGGAGTAAGTTAAAATAATTACCGGCTGAGTATCCTCTCTCTTCAACCATACATCGACGCCCAGTTTCTCCGATAGCTTCACGGCGTGTTGCAGCGGCGACTCCACCGCCACATCATAAACCTTGGACGTCAAAATGCCTGTCAAGTACTCCATTTGACTAACGGTCGATTCTGATACCGATCCATCCGGCACCGCTCCCACCTTACCTTCTTCATACCGCAACGAATCTGGAGAAAACTGTAGCAATGGCGGCGGAGCTGCCACTACATCAACGGAGGTTTTAGTAGAGTACGGTGACTTTTCTGCCGAAGTCAATTTGGCGGTGATGGAAAAGGCATTAGCCACCTGCACGGCTCTTGTTTGACGACTGAGACCGGTGCGGCTAGGCAGTACTGGTAGGTGGTTACAGGGACATGAGACGCCCGCCATTAATTAATGTAGTTGATTTTATTATATATTGAAGTGACGGTGGGCGGTTTACGGTGGTGATCGGACTCGGGCGACAGCGGTGAAGAGGTTGAAGTTGAAGCACTTAAAAGAATGCAAGAAATTAAGTGTACATTTATAAAGCTAGCAAACCGTATAAAGTGACGCACGAATTTCTTGATAATATAGAATTAAACGTGTGTCTCGAAACAAACACACCACGTCCACAATAATGTTTTTTTTTCTCCTTTTATTATAAAAATAGTGTGTTTTAGAAATTATTTATTGAAAGCGTTTTCCCCGTGAATCAAAAGGAAGGATAATCGCACAAGAATTGATGTGTAAGACCGGCCGCATCCGTGAAGAATCAGGGCATGGCTAGCTGCCAAACCCCGCGACCACATCATCGCTACGGTTTGACGCTGGCTCGCACTCTGGCTAGATGGGGAACACACTCGGATTTAGCTTTTTCCTTTTTTTTTGGTTTTTTTTGTTTCTCTTACTTCATTTATTCACATCTTTATTCTTCTTCTCTCAAACTCATCATCCCAGCGCGCCTCTCATATATTTATTTTTTGCATACACAATATAATGTCTTCTTCTTCGTCATACAATGCGTTGGAGTATTATGATTCATCTTCATTATCTTCCGACGGACCTCGTATCGTCGCTTATCGTCAAACAAGTGGCATATTTTTTCGTGGATTACTAATGTCGGTTGTCAATAGGATTACGGAGGATGATGAAGAAAGCTCGCGTCCAATAAGGAGACGGAGGGGATCGGATCAAGTTAGAGACTTGTTGCAGATTATTTTGCAGAAAACTACAACTACAATGACGAGATTTTTAGGAGACATTTCCGCATGAGCAGACGACTATTCACACGAATAGTTGTGGATCTCGAGGAATGAGACACATTTTTTCTACAAGGCTACGATGCTAGAGGTAGGAAGGGGTTATCTCATTTGAAAAAGTGTACCTTGGCAGTCCAGAAAATGGCATATGGGATATCTGCTGACGGATTTGATGAGAACCTGAAGATGACAAAATCAACTGCACGACTATGGGTACAAAAATTCTACAAAGGTATTATCTCTCTTTATGGTAAGCGATACTTACGTAAACCTTCTTATCATGATATTCAGCTTTTATACGCCGCACATGAGGTTAGGAACGGGTTTCCCGGTATGTGAGGAAGCAAAATTGTATCTATTGGGATTGGGGCAACTCCTAAACGCATGGCAAAGGCAGTACATGAGAGGTGATCATCAACAGACAACTTTGATCCTAGAGGCAGTGACATCACATGATCTTTGGATTTGACATTCATTCTTCGGGTTGGACGGTTCCAACAACGATCTCATTGTGCTAAACCAGTCGTCATTATTTAACGACGTATATAACGGGAGAGCACCGTAGTGTCCGTTTCAAGTAAATAACGTACAATACAAACACGGGTAATATATATCTTGCAGATGGAATATACCCCGAATGAGGTACTTTTGTCAAAATATTCAGAACCCTTATTGATCAAAGACGAATAAGGTCTAGTGCCGCACAAGAAATGGCAAGAAAAGATGTTAAACGGGCTTTTGGTATGCTTAAACAACGGTGACACATTATACAAATCCTGACAAGAATTCTGCACCCGAATAAAATACGTAGAGTATGTACGCTTGTATCACATTACACAATATGATAGTGGAAGACAAAGGCCACGTGATTTGTCCATTTGATGAAAATGTTAATCAAGCGAACGAGGAATAAGACGTAGATATTAGCGATAAAAAATATGATGCTAACTTCCAACAAGTCCGATACACGGAAACGCATGACAACTTTCGATCGGATTTAATCAACCATATTAATCGGCTTCCAAGACACAACAACGACAATAACTAGTAGTTGGATGTGAGTTGGATGTGGGGGTTTGTGGGTTAGAAAGAGTTGGAGGTGGAAGATCATGTGGATGCTGATGTGGCAATGGGTAGCTCCATTAAACTCCATTATGGATGCTGATAGTCTAAATGACTATGATATATATGCTAAATCTTTAAACTTGCAATTTATGAAAAAATAGTTAGATAGGCCCTAAAGTATTATTACACAACAATACAAAATCCTATAACAACATATATAGGAAAAATAAGATGTAGACAATAATACATTTATCCGTTCATAAAAAGATTGCTTCCTTAAATACCTCACGTAGTGAAATATCATAAAAGATAATTAAAAAAAGAAAAATAAATAAGTAAATAGTAAATCAAATAAAGATTGGAAAAAGATCCAAAAGGATAATAAATAAGGGTGATTAAAAAAACTTTTAAAGCTAAGCCCTGGATGGTTTAATTATCAGGTTTAAGTAATTATTTTATTTAAATAGAAATTATTAGTTTATAAAACAATTTTCAATCTTAACCTACTCTCCTATTTGGAATCTTTGTACCTTCCTATATCTAGATCCTGATACTCTTTATCCAACAAAACCTATGTAAGATAATGTTTTTTGAGAGAGAAAGTTCTTGCAAATCCATTTGTATTCTAGCCTTCCATCTTAAAAATGGGCGACCACGTCTCCTCATACCATCGGCTAAAATCGATTCCAACCTCCTATCTGGCGTTGTCGGTTGCCTTCTCATAATGTGAACGAATCAACGCAGTGACCCTTCTTTCAGCTTGTCAGCAATAAACGTTACTCCTAATTCAGTTCTGAAAACTTCAACCGTGATTTCATCTACCAAAGTCTTCCCACAAATCCACCTAAATACCCTCATCTCGGCCACTCTCATCCTCTCCCTCTACATCTTATTTATAGGGGCCCACACATTGTTGGGTTTTACAGGTCACAATTCACACTTGAGTTGTTCTGATTCATAACCAAACTGGTTTGAACCAACTTAGAATTGAACAAAATATAATACAGTTATTATTCATAAAGCGGAAAGAGAATAACAAGTTTAATCCTAAAACCTTAAAGGATTAATGATCTTGGCTTATCACAAGTGTGTATGCCATGTATATGGATTTCGAAAAACATATATGTGTCCGTATAGCCATTATCGAAAATATGCAACCATAACAAACAAGATTGGATTAAACATAGAACAAAGCATCCAATCAATCCAATACACAATACTGGAAATCGATATATGTGTATCAATCCATATGTCCATCGATTTCTCTATATCCATCAAGAATATATTTAGATGAGGATTATACCTGAACTACTGCTCAAAGATAGTCCACCCGTAATGAGATACACCAAGAGCCTGCTAGAAAGGCTTGATTCACACTTGAAAGTTTTTTATCTTTCTTGTTGCCTTGAATCACTACAATCGACAACCCCCTTAGAGAAGGGGGGTTCGGCCGTCGATAACCAAGGGAGAGAGAGAGTGTGTGTTTTTCCTTTTGTTTGTTAAAAGTGATTCACCCTAATTGCAAAGGTTTAAACCCCTATTTATAGACAACTTTCTAGTTATCTTAATTAGACAACTTTATTTAAACTATTTATTATTAATATAAAACATAATATATATATATATATATATATATATATATATATATATATATATATATATATAGGGGAGGGTTCCATTGAGAACTGATAAAAATGCGAGAACCGCGAGAACCAATCTTAGCCGTTGATTTGATAAGTGGAATTAATGGATGGAGAGCGTGGGGGGATCGAGTGTGGCAGGGTGTATGTGAGGAATTCATGGGTGGGCAATGACATTGAAAGAGGGGGAATTAGACGGCTCAGATTGGTTCTCGCGGTTCTCGCAATAAAAATGGTTCTCGATGGAACTTCTTCCTATATATATATATATATATATATATATATATATATATATATATTAATGTATTTTATCTCTTTAATAATAACAATTAGTAACAATAACCCTTTTAGATAATATCCAAGAAATTAATCCCATAATTAACAATATATATTTATTAACTAATAAGTATATATATTCTTGTTAATTAATTTAACCTGGTTATTTTATAACTCTCTATACTGGTTTATGACTACGTGTCATAATACCTATCTTTCACAGTGTGAATGAACTTCTTGAATTACGTATCCTCACAGGTGTGACCCTTGAGTGTCTTATGGCATTGGGCATGTCATCATGGTTCGATGGTTATGCACACAAATCATATCACACATCTATCACCATAAAATATTATTAACAACCAAGGTTCTAAATAACATAAAACGTGGTGTTGCGGAAAGGTTAAGCCTCAAACCTTGGAAGCCATGGCGAGGTCACGGCGTTTAACAAGGCACAACTAAGGTGGCAGTTTGTATATAAATTATAATTATGTATATAAAGTTATACAAACAAATATTAAAAACACATAATTATAGGTTTATAATGTAGTTCACTAAAGTTTTTCTTTGTTTCCGGTATATCCAATCAACATTATAACTAAAAAACTACATATATTCAGCTCATATGACTTAATTAGTACCTCTAACATGCCTACAAAACATGGCCTATAACAAGTAAAAAATGTCAAACAGGACCTTAGTGTACACCAAACCTTAGACCATGCCGTGACTGCATGGTCAAGCCTCGAGTCTTGATAGAGCCATAACGAAACCAAAACAAGCTTTTTATGACTACGGTAACAACACTTATTAATGCGTTATCGGTTAGCAAATATTAAATTTCCAACACCTAAATTACTAAAATTAGATACGATGAGTTATAAGTTACACGCGGTGTCCTCGAAACCAAAATAAAGAACATGCAATAAATAGTCAAATGCATATATGTGTCTAAGTTGCGAAAGCTATATGCAATACATGTCAAAAACATTGAATTAAAAATAAAACTTGTTGTCGACTTATTTTAGATCATACATGTACGAATACATATAAAAAGTGTATGCGATCTATTAAATTTAAATGTGATTAAAATTACAAGTAAACTAATTTCTAGTTTAACATTTAGTCATTTAGGGTTTAGTTTTTGAAAGTATATTGAAATTGTCACTTTTTATTATTGTTTATATCCAATTTTAAAAACTACCATTTAATATACTCAACTTTCTAAAACTACCATTTAATGTATTATGATTTATGAAGCTTGTTGGATAGGTAACCAGTCTCTTTGTGAATTTTGATCTATTTTTAATACAAAAGTATTAATTATTATTATTATTATTATTATTATTATTATTATTAAAGAACATGAAGATGATCAAGAACATCTTCATATTCATAAGCCTATGAAGAACACCTTAAAATCCTAACTGGAACCAAATCGAAAGCCAAAACAAAAACCATATTAGAAAGAAAATCGAATATTCAAGATGAACGGGAATCGATCAAAACCATCACAGATGAACTAGAATCAATCGAAATCATCACAGATGAACAAGAGTTTATCAATACCATCACAGATCTGTAAAGCGAAATTGAATATTCATGAACAACAGTTGTATCAAGAATAAGAACTCGTATCAGAAAGAAAATCTTAACTAAGATATGAACGAAAACGAAAACCCTAACTCAGATCTGAACCAAGAACAAGAACTCAAAATGTGATGAACAAACAAAATTGCATAAAAAATTGAAAGCCAAAACAAAACCCCTAACTCAGATCTGAACCAAAAACTGGCAAACCAAGACCAATTATGTTCTTAAAGATTAACCACATCTGGAATCACAAATCCTAACTTAGATTTGGAATCGCAAATCGGACCCATGGTTTATATATCTGGAATTGAAACCTGAAAGCATGACTCTACACATACCTTCCTGAATCAAACATCGATCTCGAATTGAAACTTGAAAATTAAGATCGATGATGTTCTCAATCTAGTAAGTTTGGTAAGAAGTCGATCCACAAATCCCTAGAAATCGGTCTCCAGTCAAACCTACAAACCCTTAAGGAGATGAAAAGTCAGAAACCAAAATTGAAAGTGTTCATTTAACACTCTCAAACCTACAACTAATAACATCCCTAAAAACGAAATGAGATGAAAAGTCCAAAAACCAAAATCAATAAACAAACCCTTAAGGAGAAAAAAGTTCATAATTCGATGTTCATAAATAGATCTGAAAATTTGAGATAACCATTATAATAATCATCATCATCATTATTATTATTAAAATGGTATTTATTTTTAATTTTTAAGTAATTTAAATCAAGATGACCTACTGTGAGTCTTGTGATCTACTATTGTAGGTTACCATATTAAAATGTAGTCTTAAAAAATTTTGATATATTAAATAAAAGTTTTTAAAGTTTGGTATACACAATAACAAAAAATGACAACTTCAATACACTTTTGAAAATCAAACCTTACATTTAACGAACAATAAATATTCACCATCTCAAAACATACTTAGATCAATTTAAAACACCTTTTTCTCGAGTTATGTTTAACCTAATTGAAATATTTTATGAAACTTATGGAAAATGATGAATTTTAAAAAACTCCTTTAATATAATTTCATAAATTTATTTATCTGAAGAAAACTTTAATTACCAACCGCACCTATTTTCTTTTACGAAAACTTCTTTTGATTAAACTATGAGTTTTAAACAAGAGCTCTAGAGTTAATTGTATAAATCGTTCTTTAACTTAGGGAAACTGTCATTTTAGTCATTTAAATTTAAAAGTGATGTGGATGGTCCCTTTTGAACCATTTTGTAGCCAATTTGGTCTTTTCTAGTGTTGATCATTGGTCAATTCCGATAAATCAGCATAAATGACAATTTTATCCCTCTGGGTTTATTTTATTTTTTTATTTATAACTTTTACTTATTTTATATATTAATTATGAATTATTAATTATAAATTAAATATAAATTATAGTTTTATTAGATGCAGATTTGGGAAGTCTCACTCTTTCTCTCTCTCTCTCTCTTTCTCTCTATCTTTCTCTCTAATACTCTCACTACCACCACCACCGTACACAAACTACCACCGGACTGAGCACCACTGGACGTACGTTCAAACTAGCCACCGACAACCACCACCACCTACAAACGGACACCGCCACCACCACCACCACACACATTCAACCACCACCATTGTCTCTTTCCCTCTTAATTTCTGTCTTTCTCTCTCGACATTACCAACCACCACCGTTGTTTCTCGCCGGCAACCTCCACCCTTAAAGCAAAAAATGCACACATATATACACATAAACACACACTTTCAAATCTATAGTAAAAGATGAAGAACTGAGCTTGAGTTCATATAATTACCAACCACCACCGTCTTTCTCTCTCGACATTAGGGCTTTCAAACACAAAAAATTCTGATTCCATCAGGGTTTTCAAAAGAAGAAGAAAAACGTTAAAGGTTTTCAAAAGAAGAAGAAAAAAGTTTAGGGTTCGTTCATTTAGGGTTTTCACCCACAACTGCCACCACCAAACCGTCGCCGCCTCATCTTCAACGTTCTTTAGGGTTTTCAAATGATTTGACTATAGAGCTAAGGTTTTCACACATGTTAGGTGTAGATCTAGGGTTTGTGTCGATGGTGGAGATCTAGGGTTTACAGTGTAGATCAAGGGTTTATGGTGGCGGAGGCGGAGTTGAGAAAAATGATATTGTAGTGGTTGTCCTTGGAGACAGAGAGATGGAGAAGAGAGAGAGAGAGAGAGCATGCAATGTGTAGGTGGTGGGTGTAGATGCTGCTGGTAGGTGGTGGCGGGTGGTGGTGGTGGTGGTGGCGATGGATGCGGTTGGTATGTGACCGGGAGAGGGAGATTGATAGAGGGAGAGATGGAGAGAGAGAGTATGTGTTGTGTTTGTGGGTGTAGAGAGGAATGTTGAAACCTAGAGGGGGGGTGAATATGTTTTAAGTCTACTTTTTAAAGTTTTATAAATTTTCAAGAATTTATAAACAATATAAAAAAGAAAGTAATTTAAAGGAGGAATAAGATATCACCAACATTAAGAAGTGCACACAAGAGTTATAGTTGTTCAAGCAAGTATTAACAAACTTGCTGTACATCCACTCGTTGGCTTCACCCACCAAGAGTTGCTCTACTAGATCTTCTCTCTTTGAAGGTAGAGATATACCTTTACAACTTATCTCTTTAGCTTACAAGAAATAATCTTCTCTCTTGCAAACAAGGCTAAGATGTGCATAATTTCACTCTAATTCTAATGGCTAGAGTTAATCCTAAAAAACTATTACCAATGATGAATGAAGTATGATGAAATTATCTTGAATGTTTTCTCTCTTGCTTTTGTCTTTGATCTTGAAAGATGAGATCTTCTTTTGCAAATGAGCTCTCAAGAGATGAGTTAGTATATTGTGTTTTTTGGATTGCAAGAGGTGAGAAAAAATAAAGTTACATGCTTCTTTATTTAGCCACAAAAGGGCAAAAGCTGATATTGTCCGGACCCCTAAGGACGATGTCACAAATCGACCATGGACGTGTCGTGGGGTGCCAGTGCACAACTTTTGATTTATTGAATATGAACGTTAGAGATTGTTTTATACCACACTCAAGCCTTTTTTTCTTTAAAAATAGTCTGGAAAAGGTGCTAAAAAAGGTGGGCATTGACCTTCCAAAATAGTTTGAATTTATCATCAAAATAGAAGTAGAAGAAATCTATGTAAAAGCATGATGAGTGTTTTCCAAAATAAAAGATGTTTTTTTTCCTATTATAGGTTTTTAGTCTTCTAAGAAAATATTATGTTTAGTTTTTGCCAAAACAAGAATGTGGTTGTCTTATACTCTTTTTGTCTATTGTGATTTTATAAAACATTGCAGATTTCTATAAAAACTTGCTTGTATTTTATAAAAATTTTAATGTGATTATTTTATAAAATATTTATAAGTTATTAGAAAGTTATATCACGATTTTCTTTGATTCTTTTAAACATTTTCACCTCATCGAGTAGAAACTTGTTGATTTCAAGAAGGCGATACTTAAAATTTGAGGACTGTGCAGCGACGGCATACTCACAATCGATCGTGGGGTGGAGCGTGAGGTTTGTGCTTGTCTTTTAAACTTATTATGTAACCCGAACTTATATATTTTGCACATATGAAAATGTTTAAAATACAATTTTATAAACATGTTAACAATTTTTATTTTCATCAAAAAAGGATAAAATTTTACTACAAATTTTCCCAACAAGGGAAATATTTATTTTTTATTTAAAAAATATATTATTTTCTTTATTTTAATTAATACAAAATTAGAAAAGCTATAAAAACAAACTACCCTTGTTTTAACGGAGTTGACCAACGGTCAACGTTAGAAGGACCAAATTGGCTACATAAATGACCATACACGCCACTTTTAAATTTAAAGGACCAAAATGACAATTTTTCCTAAGTTAAAGGACGATTTGTACAATTAAATCCTATAAATATATACCTTTTACGGTTTTCACCAAATTTATAAAAACTAACTCTTATATTCAATGGGAAAATACTTAGGTGATATTGCACTCACAAACCATGAGTAGATATTAAAATGACTGAATTACCATTCATCAAAGTGGTTTGTGAGTATAACATCATTTAAGTTAAATGATGTTAACATTACAAATGATTTCTCCATATTCAATAAATCAAAATCACTTAAAATTACCACTTCACTTCTAAACGTATTTTAGAAAAATAAATTGTTTTCCCGTTAGCTATTACGATGACATTGTTGCACGGCCTGTCTGTTGCCTTTTTATGCCTAGGGCGAAGTCAGGTATTGATTCTCCCCTATGTCTGAACTTTATGGTGAAACATTTTTTATTTAAAAAGCTCATACTACTATTTTATCATGACTATTACTTAACCAAATGAAATAAAACGTCAGAATAAATGGAGAAAACAAGCACGGCATACTCGAAGGATTGGTTTTCCGGTTTTCAACGGTTATAATCTTCAAATGATCATATCTACAAGTATTAATCTATATGTAAATAGATAGTAATAAAAATGAATAACTATAGTAAAAAATTTGGAATATAATATATATATATATATATATATATATATATATATATATAGAATCAGGATCAAATAAAAAGAGTTTTAAGGTAAAAAGGGTAAGGATAAATCTGAAAGTGACACATGTCATAATCAGTAAAAGGATAAAACAGAAACTTTTAAAAAAATAGAAAAATTCTCTCTCCCACGTTCTCTAAGTTACACACTCTCTCTCTCTTAATATCTGAAACCCTAAAAATCCTTCGTCCCTGCCTTCCACCAGATCTCAAATCCACAGCCGCCCCCCATTTTTTCCGTCGCATTCCTTGAAGCCTCCACCGTCGCCGCCTCGGACATCCACCGTATCCCCTACGGTCAAGAGACCACCGTCGTGAAGCCACCACTAAATCAGTGCTCCCTCCGCTGTCCCTGCTCATCCGCCGTCCCTGCTACAGCGATGTTCCTTCTCCCTAACTCGCTATCAACAACCGATATGTGACCGTCGGTCTCTTCTCCGGCCATCGCTCCTTGCACCACACAACTTGCAGAAATCGAAGCCCACAACCACGGTCTTCTACGCTGCCCTCAGATTTCGCCGCCGCCACCTAGGGTTTTGGTTTTGCTTCGTGCCGCCGCCTGGTTCAGATCTGCTATCGCCAATCGGAAACCCACATATGAAATTATCGTTGTTGTTGTGCATCAACAAACCCTGTAACCTGCTTCGTCCACCACGCACCGCCGTCGACAGTCAACAGGATACCATCGTGTGCTGTTTTGATTCTCCGTTGCAGGTTTGTTTCGCCGCCGTTGCAGGTTTGATTCTTTATCGTTGCAGGTAGATACAAATCGAGGCATGTGCATCATATTTTAATTGTCGAGATTTTCGTCTATCCTGATTTCCGCCGCCGCAGATTAGAGCTTCGCCATCTGTTATGCCGTCGTCGACCACCAGAGCCAGCAAACCCACCTGTGAGTTGTTGATGCACAATCCAGATCTAAACGTTTTTGATATGATGTATTCATATTTTTTTCTAAAATCATCTTCTTCATCATTTTTTATCGAAGTTGTTTATTGGAAGTTTTGGTTATTTGTGTGCATCACACTGGATGCACCTTAAGAATTGTGCATTTTATGTATCATGTAATCATTCATCAATTCTAAATGTATGAGGTTTCAACTTCTATTAATTTTCATGTGTATCAGATTCTACTGATTTTTTCATATGTATCAGATTCTGTATTTTGTTTGCCACTCTTCTGAATAATTTTTTTTGTGCATCAAAGTTCGAGAACCAAAGAATAATTATTCATCGTGAATAATTTTTTTGTGCATCAAAGTTCTAGAACCGATGAATGTATTGATGGGCAATTCCTAATTTTGTTTTCAGGATCAATTAATTGTTAATTTTTTAATATTGAATTGTTTTATTTTGGATTACCAAATTTTAGGAGGTGGTAAATACATAAAAGACTATTATACCCTTTCTGTAATTTTTTTTTAATTAAAACAAAACGGAAAAAGCCAAATTAATAGGAGCGGTTACAGGAAAAATGAATGGTTGAGATTTCTTCTTACTCTTTGTACCAAATGAATGGTTGAGATTTCTTCTTACTCTTTGTACCTTAATTCTCTTTTTACAGGATCCCTACTATATATATATATATATATATATATATATATATATATATATATATATATATGGAAATGATCCACTAAAAAGAATCTTATTCTACAAAAAGTAAGAAGAAATCTCAACTATTCATTTTCCTATAACTGCTCTTATAAAAATGGTTTTTTTCTTTTTATATTAATTATAAAAAAATACAATAAAGGGTATAATAGTCTTTTGGTTCCTTACCATCTCCTGAAAACACGTAATCATCAATCAAAAGCCAAAAAATAACAGATTCAAAATTAAAAACTTACAGTCAACAGATCAAAGAGATTTGATGCACAATAAAAAAAACATTACTGATGAACATAGACGATGAATCAGTCTTGAATCAAAGATCAACAAATACAAAATTTGATGCACAATCAACTAAAACACATAACTGATGGATAGATTCGATGAATCATTCTCGACGATAAAAAAACGAAATATGATGCACAACCAGTTGTAAATCTTGATGAATAATATTTATAAAAAATTGATACACATCCACTTAACTTAAACCAGTTATAAATCTTGATGAACCAAGAATGTGATAATGTACAGATTCGTTGCTCTGATTCGAACGACGGTTGAATTCACACCTGTGGTTGCCTTCGGATTGGTCGGCGGCAACAACGGAAACAACGGACCATTGGCCGGAGATGAAAATGCAGCCAACCGAAGTCGATGCAACTGTTGACGAATCTGCGAAGGAGAAAGGGCGTTTAACCGGGACCCAACAATGATTTTGAATCAAGCGGCGGATCTGGAGTGGTGACCAAGGGTTAAACCGGAACGATACAACGATTTTGAATCAAGCAGCGGCGGCGGCGGTCCATAACAAGATTAGGGTTGCGATAGGGGCGGCGGAGGGATGCAGGCGGCGGATGGCACAAGCGGCGGAGGATGGATGACTGCGGCGATGGCTGAGGATGGTGACTGCGGCGATGGGCGGTGGTCGAAACTGGAAATCGAACGGCCTGTATCAAAGATCGATCCCTGTGCGACGGTTGTTCAGACCTAGATACTGCCGGCGAGAATGCACAGAGGAGGCGGAGGATGCACAGGCCATCGGCGGCAGGGACGCGTCTTCATCGACAGTGGTCGCTTCACCGGAGGCGATACGGTGGTGCTTCACCAGGGTGAAAGCTTCGGTGGTGGCGGCTCAAATTCTCTGTTATCTAGGGTTTTAAACTAAATGAGGGGATGAGTTTATATGAAACGTGAATAAACGTGGGAGAGAGATATTTAAAAAGTTCCTATTTTACCCTATTACTAGTTTTGCCACGTGTCACTTCCAAATTTCTACTTACCTTTTTTACCTTAAAACTCTTTTTATTTGATCCTGATTCTATATATATATATATAGTAGAGATCAGGTAAAAGGTATTTAATGTAAGAGGCAACAGGAGCCATACGATCTGGGCAAAAGTCAAACCAAAAAATTCAAATATGATGTAGAAGCCGTTCCAATTTTAAGCAATTCTATGGCAATTTTGGAAAATCAAACTAGGGAGAAGACGGTTACTTGATTTTCCGAAAATTTACGTCAACGTTTATCGGGAGTTAATATTTGAATTTGGAATTTCAGATTAATTCCTTAATCAAAACTAGATTCAAAAGAAAATCAAAAGAAGATTTAAAAGCTTCTGCAGATTTGCAAATTAGCATAGCCATTTAAAACAAAATAAGATCTGTACGCCAGACATAGATGGTGCACAACAAAAGAATCATCATCGGAAAGATGTTACACAACCGATTATCAGCCATAAAAAAATTTGATGCACAAGAAACTTTCAATAATTGAAGAATTGTCTAATATTGATGCATAATCTTCTAAGTTCTAAATCATCAACTGATACGTAAGGGAACTAATTCATAATCTCATAACTGGTATATAAAAAAGTGATACACAATCCAATACATTCATCATCAACTAATATATCATAAGAAAATGACAAGCCAAAAATCGGATGAAATCAATAATTTTAAAACCTGATGAATAGCAAGTTGTTAAAAATAAAAACATTGATCTGTAAGGTCTTGTTCCATACTTCAAACATCAGAGGTTTCGAAAACACTCTTCAAAAACCCATTCATATCCCTTCTAAAATACCCAAGTACAAAATGCTTCCTGCTAAGAAGCTTCTCATCAGCCATTTGGGCATAGCGATCACCGATAAACCCATTCATATCCCTTCTAAAGTTTCTATAGTTCTTGCAATCGACCGCCGAAAGAAACAACTTGTTTCTCTTATTAAAACAAACAACAAAATTAACATAAGTTTCTATCAAAATTAAACACCGAGCATGATATAAAAAACTCAAAACAATAAAATTATTAGCAGTAACAATAAATTGTATACAGAGTAGGCCTTTGAGATCGATGATACTATCCTCCAACTCCATAGATTACAAAATACACAACAATGAAACAAAAACACCACTAAAAACAAATTTTACTTCACGGTCAATGGTTGAACGAGGATGAACGGTTACCATCAATATAGAAAAAACATTAGCAACAACACGTCACTTTTATTAGGGGAAGACGTGTTTAGAAGAAAAAAAGAGTACTAACGTTTAGGAAGAAACACCGGATGTCATCGTGTTAGTCCAATTTCTGTAATCTCTCGAATCTCTCCGCATAACCTTCGCAACTCGTCACACACCGTTAACTGCCAAATCGACGAAGGGAAAGAGTGATTTGAGGGGCCGTCCGAGACCGAGAGGGATTTAAGGGGCCAATGGAAGAAGGTTGCCGGTCGGTAAATGAACCTGTATAGTCCCGGCCATGGAGGTTTCAGAAGTAATTTGAGGATACCAAAAATTTAGGTGACATCGGTGTCAATCAGGAGAGAGAAACAAAAAGGATTCGGCCAAAATCCCTAAAATATCCTTTAGACAAATATTATACGTCGCTGACTAAATATACATCTTACACTTTTTACATTAAAATCCTATTTATTTGATCTCTTTCCTATATAGAGGTAGAATCAAATAAGAACACCTCTTGTTTGGAGAACGGTGAGAATAGCTCTCGTCCAATCATTAATATAGACATTATAAGGGTATTTTTGTCTATCTAGAAATTATTAACCCCCACGTATTCGGTAACAATTTTTATGGTTAATGGTTCCCTTATTTAGAATTCTTAATTAATATATTTTTTAAAACATTTTTATCCCCGTTCTCGTTTTCATTTTTCTTGTTCTCTTATTCATTGTTTTGTTAATATAAACCTCATCTGGATTGGAGCAAATATATACAATGGATTAATCTTCAAAATTGGTGTTTTAATTCAAAATTATGACGGTAACAATCTACACTTTTAATACTTCAGTGTTGTTACTTGATTATAATTTTTTTGTAATTAGGTGTTCTCATTTGATTAATACTTCGTTTTCATTCATTGCATCTTCTAAATACTTGTTTGGAATTTCCCTTGTGTATTCAAACGTTTTACATGTAAACTTAGTTGTATAAAACAGATATATTTTCACATGTACATGTTGTGTATTTTATTGATTTACTTATGCATCTAATTAATCTTAATAAACTCATGTAAATATATAATTAGATGCAAATGTTCTGTGTTGTTTCTAAACTTAGTTGTATAAGTCAGATGCATATGTTCTGCATCTAATTGATATACCTATTCATACTTATAAATGCATGTGAATTCTTAGTTCCATTATCCTATAACTTTCATTTAATCTCATTTTGAGTAAATTTTGCTAAACCTTTTAATTAGATGCATGTTCTAAATCTAATGGTTTTTTTATACCTTTTTTCCAGATGTTGAGTGTATTCTTGATAGATACATTATAGTTGAAGAGGCAAACTATAGATAAAATGGTTTGTTATTATAAGTCCTACATTTACATGTCTAATAAGATGTCCTCTAATATTTCTTTTATTAAAAATATCTTTTATATCAAGTTGCAACAAAGTGTTAATATTTCTGCTTATTTATTATGGTATACATACCCATTTGATTGAGAATCTTCCGCTGATGCAAATATATTCGTATTACTTCAGTTTTTTATTTGTAAAATGAAACATAAATGAAGTAATCCATTAAAGGTAAGCGGCCGATAATTTAGCAATTGCCAAATTTCGAATTAATATTCAGTTCCTACTCGGACAAGTTTGCCCTTTTGCTTTTATTTTAGCTTGTTTTTGAATGTCAATTAAGCCCCATGATCTTGTCCGTTGAACCAAAGATCAGAGGGCTGTGAGTAGTTCTCACCGTTCTTCCTTTAAGCTATGTTCTCACCGGAGCCTTCCTCTATTTCCTATATACATATGTATGTATATATATATATATATATATATATATATATATATATATATATATATATGTATATATATATATATATATATATATACATATGTATATATATATATATACATATGTGTATATATATGTATATATATATACATATATATATATATGAAATTCATGGATAGAGAGCGTGGGGATAGAGTGTGGCAGGGTGCATGTGATGAATTCATAGGTGGGCAATGATATTGAAAGAGGATAAATTGGACGGCAGGGATCGAGTCTGTTATTCTTATTTATTTTATTTTTTTTGAAAAGCAAACATGCTATTCTCATTTTATTTAAGGTTCTCATTTAAACCTTTCACTATACATATATACCTCTGTCAAGTTAGTAAAAGATAGATAAACAAGATAATATAAGTTGAGTAAATACAATTGCATACCACCTCGTATTTCATCTTCACTTTATAACGTACTCTCTTTGAAATTAAACACCAAAAATATTGACAATCTCCCAGTTTTCGGGTCCCTACAAGATCAATGTGACCTATCTGCTTAGTTTAATGAATCACATAGCAGAATCAAGGCCGAGATACAGATAATCACAAGAAGAATTGAAGGACGTTGGAGGCTAGATCTCAACAGGTGATCGATTGAGAAGTTGACCAAAAACTGGAAATGTGATGATGGTTAACAGGTGATCGATCTCAATAGTCAAGAGAAGGTATCTCAATATTGTGCCATATGTGCAAAGGTTAAACATGATATTGTGCCATATGCGCAACAATCAAGGAACGATGGGGGAATGAGGAGGCCTGGAGATTGAAAAACCGATGACGATGCACATCAGTTGGTGATTCATGAGTGGTTGTGGCCTATGGATTCCCGATCTCTCCTCTCTAATAAATAAGTAAATGCCATATGCGCAACAATCAAGGAACGATGGGGGAATGAGGAGGCCTGGAGATTGAAAAACCGATGACGATGCACATCAGTTGGTGATTCATGAGTGGTTGTGGCCTATGGATTCCCGATCTCTCCTCTCTAATAAATAAGTAAATATGGGACACTTGTCAATTTTCTATCCTATGTATTTTTGTTTTTCCCGCCCATTCACTTATTCCATAATACTGCCACGTGTCATTGTCTATAACCGCCCTCCATTTCTATCGACGCTTCCTCTCTCCAACCTATTTCAATTTGAAACTTTCTCAATGCTAGGTCTTTTTATCCTTATTTGCATCCTATCTATCACTCTGTTCCTCTTTCAATTTGAAGAATTCCTCTTTCAATCGAGTGTCTCTGATTCTCTGTTTAGATAATCGATTTCTCTTCTGCCCACTGGTCAAGAGTAGCTGCCGACTACTCCGGTCAAGGGCTACACACCCGAAGGTATGTTTTTCCATCTGTTTTCTTGGAATTAATGAACTAAATGAAATTTATGATTATGTAAGCTGGGTTTGTAATGAGTTTATAACCAATATGAACTAAGGTGTACACATTGTATATATTTTTATATGTTATTACGTATATGATTTTTTGTCTTGGATATATTCTTTGATCTTATGCTACACATAATTTTCATGTTAAATAGACGATCCTAATTAATTGCTTACAAGGTGTTTAATGAAATGGTCAACTGAATCCATTTCTTTTCTTTGCATATATATTGATGAATTGATTTAGTATTAGGGTCCGTTTTAGAATCTGATGAGGTTATTCTATATGAAGAAACATTGTAGAAATAAATGGTAAATATGGTTGTTCACTTAGTTTACATTTGGGATATTGATGCAGTAGAGCAAGTGGTTGGAATAAATGTGGTGACTGCACATCATATGTTTGTGGCACCTGATGGGCATCAAATGTGATGTTATTTTGTGCCTTTTTGAGAAGGATTAACCAACTACTTTGTAATTTGTATCCAATGTATGCACGCATGTATCAATTTTGTTTAAAGTAAAATATGAAATTGAAGATATTTTCTTTGAGCATATTAATGTATCTTTGAGCGTAGTAAAATTCATGATTTAGGTTCCCAAATCTCATGTTACATTTTAGGTAATGTAATCATTTTGCTTTATGATTTAGTATCTTCTTCCAGGAAATATGATTGGTTCTCAGTTCATGATTTAGTATTATCTTTTAGAAGAATTTAGTGAATTTGGTGATTGTACAGAAGAATTTAGTGAATTTGGTGATTGTATCTAATGTCTAAGGTATGTGAGCAATTGGTTGGCCAACATATGGTCTATTTTCTAGGGTGGAAAATGACAAACATGATGAATCTTCAACTCAATATGTGAGATTTATATGGAATGAACCTGAGGTTCTTAATGACATTCCTCTTATTTGATGCAATTAAAATTAATTTTCAGTTATAACCATTATGTGTTTCATTGTTCTGAAAATGTTGGTCTGTTGTGAATTGATTGTGTTTTCGTATTGTTCAAAATTCTATAGATTCCTAAAAATGTTGGTCTGCTGTGAATTGATGGTGTTTTCAAACTGATTCAATTTTTCTAGACTCGTTTCTCATTGTCAATGTGGGCTTAAGGATACTATTAGTGGAACATATTTGTAAAAAATCTAGAGTCAGTTTATGTCATTATTTAAATGTTTATCAACTAAAAAAGTAACACTTGCAGCATGAAACATATATCTGAAATATCTAGAATTAGTTTGTGATTTTTTTATTAGCTAGAGTCAGCTCATACCGGATGCAATGAAACCTATACATAAACACAAATTAAGATAACAATTTAACCCTTTTTTAAATGTAATTAGAGACTTTATATCATTTAACAAAGAGTAGCCCCTTTTTACCTTTTCTTTCATTTACATATTACTATTATTTCATAAAGAATTATAGTTTATTCTTCATAAATTATTTAAATTAACCCGTGTAATACACAGGTTTCTAACCTAGTTATATAATAATAAAATAAAAGTGAAGTGCAACCGAAACTCTGTGGGTAATCGAAAAGTCGGAGATGCAGCAGTTCATACTTATTTTTTATTAACAAATGGGCCTATATACTATATAAAGTTATGAATAAGATTTGATACCTCCTCTTTTGGCCAAGCCCAAAAGCGTCCCCCTTTTGGGCCGGTCCTTCATTGCTAATAACACATATTAAAATATTAAACTTCACTTTTAGAATTGATCTTACGTAGGTATGTATCATTTGATCATTTGGTTAAAATGTAAGTAAGTCGTTATAGAACAACAGGAACTTTTGACATTGCAACTTTTGTCTTTTTTAGTAAAAGATATTCTTAAATATGTGTTATAAGCAAATAAGTTTTTATCATGTAGATCAACCTAATTATACGATTTATTGTAATAGTTTTAATAGTTTTAGCCCAAAGATTGACCGTCAAATTTCAAGTTAGGTTACAAGGTCTTGTGTTGAGGATATAATCCAAGTATGGAACATTTTTATTGCATGTTTTTTTTTATTATAGCTAGGCTATTGCTATTTTGTTTCACATTTCATTTTGTTTCAATTGGGGGTGCATATCATACGGTTTATACGCAAGAGTTTCTATTCTTTAGGCTTCTTATCTCAGGGTTTTTCTTGTTTATGTGAGTAGTTGTTTTCAAAGATTAAAAAGGGTTATAAACTTTTTACTCTTGATACTAAAACAGTTATAATCATGTAAATCACTTGAACTTTTTTGACATTTTTTAAGATGACCGGAACTCATCTAAGTCCCGATGATGTGAGAGAGAGTTTAATGTAGGCAAAGGCAGTAACATGACATTGACTCGTCCTTATGATGGTGCTCTTGGTATTGCTGAGAATGAGTTTGTTACAGCAACACAAGATGTTGAAAATAATTCTGTAGAGGGCATTCTTCCAAACAATGAAAATACACCATACATATAGAACAACTGGCAGAGTCGGTTTTTAGGAGGTCTAGTATAACACCCCCAGTTTATGCGCAAGAGTTTCAATTCTTTAGGCCTTTTCTTAGGGCTTTCCTTGTTGATGTGAGTAGTTGTTTTGATTTTAGCATGTGAATCATGTTTTTTCAATATCTTGGCAACAGAGAAATTATTAACGAATAAATATAATCACCAAAGGTGTTTTTGTTGGTAAAATACCAACGATTATAAGCAAGTTTTTGTTATAAAAATACCAAAGGCTAATGTTACTCTCCAACGGCTATTTCATTGGTAAAATACCAACGGATTCGTTGATAAATAAATTTATCCACATGTTTTTCTCCGACGAGCCATATCTATTGGTAATCCCGTTGGTAAACCAAATTACCAACAAATTTCTCCCATTGGTATTAAAAGTTTTTCGAGTAGTGGTGGACTTGTCTAATCGTTTACTAAATGAGTCTAATTCAACTTGGATTGTAAATAAACAGGTTTAAAAATCATAATTTGAAGATATAAATTCAACATATAAACTATTAAACCTTTTATGACTCACGTTAGAGATACGTTTTTTTAACAAGAATAATAAGACACCATGTTCATAGTAGGTAATGTCGACCCATCAACATGAATACGAAGTGCCTACCACTACCTATTGAGTTGATTATGCGATAAATAGGTTGAGCCAACAATAAAAAAAAGGAACGAAGTAAATAAACCCTAAGTAGTTATCTTGATATAAGTAGTCCAAATCGAAGATTCCAAATGCTCGAAGTACACTTCAACACAAATAATCTTTTGTATAAATATGTAGGTTAGATAAAGAAGCATTCAACACATTCGTTGATAAGATGTATATAAATTTTAACATGTTTGGTTCATCCATGTATTGTTCAATTTTATTGTTCAATTTTAAAACAAACATATAGGGCTATTTTTTTTATTGGCGATTTGTTTTAGAGTAAATATCTTGCAGGTTATAAGGCTGCTAGTTATACCTTACCTGCAGATAAGGCTTACCTGCAGCCACATCAGCACCACATCATTCTCTCTTCCTTACCTTTCTCCTTACTCAATTTCAAATTATACCTTACCTTCTTTTATCCAATCTTTTTTCAATTTTTTTATTCTTTTTTTTATTTTAACAAATAACCAATTATATAAATAATATAATTTGTTAATTAAATTAAATTAAGGTATTTTAACAAATAACAAATAACCCTTAAATTAAAATTCAAACAATACTAAAAACTAAAATTACATAATTTTAACTTAAAAAAATACATAATTTTAAAAATTAAAAACTACTCGTCTCCGTTGTTTGGGAGATGAATACGCCAAATGTGTTCCACCAAATCCGACCGTAAATTGTTATGAATCTCCCGGTTTTTTACTTCTCGAACATTTACTGCGCGTTGTTCCTCGGTGATAGTTACTTCTATATCATCCGCTACAAGGTCGTTCTCATCGAAACTGCAAATGGCATTGCCTTCGTCTTCGATAATCATATTGTGTAATATGATGCAAGCGTACATGATATTCCTCATTTTTTCCATCGTCAATGCTCGTGCCGGGTAGTGTAGAATGTGCCAACGATGTTTAAGCACACCAAAAGCACGCTCAACGTCTTTCCTCGCCGATTCTTGTGCGGACTTGAACTTTTTCCTTTTGTTGTCGTGTGGGCACGTAAATGATTTGACGAAAGTTGCCCACTCCGGATATATAACATCCGCAAGATAATATCCGTGCTTGTAAGTCGCTCCATTCACTTCAAACGTACAATCCGGTGCTTTGTCGTCATACAAGCCGATGAATATCGGCGATTGATTGAGAACATTGATGTCATTATTAGAACCGGAAGCTCCGAAAAATGCATGCCAAATCATCGTATACCGGGGTCTCGCCAAAATAGTCGCGAATGAGCATCTCGTGACCGGCTAGACAATTTCTATCTTTCGCCGGCCTTCTAGTTTGTACACTCGATATTTCCTCGTCGTCTTCAAAAATGAGATCCGAAACGGTTTTAAAAACCTGTTGCAGCATCTTGTTATTTCTCGCGTAAAACTGAAAACTGTTAGTTATTTCCTCGTTTGGTAGATCCATATTCTTTGTGGATGAAAAATATAAAAAAAGTGATGTATATGAAAGAAAAAGTAGAAGTAGAGGAGAGAAATTGTGTGATTTGAAAACTGTGAAAGGGAGGTTATTTATAAAGTAAATAATTAAATTAAAAAAAATTAAAATTTAACGGTAATATAGCCGTTGGAGGGGGGGTGGGGTGTTTACCTGCAGCCTCAACCATCGAGTCCCCATACTCGAAGACCAAACTCGATGGGCCAACTCGAAATCGAGTTTTGGTGTGCTCGATTGAACCCGATCAAGCTCGAGGTCTTCAAGCTACCCATAATGAGCAGTCTAATGATGGGCTTCAAGTCATCATGTCGGGCTAGAAAGATCTTGAGAATTAGTGCTAAGCATTAAACTCTACATCCTAACCACATATCTAATAAGTACTAGCTAGTATGTTACCTACATATTAGGCGGAAAATAATATTTTTGTTTGTTGCAAGACATCAATTTAACTTTTTATTTTTAAACTAAAGAGTACAGTTATTGATAAATTTTATACAAATTAAAATTTTTAGAATAATTAAGTATGATGAATGGCATCATTATTTTTTTTCTTATATGATTAAATTTTGATTTCTACCTTAATTATTATAGTTTACTAATAATTAATTGCGTTCTCAATTTATTGTATTTTTTAACCTTAGTTTCAAAATTTATTATTTTAATATAAGAATGTAAAAAACATTAAAACTTAAAAAATATATAATTCTAATCATTTTTTCATATATATATATATATATATATATATATATATATATATATATATAGGGGAGGGATATTGTAAAAAGAGTTTTAGGATAAAAAGAGTAGGGAGAAATCTCAACCAATCATTTTCATCAAAAGTCAAATAAATCCCAATCAAACATGGGGATTCGTAACTGCCAAAAAGTTGCCGTTCAGGGGCAATTTCGGAATAGGAAAATTTTAATTAGTTAAGTAATTCCCGTATTTTCAATAATTAAATAAACTAGAAATTGTTCTTAAATTCTTTTACACTAATCTGATGCACAATCCTTCATTTTCAACATGTGATGCACAAACCTTCATTTTCAACTGTAATTTATGAGAAGTTGCTGAATACAATACCAAAACTGATGAACAAAGTAAACAAACAACTAGATTCACAAAATTAACAGATAACACAACCATGAATCTAAATTGATTTTAACAACAGGTGCACCAAGGACTTGATGCACAAAAAGTCGATGTTACAGTAGTTCAAAAAGGAAATCAAATGGTACACAAAAAATCGATGTTACAGTAGGTCAAAAATGAAATCGACGTTACAGTAGGTCAAAAAGGAAATCGATCTTACATTAGGTCATCGGACCCTGTATACGAGGAAGAAACAGGCAGCAGGTGTTCTTTAGCAAGGACAACGAAGGCTCCATGGTGCACGAGGATGTCTTCGTGGTGCACGACGGTTACTTCGCAGATGGCGGCGGATGATGCACAGACGATGGCGAGATCTCAGGCGGCGATGGCAGTTGATGATTAGGGCTTTCGGCGATGGCATTTGATGATTAGGGCTTTCATGAGGGGAAGGAAGCGCAGGAACACGATTCGGAGAGTTCACTGGGGAGGGGCTTTCGTAGGGTTTTCCCGAGGGGAAGACACATAGACGATTTGGACGGGATATGGGATTAGTGTTAACAGGGGCACGATTCACTGGGGGAGCGTTCTTAGGGGGTTACGTAAATTAGGATTAGGGTTTTCAGGGAATGGGGCGGAGAATCTATCAAGCGTGGGCACGAGGATTAAGGGAGGAAAGATAAAAGGGTGTAAAATGTCTCAAATGCCCTTTAATCATTTTTATTATAAAATGACACTTGTCACTCTCTCGTTTCTCCTTATCCTTTTTACCATAAAACTCTTTTTATTTAATCCTGATTCTCTCTCTCTCTCTCTCTCTATATATATATATATATATATATATATATATATATATATATATATATTAATTTTTTATCATTTAGTCTAGTATATTAATACTTTAAAGATATATTTATCATATACGATTTAGTGAATTTTATAATTTAGTTAATAAAATACTTATGTATAAGAGTATTAAATATAAGTAAAAATCATTAAGATTATATATATATATATATATATATATATATATATATATATATAGTGTTAGGATCAAGGGAGAACGCTCTTAAATAGAGAATAGAGAGAACACTTTTGAAACTTTGATTTCATTGATCAGATGATTCAAAAATTGTCACAATTTATTTAGGCATTTGATTCCATTGATCATCGGATTTAAAATATGTCACGTTTTTTTTTATAATATGTTCGAATATAATCCTGATGCATCGATGCATACAAAAGTGTTATTTGATGCATCAATGCATCCAAATTTTTAAATTGTTAATAATATAAAAATAATTTTGATTTTAAGATTTAGGATGTAAAGTTGACTTTTGGGTAGCTATGGTGAACATGAACGTAAAGAAGAAATAATAAATTACAAGTTTACACGTGTTCTCTCTGTTCTCTATTTAAAAGGGTTCTCCCTTGAACCTCACCCTATATATATATATATATATATATATATATATAATCAGGATCAAATAAAAAGAGTTTTAAGATAAAAAGAGTAAGAAGAATTCCTGGCTTGCCACGTGTCTTTAGTAGTTGAAGGATATATTTAGAACTTAAAAATAATATCAATTTTTCTATTCCTATTTTACTGCCCACGTTTCATATTTCCATTTCACGTTCCAAACCCTAGATCCGTTTTTACCTTTCCGCCTCCATCCACTCTAGCGGCCGAAGCAACCTCCGCCATGCTTCCCTCTCCTTCGCCGTCCATATTGCATTCGATGGTGCAGCCACCGCCGTTGCCCGTCGACTTCCTCTGTTGAAGCATTTATTTCCGCCGCCTGATGCAAGTCGCGACGGTCAGAGAGGCGGCGATTGCGTTGTCACCGCCTAATCTTTCCACCGTAGTCTGGTCAGAAATGTGCATCCGCCATTTATTTGAATCGTACTGTTAAGTCCGTCGTCGACAACAATCAGAGACCTAACAGCCTATCTGGTCATCGTCGGAGACCACTGCCGCCCGACCGCCGCTCACGCTTGCTGCCGGAGACCTAACCGCCGCTCACATTTGTTTTTGGAGACCTAACCGCCGCTCAAGTATTCAAACCTTCAAGAATTACTTTGAAATCTGGATCAAAACCTTCAAGATTCACGGTTCATCAGTTTCTTTTTTAATCAACTTCCTATACATCAAGTTTCTAAATTGTTATTTATATTAGATTTTTGATAGAATGTGTATCAATTTTTTATTGATCATCAAGCTAGTGAATTTGTATCATTAATTTGCATTATGTATTCTATTATTTTTGTTTCTATGAGGGTGGGTTAGAGTTGTGTATCATTTAATAAATTAAAAATGTTTATACATCATTTTTTGATGGTCATTGTGCATTTTTTGTTGATTTGTGCATCATTCGATGAATTGAAGTATTCATAGTTGAATCTATTTAAGATTTCATCAGTTCATATTATTTTGGGAGATAATTTAGACATGTTGTGTATCATTTTAGAGAATGATGTGCATCAAAATAGTTCTAGATCAAAATAGTTGTGAATCAAAATGGGTGTGGAGAACGATGTGCATCACTGGATAACTATATGCATCAAAATAATTCTAGAGAAACCATCTTAAAATCTGTGTTCTAAATATCAGGGAATTAATTTTTTAAAAGGTCAATTATGCCCTTTTGTGTATTTTTTTTATAATTAATAAAAAAACCATTTTTATAGGAGCGGTTATAAGAAATTGAATGACTGAGATTTTTTCTTACTCTTTGTACCTTAAATATTAAATTCTATTAGTGATTAAATATTTGATCGTTACTAACTTTTTGTCTATATATTTTGTAACGGACTTTTGTGTTTTATTACATATTAAATTTTACATAAATTTAGTTTAAATTACATTAAAGCATTATAAAAGATGTTTTATCAGATATACTAATCAACTTTAAATGGTTAAAAAAATGTGAAAGCTAACATATAGACTTCAGTTAGTTTTATAATAGAAACGTATGTGGCTTATGGACATGTAACTATATCAAGCTAGAAAATTACTTACTAGTGCTACTAGAGTCATGGTTTAGCCCAATTGCAATATAACGTGGATGGTTACGTTCTACGGTTTAACCCTATTAAGATGCATCTTGTTAGCGGAACAATTTTGCGGAAAAAGTTAGATCATTTAGCATGTCTTTAAACTTTTAACGGGAAGGTCTAATAAAGACATGTGAGTTGAGGATTATCTAATAGTAACCAATTTCTAAATCATAGATCTCAAAGCAAATGTTGTTTAAAAAAAATCTTAAGCAAATATGTAAGTTAAGTTGGCTTTTTAGGGGCGGGGATGGCAGAAAATACTAAAACTGATGAATAAAATCGAAACCGATGAGAAATCCAAAAACCTGATAGAGACTCCCTTTTAATATTAAGGTTAGGGATGTCAGAAAAAAATCTCAAAGTAAATGCCGTCCCCCCGGGTTTTTCCCGATGGGGATCCCTATTTAAACCCCCAAGGTAATTCCCCTCCCCGTTACCATTCCTAGAAGTTAATGCCAATTGGTTTTGTAATAAATCCTCGTATAGGAAATTTAAGCCGAATTTGTAAACTTCAAAACTTTTTTTAAGAAAGCACATTTTTTAATAAGTATCTTAATAAAATCTTTTGTAATAAATAATACAAAATCATTGCTATTACTTAAAAAAGTTTTTTTTTTATCAAAGTCTATATTTCCCATTAAAAGATTGGCAATCGACAGTTGGAGAAGTTCAGAAATGGAACGAAAAAGAAAGTTTAAACCATCCATTACATTTAGACTCTTTACCTAAAGAAACTTTGTGCCAAACTTAAGAAACATCTTAAACCCAAACCAAAAGAAAAAGAAGTTTATAAGTCATATATGAGAAGCAAACAGACAAGTTATACTAAAAAACTAGATTGCTACTAAAAGTTTGGCAACTGTACTGAGTTCAAGCCGCGCATGGTGATCTTTATTTGATTTGACGGTTCGGTTCATGGCTAGCTTGACTCTCTCTCTCTTCTCTCTTAGCTGACTGCTACCCCGGCAGATAAGATATTAGCCGGAAGAGACTCTTGGCTACTGGATACTTTAGTCTTGGACAGTTTCAGTACCTGCACAGCTTCCTCCACTTTAACAGCCAAAGACTCTGGTGATTCCAAAAGCAGAAGAAGTTCTGAGTTGTCCATCTCCAAAAGCATTCCAGTGATCTTGGCAGCAAGATCGGGCTGCAGAAAGTGAAACAACAAAAGCCATAAAGTTCTAACTACGCATCACAAAAACAATGACGTCAGTTAAGCTAACAGATCTTAACTTAAAAAAAATATGGATAGAACTGGTCGAAAGCAGGCTAAATATCTTTAACTTGAATAAAACTTCCTAAATCACTTCAACTTAAAAGAAAAAGGTTAGATTGTTGTTCTAATAATTAGGTTTTGTAATTTTATTTACAATAACTACATATCAAATTTGAAGAAATAAATTTTATGAAAAAGAAGTGTTAGGGGTCGAGCTAGCCCGTGTGGACCAATTACTCAGCCTGTGAACTAATACCTGGTGTTGGTTGACAAGCGGATAGAGGCGTTCCCCTAGAATTTGCTTTTGAATCTCTGGGGAAGCAGCAGCAAGCGTACTACTCAACATCTCTGATCCCTCGCCTCCTGTTCCAGCAGAAGATGCAGCCATTCCTATGTTAGCATCACGCGCCACACGTCCATTTGGCACATATTTTGCATGTCCTGCTGCCTGCGAAATGAGTGAACCCCAAGAATTAGCACAACAAACAAAATGCTAATCGGTGAAGAATAAACGCATGTGAGGGCGCTTGAAAGGAATGGACGAGTGAAGGAAAATGAAATATGAAATAAAAATCTGCTTTGGGAGTGTGAGATAGGCGGACGGGATTAAGTTGTAATTAGTAGAATCTGGAAAAGATTTCCCATGCTTGACATTAGATTGTTCCTTTTTTGTCACGCAGAGTCGGATACCGAATAGAAATCATCAACATTCATAAAATGCTCAAAATTACTATAACAACTCAACAACAAATCAACGCTAGTTTTATGTTAAAGAGTCGTCGGTAGCCCAATCAAGCTTAGCCTAATGGAGTTTAGCCCTTTATCTAGAAGGTTTTGGTCCATTTTACAAGACCTTGGAAATTCTCTAGGATATGGTATAACATTGTACCAAGCATATGAAAGCTTGTAATAGATATAGACTACGATAGATGAATCTAGAATAGTCACAAATATATTTGTATCTACTATCTAGAAAGATCAAGAAACTTCCCATAAGGAGATGGGACACCTATAAATAGGAATAGAATTCATTTGCTTCAAACCATAAGGTATATTTTCTTCTATGTGACCTTAATAGAAAGTTGTTTGTGTTGCCACAAAAGAGTTAAACAATTTTTAATATATATGCTATACACAAAAGGTTAGAAATATTTTCTTTAACATGCTTTATAGTATGTAACAAAATAAATCCCAAAAAAATGGAAGGTAAGCATTATTATCATAAAAAGAGGAGAAAAAAGTTTGTCACTTCGGTTTTTCAACATAAATTTCTTGTGGAAAATTTTTTATTCTAGACAAGTGGGTTATCATTTTACGTAAAGATTTAGAGAGCATATTATCTATCAGATTATTATACACCTACTCCCGATGATGTACAACTACAAACGAATTTGGACTTTCTCATTAGGTGTTTTGATAGTCTTGCTAAGAAGAGAGTAAGATTGCAAGAGATACAATATAAACGTCATAGCAAATGAATCAAACCTGTTGGTTGCTAGACGATTCCTTTGATGTATATGTAGGTTGTTGCCAGTGTGGTACATATGGAGTAGTAAGACCACCTTGCTGGTGATGCATATGTGCATTCATCCTCCCTCTATTTTGCCTATAAGGTCTTGGAGCATTTGAAATCTGAAAATATACCCGTGATTTTATACCTCCAGAAACAAAAAGAAAAAAACTGACAACAAAAAATAATTTCCTTTTCATAACTCTAGTACTATAATTAATACTTAAAATAGAATCAATGAACTTACCATAGAAGGTTGCATTGGCTGAATAGTTGGCCTCGTTTGAGGCGCAAAAGCATTACCCCTCCACCCTGGCCTCATGCCCATAGGATGATACATTAGTCCCGGTTGTGGAGGTACTTGTGAGATATAACCAGAAGGGGTTGTGTAGTAAAAGGGTAAATAACCACCAGGCATGACAGAAGATGAGCCTGCAGCAAGACGAGCCATACGTTGTGCATATTGCATTTGTAGTTGTGCTTGTCTCTCTTCTTTTCTCTGAGCAATAGCTACATACAAAGGCTTTCGATGGAACATGTAACCTAGAAAACATCATTAGAGTAAGATAGTAATAAACTAATAAAAGCAATGAGAGATAATGAGCAAACCTTTATTACGTCATTAACGCAACTGAAACATAATCTCAACAATCCGATTTTTCTAAGATTATACAAAATAAAACCAAGAACAGAACTAAAAGTTTACTGTTAAGGAGACATTAGAAGTATTTAGTATATAGCGACTTTACCATGTAAGGTATTCACAGCCTTGTTTGCCTCATCTGGTGTAGAGAAGCATACAAACCCAAAACCCTTGCTTAAACCTTTGTCATCACACATCAATTTGCAAGATGTTATAGTGCCACATTGACTAAAGTGCCCTTGCAGCTCACCCTCAGTGACATCATCATCGATATTTTTCACGTAAACATTTGAACCCTACAACAAAAATTATATATTTAAGATTCCGGTGAAAATGTTTCCCAAAAGAACAAAGAAAGTACTAACAACAAAACGTCTAAAATATACCTGATATTTTAATATTTGTTCTTTCCGCATGTCCTCAAATTGACGACGTAAAAACTGTTCTCTCTCGGATTTCTTTTGAGCCCTCGCAACGTACAAAGCCTTTGAACCTACATTCATGCAAGTTCAAAAGAAAAGTATAGTTAGAATAATGACAATTTACAATTAGATATATTATTATCCTCACAAGATAATATAATTATGTACATTAACATACCAAGGTTCAATCCGTTCATATCTTCTACCGCCTTTTGTGCATCATCTGGATTTTCATAATTCACAAAACCAAAGCCCTTTGAAACACCATTGTCATCCTTTGCTATAACTAAGCTAATAATTTTTCCAAATTTACTGAAACATTGCTCAAGTATGTCTTCGGTGATGTTTGTTTCAAGATTTTTAATAAAAATATTTGTGTATTTAACAATGGGATTTGGTAATACTCGATCACTTTTCTTTATGAACTTCCCTACATAACTGCAAAAAAAGAGGAAAAGGTAAAACTTAACCAACAACTCATGTAGCTAGAAAACATTATGTTGATCACATACATCTGTTTGCCTCCAACGTTTGTCCCATTGAGTTTCTCAATAGCAATATTTGCACATTGTTCAGTTTCAAACTGAACAAAACCATACCCTTTGCTCTTACCGTCCTCATGTGTAACCACTTTACAAGACAATATATTACCACAAGATCTAAACAGTTCTTGAAGTTGAACATTATCAATCGACTCACTCAAATTCTGCAAATTAAATACAAAAAAAACAAAGTAAATTAGATTGAAGACTATGAAGACTTTATAATCACACTAAAAAATATTCTACATTAAAAATATTTTTCTATCATATTCGATATTTAAGATATGTAATTACAATTGACGGGAGAGTATACCTTTGCAAATATCTGTCTAAGTTTATCAAGTATGTGATCGGAATATAAAATCAAGTCAACATTGACGAAAGATGTTGAAACTTGGTTAGTTTAAAAGTTTGAATTTGTCATAATAGAGGCAAAACCTTTGAATAACATAAACACTTTCATTAGAAAAAATCTCAAATTAGCATTGTGACTGAAAAGTCTCTTTTAGTTTATAATGATTTGGAGATGCTTTAATTTATAACCAAATTCAATGAATGTACGAAACAATTAAAACGTGTTAAATTATCAAAAAGATTCTTATCTAAGTGTACTTTAATTGTTGATATGGATGTAAAACAATGATGATCATAAATAAGAGTATGAGAATATGTACTAATTGATACATACATGTGGATCTGTACTAATTGATACGTACATAAAGGAATTACCAATGACGGAATGAGGGTTCGATATATGTTAATAACACTGTTGTGGATTACCTTTACAAACACATTTCCGATACCACTTCTACGAGCATTGGGGTCGCGATGGGACCAAGTTACCCTTATCATTTTCCCATATAGAATGGTGTTGTTTTTAGACTCAATAGCATGGATAGCTGCTCAAGTTAAGTCAATGTAAGATTAAAAGAAGTCATATTTCAGAATCAATATATATATATATATATATATATATATATATATATATATATATATATATATATATAATACTTAATGAACTACTATGGAAAAAAGAAAAAAAACCAATAAATAACCTAAAGATCATTTGTATTCTATAGATGACAAATTAAGGCCCGAACAAGGAACTCCATGAATTGAAACCATGATAGAAAAAGATAGGTACCGCGCATACCTTAAGACACAGACAACTCATGTTCATACATGGTATTTGTTTGATCTCTTCAAACAAGAGTCTTGTTTTAGATTGTCATTTTTATGACTACCAGCAACAAGAGTTATACAACTACATCCTCAAACTACCTTAAATGAATCGGTTTACCGTTTTTATAGAACATATATATACTCTTCAAATCATTACTAACAAGCATATATATGCAAATTCTATCATGCAAGCTCTATAATAGTTATGTAATCATTATATGAACTTCCAATGTATATATATACACTCACAAAGTCACAATCCTTGAAACATTTTATCCTAAGTGTAAATCAAGTATGTATGTGTCTAATTAAAGAACCAAATTATAAAACTCAGCATAAGAAATGGTGTTGAATAAACATCAAATTAAACACAAAAAATCACAGTAGAAAACTACGCAATGTGTTAATTTATGAGCATTTTATGTTATGCATGTTATATTACGATAATCAACAAAATTATAATTTCACAGAAGCGATCAACAAATTAAGATCACGTCGATTGTCGAATTAAACAAATTAATCGTGCAATTGATGATTTTAAAACAACAATAATTAACTAAACATTAAGAAATGATTCGGTAATTGATTGATTGATCGATCGGATGTATGTAAACATACCGTCTTGAGGAGAGAGAAAGTTGACGTATCCGTAACAGAGAGAACGTCCGGTGGAGGAATCACGACAAACGCGGACCGATGAGAGGCTTTTGTACTCCGAGAAAGCATTGCTTAGTTGCAGATCGTCGATCAGCGGATGCAAGTCGCCTACGTACAACGACGCCGGTGGAGGCGTCACGATCGACGGCGTAACAGGTGGTGGTCCTGCCGCCATTGTTAAATTGCACTAGAGAATTTTGCAATTTTCTGACGACGATGTTAGAGAGAGAGAGAGAATGGGGGGAAAACCAAGTGGCGTTTCGGTGATGGAATTAAACTTCGGGGTTATATAGTGATAGAAAAAATAATTTTCTCAAAAATATTAAATGTTCATTTAATTACAAAGATATCATTGTACTCACTTTTTTGTCCAACTATAATAAATACATAGAGCGGTACTAATAATTTTTTCTAACTATCCTCTTATTTTTAAGATCAAATACAAGTAGTAAAATCAAGAGATTACATAATAATAGAGTATTAATGAATTTTACATATAATCTTGTAATGAGTAAGAGAATGAATTATGGACAAATAATATGAAGATATCTCGTTTTCTTAATAGGATTAAGGATGTTTACTGTTGTTGCATCTTATATACCTGTTTAAAAAATAGTAATTTTGTTATTCCAATATTTTATTATTAAAAATATATCTAAGTATACCAACACTTTTTTTTGAACGGCAAAGGTAATATTAGGAAGTGCTTCGGCTCGACCATCACACCCCCTAACACTACCGGAGATTTATTAAATAAAAGCTAGCAAGACACTAACACCCAAAGTACAGATACAATAAATACAGTGAAGGAATACACAGCACCAGAAACAAAGCAAGAACCCCTAACATATGACCAAACAACACCCAACAAAGCATTGAAAACTCTAACATTTATCAAAAATGTTATCACTATTCACAGCCTGTAGCTTAGGAATAGTGGTTTTTTTTAGGTTACAATTTTGTTTTAATTTTTAGTTAACTCATTTGTTTTCGTAGCTAAGAATAGTGTTTTTTTTAGTTACAAATTTTTTTACTTTGAATAATTCATTTAGGTTTTTTTTTTACTTTTAGGTTACGATATTTTTTTCTGTAGCTAAGGAATAATGTTTTGTTTTTTTCTTCTTTTAAGTTACAATTCATTTAGATACAGGTCTATTCATTTACGGTGAACATAGTTTTTAAACTTCTAAAAAATCAAAGTTTTTGGTAAAAAGTTTTTTTTTACTTTTTAGTTAACTAATTTGTTTTCGTAGCTAATAAATAGTGTTTTTTTAGTTACAGTTTTTTTTTACTTTGAATAATTTATTTAGGTAATTTTTTACTTTTAGGTTACGATTTTTTTTCCTGTAGCTTAGGAATAGTGTTTAGTTTTTTTTCTTCTTTTAAGTTACAATTCATCTAGATATAGGGCTATTCATTTACGGTGAACATAGTTTTTTTAAACTTCTAAGAAGTCAAAGTGTTTGGTAAAAAGGATCTTATGTTTTCTTTATTAGTGCTCGTTCGGTGTTTGATAAAAAAAATTCAACTTACGCAAATGTATTCAATGTTATATGGTCTATTAAAGAAGTCAAAGATGTAATACTAAGATGTTTCGTAATAAAAAACGTAAATTTCTTTTTTTGGCGTATAATTTTCACTAAAAAATCTCCTATCAATTTATGTTACATATATAACAACTACTTTTACTTAACTTATGTCGTTATATATATTCACCAGGCATGTCTCGCCCCCATAACGAGGGGCTAAAAAAACCTTGTTAGAAACATTGAGCAGGGGAGAGCACCCATTCACACCATTTTGAAGCTGGAATATGAAAAATATGTTAGCAGTATATACCCTTTACCCAATTAATATACTTGAAATTGATGTAATTTTTATAAAACAAAACTACAAAAGTAACCATACACAATAACTATATGTATTATTAGCTTGTAACATATGCATTAACAACTTATACCTTCTTGTTTATGTCTAAAAACTGTTGTGTATAGATCACTTTCCTACTTGAAAACGTTTATTGCTATATAAAAAGAGGTTTTATATATCATTATTAAAATTGAACGAGGTATCAAAATTATAAGAAAATATAAAAATAAAGAAAATTAGTAGATTCCTTCTTTTAGCAGAATATAATTTTCTTTCCATATAAAATAGTTAAAACGTTTTTTCTTACTTCGTCGAAGTTTAAATAATTATTCAATTTTAGAAATTTACTCATTTAACATTAAATTTAGTCGTCCAAATCAAAGATAGTACACTTTGACATATTTTTTTTCTTTCATAAAATCAATAGATAGCGTGATTAAAAACTAATTCTATTAGTTAGTAATTATGTAATTTTTCTATATTTAAATTTTTTTATTTACTTGATATTGGAACAAATAATTAGTAATATTTGTTATGATGTTAGGATTTACTTATTGTCCTAGTTTTTATTGTATACAAAAACTTGTGTATAACGAAATGATTATAAATGTTGATTGTCTTGTTTAAAAAAATTAATGATAACTAAAACAAAGTTCATTACATTTTCATAGGTGAAAATCATCTCATATTGTGGTCAAACATAACTCAACATATTATCTCAAAAACATTAGAGTGGGACTTATAAAAAGATTCATTCTTGATTTAAAATAAGGGACACAAACTATGTTTGTGAAAGAATATGATGGATTATGTTTGGAGAGATGATATATCCTCCTACTCACAGGATAAATACAAATGTCAAAATCAATAGAGAAGATGAAAAAAATTAGTATAGTACACATATCATATTATGATGAGTAGAAGGATAACGTATGAGAAAAAAGTAGAAAGATAAATCATTTTTATTATGTACAAATCACACCCATTTCAAGTTACAAAATTTTAGTCGCTAGATTGTTTCAGTTACAAATAATATATTCACCATATTGTAATATTTTGATCAATATAGTCATCTATAATGTTTACATTTATTATTACTAATATATAATATCATATTGTATTATATTACTTTTATTTAACATTATATTACGTGCTATGGTGAAAATATTATTATATTTATATTGTAATATCGAACAACAAAAAACGTATCGATTACCCACATTTCTATATTAATATTAATACCCTTAAAACCATGAAGAATTACGATCAAACGTGGAATAATTTAGTATTACTAATTTATATCATATCTTTACATTTGAAGGTGTGAAAATTGGAGTAAAAAATCATATTTATTAATGTTGACAAATTTTATCTAAAGTTTCACACTTCTAAGCGTGGAGAATTTGAATATTATTCTAGAGTTACAAAAGTACACACTTTTTAGTGTAAACTTTTATAATCATCTATTTATTACTAAATTTACACATTTAAATACGTAGACTTTTAAAAAAAACACACGCTTTTTATGAAGCGTGGATAATTGATATTTTTTTGTAGTGTCATAGTGTATTTCTATCATGATATATTATGATATATTGTATTATATTACTTTTTTAATGTTATATTACTATGGTGAAACTACTGATCTAACCTGATCTAACCTGACGGGTTGTCCGAGTATTGTTGCGGTTGTACTTGGTTTTCTTTCAATATTGTTAATCCTCTAATTGTATTTAGATTTAGTCCATTTAGGGGATTAACAGTGTTTCATGGGTGAAACATTTCCACTGGGTCTATCAATACATCTTGTATTGTTGTCTAGTGGATAAGTTGTAACTTTTGATGTCTATATATATAATTCGTTGTGCTTTTCAAAAAAAAAAATATTACTATGGTGAAAATATTGTATATTGTCATTTATATTATATTGTAATGCAATATCATATTGTATTTATTACTATTATGATATATTGTATTATATTATATTAATATTATATCATGTTATGTTATATTACATGATATTGTATTAGTAAGTTACGTTATATTATATAACTAGATTAGATGCAAGTGTAATACATTAGTTAATTAAGAAATAATAAATATTAAACATAAATAAAATAATATTAATCAATTAAAAGAGGTGAAAAAATAATAATTTACAACGATGATAAATAATTAGAATATAAAAACTATTCAAACAATACATAAATGTTTATATAGTACATGGTTTAGAAATCAATCAAATAATCAGGGGATGCTTAACTAAAAATTAACTAACAAAAAAGTACTTTTGTAATCTAAATGGTTATCAAATTTAGTGTTATTTTTTCAGTGCGGAATAATATATGAGCATACTTCAAAATTAAAGAAATAAACATAAAACAAACATTGATAATATTTGAATCAATTAATTATCGTTGTTTGGCCGATTTATTAAATAAAAATGTCAAATTTTAATATTTACATAATGTGAATGGATCTACCAAACTTTAAATTTAAAATTGATTTTAATGTTAACCAAGTAAATGGATTGTTATTGATTGCGAGTAACTTTTTTTTAAAGAAACTTCGACCAACTAAAATGCTAAGATTATCTAAATAAGAGATATGATGTCATAATATCGTGTTATCGTTTTTTAACGGAAAATCGTGTAATTGTTAATATGTCTTCTTTAATATTAATGAAAGATTAACATTTTAGTTATATAATCATAATCCTCTATTTAAACAAAATTAACATTATTTTTTAATTGAGCAATTATAATCATTTATTTGGTCCATATCAAAATTTATCATGACTTTAAATCTTGGTAGATCTAATATTCTAATTGTCTTATGTTTTAGATTTTAAAATATCAAAATTTGATTTGTTTCTTCAATATGTTGACTCAGTTAAATAACGATAATCATCAATTAATTATAGAGTTTAGTTTCTAAAAGTGTATACTTACTTTTTGTTATTGTATATATCCAACTTCAAAAACTATCATTTAATGCATCCAACTTTCTAGTTTAATGTATCCGATTACTTATTTAACAGGTGACCGATAAACTTTTTTATTTTTTATTTTTTGTAATTCCATGCAGTAACAAGTGTCATCTTAGAAAAAAAAACAAATGGATTATTAGGAAGAATATTTGAAGAGCTAGATATTTATCTTCATCATACATAATCAACTCCTAATATACAAATTCAGACATCAATCTAGAATCAAACTAACAGAAACAGATGAACAAATCAAAAAAGAGTAAATTACATCAATCGTCCATGTGGTTTGCCACTAATTTCACCTATCGTCCCTGTGGTTTATTAATTACACTGGACGTCCATGTGGTTCATACTTTGTCACGCCTATAGTCTCTGGTCCACATAAAATGACTAAAATACCCCTAAGTCCATTTTTTAATCAATTTTTCTTGATTTTAAATTAATTTTAAGAGAAAATTTCACTCATGATCCATGTGGTTTACCACTTATCACAACCACGGTCCCTTATCTTCGTTTATTACACTGGGAGTCCCCATGGTATGGACTTTGTTACACTGGTAGTCCCTGGTCCCACTAAAAAGACCAAAATACCCTTAGCTTTACATTTAAAAAGTCCATTATACCCTTGTTTCCTTTTTTTATTATTTTTTCTAATTTAAAATAATTTAAGAATAATAATTAAACTAATAATATATTATATTATTACATAAAAAAAGAAACCCCCACCACATCTCGATCTCTCTCCCCTCGTCTCTCCCTTAACCGGCTCAACACCACACCCATCACCGCCGAATACCACCGCCACCCACTACACACCACCGCCACTCACCGCACACCACCGCCAGCTGTACCTCCGCCGAAGACGACAGCATCCGCCGAAGACCCACTGCTTACCACCGACGAAAGCACTTTATACACTAGAGAAGCATCCGTGATGTGTACAAGCTTCACACCGAACGGGAACCACCTCCGACGAAGCATCCGCTCTCTCTCTCTCTCTCTCTCTCTGTCGTCTCCGGTGACTCACACCCACTCACGGCTGCTACCAACTTCGGCGAAACAAAACAACACACACAGTTGAAATTAGGGTTTTTTATAGAACTTTTATCTCTTGTTCAGATCTTGATTCTTGTTCTTTGGGTTTTTTACCCTTTCGATTAGGGTTTTTTTGCACTTGATTCCAACACATACGACCACTTCCTTCAGATCTTGTTCTTAATGGTATATGGTGGTTTGTGATTTTTGATTCTTGTTCTTGATGATGGTGGCTCAGATGGTTTCAGATGATGGCTCAGATTTTTTATTATTGTTCTTGATGATGGTGGCTCATATGGTTTCAGGCGTTCAGCTATCACTGTTCTTGGGTAACCACCGCAACAAATTTGTTCTTGAGATCTCAGCAACAATCACCGCCATCTAGTGTTTTTGGGTTTTGATTTGGCGGTGGTGGGAGTGGTCCCAGATGGCGGTGTGGGTGGTGGCAGACGGTGGCCAATTTAATTTTCAGGGGAAAGGGGTGTAGTGGTTTTGACGGTGGTCGGAGAGGTTGCAGCCGGCGGCGTGGGGTGGTGGCAGACGGCGGCTTGGGTGGAGGCTTGGGATTTCCGATTCATTTATTAGGGAAGAGGGTTTTTAGTAATTATTTTAGTGTTTTAATTTTTTTAATAATATTTATTAGAAATTAATGAATAAAAATTAAATAAATTTAAGAAAAAAGGGTATTTTGGTCTTTTTCAAGTTCATATGAGGGGACCAGGGACCACTAGTGTAACAAAGTCCATACCATGGGAACTCTCAGTGTAATAAAAGAAGATAAGGGACTTTGGTTGTGATAAGTGGTAAACGACAGGGATCATGAGTGAAATTTTCTCTAATTTTAAATACATTTAAAATTTATAACCAATATATTAATATTAATAATAATAAATAAAAAACAAACACCCCAAGCTTAACAACGGTCTGTAGGGCACCTGCACCACCGTAGGGCACCACCGCCGCCGTCGTAACCACTCACCACCACCATCGTATTCTCCCCCAGCCCCCACCATCGCAGGCACCACCTTTACCTCTCCCACCGCCGACCGCCGATCCCTTGCACCACCGTAGGTCACCACCTAGGTTACCAACCCTCCCCGTCGATCCCTTGCACCACCGTAGGTCAAGAACAAACCAAATCAAACCAAACAAAACACCCAAATCTGAACATACCAAACCAAACCCATCTCAAGAACACACCCATCTTTGTAGCAAGAACACACCCACACAAAATCAAGAACATACCAATCCAAAATAGAACACCGTAGGTCAAGATCAAGAACACCCAAATCTATAACATAGAAAAACAAACCCTAATCGCTAATAAAATCAACCATAACCAAACCCTAATCGATAATCAAGAACAAACCCTAAAACCCTAATCGCTAATCAAATCTGTAACACACACAAGAACACACCCAAACAGTGAACAAAAGAGAAGAGAAGAGAGAGAGAGAGACAGAGAGAGAGAGATGAGGTGGCAGCGGTGGCGATGCATAGTACCTGAAATCGTACTGACAAACAGATGGCGGTCGTGACATGGAAGGAAGATGGGCGGTGGTCTTCTCCGGCGATGGTTGTTCTTCAAATGGTTGGCGACCGACGGTGGCGAGTCTTCTCCGGCGAGGACCTACGGTGGCAAGGAGCTGCTAGCTGTAGTGGCGAAGAGCTGGTGAGAACTTGGGATGAGGGGGATGGCAGAGAGACGAAGGGAAGATATTGGGGGTGTTTTTTTATTTATTATTATTAATATTAATATATTGGTTATAAATTTTAAATGTATTTAAAATTAATTTAAAATCAAGAAAAATTGATTAAAAAATGGACTTAGGGGTATTTTAGTCATTTTATGTGCACCAGGGACTATAGGCGTGACAAAGTATGAACCACAGGGACGTCCAATGTAATTAATGAACCACAGGGACGATGGGTGAAATTAGTGGCAAACCACAGGGACGATTGGTGTAATTTACTCAATCAAAAAAATTATTATCTTCAACATCTTCATTATTATTATTATTATTCTTATTCTTATTATTGTTATTATTATTATTATTGTTATTATTGCTTCCGTTATGCTCAATAATATATATATATATATATATATATATATATATATATATATATATATATATATATATAAAGGAGTTTGCTTATTAAAAGTAAAATCAATTAACTCTTAAAAAGGGTGAAATTAATAAAAAAAAATTAAAAAGTAGATATAGAAATTATTTAACACCCCTTATAATTTCTACAAAATTGAAAACATATCTTGTAACAAGAACCATCGATAAAGAACCTTAAAAGAACTCAAATTTTGAGGCAAAAATGGGACCTAAAAGATGAACAATCATATAGTATCAGGGGGACACAATCCAAACTCAAATGTGATCGATCATAAACAAACCCTAAACTTACCGTTCTTGGAAGATTCCGCTAAAGTTCGACCCTTGTTCTTGGAAGATGCCGCTGAAGTTCGACCAGTCGCAAGTCGTTGATGTCTTCCAAGTCACTGAAGGAAAGGTCGGTGCGGCGAGTTTACTCGCTTCTAAAATTGGACCCCTCCGTCTCTCTTGAAAGAAGATTAGATAAAACGTTGCAGATTTAGAAAGAACCCAACTGAAATTTCTTATCACTGATGATAAGATTGACTTGCAGATTTAGAAATAACCCAACTTGCAGATTTATGTGTGAAATTAACTCAAATCTTGTGTATAAACTCATATCTATAAATTTCCGATTGAGAAGACGTTGCAATTAAGTCGGATCTTAAATATGGACTTTCTGATCTCCGATAAATATCTAATCTTATTGTAATATTAATTATTATTCTATATCACTTGCCACTTAAGCAAAACACGTGCCAAATCACTAGCCACATCATGTTTACCTATTATACCTGAGCACATAATAACCTATTATACCTGAGCACATAATAGGTAACAAGTAACTTGGTATATAAATTGGTAATTTTAGTAAGTTTGGTACGTACATTAAACGATAATGTTTGAAGTTGGATATATACAATAACAAAATGTGACAACTTGAATACACTTTCAGAAATTAAACCCTTAATTATAATATTATGAAGTTATTCTTTTTTTCAATTTTAAGACGTGCTACTACAGGAAAAAATGCATTAAATTAACAACTATTTAGGCTATGATACTATTATAACTACTTGATTTGTTAGTTATTTTTAATTGAGCATCCCCTAATGTTTAATTAAATTTTTAAGTGTGTAGTATATTAACATTTCTTTACAGTTTGAACATATTATTTATTAAATTTATATTATTTATCATCCTTTTAAATAGGAATGTAAACAAGCCTAGTCGAGCTTGAACATGGTAATTATCAAGCCGGACTTGTTTAGGATTTTTTTAGAATCGAGCTCGGCTCATTTAATTTATACAAAGCTCGAGCTCGGTTTGTTCAAGTTATACGAAGCTCGGCTCGGGTCGTTTAGGTTTCGGGTGTTATTTTGAACTTTTGTTAGAAGAATATATATGAAAATTAATTAATTTTGTATATAAAGCTTGAATAGGCTCACGGGCCTAAATGAGCCCATTATTTGAGGCTCGAGTAGAGGTGCACAAAAAATCCGAATATCCGATTTATACGAAAAAATATCCGAAACCGGATATTGGCAAAACCGCTTTTTTTATAACTGGTCCGGATATTTCAAAACCGGATAGGATAAACCGGTTTGGAAGATTTTAAGGTGACCGGTTTTTTTACCGGATAAAAAACCGGTTTTAAAAAAACCGGATAAAAAACCGGTTTTAAAACCGATCCGGCCACTGCACAAAAACTAGCCGTTTTTTATAGCCGTTGCAAGGTTTTTTTGACCGTTTTTTTTTTTTTGTTATACTTTTACCACTCAAATATCTTATATATAGTGTGGGTATATATTAGGATCAAACCACAACATATATCTTTCATATTTTCTCCAAATTTTCTACATTTATTCACCAAAAATCACTTTCTTTAGATTTATTTCATGGCGGGTAGTAGTAGCATCACTCAAAAATCACTTTTTAAGTATTTAAATTAATCAAAATTTGAATTTTCTTTCATATGTATCTTTTTTTATAGTATATTTATAGTGTATGTATTAAAAAAAATTCAAAAAATTAAAGTTTTTTTAAAAAAACAGTGGGCTTTATTTGTGCAGACCGGTTTTTTTATAGGATAAAAAACCGGTTTTAAAAAAAACCGGTTGTAGTAATATCCGATCCGGTTAATATAATATTACTATCCTATGTCCAAAACCGGATAATACTAAACCGGTTTTTTTTTAAACCGGTTTTTTTTGCCCCAAAAAATCCGATCCGGATAATACTATAACCGGATATAGTATTATCCGGTGTATGTGCATGTCTAGGCTCGAGCTCGGACTCATTTACAAAATGAGCATTAGTCTAGGCTCGAGCTCGATCTCATTATGACTCGGCTCGTTTCGAGCTTTTAACATTCTGAGCTCAAGTACCTCGACTCATATACATCCCTATTTTCATATTCTTATTTCTTTCATGTCATTTAATTATTTAATATCTTTTATTTATGTTTAATATTTATTTAAACACGATGTGTATCACATTGACATTCAATATAGTTATATATTAGACTAGTGTAAATACTTGTGTATTACACATGTTGACGCAAAAAAATGAATAAATTAAAATATTTAAAAGAGTGACATCTTATAAGCGTATTAAAAAAAAACTAATTTTAATATTACTATCACACCAAATGTAACAACACATGAACATTGGAAATACAAATTAAACATCTGATCTTATAACATAGACATTTTAAAGTTTTAAAAATATGTTGCATAAGTATGTAATAAACAAATTGCAACAATTAGTCTTTAATTGATTTGTTTGATATCCGATTGTTTGTAAAATGAATATTTTAACCTTGATAGTTTACATATCTATTAAAATTGAGCTTGGTAATTAAACTTTACCAATAGGAGAACTTGAGAATGAAACGTAAAAGACTAAGAAATCGAAGAAAAAGGTGAAACATAAAACAAATGAAAAAAATTAACTACGATGGTTTGATAAATGCATGATGTAATCTAGCCTTTTATAAAAGTTAAATAAAGTGAATGATATAACCAATATCACGTAATTAAATTATTGTATTGGTATAATTTAAAGTCATAATTGTTTTTAATTTTAACCAAATGAACGACTAAAACTGCACAATAAAAGTTCTTAATTTTGACTCAAGGAGATGTTATAATTGTCTAATAAAATCGAGATTCACTTAAACTTTTGGTCAATGTGCGTAGTTCGATATTATAGATTTGTTCCCTGGTTTATAATTTTTACAGATTCGATTCCTTACAAACCGACTTTCTTACGTTATTGATCCTTCCTCCACTTAAGAAAAACTATATTACCCTTTATAATGTATTTGTTGATTATGTTTAATTCTTAATCAATAATTTAATGATTAAATATTTACTAATCAAAATTTATTAATTGGCGTGGGTAACACTTTCATTTACTCCCACCACCATCACGAGCTCCGGCAAACATAAAATCAGAATATGCAAGAAACGAAATCAAACATATCACTAATAAATCAACCCTAAAATCACGGAATACGCAGAAATAAAAACCTATAGAGGATCGAATCTAAACCCAAGCACAAACAACACTCAACAACCGAGCGAATCAACAATACTCATAAACAAAAACTGGAAACAAACACATTCAAGAATTTGACTAAGCAAAATCCAGAAATATATAATCAAAATACACACATCTAACAAATCTATAAATCGGAAGAACCAAAAATACCCAATAATTGAAAACCTACAATCGAAAACCCAGATTGGTGGATATGAAGAAAGAAACCCTATAAGCGCAAACCCTCAATCGATGGTGGAGATGAAATGAAGGTTGAGGATGGACCAAAAGCGTAAGAAAATCAGGTCAGAAAGGATTAAATTAACCCGTAAAAGTTACGACCTAGAGACCAAATCCATAATTTATGATTCCATGTTATAAAACTTGATTAATGATTACCGCTTTAGTTCCAATAATATTTCCTACAATCGAATCAAAGACTAATAAATTGGCAGCTTTCCGATCACCCAAATAAGAACCATCAAGCCGAATTTACAAAAAAGCAAAAGATCAAAAATTCTATCTCAATGCTATGTTTCTGTTCACCATAATGAAGTCCAAAATGGAATTACTAACATATGCACCAGAAGGCTTACAAGACTTTTAAACCTCAATGATATGCTACCACTCAATTGTCCTGCATTCATGAATTCATTCTTGTAGGACTTAATAGACACATTTACTTCAGCTGAACCTGAATAAAAATTAAAAGAAAAAAACAAATGCACAAATTAAAACCAAAGAATCTGCCACATTGACAAGTAAAAGAGAGTGTATGCTTATAATGCTCACAATCATAATCCGTCCATCCGATTCTTTTCCTTGATAGATCATAAACAAAGATCTTATCTTTAAGAACAAGATCTGCGGTTACAAAGTATTAATTGAGTTTATCATGAGTTGGTTATACTAATAATAAAATTGTATGATAATTCAGACCATGAGCGTAAAAACATTCTTTATTACACGTATGTTACAATTTACTGTTTTTTTTTATAATAGTTTAACTGACCTCCAAGAACTGTTACTCCATTGGACGATTTTTGAAAGCCGATGCACCATGGAATACCGCCATCCTGTAAGAACTTTGTTTAAACTATTGGCATTTGATGTGTATTTAAGATACCCAAAACCCAATCAGCGAATATATAAGCAATTAGTGTTTTGTAAAGATTATTAATGTATAAAGATACAATCTTTGATAAAAAAGACTCATCATAGAGGAAAATGTTGCACAGTTGCAGTTTTATCGGGATCATGAGTAATTGGTCATGTGTATTGAGATATTATGGAACGATAATTAAATGAAAAAAGACAAGAAATTGAACACTCACAATGGGTTCCCCTAGCACAAGGTAGTTCTCTGGTTTAAGAATCATAGAAGCACTACCCGCAAAGTTCAAGGAAACCTTAGGAAATATCATGTTTATGCTGTTTATGGAAAACCAAAAATATCACTTAAATGCTTGGATGGAAAAGGAAAAAAAAACGAAAACAGAAAGCCGAATCTGATGAAGTACCTTGAGGTCGCTAAATAACATTGGGAATCTTTTGAAAATACCGGTGTTGCTGATTGTGAAACAGCAGCAGTTATCTGCAGTCAAGAACCTTTTACACTTCAAATAACTTGTTTGATCAAGAAAGTTAAACAAAATCATATTATTATTATTTTTTTTAAAATCAGACAAAAACTAACAGCATCAACAAAAGGGTCATATGCTTGTGCAATGAGATATGTCAAAGTTGTCCCAGTATCAATGATGGTTCCTTGATTATCAGAAGTTGCAAAAACCGACATGTCAATAGGCAATAACTGCTCACCAACACCAATACTCTGCAAATCCAGATTGTAATGATGACTGCAAATTAGAAACCACAAAAGATTACATTACACAATAATTCAGATTTTAATATCAGTTTTACTTTAGTAAACAAATCTTAATGATTGCATTCAGACTTCAGATGACATCTCTTTAACATGATTTGATTCGAGAGTTTTAAAGTTTGAATACTAAGATAAATAACACGTACTGTGATGGAACAAGAGGACTATAAACCATGGCTGGGGCCAAAATCTCACCAAGAACAAGTTTGCCCCCACCAGTTCCGTCTCCTCTTAAGCAATGGGAGAACACTTTTGGAGTAATTCCTTGAGCAAATAGTTGTGATATAACTGACAGTCCATGTTGCCCGAATCCAAAAATCCCATCCATTGCTTTATCTGATTTTGTTAAGCTACCAGATTGATAGGTACTACACCTGTCAATAAAGCCACAAAATTAATTATTCAAACTTCCATATAGGAGTTATTTATGTTGGTTTAAAATCTAAATTGAGACACTTTTACTCCCATATAGGAAGCCGCATCTCATTTTTTTACAAGAGTTTCTTTTTGGTCATTTAAAGCATTGGTTTCTTTAATGATCAGAATTTATCAAAAACTCAAGCAGTTGATAATCTGATTATGTTTTTAAGAGTTTAAGGAATTGTTGTTCGTTAGTGGTTACACCCTGCTACAATTAAGCATAAGTCTTTCAAGAAATTTGTAAATCGAATTGCTGACATGAAAGTAGCAGAAATCCTTTGCTTATACATCAATTGATATCGAGTAATGCTTGTTATTTTAAACTAATACCTTCACAAGATCATGAATTTATAATTTTATACATGAGTTGCAGGAAAGCTCACCCGAAAGTAATAAAAGCTGAAGAGTTGGTAATCATGGAAGAATCAACAACAGTGTCAAAATATAGCAAATCGGTAACATAATGACCAGATGTCCCACTATCATCTGCATAATGAAACTCATATCCACATTGATCGCCTTCATCAGAACATGACGCATCATCAATTTTAATACTAGAAGAGCATATGTTGTCTGAACAAGACACCATTGAAGCAGTTGAAGAGCTTGCAGCATCAAAGAAATTAAGCGGAATCTAGAACAAAAAAAATAAGTAAAAAAACAAACTTTATTACCATTCTGATCAATCAAATTCAAAACAGCAATTAAAAAGTGTCTAGAAATGAAAACATACACCAAATCCACTCGTTTCGGGACAATCACTGCAAGAATTACAAGTAACCCACAAGATGTCACTTCCAGTATCGATCTGCACATTGAATTCTTTTGGTGGAGAGCCTAATTTAACTTTTGTGAAGTACAATCTACATACCAATCAAGGTCATAAAGTGAAGAATTTAGCATATGCCCATTAAAACATAAAAGTCAGCCCCACATACAGAATTAGAAGACAATTCAAAGCTTATGAATATATATAATTATTCTCCCACAAGAAATGAACAAATTAGATGACCTCCAAATAGAAACTTATGAAGTGTCAAAGACCCACTCTACAGAACATGGCTTACATAAAGCACAAATTGCCAAGATAGGTAACTAAGAATCATGCTAACAAGAAATCCTCTCATCAATAGGAGAACAAATGCTTCATTTTTTTTATCAATTTAGGAGTAAAAATTTGATCTTTTATATAATTATGAGTGCAAATTTCACTTCTAAATTTATGAAAATTATTTTTCACTCCAAATTTCATCAAAAATATCAAATTTCACAACTATATCTGGTTCCCTATTATATGCAAGACCCATGAAATTTGCCTAAAAAATGGTGAATTTTGGAAATAAAACTCCATGGACAAAACTGAGTACAGAAAATGAGGAAGAAAAGAGCAAAGAAACAAACACATCATATTCACAGACCATAGAACAATGAAACATAAAATACCACAAATTAAATTAATTAAATTATTTAATAAATATCAAAATCACCCATGAAAATACTATAAACACAGACAGATGAATCCAGAGCTCAATGTGGTGATTCAGTTTTAAAATATGATGAACACAAATAAACAATGACACATAAAAAGTGGAATGCTTACGCCAGTTTTATTTAAAATAAAAGGTGATATAATAATTAATAATAAAGTTGCTAAGAATAATCGGAAGAATGAATACACTTTTGGGGATTTCATTTCAATAAAAGTTTATTAATTTACCCGCCGTAGTAAGGATCGGAGGAACCGAAAACGTTGAAATCAACAACGCCGTGAGGAAAGCCTTGTAGGATTCTAGCGTGTCTGACACGATCACGTGCTTTCAGGATTTCTAGCTCAACCGACTTGTTGGCCGGAAAAGCCCTCGACAGAGTTAGAACCCTAGCTGGATATTCAGCTCCGCCGTCGCACGCCACCGGAGCAAACGTATCCGCCACCCACAAAAAGATGAATAGCAGAAAGCCGGTTTTTACCGGCATTTTTACTAAGAATTTGCAGCAAGAGCTTCGTTATTTCAGTTTTCTTAGGCAATTATGGGATATATGTAGAAATTTCGTGGGTATTTACTTGAATTGATTTACAATAGCGTTTGCTTACACACACAGAGTGAGACAGAGACAGAGACAGAGACAGAGACAGAGAGAGAAAGAGGCAGAGAGAGAGAGAGAGAGAGAGAGAGGCGGGGGCAGGAGACTGGGTGGTTTTTCAGAAGTCGTCTTTTAGTTTTACCCTTGCGGATTCAATTGATTCGCCGTCTTGTATTGACCGCTGACAATTAAAATGGGAGTTACAAATTTTATTTTATTTTTAACATGCTAAATTTTATGATTATATACCCTTATTAAATATTTAAATATCTTATTTACCTTTCTTAAATTTAAAATATCCTATATACTCTTTTAAAACACTTAAATATCTTATTTACCTAAATCATAATTTTTATTAATTTTTTATTATTTTATAATCAGTTTAAATCATTTATAATTATTTAAAAAATAAAAAAGACCATATTGCCCTAGCCTTAGACGTTTACCCTAACCCCGATCGATAATACGTACGTACGGCAGTCTGTTTCTCCCGAACTAGCGTCTCTCCGTTCTCCGCAGCCGTTGCACTGCCACCGTTCTCCGCCGCCGCTGCACTGCCACCGTTCTCCGCCGTCGCTGCACTGCCTCCCTTCGCCGCCGCCGCCTCCGGCTGTAGCCACCACCGCCGATAATACGGGTCCAGGTTTGATTTCCGTCGTTTGCTTTATGTTCGTTTTCTAGTATAACATCATTTGCTTACTGTTTGCATGGTGTGGTGTTAACATGGGTCCAGGTTTGATTCCTTTATTAGTTTACGTTCCTTTTGTGTTAACATGGTGTGGTGTTAATCTATTTAAGCAGAATGTTGGGGTTTTTGCTTTATTTCATGCTAATAATCTCAACAGTTTATAGAGGCATTGATTCCATGTTAAATAAATGACGAGGGCCTCTATAAGCAGGTTACATGAATTATGATTTCAGGATGTATATTCACTTTGATGATCCAGGCTTGTTTGTGGTGCTCTCATTGTGGATTTATATGTGTATGTATATAGGAGGTTTAATCATCGAACTATTAATGGGGATTTATATGTTATTGATTTCTGAGTATCCTGATAAATGAATCATGATGTTTAATGTAGAAAAAAATAACAGATTGGTGGTTAGGGTTGTTGTTCGACAGTGGGTAACAAAAGGGGATACTGTGTTGCTATGTTGCTGGTTGTTGTTTGCTGTTTTATTTTGCTGCGAAAGTTGCTGTGGGTTTCGGATTAACAAGATCGGGTGGTGGCTGCTGTAAATCTGCTGATGTTCGGGTTAATGTGGTGATGTTTAACGTCGACGATGCTGATTTAGGTGAAGATGTAGCTGTGGGGAGCATATAAATCCTTCACAAAATGTGAACTAGTGTACAAAATCTGGTTAAAAGTGTGTTTGAGAGGAGCACGAATGATTGAGAAAAGATGGATGCTAGTTAGACCAGTGGGTAGTACTTGTTGTACCAACTAAAGAGGAATGACCAAACTGAGCTGTGATCTTCATTTGGAAACAACAAATTGGATGCGATCAAACTTGAGGAGGGCTGACAAAATGAGAGTGCAATATAATGAGAAGAGGACAAGCAGTTTGTTTGAGCTTAATTGAGTACTTTGTGTGTGTATTGGTTTGTTTGTTCATTTAAGTGCTATTGCAAAATTATGCTGTACGATTTTATCAATATGAAATGGAGAAATGATCAATTGCTTTTCAGAGTCAATTTTCAAGGTTTGGGTTTTAATTGAATTGGTGATGATGATTTAAAAATCAAAATTAAGGTTAAAGCTTGATTCCAAGTGTCATATAAGCCACGAGACATATTAGAAGTTTAGTGAGGGTATAGAAGATATTTTATGAAGAGATTTAAAAGAAGAGTATAATAATCATTTAATCATCTTTTATAATTTAAGTTCATTTAAAATGATTAATAATTAATAAAAATATTGATTTGGGCAAATAAGATATTATCAAGTTTAATAAAGGTATATATGATATTTTAAATTTAAGGTGGGTAAATAAGATATTTAAGTGTTTAATAAGGGTATATAAGAAATTATCCCAAATTTTATTATCAGAAATAAAATCTTGTAGGATGGCGGATAAAGAATACAAGTTTACATCAAAACGTAGATAAAAATGAGACGGTCGTAAATATATAATTATTTTTTATCTAAACAAATTATATAACAAGCTATTAAACATAATTTATAAACAGCCCATAATTAATTACATTAATTTACAATTTTTATATAACTCTCTCATATTTTCTTAAAAGTTCCTCACATGTTTTATAAATTCCCCCTCACAATTTTAATCAAACCCCCTCCAATTGATTTAAAATTGAATCGATCAATTTTGCAATTGATTTAAAATTTCGAATCTTGCCAAAATTGTTTTTGATAATGGATTAATTTTGCAATTGAGGGTTCCTATTGGTTAATTAAGATTAATTTTTTGATTATTTTTGAAAATTTTGCATGTCTTTTATATATAGATAGATATAGATTTTAGACTAATCCTATAATAACACTCGAATGCTTTGGTTTCAGTCGCGGAGATAAACAGGGCTAAAAGGTATAAGACCCTTTTAACTAGTTAAAGTTTTATATACACTACTAACACAAGTTTATGGATTTTTTTTAATTGCTTTTAATCTACATTATTTTGTTTTTAATAAGATTTGAACTTATCATTTTTTGTCAATGGATAATCACCGCACCAAAGCACCTAAGTGTTTATCACTAGACTACAACCTAAGTAGTTCTCATGGTTAAATCTATAAATTTCTTATCAAATCTTCTAATAAAAATACAACCCATTATTACAATTCAGACCGATAACGCATTAGAAAAGTTTGAAAATCTATTTTGACAAAGTATATGCCTTCTTTTAACATACAAGTTTCTTCGGTTAAAATCAACTTTCGTTATGTCCTTCGTATATTCAGTTTACATATTAAATTTGCTATATGAAAAACAATTTAGCCTTTAGACTGATAGTTGTTTTACATTAGTGATGAAAGTTAAGAGTAAAAACATGAATACGTTTAATTTATTATGTATAAAATCATTTAAACGCATACTAAAAAACGTAGTAAATAATATAAAATATGAGAAGATGAGATAGTAACCTTGTCTCGTCACGAAACGCGTGTAATATTTATTCGTTTTATACAATAGATACAAATATTAGTAAAACGTAAATAAAAAACATGTCTTAGATTATCTCCTTCATTTCATAAATCAAAAACATTCCTTATGACTATGTACCTTAAATCAAGACTCATTACCCACACCCAATCCATTTAAACTAGACACAAATAAGTGTACCTAAAAGCACAGTTAGGAAATATAAACTAATTATTATGAATTTAAACTTAGAAAAACAACTTTAGTTTATTTAACTTACTATATAATAATCTAATTTTAAATCAGTTTTTAGAATTGTTTTGAAATCATAGTTAATCACGTACCATATAGTCGTAGGTGTTATTTTATTGAAATAATGACTATATCTTATTTGTTATTTTGATGAATTGTTTGGTAACAGACTTATGTAGAATTATAGGAGCTTAAGATTCTAATTCTCATAATCTCAAGCCTTTAGCCTTGTTTGGGTGTCAAAATTCTGAGGGGATTATTAAAAACATAATCCCCCATAAGTTCCCAAAATAAGGGTGTATTTGACGACGGACTTATAGCGGATTATAAGAGCTTGGAATTGTAGTTTTTATAATCTCAGCACTCTAGCCTTGTTTGGGTGAGTGGATTATTAAAAACATAATCTCCTATAAACCTTCAAAATAAAAGTCTTTTCAAGTAGTTTATGAATTGGGCTCGAGATTATTAATTAATCAGCCTCAGCCTCAGCTCCAGCCCTAGCCCTAGCCCGTTTCACCAAACATACCCTAAAAGTCTTTTCAAGTAGCTTATGACTTGGGTTTGGAATTATCAATAATCAGCTCGATCCGGCCTCAGGCTTAACCCCAGCTAGTTTCACCAAACACACACTAAGAGTATAAAAATACAGCAAAGTGAACAAACATTATTTAACATGTCATTTTAAGCAACCAATTTTAATTTTTATCCTTAAAATGTCATGAATTTCTAAAATTGATTCATCCTATGCAAGTGACATGTTATATATATATATATGTGTGTGTGTGTATTTACGTGCACTCGTTTGTGTGTTTACTAAGTTGTTTGCTTATGGCACCGGAGATTAAGATTTTCAAAAAATATATCTATAAAAATACGATGTCATAAGTATAAAAAAGATAAATATATGTAATTAACATTAATTTGATCTTAAAAAACTTAACTTTAATTTGTCAAAGAAACATTATTGCCTTTTTTTATACGATAAAAATTATTAATGTGTATAGAGAATTGATTTATTTTTCTACTACTTGTTCTTACTTATCCTCGTATTTATTTTATCAATATATTGTCAAAATTAAGGATGATATGAGAAGAAAACTGGTACATTACACTTGGTAAATATTGAATAGATACGAGAATAAAGTAAAAATAAAAAATAAAAAAAATTATCATTTCTCATATGTAATTAAATATTAAACAAGTTTGTCTTGAAAAGAAATAGTAAAATACCTTAATTATCCTTCATAATCGATATTGAAACTTGCTTACTTTTTTATAAATAGTAAACTTAAGTGGATAATATTTCCCCCTAAAACTTAAAAGTCTTCTTTTGAGTCAACTCCATTTCTTTTAGTTTTCAAATTTTCGTAATTTCGTGGGTAGTTAGATGAATAATGGTCGGCTTCCCATTATAGCACTCAAAGATTATGGTCCCTTCAAAATTATATATATATACTAGTTAGGTTTTTAAGCTGTGCTACGCACAGCCCACGACGTTTTATATTAAGTTTTAAAATCACGAGTTAGTGTTTATACGGAAAAAATACTAAAGATATGATAAGTCGAGTCTTAATATATCGACAACAAAAGACATGTTACAAGCTAATAACAAACCAACCTAATAGTGCCACTTTAACTATTGTCACTAATGCATGTGCTTACTGGGAGCAATGCCACAAAATCTTAGAAAATAAGGATGGCCATGTGAGTTCCCTAGCGAAAGATATATGGATAAATTGATGGAGCTAGATCATTATGTAGTTGGGTTTTTGTTGGACATCTAAGCGAGCACATTCTGTGCACTAAACATGTTTGAATCAGTATACAATCCCATTGATACCATACACGTATGAATATTTGGGAGAAAAATAAAATTGACAGAAGAAACATGCCTATGCAAGTTGACAATAATGACTTATTGCAAGTGATTTACAATTGACTACGTGGCCTAAGGTTGTAGGATTGCTTATAAACAACCTACGCAAATAAATGATGCTTAAGTATAATATCTATGTGACGTTTAATATCCTCGAGCAACAAAAATTAAGAAACTACATACGAGTGTAAAAGACTTTGCTGACATTCAATTCAAATGGTCCTTCTTATTCAATGAAGTAACAACCGGAAACGATATATGCGTATTTTTTGTGAATCAAAAGAAAAAAATGATAGGTAGTTACTTTATCTGGTTATTTTTTTACTACATATTTCTAATTTTTTTCAGTAAAAGATCCGAAAGGCAAGAACTAAAAAGCTAGTTTGCAAGGCAAGAACTGAAAGTTATTTTTTCAGTAAAAGATTTTATTTTATAGAAGAAACATCAACATGTCACATTATAACTAATCTTTTGAAGGTCTTTTAGCACATAAGAAGACACTCAAGTAGAGGAACCAAGCTTGCACCTTAATAACCGACTCCGACAAAGATAATAGCATAAAGTGCATCAGAACAACAAAGAATATCGATAAGCAAAGCAAAAACGTTAACCACATGATCTGATGTGAAACAGCACAACGTATATATAATATCGTATAGAGAATTACTTGTCTGAGCTTAACGAACTGGGAAATTAAAATTAATAGCAGGTAACAATGGAGCTGATTTGATGTCGTAGATGATAGCAACAGACCTTCGCTAAGGAAAAATGAGCAATTAAAAAACCCAGAAGAAGGCAGCTAAAATCACGAAAGAGAGGATCTACTTGAGTTTTGCTTGAGTTATGCTTGATTAGAAAATCACATAAGGAAGGCTCATGTAAATTCTAATTAACACCACCTGACTATCATAATTAACAACAGCTGACTCTCCAATTGAGTTGTACGATTTATTTTTCAACAAAAATCATTTAGTTGAATTTAGTTATCAAGTTTGAAGATTGACAAACCAACTACTCAAACAAATAATCAAATAAATAACTTAAAACTAACTGCTCAAGTGGAGAAAATCAAAAAGAGAACCAAACAACTAAAAACCACCTTAAGTAACGTTGTAGAGCTCGAAAAATTGTAGAACCAAAACAATTGAATCTATTATTTTTTTTATCAATCACCTAACCCAAAAACTATAGAACAAAAAAAATGTTGATTTTGAATAGAAAGAGTACAAGGAAGAGCAAAATCTCCAGCAACTTGATTTTGTTGCTAACCCATGAGCTTTCTTATTTGGTTTTCTACTTAAGCAAAACCTCCAGCAACTTGATTTTGAATATTAAGTTTTGTGTTTTAAAACATAAAGTACAGAACCTTCAAAGTACTATGAATCATAAAGCGTAAAACCTTAAAAGTTAAAACTAAAAACTGCGTAATTAAAGTATTAAATTGTCAAGGAAGATCATAGGTACAACCATAAACCAAGACCACAGGGCAATTTCATAACTCAGTAGTTTTCAGAAGAAAAGGCATAAAAATTCATTGTGACATTTTACCGAACACTTGGCGTGCAGAAATGACACAAATATTGAGGTAACCAGAAACTACGGTTGCCTCAAATGTCGGCAATGGCAGAGAAGAGCAGACACAAAAGGAGCAATTTCCATGGAGAGGCTTTACGAAACTGATGATGTAAAGATAGATTTAGCGTACCAGCGAGTTAACCACAAACGACTGGTTGTCCTGAAAGCTCGGCGATGGCAGAGAGGAGTAGGACGAGGCTGTGGTGGAGAGGCTCGTCGTCCTCAATGAGTTCGGAGTAGCAGTCGCCGGCGGGTTCACTTGTAGAAGACGAAAGCTTTGTAGGGGAGCCGGTGATGAGAGCGTAGCATGGTGACCGGAGGGGATGGGGGTTAGGAGATAAGATAGGTAGGCTTTGATTTGGAGCTTTTTGTTACTGGAAAGGAACACTTGTTATGGGTGACGCCATTAATTTTGTTGCTGAGAGAACCGGTGAGGATTGACCAGTTTGAGGGGTTAACGATTTTTTTTTCTTTCTATGAATTTGAGGGAGGTGAAAGCTACACGAAGTGTAATTGATGAAGGCAGAAAGAAGGTGAGAAAGCAACACAAAGTTATGGATGTTTTGACTGTGAATAGGTTGTTACTGTTAGAGGGACACGTGTTAACTTTAAAGGGCATATGGTCTTTGTATATTATAGGTAGATATATATATATATATATATATATATATATATATATATATATATATATATATATATATATATATTATCTCTTCTTGTTGAGAAGAAAGAAAGACGGTTTTATGATCTTTGTTAAATGGTAAAATTCTCAATTATTCTAACAAGTTTTTTTTCCTTACTTGATGTGTTCGAATAAAGTAAATTTAGTATTGTTATACAAAAATTATTAAAATCGTTTTTTAAAAATAATAACCAATTAAGTTTTAATATTTTTATAGTCAACTTTAATACTTAATTAGGCTAAAGATGATAAAATGTAATATTAAAAAGTATAATTTATAATTTTATTCACAAATATCACAACACCAACTTAACACATATTTTAACCATTAGCTTCAATATTACTATGGATCAATATATTACGTCTTTTGAATAAAATGTGTTAGCTATTTTTTGTTTATAAAAAGTCAATTTTATCCATCAATAATCATGAGAATTTAATGTAAGAGTGGTGGTTTTCTTGGCAATTGCCAATTTGCAAGACCCAATCATCAAAATCAAAAATATTAAAATACCATAAGAAATTCAATTTCTTATTATTAGTAAATTATCAATATACTTGTAAGATCATGTGCATTAGCATTTTGGCCGTGCTGGTCGACAACCCTCTAGCCCAAATCGTCTTAGGGCTGGTTGGGGTGGGTTCCAATCTTGGCTAGCCCTCCAGCCAGTTCGGGTAACCCCTCTCCTTTTTTTATTTTTCTCCCCTTTAATCCCTTCTCTCTCCTCATTATATATGTATTTTTCTCCCCTTTAATCACATACCGGGTTAAATATCAATCACATAATCTGACCAGCTGTATCAATATCATGTTTTGACCCATTTAACATATGAAATTTTCATTAGTGTCTAAACACAATTCAAAGTAGACATCTTAAGCTTTCAAACCACGTATAATATACCTCAAAGTGACACCAGAGTTATTTTATATAATTTTAGCAAGGAAACTCACGTCTGTTGCCTAATACATCAACTTTAAACTCATATTTAAAACACCATTTAACCCATCATTAAACACCACACACACTCATACCATTTTAGTGACCCAAGACCATGTATACTCATTGTCTTTTGTGACATTTCAACATGCACTTATAACACATAACTTTGTGACAAATCATCATATAGTTATTAAGTATCCATGCTCTCCCAAACACTCTTTTTGTGACCAAACACCAATAACCACCGTCAACATGCACTTGATTCCGATGGTGATGACACCTACACATACACATTTGATTCTCAAAGATTATAGAATATGACCACATACTTACTTCCCTCCAACGATTACAAACATAAACACACCCATACCATAGATTAATTGAATAAAAGCACACACACGCAAAGCGTGCTTATATGAGGAGAAATATAACCTTAACTCACGGTTCCCACCCTAAACACACCACCAAGAACCCAACCACATATCGACTCATATCATGAAATTGGAATTCATTAAACCCCAGTGCAAGAACTCTATGAAAAACAAATTATTGTTTCATTTCTTCATCAAGAAATCGCAAAATCCACCATCTAAACATTTGTGCTGTCAACGATTCATCCTACAAAGTTTGACTCTTGACCAACATCTAAACATGTGTGCTGTCAACGAAGAACAGGCCCCAAATTCATCCTACAAAGTTTTGACTCTTGACCAACAACTAATGATTCATAGTTCATTATTCATAACAATCATCATAGACTAATAACCTAACATGAATTTTGATTTTTAATTCAAAACCTACCGATTGGAGCCCCTTGTTCTGTCCGCCACCCCCTTAATTCTTAGTGTTCGATTAGTCTGATACCCACAAACACCATCACGAGTAACAATCGAACACATATATGAGTAATAAGTAGGGATGAGCAAAATAACTGTATGGACCAGACTGGACTGGACCGGATTACACATAAGCGGGACGGTTCTCGTTTCTAATTTTTCTCTATTTCCGGGTTCGGTTTTTTCGGTTGCGGTTGCAATGGGTTCGGTCTTTTACCTAGAACCGGACTGGAATATCAAATGACAATTACTTTTTAAATAAAACTTCAAATTATCTTATCTTTTATTTATATGTAACAAACAAGAACCAAAAAGTCAAAAACACAATATCGTGCCTTTTGTTCTTCCGTAATTTAATACGCGATCATCGTGAACCTTCGTCCTCTCCACTACGTCGACAATAGTAGCCTCACTTTCACATTGATAGTGTGTCCAAACCCTAAAAAGATTTCATCTTCTCCATATTCCTTAAGTCATTTGTGCAAAACAATAAGATTTTTCCATGTTTTCTTCACCATGATGGCTACCATTGATGGAGAGTTAGGTTCTCTCTTTCATAGAAGATCTCGAGTTAGTAAGTGATCTTCATATTCACTTGTCTATTTCTATGTTTTTTTTTTGAAAGACAAAGAAATATATTAACATTGTTGATTCCTTACAAGTAGAAAATTATTTTTTAATGATAGTGATAAATTATTTTCGTTTTATGGTTCATGTATGATAATTTTTGTGAATGTATACAAGAAGAAAATAACATAACAATCATCATAAGTTAATCAAACTTGGTTTATATTTTTTGATATGTAATATATAGCATGCAACCTTAAGAAGAAAATATTTTAATAGGGGTTCATATATTTCGGGTTTTGGAACCAGATAATCGAAACCAAACCGGAACCGGTTACACTTAAATGGGACGGTTCTCGGTTTAGAATTTGGTCATTTTTGGGTTCGGTCCGAATTTGGAACCGAGCTCATCCCTAGTAATAAGTATTTACTTGGATCATTTCTACACAAGATCGAGATGAATCAGTCCTTCATCCTTCTTATTTGCCGTTGCCATCAAGAGCCTTAAGACACCAAAAGCGGTCAATTATTTGTTTTTTTTGTTTAATCATAATCATCTCGATCCAACTGGTGAGGGCTGGATGGAGCGTGACTTATTTTAACACATCCACCTTCCTCTTACACCAAGCTGTTTGGCTTTAGCTGGCTCCCTCTCACACTCTCCTCCCCTCTTTCTCTCTTTTCTTCTCTTTATTTTTCTCTTCTCTCTATATTTAGGTCCGGTTTGGTTTACCAGAATTGGTCGGAATTGAAATCGACAATTCTTAAACTCTACTCTTGTTTGGTTCACAGAATTCTAGGAATTGGAATCTGAAATCCCCCCAATCCCACAATTTAAGGATTTGACAATCCATCCATAATCCAAAGGAATTAAAAAACTTTCCACGGGATTTCACATATACGTCCAAACTTATACGCATTCACAGTCGACCTCGCTATCGATCTCCACTGAAAACATCGACGATACCTCCGGGAACCAAACACACGAAGGAACCAATTCCATTGGAATCCTTCAAATTCCTTAACAAATTCCAATTCCGGTAAATTCCATTCCGCGAACCAAACAAGGCTTTAATTCTTCAAAAAAATAGTAAATGAGAGGGATGATTTGAGGTAATGAGATAAAAGAGAAAAATAATATAACGCTAATATAATAAGAGAATGAGGGAAATAAATAGTTACACAAAAACGAATGGCTTAAATTCTGTTAAAAACATAAGATATAGAACTAAGATTTGTTAAAAAACATGAAATTCGGTTAAAATTGATGGCAGGCGTAGTTAAAAAAAAAAAAACTTAAATAACTATAAACATTACACACAAATCTCAACATATTGGTTGTGCACACAATATCTCGTCTTCTCAAATCAACGACGGCGGCATATCGCAACTCAACTGCACTATGGCCGACAGCAATTCCGCCTCCACCGCAGCAGCCTCGCCGATCGCCAAATCCACAGTCGGAAGATGGGCTGATGAACCTGACGACGTCCCAGAGGAGTCCGAAGCACCATCTACTTCCTCCGCCGCCGATGAAGTTAATCTAAACTCTCTCACCGTCGACGAGTCCAAAAAAGTTAATGATTTCCTCGATGATCCCGAAGATGCCAACATTCAAGCTGTAAATTGAACTCACCCTTTCATTGGTATGATTTCTCGGCTCCGTTTTCAATTAAGAGCACTAAGCTAGGGTTTCAAAAATTGATTATAGGTCACTTCCGGAGACACACCGTATACTTCCGCTGTTAGATTTGAGGAATTGAATCTTTCTCCTGAGTTACTGAAAGGATTATATGTGGAGATGAAGTTCGAGAGGCCGAGTAAGATCCAATCAATAAGTTTGCCGATGATACTAACTCCACCTTACAAGAATTTGATCGCTCAGGCACACAATGGCTCTGGGAAGACAACTTGTTTCGTGCTCGGTATGTTGAGTCGCGTTGATCCTAAGCTAGGTGCACCTCAGGCGCTTTGTATCTGTCCAACCAGAGAATTGGCGATTCAGGTAACTTTAAACGTCACGTTTGTTAAGTTTTTCTATATCAAATGTATGATACATAGGTTATTTGTTTACAATCAGTAACTAAAAGTTTTCTTGGGGGAGGGTATTTAGGTTGCACTCTTTGCTGCAATAAATTTAGACACAAAATTTTTAGTGATTGAATTATGAAACTCTACAAGACCAATTGCTTGACACTGGGACCTTTAATACAATCTAAAGAATGATCTGAGAATACTTCTAGTAGTGTTTACATGTAATCCTAAACTTAAAGGGAACAGGGTTGAAAAGATTACAAAGGAGGTTGTAAGTCTATTCTGGTGGTATTGAGATGCTTAAGCATGTAATTCACCAGAATCAGATGAAAGAAGATAAAGTTTTCCTATATTATTATAATGATAATTGCTTATACCTTCCATTTTTTAGATTTCGTGTGATTTCATATTATCTTAATGACGGTGCAGAATATGGAAGTGCTACTGAAGATGGGGAAGTTTACTGGCATAACATCAGAATTGGGTCTTCCTGCAGATAAATCTAATTATATCCCTATATCCAAGAGAGCACCGGTGACAGCACAAGTCATTATTGGCACACCTGGTACAATTAATAAATGGATAGCAGCCAAGAAGCTGGGTACATCTAATTTGAAGATTCTTGTGTTTGATGAGGCAGATCATATGCTGGCAGAGGTGATTTTTTTTATATATGTCTTATGGTTATATTGTTTCTTTTTTGTTACTATTGCGTAAGATAACCATGTTGCATTTTCTATTTGCTTGCTAGCTAATCTATATACTAAGTACCTTAAGGATTTTTTTAACTGCATCTTCAAGAGAATAATCATGCATAAATCATAATGATTGACAAATCACCCATTCTAGATAATACACTCTTTACTACTATTCAGTTTTATGTATGACATATTCTCTTTTTTGTCTAAGTTACTCAAATGTGGTTGCACAATGGTTTTTGGTATACTCATGGGTGCATAGCACATTTTATTTGTGATCTGTGGTTGTTTGAGCAGTAGCCTCATTAGGTAAATTACTTTTTGTCAACATATGCTTTTAATGGAATACTTTATTAGGTTACACTTTAGGTGTGGCTGATGATTAATTTGAAAGTACGGATTGATAAAGATTTATATTAAAAATGTGAAATCTTTGTTTCTAAGAAGATAAGATCAGAAAAAAGGTTGGCTCTATAACACACTTATGTTAAATCAGATTTTCTTAGAGGAGTTGTTAAGTGGTCAACATATGCTTTTAATGGAATACTTTATTAGGTTACACTTTAGGTGTGGCTGACGATTAATTTGAAAGTACGGATTGTTAAAGATTTATATTAAAAATGTGAAATCTTTGTTTCTAAGAAGATAAGATCAGAAAAAAGGTTGGCTCTATAACACACTTATGTTAAATCAGATTTTCTTAGAGGAGTTGTTAAGTGGTTTAAATTTTTATCTGCTGCAGATGAACATTTATTAAGTATTTAAGTATGAATTTGGTCATATTGGAGTTAAAAGTGTATTGAGAGCCACTATAGTTTACAAATTGGAATGGATTATGTAATATTAGCATACTGGATGCATATTGAGAGCCACATATTGGAATAAATGGTGCTGCATTCATCAAGGATCTTGCAACTGTATCTAGGTTGAATATTTGCTTAAAAATATAGGGAAAACTCTGGGATATTTTAAACATTAAATCAGGTTCTCACTTCCCAGTTTGCATAAATTACATTGCATTATCTTTTGTGAAATCGTATATCACAAAACATGAAGTTATGTGCTATAGTCTTCAAAGAAGATCATCTAATATGGTATTCGTGCTTGAGGTATCAAACTGTTGTATGGTAAATGGACATTTTCTACTTAATTTTGGTAAAAAAAACATTCTATTTTTTGTATCCTATGCATATCCAAATGTGTGAATAACATTCCTCATACCAAATTCCAAAATTCTGAAGGTGTTGAAAACTTTATAGCTCATGTATGGCCATTTATTTTTGCAATGAAGTATCTAACGACTTCTTGTGCAATATTATTACTTCATCAATGTAAAGCTTATTTTTCAATTGAATGTGAAGTGCACTTAGTTGAAACTTGTCATTATTTACTATCTTCAGTATTTCTGTTTAATAAATAGTTTACTTTTGTTCAGAGCGGTTTTAAAGAAGATTCTGTGAGGATAATGAAGGAAATTGTCAAGTGGAGTCCCAAATGTCAGGTTTGTTGTTGTTATGATGCGTAATTATGTCAAAATTAGTTATATTACTTGTTTATGAATTGTGATATTGTTCTCTTCTATTTTTAATTTTTTTTCACTACCGCCACTATCATTTTGAACAATCGATTTGTTATTATAACTGACGTAAACAAAAACAATCTGCAGGTTCTACTGTTTTCAGCTACCTTTAATGACACTGTGAAGGCTTTTGTATCAAAAATTGTGAAAGATCTTTTTGTACAAGACTACAACCAATTGTTTGTGAAAAAGGAAGAGTTGTCTTTGGATTCTGTGAAACAATATAAAGTGAATGTACCTGATGAGCTTTCAAAGATTATGGTTATTAAGGACAAAATAATGGACTTAGGTGAAAAGGTTGGGCAAACAATTATATTTGTACGCACAAGAAAAAGTGCTGGTATGTTACATGAGGCACTTGTTAAATATGGGTTTGAGGTAACAACAATTCAAGGTGCTCTAACACAAGAAGATAGAGACAAGATAGTCAAGGAGTTCAAAGATGGGTTGACTCATGTTCTAATTTCAACCGATGTTCTTGCTCGGGGGTTTGATCAATCTCAGGTTTTCATCCTTGCTTCTCTTTTCTTTTCTTTTTTTTTTCTTTCTTTTCTTAAATCTAATTATGCTTTTCATTTTCTATCAGGTTAACTTGGTGGTCAACTATGATCTCCCAATACAATATGATAATCCTTCAGAGCCTGACAATGAAGTATACTTGCACCGCATAGGTAGAGCAGGACGTTTTGGCCGCAAAGGTAATGTTCTTTTATTTATTGATTTCACTCCTCGTTTTTTTTTGGATTAAATTGTTGCTTACCTTTATTATTCTTTCGATAATTAGTTTGTGGAAGGCAACACATGTAGTATATTTATTTTTATTTTATACTCCTTATAGTGATTAATAGTAGATTGGACTTGGGACCTTATGCATTCTTGGTCAGTAACTCAGTATTGCTATTTGTGGCATACACACCATGCTCTCTACATACGACTCTTTATAGTGTAAAGGGTAATTTTAAATCGAGAACTAGGGAAATGTTTCATTTTTTGGGGCAGAACTAAAGAAGGAAAGTGTTATGTGTTTCTTATAGTATAAAAATATTTAGATGACGGGATTTGATGCGATATTTACGAACTCTTTATAATGTAACAGGAGCTGTGTTCAACTTGCTTTGTGGTGATAGGGACAACATGATTATGGAAAAGATTGAAAGGCATTTTAACCATTATGTTGCGGAGGTAAACATTTCAGTTGTTATAAGTTTGCAGATTGGTATGTTTTATTTCGAGTAAAATGAGAAAGGGAATTCTGTGATATATTAATTAATACATGGTAAAGTGCTAATAGAGCAACCGACTGCTACAAATTAGACCCAATTTTGAAGTTGGGTTTTAGGAAAGAAATAGCTTTGCAGATCAAAGGAAATTCATCATGTTATTGTAATGGTGGATATGCACATACTTTAACTAATGTCATGTTTTACATAAAATGTATGAATCTTGTAGGTGCCCTTGTGGACAAGCGATGAAGACTTTATGGATGCCTTGAAGAAAGCTGGTTTGATGTGAAATGATCATATTGGTCCTTTTTTCAAAGCTCACTATCCGACGATCATAAACACGGTGGTGCACGTAGTTTGTTGAGTTACCCTGCAGCCTGATCTTCACTTGTTGCAAAAGTCGATGTTGATGGTTAAACTATCGAGTAAACTGCTTTCGTTTGTTGGGATATTTGAGTGGTGTGTGCTCTGATTGGTTGGAGAGTCAGTTTTGTTTATTAACTAAAATGCCTTGGTCCTAGTTCTGAAAACAGTCTCTTTGGAAAATCTATATATATATCACATGCACCAATTTTTGTTTGGTGTTTGGGATTCTTAATTAAATTGTTTTTCTTCTTATTCTGTGCTTACTGTGTTTTTACACAATATTAATGCTATTGGCATTTGACAATTACTATAAGCAGACCAAGTGACCAAGTATGTTTAATTGCAATTCCAATTCCAAACACCCCTCTTGTATATTGTTTGGTTGTTTCAATGCCATTGACATTTGACAATCACATCTCAGTACGAGGAATTGATGTTTCTTTCCCGTGCAGGACGAACAAATTTAAAGATGAGAAATAATTTCTGCATAGTATATTTTTTCGTTGTATACAATAAAAATTGTATGTTTAGACTTAAATACCTTTTGAAGGGTCTTTATGTACACAAAATTTGTTGGGTTTATATGTCTTGTTTATTTGATTTTTAAGAATTTTGAAGCTACTATGCTACCTCATTGTATTATAAAAAGATGATATTCTTGCATAAACAAAATTACATATACATAACAACCCTATCTCAGTATAAAGATGGTAAAAAAACGAATCCGACGGGGAAAACCGAAACTAGAAATAAACGAGGCGGATTCGGGGATGATAAATGGGGACGGGGGATGCGATGGGAAAAATCCGACTTTTTAAACGGGGACGGGGTTAGTCCGTATGCTTGAAACCCGGCCCTGAGAACCAAATATTATTTATATAAATATATATAATATATAATGTATTTGTATTATATAATATATATAATGATATAAATAGTCTTTTAAAGAAAATAAACCCTAGTTTTTGTGGCAGCTCCGCATCTCACACCTCTCAGTACCTTACTCAGTCCAACCTTATCCCATCCTATTCCAATCCTACTTACTTTACCTTACCTACCTCATCTTACTCTTACCTTAACCTACCATATCCACCTTACTCACCATACCCTACCCCACCTCGCTTCACCTTACCCTACCCAACTACCCCTACCCTACAACCTACGTCACTTTACTTTATCTTACTCCATCCTACCCTACCCTATCTTATCCTACTCTATCCCACCCTACCTCTACATACTCACCCCACCCTAACCCTACTCTACTCTACTCCACTTACTCACACTACACCTACCTTACTTTACCCTACCCTATACTACCCCACCCATACCCCATCTTATACCCTACCTCACCGTACATCACTCTGATCACCTTACTCCTACCATACTCTCTCACCATACTCTATCATTACTTACCCTACCTTACCCTTACACTACCCCTTACTCCATCTTACTCACCCTTCCTCTACCCCACCCAATCCTACTTAATTACTTCACATTATACTACTCTATGGCACCTTATTCACCATACCTCACCTTACCCAACCTTACCCCTTACACCTACACTTATACCACTCACGCTAACCGTACCCAATACCAAATCTATTCACCTTACACTGCCCCTACCTTATGACCTACCTCACATACCTTAACCTATGGTAGGGTGGGGTGGGTAGTAAGGCAGAGTAGGGTGGGCTGGCGCATAGGTAGATTGTAGGTAAGTAGGGTGAAGTAGGGTGGCGTGGGGAGGGGTAAGCACAGATGGGTGAGGTTGGGGTAGATTGTGGGTAAGTTGAAGTAGGGTGTGTGAGGTGCAGTAGATAGGTTAGGGGTAGACCATAGGAAGTTAATGTAGGGTAGGTGGGATAGGTAGGGTAGCGGTATATAATGGGTAGGTTGGGTAGGTAGGGGTAGGGTAGGGTGGTAGAGTGGGGGTAGCGGTATGGTAGTGGGGTAGGTAGGGGGTATGGTAGTGGTTGGATAGGGGTGTAAACGAGTCGAGCTTTATCGAGTAACTCGAGCTCAAGCTTGAGCTCGAGCTTCAAAGAGCTTGATTCAAGTTCTTATCGAGCTTATAATATATGTATATTTATATGTGTAATATGTATAATTGAGTGCCTAATATTAAAATTCATTAAGAATAAGTACTTACTCAAATAATTTACATTCTATACGTAGTATTTATAAAAAGTAATTATTAAACATCATTAATTTCGAAATTTATCTATATTTTGATTAATTTGGTTTTTGAATTAAATTTTTAGTATTATTTCGAGCTTTTCAAGTCGAGCTCAAGCTAGTTATGTACATTTTCAAGCCGAGCTCGAGCTTCAACTGTGAAAGCTCCTCGAGCTCGATTCAACTCGTTTATACCCTAGATGTAGGTAGGTTAGGGTATGGTAGTAATAGGGTTGGAGTGTATTAGGGTATGGTGGAGTAGGGTAAGGCATGGTGGGTAGGTAGATAAGGTAAGTAAGAGGTAGGATGAGTAAGGTGGAATAGTGTGGGGTGAGATAGATTAGGGTGAGTAATGTGAAGTAGGGGTAGGGTATGGAGTGGAGTAGGGCGGTGGGCGTGAGAATCAAGTTCATGTTTTTTTTTTCAACGGTATTTAATTTTTATATTTATTTTTAAAAAAAAAGTGATGTTTGTTAAATTTTGATTTTCTTTGCCAAATTTCTTTAGATGATGAATTCATATTTTTATTTGAAGGATGATGAATTTAACAAATCTATGATGTTCTTGGACCATATAATAGTAATAGTTTTGTAATGGTAATAGTAATAATAATAACATCCTTTTCATAGTGATATATATACATTTTAAACTTATTATAACCACTTTTAACAAGATTAAATAATATTCTTGTAATATATAAATAAATAAAAGATTAACATGCATTAAATTTATTAAAATGATTCTAATTCTTCTTTTAATAAAATAAATTTGATTTATCAATATTGACCATCTGTTTCATCTAAAATGAAATTTCAAATTTGACTTTCTTAGTCAAAATTGAATCAATATTATTAGAGAAATTTTATATATGTTATTTTTTAAACATTTAAAAATCATATTTATCCATTCTAATTTACAAATATAATATTATTATCTATAATATTTTAAAATTTGATATTTAATTAAAATCTTAATTTTATAATTTTAAAATAGTTTATAATCATTTTAATATTTTTTAGTTATAATCAACAAAGGCTTAAGTTTGTTAACTTAATTATGGTATTGGGGCCACTTTTTTTTAGTTCTTAGTTTTTAACTATTTAATAATTTATAATCATATTTTATACTTGTTATCATCTTAAATCAACTCATGTACTACATAGTATAATTACAATTTGATTCCTCGTTTCTTATCCAGATACTCAACCAAGCCAAAGAACAAAGACTCCTTAAAGTTATCAATTTACCAAAATAAACTTGGTTGCAAAAATGTATGTTAAATTAAAGGTAATTTGTGGTATGTTAAAAATGTATGTTTAAGTTAAATTAAAGTTATCATTTCTTCTTTCTTTTAATTGTTGCATTCAAATCCATTAAAATATATACTCAAACACAATAAATCAAACAAACACATTAAAAAAGAAATAATATCCATAGTAGTTTCTAGACTTCAATATTCTTCAACACAACACAATACCATACACACACAACATAATATTTAATATTATATATATATATATATTAATCAATATATAAACACATTAATCAGAATATTATATGAGCCATAAACCGACCTACAAACCAGCATCTCTATTATGACGCCAAGTCACTCTACAAACCAATTCTTCACCACACGCTCACCAACCTCACTCCCCTTCTTACAAGTGTCCACATACTTTGACCATTTATCCATTAAAATAGCTCTTCATCACCCCTCTTTCTTCTTCAATTCCTACCAAAATCAAGTACCAATTACACATTTATAGCTTAATTAACCCAATTTCACTCCCAATTAATCCAATTTCTAATTACATTTTCATGCAACAATGGCTATGGAGGATCTTGGTTCATCATCATCATCATCGTCAACCTCTGCACAAACCCTATCTACCAATTCTTTCTTTACTCCTTTACTCATTTCCATCATGGGAATCGGTGCAACCGCCATGGCCATACTCTTTTACCACCTTTTACTCGTTAGATACTGCATAAGAAGACACGCCGCAAGAATGGCAGCGTTACAGACGTTCGCCGGAGACGAGATACCCGCCGGAGTTGATGAGAAAACCCTTCTCACCATCCCCATAATCGTATACAAAAAACCCGATTCCGGTGAACCGGATCAATGCGAATGCGCGGTTTGTTTAGGTGACCTCGAGAACGGTGACACGGTTCGGTTGTTGCCGAGGTGCAGCCATTTGTTCCACGTGAAATGTATAGACGAATGGTTTGCGGGTCACACGAGTTGCCCGGTTTGTCGGGTACCCGTAGTTGCCCCGCCCGATGAGGAGATCCGTAGCTGCCCCGTTTGTCGGTCGTCGGTAGGACCCACGGTTGATGATCACCGTGATCGTGATCATATTCCTTATGATGATCGGACCGGTGGCGGTGTGGTGGTGGTTGATGGCGGTGGCGGTGGCGGGTTGTCGTCGGGACCGCGGTTTTTGCTCCGGCATTGTAACTCGTTGGTTTTGCCGGGTGAAAAGAAGGGGAGGTTTACGGGAATGGAGTTAAAGAGATCTTTATCAATGGGGCAAAGTACTTGTGTGATTATTGATATAAACATTGATAATGTCGATAAAGATTGTTCGTATTATTCGTGTTTTAGAGATCAATCGATTCGACAGTTTCATCGTGTGTCGTCGAAGGTGAAGCAGTCGATTTCTCGAATGTGTGTCGGGCAAGGTCAAGAACAAGGGAGTGGAATTCTTCCGTATTGAGATGTTTATGTGACACAAGTTTATAATTAATGTAGCTACTAGGATTACATGAATTTTGATCAACCACTAGTTTATGTAAATAATATAAAATGATATATCTTGAGTTGAATTTATGTACGAGTTGACATCGATTCGTATATTGTGGCGGAATTTTAGTATAAATAAATAGAGAAAATAACATTCAAACACAAGAATTTAGAATTGAAAGCAATTTTATTAAAATTATTTGGACTGTTCGGATTCAAATAGATTTAAGCTTTACTTTGTATGTTTTCATGTCTTGAGCTCACAACTATTTACGATCTCTATTTCTTACACTGTAACTACTACGTTAGTACGTTAACATGAATTTGTTGTCGAAATCAAGATATGTTTCATCATTTATCGAAACTTAAACTATAATGATAATAATATAATTATAGTAGTAGTAATAATAATAATAAATAATGTTTATGATCAAATAAATACGAAAGGGAGGAAATCTTTTTAGAGAATAAGAAAATATTCATTGAAACAAGAAAAAGAAAAAAAAAGAAAAGAAATTGAAGTGTTCTAAGTATTTAATCCAAAAATAAGCTTTACGATGTGTTTTTAGTTCATTCGATGCAATTAATAAAAAGTCTCTAATCAAGCAAATTTTTTATACCCTGCGGGCTGCGAGGCTGCGACTGCGTGAGTGCGTGTTACGACTTCAGTCCAAGCCCACCAAAAGCAAAGTAAGGCTGGCCCATCTGCGTGACTTTGTGGATCAAAGTAGGCCTTTTCCATTATTCATCATGTTATCTTAAAATTGTTTCTGCACTATTTTTTTCTACGTATTCTTCTCATCTTCTAATTTAAAAAATCAATTCTTAGCGCTAAAATTTATGAGTGACGATTATGTTCCAATGGGAAAATAGTTGACTGGCGAAATACGATAAAAACCAGAGGTCAGTGCTGAACTCACTAAATTTATTTTTTGGATCCGCCGCTGCTATCTCAAATCGGCTCTATCAATTTGGTGCTATGATTGTCAACTCCCAACCCACCCCCCCCGGTCGAGAAACACCTTCACTTATGAGTGACGATTATGTTCCAATGGGAAAATAGTTGACTGGCGAAATACGATAAAAACCAGAGGTCAGTGCTGAACTCACTAAATTTATTTTTTGGATCCGCCGCTGCTATCTCAAATCGGCTCTATCAATTTGGTGCTATGATTGTCAACTCCCAACCCCACCCCCCCCCCCCCCCCCCCCCCCCCCCCCGCGTCGAGAAACACCTTCACTTGAAGAATCCCTTGCCTTGATGGCAGAACAACTTGCACAAATCCTCTATCTAACACTTTAAAATACAACAATTATATCCAATATCATCTAAACGGGTCAAAAAGACAACGTAAACAGGCGTACAAGACTTTTGGCTAATCGGTATCGTTTAGAAACAAAATGATCAATGACTAGTTTAATCAACTTAAGCCATGAAAAAGACAACTCTAATGAACTTAAGTTTGCTCAATATCAAACAAGATCAATAAGAAAAGGTAAAGCCGGATGATGGTAATGAATAATAAAGGATTAGAATTCATTATAAGAAACAAAATCAAAACATAAGTGCACCAACAATGGAGACGTCAATTAATGAAACTTGGTCAAAAAATTTGTTTAAAAAAGTTTTAATTTTTGTATGGAAAGCGAATAGTAATAGACTTCCGATCCGCACAAAATTATTTGTAAAAAAAGGTGTAGATGTGACATCAATCTTGTGTCCTCGCTGTGAAACGAAGAGAGAAATGGTGACGCACCTATTTTATAATTGTATATGGTAAAAGAGATTGTTGACAAAAATTCACAATTGCCGATTCAACGGAGGGATAAATTTTATATAAATCTCTGTGAAAGGATCAAGCTCTCTCTATCTTCAATGCAAGTTCATATATGGAAAGCTATATCGAGAATATCCGGTATGGAAAAGTCGCAATATGCTACTCTTTTGTGGTAAAAAAATTAGTGATAAATCCAATCTTTGAAATTAAACTTCTCTTTTTTCATTGGCTTCAAAGAAAGAATCAAGAAATGAAAGTCGCCATCTTGGGCAAACACTTGACTATCTGTCTACCAGCGATATGTAAAAATCTTTTATTATTAATTACTAATAACTGTTGCTTTTAAAAAAATCAGCATAAGAAAATAAGAGGTAAACAATAAATCGAAGCAACAAATATCTAATATTATTATTTCAAGGGTTTTATTTGGTATTAAAAATATGGTAATCAAGTTTTAATCACTTGAAGAACAAACAATGATCTATCTAACTAACAACTCCCAATAGCAGAAATTAAACTGTTACGGCCATGTGAAACCTATCGATGCCATGAATGTGTACGTACGATCGTAGTATGAATCTGTAGATCTATATCTAAATATAGTAATCGGTGTATTCCAACTCAGTTTCAAGATTTTAACAACTTATCTACATGAAATCCATTCTTGCCGCATGACGATACTGTGCTCGCCGGATATTCTCCTGCCGCTTCTTGTACATCATTCCTCCGAATCCCACGAAACACGCCGCAGCGATCAACCCAAACGCAAGGCCTACTTTCTTCCCGCCGCTCATCCCTTTGTCCGACGACTCCTTCTGTTCTTCACTCTTTACATCATCAGAAACATCACCGGATTCAGATGGTACCGGTGACGGCGACGGTGATGGTGACAGATCTGAAGGTGGAGGTGCAGGTGGAGAACCAGTTGACGGCGAAGGGGAGGAGGGAGAGACTGAAATTGATTCTTCTGAACCTGATTGTGGAGCAGGAGACGGTGACGGTGAGAATTCCGGCGGATGTGAAGAAGAAACGGCGAGAGTAAAGAGAAGTGTTAAGGCGAAAAGATGAAGGAGTCCATTGATCATCGGCATTGTGGGGGAATGTAAGGATTATTGAAGATCAAGTGATGGTATATGAAGGTTTTTGTAGATGTAAGATTGAAGTAAAGCGATTCAAGAAGCGTAAAAGAGAAGAGATTGAACGTGAAATTTATTTTCAGCGGCCGGCGATTTTGGGAGCGGCGTAAACCTGACAAAATCTCTGGCGTTGACATTTAATCTTTTTTAATAATTTTCAATAGAAAAATGATAACCATAATATTAGAGCATTCCGAGTACATAAAGCATCCCATGCTTTAACTTCACATTAGCATAACCTACTCCATGCTTCAGGTATATTTTTGTCTTCGGTTTCTTCGTCGTTTGGGTGTGCTTGAGCGTCCGACAAAGTGTTGAAGTCGGACGTTTTGGTGTCATGTCAAGACGGAATGGGTTAAAAGATGAACTTGGTTAACGGGATTTTGATCGAGATGAGTTTTGGGTGTTTGTGGATGAATCCATTTGAATGTTGAAGAATAGAAGAATAAAAAAGTAGAATAGAAAAATAAAGAGAGAGTTTGGGATGATTTGTGAAGTAAAATATGTAAAATGATGGTATAATATATAGAAGGTAAAAAAAGTAATTTTTTATGAAAAACGGTTAAATGACCATTGTAATTTATATATAAATTGTCTTCGGCGTGAACAGCATTCAAATGCCGAGAGGCATTCGATTTTGGCAGTACCTAGGGGGGCGGGATGGTGTTTGTGGCGGTACCGAGGCTGCCACCTAGGCATGCCGCTCGGATACCATGACCACTCCACATGCTCTTATGTTTAGTTTTTTGAAAATATAAACTTATTTCATATATTGAAAAGTTAAATACTAATTAAAAAGTAATTATAAAAAATAGAGTTAATTGTTCAAATGGTCCTTTAGGCTTTAACTTAAAGGTTTTTGTCATTTTCGTTCTTTAACTATAAAAGTGATAAGAAGTGTTCTTTAACTACCATTTATATGTCATTTCAGTCCTTTCTAACAGATTCCGTTTACCTATTCTGTTAAAATAGGGTAAAATGACAACTTTACCCTTATCTTTTTATTTTATTGTTTTATTTTTATAATTACTCATTTAAAGATAAAATAACAATCTATCTCTCTCACATCAACTGTCAATTCTCTCTCTCACTCTCACTCTCATCTCTCTTTCTTTCTCTCTCTCTCATACCCTCAACCGGAAACCACCACCACTACCACCAGTCGTGGCCCCTATCAAATTATCCACCACCGCCAACCACCATGACACACACACAGAGTCAAGCAGAGATGAAGTACCACCACCGCCGCCGCCGCCATTAAACAACCACCACCACCTCTCTTCTCTCTCTCTCTCCTCTGTTTCCGGTAACCACCACAACAGACACAAGTTGGCCACCATATCCGACCACCACCACTGCTATTAGACACCACCAACGCAAAGTAACCACCACCGCAACAATCAATGACATCTAAAAATCAATCAAATATGAAAATCAACCATCGAAACAACCATCAATGAAACAACCATACAACTCAAATCGAATATCTGAAATCTGAAAATCATCCATACACACATACCCACCACCACCGAAACAACAATAAATGAAATCTGAAAATCAAATCAAACAGAATTCAGATTAGGGTTTCTCTCATTTGTTAGTCCCACCAATTCATTTTGTAGCACATATTAGGGTTTCGCATGAGTTGGCGGTGGCGGTGGCAGATCTAGGGTGGAAGAACCATCAACACTAGGGGTGAGCATGTGTACCGGAAATACCGAACCGTACCGGCACCGTACCGGAACCGGTACCGGTACCGAATTAGAGTTTTCGGTCCGGTATTCGGTACTTGAATTATTGCTAAATCGGTATTCGGGACTCGGTATTTTCGGTATTCGGGACTAGTACCAAACTAACTAGTTAAAATAGGTACTCGGTACCGGTACCGGTACCGTATATAAATAATTCGGTACGGTATTCGGTACCATCTTTAAATCAAATTCGGTATTCGGTAAAACCGGTACCGGTACCGGTCGGTACCGGTCCGGTACCATGCTCACCCCTAATCAACACAACTCAAATTTGTAAACTAAACTCAAAATCGATGAACGGTTGTGGAAGTGGAAGAACGGTGGAGGTGGAGGTGGCGGTGGACGGCGGCAGTTCAAGTACGAGAGGCAGAGGGAGTTAGCAGTAAGAGAGACTGGTTGAGTGCGAGAGAGAGAGAGAGAGCAGGGAGTGGTAGGTGGCGGCGTTGGCAGTGGATGGTGATGACGGTTGTGGTGGACGGCGGTGGAGACGTCGGTTCATGACAGAGAAGGAGTTAGGAGAGAGAGAGAGAGTGATCGAGTGTGGGTGTGTGTCTGTGTGTGTGTGTGAGAGAGAGAGAGAGAGAGTCACGTGTGTGTACAAAAAGTAGAGAGGGATATATATTTATATTATATTTATATATAATTAATTATATATTATTTTAGTTAATAAAAAGTAAAAAATTAGTAAAATGACAAAATTGCCCCTAATTTAACAGAGTTGACTAACGGCTACTGTAAAAAGGACTAAAATGGCATAGAAATGGTAGTTAAAGGACACTTTTCACCACTTTTAAAGTTAAAGGACGAAAATGGCAGAAACCTTTAAGTTAAAAGACCATTTGAACAATTAACTCTAAAAAATATGAAAAGTTAATTATAACAAAATGATTGTTATTTTTAAAAAACTAAAACTATCTATTTATTATCCCGCTTTTATCAATAATATAATTTCCTTGTATCCTCAATAAAATTTTGGAGATGACACAAGAGTTAATTGTCCAAATGGTTATTTAACTTAGGGGTTTCTGCCATTTTCGTCCTTTAACTTTAAAGGTGGTAAGGATCATCCTTTAACTGCCATTTTTATGCCGTTTCAGTCCTTACTAACAGATTCTGTTTACTTTTCCGTTAAAATAGGATAAATTGAACATTTTTCCCTTGTATTTTTATTTTATTGTTTTGATTTTGATTTTTACTTATTTTAAAAATTAATTAATAATTAAGTATTATTTAAAAATAAATAATAACTCTCTCTCTTAGTCAAACTTCACAAACCCTCACTCTCTCTCTCTCTCTCCGAGACATCTGTCATTCTCTCTCTCTCTCTCAACCCCTCACCTCCACCGGAAACAACAGCCACCAACAACAACCACTTCCACCACTGAGAATAAACACCACCACCACCGCCATTGAGAATAAACACCACCGCCGCCACTGAATATACATTAATAATTATTTTTGCATCAGAAGCCTCCATGTCTCTGCATACACTCACCAACTCTTCCAAATTCAAATGTATTTATGTAGGTATATGTTATGTGAATCGCCAAAGTGTTATATCGTCCACCTCCAAAATCCAAATTGACAGCAAACCCACAATCCATACCCAATATCAAACTGTGTTTTGTAAACCAATTGAGATCTTTACTGGGATTTGTTGCTAATTGATCAAATCCTAATGGTGCTCAGACATGGTCACGAAACCGAAGTTTTGGCAAGCTATTTGTACTGTTACTTCGAAAAGTACTCGCATTTCCTCCATCTAATAAATCACCATTTGTGAAACTTGATTCAGGCATGCTTTTTGATATTTTTATCTTATTTGATAAGCCTCCGAGCTGCCAATTGAAATTGTGGTTATAAAAAACAGACAAGTAACGTCGAGGATAGAAGGGCGAGATCGAAATATCTTGACCAAAACTTTGACCATCGTCTTGTTCATTGTGTTTCAGAGAACTAGTGATAACCAGATCAAGAAAACCTTCTAATTTTCGTTTTGTGCCACCAATTTTGAATCTTGGATCGATTCCATTGATACCCACTTTAAGACGATTGACAATTATTTCATTGTAAAGTGGGTTTGCAAAGATAATTGATCAAACCCTAATGGTCTTAATTACGGAGGTGTGGTGCTCAAATCTGGTGATGGCGGCGGCGATGAAAGGGGGAGAGTGAGCTGAGAGATCGGTGGCGGTGGTTGGTGATGATGGCGGTGGCGTTGTGGTGGTTGTTGGTGATGGCGGTGGCTTGGTTTTCTGTGGTGGTGGCGAGGTTTTCTGCGATGGTAGCGTCGGCTCGGTGAGAGAGAAAGAGAGAGAGAGAGAGAGAGAGAGAGAGAGAGCCGGCAGCGTTGTGCTTGGTGGTTGTGGTGGCGTTTAGCGGTGGCTGTTTGGTTGATGGTGGTGGAGCGGTGACTGTGCTAGGGTTACAGGGAGAAAATCGAGAGGGAGAGGGAGATAGGAGGAGAGAGTGTACAGGGGATGAGGGAGGATATATACTTTTATTTTAAATAAATTAAATATTTTTTTAATTAATAAAAAATTATGAATAATTGTAAAAAGTCCAAACTACCCCTAACTTAACAGATTTCACTAACGGAAACTGTTAGTAAGGACCGAAACGGCATTAAAATGGTAGTTAAAGGATGATCCTTACCACTTTTAAAGTTAAAGGACGAAAATGACATAAACCCCTAAGTTGAAGGACCATTTGAACAATTAACTCATGACACAATCACACAACAAACTTTATTAGTATATAACAATGTTTTGCTTCTTGTTATGGCAGTCTCAAGTACTAGGTGACATGTGCACAGTTGCAAGGCATCAACAAGCTTGGGAGCGTCATATATTATGTCTAATATAACCTAGCCCCAAGGGCGATGGAGACTAGTCAACTCTCCAAAGCAAATTGATCCTACAATTAAACTAATCGACTCTTCATTTCACCAATTTCAAGTTTTGGTTTTCTAATCGACCTCCCTCTTTTGATTTTCAAACTTCTTTCTCACTTCCGAGTTTTGACTATTCGACTTATGTCTTGTTGACTTGCTGGTGACCGGTTGTCGTCGCTTGACTTCTGAGTTTCGAGTTCCGACTTTAAGAGTTTCAAGGAAATCAATATCAAACTTTCGAGCTCCAGTTTCCTATTAAACCTTTTTTCTAAAAATAAGATAATTTGATGAAATTTCAAATAAGGAAAGAGTATAACAATCTTCTTAAGAAGCTTTTAGAACAAATTATTGTCTTGTTTTAGTGGATATGACTCTTTCTCAATTGAAAAGTAGGTTTGAACAAATGAAATATTTTGAATTTATTTATTGATTTATGATTGATTGATCAAGGTTTGTTTCTTTATTTGATGATGAATTAAAAAAATGTTGTTTGAATCTTGAATTGGATTAAACAAATGGTTGTGAATGCGATATTGATAGAAATTATTTGTTTATGGAGTTAAAAATTTTACACAATATGTTGCCGGATGAAGCATCTGATGTAGATAGCTCCTGGACAATCTATTCGGATTATGGAGTTCGCCAAAAGGGTAGACATATGTCCAAATGTCTTACTCGTTTATAAATCTTGTTTACCACACATGTTATAGTAGCATCAGCTCAAAGAAGTTTTTCTAAACTTAAACTACTAAGTCGTGTCTTTGAAATATCATAAAGCAAAAAAAAAAATTATAATAAAAATAAAAAACTGAATTTGTAACGTTCGTGTTAAAGTTGTGAATCTTAATTTTAATAAAATTATTAATAAACTTGCTTCAAAGTATACACGTAGGCATGTTTTAGGTAATTTGTAACTTATGTGTAATGGCTTGGACTTTTTAGTACAAACTATAATACATTTTTGTCTATGCATTTATGTTACAAATCTTGTTTGTGCATGTTAAAGTTTATACATGGAGAACATTAGTATCTCGCTTCGCCCACGACATAAAAACTTATTAAATCAACCCTGCTTATTGGACATATATGCCCTTAAGATAAATGGTTAAAGATAAAAAGGGCAAATTGCCGAGAAAGGTAACTAAAATACCCAAATTTAACAATAAAGGTAACATCCATTTTTTCGGGCCAAGAAAGGACCCTAAATTCTAATTTTTACAAAAAAAGGTAATATTACCTGAAACTTGTTTTTGTTACCTTCACCAACCGGTAAATGTACACGTTGGATTATAGATGTTATTTACTTTTTATAAAAAAGACATAAATTCTTCTTTTATCATCTATTCATACTTAGGGCTCGTATTACCCAAAAATTAGGGCTCGTACGTGTTCTTCAGTGTCTTCAAAAATTAGGGCTCGTAACTAGCTTCTTGAACAAGATGAGTCGTCGTTCATCATCTGTTGATTCGTGGTCACAGCCTTTCGAAGGAGATGGAATCGGAGGACCAAGAAGATGTGCGTGTGGAGATGTGATACGAATGTGGACATCATGGACTGAAAGAAACCCAGGTCGTCGTTTTCTTGGATGCCCTAATTACAAGTCGACATTGAAGTGTAACTTCTTCAGGTGGGTTGACCCAGAACTTCCAAATGCTTGGTATGCAAGTAAAATGTACGAATGTGAATCTGATAAAGTGAGGTATGTAGAACAAGAAACGAAACTGCAAGTGCAGCTGAAGAACTCGAAGCTGAAAGTGAAAGTGTTGAGTTTTCTTGTGTTTTTGTTGTTTGTGATGCTTTTGTTGAAGTAAATGGAAGAAAAAATGTTAGAATATGTAGTTTGAATGAAATGTATGTACTTGGTACTGCTTTTTGGATGTAATTTATTTAGTTTGAATGAAATGAATTTGGTTTTGAATCTGAATTTCATTTGATACTTATTTCAACAGAATATTGCATTGAATATAGTGGTTGCATTGAATACAGAATATTGCATTGAATATTGCATTGACAGTACATCAGTTGGTACCATAAAGCATATCCATTCATTCAAGATAATGTATTTTACATCACATAAACCCAAAAACACAAGCAACAAGCTGTTTACAGCACATAGATCCACAAAAAGCTACAAAAGTGGTACCACTAGACACTAGATATACGGCCACAGTTTTGACCAACAAAATGACAACAGTGGACCAATAACAGTACTAAAACATAAATTAAAAAGAGGACCAACAGGAAATTTTTTACTCAATGTTGACTGGCTTTTCATTTGAGGATCCACAACCATCTTTGGTGATGATATTCTTTGACAGTTTTATCTTTAAAATCCTCACTTTTCTTCCTTCTTTTTGGTGCTTCAATCACTGGTTCTTGATATAGATGGCCTTGAGACACTGGTTCTTGAGACAGATCATCAAACACAGTATCATCAAATAGTGGCTCATCATGTGGTTCATCAAACACAGTATCATCAAACAGTGGCTCATCTGGTTCACAGATCACATGTTCATCAACTGTTGGGTCATCAACTGTTGGTTCTTCAAAAGGGACATCAATTAGATTAAATCCAGTGGTAAAATCAGTGGGTTGTTGTGTTTGTCCTCTCATTCTACCTCTTATTCCACCTCTCACTCCACCTCTTTGGGCTGTTGTGTTTGTCCTCCTTCTTGAACTTGTGTTTGAAGTCCTACTTGGATCTGGATTCTTTGGCCTACCCCTTGGTAATCTAACTTTGGGCTGTTGTTCCACTCCTTGATTCTTGCAAGATCTTCTATAGTGACCAGATTGATTACATCTTGTGCATTTTCTACCTCTAGTTGACCTCACACAATGTGTTGACTCTTCTCTTCCTTTTAACAGATGGCCTTCCTGGCATTCTTCTTTCAATTGGTGGCAGTGGAGCTTCCTTGTTTGTCTTTGGCCAAAACACCTCACCACCAACAGGCTTCAGAGAGTACATGTAGGTTGCCATAAATCTAGGCTTTTTCAAATTATCACTAACAAATGAATCAACCTCTTTGTGCAGGTGGTATATTGCAGCAACAGAATGAGGACATGGAATTCCATTTACTTGCCAAGCATTACAAGTGCATGTCTTATTCAACAAATCCACTCCAAATGATTCTGAATTGCATCTCACCTCAAACTCCTGGTATCCACTAGGATAAACATGCCAATACCTGTTTAAAACAGATTAATGAGTTGATAAAACAGATTAAATGAGTTGATAAAACAGATTAAATATACCTGCTCTTTTGCTTGATTTCCTCAATCTTTAGTCTAATTGATGGGCATATGTCATCAGTCCACATCTCACCTTCAGTTCTTTGATTTATGAGCCTAGCCATAACAGTTAATCTTATATCTTCTAGCATCCTAATAATTGGTTTCCCTCTACTGTCTTTTATCATAGAGTTCCAGCATTCACTTATGCCATTTTCCACAGCATCACAGTCAAATCCAGGTCTAAAATAAGCCCTTGACCAATTGTAAGGCCTTCTTTCAGCCAAGTCCTTATAAGCATCCTCATTAATTTGTTTAATTCTTTCTAGTATTCCCTCAAAACTCTGCACATAAGTACTCTTGGCAGCACCCCAAAAGAAGCTTCTAAATTGCACACCAGCCCATTTCTTTGAGAAGTTTGCATACACATGTCTTGCACACTGTCTATGTTCACTACTAGGCATTACTTGTCTAACAGCTTCTAGAAGACCCTGAAAATAAAAACAATTGATTAAAGACATGAAATAAACCTTTAAGAATGAAAAAACAGTTGTTACCTTATGTTGATCAGATAGTAGGGCCACCTCTTCACCATTGCCTAAGTTAAGATCAGCCTTTAACAATGAAATAAACCACCTCCAATTGTCTGTAGTCTCAACATCCACAACTGCCCATGCAATGGGATATACCTGATTGTTTGCATCTCTACCAACTGCACTCAATAACTCACCTTGTGCTATTCCTTTCAAGAAACATCCATCCAATCCAATCACTTTCCTGCAACCAGCTAGCCATCCCTCTTTCAATGCAGCAAAACATATGTACATTCTTTGGAATACCACTTCACCACTTGGGATTGGTTGGACATTTATCACAACAGTACTACCAGGATTTGTCCTCTCAATCTCTGCTCCATAATCCCAAATTTTAGTATAGTGGGTACTTTTAGATTGAATGTCATCATAAATTACCTTGGCCTTTGCTCTCCTGCACATGTTATCAGTGACCTTGACTTGATACTTCTTCATCACAGCCTGCCTTAATTGCCTAAGTTTGATTTTTGGATTTTCTCTTATCTTTTCAGCAAAACTCTTTGCAATCCATCTAGAACTAACAATGGTCCCTAGGTTGAAGTCCCTAGAACATCTATGAACAGGCCTTAAAGATTTGATTTGAAAAGATTCCTCATCTCCCATTTTTGAAGCCCACAGTCTGAATGGACAAGGATTTTCAACCAAAATGCCCTTTTTCTTCGCATTCTTAATGCCACATTTAACTAACAGATGCTTCTTCTTACTTTCCTCAAAAAACAGTTTGTAACCATTAGCCACAACATAATTAATCAGGCAATCTTTCAGTTGTTCTAAACTTTCATATCTTTCACCTTTGAGAGGTTTCATCATCTTCCAATGTGTGTTAGGATCATGCAATGGATACTTAGTCAAGCCATTAACCTCACTGTCACTACCTTCAAACTCATCAGGATCTACATTCTGTTGATTAGCAACATTAACAGTTTCATACTCTATATCCTTTTCATCATTATCCTTTTCTTTTTCATTGAATTCAGGATCATTTAGGATGTGTTGACTAACAAACTCATCATCACCTATATCATTTTCAGATTCATTGAGTGATTCATTTTCAGATTCAGAATTATGAACATCATTGAGTGATTCATTATCAGTTTCAGAATTATGAACATCATCATCCTCATTTTCAGTTTCAAATAGGTAAGATAAATCAGTATCATGATGGTCCATATACATATCCAGTACTTCTCCACTACTTATACCACTTTCAACCATTTTTCTAAAATCAGAGTCGGACCTCAAACATCTTAATCCATGTCTATTATCCATTCCAGGTACACAATAATACAGAGCATTGCAACGAAAATTTGTTATATCATCAACTAAGGTCTTAAATTCTTGGAAATCAAGAATTTGATACTTTATATGAGACATCGTACAAGTACTTCTACCATTGTAGCTCAAACTTTCTGTGTTAAACCTACCACTGAAATGAATACGAACACTTACCTTGGAGGGTGGAGTAGGAGCTTTCATATACTCCTTAACAGTACGCATTTTCAATTCGCAGATGGAGTTAGGGCTTCTTCAACTTGATTAGGGTTTCTTCGAGGTCGCTAAGCTTAGGTATACAGCAAATGAGCAAAATGTCGGGCAAAAATCAAGAAGCTTGAACTTGATTAGGGCTTCTTCGATTCACTGAGACTGAGAGATGTAACGACGGTTTGAAGAAACGAGGGAAATGAACGATTAATGACACATATACACGAACATAATGACACATCATCCATTAAATGACATGTCATCAAATATTAACCGGCTACTTAAAATCCCGGTTACCACATACCCTTTTTTGTAAAAATTAGAATTTAGGGTCCTTTCTTGGCCCGAAAAAATGGATGTTACCTTTATTGTCAAATTTGGGTATTTTAGTTACCTTTCTCGGCAATTTGCCCAAGATAAAAATGATAGTTATAAGAACGAAAATGTATTTATAGTTGAAGTACTATATCTACAATTATATATTTATGTATGAACTTCAAAGATTTTATGTATGCACTCCTTTTAATTAGTTCTTGTATGAATATTAAAAAATTTAATTCATTGCATTATCAAATACTTTTAAATTTAGTAGCTAGAGAACCCAAACAGATTGCTTGTATGTATGTTTTGAATCAGTGGCTCAGTTGACACATGAACTATTTGTTCTTAGTTTACAAGCACAAGTGCTTTTTTCCCTCAAAATTAAAGGGACTTGCGTTCATGCATGGAAGGTTGACTTTTGAATATTTACATATTCTTTCGTGACTTTTTAATTTCAGATCAACATCTCGTGGATTCTACGTCTCATATTATTCAAACACGTCTAACATAAACGTATTTTGTTTTAAAAACATCACCTAACTTAGATGATATTACACTCACAACCCACTTTAATAAAGGATAATTTAGTCATTTAAGTATTTACTTATTTAAATGGTTTGTAAGTACAACATCACCTAAATTAGGTGATGTTAACATTACGGATCATTTTCCCTAAAAACATTTAGTAAATTATATTTTTGTTTATAAATGTTAGGCCATCTATACGGTCTTCAGATCATGCCATTGGCTTTCCCATCGGGTAGAGTGGGAACGCCGGGCACCACCCGCTAACCCTATCGGCTCCTATAATCCATCTCTATTTCTCTCTTCCTTTCTCCTCTTTCATTCTATTTTCTATTAATTAGATTATAAAATAAATAAAAGTAGCGTATTGAAGAGTTATACTAACTTGATAGTTGAGAAAGTAAAAGAAATAATTCTCCAAGTTTCTTTTATTCGCCAATGTTGCCTTTATTTTTAATTTCAGTTATGAAGTTAATTATTAATATAAACGGTAAATGTTTTATAACAAGAACATAACTTTCCTCTCTTACAATACAAGTTGTGTCTATTTTATCATTTTAGTTAGCCTTTGCTTCTAGTTGTATTTTCTAGAAGTATGTGGTAGTTTTAGTAAACTAAAGTCTGTTTCTATTGAATCGAAAACCAAGTGCGTAACTGCATCTAAAAGTCAATGTGGCTTAAATCTGAACCGAAAAATTATTCTGATTTGTTGTTAATCGAAAACCAAGTAAGATGAATGCAAAATCGAAAGCCATTTGTACAATTGAATCGAAAACCTTGTTTTGCTCGTGTTTAATTGCTTCAATAGTTGCATGATACTTGACACCGTGGACCTACAATTCTTTGTTTCAATTCATTTTGATAACAAAATTTTTTTATTCCGTTTTTGTAATCATGCTTTAAATTGACTAGGGTGTTGATTCGGAAACGGACTTGGGCAACATCGGTTAGACTGTATACATCAGAAAGAAATGCTTGCACCTCCGAGAAACCCGAACAAGAAATCTTAAAAAAATTGTGCTTACGAATGGTATGTATGTATTGTTGTTGTTGCTAAGCCCAAATATATAAAAAATTTATGTTCTTATACCATCTCCATCTCTCAATCTATGGCACATATGAACACCATTATGCTAACGCTCTGCACCATCAGAAATGACATACAACCTTCCATAAAATGAGAACTCAATATTTCAAGTCTATCATTCAAATGTTTTTATATTCTACAAAGAAGATGAATGCAGCAGAGAACTCAATGTTTCAAGCCTATCATTATTATGGTGTTTTTATATTCTCAAAAGAAGATGAATGTAGCAGGAAAACTCCTCATGAACATGGGATTTACTAATTCAACAATATTCAAAACTGTAAACAACAAATAATTTCCATTGATGTCTTTGACATCACAAGAGTATTACTTCAACACATTCTACTAAACATGACCATATCATTAACTGTGTTTACCTAACCGCGATACACAGCTTCTATAACACATCATAATTAATTAACCTTAAAGATAAAAACTTAATGAGCTTGCAGTAAAAAAATTAGTACCTTGAACAAAGTCAAAGTCAAATAGTGAAGAGAATTAATATTTTGCATTTGGTAGGATGGAAAGTCAAGCAGTAGCTCCTGCTTCTAGTAGAGAGTGCCTCTCCAATATTGAGATGGTCTCTTCCATGGCACTGCCCAAATAAAAAAATATATCAAATTTAGAATTTTGACTACTTTGCCAACATAAATTCATCTGAAAAAAGTTTTTTGCAAGTAAACAGGGCAAAATGACAAACTTTATACAGATATATTATAAAGATACAAGAATTGGAGTTTGTACCTCCCTGGTCTCAAGATCTTATATTTCCCAAGGATAGTGAGGTCAACAACAGTTGACCCAGCTCGCCCTGCGGGAAGGATGCCACCATCATAAACAAATGCACAATGTTCCCACAGGTTTTTGAAATCTTTGATGTCAACACTACTTGGTTGTCCACTAAGGTTAGCACTAGTCAGGGCCAGTGCACTTCCAGAGCCCCTGGCAATCATCCTGATAAAGTTGGAATCAGGCACTCGAACTCCTATGCTATCTAATCCAGGGTTCAAAGACTTCTCCAGAATACTTGATTCACCTGAAAAATAACAAGCTTTTAGCTAATTAGGTCTCTCTAAAAAATAAAAAATAAAGGAATTTTGCCACCAAGCACTTCTAGTGAGAGGATCGATCATTGCTGGTCTGAATTTGTAGAAACAGTGGAAACAGTAATCATATTCTTATGATACCTGAAAAATATAGAGTTCTCATTTTAAAGATTCAAGCCCAGTTAGTTCAACATTCTAAGTGGTAACATTTTTAACTTCAAAGTGTTTCTATTACTACAAACAGTATCTTATTGACTGTTAATATTTAAAAAAAAAAAAAAGGAATTTTTTGGTGAACAGAAGTGTTAACCTATTTTAATCATTGTTTGGGTTCTCAAGAGTATCTAGAAGATCGATGAATATCAAGATTTTTCACAAAACCGAGCTTAAATTTATTATGTCTCATTTTCCCAAGTAAGTTATTCAAAAACCTTTCTAGTGGTAATTGCATAAAATACCTGCATTTAACAATTTGTGTAATGTCTAATTTGTGGAGATTATTTGTAGGCCTGTAGCCAAAATTATCTATAAAATCAGATCAAGAATCAACTGAAAAACTTAGGTTCACACGATCATTTCTTAATATCCAAATCGAATAATTTGAAAACCTTTAATCCAAACTAGTTTCTTAATGAAAAACAGAATGTCTAATATACCCTCATATTTACTTGTAGAGCTGTAGCCAGAAATATCATAAGAGATCAAGATCAACTTTGAAATTTAGGTGCATGTGATCATTTCTCACTTTCCTAATTGAGTTATCTGAAACACTTGTAAGAGTAGTGGACAGATTCTTGGTGAAAAATGAAATGTTGGACTATGCTTGACTATTGGTAATTTAGTATAATATTTAAAACATCCTTCACTTTGTTCATTTGTTGAGCAGTAATAGCAAGATTATAACTAGTATCTAACAATAAGAATGGGAACCCTTATCAATAAATTTTACTATCAGTCAGATATCAAAAATAAAGATATTGTTTAACAAACAAATCACAGGACTTTCCAAACAAGGAAATGCTAGTCTTGTAGTACACGCACATACCTCTTGTGAGCACCACAGTTACTGGCCCAGGAAGGAGACCATGAAGCAAACCAAGAGGCAAATGATCTGTGACAGCAAATCGTCCTATGTCGCTTACATCCCCAACACAGATTGCTAAAGGGCTTGTGTGTTTACGCCCTTTGATTTCATATATTCTATTAACTGCCTCTACAGAGCTGCAGCAGACCGCCAGTACAAAAAACATTGCACAGTTATCATTATAATACTCTGAAATCATTCATAGAAGCAAATCGTCGAACATGTAGAGTGCAACCACGGATTTAAAGTAAGCTTTAGAAAACATACCAAGCATCACAAGCGAAACCATATAGTGTATCAGTGGGGACGGCTATAACCTTCCCAGCTCTTAAAGCTTCAATGGCTTCATCAGCATAAACCTCCGTCGCAGGTCGTACGATCCCAGGTCTAGTGTCGATACCTTCACCACATCTCTCCAAACTCCATGCCATCTTCCTTCCTAAATCTCCTCGAAAACCCTTGTTTTGGTGAATAATTTTCGAAAATCCGAACTTGGGTACACCTGAAATCTTAACAAAAAAACCCGAAATTGGGAATTGAAGAGACAAAGACGAGATATGAAACAAACAAACAAACGTAACAGTTTGTATGAAGGAAGAGCACCTCGAGTAGGGTTTAAGAGGGGAAATCTAGACGTTATCTTCGTAGGGGTTATCATGTACATATATAAATCTTCGTAGGGTTTATTAGTCACAGAGATAGGGGAATCAGTAGAAGGAGAGAGACAGGGATTTGATGCAGATTCCTTCATTTCTGGAACCCAATCTCTTTTTCTACGAGTCTTTGACTCTTTGTATTTAATTTTATATCTTTTTAAATAATACTTTTTTTTAATTTTATTTTTACATAACATTTTTTATTACAAAAAACCATAATTTTTTTTAATCTTACACTAACTATTTTTCTAACCATATATTTAAAGGTAGTATAGTTTAAACATATACTTTTATTGGTAAAAATATTATATATAAATAATCTCTTTTTTAGCTTGAATGATATTCTATAAAAACTAATCTTTAGATATATAGCATTTGTTAAAACTAATCTTCTACATTAGATTGTCCTTACAAGTCAACAAGTTAAGTTTGAAGGCTGCTTGATTTGAGTGGATGGCTAATCTTCATATGCACAATTGGTCCCAACTCAAACTTAATCAAATCATCATCATTTTAAACAATTCTTGGTCCTATTGATTTCTAACCTCAACCTACTGGATTCCTATCATTTGATTTCATTTTTACCCACAATTAATCCCTCATAATGATTCCTTTTTGTTATCGGCCATTTTTATCACTACTTGTGTTATATCAATTGCATAAAGTCATAGTTATCATCTAGATGAGTTCCTAATTCATAAATTTCAATTTTTCACTACAATTAATCACTCAAACCGTGGGTTTGACTCTCGGCATTAGCTCAACAAAAACAGGGCATCAACGACGGGTTGTTTTCTTCTAGGATTACACACATAAATCAGTAATATGATGTTACTGTTGCTACATAACGAGGCCCTGATCCTTAGGTTTCGATTACACTTTAATTCAACCTGTCGAACAGAGGGTTCTTCAACCCACCTGTTCTTGGTTTCAATTCGCCAAACAGAACCACGACCCCTCGATTAATCATGATTTCAACGTATAATCAGTGGCAAAAAGCTTAGATAACATACCTGAGAGTTCCCCAATTGATTTCACAAGGTTTGGTGAAGGTCCTGTTCGATTCCGTGCACCCCTCTCTCTGCCGTATATAGGATAAGGTTAAACAAAGAACCTCCCTTAAACAAAGAACCTAAAGAACCTCCATGGTGATTAGGGATGGCAAAACAACCCGAACCCGATGGGGAAAACCGAACCCGATTAGTTTCGGGGTCGGGTCGGGGATGATGTTTTCGGGTTAGGGTCGGGTTCGGGGATTTTTTTCGGGGATTTTTCGGGTTCGGGTTCGGGGACGGGGCACACTATCCCCGCCCCGCCCCGCCCCGATATATGTTTATATATATATTTTTTATATATTTATATATTTATATACATATATATTTTATATATTTATGTATATAATAATGTATATGAATATACAAAGTGCACGGTTGTATATATATTAATGAAGAAGTTTCTAAAATGATGAAGTTTTTTATTAAATGATAATACTTATCTTACTCCTATATAAAACATTTACAACCTAAAAACTCTTAATTTTTAAGTAAGTTGAATATACTAAATTACCCTTCATATAAATAAATGAAAACTATTATATAAAGTAACTACTAGATACATTTAATAAGTTTTTTATATTCCATTTTAATAACTAAACCTTCCATACTTAAAAAAATCAAATAATAAATATTCAATTATGTTATAAACATTTTAACTTATTTAACAAAAAAATGTGTATAATTAAGTAGAGCTTATAAATGTGAATAACATATAATTAGAATTTATAAACATATATTTTAATTTTTTAAAATAGCTCATATAACTAATAGTTTCAAATTAATTTATTCTATAATCTTAATCTCTTAATTTTTAATAGTTTCAAATTACTAACTTACGCTCTGTATTGTCATTTAATTTAACCTACTTTATAAGTAGAGATCGTTTTTCTTATTTAATTGTTCTCAAAATTTATTTTAAAATAATAAAAGAGTTGATTGAGAATAGAATAATAATAAAGAAAATAGAAAAAAGATAAAGAAAATAGACATGTTGCCACCTGCCAAAGGAAAATTATTTGTAATCACTGTATTGATGAACACCGAAAACAAGTAGGTTACTGAGTAAAAATTAGTTGACGCCGCCGCATTGCGCGGGTAATATGCTAGTGTTGTTTTAAGTTATACATTGATTAAGTTTTTTCGGGTTCGGGTTCGGGGATTTTTCGGGTTCGGGTTCGGGGTCGGGTTTGACATACGCCCCGACGGGGTGCCCCGAAACAATCCCCGACGGGGAACGGGGCGGGGACGGGGAGGGGTTTTCATTTCGGGTTCGGGGACGGGGCGACCAAAACCCGCCCCGAACCCGCCCCGTTGCCATTCCTAATGGTGATGACATTTGGCACATAGTCTAGGGTAAAAAAGGAAATTAAAAAAAAAAAAAAATCGGCGCCATAGCACCAAACAAATCTTCTCCCAACAAACTTAAAAAAAAAACCCCAATTACTTTAAATAATCATAACTCGTTCTTTTTTAACAATTTTAACAGAAAAATTATTCCATTAGATTCAGTTTTTCGTCCTCTTTCGAACAAGACCGGACTTGATATATTTCTGAAACTTTTTTTTTTGAAATGCAAAGTTTGCATTTTGAGCTGAGTTCATTCAAACCCAAAATGCAAAATCCGTAGTTTGCATTTTGAGTTGGGTTCATTCAAGCCCAAAATGCAAAATCCGTAGTTTGCATTTTGAGCTGGGTAATTCAAGCCTAAATGTAAAATCCGTAGTTTGCATTTTGAGCTGGGTAATTCAAGCCTAAATGCAAAATCCGTAGTTTGCATTTTGAGCTGGGTAATCCAAAATGCCAAAAAAAATCATTTTCAAATTTTTTTTAGAAAAGTATAGGAAGAGTGATCTTGTTTGAAAGAGGATTAAAAAACTAAAAGAATGGTATAATTTTTTTTGATTAAATTCACAAAACTTAAAAAGTTATGGCAATTTAAAGTTTTTGTAAAAGTTTTTTTTTTTGAAATCGTGGGTGTGGGAGAGGGATAATTACATTTTTGCCCTATTCATCCTAAATTAATATATAATAATTAAAGTTTTGCCATCGATCAATCCTATCCATTGATATTGATGATCCGAAGGTCCAGATTGGTTCTTTAGGTTCTTTGTTTAACACATGGTTCTTTACTGATCCAATTTATATATATATATATATATAGGCAAAAGTTCAAACGATAACTGTTTTTCGTACGAGAACTGCGAGAACCAATCTGAGCCGTCCAATTCCCCATCCTTTAATGTCATTGCCCACCCATGAATTCCTCACATGCACTCTGCCACACTTGATCCCCTCCACGCTCTCCATCCATGAAGTTCCTATATCCAAGGAACGGCCGAGATTGGTTCTGCAGTTCTCGTACGAAAAACAGTTCTCGTTTGAACCCTCCCCCGGTCCTGGACTGTGCCGGTCCGGTCCGGTCCGGACCTAGTCGGTCCCGGGTCGGTCCGGTCCTCGGCGGACCGGTCTTCGCGTAAGACCATTTCGATAAATTCGGTCCCGGACCGGTCCTTTTGGTTTAAAACCTTTCGGAAAATCCAACAACCATAAGCCGATCGTGACTATTCTAGACACCACTTTCCGGGTTATATCTACTAGTATTACGATTAGAATAAATAACTAAGTTATGAATAACTAGAATTACATACCCTAACCATAAATATAAAAAACCTAGTTTTGCATAAACTAAACATAAATATAAAAAAACTAGTATTAAATAAACTAAAATTAAATATAAAAAAACTAGTATTAAATAAACTAAACTTAAATATATAAAAACTAGTATTAAATAAACTAAACTTAAATATATAAAAACTAGTATTAAATAAACTAAACTTAAATATATAAAAACTTGTATTTAAATAAACTAAACTTAAATATAAAAAAGAATATTTACTAAATGTCGAGCGAGAGAAGAATTAGAGCCAGATAAAATTCCTCCACAATGCGTACACTTCACATATTTTTTGTTATTTTGTTTGAGTTGTACAAAATCCTTCCAAATTTCCGCAACTCGATTTGTTTTTGGAACTTCTTCGAACGGGAGATTTATATTGAAATCACTTCGACCCGCGTTCAAATTGCTAAATCCTTCACCCGCCATTTTTTATAATCTTGAAGCAAATCGAAATATTATATAGAACACTTGTATTATATAGAACACTTGAAGCAATCGAAATATTGAAATCACTTGAATTCTTGAAAAATAAAACTTGAAATATCAAGATTCCAGAATGAGACAATGAGAGAATTGGAGATTTGGAGAATGAGAGAATGTGAGAAAGAGTGGTGCAATAAATAAGGCTTCATTTTAGGGGTATTTATAGGGGAATTTTCGGAAAAAAAATTGAAAAACTAGCCGTTTGGACTGGTTCGGACCGGTTTGGATCGGTTTTACCCCTTTTTTTTAAAAAAAAGCCGTTGAACTCTTGGACCGGTTTGGACCTTCGTTGGACCGGTTCGGTCTTGGACCGTTTTGGACCGGTTTTGACTGTTTCTCTCAGTTTCGGTCTTGGACCGGCTCGACTCGTGCGGTCTTCGTTGGACCGGTCCGGTCGGTCCTCAGGGCCCATGTCTAATATATACCCTTCTCTCAAGCCCAAGCCCACAAATATCTTAATAAAGCCTCATAACTTATCATTAATCAGTATAAGCCCAACCAAGCCCATGAAGCAATAACCCTTTTCTATTTATCATCAATCTTCTAATATATATAAAAGATTAATGGATAAAAAATTATTAGATAATTTTGACCTTTCATTTAGTAAAATATTTAATCTTATTCGTTCATTCTTATAATTTTAAATTTTTGATTTTGACTTTTTAGAGTCAAACTAATATGACTAATTAATATGAATTAAGATAAAGATAACTTTTAATTAAATCATAATATTTAATATAACAATTCAATTAATGTCTAATCGTATGTATTTATTTACATGTGTGTTGTACCTTTAATATTTTTGATTTTGATTTGAATATTATAACTTATATTTGGACTGATAATAATCAGTGACTTGTACAAAACATACACTCACATCTTTTCATATGAATTATTATATTCGTGTCTTATAATTATTTAATATCTTCTATTAATTTTAATATTTAACTTTTTTAAATAATCCGTGTATTACACGGGAATTAGTCTAGTAAATTAATATAAGCGTAATACAAGTGAATAACAAAAAAAATCATTGTAGTAAGTAACATTAATATTATATTTTAAATATTAATTGACGACCATATGCCGGTGATGGGAAGACGGATTGTGGTGGTTTTGGTTCGGTGTTAGCCAATGAGTGTGGCTGCCTTGGCGGTTCTTTTGTTGACGACCATTAGTAATGCAGTTGGAGACGGTCATGAGCTTGTGATAAACACCGATGATGAAAGAGTGGAGATAATTGGCCGTTAGGTTAAGGTGGGAATGAGAAGTAATAAGAAAAGAGAAATTATCGGCTCAATACCATGTAGAATATTTATTATACTTCTCTTAAAAAATCAATTCTCTTTAAACGTATATAAATATATACAATGTACAAGATTAAAGACCTAAGCCTAGTAAATAAAGTACAACGCGAGCCAATTATTGACTAAAACATAATACACATAATGCGTTCTATATACTCAAAAATTTTAACTGATTAGACTATGCGCATCAGTAGACGACCAGTGCTGGATAGCCCCTCTACCCGAGCTGCTTCACCATCCCCCCATGCTGCTTCACAAGCCTTGCAACCCTGGCTGGTTTGAAGACCAACTACGGATACCCATTTTTCTTTTTCTTTTTCTTCCTTTATTTCTTTCTCTCTCCTTCATATATATTATTTTATTATTAAATAATAAGTGTAGATTGAAGAGGGTTAGAAGTGCAGGATAATGTGGCGGTGGGAAACTCCATTAAAGTCCGTTATAGATGCTGATGGTCTTATATATTTGATTGTAAATTTCGTCAAGAACGCATATAAAGGTACATTAAAAGATTAAAGATCATTTTAATATTTTCAACACAAGTATTTTACAAAAGCTTTCTAGAACTCAAGTAGAAGACATTAAGTATCAAAATTTCACTATATATAACCACTATATATTTTCAACAAATGACCACCAAATATTATACAAACAATACAAAGCCAAACATATTACTTTACGAAATATAAACTTATACTTCAAGCTTTCCAGTTTCATTATGGTGTGGTTGAGATGATAATGGCGGCAGCGGATGTGGTGGCGATGTAGCTTCATACTGTGGTGGTTGTAACTGAAAAACATCTGCAGAAGCTATATGGAAAGAAGGTGGTGATGGTGGTGATGGCGGTACTAGAGGCGGTGTTGGAGTATAGGATACTAGTGATGGTGATTGTGGTGCAATTTCAGCAATTTGAGCATCATGTCGTTGATTTGATCTGCTACGCCACCATCTTCTTAACCTCAAGATCTCCACAACAACCGACCTTCCACATATTGTGACCCCACAACCCGCAAACGTTGCAAGAACAATTGATAACATCGGTTGAACCTCAACCTATACACCACGCCATCAATGAAAAAATATATATAAGATATTAATAACTTCGTATGACTTTATTATTAAAGAGCAATATAAATTGTGATTATTCTTACCAGAGCGTAAAAAATATGCGCGAAAACTACCACAAAGAAGAACTGAATCGATGCATATAGCCATGCAAATCTTCGTTCAACTGTACACAAATATTCAAGATTTTTAATCGAAAAATGTGAAAGCTCGAGCAGCAAAGATAAATCTTTTATTTGGAAGTAGAATATAAAGCTGCTTACCCATGGCAGAAGAAGTCATGGATGAGAGAAGCCCTAATACACAAGAAAACGGAAGAGATAGAGCAACTGAACCTGTACCCATCTTCTTAACCTTCACAAGAACAACTTTATCAACACAAAATCACCAAAAAAATGTACATTTGTGAAACAAGTTCTTCAAATTTGAACTATATATTCGTTTCACTAAAACATAGAGTTGCGTTCAATAAAGTCCATATAAAAAACATAGTCCTGAAATTTTAATAAACAATCACATGTGATTGTAAAAGCATCACATGTTAATTACAAAAATGCCACTCCGACCAAAATTTTAAAAATTCAATCCGGACCATTGATGGGCCTGATCCAAAGGCTAAGATTAGTCCCTCAGGACTATGAATTAATTATGGACTATATTGAACATTTCTCCTAAAACATAATCGACATATGCTTTCTTAGAAATATTTACCAGAAGCTGCTCAAGAAAGCAAAAGTATGCAAGCATGCTAACAATAACAAGAATTGGCATTTCTTGCCACACCCTATAGATATCACTGCCCATATGAAAACAAAACCGATATTAGATGCTAAACTCGACTTTAAATGTGAAAAAGTTTGATACTTGCCTGTATGCGTTAACCTCAATGTGATGGCCATGGACTGCAGCTGCACTGTTATCTTGGTTTCTAACAGTACTTTGGATACGTAGAAGTGTAACGGGTAGATTTTCAACATCTTGATGGCACACATCACAGGTTTTGTTACCTTTTATGCTAAACCATTTTATGGCACATTCTTTATGGGCTAAAGCGAGTTCGCCTTTGCAACTGCATTCCATCTTCAACGTTTCTCCACCTTCGCATAATTCAAGTAAACATATCCTACAAACAGCCTCTTCTTCGGCAATATCATCACCATCAGCTTCATAGCAATCAATTGGCTTATCAATAGTTATCAAGAATTTGTAAATAAGGCAATATAGATTTCTCTCACAAGGTTAAAAGAAATGGGTAACTAAGTAATTGTGTTAGAAATTAGCAAATTAGTTACCTTCATCATCGGTTGGAATAGGAGTTGGTACTATGGCATCAAAATCTTTCACTCGTGAAGCGGAGGGGATCACTCGGAAGAAGGAATCTGTTCTCTTGATACATGTATTTTCGTTGAGAATAGGGACAGATTGAGATCGACGTATATGCTCATGGACTTTAGTCTACAAATAAGCAAAACATTCAATATTTCCATATCATGAGAAAATGTAACATATCCCATATCGAGTGTAGGAGAAGTTAAGTGCGGGAGTTTGTAACAATTCATCCCATATTTGATACAAGATGGAAAGTTTGAATACCTTATTAGCTTAATGTTGTACACTACTAATAATTTCATCATGGTTTTAAGTTTTAAGGTTGAACTCACAGTTATATCAAAGATCAAATTGTTGTTTTCAACTTAATATACACAGAGTTGTGTTCAATAAAGTCCATATAAAAAGATAATCAATATTAAATCACAGGTGATTTAGTAAACAATTACATGTGATTGTAAAAGCATCACATATAAATTACGAAAATGTCACTCCGCCCAAAAATTTAAAATGCAATCTGGGTCATTGATGCCATTGATCCAAAGGCTAAAATTAGTCCATCGGGATTATGAATTAAGTATGGACTATATTGAACATTCTTTAATATATGACTCGCTTCAAGTCGAGCGCATTATGAGGTGTGACTTGTTACCCCATCCATCTTTCCGCATCTAACTTCAACCATGCTTTTAAGTTGAATTGATGGTTATTAGGCTAGTTTATCACTTTGGGCTTAGGGTGCTACAAATATGAACATGTGATCGAGCTCTATGGTTTACTTTTCATGGCAAAAACAAGAAATTATAGAGTCAAAGAATTCAAGCAACTAACTTGCAAATTAAGTGAACCGCCTGATCTTCTCAATCCAGACTCCTGGTCCGTGTGTACAGTCGGGGTAAAAGGTAAAGACGGTGTCATCTTTGTAAACATCTTTGTAAGTGACCATGATCTTGCAATAGAGAATTTCTCTTGTGGTAAAGAACCCGAGGTTGTTGGAATCGGTACATCTGCAATAGTATTTCGGTTCTTAAAGCTCAGTTTTGGTAAAAGACTTTTCTTTAAAGATCTGCTTCGTGAAATTTCGGGTGTTTTCACCACATCAAAGTTCACTTTCTTGTGAGATGGAGGCGGAGGCGGTGTTGGAGGCATCTTTATTTGAACAAATTCATGAGAGGAAGACGGGCGTAAAGCTCTTGATATCTCTAACACAATATTTTCTTCTCTCAAATCATTTTCATCCTAAATACAAACAAGAAAACGAAAAATTATTGATTATAATCCATTCAAATGATCTAAAACAACAATTATTCTTAAATGAACATAAGCTCTATATAATCTTCAAACCATACAAGCTATGAACGAATAAATTCGTCATATTTTGAAACTCAAAAGACTACTAGTCGAATTACTGATCCGCCAAAATCTTAAGGCCCTAACGTTTTGGCCATCCGTTTTCATTATGTGGGTCCCGTATATATCTTCAAGAAGTTACCATTACGGGACCCACAAAGCAGAGGAAGAATATATAAATCGAATGAACCTAAGCTATTCCACATCACTGACAACTACAAAAGGAAACATGAGCATAGTTTTGGACAATTTGATTGAAAAATAATGCTATCCAAATCATTCTGCACTAACAAAAGTGTCTTCAAGTCTATATGATGCTTAAAAAAGCCACAAAGTGTCGAATAAAAGCGCCTTATTTTCAAATTTTCAAACCCCACAGAATATGCCACTTATTCAAAGAACATTAAGCCCATCTATCCCTTAAAAGCTGTAATCATTTGTCTTTAATTCAGCAGGATAACATAGAATAAAGCAAGATTACTTTCTTTCTGTAAACAGATGCTCTCCAAGAAAGTCAACAACTTGATTAGGAAATATCATGGGTAGTACAAATCTTGAAACTCAAGTTATATGCTTAAAAGTTCAAGAAATTAAGATAAAAAAGCTTTACAGTTATGAAAAAGAAACCGCTTTAGCCGACCGCGCCTGGAGGGCATGACGTGTTGCCAATTAACTTCTTGCGTGTTGTTTCCAAGGTCTCTCTTTAGATAAACACTTTTACCATAAAGCACTTCTTGTAAAAGGATCAAAGATCTCTTTACTCAACTTACAGAAAATTACTCAAAATCATATTTGAAAACAATGGAAACAACTTCAATCTATATTCTTTCCAAAAACTGAAAAATATAAAGCTCATATTTATAGATTCAAACTTCTTACCTCCAGTTTTTTTCAGTTTAAAAGTATCTAAACCCCATATTTTATTAAAAAAATAGAGTGTAAAACTGCTATAAACATCAATGGACTTTCAAGCAAGAACTAGGCGAACTCTCAAAAGTAGCTAAAAGATCAATCAAGATTCACTGCAAAATTTAGCATAAAGTTATCATATCTTAATTTCCCAATAGAGTTATCCAAGAATCTTTAAAGCTTTAATCCAACCAAGTGAAAAATGAAGTATTCATCTAGGTTTGACTTTGAATTTCCTGTTTCTTGAGAGTCAAAATTTCATTAAAAAGGTCAAGATCAACTGGCAACTGCAAAATTCAAGCTTAGTGAGATCATATCTTACTATTCCATATGATCCCAAATTCCCAATCCTTTCTTAGTGAAGTTGCAACAGTTGCCTATGTTTGAATATTAGTGTAATGTCTAAAATACCCTTGTCCCTTATAGCCAGAAAAATCATGGGAAAAAAACAAAATCAACTGCAAAATTAGGTTCAGATGCAGTTGTGCTCAATTCTCTGTTTCCCAGCTGAGATATCCAAAAGCTTTATCAAGAAAAGTTTCCTTGTAGAACAAGAGCATGATTACCAACTTTTTTTCAAATGTATAGCTAGAGTATACACTTTTGATAGGAGTAGAATTTTGATTTTAAAATCAAACTACTTGCAAAATGCTTTGATCCTGAATTCCTGATTAACAAAAGTTCTAGTTATCCTCATAAACAAACATACCCAAATGCTTAAATATTACAAAGATCATAGCTTTGGCAATTAGCATTCATAATGACCCATTTACGTTTCGCTACTGAATTGCAGCAGATTTAAGAGGACAAAAATCTAACAAAGAAGGAGAAAAAAATACCAACCATTTGAATGGGGACTGTAATATCTTTAGTTTGAGAAGTACTTGAATTATGACCCTCGCCTGCAGATTGAATGCCATTATTTGTTTGAGAAGAACTAGAATTGTGCCCCTCGCCTGCAGATTTATTAATGTCATTATTTTCTTGAGAATTCATGACTTCATGCAGCAATATGAGATGGATTTTGATCAATTTGGGGGCACCCAGAAAATTTGATGAGACGGGTAGAGAGAGAGAGAGAGAGAGAGTTTGGACAGAGAAGCAAGTATGTATGTATTTAAATATAAACGTACGTAATATCATCTGTTTTTCATGATTCGATTTGTTACATAATCTACGAGAAATTGTATCTATCGTTATCCACATTTTACCCCGAAGGTACTTTTTTATTATTTCAATTTCAATTTTTAATGATTTAAGTCCTTTTTAATAGATACTATGTAGTTCTGTTTTTAATTATCTTCTAATATAAATAAAAAAAATTACAAAATCTATTACATAGTTAAAATAAATAAATTTAACTTTTTACAAAATCTATTACATAATTAAAATAAATAAATTTAAATTAATCTTAATAATCTATTTTATTAAAAAAAATTATTCAAATTTAGCTTTATTTTGATCATATTTAAAACACAATTTGACACGATTTAAATTGTAATATTTAAATTTAAAACTAATGTGTAATGGAAAACCGTAATTCAAAAAAAATGGTAATGTGTTTGCTGATAAATAAACTTTTGAATTGCAGTTAAAAACAATAATGATAAACTAATGTCTAACAGCGATTATAACATATTTACGTGGATACTACTTAGTATGTTAAAAAAAACTACATTGGTTTAACCCTGTATAAAACAACTTGACATACAAATTTATTGTTGTTTTAATTCTAAAAATTGTTTACCGATTATTTTTGCCCTATAAATCTTAAAATATAATTTAAAATAAAATAATTCTCATCCCTATCCTGATTTAGGGGCTTACGAATTTTAAGGGATTGATAATGCTCTTTGGCATCGGTGGGGTTGGAGAATTCGATATTAACCATCACTAGGATTGTTAAACTAAAGTACTGAAATTTGAATGTAAAATAAGCATAATAGAAAATGAATCAATAAAGAACCTCATCTTTAAAAAAAATCAATCTGGATTATTGAATCATCAAAATCAATAGATAATATTGAATGATGGCAAAACTGTAATTATTATGTATTAATTTAGGAAGAAAAGGGCAAACATGGAAAATCTCTCCCCCAACAACCTACCAATTTTAAAAAAACCTCCAAAAACTTTAAATTGTCATAACTTTTTAGGGTTTGTGAATTTAAACAAAAAATTATACAAATCTTTTAGTTTTTTAATCCTCTTTCAAACAAGATCACTCTTCCCATATTTTTCAAAAAAAAATTTGAACATGAAAATTTTGTTTGTATTTGGACCGCAGATAGTGTTTCTGTCGGATTATACATTTTGGGTTTGAGCGTGTAATTTTGCATTTTGGGCTGCATTTTTTATTGAATCATGTTGGATTTCCATTTTCATAATTTTTGCATTTTGGAAGCATCTAGATGACCTGCATGTTTATATTTTGAGTTTTCCGTTTTTTTGCATTCTGCATTTTGGTTTTGAATGTGTAATTTTGCATTTTGGGCTGCATTTTTCATTGAATCAGTTTTGGGTTTGCATTTTGCATTTCATAATTTTGCATTTTGGAAGCATCTGGGTGATCTGCATGATAATATTTTGCATTTTTCGATTTTTTGCATTTTGCATTTTGCATTTAGTATGAACACAGCTCAAAATGCAAAATTTGCATTTCAAAAAAAAAGTTTCTGAAATATATTAAGCCCGGTCTTGTTTGAAAGAGGACGAAAAACTGAATCTAACGGTATAAATTTTTTGTTAAAATTCTTAAAAACGAACAAGTTATGATAATTTAAAGTAAATAGGGTTTTTTTTTTTTTAAAAAAAGTAGGTCGCTGGAAGGAACTGAATTTTCTTCTCTTTTTTTTCAATTTTCTATTTTTGCCCCTAAACAATGTGCCACGTGTTATCACCAGGGGGGTTCTTTAGGTTCTCTGTTTAAGGGAGGTTCTTTATATAACCTTACCATAAATATATATATATATATATATATATATATATATATATATATATATATATATATATATATATATATATACTAGCATCACATCTGTGCAATGCGGCGAATATAACAATGGTTTATGCTCGATAACATGTTTCATTTAAAAAGTAGGGTATGGTATGCGAAATGCGATGTTAGTCAACATATCCATGTATTTTCTACCTTTTCTGTTCTGTTTTCTTTACTTTTTTTTTACAATCAACCATTTTATTAGTTGTTAAAATAGTTTTTGAAAAACAACTAAAAAAATATTATCATTGAATAATTAGAGAAAAAGATATTATAGCCTTAAAATTATATTGATGTAAGTAATTTAGTCATAATGAGATAAATTAAATAACTTTTTTGATGTTTAATGATTTATTAAAGTAATAATTGCCTTAAATTAGTTGAGATAATAGAAAAGGAATGATTGGATAGGCTATTGCTTTAAGTGTTTGTATCTTAAGCAAAAAAAATTGTACTACTTAAAATTAAGTAGTCTTAAAAATTTTAAGAGAGAAAAAGTTATATTCTTTATAATGTAGTATGGATAAAAGGCTTACAAATTTCCTTTTTTAACTATTAAATCAAACGAATTAACCAATCAAAACCTCCTATATCAAAATCCTTAAATTTTACAAAACAATTTTAGTAAGATGGCCCCTATTATCAAATTCAATTTAAACTCAATTGGAGGGTGCTAGATGAAAATTGTTAGGGGCTTTTATAAAATATGTTGAGGGATTTTAATAAAATGTTAGGGGGTTTTATAAAAATTGTATGTCAATGTAATTAATTATAAGTTGTTTATAAATTATGTATAGTAACTTGTGATATATTTTGTTTAGAAAAAAATAATCATATATTTACAACCGTCTTATTTTTATCTACGTTTTGGTATAAATTTTATTGCAATATCACACTTTTTTAGAATTAATATATTCGTAACTTTTTGTTATCCATTAATTGTAGTGGGTAGGTAATTTTTTATTTGGCTGAGTGGGTTTTTTTTTGGTATTATGGTGATGAGCTTAGTGGTTAACTTGAGTATTCTATTCAAATTGTTTAGTCATTGATTTTAAAGCATTTTCAATCTTAGTATAAAGATGTATGAAACTTTTTATTAAAAATATGGTTTAAAATAGAATGTATCATGAAAAGATGATATATTATATATTTAAAAATCTAAATTTAGATATTTAAATATAGCTTTTCTTGATGGTCCTGAAAACAAAGTATTAGTGTATGTAATTAGTCAAATGTAACATTAAAATAGAAGTGTTATTTTGTATACACAAGACAGGAAACCATACTTGATTCTGTAATATTTAACACGTGAGTCATTATTATTTTTCTTTTACACGCAAGGTGTACGAAAATTCGACTTTAGAAGTGAAAATGCAATGGATCACGTTCAAAATGTAAGACATGTGGTCATTACTCATTAGTAGCATATTTAAGAAAAGATTCTCTATTAGATTATGTTGTGTATCAGGTTTAGTCATGTAATGCTCGTGTGTATAAATCTGTATGTATATTTCTTTCTCTTAGCGCTTAAATCGCCACTAAGTTATTAGTTATGCAAACTTGGATTTCCTTTTTCTCTAAATATGAAAAACTTTTAGTTATTATTTATATCTGATAGTTTATATTGACTATCATTTTATTCTTTCCCAATGACGAGATTGACCAAGTAGAGTAATTGTTTATTAGAATGTTGTTGCTTGTGCTTGACATAAGAATTTATGTCTTGAGTATATTCACTTCTTTTTCTTATTTATAGATCGCCAATTGACTGATCCGTGAGATGTCATATTATGTGATATAAGCATGCTTAAGCTTCTGACGTGTTTGTGTTGTTTTGTTTATATTTTAAGCGATTTGTATATCTACTTTTTATTTTTTATGTATCAGTCTTAATAGTTTGTTCGTTACCTACATACCTGAAATGTGTTTTATATTCAATTATGTTATTTTTCGAGTTTATTTGTGTATAAAGTACTTAAAAAAAATTCATTGGTTTCTTATGTACATATTTGGAATTTTTTTTGTATACATACAGTATTTACATTTTTCTATTTAATTTTAATGCATTTCAAGTGTACTTCTCTAATAGACTAATACGCATGCGTGCACGAGTCTATAAACTAGCAAAGTCTTTAGCAAAGAGATCTGGTAGCATTTTAGTTAAGTTCCATCAAACATATTTTAAAGTTATGCAAAATGCCCTTTTCATCATGCATGATAATTTAAAAATTATCGATGAAGATAGACCAACGGAAAAGAAAATAAAAACAAGGGTTTAGTTCCTAAAAGTACATCGAAGTTGACACCTTTTGCTATTGTGTATACTCATCTTTCATTACTCCCATTAATACACCGAACTCTTCAAAACTACCGTTTAATGCATCTTAACCTGTGATAGCAGGTTAAGGGTGATGTGGATCCAGTTTTGATGATGTGGCATGTGTTTTGAGTGATGATGTATAATAATAATAATAATAATAATAATAATAATAATAATAATAATAATAAACATTGATTTTCTGGGTTTCCTGGTGCAATCTTCATCGAGAGAAAACCACTGCCTTCACCACCGCGAGGAAAACCACCGCCCACCGCCTTCGTTCTTCAGGGTTTGGTGTGAAATCGATTTCAGGGCTCACTATCGCAAGAACAAATCGATTTCAAGGTTTGATTTGGGATTTCAGGGCTCACCACCGCAAGAACCATCTTGAAGACGAACAGAAATCGTACAAAGGTAACAATCTGTTTAGGGTTTCTTGAAGACGAAGAGTTTCCTTTTGAAGGTGCGATTCAAACAGATCTCGTATGTGCGATTCAATGAGGTACGGTTAGGGTCTCTTTACATCAAGTTTAGGGTTTCTTCTACGATTAGGGTTTTTCTTCTTTTTGTTTTAGATTCGAGTTCATGTGCGATGTGCTCGATTTTAATGCTTCGGGTTCATACGATTGGCTTTCTGTTCTTCAACGATTTAAGGTTTATGTTATTCGTTTATGTGATCTTTGTTTCTGGGTGTTTATGTTCTTCAACGATTTTGAAGACCCAATCAAGAACATCATACGATTTAGGGTTTGGTTCTAATTTCTGTTCATGTTTCTGTTCTTGAAAGAATACGATTTAGGGTTTGGTTTGGTTCTTGTTTCTGTTCTTGAACCCATCGATGAATTAATCGATTCTTTTCTGGGTTTCTTTTCTGGGCATCATCTTCATTTTCCGTTGTTCATACGATTCTGGGCATAATCTTCATTTTCTGGGCATCATCTTCATTTTCTGGGCATAATCTTCAAACTCGTAGGAGATTACTGATGTGGCTATCCATGTGGCTTTTTAAGAACATTAAAATAAATAAAAAAGGTCAGAATTACCGATTACCTGCTTAGCAGGTAACCCAATGTATTAATCGTGAGTTTTAGAAGGTTTAGTATACTAAATGTGAGTAATGAAAGTTGGGTATACACAATAGCAAAAAGTGACAACTTCGATGTACTTTTAGGAACTAAACCCTAAAAACAACCATATTTCTTTATTCTATTTTAGCTTTAAGTTTATTATTTAATAATTGAGTTGAAATATTTTGAAATCTGGTCCCTTTGCTTTATTTGAAGACAACAAGGAAGCGTCTGGTTTCTTAGGTTTGTATCAAAAAGTTTTGTGTATGTATACTTCTAACATTTTTTATTTGATTTTGCTGTTATATGCCAGCCTAATATTCCATTTAAAATGTTTCTGTTTAAAAACCTCAATTTACAAATCTCATATTTACCCATTATAATATTTCAAAATATCATATTAAACCAAATTTTTTGTTTTATCATTTTAAAATATTTTATAATTATTTTAATTTCTTTTTAATTATAACAAATAATTTTTAACTTTATTACACTTAATTGTATAATTAATGATTGATATTTTATATAAAAAATACAATCACGTCTTTTCGTGTCATACTACCATGTTTCTACGTTCAAGTCTACCCTCCCGCTTGCGTCGATATTTCCACCGCTGGTTAGAGTGTTGATGTCATACATCGTCATCTTTTCTTAATCCTTATTTAATTCGCGTTTTAATATTATTTAATACGTTTTTATTAATTTTTAAAATTTATTATTTTTTAAATCAGCTCGTGTATCACGCGAGTATTTAGTCTAGTAAATATAATAAAACATAGACAAAAATACATGACAATAAATTAAATATATATTAAATATATATTTTAGTAATAATAGTTAATCATATTTAATGTTTTAAGAATGGTTTGGTATATATATATATATATATATATATATATATATATATATATATATATATATATATATATATATATATATATATATATATATATATAAAATATAAATTGGTTATTATTGTGTCATATTTTGTGTGTTTACGGGTATATTTAGTATATAATTTATTTAAAATTGATTAAATTTGAAAAAAGTATTAATAAGTGTAGTTGAATTTGGATAACAGCAGTCATTATTTTTAAAAAAATTTAACACTTTAACTCTACAAAGTTAAAATTGTTTTTTGAGTTTAAGCAAATGAGTGGTCAAGTGATATTGGTAGATTTATACATAAAATATATATCTGATATCTGACAATATCTGGTTTAAATAAATAAAATATAGCCAAAATGAGCTTTAAATATTTTCTTATTTTATTCAAGGCTATTTCAGGTAGACAAAACGGAAAAATGGATAACACGCGTCAAAACAAAAAAACACCGCGCAAAAGACGAGGATTCTCTGAAAAGGCTAATTACGCGCCGCGTACCCTATCCATTCCCGCGACGCGAACCCAACGAATTCTGTTACAACGGAATGCAAGCTGTCAGGAAATCTTGTCAGGGAATTTTGTCAGGCATCTTTCCGCGGCGTGGAACCTCTTATTTACGCGGCGCGGAACCTCTTATTTACGCGGCGCGGAACCTCTTATTCACGCGGCGCGGAAATCAACTTTCAGGCCTATAAATAGCAAGCCGAACTCAGGCGACTCCAGGGGGCCTTCGGGCTGCTCTGGAGGTTTTCTTGCCTCTTATCCATGTAAATACGTAGTTTATAGTGTAGATTTGTAGTTTTAGTAGCTGTAGTTGTTTTTCTGTCTTTGGAAACGAGTTCGAGCAAGTTTGTACAAGTCGGGATGCTGTCTAGATGTATTTCTACCTTGTATAATACAAACTGGTATTCTCTTTCCTTTATTTTCGCTTCGTTACAATGATTCCAAATTGATATAAATATGTAGTCGTTATGTGTAGGATTATATTGTGATGATTTTATTTAAGACTTGGCATTTCTGAAATAATGAAACATTATAATTAGCTATTTTTATAATACTATCAGTTCATGCGGATATTCGGCATTTTAAGTGTTGAAAAACCATTTGCTTAGGATATATGTATTCTTATACATATATATACAAACAAACTCATATTTATATGCATTTGCTTATGGACCCACTTGAGGTGTACGATACGTATAAGTTTGGTATGTGTATACAGGGACACTTGCTCATAGACCCACTTGAGGTGTTGAACTGATATATTTTCTTAATACCTAAATGTATATCTTCTTACCGGATGTTGATCGACGATGATATTTACTTTGTCTATTATTTCATTAGGAGACAAATACTGACCTTTTAAGTAAAACGGGATAACACCCGGAAAGCAAGGTTTTATCTAACTGATGTTTTAATAATTTAAAGATCAAATCAGGATTATCTATATTTATGCCTAAAATAATAAATCATGTTGTAAGACAGTCTTTGTTAAATCAGGCTTTCATAACTGGATTAGTTAACACTACTAATTAATATTGATCTGGAGGATTCATGACTAGGTATCTTGTTTTTCATTTTACTTATTTCAATCTGTATTTCTGTTTAGTTATTGTTCCCTTTAGAGTGGTTAATATTGTCTTAGTTTTATCTGCATGTTCCTTGTAGTTAAATTCTATTATTCCCCATAATTATTGATAGCTAGACAATAGGTTCGGATTTAAGTAGCAACAGTTATCGCTTACTTGTGTTCGATAAATCTTCGGTCTTACCAGTAGCCTATATTACATACGTGGGTGCTTTGCCCGTGTGCGTTTATTTAGACTAGTAGTAATTCCAAATTAAAACCTTCCCGTGACATCATTTCGCGTACTTGAGACGTATATCGCACGCACACCATCAAGATTTAATCTTTTGTTAAATGAAGGGTTGAGATCATATAATAGTTTTTTTCTAATTAGTCTATTATTTATATTAGGATATATATATATATATATATATATATATATATATATATATATATATATTGTAACACCGCAAAAATACAAGCCATATTTTTTTTTTAAATCACAGCGGAAGTAATACGTTATAAAACTAAAAAGGAAATAACATTAAAAGTTAAAACCAACACTGTACAAACATACAATACTTCCTTTAGTGTTACAAAACATTTCATAAAGTATGGCTCATCATTCTAAAACCCAAAATATCAGAGCTACGGTCAAACTTTCCCTGTACACAAAAGCTGCAACCTACCGTGCTCACAAAACCTGAAACAGAGAATTAGGGTGGGGAATTAGCACAAAGCTAAGTGAATGAAAATCAAGCCACAAGCAATTAAAGCATAACCACAACGATCACAAGAACAGTTTATCTCAAATATCAAAGGACCGGCGGCTCTGCCGAGCCTACGACCAATGCTGGCCATAGCAATGATCTACCGATAGTCATCTGCTAACTGGCACAGTTAAACCCCCTCTGCTACAACAAATGCAACATAGGATCTAAAGCTGCCTAACCAGAAGCAACTGACCCAGCCCAAAACCACGCTTAGCTGACCTCTGCCACAAACATCATGAGCACAATTTCATGCCTTGATACTCATATCTTGGACACAATTTCAATAATCATCACATAACCAATCAAACAATCATATCAGACTAAACAGTCTATCGCATGATTAATCGCATAAAATCCAAGTAACCATAACAGTTACAACTAAAACCACTGGTGCATTAAAGTCCACTCACCTGTGTTCTCCAACACCACACTCAGTATTCTAATTTCACTGAGCCTTCTCGTTTCCTGAAACACATCATAACTTAGTCAGTAATTGGGATTACATTCCAATTTACAAAAACGACAACTCTCATTGGCTACAAGCAATAAAATTACAGAATTAACGTCTTAATCACTACGCACGAAATGATCACACTTCGCACGAAATGATCACACTTCGCACGTATTGATCACACTTCGCACGTATTGAACTTTCAAACTCACGAAGTGGCTAACCCACTTCGCACGCAATGGGCACTGGTACGCACGGAGTGAACCTCACTTCGTGCGACCAAAACTCATCGACTTCATCTTCTTCATCATGCACTACGCACGTAATGGAGTCACTACTCACATAGTGGACTCCACTTCGCACGGCCAACATGCAACATTCAAGAACTTCCTAATCAAAACTCGACATAAACAACAAAACACACCTCTTGCTCGAAAACCAAACGTTAACCCTCGCTTTAGAACTCGAAAACAGAACCACAGACTCAATTTATGAATGTGTGAGCTAAAGGTTCTTTCTCTCTTCTCTTATGCAGCCAAAACCAAATGAGAACAAACATACCAAATGCTATATATATATAAGTCAAGACTGAAAATATTACACTACACAGTGCAAATACTGATATCTGAGATACAGAAACCTAAATAAAGCGGTCCTACTCAAATCATTAACAAGCAACGAGGTATTATTCGGGACCCTCGTATAAAAACGAATCATATGGTACCAATATCATCTAAAAATATTAAACTAATATTTTTACCTCTTACCTCGCGGTCCAATTTAAATACCAAGTAAGCATCAAATAAATATATAAATAAATAGCAATAATTATTAACAATCAAATATACTAATATAAACAATTAAATAACTTACCACCGCCACGAAACAACTAGGCCCTAAACGCGGGTGTTACATATATATATATAGCCGTTGATTTGATAAGTGGAGTTCATGGATGGAAAGCGTGGAGGGATCAAGTGTGGCAGGGTGTATGTGAAGAATTTATGCGTGGGCAATAACATTGGAAAAGTGATCTCGTTTGAAAGAAGATTAAAAAATTAGTAGATTGGTATATTTTTTTGCTCAAATTCTAAAAATTGAAATAGTTATGGTCATTTAAAGATTTAAAGGGTAAAAAAATAAAAAAAGAAGTATTTGACCATAATACACTTTCTTCTTGAATTAAATCTTATGATTGTTACTTAATTACAATTATGACATTATTAGATCTTGACCATTGATTTGATGAATAAAATGGTCTAGATTAGGACTTTAGGGGCTTTGTTTAAGAGGGGGACTTTATTGATCCTATATATATATATATATATATATATATATATATATATATATATATATATATATATATATATATATATATATAGGGGAGGGTTCAAACGAGAACTGTTTTTCGTACGAGAACTACGACAACCAATCTCAGCCGTTCCTTGGATATGGAAAGTTCATGGATGGAGAGCGTGGAGGAGATCAAGTGTGGCAGAGTGCATGTGAGGAATTCATGGGTGGACAATGACATTAAAGGATGAGGAATTGGACGGCTCAGATTGGTTCTCGCAGTTTTAGTACAAAAAACAGTTCTCGTTTGAACTTTTGCCTATATATATATATATATATATATATATATATATATATATATATATATGAATAAGTTCCATTGAGAACCATTTTTAGTGCGAGAACCGCGAGAACCCAGCTGAGATGTCTAATTTCCCCTCTTTCAATGTCATTGCCACCTATGAATTTCTCACATACATCCTGCCACACTTGATTTCTCCACACACTTCATCCATGAATTCCACTTATCAAATCAATGGCTAAGATTGGTTCTCGCACTAAAATCGATTATAAAATGAACCCTCCCCTATATATATACACACACACGTTTGTGTGTAATAATAAAGTTTTTATATTAAAATGAATAAAGGACATTTTAGACATTTGACATAATTCTATTCTAATTCTTTTAACAAAAATACTAACCAAACAAGATGTAGGATTGGAATGAAATGAAATTAAATTCTATTTTTCAACAAACAAACACGCGTAGTACATAAACTCGTCACTAAGAACTCAATTCCTTAGTAATTTAGTTACTTAGAGAATTCAATTTCATTCGTTTGAATTCTGCAAAACAAACATGACCTATATTTCTGAAATTCAATCACTACCATATGGAATCATCTTTATATTCATCATCACATTCATATCATCTTTATTTTCGTCATCATCTCACCTTCATCCAAGAGGATAGTTTCAATATTTCTTTATGTGTTTAGATAATTTTGAGTGATTGACTGTACGGAGAAAAAGGACATCACATGATAAACACCTGAATCTTTCTTATTGGACATGTAAACTTGTTAAGTACAAAAGCTTTTATATCGGCCATAAGATCATCTGTATAGCATTTGCTCTGGGTCTCTAACCTAGCTTTTACATTAGTATCACATTATCTATTTCTTTCATTTCTCTTCTCAACTTAAAAGTTAGTATAACTCAACTCAATATTACCTATTATAAATTATATTTTAATAATATATATTAGAAAAGGAGAGACAGAGAAAAATTGTGAGATGGGATGGTAAAACCAAAACCGATCGGGTTCCCCAACTAGAAATCTTAAACCGATCCGGTAATGGAGGGGAGCGTATAATTGTGCTTGATGGACCCTATAATCCAAGGCTCTATCCGATCCTATCGTGCGCATACGCATAATCTAGGAGAAATCATAAAGTTCTACTTTTTTTCATGCTATAAGGAACAATGTTAGGGTATAAATGATTAATAAAAGAAAGTTTCAAGCACCGTGAATGTTTTAGATTCATTTCATGGCGTAAATGTTTTAAGAAAATCAATTTTTTTTTGTATTCATTTGTTTTTAGTGACCAACAGAATTTGTTGTTTTTCTATTAATGTTTGTAGTTATATATCATTCTTATACATTAGTCTGATATTTGCCAATTTATTAGGCCAGGTGTAGACGACAAAGTACCACCAAAACACTCTTTTATGGTTTCTCTAAATTTAGAATTTGTATAGTTTTATACTTTCTAAGTAAATTATAAAAATTATATGTATATAAGAATATTGTTAATCATATTTTAAAATTATTATACTTTGATAAATATTGTTAAATATTTAAGATCGCTTGTAGTGGTGGCTTGTCTTCCGAGCTCGTGACCTTTCATGCCCCATTACATGTAGTTAGTTTGTTTGCTTATCAAAGGTCTACTAGTCAACACCATGACGAGCTACGACTGCTTAAACTCTTTTTTTTTTGTGAAAATAAAATCGGTAATAGTGTGATGGTTAGTCATGTATGTCATAACTATATTATAAGTTGAAATACTGATGTGACAGTCAGTTATGGTAGTCATGTATGTAATGACTACCAAAAGGTCTAACAAGTAAGATTTTTCATAGAGTAGTTTTAATGCAATACCGTAAGGCGGTAAACTTTTCCAAAATATGAACATTGATATTATAAGATTTCTATAAGTTAATCTTTTTTGTTCCGGTGTCGCTTTGATACATATAAGCATTCTCGCAATAAAAACAGTTTTTAAGTTAACCTTCCTTTATATATAGATTTATTAGTTAACACAAGTTTAAAAACTTGCATTTAAAAACTTGAACTCAAATGTTATATATTCTAGGGTAATATATGATCTATGGTAAAAGTTCAAACGAGAATTGTTTTTCGTACGAGAACTGCGAGAACCAATCTGAGCCGTCCAATTCCCCCTTTTTAATGTCATCACCCACCCATGAATTCTAACATGCACCCTGCCACACTTGATCCTCCTACGCTCTACATACATGAATTCCAATTATCAAATTAACGACTAAGATTGGTTCTCACAGTTCTCGTACGAAAAACAGTTTTCGTTTGAACTCTCCCCTATGATCTATACTCATTTTTTTTGAACGACAAAGTTAGTTGTTAGTAAGTTAGTAAACCCCAAGTTAGAATTAAACTCAATTGCCAAGGTTTGAACCCTGGACCTCCTAGAAGGCTTTGTCTCCCCCTCACTCTTAACCACTAGGCTATGATCTATACTCATTTACATGTAAACTTGCAAAATATTAAAAATTATAAAATATTAATCAGGACTTAAAGATTGTAACTTTTTAAATATCTTTTTATACAATATAATAGAGGTACAACAAAAATCTTTTTGACTATTCCATTTTTACAAATGTCTTAACACGAAATACTCAAATCCATTCATATTTTTATTATTAATTTTATTAACACAGTTAAATTTATATAAGCTTTATTTTACTCTTATAACTTCTTAATTTATACTGTATTGTGTAAATATAAATATCTATTTGTGGCAGTTTTCTTTATTTACATTTAGATGTTAACTAGTTTATTGACCCGTACACGTACGGATATTTCGAAAGTGTATTTGAAATATTAAAATTTTCAAATAAAAATAATACATTAAATGAAATATCACCATTGTGATGAGAATATACTAATTTAAAAAAAGTGTCATATTACAATAAAATTTATACCAAAATGTAGATAAAAATGAGACGGTCGTAAATATATAATTATTTTTTCTCTAAACAAAATATATCACAAATTACTAAACATAATTTATAAACAACTTATAATTAATTAAATTTGTATACAATTTTTATAAAACCCCCCTCATATTTTCTTAAAACCCCTCATATCTTTTATAAAACCCCCTCCCAATAGATTTAAAATTGAATTCAAATTTCTCCTATCCACGATTTTTAATCTTTCCAAAATTGTTTTGAGAATGGAATAATTTTGAAATTGAAGGTTGTGATTGGTTAATTGAGATTCAATTTATGGTTATTTTTGGAAAATTTGCATGCCTTTTATATATAGATATAGATAAATAGATTGTATCGTAATATAATATTTATTTAAAAACTATATTTTCAAATGAAAAAACTAGAATACTTTAGAAATAAGATTATATGAAAAGAAAAAGATCAAACATTTTATCTGGATGTTTAAAAATCAAATAAAAAATAACATTTTTTTACCTTTTTCTATAAACAGTATTAGCTTATATATTTTGTTTGTCATATATAAAACAACTAGACTAAATGTCCGTGTGGTACATGGGTTGGTTTAAAAGATTATAAATATTAAATATTAATAAAAACGTATTAATTAATAATAAAACGCGAATGAAATGAGAATTTGTATTTCTTATATAAATCATCAAACATTATATTTACAATTAAGGATAATAAAGTTAAATGTTATTGCTTATAATCAAAATGATTATAAAATATTTTAGAATGATAAAACTAAGAATTTGGTTAATTATGATATTTTGAAATATTATAAAGGGTAAATATAATATTTATAAATTTAAGGTTGACAAATACGAATTTATATTAATTAATAAGGACATATATGAAATTATCTCTAATAAATTTGACTCTAAAAATCAAAATTGATTTTTTTATTTTAAGGTTAATGAATGGTTAAGATTGTTTAGTAAATTTTATTAAATTAGTCTTTTATATATATTAGAAAATTCTAAAAAATTGATGATTAGTGTTGAATTAAATTAAAACAAATAAAAGATATTAGTTATGGACCATCAATTTATTAAAAAACAATTATAGTGTCTGATTATATATTATATTTATATTTATATTTTTGGCTATTGAAAATTCAACTTTGAAATCCAAAATATGGATTCAAATTCAAATACATATCTATCTTTCACGACTATCTCAAATTTTATTTTCTAATTTTTAGATTATATCTATTAATTAATGTTTAACTATTAAAAGCTAAAAATGGATTTATTTTTTAATAAAATAGATGGTTGTGATATAATTTAAAATTAACATTATCTAATTCATATTAGTTTGACTTTAAAAAGTCAAAATTAGAATTTTAAAATTAAAGAATTTAACGGCTAAGATTAAATTTTTTATTAAATGAAAGGTCTAGATTATCTAATAATTTTTTCTAAATTAGTCTTTTATATATATTAGAAGATAATAAAGTCTTTAGCTTAATGTTATGCATATTAACATTACCGATAGAAATTGAGATTAATATTTTAAGTGCTTTTAGATTATTATTTGTAGAACAGTTTAAAGTCTATGGGTATAAAAATAAATTTAATAACAACCTACATAGTAATTTTATCCGCCATGAAGTGCAAAAAAATAACTAAACTCCCACCGTAGCTAGCCTGCGTACTCTTTACAATTCCTCACTCGATCGCTTTCTTCTCCATCTCTCTAACGACTATTTCTACTAACTATGAGAACTCAACACCTCAAATACTAGGTGTGGACATACGAATTTTAAGTTAGGGATAACACGCTATATCTCATGGCTTGCTCCGCTTTGCAACTGATTTATGTATTACTCCTTATTCTCGAGTTTAAGAAGTAGAGAGAAAGAAAGTAATAAGACCTCAGCATCCAACCCAACTTACCCAACTAAAAGCACCGCCACATCAGCATCCACCTTCAACCCTTTCTAACCCTACAACTCCCACATCCAACCCAATTCAATCTTTTTCTATTTTTCTATTTAAAAAAAAGAAAAAAAAGAAAGAGAGAGGAGAGCCGATCGGGTTGGTGGACTCGATGGGGTTGGAAACCGCCACCACCCAACCAACGGCGATGGTGTTCCCGTCGGTTTCCAGGCTCCACATCAGCAGAAGCCGATGGCTTCAACCATGGATGCGGATGGTCTAAGAATGAGAAAGTGAGAAATGTAAATAAGGGGTAAGTAACACTAATTGGGGTTAAATTTGTAACACCCTCTTACCCGGCCTAGATTAATTAAGGTAACTAATCAAGTTTAGATTTGGATTTAAATTAATTATTAAGTTGAGCTTTAAATTGATTATATGATTTAACTGATTTAATTGTGATTAATTGGTTAATTGATTTAATATTAATTTGGAGATAATGGATAGTGAGGTGGCGGGTTTTAGCTTAGTTAGTCACTACCTCATTCTCATTTACATGCAAATAACCAAAACAAAGTGAGTGTGTGTGTGTGTTATTTGCTCTCGGCCGAAATCAAGAAGGAAGAAAGAACAAGTAATTTCGAGAATAGATCTTGCATGTAATTAGATTACTGAATTCATAGCATTATCAAGGTTAGTTTACTGATTTTAATTGTTAATTGTTGATAGTGTTCGGTTTTGAATATATGAGGTGAATTCCGATTAATGCATGCTATTGAATTGATGATCTTAGGATGCATGCATGCTCGAGTTAATGCTTGTTAAATGTTGTTTGTATGATTAGAATAGATTCTGGAATCATAGATCATTAACATGCTTAAAATCAGTGTTGAATTGAGTTAAAAATCGAAATCAAGGATGAACATATGATTTTATCGGAATTCATTATGAATTGATCGGATTTGAGAGAATCCTATAGAATATTATCGGAATTAATAGAAAACCGATAGATTTTATAGGAATCCGATACATTTTATCGGATTTGGCTCTAACTCATTATCGGATTTGGATTGTGTCGGATTCCGACTAAATGATGTCTTAACACTTTTCTCGGATTGCTATTTATCGGATTTGAACTCTTGATCGGTATTGGACATATATCGGATTTACCTTAGCATTTTATCGGATTTATGCCATTACTCGGATTGTGCCTATACTCGAAGTTATCGGATTTGGATTTATCGGATTCGGACTTATCGGATTTTGGGTATTATCGGATTTAGCCTTATCAAGTTTGAACTTTATCGGTATTTGGACCTTTGCTCGGAATTTATCATCAATCGGGTTTGGATTATCGGATTTCCATTTGATTGGAATTGGGTTTATCGGATTTAATGATTTAAATCATATAACTTTGAATTTATGTATATGTTAAATATTGTTCATACATGAATTATTTGGTTAGATATGATATCTAAATTGGATCAGTATTATGATTTAAATACTGACTTGGGTTACTTCAATCTCAGGAACTGAGAAGACTCAGTGAAGTTAGTCACTTGAGTGTACCAGAGTTTTGAAGACTTTGGTGAGTGGGTTTATATCTCTTGATATACAGGATTTAATATCCTATTTGGAATGCTCTTGTTTGGATTGTATATACATGTTAATTTGGAGATCAGTTTAGTCTGAGCCTTTGCTTGGGGGATTTACCGTATCAGATCTTGTGGTGCATTAGTGTACCCAAGAAGGCTGGTATTGTTATCCATTTTTTTAGCAAGGTTATCGGTAGACCTTGGTTTTGGCCGACCTTGGTTGTAGGTGCTTGCAACACCGCCGATTCTCCTGGGATTCATGAGCTATTTGGGTTTAGGCATGTTTGCCTTGTATTTAATTAGATATTAATTCCCTCACTTAGCTTTGTGCTAATCCCCCACTAGACTGTTTTGCAGATTATCTTGGTGAGTCTTGGAGTTTGGACCGGGAATATGGACAGACCTCACCCTGATGTCAAAGTTTTTATTAGGATCCTGTTTTGGTTTAACACTGTAAAAATTTTGATGTATAAAACAAGATAATCTTTTGTATCTATTATGTAATTAAGTTAATTATATGTATTTAGCTTCCGCATACGATTTAATTATATGTTTTAAAGTACAGTGTTACAAGTTGGTATCAGAGCCCTGGTTTGAGGATTTGCATGAATGATTTGTGCAATACTTGAACCTAGGCTCTGGTCAGTCCAGTATTCCCAGGGTGGGTAATTAGTAGAATAACATTAAGGGTAGTTAATGTGTTTTAACTAACGGATTATATCTAACAATTGGTGAGATGCTGTGTATAGCATAGATAATGGCTGATAACGTGAATCCGACAACTACCCCTACGTCCCCCAGAAGGAACAACAATCAATCCTCTACTGCAGCAAATGAACAGCATAACAGGGCAGGAACTTCTCACAATGGTGAATCTGAGCAACAGGAATATGTGTTGCAGTTAGAAGATACTTTACAAACTTTAAGGGATAGGGTTCAAGAATTGGAGCAGCAACAACTTCAGACACAGTCATCATAACCGACTCAGACAATCCAGATGCCTCGGGAGTCGGCAGTGTTTACTCAATCCATACCACCACCTGTTTACTCAGTTGCACCTTATAACACGGTGTCAACACCGTTTGGAACTTTACCATTTGTGTCTATGCCTCCTATGTCCCAACCTTACCAACCCCAACAACAGTACCAACCGCAACATAATTTCTTTGTACCTTGGTACCCTAATCAGGGAGGTTTTAGATCCAAGGCTCAATTCAAAGATTTCATGGATTGCCAGCCGCCTGAATATTTTGGAAGTTCTAATCCTACCGATACTTTGAACTGGTTGTGGGAAACAGTTAAGGCTTTAGATACTTGCAACTGCGAGGAATCTGATAGTGTTAAATTTGCTACGAAGAGATTGAAAGGGCAAGTTGCCACTTGGTGGGATTCTCTAACAGCCCACTTATCTCGGGATGTTATCAACTCTATAACTTGGGAGCAATTCCAAGCTAAGTTTTGTGAACAGTTTTGTAACACCTATGATTTGTCCAAGGTGAAACGGGAATTCATGGATATAGCACAAGACGACAAGATGTCAGTTGATGAGTTGATCGTGAAATTCAATGAGAAGTTAAGGTTTGCCAAGCAGTGGGTTCCGGATGAGCCATCACAAATAGATCATTTTGTCCAAGCTCTATTGCCTGAGTATCGGGGTAACACCCGAATGGCAACTTCATTGGTACAAGCTTTTACTCTCGCTAGGGCGGCAGAGGGTGATGTGAAAGCTCGGGAAAGGATGAATCGTGAGAAAGGATCTTGTCACAAATTTGGTGGAAATCAAAGCGGAAACAAAGGTAAAGGGCAGGGAAATCAGAATAGAAGTGATCATAAGTCGAAGGGTTCGGGTTCGTATCAGAATAAACCATGGTGTAAACCATGTAATTCCAGCCATACCGGTCCTTGTACAACTCAGACAAAAAGATGTTTGCGTTGTGGTGGATTTGGCCATGAACCATCTGCCTGTCAGTTTAAAACAAACGTATGTTGGAATTGTCACGAGGAAGGTCACAGAGCGGGTGCTTGCACAAGGCAGAGATCAAAGGGGACGGGGCAGGGGTAGCATCTGTCGGGGGATCGTCTGCAGGTCAGAAGCGGAAAGCCGCACCTTCTGCGGAAGGTAGAGCTTTTAAGATGACGGTTACAGAAGCTGCAGAAAACAGTGATGTTATCACGGGTATGTTTATTGTGAACTCTATGCCTGCTCGTGTGTTATTTGATTCGGGTGCCAATAGATCTTTCATGTCTGTAACTTTGTGTGACAAACTGCAATTACATGTTACTGTTATTGCTTCGCCTTTAGAAGTAAAGGTAGCTGATGGTAAGTTAGTGCCTGTAACTTCTTCTGTGAATGGGGTTTCTATAGATATTGATGGTACTAGTCTGCCTGTAGATTGCTTACTGATGCCTATTCCGGGGTTTGATTTAGTACTAGGCATGGATTGGTTAAGTCACCATAGGGCTAGTATCCAGTGCCACAAGAAACTGATTACTATTCCCTTGGCTGACGGGTCGCATGTCGTGGCTCGTAGGGATAGATCTTCTTCTTCTTTTCCAATCATCTCGTTTATGAAAGCTAGAAAATCTCTATCTAAAGGGTGTGCGTCTTTCCTGGCCTACGCAATCGATGCAAAGAAAGAAAAGAAAGCGGTTACCAATGTTCGGGTTGTGTCAGAGTATCCGGAAGTGTTTCCAGATGATTTACCGAGATTGCCTCATGTTCGGGATGTTGAATACAAGATATATCTGATTCCTGGTACTTCGCCGATTGCGAAAGCTCCGTATCGTTTAGCTCCATCTGAGATCCGTGAGATGATGACATAGATTCAAGAATTACTTGATAAAGGGTTCATCCGACCGAGTTCTTCGCCGTGGGGTACACCAGTTTTGTTTGTTAAGAAGAAGGATGGAACTTTTCGTATGTGTATTGACTACAGAGATCTTAACAAGAGAACTATCAAGAATAAGTATCCTTTACCGAGAATTGATGATTTGTTTGATCAGCTACAAGGGGCTTCTTATTTCTCAAAGATTGATCTGAGATCGGGTTATCATCAAGTCAGAGTAGCAGAGGAAGATATTCCAAAGACTGCTTTTCGTACTAGGTATGGACATTACGAGTTCCTAGTAATGACATTTGGTTTGACGAATGCACCTGCAGTGTTCATGGATTTGATGAACCGTGTTTGCCGACCATTCCTAGATAAATTCGTCATTGTGTTTATCGATGACATTTTGGTATATTCAAAGACTGAAGATGAGCATGATCAGCACTTAAGACAGGTTTTAGAGATTCTTAAACGACACAAGTTATATGCCAAGCTTTCGAAGTGCGAATTTTGGTTACGTGAAGTTCAATTTTTGGGACATGTGATTTGTCAAGAAGGTATCAAAGTGGATCCGTCCAAGATTGAGGCAGTAATGAACTGGGGTGCTCCGAAAACGCCTACAGAGATAAAGAGTTTCCTTGGATTGGCGGGTTACTACCGCAGGTTTATCAAGGATTTCTCTAAATTAGCTGGTCCGTTGACTAAGTTAACTCGAAAGGATGTTCCGTTTCTATGGGGTTCAGCTCAAGAGGATGCTTTTCAGACTCTGAAACAATTGTTGTGTCAAGCGCCTGTTCTTTCGTTGCCTGAGGGATCAGAGGATTTTGTTGTATATTGCGATGCTTCTCACGCCGGTTTGGGATGTGTTTTGATGCAGAGGGGTAAGGTAACTGCATATGCTTCTAGACAATTGAAACCGAACGAACGAAACTACCCAACTCATGATTTGGAGTTAGCTGCTGTAGTGTTCGCACTGAAACTGTGGAGACACTATTTGTATGGAACTAAATGTACGATCTGCACAGACCATAAAAGTTTACAGTATGTGTTTACACAAAAAGAGTTAAATATGAGACAACGCCGTTGGTTAGAACTGATCAAAGATTACGACTGCGATATTCAGTATTATCCTGGTAAAGCGAATGTAGTTGCAGATGCACTCAGTCGAAAAGGATCTACAGAGACTGTACAATTTATGCGATTGGAGATTAAGTCTGACTTAGTGGATCAATTGGTAGCTGCACAGCTAGAAGCCTTGAAAGATGAGAACTTAAAGGATGAACTGATGATTAAACGTCAGCAAGACTTAACTACCGATTCGCGTGGTTTGAGGATTTATCATACACGTGTTTGGGTACCTAAGTTTGGGAATTTGAGGGAGTTAATACTGAACGAAGCTCACAAGTCCAGACTATCAATACATCCGGGTAGCACGAAGATGTACCATGATTTAAAAACTCGTTATTGGTGGCCTACAATGAAAACATATATAGCCAAGTTTGTAGGGATGTGCCACATTTGTGCTCAAGTTAAAGCTGAACATCAGAAACTGTACGGATCGTTGAAGCAGTTAGAAATACCTGAGTGGAAATGGGATCACATAACGATGGATTTTGTAATGAAACTTCCACGAACACAGAAAGGGCATGATATGATTTGGGTTATTGTCAACAGATTGACCAAGAGTGCACATTTCCTTGCTACAGCTGAAACTGCTTCTTTAAGCAAACTGGCTCAATTGTATATTGATGAGATAGTGTCTAGACATGGGGTGCCTCTATCTATTGTTTCAGATAGAGACTCGAGGTTCGTATCTAACTTCTGGAACAGATTGCAACAGGAATTGGGATCCAGGGTAAATCTGAGTACAGCTTATCACCCGCAAACAGATGGTCAGTCAGAAAGAACTATCCAGACCTTAGAAGATATGCTTAGAGCATGTGCATTAGAATTTGGAGGTTCATGGGATTCACATCTTCCATTAGTGGAATTTGCTTACAACAATTCCTACCACTCTAGTATTGGAATGCCTCCATATGAGATGTTATATGGTCGTCCGTGTAGAACTCCGACTTGTTGGTTAGAAGCCGGGGAAAAGCAATTTGCAGGGCCTGATATTGTACAGATGACAGCTGATAAGGTTGCAATTGCTAGAGATAAGTTAAAAGCCGCAAGGGATAGACAGAAAATGTATGCTGATCCGCGTCGACGACCGGTATCGTTTGTTGAAGGAGAAATGGTTTATCTTAAAGTTTCTCCATGGAAAGGTGTAATAAGATTCGGTAAACGCGGGAAGTTAGCTCCTCGTTACATTGGACTTTCAAAATCCGAAGAGTTGTTAATGATCAGACTGTTGTTCTAGACCTACCTGATGAGTTAGCGGGAATTCATGACACTTTTAATGTTTGTTATCTGCGTAAGTGCAACTTAGAGGATCAGACTCAGGTTCTTCCAATACAGGATCTTCGAGTGGATATTAATCAGAAACTTGTAGAAGAACCAGTTGAACTGTTAGACCGAAAGGTTACAAAGTTGAGAAAGAAGCAGATACCGATGGTTTTGGTTAAATGGAAGCACAGTTTGGGATCTGATTTGACTTGGGAAACTGAAGCTGATATGAGGAACCGTTATCCTTCCTTGTTTGAGCGTGAAAAGATTCCGAGGACGGAATCTTCTTAAGGGGGGTAGATTTGTAACACCCTCTTACCCGGCCTAGATTAATTAAGGTAACTAATCAAGTTTAGATTTGGATTTAAATTAATTATTAATTTGAGCTTTAAATTGATTATGATTTAACTGATTTAATTGTGATTAATTGGTTAATTGATTTAATATTAATTTGGAGATAATGGATAGTGAGGTAGCGGGTTTTAGCTTAGTTAGTCACCACCTCATTCTCATTTACATGCAAATAACCAAAACAAAGTGAGTGTGTGTGTGTTATTTGCTCTCGGCCGAAATCAAGAAGGAAGAAAGAACAAGTAATTTCGAGAATAGATCTTGCATGCAATTAGATTACTGAATTCATAGCATTATCAAGGTTAGTTTACTGATTTTAATTGTTAATTGTTGATAGTGTTCGGTTTTGAATATATAAGGTGAATTCCGATTAATGCATGCTATTGAATTGATGATCTTAGGATGCATGCATGCTCGAGTTAATGCTTGTTAAATGTTGTTTGTATGATTAGAATAGATTCTGGAATCATAGAACATTAACATGCTTAAAATCAGTGTTGAATTGAGTTAAAAATCGAAATCAAGGATGAACATATGATTTTATCGGAATTCATTATGAATTGATCGGATTTGGGAGAATCCGATAGAATATTATCGGAATTAATAGAAAACCGATAGATTTTATAGGAATCCGATACATTTTATCGGATTTGGCTCTAACTCATTATCGGATTTGGATTGTGTCGGATTCCGACTAAATGATGTCTTAACACTTTTCTCGGATTGCTATTTATCGGATTTGAACTCTTGATCGGTATTGGACATATATCGGATTTACCTTAGCATTTTATCGGATTTATGCCATTACTCGGATTGTGCCTATACTCGAAGTTATCGGATTTGGATTTATCGGATTCGGACTTATCGGATTTTGGGTATTATCGGATTTAGCCTTATCGGGTTTGGACTTTATCGGATTTAATGATTTAAATCATATAACTTTGGAATTTATGCATATGTTAAATATTGTTCATACATGAATTATTTGGTTAGATATGATATCTAAATTGGATCAGTATTATGATTTAAATACTGACTTGGGTTACTTCAATCTCAGGAACTGAGAAGACTCAGTGAAGTTAGTCACTTGAGTGTACCAAAGTTTTGAAGAATTTGGTGAGTGGGTTTATATCTCTTGATATACAGGATTTAATATCCTATTTGGAATGCTCTTGTTTGGATTGTATATACATGTTAATTTGGAGATCAGTTTAGTCTGAGCCTTTGCTTGGGGGATTTACCGTATCAGATCTTGTGGTGCATTAGTGTACCCAAGAAGGCTGGTATTGTTATCCATTTTTTAAACAAGGTTATCGGTAGACCTTGGTTTTGGCCGACCTTGGTTGTAGGTGCTTGCAACACCGCCGATTCTCCTGGGATTCATGAGCTATTTGGGTTTAGGCATGTTTGTCTTGTATTTGATTAGATATTAATTCCCTCACTTAGCTTTGTGCTAATCCCCCACTAGACTGTTTTGCAGATTATCTTGGTGAGTCTTGGAGTTTGGACTGGGAATATGGACAGACCTCACTCTGATGTCAAAGTTTTTATTAGGAGCCTGTTTTGGTTTAACACTGTAAAAGTTTTAATGTATAAAACAAGATAATCTTTTGTATCTATTATGTAATTAAGTTAATTATATGTATTTAGCTTCCGCATGCGATTTAATTATATGTTTAAAAGTACAGTGTTACAAAATTTCGTTTCTGGAATTAGATTTCCTTGATCCAAATAATAATAATAATAATAGTATGTAAATACCCGTGTGATACACACGTTGATTTAAAAATAATAAGTGTTAAGCATGAATAAAAATGTTAAATAATAATAAGACGCGAAAGGTCTGAGAGTTTAAAAAATGGTGATAAAAGACATCAACACCAAAGATGTGATTTTATTTTTTGTACAAGTCAACGATTATTACCGTTACAATTATAAGCAATAAAGTGAAATATTTGTTTCTTATACTTAAAAAAAAGTTTAAAATGACTATAAAATATATTAAAATGATAAAACTAAGAATTTGAATCAATATGATATTTTAAAAGTTTATAAGAGTAAATACGATATATAAAAATTAGGACGGTAAAATACAATATTTTAAGATTTTCTAAACGCATATCTATGATAATTATAATTTAAATCAAATAACAATATTGACTTCTGAATGATACAATTAGATTGAATTTTTAATTTAAATTAAAGGTTGAAATGTAATTTTGTTAAATATTAATTATGTACTCCAGAAGATATATATTTTAAAACATAAATTAATTAAATCCTACGTATAGTTCATTGTGAACATAAATAAATAACTTTTCATTGAATTTTAGTAATACTTTATTTATCTTGTATCTCACTACCTTGTCTTATATTAGAATTGAATTTGAATAATTCTTTTTAAATATTTATATTTATCTTATATTGGCTAGTGACATTAGTTTAACTTAAGAAAGTCAAAATCAAAATTTTAGAATTAAGAAAATGAACGGTTAAGAATAAATATTTTATTAAATGAAGTATATAGATTATTTAATTTTTTTTTTAATTAGTCGATTATTAAGTGGTGAATTGGAAGAAGAAAAAAAGAAGGAAAAAGAAAAAAAGATGCAAAATGTAATTAAAGCGATGAGTAACTTACACTTTAATCATTAACCTTTATCAAGTGAGCATTTCGCGGCAGCACAGCATTAAATGACGAGTAATATGCAACTATATTTTCGGCATTTTATAAATTTTGTTTCAGTTGGCAAACATAATTGGGTAGCAAAGGCTATCCCCAGGGTCCACCCATGCCCCAAAGGCTCAAACCAATCTTGGATTTATGTTATAGTCACGGTTTTTTGTAACAGATATAATTTGCACACAACAAACATTTGTCATACATAACAATTATGATATTTTTACCCTTATAAAGTTCTGAACTTTTTTTATCATCCACATGTTTAAGGGTATTAGTGTCCAATCACATATATTTTGTTGTGTATGACAAATGTGTGTTGTGTGCAAATCGTGTCTTTTTTTTAATATTAGAACACGCCTACATATTAATCTAATTCTAAATTTACATATTTTGTTTGTAACAGGCTTGAATCAATGACTATGAGTTATAAAGGATGCCTTTCAACATCTTGATATTACTAGCTAGGTTACAACCCCTTAGGTAATATATAGTCTGTATCTTGTTATGTTTCTGCCATTCAATCTTCGATTAGCTTAGTTTTTTAAACAATTACCACACATTTTAATCTACACCTATATTAATAATGAAACTTAATATCGTCATATATATCAATGACGTTTTGGTGATGATTAGCTTAATTAGTACATGTGCAAGGAAATTGATGATTGGGAGGGTGTTACAGCTTACATGTTGGGCAGGGGACGAATCGATTGTTGTGGTTGTGGGGGTCTTTGTGTGTGTAATGATAGATGTGTGAGAGTTTATGTGGTTATATTAAATGGTGGTGGTGGGTTTGATTTATGGTAGAATGTGATAGAAGGTGGCGTTAAGGTGTTATATTGGTGTTTGTGGTGGGGGACGGTGGTGAGTTTAACTTGAAGACGGTGGTGGTGAGATGTTTCGATGGTGTATGAGCAGTAGTTATTTGGTAGAGTTGGCAGTTCTTTGTTAGAGGAGATAATGTCAATTAGGGATGTAAACTTGTTGAGTTGATCTTGAGTTTGGTATTTATCGAGCAAAACTCGTTTAGTTTTTTGTAAACCTCGAGCTTAAACTCGATCATCTTATTTAAAGCTAATGATGTTGAGTTTGAACTTGGCTCATTTGAGATATATGAAACTCAAGCTTGAATCCTTTTAGCTTGGCTCATTTAAGTTTCAGAATTATTTTAAAACTTTTAGTAAAAGAATAAACATAAATATTGAAATATAAAATATAAACTATATCATTTATAAAACTCGTTTAACTACTTTTATCTCCTATGCTTAAAAAAACTCGAGAATAGGATGTACAAGGCTGGAACTTTTGATAAACATATACACATATACACCAATTTTCATTTGTTAAACACTACAAATTTTAATATGATAATCATACCATTATCATTGTAATTAGATAGGGGTGTCAATGGGGCAGATCGGATCGGGTCTTTTAAAGATCTGACCTGACCCGTAAACCCATTTAATTAGATTTGGATCTGACCCATTAGCATTAAGATCCATTTAATTGGATTTGGATCGGATCCATTACTAATGGATCTTGACTCCAAGCGACCAATTTAATATTATTTATTAATTATTATATATATAACAATCTATTAAATATTTTTCCAACCCCTATTACCCCACCCCTACCCCAGCCACCTGTCCTACCCTACCCCACCCTCACCCCTACGGCCGTAGCCTACCGCACCCTATCTTACTAAATATAGAAAATCATACACAATGTTCGATTTAAATTAACGACCAGTTGACCACTAGCTGAAGCTCAACAAAAATTAAAGCAAAAAATCGCAGCTCCCAACGCTTAAAACCTGTAAAAAATTAATGGAAATTGAAGTAAAAAACATATAGATATATATCTACATTGTTTCGAACAAACAGATATAGAAATTATATACGCATGGATACCAAAATGATGAACTTAAAGAAACTAAAACCATCTTTTACGTATCTTTATTGCTTTAACCCATATCTTTCCACACAATTTGCTTTTTACAATTTCCATACAATTAAACTAAAATGGTGAGTTTAATTTCTTCTTGACTCCCGTTTCCCCCCTTACGTCCTACGTTGCTCATGCAAACAATCAGACGCTTGCGACCTGAACAGAAGGTTGAATCCTAAGCTCGAGTATTGGAAGTGAATGTACAGCGATCAGGGTAATTGGTGGCGGTAACGGTGGCAGTGGTGGCGGTAACGGTGGCAGTGGCGGTAACAGTGAATATAAACAGATCTTGGATCGACCCATGTAGTGATCCAATTAAATGGGTCGATCTATTGGATCTCTTATTGGGCGATGAATCCAAAATTTTGACCTATTGGATCATATAAATGGGGTAGATCGAATCGAATCTGGGACAAGATCTGACCCATTGCCTGACCTATAACTAGATTGGTTAATCACCGACTCATTTTCCTTTCTCATTATTTCATGCCTAATCAGTATTCATTAATCATCCTATGTAAATGATTGATTATGTGGGGCCGTAACTTATTTTTTATTAGTTTGGAAATATTATATAATAGTACAACTATCTTCGCACATTTTTTAATATATAAAAATTTTAAAACTTTTCTCATCAGATTAATTTTCTGTCGATTAATGTGACGAATAACTGCTAATTACTTGTTAAATCAGTTACCATTTTCTATTTTGTAAGTAAACTTTTTAATTTGTATAACTTGCCTTTTAACTTTTTTCAATTTAAGTATCACGTGATTTTTTTATTATTAATAATATTATTAGTAGTAGTATTATTCATTAGTAATACTACTAATAATAACTATTAGTATTATTATTTGGTATTAGTAGTAGTACTACTAAATAATAATTATTTTTAGTATAAAATTGGTTTTACTTATAAAAATATTATCTTAGATAATTTTTTTATCTTTTAATATATTTGACATTTTCTATATAATTTTATTGGTGTAATTGTCAATCTGGCATGATTGTTATCCTTTTTTGGTACAAAACATCTATAATTTTGGCATCTAGAATAGAGTTTCCAATTCAAGTGTATGATAGATTTTTTTATTTTATTTCGGTAAATAGTAGATCTCTTTATTTATAATATAAGATTAAGAAAACATTATTTTTTGCTAAATTATGAAAAATATATTTTCTCGTGGATTGTTTATATTCTCCCCAAATATTGCTTTTTGCAGCTTAAATCGTAACTATCTCCATCGATCTTCATGATAGGAAATAAAAAACAAAAAAAGAATATATTTGAAGTAATATGTTATGACGTCATTTTCGAAATAATTTTTAAAATAAAATAGTATCACAAATTGGATAATGAAAATCCAATGTGTTAATTTTATTATTTTTTTACGTGTTAAATAGATAACCACGAAAAAATGTATCTATTACATCATCTGAATAATTTTTTTGGTAAATAATTTCAGTCTTAACAAATTAAATCACCTATAAATGAAAATCTTGAACAATATATATGCAAGGCTTAACTTTTTTGACATATAAACAACTACTTTTAAAAGCATTTAAGAAAATAAAGAGATATAATTGGTATAAAATTTTCTAAAAATATGATTATGACATCATAATAATATTTTTTTGATATATATTAAAATTAAATTAAATATTAGTTAATATATATAGTATATAATCTTAGAAAAATGTTATATTCTCCTCTTGTTCCTTTCCTATTAGTTTTTAGTAATAGATGTATTCATATTAGAATACAGTAGTCATGACTTTAGATTTATGACAGGTTAAAATCATGTTGATATTTTTTTGTTTCTAACGGCAGAACACACACTTTATTAACAACTAGACCTACATCTTATTTTTATTAAGAAATTTGAACCTACAATCATAAGGCAGATTTAATATATCTTATACCGTTATGCTATAAGCTATTTCATAGAATGATTTTGATAATATATATAAACTTTTTGTAATCTTAAATTAAGAGTTAAGTCCAAACGTTAGCACTACATAAAAATGTCAAACAATCCTCTCAAAATTGACCCCGACGTCAAGAATTTTCTAAAAACCCATGTTTTTTTTGGTGTGTGTTGCTTTGTTTTAGGATTAACGAGTTTTCTCCTAACTCGCGCGTTGCGACGTGTTTCTAATAAACGTATAGAGCGGTTTTAAATTAGAATGTTATAATATAAAATGAACACAACAATAAAATCTAAAATCAGGAAGAATACTAAATAAAAGAAAAAATAAGTTATAAAATAAGTTAACTTGTAAAAACATAAATAAATAAATCTAAAAGGTTGAAAAGTAAAAAAAATGTCTGTAGAGAATGGAAATTGCTAATTAAATTGAAAAAATCTTAAAATTTTTAGAAAAAAATAAAGATAATGGAACAACCATAATTTAATGCAAAATGAAAAAAACTGCAAAGTACATGTTTTAGGGAGTCGAACTCCAAACACCTAGCTTACTCCAACCATGCCTTACCACTCCGCTAAGAATCACTTTGTGTTCATTATTAGATTGGTAAATATATAAATTAATTTATACAGAAAAAGACAAAAAAGTCTACTGTTTATACTTTCTACAAATTTATATATAAATTGCAAGTAAAAATTCAAAATTTAAGAAAAAAACAATGTTTTAACATAAAAGTTAATATTTCTAACATATAACTAAACGAAAACTTAGCAAATTAATGATATTTTAAGTTTCAGTAGTGATTAATTAACATTTTATTCAGAGTTAATTACAAAGATGGTCCCTGTGGTTTGCGCTAAATTTCACATTTAGTCCTTTAAAATCGAAAATTACACTGGTAGTCCCTATGGTTAACGTTTTGTTTCACTTTTAGTCCTTTAGACTAACTTTAGTTATTTTTGACCGTTAGTCAAAGGGTATTCCGGTCATTTTTCATGAAATTCTTGTTACCAAATACAATTTACCTACTAAACCTATTTCCAAACAAGCTTTTTCTTTTAAATGTGTTGCCAAACATTTCTTCCCACTTTTTTTTTATCACCTTCTCTCTCTCGTATCTGATTTCTCCACTTCAAGGCTTACCTCTAAATTATTTCCTCTCTCTAAATGCCTCTCACACCACCTCCATTACCCCTAAAACAGTCGGCCACCGTCGCCGCCACTGAACTGCCGGCCGGCCACCACAACCACTTCACCACTCCATGCTCTCTCTACAATCTACACCAGCTACCACGCCTCTCTCTCTCTCCGATCTACAATCTACCCTGGCCACCACCACCACATACCCCACCACCGTCCCCTTGATTGTCGGCCAAGAAACCACCGCTGAGAGTGAAGAAACCACCACTGCCGCTATCGCAGATGTGAAGAAACGACCACCGCTACAGATATGATAAAACCACCATCATCGCCGTCTCTCACCGCCGTAGATCTGAAAAACCCACCATCATTGTAGCAGATATGTGTCGCTGACCCAGAAGCCATCACTGTGGCAGATCTGAAGAAACCACCGTAGATCTGAAGACCATTTATGTTTCTGATTCTTCTATATCTTGAATAATCATCATCGAGAAAGACCATTATGTTTCCGATTCTTCTTATTTTGAATAATCATCATCTAAAAAAGCCATATATGTTTCTGATTAGTTCTACAGTTGTTCTTTTTTATGCATTCACTTTATTCTTAATTGGGTTTTTATCTTGTTTTTTATTGGGTTTTTTATCTTGTTTTTAGTTTCCAGATGTAGTTTATAATCCATTGACTGATGTTTTTTCTTCTTACACTACCTACTTTGAAGATGAACAAGAACATTAGAATATTAGCAGATATAATTTAAATTAAAAATAATTTTTTAAAGACAATCAGTAACTGATTTTGTAAATGGTGGTCAGCGGTGGTGGGATGGTGGTGAAGAACCGGTGGTGGTTTGTGGAAGAAGGTGGTTGGTGGTGGTGGGGTGATAATCAAACGGTGGCATAAAGAAGGTTGTAGGAAATGGTGTATTTAAATAGGTGTTTGTTAACAAGGATAAGATGAAAAAAGACCAGAATACCCTTAGTCTATCCTTTGACTAACGGTCAACTTTAACACCAGTTAGTCTAAAGGACTAAAAGTGAAACAAAACGTTAACCATAAGGACTAACAGTGTAATTTTTGATTTTAAAGGACTAAATGTGAAATTCAGCGCACACCACAGGGACCATCTTTGTAATTAACTCTTTTATTCACCTTTTTCAAAAACAAATACTACTTACATTGTAACACTTTGAAATTTTGACAGGTAATACAATAAAAAACGGAATAAATTTTTTACTTTACACGATCAATTGACGTTGTCTAGTGACCTGTAACACCATTCCAGTATACAAAGATCCATCTCCGGGATTAGATGAGGAGTAAGACAGTATTTTATGGGTTGTTATTTTTAGGTGGCAAACTTCTGTATTTAGATGTTATTTAAGAATTCAAACTTGAAAATTTGAGTAAATAAAACCACCCGTTGGTTTTTTGCTTGGTTTTTTTTAAGGAAACCAGTTTGCTTTGATTTATTGTCCTAAATGGTAAAAGGTACTCATCCTAATAACTTCACCCGATTTACACCTTAAAATTTTTTGCCCCTTTTTTATTATTATATATACCGTTTTGCATGCATATATTATAAACGAAGGGTTAAAGTTGATTGACACAAATAATGTTTTTCCAATATTTTATTGTGGTATAAGAAAAGTTTTGTATGTGTAAGATTTTGGAACCAAAAAAGGGGTTTAATGAAACATTTTTTGTAAACATTAATAAATATAATGACATATTTTGTAAGCAAAAATAGATATAATGAAACTTTTATAAACCTAATATGTAATTTTGACTAAAACAATAATTCATATGTAATAAAAGATTATTAAGAAAGTACTTTTATGTTCTGCAACTTTAACCTTAAAAAAAATAAACGATGAATGGATCAAAATCTTTAGCAACCCAAACTACATACATGTCGGCATTCTCGGGTATGAGAAGAGGTCGACTTATATACGACTCATTTGGGTGGTCCAAATTAAGGGCCATTACATCATCTAACCAAACAACATTGAACATGAATGAGTTATATATCTTTCGATCTTTGAAATTAATTTAATTAGTTTATTTATAAATAAGATAGGGTTTATTTTATATAATAGTCCTCAAGTTTAAAAAGTGTTTTACTAAGATACACTTGCATCAAGACATTAAAATTTACAATAAAAAAATTACTTTTAGAATTGGATATTTAAGACCTTATGTTTACAAGGAAATTGTTTAAACGAAAATAATTTTTTATATGAGAACTATGAAAATCAAACTTAATGATTAAAATATATTAATGAGTATTAATGGTATTGCCTCATTAATATGTGCTTATTAATGACTCGTTAATGAGAGTATTTTGGGAAAATCAAGTCTCGATCGTTAATGACGGTTCACTTTGATACAATTCACGGTTGAATAAATATATAAATCACCAAAATACCCTTATTAGTGAGTAATTAGTTATATTATAAACAATTTTCGCACAATAAACTCTTCCCAATTAAACTTTTTCAATGTTTATAATATTCGAATTAACGGTGCCTGCTTACCTTGCAATTAACAGTCAATCGATTATGGAATTAACATATCGATGTGTTCATTACTTGACGTTTAGTAGCCCTTAGTTTTTTTTAAAAATATCTACAAGAAAATATCTACAAGTTTAAATAAGAAGTTACTAGAGGTAACTTTTGAAAATTAGTTTGAAACCTTTTATCTATAAAATTACATAAATATCATTACTTAATTGTTTTACAATCAATTCTTCTTATTTTTATAATTTAACTTTTTGATTATCTTACACTATACAGTTTTAACTAACAGATATACATACAAATAAAAACATAGCTTCTAGTTTTCAACTTTAGCTACTAGCTACTTTGAAAACAAATGTATATAAATTTGTCTAATTTACGTGTAATTTATCTTTTCTTTTCTAGTATACTCGATCGCTATGTCCTATTTAACGATAGTGTTAGTCCATTTCAATGCTTTTTGCATTATCAAACTTTTGCTTGACTAGATAACCCTTACTTCTGTCGTGTAATTTGACTGCTAATTCTTTAATCATGAAGTTCTCATTCATGATATGATAATCAACCCACACACACTTGAAGGTATTTTAACCCAAACAACAAAACATCAACACTTATTATATATAAATCAAAACTGTTTTGCGTACCAGGACAGTAAGAACCAATCTTAGCACTTGATTAAAATTAATCAATGGCTAGGAACTTTTGACGGCTCATTAATGGGAAGCATCAACAATAGATATTTTGAAAAAATCAAGTCTCTTAAATTAATAACGCCTCACCTGGACGCAAATCACGCTTGGGTAAATATTTAAATAACCAAAATACCCCTATTAATGAGTCATTAGTGATGTTACAAACAATTCTCACAGTCATATACGAAAAACAGTTTTTGATTAAACTTTTCCATATATATGCGTGATCCAGATACATGTGAATTAGGTACATTTGTCTCGGTTGTGCCTTTCTGTTTGCCCCCAAACTCTAATGTGGTCCTCAAGGCTCTCTTGCACTAACATTTGGATTTGGTTCACGTCCTTTAAAGTGGGAAAACAATCAAAAAGTATCTTTGTGCTAACAGCCTTTCTTTTGCACTTTATAGGGACACAGATTCATAAGTTACAACTATAGGCACTAATGAAATGTTAGAAACGTCATGGAATTAATTTTAAACCTTACTGTAATATAATTTTGATGTGAGTTTAAAAAATGATATTAATGTGGTTGCAGGACAAGAAACAGCCATGTAGCGACACTTTTAGTGACATAAAGATCAACGATGTAGTGACCATCTTAGCAACGAGCAAGTTTTCCATGTCAGAGATTCTATCAAAATATATACTTTTAAACAACAAAGGTCACCAAAGTGTGTTGCTAAATGTCTCCCTAAGGTTGTGACTTGTTCAGACCAGTCATTAAACAAGTTGCTGATTTTTTGACTTGTCTAGACGAGTCACTAAATAAGTCGCTAATTGTTTAGTGACTAGCTCAAACATTCCGTTGACCATGATGCTATGTTGAGACTGAAGCTTTGTTTGTTTTTCAAATAATTAAGGTCTTATTTAAAAGAAACGTCTGCGGGTGCGCAAACCTTTCTAATAAGCTTGTTTGTTTTTTTCAAAGAAACGTCTGGGTGCCCGCACACATTAATAAGCTTGTTTGTTTTTTCGCAAACATAAGACCTTATTCTATCTTATTTTTGTTTATTTTGAGAAGCTAAAAGCTAAGTATTTTTTTCGCAAACTTTCTCAGACTTAAGACCTTCTGAACTACATATTCTCCTGAAGACATGAAATAAGACATAAGACATTTATGTCTTTGAAAACAAACAACACCTTACTCAAACAAATCCGTAACAAAGTCTTTGATCTTATAACGTGCTCAAACAAATCACCAACCAAGTAGCTAATCTATGACTTGCTCAATTGTATCACTAACCTTGGCGCTATTTTGAAACCTAGGGGTTGTTTGTTTACTGCCTAATGGAACCATTAGCGCTGAATGTTGAATCTTCAACATTCAACGTATTTGATTGAAGAGTGTATTGAATAAAACTGAATACTACTAAATGATTTCATCTTAATGTACGCTTTGAATCATTAAGCACTAGGTATTTTATCGTAATACTCATTCTTTCACACGTTGCTTTATTAAACAATCATATCGTATAATATAATAAATCATGATTAAGCTTAAAAAGGTAATTTGCATCATACCATCATTTAGATTGTTTATTTAAAACCTTTATCACATAATATGTCACATTTAGATGCGGTTTCGTCTCTTACTCAAACAAGTAAGTAACAAAGTCACTAACTTTTATGGCTAATTCTAACAAGTTACTATTTACTAAGTAAGTCACAAATTCTAAAGCTTGCTCAAACGAAGTCTTTGAATAAAAATGAAATATAGCAACAAAAGGAATTTTAAAAATCATAATAAAAATTTAATTTAAAACGTAAATAAAATTATAAATAATCTTTTTTCGACACTCGAACTCTCGAAGCATACCTGGGCCGGATTTGTGAACTTTGGGCCTGTATAAAACTGTGGACTGGGTTTCTAAATTCTCACCATCATCGTGTAAAAAAGCTTTCTACTTTAAGGAGTATTAAATCTCGAGATTATATATAAAAATCGAGATTTCCAACACAATTTCAAGGATAGAATCGACTTGGATTTCACATTCATACAAATTAACTGTTTGTAAATTGTAGAAAGAAGCTTGAGAGTTGAGATCTCGTCGGCAAACATGGGAGCAAGGCAAGCTTCTTACTCGCGGTATCTGTACCAGACTGAAAATGTGAATCTGAATTAGGAGAAATAGAGATCGAGCTTGCCAAAGACGAGGGAAAAGCTATGTGCAGCGTTGATACTGATATCAGTTGTAGTTCTAGTTTAAGCTCTGATCTACAACTTATCGTCGTGTTTAGATATTAAATAATTGGGAAAATTTCGTTTATATCCTAAGAAACTACTCTAATTACGTATATATCCTTGTAAAGTTTGAAATTACATACATATCCTTACAAAACCAATAAACTCACAAATATACCCAAACACTAAATTTAATAATAATTTATCAATTTAAAATCTAAAAAACAAAAATAAACATTTATTTCTTAATATTAAAAAAGTAATTAATTCATGAGATCACAAAACTACCCCTCAGCTACCCTCTCGATAGAACTGTGAACATTCAAAATCCCAAACATTATCCTAAATCAAAAACCCCATCGAAATACAGAACGACTCAGAACAGGGGACGATCCACTTTGATTTCCGATTGAACTCGAGTGAACAGGGCTTTGATTTCGGATTGAAATCGAGTACCCACCGATCGTTGAACAAAGTATGTTGGATTTGAAGTAGATTTCGTCGAGTTCAGGTGGGTGAACAAAGGTTAATTGATGATTGAACCCTAGAAGTTTGCTCAGATACCGAAGGGTTAACAGAGGATGCTTGATTCGACAGGTAATGCTTAATCTCATGTTCATTCAATCGAGTTTATGCTTCTTCTCGGTTGCTTGTTCGAGAACCACCGATCGATTGAACTCTGAAATGCAAATCAGTTAAGAGATGTTTCAATCGAGTACCTTCCATTCACCATTGCTTCAATTGATGTCTTTATTAGCTTTGGATTTTTTGCTCATATTTTGATACACTGCAAGTTAGCTATTTGGAGATATGGAAATGGGTAATGGGTCTGTTGCAGACTGTTTCTTCAAGTCATTTTATTCAAGTCTTAGTTTTGAATTAGTGATAGTGTCTAATGCAAATGGTTATTGGGTCTCTTGCAGATTGTTTATCGCATCTCAATTTTCCAAGTATGTTGCAAATTGTTTATGGCAGCTCAATTTCCTCAAATTTTGATGATTTTTTGTATGTTGCAGACTGTTTTTCCAACTATAAAAAAATCAAATATATCCTAAATGTTACTGGCTTTGTCTCGAATATATTCCAAGTTTTATTGAGCTTTTAAAGAGAGTTGTAGTATTAGCATTCAAAATCCAAGTATGAAGAGTAATTTCATTCAAACCCCACGTTGAAAAAAAAAACAGAATAAGCACCTGATCAATCTCGACTAAATAAACAAAAGGGAGAATTTAGTTTGGCAACACATAAATCAGTTGCAAAGTAAACCTTCACTGAAATGGATTTCGTATTCTTACAAACACATAAATTGATCTTAACTGAAGCACAACTATTCAACTTGGCAACACAGAAATTGATGTCCACCATAAGAGATGAAACTACCTGATCAAATCGTGAAGAAAATATATGAAATCGACAGAGATGAAGGTTCAAATTGGGGCAGTTGATTATGCCATCGTCCTTTCCTAATAATACGATAGGGTGGTTCATTTGATACGTGAATGGGGAAGGAGATTTTGATACTGATAGTGGGAGGGAATTCTAATGGGTATTTTTGTAATTTTAGTAAGAAATTAATTTAAGATAATGTTTATTTTTGTTTTTTAGATTTTAAATTGATAAATTATTATTAAATTTAGTGTTTGGGTATATTTGTGAGTTTATTGGTTTTGTAAGAATATGTATGTAATTTCAAACTTTACAAGGATATATACGTAATTAAGGGAGTTTCTAAGGATATAAACGAAATTCTCCCTAAATAATTATACTAACATATTTCTAAAACATGAGGGTATATACGTATAAAAAAAAATTCAAAAATCATGTAGGTATTATTATATATATAATAACAATTTTCAAGAAGTTCTTCCCAATTAAGTTTTATATATTTTGAAGTTCATGAAATTACAAACCTTTCACTTTGGCGCAATGGTAGCATAGAGAAACTAAAGGCAATTCATTGGTCCTGTGATCAATTCCAACATTCATCACGTTTCCTTCTTTTTTTAAAAAGCAGCATCACTTTTGCATTTTTTTTTTGGATAAGTATATAGAATAGTAACCTACTTTTAAATTTGTTCTTCTAAAGTCACTCAAACTTTTTTTGTATACCAAAAATCACTAATCTTTTGTTTTTGTTCAAATCCTATGTAATCCTATATAGTTAACTTACTATAGCAAGTTACCAAATTACTTTCTATTTTTTTATTTAACTATCAATTAAATAAAACCTAAAAATTAAATTAAATAACACCTAAATTACTTGATCAAGAAACGTTTTATATGTGGGTGTATATTTTTGTTATTCACTTATTTCAATCTACATTTGAATGTAAGATATAACTTCGTATGATATTTTATCTAACGGAATGTATTTTTTTCTTATTAGGCAACTTTTTGATAATTATCGTATTAGGATAATACTTATATTGAGTTTTACATAAAAATTTGAACGGTTAATCATATGTAATCATAATTACGCCAAACAATATATATTGAACTTTATAAGATAAAAAATATAAAATTATGTATTTAAATATAATATTAATAAAGATTTAATAGGAATAACGTTTAACGTTTAGGTCGGAAAAATAAACAAAACGGTTGCGTCAAAACTAAAAATATATAAAATTAATTAGTTGAAGTATAATACTAACGAGTTTCTTTTAAACTCGCGCATTGCGACGGGTTTCTATTAAATGTATAGAGCGGTTTTAAATTAGAATGTTAGAATATAAGCTGAACATAATAATAAAATCAAAAATTAAATAGAAGTATTAAATAATAGAAAAAAAGCTATATAATAAATTAACTTTTAAAAACATTAATAAATAACTCTAAGAAGTTGGAAAAGTAAAAAAAAATTGTAGAGGATGAAATAACTAATTAAAAGGAAAAAATCTTAAAATGTTTATAAAAATTACATAAAAAGGAAGTAGACAGCCATGATATAATGCAAAATAAATAAAAAAATTAAAGATTGCTACTGGTAGGATTCGAACTCATGACATCCGCCTTGTACCCTCTGCGCCTTAGTGTTTGCTTTTTACCACTAAGCCAACAACAACTTTTGGTTTTTAATTAGATACGCAAATATATATATTTATTCACGCAAAAAAGTACAAATATCTACTGTTTATTTCCTGCAAATTGTTATATACAAGGTTTTGATGCCCGCGCGTTGCGACGGGAGTTTTAACGAATATATTGCTTGAAATATACAGACAACACTTTTTTTACCTGCATTGCAGTGGGTTTTAAAACATGCATACTCTATTGTAAAGAATTAAATTACCGGTATATACCTATAAAATAACATAAGATTCCGTTTTCTTCAGTTCATTCAATGTTTCGTCTTCAAGACATTACGTCGTTGAAGGAGAATCCCGGGGTAGGTATAAATGTTCTTCCGGATTATGAAGTTGATACTTTATGTCCTATTTCCTCATATGAACTATCATCATTCACCCAAAAGTGTGGGTTACAGGTCTCCAGCAAACTGCAATATTCAACATGATAATCAAATTAACTAATTTTGTAGAAATATAAGTTATCTATCATTTAAAACACATTGGCAGCTTCAAGAAGAATACATGAACATTATATTGGTAGTAAGATAATTGAGACATATATAGTTGTTAGAAAAATGGCATTTGTCAAATTATAGGAATCTATAAAGACCAGAAAAATCAGCTCTAAATAATTACTATTGCAACTTTTTGCCATATTATTTCATACGCATTTAGGAACTGAAGCAACACATCTAAATTTAAGACATTATTGTAGTTAGGAACCAATATCCCTAACTAACTTATCCGTGAGTTTGATTATATGATATTCATTTCTATATGTCATCTAGCTCTAAGCTATCCAAGCACCCAAACTGTTTACAAAAATTTCAATTGTTGCACCAACTTAAAATTTAAAACGGGGATTCCAAAATAGTATTCTAGAAAGTTTTTGGTATTATATTAACAGCAAATAGTTGAAATGTGTTTGCGGATACAAATAAAGTTTAACAAAACTTCAAATCCATTACGTATATAGGCCTTACTGTTAAGATTAAATAATACATTGTAAGATAACTTCAGTGAAAAAGTGAAAAAAAAAGTGAAATGAAATTAAAGGATATAGGTGAACCATCATAGCAGTTATGAGTGTACTCTTGGTTGTTGTAGCAAAGTGATCCATTAGTTATCGGGTATGTAATTTAATGTCTCCTTTTTTGTGGCAATTTAGACAAACAACTTTTTAACTGCATACAAATAATCAAATATAAACACACTGTATTAAATTTTCCCGCTTTCAGTAATTTCACCAAAAACATGTGTTCACCATCAGCAAAAGCCAATTTACTAATTTAGACCCTCATACACACACTATTTAAACCCTCATACACACACTACTGCAAGTCTGCATAAAGGCACTTGTGATTTATACCCTCGTCATAATTTCTTTAATTTGTTCATTATGCAAAGCTCAAAGAGGTCAGAATTAAAACCAAGTCAATGTGCTACAGTTCTCCCATTATTTGCTTAATCACTCACATAAATCACATGAGAAAAATTTATACTAAAGGCAAGGTTCGGTAAAGAATCAACTTCATTTAGAATTGGATGATCAACTGTTGAGACTACGACTGAATATGGAGTTGACGTAAATCGAATATGTAGTCGTAATCTCAACCATTGATCATCCAATCTAAAGGCCGAGATAGATTTTGTAGGTGTTTTATACTAAAAGAAATCCACCATATAAAATGCATCATCATACCTAAAGAAACGATAAAGAAAACATACTCCCTTTAATGACACTTCTTTGTTTTTATAAAAGTAAGTAGGCATTACTATTTTAGAATTAATGGGTTATCCATTATGCTCTCCTTTTTTTTCTTTCATAAAATTCAATATATATCTCCCATTTTTTCTTACTGGACATTTGGGAAATCCATTGTAATTTTCCAATCTAAATTCAGGCTTATTTCCAACGCCAAATTGTGTCAAAAGAAAAAATGATAGTTATAATGAACGTGGTTGAGCCGTTTACAATATGGTTTTGTGTTTAATATATTTTTTTATCTGAATCAGTGATTTTTTTAATTTGTATTCATTAAAAACCATCGAATATGAAGTCCTAGCACCTATAGATTGTCTATATTCGAGTCTAGAAATATATAAAGTTGGGTCTGCTGCAAGTATTCCCTTATATACAAATTAAGGTTGGTGCAAAATGTAAGAATTTTACAACTTGAAAAAACATTATAACATGCATGAGAAGCATAAGCAGTAAGCTTTTTACTCACCTGGAGACAAAAATATATAAAGCCAGAATAAGCTCGGTTTGATGTTTGTCCTTCTTCCCTTTTGGCTTCTATTTTTAATCCACAGAAAAGAAAAGTATGTTAGGAAACAAAGAAGTTAACATGAGATGATAAACTGAGTCATAGGAAAGATGATAGGTAGCTTTAGGCATAAACATGTAAAGAGCACATAAGTGATAGAACTTTAGTTGGGTGTACTTTCAACCAGTAGCTAAACCTTTGTAGTAAACTCTATCCCTTGATAACAAATAAATTGATGGATTCTAGTTAAACAAACATATTCTAAAGTTAATACCCACATATTCGTAGTAGTTAACATACTATTTCCAAACACTATTTATATAACTAAAATTACAACCATTAGTATTCATAGTAGGGCATACATAAGGTTCATAAAAAATATGGCTTAGGAATCAAGAACAACTCACTTAGGCATTTCATCAAACATGTGGAGGGCGCTACATTTATCACCTGTAGAAAACACATGGCAAAGTATCTCAACATACACACATACGATCAATGTACTTATGAAGGACATCATAAAAAAACAAAGAGGCTTTCAAGTAGAAGATCAAGTATGAGAAAGGAAAAATAAAATACCATATCAGCTTCTAATCGATGTGTATTTCTCTTTTGCTCTTTATTTCTCCATCCCTTTTCTTCAAATCTCCAACATCAATCTTCATCCCTAAATCTAAATAAGAAAAAGATGGAAATGAGAAAGGGAAGTTTTAGTCTTACTATAAGATCTCTGATGTCCCACAACACTATACCCAACGAAAATGGAGAGATAAGTTTTAACGTCATTGGTATATCAATACGGTGGAGTTTGTTGAAATCGCCATTGATTGTGACTAGAAAATGGAGAGAAGATTGAATGAGGGGATGTATAGTAGATTACGGTATGGTCCTCTTCACCCAAAACCACACGGCTACAGCCTAAAAACTATGGCAGGTCTCGATCTTGTGACTTCCAGCTATCTAAATGTATGTTTAACATCCTATCCAGCAAGCTAGTTCCACTTCATTGTCCTCCTCTCAGATTTCAAGAAAATAATATTAATGTACTATAGATGAACAGGAAACATTTACCTTGGTAAATGTTAATATTGAAATGAAATATATAATAAGAAGGTAACAATTATACAAGAATGATGCAAAAGGAAAAGCAACACCTAGGAGAAGGAAAAATGGCTGGAATTATGTTTCGAACAGAACATAGCCCATGGGAAAAGAAATGTATTTTCCTTAAAATAATTGAGAAAATGAATATGTGAGTTTTAAATTATTGATCAAAGTAATTTAGGCGTTATTTAGTTTAATATTTAGGTTTTAATTTATTGATAATTAAATAAAAAAAATGGAAGGTAACTTGGTAACTTGCTATAGCAAGTTAACTATATAAAATTACATAGGATTGAAACAAAAACAAAAGTTTAGTGGTTTTTGGTATACAAAAAAAGTTTGAGTGACTTTTAAATAATAAATTTGAAAGTATGTTACTATTCTATAGAGTTATTCCTTTTTTTTGGGGTTTCATGAAAGGAAAGCTTCCATATTACAGATTTTATAGTATTATATTTACATAATTAATTTGATTTATTATTTGTTTTTCTTTTATAACTTTTAACATATAACGTTGGGTGTACAAATATATATATATATATATATATATATATATATATATATATATATAGGGGAGGGTTCAAACGAGAACTGTTTTTTGTACGAGAACTGCGAGAACCAATCTCAGCCGTTCCTTGGATATGGGAAATTCATGGATGGAGAGCGTGGAGGGGATCAAGTGTGGCAGGGTGTATGTGAGAAATTCATGGGTGGACAATGACATTAAAGGAGGGAGAATTGGACGGCTCAGATTGGTTCTCGCAGTTCTCGTACGAAAAACAGTTCTCGTTTAAACTTTTACCTATATATATATATATATATATATATATATATATATATATAGGGGAGGGTTCCATTAAGAACCGACTTTAGTGCGAGAACCAATCTTAGCCGTTGATTTGATAAGTGAAATTCATGGATGGAGAGCGTGGGGGGATCGAGTGTGGCAGGGTGTATATGAGAAATTCATAGGTGGGCAATGACATTGAAAGAGGGGGAATTGGACGGCTCAGATTGGTTTTCGCGGTTCTCGCATTAAAAATGGTTCTTGATGAAACTTCTTCCTATATATATATATATATATATATATATATATATATATATATATATATATATATATATTTATGACCATCTCATTGTTTATCTTCATTTGAATATATATATTTCATCACAATGCAATATTTACTTTAAAAAATATATTTTTTGAAATTGTGTACCAAACATTATATGTCAAAATTATAAGATATTCGAAATGTTTAAATTCTTTTCCGCTCTGTATATTTTAAATATCTGTGTTCAAATGTTAGTTTATATATATTGTTTATGATAAAGTCCCGCTACTCGTTAAAAACATTATTAGAGTGAATGGAGTACCCGTCTCTTCTTATTACTTACTACATCAACGCTAAATCAGTTTTTCTCTATCTACCCTTCTACTTTTATCCCACTGAAACCCTATAATAGTAATCTCTCTATCTCATTATCCCACTAACCATTTTTATTAAACAAAGAGAGAAGATGGGAGAGATAAACACACTGAAGAGAGAGGACGAGTGATCCTTGTGAGCCTTTTCAATCTTTCAGAATGACCGAGTTAAGTAACTTTAATTACAATGATTCACATGTATATAAAATATAATGATTCACAAGTATATAAATTTGCCAAAATTATTTTGTAGAAAATGAAAAGATAAATTTACCCTACAAAATTTTAAAAAAAAATGTATAATCTTGTTTAATTTTACGTATTTGACAAATCTTTGATTCATGAGCTGATTTGTAGCATTTAATTATCACATGTAACCTCATTTATTGGAATGGCCATGATTCCCGCTTCCCACATATATATATAAACACACATTCAACTCACTCGCTTTCATTTTCAATCCCAGATCCAGATCCCTCCTTCCTCATTGCACTTTCATCAATCCAACTGCTTCTTCCCTTTCTTAGTTAATTCCAATATGTAATCAATTCCATTTCAGTTTTGATCATGTAGGTTTTCAATTTTGCTTATCTAAATCATGAATCACAAGCGATTCCATACGATAATGGTGAGGAGGATTCCAATGAGGGCTTGGTTAGGGTTCCAAAATTCTACGGTATTACTCGTGGGTGGAAATCACACCTCATCCAGGTTTTGTACTCGCTAAATCACTGTTCACTTTTTCATAATTTGATTTTTAATGTTTCATCTCTCGTAAGTTTTAAACGATTACGATACAAAAGCTGTGCGAGATTGCAAATTTAGTAATTGGGAATGGATTTAAAAGCCCTAAAATGGCAAAAGATTCGTGGGGCGTTTGCGAGGCGATTGATTCTAGGGAGTTTATGTTTCGTGTTGGCTATGGTTATTGTTTCATTAATCCGTATGGCCTATGAAATTCGATCAAATGAGCCGATTTTGGTGAATTTGGATAAATGTTCGTTAGATATTGGCTTGATCACATACCCACACATGAACATGCTGAATTTTGGTGGGAAAAATTTGACTCTCAGTGTGGTTAAAGAACTGATGAACAAGGAGATGTTAACCCTTGATGCAAGATCATTGTGTGTAGGGGAGGGTTCAGGTTCAGATGTGTTGGCATTGAGAGAGTTAGGATTCACAGATGCATTTGGTGTTTACAGAAACCCGATTTCATCTCTTTTACAATTTGAGCATAAAATCAACTTCGAAACCAACTCTTTTGATTTCGTGTTCTCAAGAACTGTTGAAAGGGTTCCAATTCCAGCTCTTCTCGTGTTAGAGATCGAGCGTGTTTTAAAACCTGGTGGAATTGGTACTTTGCTTGTTGGTTTCTCTGCTTTTGACATGGATGGCTTGGTAAGATCTGCCACCCCAGTTTCATTGTTGTTAAGAACTTCAGAGATTCTCCATGTTTGCAGGATTGGATCCAACACACTAATCGTGTTCAAGAAAAGATTGAACAATGTAGTGGATTTTAAAGATTATAGACTTCCTGTTGAATGCCCTTCTATTTCAAGGAACAGACCTTTTATTCAGTATATCGAGCCTCTTGTGGATCAAAACTTAGTTTCTTACTTGCCCAAATTCATGAACGTTTCATCAAGACGCAAGTTGATTTACATCAACATGGGCACAGGCGAATTGGGTCGTGATTACCCAATCCATCCAAAATTGTTCAACGTCTATGTGGTTGATCATAATCTGTCTTCTCTTTCTTATCATGTGAAGAAGCCCGGTGTCACCTTTGTTTACCATCCAGAGCTTCTTGAGGGTGACAATATAGTGCCTAGTGTCAGCCATGGTGATTACCTTGAAGCTCCATTACATGAAAAACGATTTGAGTTCACCAACTGGTTTAAGGAAACTGCTAAAGATGGAGATTTTGTGGTGTTTATGATGAATGCAGGTGTAAAACAGCTGAAAGTGCTTTTCGAGTTGTTTGAAAGTGGAGCGATTTGTCATGTTGATGAGATGTTTGTGCGGTGCTCTGAGGGCGTTGATTGTGGAAATAGTCGCTGCAACGACTGTTTGAGCCTTTTTAATGGTCTTAGAAACGCTGGTGTTTATGTCCACCGATGGTCGGCTTTATAGTGACTCAATAAGCCTTAGATTAGGCATGTAGAGACTCTCTTTGTGGGTGTTTGTTGTTGCTTTATGGTGAGATTAGATGTTATTAGTCTTTGTTGCTATTACATTCATCATAATGAATGGGTCAGAAGCTTAGTTGTTGCTTCCATGTCCGGTTTTCGATTTGACTAATTAAAACCGCCGGTCCAGTCTAGTGTATTAAGAAGTGTAAAAATAAAATGGATTAGGTTTAACGACTTGTGGATGTTTTGTTTGGTTTCAATATTAATGTACTAAAACATGATGAATTACTAAAAAATGTAACAGGAGAACCTATAAATAACAGTGGATGATTTGAACATTACTTTTACTTCATACATAACAATTATACGTCTTTTATCAATCTTTAAATCACCTCTTAAAATTTTAAAAAAGAAATTGTATTAGTCAAAATTTACTAAAGATATCTAAAACGGAAAATGGTATCTGCAGATAGAAGCGAGTTTTTATACTTATTATTAGTGATAATGTTTATCCTAGTTTAAATGTAATGTTTATCTTATCAAGGAATAATATCCCTAGGTTATAGATTAGTTAGTTGTAATCTTGTATCTATATATATTCGATGATGATGAATGAATAAACCAACACATTCATTATAATCTTCCTACATGGTATCAGAGACTAATCCTCTCTCTACCTAAATTATTCCCCACCGTCACCCCCCCCCCCCTCCCTCTACGACTTCTTTTTTCTTCAACCCTCCAATGGCCGACGCCACCCCCTCTTCCTCTAAAATACATCCGGCAATCACGGTTAATAATATTCGCAGCTTCATCCCTCTTACCCTTGAAATCGAGAAGAGTCAATACACATCTTGGGCAGAATTATTTAAGATCCACTGCCGTGCTTTCAGCGTAATCAATCACATCCGCCTCCTGTTTCTTCTACATCATCGGACAAACATGATGACGAGTGGTCCCCGTATTGATGCAATAGTTCTCCAATGGATCTATGGAACTATCTCGAATGATCTTCTTACTACGATTCTTAAACCCAACACCACCGCCGCTGATGCATGGTCTGCCCTCGCGAATATTTTTCAAGATAATAAACATACTCGTGTGGTGTATCTCGAACAAAAGTTTTGCAATATCAAGCTCGATAATTTTTCTAGCATGCATGCCTATTGTCAAGAAGTCAAGATGATTGCCGATCAACTTGAAAACATCGGTTCTCCTATTCCGATGGATCGCCAGGTATCGCAATTAATTGCAGGTTTAAATGAATCTTACGATGGGGTTGCTATGATGATTCAACAGATGGATAAGCTACCGGATTTTTATCAAGCACACTCTAAACTCATGCTCGAAGAACAGCGCAAGGCTGCCCTTGCCCCAAGAGCCGCCGCTACAGCACTTCATGCCGCCGCCAGCTTGCCGGAAAACAGCAGCGTTGCTGCCCCTGCTGCCCATTCTGGCCGTAGTCGTGACTTCTCCTCTCGTGGACGCGGTCGTGGCAGGGGACGCGGCCGAGGCCGGGGTCGTACACAGCCATTTGTGCCTTGGAACATGCAATATTGGGCTTGGAACCCTCCTACTTGGTCTTATCCGCCATGTCCATACCATACAAACCCTTGGGCTCGTCCCACCTACGCTGTCCAGCCGACGCAGCCACCACCCACCCTTCTTCGGGACTTCTCGGTTCCCGACCATCCACTTATGCACCTTCCCAAACTGGCTCAACTCCAACGGACATTGAGCAAGCCCTCCATACGATGACATTGAACCCGCCGGATCAAAATTGGTACCTTGACACGGGTGCTACATCTCACATGACGAACACAGCAGGTAACTTCTCGTCTTATGTTAATAATTGTAACACCGGGTTTCACGAGCTTAAAAATCAGTAATAATTTAAGCTTTTTAAGTATACTTACCAATGGCGTGCAGCGGAAACTAAACACTGGTTATAAAAATATAAAGTGTTGTTATCCGACTTGGCGAATATAAACATCAAAAGCCAAGTCTCTAAACAAACCGGTGTTACCATACTATAGACCGACCATCGGATCACAGGTATATATATAACAGCAGAGTGTTCCAGAAGAGTTAAATACAATTACCCACAAGCACCCGTCTCACCAGGCTGCCTAATCATTACCTGTAAAAAGGATAAATCATGAACCGGTTAGCTACACTAGCTAGTGAGTACAGATTACACATAAGTATCAATAAGCATGCAGTCGAAAACCAGGAAAGCACACAAGGCTATCCTATCACATCGTGGTGCACCAATCATACCCGTAGGAGTCGCATATTGCAGGGTAGCGAGCCCCGCTCAACAATCCTAGCCGGGAAATCAGCTACAACCAATTGCACCAGTGGGAAAGCGAATAGCAGTCCACCTGGTACACTCTGTTTATCATGTTGGTTCCCATCTGTCAAGGAACCTTACTCCCTAGAGGAACGGCGGCCTGCAGGACCATCACCCAAGCGTATACTACTTGAGTACCGTTAGTTCCCAGGTATTAACACCCGTCTACCCAAGAACCCAGCCAGGTATTAACACCCATCTACCTGACCGACCTCCATGTTCTATCGTTTAGCGTCCGGACACAATAACAAATACACGTATCTTTCATGCGCGCATATAATCACACCAGATAACATCTTTCATATTGATAAACAACATATTAATTCAATTCTATCATATCATACAATTACCGCATGGTTTCTATCACAAGTGTACTTTTCATACATATAGACAACATGCAAGTACGACTCTTTCTTAGCATACTGTATATCTCTATCATAAACACACTGTATGTTTCTATCATAACATTCTTTCATGTATCATACACCAATTACATGTCATCATGTACAACAGACCGCTTACCTACTGAGACTCATGGGAAACCGGTACTCACCTGGAATCCGTGTTATGCAGATACACCACTTGCGTCTTCCGACCTCTTAGATACACCTAACACATTAGGTTCAGGCTTAGACACCAATCAACGACACTTAACTAGGCTTAAAACACACTATATCGAGCGGTACTAACAATTGCCTCAACAAAAGATCAACATGGCTTCTAACAGCCTCCTACGGCCGTAGGAAACAAACCCTACGCCCGTAGAAGTTATTTCCATAAAAACATGACCTACGGCCGTAGTAACAACTTCCTACTCCCGTAGCATGTCTCCAAAAGGTAACAATGGTCGTAGGCTATGTACCTACGTCCGTAGTCTTGGTTCCATCACCCGCAGGTGGTAATTTCACTTAAACAGGACCCTACGGCCGTAGCAACCATTACCTACGACCGTAGTACACAAACAACCCCTACGGCCGTAGCACCATACTACTACGCCCGTAGGCACTATAATTACAGTAACTTCGTGCTCTGTTCGAACACAGCAGCCGATTCTCACATTTTTGACTCAAAAATCCAACTTGAATCCATATTCAAGTGTTTACACAACATATCTTACATACATATGAACTTATAAACACGATTTGGACAAAAGAACAACATCAAACACATTGGAATCCATCCAAATGGATCCATTCCTCAACAAGAACTCAAGAACTAGGTTTTGATCAAGAAAACTTACAAGGAGATGATTATGAACCAGTTGCTTCCAAATTTCAGCTTAAGAATACTTCAAACAACAGATTGCTTCACGAATTTCTCTTCAAAAGATCAAAGGTTTGTGTGCTTATAACTGTACGTATGAATGTATGCGTATGTATGTTGGTAAAATAAAACAGATAAGTCTTAAAAGACTTAGGCCGACCTTGGTTGGCTAATACCCCCTCTTGGGTATTTTGTTCTCCTATTCAACTTAAAACACAACTTAGGTTTATCCGCTTCAACTAACGGAGATATTTTTGGAACCATTATCCAAAACCATACAAATATTTATCTACTTGGTCAACTTACGACACTTTTCACATTACCACATTTTAATCTACAATTAACACCAGTTAACACCAATTAACATATAAGACACCATTTAACAACGTGTTTACTACATTTAATAACAAAACACCAATTAAAGTCAACGTACAACTATTCAAGCTACAGTTACAACTTGTTACAACTAGGCCCATTTCAGGGTGTTACAATAATGGTATTTTAAACAATGTTATGGTTGGTAATGAGTCCGAATTACGGGTACACGGTATGGGTAATCAAACTCTTCCCTCTCCTTTTCCCTCTCTTCGCTTAAACAATGTTTTTCATGTTCCACATCTTATTAAAAACCTCTTATCTGTTCGCCGTCTTACAAAAGATAATCTTATTTCCATTGAGTTTGATCCTTTTGGTTTTAATGTGAAGGATTACCGGACGCGGACAACCCTCCTCAGATGTGATAGTGATGGCGATCTCTATCCTCTCTCACTATCTTCATCTAAGCCCAGCCAATCTCCATCAGCCTTTGCAGCCGTTTCTCAAGACCTTTGGCATCATCGACTCGGTCACCCCGGGTCATCTTTATTACGAGTCTTAAAAATAGTTCTAGTCTTTCCTTTGAGTCCTTAGCTACCTCTAATGTTTGTTCTAGTTGTGTTTTTAGCAAACAAAGTCGTTTACCTTTTCGTGATTCTTCTAATAGTACTAGTTTTCCTTTTGATATTATTCATAGTGATCTTTGGACCTCTCTGGTGGTTAGCTCGGGAGGTCATAGTTATTATATTTTGTTCTTAGATGATTATTCAAATTATTTATGGACTTATCCTCTTGCTAAAAAGTCTCAAGTTTATTCTATCTTTCTTAATTTTAGCACTTTTATTCGTACACAATTTGAACGTAGTATAAAATGTTTTCAATGTGATAATGGAAAAGAATATTCTAATCACCGTTTCCACCAATTTTGTACTCAAAATGGCATGCCATTCCGTTTCTCTTGCCCTCATACTTCTTCTCAAAATGGCAAAGCCGAACGCAAAATCCGGTCCATTAATAATATTGTCCGCACACTTCTTACCCACTCCTCGGTTCCCGCCTCTTTTTGGCATCATGCTTTACAAATGGCCACCTACATCTCAAATATCCTTCCTAGTAAACTCTTACACTACTCAACCCCGACCCACGTCCTTTATCATCGCACTCCTTCTTATGATCACCTCCGCGTTTTCGGTTGTCTTTGCTATCCTCTATTCCCCTCTACCACAATCCATATTCTCCAAAAACGCTCCACACCTTGTGTCTTTCTTAGATATGAAGGGTTTTGATCATACCAAACCACCCAATGACACAAACTGGTCAATCCTGGGTTTGATTCTACTGGTTCAATCCTAAAAGCGGAACTGGATTGAACACAACCCTCTAAACCCCAAAAGGGCTAGGATCTTTAAAACTAATGATCAACATAGCTTCTAATTAACAAACAATCCAAAGAAAAGGTTACAAGAAAAATATACCTGATCAGAAACAATAGGATTGCTAAAGTAAGTCCACCACTACTGCACCTCCTTGGAACTGGCTGCTAGACCGCTCCTGGAATTACCAATTCTCAAAGCTTCAAGCTTGATCGTGTGTGTGTATGCCTGTGTCGACCACCAAATCGCAAAACACACTTGGTGTTTTTCTTGTTTTAGTTTCGACGAGAGAGAGAGATCGACGACGAGAGAGAGACCGTCGAGAGAGAGACGAGAGAGAGCCGAGATCGAGAGAGAGAGATGGTGTGGTGGCTAGGGTTATCTTCCTTAATCCCTTGTTATCTCTTATTAATCCTTTAGGATTAAGGATATATATATAGGGATTAAATGGACCTAAGCCCGTTTAATTAAAAGCCCACTGGTTTTAATTAAACTTTCAATCTTCTCACTTTGACCCCCTGGACTTTACTAGTTAATTAATTAATTATTAATTAACTGGTCCGTTAAATATTAAAACTTAATATTTAATTTCTCTTTAAATAATAAATAACTATTTATTATAATTAATCTAACTGATTAATTATTTATTTCTTCTCTCTAATAATTAATCCAATCTGATTAATTATTTACTTTCCTCTTTAATAATTAATCCAACTGATTAATTATTTTCACACAGATTCATGGTAAAAAGTCCAACTGTTCTAATATGGGTGTGTAGCAGTGTAACCCTTTAGTCTCTTACAACATTGGGTACAATGTGCCCATTAATTATCTCTGCACATAATCTAACAGGATACCCCTCCAATCATCGGGGGTACAAATGCTATGATCTTGAAACGCGAAAAAACATTCTCTCACGCCATCTCATCTTTGACGAACACACTTTTCCGTTCACCAATCTCACCTCCCCTAAACCTTCCTATACTTTTCTCCATGACCTTATCCATCCCTCCTTCACCCCATATATATCATCCAACCCCACCCCCTACGGTCGCACCACCATCACCACCGTCCCCTCCTCCACCACCACCACCTCCGCCCGCACACGCACCTAGATCCATGACAACTCGTAGCATGTCCGGCATCACCAAACCAAAACGAATACTCAATCTTCACGCTTCCGCCCCCACCATCTCTCCTATTCCCCGTAACCCTACCGATGCCCTCCGTGACCCTAATTGGAAACATGCCATGCATGACGAGTTTAATGCACTAATTGATAATAACACGTGGAAGTTAGTTCCTCGTCGTCCAAATATGAATATAATTCGGTGTATGTGGACTTTTAGACATAAAAAGAAATCTGACGGTTCTTTTGAGCGATACAAAGCTCGTTTGGTTTGTGATGGCATGTCTCAATAGGATTGTGGTGAGACATTTAGTCCGGTGGTTAAACCTTCTACCATTCGTACGGTGTTAAACATTGCATTATCTCATTCTTGGTGTATTCATCAATTAGACATCAAGAATGCGTTTTTACATGGGAATTTGGATGAGGTCGTTTACATGCATCAACCCATGGGGTTTTGGGATACATCATATCCTAACCATGTGTGTCTTCTTTAAAAATCATTATATGGCCTTAAACAGGCTCCACGGGCTTGGTATCAACGGTTTACGGATTTTGTTGCTACCTTGGGATTTACACACAACAAACTACTTTGTCCCGCTCAAGTGCCGAGGCCGAATACCGTGGAGTAGCCAATGTGGTTTCCGAAACATGTTGGCTACACAATCTTCTCCTCGAACTACATCATCCTCTTCAGCATGCAACTATCGTTTATTGTGACAACGTTAGTGCCATTTATCTTGCGGGTAATCCGGTTCAACACCAACGGACAAAACACATCGAGATGGATATATACTTGGTCCGGGAAAAAGTTCAACGCGGTCAAGTTCGAGTGTTACACATGCCATCGCAATATCAGATAGCTGACATCTTCACCAAAGGCTTGCCTAAAGTGTTATTTGATGATTTTCGTTCCAGTCTAAGCGTTCGGCTACCTCCCGCTACGATTGCGGGGGTATATTAGTGATAATGTTTATCCTAGTTTTAATGTAATGTTTATCTTATCAAGGGATAATATCCCTAGGTTATAGATTAGTTAGTTGTAATCTTGTATCTATATATATTCGATGATGATGAATGAATAAACCAACACATTCATTATAATCTTCCTACACTTATAAATACTTAAATGATAAAATGACTAACATCTATATATATATATATATATATATATATATATATAAGGCATGCAGATTTTCCAAAAATAATCATAAATTGATTCACAATTAACCAATCACAACTTTCAATTTCAAAATCATTCAAATTTCAAAAACAATTTTGGAAATATGTGGATAATCGAATTAAATTCAATTTTGGGAGGGGGCTAAATGAAAATTAGAGGGGGTTTTATAAAAGATGTGAAGGGCTTTTAAGAAAATATGAGAGACTTTTTAAAAAAATTGTATATTAATGTAATTAATTATAAGTTGTTTATAAATAATGTTTAGTAACTTGTGCTATATTTTGTTTATAGAAAAAATAATTATATATTTACGACCGTCTCATTTTTATCTACGTTTTGGTATAAATGTTATTGTAATATGAATTTTTTTTTAAATTAGTATATTCTCATTACAAAGGTGATATTTTATTTACTGCATTATTTTCATTTGAAATTTTTAATAACGCAAATACACTTACGAAATACCCATACGTGTACGGGTCAATAAACTAGTACCTTTTATTCTAATAGTTTGCGTGTATAATTAAATTTTTTAAAGTTCTGTAACTTTTATTAGTTGACAAAAAGAATCACTTTTTGTAACATACTAGGCTGCCACTCTAGAGGTTGCGTCCCAGACTTCTCTTTGTGAAGATGACATTCGTGAAGAATTGACCAATGAAATCTCGTTAAAACCCTTACCTCAAGAATTGTAAGTTACACCAGTTATGAATATCCACCCACATCTTAATGGAACATGTTGTACTGTTTCAATTTCAATCTCACAGCATGGGCACAAAACTGAAGGTAAATCTATTCCTCTTTCCACTAACTCTAATCGAACAGGGAGTCTATTGCTGTCTACCTTCCATCCATAAAGAATCACTTTTTTGGGAAGAATTTTTGACCAGTACGTTCGAGCAAGTGAGTCGGCTGTATGCAATATGAATTGAAATATTAGTATTTGTTATACCAGCGTTATATCATATTCTTATTTATAACTTAAAAGTTTGAATAACTCTTATCAATTTTCCACATTTTTTTATATTATTTTATAACATCTATATTAAGAGAGAGAAAGAGAAAGAGAGAAGAGGAAGAGAGAGGAGAGATATAGTGTGGTGGTGTTGGGAGGAAGGTAATCTCGGTTGGTGGAGCCGACATGCTCGGGTAAATTGGGTTGGGGTGGCATAGCGGTGTTCCCAAGCCTACCCGATGGACCCAACCCCTATAAGCTTAGGCTATACAGATGGTCTAAAAACACTCGTAGTTATAACTAGCAGGCATCACTAACCGTCAAGTTAGCAACACTAACTTATTGATACCCATCCTTAATTATAACGGCTATCACTACCATAACTAGACCCGCTAACAAATACTAATATTTCAATTCCTATTGAATGAAAAATATCTAAAATCAACTTAAAACCATAGTAAAAATTATTGATAGCACAACTTGAAACTTATAAGATTCTTTAACATGCATTCATTTATCTATGTGGCACGAGTTATTATAAACTTCTCCGGATACACTCATTTTCTTATTCATGTGGGACTACTTCTTACAATACTTTAGACGAAATACGAAAAATTAAACCTAAATCAAATATGAAGATCCTACAATTAATGTTTAAACTTATAAAAAAATAAGTTAAACGTTACATGACCAATAAAACCTAATCGAATCAGAGCATCCTAAATATTCAAAATTTCCCCCACTTATATTAAATATTTATGTTTGATATTAGTTTCTATATTTTCTTTACTAGTCTGTGAGACTGTGACCGATAAAGCGATAAAACGTAGCTTATAATCTTATACAACCACGTAAAGGTTGGGCCATCAAAGTCTTTGCCAAGCTAACTTACGATTGGATTTTGTTACCCACTTTGTTTGGGTTGGGCTTTTGTTCCAAAACCAGCTTCTTTTTCATTTATAGAGGAAACTCATCGATTAATGCATAACAAATGAAAAGGTTACTTGTCAAAAAATGATATGACACTATAGGAATCTTGTTGCAGTCTTTGGTGTTTGTGGGTGCTTGTTATGCTTTCTAGCAGCAACCAAAAACTGGATCCCATACCCCCCTATATATATACTTAGATATATAGAGAAACTTGAGTCGAATTCTATTAAGTTAAGCTTATTTTCAATTCTAGTAAAATTTCATGGTCGTGCACCTGAACAAGGCACGACCCTGCTTCACAATTAAAGATGATGAATAGTCACACATCCAAAGCAAACATATGGTTGTGCGCCTTAAGAAGGCGCGGCAATACTTCACAAAATAAAATGGTGCATAAACGTGGACAACCTTGACATAAACATGACATAATCTATATTCTCATAGATCATTACAAAAGTAAACCAACATACACTTCACTTTTGTGTATTCTATCCATTATACAACAAAAACTAAAATGTATATCATCATAGAGTAGTATGATAACTAATTAAATTAGTAATAGATGCATAGTTTTCGACCTTATAATTATTCCATAACTACCTATTTGTTTACAAAATAGTATATTTTATAGCTATTCCCATTGCCATTAAACTGTTATTGCATTGTTATTGGCATCCTTGTTATGGTGGTAACTGGTAACGAGCCGGCCCGTTCGTTATGGATTCTATTTTCAATCGATAAAAATTAAGATAAGTAATTGTGTGTGGATTTAGTACTAATAGTTATAAATATTATCATTGTAACTATATAATTATAAATAGTTATACTAACGTAACAACTAATTACGATAGTTATTTGTATTTACAGCTACAGAAACCGTAATCTTATATACTTGATAACATTATCACCAATGCATGCTTTTGGATGGAGAATGATAGTTAAAAAGGAGGAGGAAAATTAGAAATGAAAAATGCAACGTCAACGTCTACAAAGGCTAAAGCCACATGTCGAATGTCTAGTCAAGATTTACATCCCATCTCCACCTGTTGGCCCAATAAAGCCCATGTGTTTCATAAAATGTCGAAATTACCCCCTCCAGAGTCCAGACTCCAGAGTTTGATTCCTTTCGGTGTTTTAAACAAACTTGAAAAGTCATTATTGCCCCTCTGGTTTTTGTCTTATCCATAATAGCGACCACTCATTTCTTGGTGCCCACTAGCCACTTTGCCCTAATCATATAAAAAACTCTAGCCAGATCAACCAGGGCAACTTCTATTCGCATTAATAATAAATTATTATTATTATTCTTATATTTGTAATTTTGTATACATGGTTTCAAAAGGCTTATATAGGCTATTTGGCTATATAGCTTCGTCAAAACTTGAGGCTTAAATACGTCGTTACGCTAAGGTCCAAGCCTTTGACGTAAACTTGATTTACGCCAATGCCCAGTTTAACGCGTCCTTACCTCGTTATAAGCCATGTTTTTCTACGTCTTAAAGGTACAAAACCAAATAGGTCGAATGTATATAGTTATCAGTTAAAATGATGGTTGGATATACCTAAAACGAAGAAATTGATTGATTAACTATGTTAGAATTATATAATTATAAGTTTCTTTATTGTTATTTGTATAATTGTATATATTACAATTTATATACAAAATTATCATCTTATATCACGGCTTATGAAATGTCTTAGCTTCACCACCGCTTAATCATCTCACCGTGTCATGCCTTAAATTATTTAGAACTTTGTTTAGATACGTCAAAACAAGCATTTTTGTGTTTATTAAGTTAATTATTATTTGTAATTTATGATATACCTTTGATTAGCGACCAGTAAAGGGTGTTTATTTGTTTAAGTTAGCATTATAAAATAAATGTAAAAAGAATAGTTAGTATTATGTTTTCAAAATGTGATTATTATAAAGTCCAAATCTATTTTTATAAAACATTATATAACGTGACACGTTTTCAGACACTTCTAAATTAATACAAAATAATAATAATGATCATGGCATCGTCTATATCCGAAACTCTATTTTTTATAAGTTAATAGAGTTTCAATTTAAACAAACAGACTACAAGTGAAGTAGCCAAAATTGCTGAAGATATTCGAACACATTATCATACTGAACATTTTAAGTAGTAAAACTAAAAGAAGAATTAATACAATTCAAATCCATTTGACGCTATGTTGGATGCTTCAAGTTTTGTTCAATGTATTTTAGTGAATTCGTTATTACTTATAACATTATTCATGATATAAGGTAGATATTGTAAACACCCAGCGGGTATAAATAGTATGTTATTAACCTTAATCAAAACATATAAGCAATTCATTGTTCATACAGTTAATGTTACTGGATGTATTCTCTCTCTCTCTCATATTCGCATAACCTACGTACGTACATCTAAGCTCATATCATTGTGTCAGTTTTTTTTGAAAAATCATACCTTGTATACCATTAACCAAAAAAAAAAGATACCAAGTTACAAAAAGACAGAGGCTTTGGTGCACCTTTCTGCATCGCAGTTACCTAACCCAAATTGCTAAAAAGTCAGCAAACAGAAACTACCTTCCAGCAAAAGAACGAACGAGGATCAGAACAACAGGAAAAAACTGCAAATTAAAATACAGAAACAAGGCTAAATAAGTACAGAAAACGATCATGTCTTCATCAGTGAGCACGGATTTGTCAACCAAGTCTTCCAATCAATTTTCCTAGGCCTCATTCTACTTGAGATCCATTGGTAGCTCCTTATCTGTATGTCAAAGAACGCTTCTGCCAGCATCTTTTTTGAGTTATTAAGCACCAAATTATTTCTTTGTATCCATAGCAATAGGCAATGATCCACACGGTTGCTTGCCAGATATTGGCCTCTTTATTAATCAATTCTGTGAGGTTGTTGAAAGCGTTATAATCCATCGACCACCATTTGAAAATTGCAATCCAGATTTCTTGAGTCCGCTTGCACCTCCAAAGCGCATGATCCACCGTTTCCACCTCCTCTTCACAAAACGGGCACAGAGTTGAATGGAGATCCACCTGCATTGAGACAAGGATATCCCTAACCGGAATTCTAAGGAGTCGAACTCTCCAAACGAATACGTTAACCTTCTTTGGTACTAATACATTCCACCAGGTCTCATTCCTATTAACTCTGATCTTATCTCATCCACATGTTTTCTAAGGGCTTTGACCGTGAAATTTCCATCTGCTCCAAACACCCATCTAAAACTATCAGGCTTGTCTCTAGTAGGTGACACCCCCTCCAACAAGTTAACCAATTCTCTTAACTCTCCCTCCTCTCTACCCCTCGGTGCCCTCCTCCAACTCCATCTCCAAACCTAAGACCCCTCAACCCACGACCCCATCTCACTTACCAAGACATCTACATTTTGAGCTAATCGGGTAAGTCTACCAAATTTTTCAGAAAATGTACCCTCCCCAACCCAATTATCTCTCCAGAATCTAGTCTTCTTGCCATCCCCTAGTACTTTTGAGAACGAATTTTTGAAATTGACACCCCTATGTTGCAAGACCTCCCCTACCCTAATGATATTACCCCACACCGAGTTCCTCCACTTAAGTCCTCCCGACCCACTTCCCACACATCCATCTACACCGTATATACATTTTACCACCCTAACCCACATCCTATCCTCCTCCTTAAACCACCTCCACCACCATTTGCTCAATAACCCAAGATTTGCAGCTTGAAGGCTGCCAATATTCAACTCCCCATTCCCAAAAGAATCAGTAATTACATATATCATTGTGTTAGTTGCTTTAATATACAATTGATTCTTGATACATAGGGTCTTACAAGCCATTTATGATTCAATAAAATCTTCTAATCGTCTAATATATATGAAAGACTGATTTGAATCAAATTGATTGTATGATTTTAGCCTTCTATTTAACAGATCAAGTTTAATTGTACAATTTTGGCCATTTAGTTCGATAAAAGTTGAAATCAAATATTGACTTTAATTTAAATCAAAATCTTAAAAAATCATATATATCCTTCCCAAATCTTTAAATCAAAATTTCAGATATCATATTTACACTTATTATAGCATTTCAAAATATCATATTTAACCAAATTTATAGTTTTATTATTCTAAAATATTTTCTAAATATTTTGAATTGTTTTTAATTATAGCCAATAAAGATTTACCTTATTTGAAAAAAAATTTAATAATATTTTATATTTATCATATCTTAAAAAAAACCCGTATATTTCAAGGAGATTTAATCCACTTCTAAATAATGAACAGAGAAACGGATTCTTATTTTAAAACATTACCCACTAAGCATGCAAGTCCATCAAAATTCAAAATGGTGTATTGAGTAAATAAGAAATAGATAATCATCTATACTACACTATAAAATATTTAAAATTCTTTTACTCAAAAATTTTAAGACTACTTAATTTTAAGTAGTACATGTCTTTATACAAAGAGTACAAATACTCAAAGCAATAATCTAATCAATTATCTCCCTAATTAACTCAACAAGTTATGATAACTACTGTTTTAAACAACTCATTAAACATAACTAGATATCTTTTTTCTTATCTTTATTGTTTTTATAAAATTAATCTAAAAACTAATAAAAGGTATGATGACAAAATACAGAAATAAATAAAATAGATAAGGTAGAGAAAACAAAGAAAACATATATTTTGTCAAAAGAATGTATCTGCTATAATATTCTGCAAATACAATACCTTTACATTATCGAAACAAGACACGTTATCAAGTACAAACTATTCGTCGCCGCCGCATTACACGGACACTATGCTATATCTCTATATGTAATAAGCATACTATTTCTTAAAAACACCTGCCTTAGAGTTTTATCGTAAAGTCTATAAAATTGTGTTTTGATGATGAAAACTTCCAATGCATTATTAATAATTAAACAAAGTTGTAACTCTGAATTGATTTTAATATCTTATATAATAACTAACATTTATTAGGAAGTGTTACAATTCAATAAATGGCTATAAAATGTGTTGGTGCAACTGTTAAGCAATTTTGGCTTCGACGTAGTTGTTCGCCATTTTACTTAAAAGATTTAGGAAGGTCCTCTGTTCGACACTTAAATTTGCATTTTAATATTCACCTACAATGCTTTTATTCTTCCATGAAAAGCGCTGTTGCTTCTTAAATTCATTATGAGTACTTATTATATTAATCCAAAAAAATTTATATGTTACCTGTTTTGTTTATATTTTTTAACATGTAATGTTGGTTTAAAAAAAAAATTATATACTTGTGAATATCTTACTTTTATTTACATTTTGCCATATATTTATGACAAAAAGTTATTTTTCTTATCGAGATATTTTATATCCTACTAATAAATTTTCTTTACTCATTCTCCTACACAAATGATTAAGAAAGTTTTCGAAGCTCCAAATTTCGAAAACTGTCTGTAGAGGATGCAAATATGCTGGAAGCGCCATTTTCTCATGAGGAATTAGAGAAAGTAGTGTGGTCGTGTGAAGGATCGAAAGCCCCTGGGCCTGATGGTATGAACTTTAATTTTCTCAAAAAACATTGGCATATTTTAAAGCATGCATTCTTTGAATATATACAATATTTTTGGGATACTGGTGAATTACATAAGGGGTGCAATGCATCTTTCATGGCTTTGGTTCCAAAGAAACTTGATCCTTTGGAAATTGGGGATTTTAGGCCAATTAGCCTTTTGGGTTGTCAATATAAAATATTAGCAAAACTCCTGGCGAGCAGGCTTGCTAGTGTCTTGGGAAAAATAATTAATGGCAACCAAACAGGTTTTTTAAAAGGGAGACAAATGTTAGACGGGTGCCTCATTGCAAACGAAATTGTTACTTATGCTTTAAAGAAAAAGATGGAATTAATGCTCTTTAAAGTAGATTTTGAAAAAGCTTTTGATTCTGTCAATTGGCAATTTCTTTTTGCTTCAATGACACAAATGGGGTTTGGGGCAAAATGGTGTAAATGGATAGAAGGCTGCTTGAAGTCAGCATCTGTCTCTGTTCTTGTTAATGGGTCACCAACGAGGGAGTTTTCTATGGAAAGAGGGTTACGCCAAGGGGACCCCCTATCCCCTCTGTTATTTCTGATTGCAGGTGAAGTCTTACAATTAATGACCTTAGAGGCATGCGATAAAGGTCTGTTTCAAGGGCTGTGTTTGGGTAGCAATTGTAGGAATTTGTCCTTATTACAATATGCGGATGACGCCCTGTTTTTTGGAAAATGGTCTAAGAGGAATCTTCAAAATTTGATGCTCATTCTTGAATGTTTTTATGAAGTCTCGGGTCTGCGTATTAATGTAAGCAAAAGCACACTGTTTGGTATTAACGTTTCAGATGAAAGGCTTAAGGCTCTTGCCCAGGTGGCCAAATGTAATCACTCAAAGCTGCCATTCATGTACTTGGGGTTGCCTGTTGGAAGCAATATGGGGCTTAAAAGATCTTGGGAACCTGTTTTAGAGAAATGTAAAAAGAAGCTGAGCGATTGGAAGATGAAAATGCTTTCAATTGGTGGTAGATTAACTTTGGTCAATTCGGTTCTCACGGTACTTCCACTTTATTACTTTTCTCTATATAAAGCACCAATGGTGATAATAAACAAGTTGGAATCCATTAGAAGAAAATTCTTTTGGGGAATCAAAGATGAAGAAAAGAAAATCTTTTGGATCTCATGGCAAAAATGCTTGATGGCAAAAACAGATGGTGGTCTGGGGATAGCAAGTCTTAAGGCAAAAAAATGATGCCTTAATCTCAAAATGGGTTTGGAGATTTTTAACAGATGAAGGGAGTGCTTGGAGAGATGTCATTAGCGAAATTCATGGTTCTAATGGAGGTTTTTTCTTAAACTCGTCGGCTCCCAAAAAAGGCGTATGGGGAGCTATTATTGAATGCTGTAATATGCTTAATAACGCGGATATTGACATTTATAGTTCCTTTTCGAAAGTAATATCTGCTGGCTCGAGGGCATCCTTCTGGATTGACAGAGAGATAGGGCTTGGGCAACCGCTAAATCAGAAATTTCCTCGGTTATACAGGCTGGAGGTTGATAAACAGGTATCCTTTAAAGACAGATGGAAGTTCTCGGAGGGCCATTGGCAAGGCTGTTGGAATTGGCGAACACAATTGAGAGGTAGGTCTATGGAAGAATTCAATAATTTGAAGACCTTTCTTTCATCTTGTACTTTCAAAACGTCGGGATCTGATTACTGGAAGTGGAGATGGGATAGTAAAGGGGTATTCACGGTGAAAAAGCTCTCATCGATAATCCAAAGAAAGTTTCTTCAGAATGCTAATTCGTCATGTTCCAAGGTTTTCTGGTCCAAATTGCTTCCTAAGAAAGTAAATGTATTTCTTTGGAGACTTGTTAATAAGGCTTTACCAACTAAAACTAATTTATCACATCGTGGCGTTTCCCTCTCGGATGTGGCTTGTGTTTTCTGTGGGTCTAGTGACGAATCATTAGATCATTGTTTTGCTGAATGTTCTATAGTGGACATTTTATGGAGGAAAGTATGGGTTTGGTAGAACAAAAAGATACCTAGACCATCCTCTCTCCAAACACTGCTGGAGGTTTTTTCAAATGCAAGAGAGTATCACTTGGTGGATCATGCATTTAAATTGGTCTTTGCAACTACTGCATGGCATATTTGGAAGTGGAGGAATGCAATTTTTCATGCTGGCTCAGAAGATGAGAGAGTGATAAGGACCTTGGATACCTTTGCTAGCATTCAAGGTACATCAGCCCTTTGGTTAGAAAGTAGAAATCAAGGCTTGAAGATAAATCTAGGTTTTTGGTGTACTAAGCCTTTCGATGTTTTTGTGTAATGTTGGGCTCCTTCGTTCTTTTATGTTTTGTTTTTTAAGTCTCAAACTTTGAGGCTTGGGTTTTAATATAATTTTTGGTTCGTTGGTTGAGGGTGATGGCATTGCCGAAGCTCTTCTCCTTCGTTCCTTTTGCCGTTCAAAAAAAAAATCAATAGCAGAGAGAAGAAAAGAAAATAAGTAGATTCCAGACGCCACAACTTAGATCTTTCTACTCATTTTCCTACACATAATCAAAACAATTGTTAAAATCAAGAGAATAGATTAAGAAAGAGAATTAGTCAATAATACATGTCACAACTTAGTGGGTCAAAAGATGAAGTATCAAAATATATTATACCATCCACACCCGTCCAATGGGTAGGTGGCGGGTAAGGACGAGAAAGCAAGAAACACAATCGCCCCTAGATTGAACCGGCTAGTGAAGGGTTTTTATGAGTTACCTTGACACGTGTCTGTGTCCTCTCTCTCTCTCTCTTCCTTTTCTCTATCTCTCTTATCTCTCTACCTTATTATTATTTGGGTGATTCTATTTGGCCCATCATCCTCATAATCTATTTGGCCCCATTTAATATGACTTTTGTGAGTGTATGATCCATCTTGAAAATTGTAATTGATTGATTTGATGTGTGAGTATGTAAGTAAAGAGGGTTGGCCCCCTTATTATTATTAGGGTAAGGGAGATTCTATTTATCCCCCCTCCATTATCTAGTTAGCCCCCTTGATTTGATGTTTGTGAGGGAAAAAGTTGTTTTGAAAATTGTTTTTTAATGATGTGACATATGAGCATGTGAGGGAGAGGGGGGATAGATAGTATGACCCTTAGGGTAATTCTATTGTGCCCTCCTTGATAGTCTACTTGGCCCCTTTTGATGTGACCTATGTGAGGGAATGACATGAATTAAAATTTGTAAATGAGTGATTTGATGTGTGTTGTATGTGAGAGAAGGTGGACCAAATAGTAGCACTCTTATTATTATCATTATTATTATCTTTTTAAATGAATAAGCTTGCGTCGGATAGATGTGAGGGTTTGTGAGCCGAAAGATGGATGAAGAGAAAGATGATGTGGCGTATGTGACATGAAAAAGTATGGATGCTTATAGACTCAGGAAATAAAATCTTTCATATTGTATCTGCTTCTTTTAAAACATATGTATTAACTTAGATTTTTTATATGTAATGTATTTGTATTTGGATGTTAGTTTTTTTATTATTAATTTTTTTTTTCACCACAAAAATTAGCAGCAATATACACAAAAACCATATTTGTAGTAATTATATAACTTGGTAGTGCTTTTATTAATAAACTTAATCTTAATGAAGTATTTGTGACTTTGATCCATATGTTTTAACGTAAGTCTAGAGTTCATTGTTTCTTGCCTATGATAGTTTACCTTCCCCACCCTTAACCTAAATTTTGCCTTGTAGATTGTTTTTATTAATAATTTAAAGAGGATGGTAATCACAGTTTTTAGGCTTGTAGATAAAAATAAAAAAGGTACTCGTTTCTAAAATGGTAATCGTAACTAATATTTTCATAATTAACTTTTCATACTTGTTATATTTATCTTTTTATTAGTTTTTAATTTTTCATATATTAAACAAGATTACCATTCTTAAAAATTTATTTATTTTGTTTTTATCCACAACCCATATTTAAATTCATAATTTAATAAAACAATTAGTAATATTTATTTTTTATCCTTTTCTTATGAGTTTTAACATATAATATTTGATATAAATATAACCACAACTTTAATGATTCGTTCTCGAGTTTTTTAAGGTACGAAAGGGGAGGAGAAGAAAATGAAGGGAAAGAAAAGAGATTTTATGAGTGTGTCTTGAGTTGGAAAGAAAAGAAAGGAAATGAAGAAGGAGCTCATTCCTTCTAAATCATCCCATTTTTTGGAGGATGTTTTTTTAACTAAATAACCCCTCATTCCCTTTCCCTTCCACTCCTTAAAAAACTCGAGAACTCATAACACTAATGATTTTCTTCTCTTCCCATCACTTTCCTTCCGAAAAATAACTCAAGAACACAGTGTAATGGATGTGGATAAGAATAAAAAAAGTAGTTTTAGTTTTTAGACTCATCACTCTTGTTTCTATAATCATTTTTTTCATAATTTTCTTACCTACTTTTTCATAAGGATTCATTGTTTCAACTTTCTATATATGAAACAAAGTTGTTACTTTTAAAAACTAAAAATAACCTTTCTTCTATTCTTATCTATATTTCTTAGGGCCGTGATTATCATTTTCTTAAATATAAATATATATTTGTGGCTGTTAGGCTTTGCTTGTTTTTTCAGATAAGGTCTTCTTTTAATAAAATGTCTGCGGACGAACAGACTTTTTCAATAAGTTTGTTTTTTCAAAGAAACGTCCGCCCGCTCGCAAACATTTCTAATAAGCTTGTTGTTTTTTCGCAGACATAAGACCTTATTTTGTCTTATTTTTGCTTATTTTGAAAAGCTAAAAACTACATCTTTTTTTACAGACTTTTTCCAAACTTAAGACATTCTAAAAAACATATTTCTGAAGACATGAAATAAGACATAAAACATTTATACATCCAAAAACAAAAAAAAAACACCTAAGTTTATATATTCAGGTTACCCTCTCTTTACCAGGTCATCTGTCCAAAGGATACTTTGAAACAAAAACATGTCTATCTACTCCACCACTCATTTCATCAAGCTAGGTCCTAAATTCTAACAATTAATATTCTATACATAATATCATATCCTTCTAAATATCTTTTTGGAAATCATTTTAATATTATATTTAGACCTCGACCATCCAATTAGCTGGTTGTAAGAAAACACCATCATCCCAACCCCTCAAACTTAAATTTAGGGTTTTGGCTAATGTATACTCATTCTAACATTTTTGTTTTTATTTTTTATTTTTTTCCTTTCTCCTTATTGATCCATTGATATATATATATATATATATATATATATATATATATATATATATATATATATATATATATATATATATATATATAAAAGATCAATAAAGCCCCTAAAATCCAAATTTATATCATTAGATTTATCAAATCAATGGTTAAGATATAATAATGATATTATTGTAATTAAGTAAACAATTATAAGATTTAATTATAGAAGAAAGGGTATTATGGGAATTATCCACCCCTTAAATCGCGCCCCTTCTATTTCACGTAATAGTTTCCGTAAATAATAAAACTGGTAGATGTTATGGATATGAAAGTGATGACGAAAATGATGAAACTCGCTGATTGTTATAGATATGAAAGTGATGACGAAAATGATGAAACTTGTAGCTGTTATAGATATGAAAATGATGACGAAAATGATGAAACTAGTAGCTGTTATGAATATGAAAGTGATGACGAAAATGATGAAACTTGTAGTTGTTATAGATATGAAAATGATGACGAAAATGATGAAACTAGTAGCTGTTATGGATATGAAAGTGATGACGAAAATGATTAAACTGATAGCTATTATGAAAGTGATAACTTACAGCCGAAAATGATAACTTTCTTCACCAGCCGAAAATGATAACTTTCTTTCAGCAGCCGAAAATGATAATTTTTCAAAATAAAATTTTCAGAAATATAGGAAAAGTGGTTTTGTTTGAAAGAGGGTTAAAAAATGAGTATATTGATATAATTTTTTTGCTCAAAAAAATTGAAATAGTTATGATCATTAAAAGATTTAAGGGGTAAAAAAATAAAAAAAAACTTTGAGAATGGCTGGAAGAAAGGCGCGTCAGTTAATCAAAATATGCAATTCCTATTTTGCCCTTTTAATTGAGTGGTTGAGAATTGGTCTTTGTTTAAGGGTGGAGATATATATATATATATATATATATATATATATATATATATATATATATATATATATATATATATATATATATATATATGAAGAAGTTCATTTAAGAACCATTCTTAGTGCGAGAACCGCGAGAACCAATCTGAGCCATTCAATTTCCCATATTTCAATGTCATTGTCCACCCCATGAATTCCTCACATGCACCTTGCCACACTCGTCCCTCCACTCTCTCCATTCATAAACTTCTCATATCCAAGGAACGACTGAGATTTGTTCTCGTGGTTCTCACACTAACAACGGTTTTCGAATGATGTGGAGTTGAGAGAGAGGGAAAATGAATATGGAGTGGTTGGAAGGGAATGAATATGGGGTTAGAGTGATAGGAGTAGGATGGAGTGGGAGAGAGAGGGAAAATGATGTAGTGCTAACGTAACAATGAAAACTTGTGGGTTGGATGCTCTTGGTATCATGGTTTTCAGAACCAGACCGGACAGACCGGTTTAACCGGTTGAACATGGAACCGGCACCGGAACTAGTTCAAAAGAACCGATCAAACCTCTTGGTATTGGATCAATGTGAACCATTGAACCAGGAGGTTGAAACACTAAACTGGACTGTTTTGAACTGCTTAAAACCGTTTTTTTCCTTTCTTTCTTTTTGCTTTTGTGGCCGAGTAGCCCAATTCCAATCTCATTTAGACTTTTGAAGTATTTTAAATATACGATAAAACTATTACCCTAATATCTTTATCTCAAATACATTCCACCACAACTTGTAGCTAGGTTCTTTACCCTTTTCACTATTTTTAAACTTTTATACAACTTTTTGTTATTTTTTAAATGTTTATTAAGTAATCTGGTTCTTTAAAATGGTCGAACGGTTGAATCAATAAACATTAGTTGATAACCGGTTCAGTTTTTAGAACCTTGCTTCGTATTATATATAATAACAATTAGCAGGAAATTAAACAGTAATTAGTTAAACATGCTGTTCTATAACATTAATTCTTTGCAGCTGAGCTGGTAAGTCATGGTAGTCGTGAATTAGCAGGTGCTGAGTTCTAGCCTTCACATGTTCAATTACATATTGTTTTTTTATATTTTAATTAATTTGCTGCATAGTTTTTTATTTATTTTTTACGTCTTTATTTTGTCTTTTTCTTATAACTTTGAAATATAATATTCAATGTATATTTATAGAATTTTTTCAATCAATCATCCTCTTTATTTTTTTCAAATAACTTATGAATGAGTTGTTTTTTATGTTATTTTTAGATAATTTAGTTTGTCAACACTTATATATCTTAACAAAAATATTGATTCAAATCAATTAGTAGATACATTTACAAAAAAAGTGACGATGATACTATGTAATCATTTACACCCTTTTAAAATATAATTTCATTCCGTCGCGAAGCTTAATATAAATCAACAACAAAAAAATTAATCCTCAAAAGTCAAAACATTATCAGGTAGGGGGGGTGTGTTCGGTCCTGGAACCGGACCGGAACCGAAAGAACTGGGAACCGAAATTGGTCAAAAGCTAGAACCGATAACCGGACCGATATAAGGGAACCGGTTCCGGTCTCGGTTCCGGTTATTAACCGGTTATTTCGGGTATAGAACCGGAAAAACCGAAAAAACCGAAAATTTTCTATAGACCCGGCTTCAAGCGTAGGAACCGAAAGAACCGATACAATAAAGAATGAATCAACTACTTTAAATAGTATTGATACATATCTCGATGAAGAAGAACTGCAAAAGCACTATGTATTAATACATACATATATATATATATATCTTCGATGAGGCAAAAGCACTAGTTTAATATATTATATATACACATATTACTATATTAGTAGATATATATTCGAAGTTACGGTCCAGTATATATATTTATATATATTTCTTCGTGAACCATGAAGCTGAAACACTAGTTTAATATATTATATATACACATATTAGTTGATTTTTATCCATAAAGGTTAACTAATAACAAAAAATCTAAACGGTTTAAAGTTAACAGTAAAAAAAACTTGAAATCGTAAGTAGACATGCATGCATTTTTTACACTAGCATATGACCAAAAAATAATAGTTCGTTGACTTCGTTCTTACAAACAATAATCATTAACCATATCACTAACGATAATATTTCAATAACCAACCATACCACAAAAAAATAATAGTTCATAGCCAACCATATGACAAATACAAAATCACAAATCAACCGGTTCCGGTTCTAAGACCGAATTACCCGATAACCGGTGGAACCGGAACCGAAAGAACCGAAAACCGAAAATGAGATTTTAGGAGAACCGATAACCGGACCGAATATTCCGGTTCCGGTTCCAACCAATTCCGGTTCCGGTTCGGTTTTTCGATCAAAAAGCTCATCCCTATTATCAGGTGTACCAAATATCAGATCTAAAAATGAAGAAAGGATTAGAAAGTTTTAATAGTGAGATGTTAAAAATTAAAAATATATATATTTAAATAAAAAGAGAGAGAGGAGGCAAGAATGGGCCTACATAATTCTAAAAAAGGAAAGAGCTTTCATTCATCTGAGAAAGATGAACTGTCAATACACAGCTAATATTTGCCAAATCAAGGACATTTTGGTGGGGGGACACCTCCTCACTTAACCCCCTCCACATGTTCCCACTCATAAACTACAAATTACTTTTTGACTTCAATCAAAACCCAACCCCACCCCATCCCATCCCATCCCTCCCCTCCCCTGCATTCATTTTCTTCTTTGCTTCAACACTAATTCATCATCACTCTTCCAAATTCTCAATAATTTTCATGGAAATTGGAGTCATTTTTATCAAGATTATATTTTTACCTACATCCCTTAACAAATTATATACATCGAGAAATGATTTATCCTCTTACTTTTTATTTATATTTATCTTCCTACTCATTTGATCAAAACAAGTGTCAAAATCAATGGATGATACGAAGAAAAAGAATTAGTGTCTTACACATGTCAAACATTGAATAAGTATGAGGAAGAAGTAGGAACAAAAAGTATGATGATTTCTCATATGCATCTTCTTCACAAATGCGTATATAGTAACTTTAGAAGTTGTTATAAAAAAATTTATTTTAAGACTAATTTTTTTTTTGTGAACGTCAGACACATACACACTCCTAAACTACACTTATGTCTATAACATGACTTAAATCCTCAATCTCTAAAAAGAAGAAACACCTTAATCACATATTGATACCGCTAGGTTAAAAACTTTTTTGGTAATGCGGGTAGTATAACCCTTTTAACATTTGACCTATTGGATAACCCAAAAACAATGGGAAAAAAAGAAGGAAAAAAAAGAGGACATGAATTTATAGGTTGTTTCAAGACTTGCCCAAATTATCAATAAAAATTTAATAATTTTTAGACTCATATCTAGATGCTAATGCATGACTGCATGACATCAAATGCCCTCTTTTAAATGCACATTTTTATTATAAACAAAACATACATTTTCTAATTTACACCAAAGAAGATAAATATCTTAAGTCACACCTTGATACAGCTAGGACGAACGCCTTTAGTTATTTAAATGCATATGCTTTAACTATGTAGATGCATTATCTTCAATCACAAAAACATAACATGAGTAATTGCTTCAAAACATATTCTTCCTTAAACAATGTTTTGATGATGCAGATGAGTATATGATTCTCAACATGTTATAAAAATGACACTTTTGATCTTTCTGCAACTTGCCCCATCTTAATGATAGAAATGTCTGTTAATGTAGGGCCAGCACAAGTATAGCAGTAACATAATCCTGGAAATAATATACCTTTGCAGTTTATTGACACAAATTAAAGTACACAAAGCCAAGAAAATAGAACCCCAGATGAAAAGAAATTAAAAAAAAAAAAAGATAAAAAAAAGTTAAATCAGATAATTTCTAGGAAAAAAAACTTATGGGTTAGGGCTTCAAGAACCCATGACAGCACAATTGTAAACAAACACACCAGCATGTTCCTTGACCCCAAGAACCTTCCAATCCAAGATCCCATTTTTAACCCCTGATTTCGGGCTCCATGAGTTAAGAACAATCGCTTCACCCTCCGGACCCCTTTGTCCACCAACAACCAGTAATTCATCCCCACACGCTCTAAACGCTAAACCCCAACCGTTAGATGAATCAGCCCTAACTGGAAGTCTTCCCAAAACCTCCCATGAGTTGTTATCTTTATCATACTTCTTCACCATGTTGCTTAAGTATTCAACCGCGTATAATTCATTAGCAACAACTGCTACAAGGGGTGGTGCCATGGCAGCCCTGTTTACATTAGGGTACATCCCATCTATTTTCCTCCATTTCCTTGTTTTAAGATCAAATTCTTCACCACAAGTTAAAGAATCATTTGGATTTGTCATTCCACCTATCACATAAAACTTTCCATCCATGAAAAAACCAGCACATAATCTACGGGGAGTATGCATACTAGGTAACATTTCCCATTTACCAGATGATGAATCATATAACTCTGCAGAATTCAAGATGTTACCATTCTGATCACTACCTCCTGCAACTATAGCAATCGACCCAAAACTTCCTGATGCAAATAAACAACGAGGATGTCTCATTCCCTCACATTTAACCCAATTTCGGTTAATCAAACTGTACTTCCATATAGCAAATTCAAACAGTTCGCGACCAAAAACTAATAACTCACTACCCACAGCTAAAGATTCCTTATCTGCATGATTAAAACATTCATCACAAGGGATTTTAGGCAAGCGCATCCATTTCTTGCTCATTGGATCAAATGCCTCCCATCCCCTAGGATCACAAACCATATACACCCAATGCTCTATAATCCCCAATTGTTTCCTTAATTCGTATAGATAACCACTGTTTATAAGCAAATTAAACCGAGAATTCAAGCAGGAAAGTGAAGCATAATCGAATCTACACGCCCAAGCAAGACAAATTAGAGCTACATCATCGTATAATCCAGGAAGAAGAGAATCATTTGATGTGTTATTTTGCCTACCATCATAATCTCCTCTCTTGATCTTCATCTTTTCTACCCCACTTCCTTCTTCTAGTTCTTATTCTTTGAATATATTATAAGATAAAAAAAAAGTTGTTTAATCTTACAACAAGTACTAGACAACTTGTATCAGAATCTTAACATTTTTCTTGTATTCTTTCTGTGTACCCTAATTCTTTTAAATGAAACAAGTTTGCTATACCCCCAAATTAAAACCTGCAGCTTGAAAAACTCCGAATTTCATCCTATCAATCAATATAGGCCAATCATGATTTCCCGAAAAAACCCCAAAAACAACTCACCGGAAATCAGACATATAAAACGGAGGCAACACACGTCAATCGAGCCTCTTCAATCAATCAAAATCCATGAAAAGAACAAATTCTTTTTTTTGCTTTCAAAATTTACGAATATAAGCAAATTTTGAAATAACCGAGATCCAAATAGAGCATCGATGTGAGAACATTAGAATCTCACCGTACAACCATGGCAGATCCCGGCGATAACAGAGTCACCGGAGCTGATTAGAAAATCCGATCTCCGATGTGACACAGGCGGCGGCCGCGCCGGAGATGACTGATTATACGCAGAAATCTGACCGGAAAACCAAAGGAATCCTACAAATATGTGTGATTGACAGATTAGAGAAGGATAACATGGTACGTTTTCTTATAGGTAAGAAGAAGAACAAAACAACTGAAACTTGTTGAGAGAGAAAATGGACTGAAGTGAAAAGGGGTTTTATCGTTGACTAAATTTACACTATTACCCCCTCAACTTTTAATAATTGTTTATAGCTCACAGTATGTATTTTAGCCTCTTAGGTTACAGTCGTAATGCACATATGACCATAGATTTACAAAATCCAAATATATATTTAATGTTACTTTTCAATTTTATTTTTCTCCTTTTCAAAGTAACTTCATTTACTTTAAACAGCTTTTAAAAAGTAGTGAAAATCTTAATTTTTTCAGTTAATAATCAAATAATATATGAAAAAGGTATGACAAAATACCATTATATAAACATTAATAAAGAGATTATACGTGCAGTTAATATCATTCAAATTATTTAAATACTCGAATACCTCGATATCTCTTATTTTAATGTTATATAAGAGCAATATTACATATTTTTGATGATATTAGTTGTATGTATTATCTTTGATGTATGTATACTTTAGATGTATGCATTTTTTTAATATTAAGGTACTACAATGTTGAATATGTTTTTTTTAATTTCTGGTTCAATAATTTGCATCAAGTTATAATGTGTTTTTCTTGAAGGGCCTCAAGTGTTTTTCTTATATTTTGTTTAGTCTGACATTATTGGTAGTTGTATAGGTAAGTGCTTCAAATGTACTTTCTAGTCTTTTTGCCAATTTAAGTTTTTCTATTAGGGAGAAGTCAACTTTTAACCTTGTTTTTGGTCATTTAGATTTTTTACAGCAAAATATTTAGAAAAACTGTTAACAAATTTACACCCAATTATTCCTTTTTGACAAAGGTTTAAAGTTGAAAACTATCAAGTTTTACTCAACTGGTCAATTAACCCTTCAAGAAATGTGTCATGTATTATTATTAATAGGTTTATTCTTTTTTTTTCCTGTTTAATAAAGTAAAATTTTGATTGATATGATGTAGATCTAACTGAGAACACAAATAAAAAGAGACAACAAGTTTTCCATATATACAAATGTTGTCCTTGAATATCATTGCATAGCGTAATATAAAGACTACCCGCAAAAAACGATTAGCAATCTTGTAAAAAGTCGATAACTTGTCGATAAACATCCTTAAAACACATTATCTATTTGTACCCAGATGTTTTAAAAACGAACGATCAGCCGAGGCAGATACATTATTCGGCTTTAGAACGATTCCGACAAAACCACAAACATAAAGTATCATGTGTATAATATCAAACAATCTAAAGAATCTCATGGTTAATAATGTCAAACATAATAATCATTCACAAGTAAAGTCAAAATGCATCAAATTCATTTAATTTTGATTGTTTGGACTTTGATAGAGTTGTAGAAAGTTGAATGCAAGAAGAGTGCGAGCAGGTAACCCAGTCAACACATATTGGTTTGTTGGGTCAAACCCATCAACTTATTATGATTATCTTTTGAAACCGAGACCCAACTCATCTTTTTTGGAGTGTAGCGCCTAACTTGCTTGACTGACCTATTCAATCTGGTTTTTTGTGCCTTTTGGAAGAAATTTTCTTTAGATTGAAATACAGTCATGCACATATATTTTACTCGTTGAAGTCAAACGGGTTACAAGTCGCAAAATACGCATTTAACTGCATAACAACAGGTCTCATTCTATGTAGACAGTCGTACCTCTATATAAAGGTAAAGAGACTGCTTCCAGAAAGACCTCCGGTAATGTATTTAACTACATAAAGACCTCCTGATTGTTTACTTAGAAATGTTAAATACATTATTATTATTGTAATAAAATCTTGTTTGTAAACATGTTTAACCCCTATATTTATAAAACTACGAAGAGAATATAAAAAAAAAGTGTTTTTGAACAACCAAACCGAACCTGTCATATAACTCGCCCATTTTGTCACCGAGCTTCTTTCACCTGTTTCATTCACTTGCCTTCAAACAAACTTTCTTCGTTAGTCGTTACTCCACTTTAAAGACGATTTGACTAAATTTAAAAAATAAACTATTTTCTCATCAACTTAAGATTTAAATTTCAACTTTTTGAGATACAAATGAGTGTTTAAAACACAACAACAATAACAACAACAACAACAAAGACTGATTTAAACAATTATGAGTAATCCTTCCAACTGCAAAACACATCTCACTGGAATATGACTGATTCATTGTCACATATTATGAAGTTCCAAACTATAAATCTTTTTCTTTTTTTGGTCAAAACTTCACTTTTGAACTCATGAATGATGAAGATCTTACTGCACAATAAATATACCTTAATCTTTATTGCTAATAGATTCTATTTGGCTCCCATCAGATCCTTCCCTTAGTAGCTTAGTTTGTTTGCACCAGCAAAGATATTCAGGGATCGGTCCATCATCTCCCATGACCCATGAATGCAAAGCAACAGCTTCAAGAGTCATTCGTTGCATAGGATCTGTTCACATAGAGTACACCAAATACCACTAAAGATTAACGAGATGATTACAATTTATAATATCAAATCATATTATTAGAGGTGCCAATTTCGATCTAATTCTTTTGGGATCTGCTGTATCTCGAACGGGTCAAAAGGACCTTTTTAAAAGACTTGGCTAAAAGGGAAACGGGTACAATTGGACAAATGAATTGACTTGTTTAAAAATAAAACTTACTCTAATGCATATAATATCCTAGATCGTTATTACTGAAATAATGTAACTTCCGTAATCATAATTTACACACTTAATGCTTACAAGAAAAAGGAATTTTATTTTTAACACAAAGTGTTTCAGATCAACCCAACTCAGCTTGCTCTACCCACAACAAGGCGTTAGTTGTTTTGACCCATTACCCAACCAGCCCATTTTGCTCTACATATTACCATATGAAGCCATTTGGGAAGTTCCTATACCCAGTTTAGATGCGGTATAAAGATGCCATCTTTGTTCCACAGGAATGCATGCAGTTTGACACCAATTAATATTGGAATTCATATATGGCTTGACTAAAGGTCAAACGGGTATTTTTCTTATTTCAATAAAGTAACAAGATGATCGTATGATATTCACCAACTGAAAGAACTTCGAACATGTTTTTTTTACTTCAAATTAGACATGGTACACCTATAAAGATGCTTGCTTCTTTGTTCCAAAAAGGAGAATGTACAGTTGGACTAAATGTCAAACCATGTCAGATCTTATGATGGTCTTTTTACAAACTAAGAGGGTGTTTCAATTAGCTTGATTTCAGATTCAATACCTTACTTTGAATGCTCAACCAGGGAAAAAGCTGGAAAAAATGTGCTTACGAGTTTTACAAAATAAACTCATAAGCCGGAAAATAACCTAATTAAAACACACCCTAGAACTAAAAACTATCAATTACGAGTATCATTAGGCGCTGAGCATAGCTGTTACTTTTTTTTCTGTGAGAAGTTCTAAAGAATTCCTACGAGTCATGAAATTGAATTTCAGTCTGTCAGACCTTAAAAGTTCTTTCTTTCTCTTTGAACTTCTCTACATTATAAATTAAAAGATTGGACCTGATACATCATACATGGTTTAAAGAAGTTTCTGACCATCTGTCAAGTATCCTTTAATAAAAAAGTGACTTGTGTAGACGGTAGACCCAAATCAATACCATCATTTTATTTGTAATGATATTTGTTGATTTCATGAAATGATAGGGAAAAATAAAGGCTAACCTTTGCAGAGAAGTCCCTCAAGAAGGTTCTTGAGAAGGGGGTTCATATCATCAGGGAGAAACGCGGTATGATTAACAATCTGGGATAAAAAAAATCACATCACATAACATAATATTAAAAAACACTAAAAATGATGGAAATTTTGATAAATTTGAAACAAAAGCAAGTACTAAAACGAACAACAATGTGACAAAACTTGGACACCTTATCATATGTATCCTGTAGTGTGTCTCCAAGAAAGGGATATTGTCCGAATATCATACAGTATAAGGTCACTCCAGCAGCCCATGTATCCGCAGTTTTGCCATGATAACTTTTACCTATTACTCAAAAGGAGAATCGACTTATTAAAACCGTATACCATAGTCTGTTTGGATGTCTGTCAGAAAAACTATTATGTTATATTTGAATAATCAGAATCAAATAATCAGTTGTATAAAAGAGATTGTAAAATATTGTATTCCATGTGCTTCTGCTTTTTGATGCTGTAATAATTAGATAGATAATCAGATGTGAGTGTGTTTAGAAAATTTTGTTTTGTTAAGTTCATGGATAAATAATCAATAAATGACATCTTGAGAAAAACGTACAGGTTGTGAAATGGAAACAAAAGTTTCTCAATTAGGATACAAGAAGTAATTTAATTTCACCATTAGATGATTAGTCTTGTTTCAGCTTGTATGAAACCGACTAAAATAAATAAACAATCGCAGCAGAATTTGTTTCTGATTATCCAAACATTATAAACTGATTACTAATCATATAATCAGTACCAAAATGCAAATCCAAACACCCCCTAACAAACTTGAAGTCACTAGAGAATAGTTCACCTAAACAACATTCTGGAGCAGTGAAAACAGGAGTCCCTGGGGAGCGTCGAAGCATGTCATATTCATCCTAACAAAAGCAATGTCAAGATATCATGACTAATAGATCATAGTTAAATAGGTAGGTCAGCAAGTCTTGTATAAATACTGTCAAAAAGAAAATAATAAGAGCTGGTATGTTCATATAATGATAATTGCTACCTTAGAAGTACAAAAATGGACAAACAATAACGGAGAGGGAACCATATATGGATCAAAAGAATTACCAAAAAAGAAAATGATGCATCGTGAGGGACGACCCATTAATGAAGGTGTGCCATGTGCAATTTCCACACAGAGAATAATATTTACATGTTAATTAATAAGACTAAAAGCAGACTCTTATGCAAGCTTAGTTTTTGCCTTAAATTCTTCCATTAATGATCATACGGGAGAAAACATTGTGCCGTTGCAGAAATTTCAGCAGTAGCCATCCAAAGTAAAAATAATTGTAGCAAATGGAAAAGCATGTTTTATAATTTAAACATTTGTGTTACTGCTGAAAATTTGTGCAGTAACTGTTAGGTCTTTTCTTCACTATGATTGCTGTCCCAGACATCAGAGATAAACATGGCAGTGGTAACAAGAACTCATTTGTCAGGGAAAAAATATATGTGCTGGCATCAGGAAGTGTAGGTCTAATAATTACGACTAAAAACAAAATAACAAACATGTAGCATGTAGTTAAGCTTATGTATATGACATATAGTCGGAATTAGTTCATGTTAGGAGTTCCACCGTCTCATTAAAAAAAATACACACTTAGAAGACTAGAACCTTACCTCAAAAACCTGGCTAACACTGAAATCAGCAATCTTCACTGTGCCAGTAGCAGTAATCAGAAGATTATCAGGTTTAAGATCTCCATGAACAACGTTCTGAGTTCCGGAAAGAAAGAAAATATGAAGACAGAAATCCAACTGATTTACTTGTTATAGTAACTCTAATAGTCTATCATCATTAAGGTGGGTCTTATCACAAGTAACACTTAATCTGTTCCAAAAAAGTGCATCATTTAACTACGTGTATAGTTTTGTACATTTATTTAAACTTAAATTTAAATATAATATCTAAAATACACCTCAACAATAGAGAAATGTAGTCAATCAATATGTAAAAGTAAAGTCTATTTTTGGATATGTAACTTCACACAAAAAAAATGTTGGGTTCATTTTGGATATCTCTAAAAGAAAATTTGTCTAAATTTATTTTGGAACCGTCAATGGATTAATTTTATTTACTTTATTAAGCATTAAAATGGGCAAAGGGGAAATGTTCAAACGAGGATTTGTACATGTGAATGGAGATACATTAGTCCAGAAACTATATCACGGAAATATCTCCTTGCAACATGCTCTCCCAGGCCACCTGGGGGTCCCGCACCCTCAAAGACCCATTTGCCTTCAACATATTCAAGGACTGAAAAGAGAATAACAAAGTATTAATTTAAAAAGTGGCATGACGTGAAAAGCATGCTACAGAGTAGAGGTGGCGATTTCAACCTGTTTACTTAAAAATGGAGGACTCGGGTTATGTTTTATCTCTAACAGGTTAAGTGGATAAAAGAAACTTAGCTCACACGGAAACTGGTCAAAAGGGTTGAAAGTCACATAAATGTTATCTTAAGATCTTATTCAACATATTAGTTTATTATTCGAATATAATAACTTATTTACAATCATGTTTGACAATTTGACAAAAAGTGGTTCCTCTAACCCGACCTGTACAAAAGATTGCCCGTTTTGACCTCTAATAAAGAGTACTATACAAGGAGAGAGACAAAGTGACATTTCATACCCATGTAAAAGTGATCCGCGTTGGGATCATTAATCACCTCAACAAGATTCACTATGTTGGGATGCTCTAACATTTTCATAATTAAGACCTGCAAGTCAATTAATAAAACATGAAAAACAATTCCAGTTGCAGATGAAGTAATAAAAACAAATAACTAAAAATGGAAAAAAAGGGCTGAAGAAAAACTAATCTGTCTATGATTGGCAGCCAAAGAGTAAAAGAATGTTGTTAGTTGTTACAAGTTAACAACAACTAGTCGTAGTATTTTGAGGATGAATATCTAGCGAAATCTGAATGTATAATTGCACACCGACAACAAAAATGTGGCAACTGGCAAGAAATTACCTCACGAAGAACATCAGTCATGGCTGTCTCAGATGGGGCAACTCGCAGCTTTAATAAATGGGACTTGTGAAAAGCCTGCATTAACAAATTGGACATGGTGTATATTATTACAACAACCGTTTTGTATTTTCCCAAATATTTCAGTGACCATAAAGGAAAAGTAGCACTCCCTATTTTAACAAATGATCAAACTCCAAAATATATCAGGTTACCTGAGAAATTGCATAAGCAACTTAAAGTCTAGCATAATTAGTTAACTGGCTTTCAAAAGTGAACCAGTACGTACATGAAAATTTTCAAAACTTCCATGTACGGAGCAAAAACGAACCGAAGTTATTCAACTTGAAATAGAAGTAAACACAGAGACATAAAAGGCAAAACAATGCTTCTAAAGCAAATTAGGTTATTGGTTTGTCCATAAAGAAAGTAAGCCTACAAGAACAGAAGCTATTTATAATATGAAAGAAGAAACAAGAAAGACCACGAATCAGAACAATACCTTAATCGCGTAATGCTTCCCATCAACCTGGCTTCGGTAAAGGACCTATAGAGCATGCAAGTCGAATGAGTGTAAATTATTACAGTTTCTTCTTGGATAAGGTGTTTGAATAAATAATCAACTAATTACCACTTTTCCATAGCTTCCAGAGCCGATTTTATACTCACGAACATACTCATTCACCATCTTGTTCCCATTCTCATCCTGAAATTGGGAACAAAAATAAAAGAAAGAAAAAACAATGACGTTGTCTGTATCAATAATCACGCACTGCTCACTAGGAGTAAGTCAAACAGGTATGCCAAGTGTTGTGATAAAAAGTAATGAGAGTAAAAGAAAATAACAGTGCATCTACAAAATACTATCCATTAGTATTTGAAACGTACGGAAAAGTGGTTTCATGAATAATTTAATTCATGACTGGTATTTTGCCTCTTTTAAGAATGTCATAACGCACAACCAGCTTCATGTCAAAAAGTCTTTTGCTCAAAAATAAGTTATGCTCAGATACTTACGAACATAAGTAGCACATAATGTAGTTAATCATGGAGCATATTATCAGGGATAACTAAACGAAATCTGTTATCATTAATAATATAGAAAGGTTTCGGATTTGGAAGCAAGCATGGAGCAACATAAAGCTGTTATGGCTGCTAGTCTAACGGAAACCTTGAATCGGTTGAACCTAATGCAAGAGATGATTGAGAAAAATAAAGCCGAATCTGACAAGCAATTTGCTGAGATGATGCAACTGCTGAAAGCCCTACAACCACCCACCACAACCGCCACCACCAGCAACCCTACCCCACCACCGCCACCGACTTTCAACCCTACCCATTCGTTGTCGCTGCATAGCCACTCCACGACACTGCCGCCAACCCACCACACCACTCCTATGCCACCACCAGCACACCACACCACAATGCCGCCGCTTACCTATCCCTTAACTCAACCGCATATCATCCAGCCCTCAGCCGCTTACACCAGCTTCTCGGGTCTCCGTTTTGACTCACAAGGGTACCCGATACCTAGTGGACCACCTGGTGAATTTTTTGGGCCATTTTCAACAGCAGAAAATCAAGGGTACTACAACCGCAGACCCTCGATAAGCACCGAAGGAATTTTTCAAAACTTTAACGAACACTCAATGAGAAGCTCGGGTAGGGTATTTTCGAGCCCTATTCGCCAGCCGGCGACCCATGGGAATGAGCGAGGATGGGGACCAGGGGCTGATTTTCGCTTGAGGAAATTGAAGATGCCATTGTTTAACGGGGAAGATGTGTACGGGTGGGTGTACCAGGCCGAAAGGTTCTTTGATTTTCAGGGATTGGTAACCACCGGAGAACGACTACGAGCTGCCGTGATGTGTTTGGAAGGCCCAGCTCTGTTATGGTTTCGTTGGAGTGATAATCGCGAGTCATTTCGAAGTTGGGAGGAGCTTAAGGTGCGTATACTGAGTCGTTTCCAATCCTCACATGAGGGTAATCTATACGAGCAATTCCTGGCGATCAGTCAAAAGGATACCGCACGCGAGTATGTGGCTTTGTTCAAAAAAATGGTTGCGCAGTTACCGCTATTGCAAGATACGGTACTAGAAGGAATCTTTATCAAGGGGTTGAAACCGGAGCTTAGGACGGCTGTACGAACTCGGCAACCTACAGGGTTGGATCAAGCCATGGACTTAGCGTTATTGATTGATGAGAACCAAGTTCCAAGCGTGATAGATGCAAAGGCACATGGGAAAGAAGAAGGGAAGACTCCAAAGGTTCAACCACCTGACCCGACTTCAAAAGGACTTCTGCAACCCCTCAAGCAAATGACACCGACAGAAATAGCCGACAAGAAAGCCAAGGGGCTTTGTTTCCGCTGTAATGGAAGGTTTGCATCCGCCAAAGACATTGCATGTTCTGTTGATTGATGAAGAAGACGCGGAGGAGGAAGGCCCTTGCCCACATGCTGATTAGTCATGAGTCCACCACCTTGAGGACAAGGTGGATTTCCAGGGCGGGGTAATGATACGGTCCAGGATTTGGGTTAATTATTATTATTTATTTAGGATTATCTATTTAGGTTTATTATTTGAATTAATTATCTTTTCCTAATTTATCGAGCTAGTTTCCTTATTTTAGGGTTTAGGGTTTGGCTATATATATTAGGGCCGACCAACATGTGGAGGAGGAGAGTTCTAAGTATTTTTGTTATTTCTTTGTTTTGGAGACCCCCTGAGTCTAGAATATCATACCCCTTTTGTACTTTCAAGCATCCGATTACGGGTGTATTCTATCCAATTCTTGATTATCAATTTGATTCGTATCACAACTCTGCTTCTTTTTCCAATATAACAACACAGATTATTATAAAATACTCTTAGCAAATCATGTAACCAACTCCTAATACTTCCTTTTCCCATGTCTACCCTCCACTACATACGTATAATATCCCTGCATCCTATTAGAATATACTAAGGGTCTATTTGGTAACAATTTTATCTACCTAATATCAGATTTAGTAAGATCTCTAACGGAATGAGGTGAGATATCCAAATAATGTATCAAAATGCACATAAATTTACCTCTGATCTTACAACATTGTGGGTTTCTTTAACAGGGAACTCCCTGCAAATCAATCCATTTTCTGTTCTGTATATAAGAATATCCTGAGAGCTCTTTGTAGGGTTTCTGAACTCTTCAAGGTCTACTTTTTCAGTATCTGTCATGTTGTCACAATACGAGTTATTATCTTCTTCTTCTTCTTCCTCCTCGTCTTCTTCTACCTCTTGATTCAACAACAACCCCTGTAGAACATGATTTCCCCCTTCTACCCTTGGCCTTAAATCCTTCTTGTGCTTCTTTGCAAATGAAAAACCAAAACAACCACAACAACCCATCTCCATCACACGTGCACACGAGTATTCCTGTATGAACATAAGGTAACTGATCTTTCTAAATACTATTTCAACTTCAATAAACTAGAGGGAGAATTCATCAGTATAATTAGGGAGTGTTTAGTATTGCTTATCAAAACTGCTAATCTGTGTTTTGATAGAGGCAAAAGTTTTTTTTAGGTTGTTTGTGATCGATAATCCAAAATTATCTGAGTATACAGTTTGATGTTGCTTTTTATTCAAACAAACAAAAAGGAGATAAAACAGTTTTAAAGCAATCTCAAAACACTTTTGGACCAAAAGCTGTGCAAATTCTTTATTATAAGGACCCTTAACTTAATCCTCCATCATCTATAACCTTTGCAACAACAAAATAAGAATAAATAGCATAAATAAAAGAAATGGGCATTGACTTTGATACCAAGCGTGCTACTTTCAATGTCATACACTATGAAATTTTATCATCTTTGTAGATTTAGCTAACTTCATTAAACTTTACAACGAATACTTAAAGCTAGATTCGATTCAAGTATAAGCATACCTATAATTTAGAGGAAGGAGGCAATCAAGCCCTAATTAATCTGCTACTTTGCTAATCTCCAAAGGATGCCATTCAGAAAAATGAAAGAAACAGTTGATGAAATAAATCCCATTACGGTTCAACGCCAGCAACATCTCTTAAGAAGAACTTTTTCTTCCAGTTTTTCCGAAAGCAGCCGACACCAAATGCAGGTCTGGTTCAACCAAAAACGTTCCTTTTCCTTCAAATCAGCAAAAGCATAATCAAAAGAAAAGAAAAACATACAATTCATGTATTCACCCAATCATTAAAGTCTAATAATCTCAAGGAAAGCAATCGTTCAAGTTACAATTACAGTAATTAGATTACGGTTACCAGGAAACGAATTGAAGTATAGTGGATCAAGCAAGATTAAGATCTAAGAATTGAGAAATCAAAATTAGGGCAAGAAATTAGGGGTCAAGGATCGGGATTTAATTGAATGTCGAAAATTGAGCTGTGTATAATTGGGAATTTGATTGATTGATGTATTTGAATTGAAGAACAATTTAGTTGCAATGATTTTGCACTTACAAATTAGGATGAATTTTGCTGGAAGAAAGACAGGCATATGCGGATTGCCATGTGATGATAGAGAATGAGGCAGGGGAGCAAGCAAGATTCCCGTTAGACGTCTATAGAAGATACTCTTTTTTACGCGTGTTGATTCACTTTTTACTTTTTAGAGCAACTACGTTTTTTTACGAGGGAAGACGCTTACACCTTGTTCAACGTAGAAAAGAGATTGATTCGAAAGAAAGTTAAAAAAATTACATGTTATTAAGTTTTAGAGAAAATCGTTGTTATCATATATTACAACCTCAGTTATTTATCTTTGCTAGCAATCCATAGATTATGGTTTTGTTATATTGATAGTCTCTGGTTTTATTAAAAAAACCTAAATATCCTTAGCTTGTCATATGAAAAGTCCATTATACCCTTATTTCTTTTTTTTTCTTCAATTTTAAATAATTTAAAAATAATAATTGGACTAATAATTATCTTTGCTCCCATTCACTTTTGAAAAGCCAACCACATATCTATGCTCCCCTCTTTCTCTTAGCCGCCGCCACCATCACCGCCATCCACAGCTTGCCACTGCCACCCACAGCTTGCCACCGCCAGCCGTACCTCTCCCGAAGACCACAACCATCACCACCATCTTCTCTCCCTTCCCTTCTTCTCCACCGCCATCACTGCTATCTTTTTTTTCCCTTTTCTTCTTCTCTACCTAACTAACACCACCCATCACATTCCCCTTCGCCGAAGAACGGCACCACCGTCACCCACCATCTCCCCTAGTCGCATCACCACCTACGACCCCTTTCTCTGCCGCCCATAATCTCGCCTGAGAAGAAAACACATATGTGATTGGTGTGGTGGTTTGTGATTTTCAGATCTTGTGTCTTGATGGTGGTTTGAGTTTCAGATCTTGTGTCTTGATAGTGGTTTGAGTTTCATATCTTGTTCTTATGGAGGTGGTGGCGGTTGTTTGTTTCAGACAATGGTGGGGGTTGTTTCAGACGGTGGTGGGGTTTGTTTCAGAAGGTGGTGTGGGTGGTTTGAAAGAGGGGATGTTGGTTGTTTATTTTTACTTTTTTAATTGTTTTGTTTTTTTCAATAATATTAATTTAATTAGTAATTAATGAATAAAAATCCAATAAATTAAAGAGAAAAGGGTATTGTGGTCTTTTTAAGTGGACATGAAGTAAATAGGGACTATCAATGTAACAAAATCCATACCACATAGATTCCTAGCGTAATAAACGAAGATAAAGGACCGAGGTTGTAATAATGATAAACCATATGGACGATACGTGTAATTTTCTCTAAGTTTTATTTTATGAAAGAGTGATGATATATTCTCTTACCCCGTCCTCTTACTTATCCTCTTACTCACAAGATCAATACTAGTGTCAAAATTAATGAAGGATATGAGAATAGAGAATTAGTGGATTCCACGTGCCATCTGGTGATGAGTATAAGGAAAAAAATAAAGAGGATGTATCATTTTTCTTTATGGAAATAGAAGTGATATATTTTCTACTTTTTTTTTATACTTTATCCTTCCTATTCAATATTTAACATATTTAAGACACTAATTCTCTTTTCTTGTATCATTATTTGATTTTGACACTAATTTTAATCAAATGAGTAGAAAGATATATAGAAACGAAAATTAGAAGGATAAATCATTTTTCTAAAATGAAGTGTTTTGAATAGGTTAATTTAGAATTATTTTATCTTAAAAAATTTCTCTAGAAAAAAGGAATGATTTAAAACAAAAAAATTTCTCCTTTTCTTTTCATTTCATCCCCTATGTATTCATATATTGTAAAAACTAGTTTATTGACCCGTGAAATCACGGGTATTACAGAAGTAAGCCAAAAAAAATATAAAATTATATACGGAATATTTTTAATTACGAAACAAATAATATTGTAAATAATTTGAAGATAAGTAAATTCTTACAAAGAATATAAAGTACATACATACGAAATAGAACTAAAATTTTTGAATAACTTTATATACAACTTGTGAAACATTGTCGTTGTCAAAAATTAAAACTTTTAATACCTTCAATTAGTGACGCACAGATTTCAAAAGTAAAGTTGACATACATTAAATAATATAGAAAGATGTACGAAGTCTACATATAAAAAGAATATGTTGTCATATCTTAGAATATGTGAACATCCTGTCTATAAACACAGAGGATGATTGGAGTCACTTTTAAACCTTTTTAGGTTTTTAGAGTACCGACACTTATAAAAAAATAAATTTGTAAAACAATTATATGAATATCGAATGTATTTAAATACGGGGATGCTTAAGTAAGGTTTTAAAGATTTACAATCTGAATAATAGTAAACATGTATCTTAAAACAATTGTAATACATGTTGGATTAAGAATTACATATAAGTAGCCAAATTGGTGAATTAAGTAATAACCGGAGAGATTTATAAATTGATTATTTACATGATTTTATGAGTTCACATGTATCTGGTGACTTGCGGTCTTATAGATCTAAGTTTTGTTCAGCTAAAAAATAGCAGATAATTGTAACACGAACTCACAACTAATATAAATAAAAATCTAAATGGCTAAATCAAACGACCAAGACATTAAGACTGATACATAAAATATAAAAAGTAGACATACACATCGTTTAAAATATATACAAAACAACATAAACCACATCAGAAGCTTAAGCATGCTCATATTACAGATCATGACATCTCACGAGTTAGTCAATGGGCGATCTAGAAATAAGAAAAAGAAATGAATCTACTCAAGACACAAATTATTAAATCAAATAAAAGCAACAACATTCAAATAAACAACCATTCTACTTGGTGACGATTTAAGAGCACATGTATAAACCATGAAATATAAAAAACAACTAAAAGTTTTTCATATTTAGAGAAAAAGGAAATTCAAGTTCGCATAATTAATAACTTAGTGACGATTAAAGAGCTAATGTTTAAAAGAAAGAAAATATACATACGGATTTATATACACGGGCATTAAATGACTAAACGTGAAACCCAACATAATCAATAGAGAAACTTTTGATAGTTTAATGAATCAAATTAGTTTATAAAGAGGTTTGTCTCTGTGCTTAAATATGTTACTAATGACCACATATCTTACCTTTTGGACGGTATCCATTGCATTTCCACTTCTAAAGCCGAATTTTTGTACATATTGCAAAAAAAAAAGAAAAATAATAATAACTCACGTGTTAAATATTAAAAACTCAAAATGGTTTACTGTTTCGTGTATAAAAAATTAACACTTCTAGTTTAGTGTTATTTTTGGCTAACTATATACACTAAAAAATGGTTTCAAGACCATAAAAAAAAGCTATATTTAAATCTCTAAATTAGATGTTTAAATATATAACATATCATCTTTTAATGATACATTTTATTTTAAACCATTTTTTAATAAAAGGTTTCATACATCTTTTTAATAAGATTGAAATTTTTTTAAAATCAATAACTAAACACTTTGAATAGAATACTCAAGTTGACCACTCAGCTCATCACCATAATTCCAAAAAAAAAACACTCAGCTAAATAAAAAATTATCTACCCACTACTATTAAGAGATAACAAAAGGTTACGAATATACTAATTCTAAAAAAATGTCACATTGTGATAAATTTTATATCAAAACGTAGATAAAAATAAGACGGTCGTAAATATATGATTATTTTTTCTTTAAACAAAATATATCACAAGTTATTATACATAAATTATAAACAACTTATAATTAATTACATTAATATACAATTTTTATAAAACCCCTTAACATTTTCTTTAAAGCCCTCCACATATTTTATTAAAGCCCCTCACAATTTTCATCTAGCACCCTCCAATTGACAAAATTGAAATCGATTTTTGCCCATCTTTCTAAAATTGAAGGATTCTGAAATTGAAGGTTTTGATTGGTTAATAGGTTTGATTTTATAGTTATTTTTGAAAAATCTGCATGTCTTTTATATATAGATATAGATAGATAGATTAATTTTATCAATAAAAGAAGGTTTTTTTATGCACAATGATAAATATGGGAAAAGTAAAATTAATAGTTTTTTGATTTTTTAAAACGATAATTATAATTCATGTTTATAGTTAATTTTTCATGTATATATAAAAATCAACCTTAATTTATACATTAGATATGATTGTTTTTTTAATTAAGATTAGATTTATCTTTTTGCTTTTATTTAAGGTAAAAAAAATTTAACCCCTAAAGTTTAGGTTTATAAATGGTTTAACCCCTAAACTTTTTCAATGATGTTTTAATCCCTAAATTTGTTATAATTCGTCGTTTTAGCCACTTGACATTCGATAGCAAGTTATCAAGCTTTTAAGGAACATTCTAATCCTAAATCTTAGGGGTGTAATTGAGTTAAGCCAAACTCGGTCAAACTCTAACTCGACTCTGCCTCTAAAACTTGAGCCAGTGAAGATTGAATAACCGATTGGTTAGTGGTCACCGATGTTCGATGATCTATAGGTTCACGAATCACCATCTCATTGATTACCAAGAAACTCGAAAATAAAGATAGAGATAGAGGAAATCCAATATGTGCAATCATCAAACTAGTGCAATCATACGAACCGGTGAGTGCAATCAAGATATTATCGGTGATATCCAAGGAGTTAGCAATGGAACTAGGATCCGTATGTGAGTTTTCATCAATCAATTTCTTAAGAAGGGTGCTTCTATTAATAGGATTGATCCAGGTTCCCTATTGATGCGATAACAAGTATTTTAGATTTAGATTATGGATAAAACTAATAAGGTAAAATAAGATTAAGGCTTAAATTATCTAACAAATATTGTGTAAAAATATTATAATATTCACTAAATTTTTTTAATGATTAAACCATTTTCAAATCTAAATTTAAAGATTAAAACGTATTTTACTCTTTTATTAATGTAATAAATGATGTGATTATTGATAGAGTAGTATACATAGACCTATTGAAGGGATATTATTTTGTCTTATTAGCTCTAATAATGACAATAATTAAGCAATGATGATATATAATATCATTTTTCCCTTATTAAAATTATTTTTTATTTTTAAGAAACTATATATATCTCCATTTATTAATCCTTTCCTTAATCTTTTTTATAAAATTTCTATCAAAAAATAATTGAAAGCATAAACAAAAATATGAGACAAAACAATAAAGTAATTTTTGTCCGCATTAATCTTGACAAAAATATAAGACAACAAATAACAAAAGATAATAATTTAATTATAGTGACGGTTAATAATACATACATAAAACCAAACTAAAAGTGGATTTTCAGTGGGATAACTTTATATTTTAATAAAAGATTTAGTTTCTGAAAATATATCCAACTTGTCATCTTTTGTTATAGTATGTGATGAGTTTTTAAATTTACCATTTAATGTACTAGATTTTACAAACTTACCCTTTTGTGTATAAAACCTGCTATAGGAGGTTACAAACTGTTCGTGATGTCGCTTTTGCTAATATGCTGAGTGACATGACAAATAACTTGAATTTTTCATAGTTTAAAAAAGTTAAAAATAAATCATCCAGAAAACACTATACCATTTAAGCTGTATTCTACTAGCTATGGAATCACTAAATCATCCATAAAACATTGCATGCAACAGTAATCTAACTTCTAAACAAACCTTCTCTCTCTAGAAATGTAAGAACTCAAGAAAAGATAGTTTCTAATCTTTGATATAGAAGATTAACACTTGATTAGCTTGAATTAACACTTGAAATAATCTACTTGATCAAATTTATCAACATGCAAAGCAAGAACACCTTCAAGACTTCAAATTCATGAACTTTCTCTCTCATCAAGAAGACTTGGTAAGTGTGTGTGTCCAGATCTTTTAGATGATGATAATGAACTCTAATTTTTGATTAATGACTTGAAATAGCTTTGATCTTATTTAATCTTGTTTTAATCTCATTTTCTCTCTTTAGATTAGTAGAGTTTCTCTCTCTAAAAACACATACTAAAAGTTTATGCACACAATAATGTGTGTTTTAGATGGGAAATGCACTTTATATAGAAGGTGAGGTTGTGTGGGCAATAATACCTCTTATCCATTAACATTATGCTATTTTAATAACTTTAAGATTTGTCCACTCTTCTTATATCATTGTTAGTTTGACCTAAATGGTCAGCCCTCAATACCCATAAATTAATTATCCACTTTAATTATATATTCTAAATTCAAGGTGTTACATCTGCTGGGTATTGCCGCTTACCACATACCGCCATTGAGCCACTCAACCAACACGCTGGGCACCGCCGCTGGCCTCCTTCAAACTACATTGAGGTTAGTTTTTTTCTGTTTTTTCTTTGGAATTATTTTTTATTTTAAAATCGATATATTTTTTGTTTAGAGATTATGAATACTCGTTTGAAATTCTGTTTTTCGATTAATTTTTTGTGTGATGGTTACATTAAGAATTTTTTTTGTAGCCGAGATTGAAACTATTCTTAGTAACCCGGTATTTACTTCGATAATTGTGGAGATATACTCATCGTTTGCGCCTCAAAGTGATAACGGGTCGGATAATGAGGGAAACAAGGATGATGATAACGATGATGAAGCATAGTTTATGGTTTGATATGTTAGACTTTGTTTTGTGTAACAAACAATTACTTAAAACAACTACCTTTTGGATTTGGTATTAGGAATTGGTTATGTTTATATACTAGATGCAGATTAATTATCTATTTATGGCTATAGCAGCATTATTATTGCATATTATAAAAAAGATTTATCTGCATTTTACTGGCAGAAGGATTTTTCAAAGTAATAGGGGCGACAGTAATAGGGGCGACAGTAATAGGAACGACGTTGATAGCAACGACGTAGATAATAGGTTCGACATGCAATAGGTGCGATACTAATAGGGTTGACAAAGTGCAACAGAGGCGACATGCAATAGGGGTGACACTAATTGGGACAACAATTAGGCAACAACGACGAAGCAATAGGAACAATGACAACAAACCTTAATCGTTGAAGGCAATTATGCAACGAGAGGAGTGGTTTGTTGGTTGACGTTGGTGGACTTTCGGTGAGGGGAGTGAGGGTGCGAAAGGAAATGGTGTTGAAGTTGAACAGTTGGTTGTCTTCTGGGTGGTTTTTTCCGGCGAGGGTATGGCGGGAGGGAGTTAGTGAATGGGATGGCTAGTGGGGGATAAGGTGTTAGATTATGTGCAGAGATAGATAACACGTGTCATCGTGTCCAATACTATGTGACACTAAAGGATCACACTGCTACACACCCGTTTAGAACCATTTGAATTTTTACCAAGATTATATGTGTGGAATAATTAATTAGTTAATTAATTATTGAGAAGGAAAAATAATAATAGTTATTTATTATTTTAAAGGAGAAATTAATATTTAGTTTAAATATTAATTGGACCAATTAATTAATAGTTATTAATTAATTAGAAAGGTCAAGGGTATTTTATGCAATTAGATGATAGTTTAATTAAAGCTGGGCTTTAATTAAACGGGCCTGGGCCTTAATAAGGTTCATTATATAAATAACCTTTAGGCCTTAAGGAATCATAAGATAAGAATAATTGCACAAAAGGAAAACCCTAGTCTTCCTCCTCCCTTCTCTCTGCGTCGACTTCAAGCAATCCCCGGAGGGGTTCTTGGTTTTTGCGTCGAACATACACACATACACCTTCGGTCTCGCGTGATCGTGTAAGGTGAAATCCTGTGGCGGTCTAGCAGCCTGTTCAAGGTGGTGCGGTAGCGGTGTTCTACCTTTAGCTATCTGGATTAAAGTTTCAAGTTTTTTCCGAAAGGTATAATCTTTAATCCTTATTCTTTGTTTAGTTTCCTGTACGAGTTATATGAGGTCACTGGACGGGGTTTTTGTTTATCTCCGCTGCATTTCTTTTTTATACCCTACAAAACCCTTCAGTGGTATCAGAGTCACTTCTAACCTTGTAGGGAACTGGTTGGGTTTCTTCTTATTCTGATTAAAAATGTTTGATTTATCAAGAAAAGGGCTTCTTGATTATCCAGGATAATAAAAATCAAGTTTTGATTTTTATTGGATAATTAATTGCTTTTTGATAAAATGATTTTTAGATTTAATAGTTTAATTAAATCTGTTTTTTTATTTATTATTGTTGTTATTTGGGCAAAAACGAAAAACCGAACCACCACCATCATCGGAGGCGGCGTCCCAGTCCATGGGCGGCGCTAGTTGACGGCGGTCCCAGGGGAGGCGGCAGTCACCGATCGCAGGTAACTGGCGACGGTCGGCGGCTAGGGCAGCGGCGGTGGCGTAGTGCGGCTTCGGCCCAGGAACCACAGCCCAAGGCCGGGCCGGCTGCGTTTTCAGGTCCGAAAGGGCTACGACCCAAATCAAGTCTTGATTTTTTCGGCCCAAGTTAATTGTTTGACCCAGGTCCATGTATTCGACCCAGTTCGTGGTTCGGGTATCCGTGGTCAAAAGGAAGTTAAAATACGGATATTTTTTTAAACTTCAAGTTTAAATATTATTTTAAGTTTTTGATTCATTATCAAGTATGAAGCTTAAAATATATATTTTTATTGCAAATAACAGAGTAACAATATAGGAGATTTTAACAGGTTGTTAAAATCAGTATTTTTCATCAAGATGAATAATTAGAAATCAGTTATTGTTTTACTTCATGTATTAGTTTATACATGTTTGGGATGTCATAGCCAAGCCCTAGACCTTGTGGATTGCTTTTATTTACTGCACTTGTGGTTGTGATTGGTTTTTCTATTCTATGGTGTGGGGAGGCCTACGTGCCACTTACAACCCCTATTTTATCATGTAAAAGTACTAGATTAATGGGCCTGCATGCCTTTGATTATCTTGTAATTTTATATTTCTAGTTTTTTAGTTTTTAAATAGAATAGTGTATAAATAGAATAGACTTGAAGCTGATTCAAAGAAGCAAGGAGCAAATAGCAGAATTGGATGTAGAAGCCAGTGGGAGCTTCAGAATGTCATGCCATGTGTGTTGTTTTTCCACTTAGGTTTTGGACCGTCGGGTTTTTCGTGTGGCTCACGAAACCGACATTAGTTAAGGGCAAGGATAAGGCATAGATGTTTGTAGTTGTTTTATTTCTTTACATATTATATATGTGTGGTTGTGATTCTCACGATGAAATAAAACAAGGGTTTTAATAATTGTCATTATTAAACAATGTTTGTAAAAGAAACTGGCAAAATCCTTTTTAGAAAAATCTTAGATCAGTGTGCTACCTACCTAATGGTACACCTTTCCTGTTAAACGGTACTCGGGTGTCGGAAGTGACCAAACCTTGGGCATTCGGGTTCAAACCATTGCGGGGAAGGGTGTGAAAGACTCTGCGATAATCGGGAGTCCCGGCCAGAATTCACATTGTCTTAGGTGGTGCGATCTATTTTGGTGATAATCGGGAGTCCCGGCCAAAAATGCACTAGAGGGACTAAAGCATGCAAGGTTCTTGTAGCCGATGTCCCGCGGATGTAGGAGTAGTATCCAGGTGGGATATGATTGGTATAGGTTTACCTACCAGAAATAGCATTGTCTCGGTGGGAAGTGCCCAAACCTTGCATTGGGAAATGTGAAATATGGATCCTAGTCTAATAATTTATTTTTAAAAGGTAATAATTATTAGAAGATATAATCATATTACTGAATCGGTTTTATCTTTTCTTTTTCTGTACATGTCTATTTTATCTGTTATTCCGTTCTATTCACCCAAGGAATCTTTAAGCCTCATCGTCCGCAAGTGGAAGCTTTCAGGTTCAAACTTTGTTGTTTGGAAGATGCATCTAAAGGATGTTTTAGATGCACAGGGAAAGCTACACATCATAGAGACATTGCCTCCAGAACGACCAGGGGTAGATGCCCAGGATAGTGAGTATGATGCTTACTATCAGTATCTGGCTGACGAATCTGATGTTATGTCGATTCTCGTTCTCACAGCTTCATACGAATTTACAGATGATCTCCGGAAGAAGTCATCTTTTGAGGTCGTTCAAGGACTGGAGCAAAAGTTCAAGTACAGTGAACGAATATGTCGTATCTTGCTGATGAAGAAAATTCTTTCAGCGAGGATGAAAGAAAACCAGCCGATTAGCGATCATCTCATTAACATGAGAAGACTCTTGGATTACTATGAAAGCTTTGGGTCAAAATCAAAACCACATGAGCTAGTCATGCTTTTGTTTGGTTCTTTATCGGACTATTACCAGATAGGGGTAATGTACGTGCTCGGTGATTTTGAGATGACCGTCGCAGAGCTGCACGAGATCCTTATGTGTATCAGCGATGAGTTGAATCCAAAGCAGCTAGAGTCAACAGTTGTGGACCCTATGCAGGAAGATGACTGGTTGGAAGAGCTTGGAGAGATTTGTTGCCCAGACTGTGGCAACAAAGATTCATGCGAGCACTCACTCGACATAGATCAGCTGGACATTGGTTCGCCCAATGACTCATGTATCTTTATGATAGATTGTCTTACTACTTCTTATGAATCATGGGTATTGGATACCGGATGTGGTCATCACATATGCAATCATTTGCAGGGATTCAAGAGAAGTAGGAAGCTAAGACAAGGAGATATGGACCTGCGGGTAGGCGAAGGCTCCATGGTTGGTGCTGAAGCTGTAGGAACATATTGTCTTAGTTTGCCCTCGGGCATGGTCTTAGAACTAGAACCTTGTTATTATGTTCCTAGACTTATCAAAAACGTTATCTCGTTTGATTTGCTTATAGACTGTGGTTTTAACTATATTATGAATAGTAAAGTGATTTCTTGTTTTAAAAATGATGTTTTCTATTTTAAAGTTATTCCTCAAAATGGTCTATACACGCTAAATCTAGATAACGATGATAAAGACATATATCATATAAATAAAAGATCCAAGAGTAACTTGAATCAGACTTACCTCTGGCATTGTCGTTTAGGACATATAAACGAGAAACGCATAGAGAAGCTCCTAGATGACGGAATTCTAGAACCATGATTTTTGCGAATCTTGTTTGTTTGGTAAAATGACAAAGCAGTCTTTAAACAGTGAGAATGAAAGGGCTAGTGAGCTACTGGGATAATACACACAGATGTGTGTGGACCCCTTTACTCCAGAGGCTAGAGTAGGATACCGGTACTTTATTACCTTTACTGATGACTTCAGTAGGTTTGGTTATGTCTATCTTATGAGACCTAAATCTGAAAGTTTTGACAAGTTCAAACAGTTTCAAAATGAAGTACAAAATCAGCTGGACAAGAAGATAAAGCTGCTTCGGTCCGACCGAGGTGGTGAGTATCTGAGTCTGGAATTCGACGATCATTTGAAGGAATGTGGGATTGTTTCACAACTCACACCTCCGTATACACCACAGATGAATGGTGTGTCAGAAAGGAGGAATCGTACATTGCTTGACATGGTACGATCAATGATGAGTCGAAGTTCATTGCCTTTGTCATTTTGGGGGCACGCACTCGAGACAACGACCCTTCCCGGCCAAGGTGATACAATCAATACATGGAGTCCATGGAGGGATTGTAACACCCTCGGCCAAGGCGCTTACCGATCTCATACCAGCGCTACCACCTACCGGGCATGTCAGGTCTGCAGCCCAATACCCCCCAACCCTTCCCTCTGATCTCATACCAGAGTAGGTTGTTGCCATGGTTAGAACCCATGACCTTTTATACCACTCTTTCCAGAGTGATATCACCAATTGAGCTGCAGCTCAATTGGTGATATCACTCTGGAAAGAGTGGTATAAAAGGTCATGGGTTCTAACCATGGAAACAACCTACTCTGGTATGATATCAGAGGGAAGGGTTGGTGTGTATTGGGCTGCAGACCTGACATGCCCGGTAGGTGGTAGCGCCGGTATGAGATCGGTAAGCGCCTTGGCCGGGGGTGTTACAAAAAAGTGCACTTTTTTTGTAACACCCGGCCGGCGCCTACCGGTCTCATATCGGCGCTACCAACTCCAGCGTGTCAGGTCTGCAGCCCAATACATCCCAACCCTTCCCTCTGATATCATACCAGAGTAGGTTGTTGCCATGGTTAGAACCCATGACCTTTTGTACCACTCCTTCCAGAGTGATATCACCAATTGATCTGCAGCTCAATTGGTGATATCACTCTGGAAGGAGTGGTATTAAAGGATGAGGTCTTGGGTTCAAGTCTCAACCTACTCTGGATAATGATCAGAGGGAAGGGTTGGGGTGTATTGGGCTGCAGACCTGACACGCCGGAGTTGGTAGCGCCGATAGAGTTCGGTAGGCGCCGGCCGGGTGTTACAAAAAAGGTCACCTTTTTTGTAACACCCTCGGCCAAGGCGCTTACCGATCTCATACCGGCGCTACCACCTACCGGGCATGTCAGGTATGCAGCCCAATACACCCCAACCCTTCCCTCTGATATCATACCATAGTAGGTTGTTGCCATGGTTATAACCCATGACCTTTTATACCACTCTTTCCAGAGTGATATCACCAATAACACCGTACTTTTATATTATCTTTAATACGCGTGCGGAAGCTAATTACATATAATTATATTTAAAACCAAAAGATAAATACAAACTTTATCTGGTTTATAATTACAAAATGCCACTACGGTGTTATTTACAAGACATGCTCTATTAAAAAACTTTTTGACATCAGAGTAGTGGTCTGTCCATATTCCCAGTCCTATATCTTCAGAAATTCACCACGGAGCATCTGCAAAACAAACTAGTGGGGGATTAGCACAAAGCTAAGTGAGGAAATAAATATCTAAGCACATACAAGGCAAACATGCCCAAACACATAGCTCATCAACCAAGGAGAACCGGCGGTGTTGCAACCACCTACAACCAAATGCCGGCCAAAGCATAGGTTTACCGATAGCCCAGCTAACATGGACAACTATATCAGCACCCTTGAGTACAACAAATGCACCTCAAGATCAGATACTGTAAATCCCCAAGCAACACCCCCAGCCTCCCAGCTAAAGCTGATCTCCCACCAAACATGTATACATATTATTCAAGAGCATAGTTACAATCATGATATCATATCCAGCATATCCGAAGATATAGATCCACTCACCGAAGTCTTCACAACTCAGGTTACTCAGTAATATATTCTACTGAGTCTTGTCACCTCCTGAGATTACAACTACAAGTTAGTATTTGCTTAACAATCCACCATAAGCACAATACATCATATGTACAATTAATCCATATGTACATTTTTTTTATATCACATGTACTAATAATCTACAAGTACATGAACAACTATGTATATTCAAATAATATACCATTATTCACAATTACTATTCTTATCTTGTAATTCTGTGAATTCTTCTAACTCCATAACTTAGGAAATACATACCACCCATCCATATGTCAAGGACATAATAGATTCAAACATCAATGTCATCAAAGAGTTCTCTCAATTTCATCTTCATTCGGATTTACTATCAAAACCCTCAATTCCGAGCATGGGCATAATCATAATTCCGAACAATGTCAAATTCCGACCAACATATGAATTCCGATCAAACCTTAGTCCAATTCCGAGCAAAGGCTAATTCCGATCAAAACCAATTCCGAATAAGTATAATTCCGATTGAATGGAATTCTGAGTAAAGGCAATTCCGAATATAGTCAATTCCGGTCAAAATGTTAGAATTATCCATTCAAGACAATATTGATTCCGAGCATTCCAATTCCGATTAAATCAAACATGAATTCCGAATAATATACTAAATCCGAGCAAGGGCAATTTATCAATTCCGATCCATTTAATTTTCGAATAAAGTGTTAGGGCTATGAATACATTTGTTCGGAATTCAACATTGCTTCTGTCAATTTATTCGGATTCTCCCCAATTCCGATCACATTGATCGGAATTCACCAATTCCGTTCGACTCAATTATCAATTCCGCATGATTCATAACAAGAATTCCGATTAACACATATTTTAACATATACTTCAAGATTTCTTAATTTTTATCAGTTTATACACATGCAAGACAATCTAAACTTCCAGAAAGTACAATTCTCATGTAAGGAATACATTTTAACATAAATCTTTAACATCATATAACCTAATTTATCACATCATCATCAAGTTATCATTTTAAGCATATATTCGGGTTTCACAATTACAATCAAGAAATCGAACTATAATTCATAAACTAAATGCATATGAAATCTAACCTCCTTATGATCCTTAATCTGTTAATTAATTCCAAGATTCAAACACAATTCGTTATTCCTCTTCTTCTCCTTTTGTTCGGCCGAGAGACACAAGACACACACACAACACACACACTCAATTACATGCAAATGAAGAGATGTGGTGGTGTTGGTGATGACTTAGTGTCATATAATTGACACATCACAATTCACTAATACATATTTGATTAATTCACATTTTCTAATTTAAATAAATAATAAAATAACACATAATAATCAAATAATATTAACAATTATTTCACATAATTAAATATAAGTCTTAAAATTAGTAAACTAATTACCTTATTAACCTAGGCCGGTTAAGAGGGTGTTACAGGGATGGATAGTATAAACCCGATTAGGAAAGTCTCTGGTGTGGAGAAGATACTTAAAATATTTAAGGACTATGATAAGGTAAATATCCCACTTGATAGCTGGTTCGAATTGCACAACAGTGCCAACCAAGATCATCAAATGATTCAGAGCAAATGGGCTTTGGAACACAATCAGTTGTTTTCAGTTTCATCGTTTAGGAAAGAATATGACCTGTTTCAGAAAGGTGTTTGCGGTCCTTTCATTTGGAATAAATGGGTCATTTCAAAGGTGAATATTTTATTATGGAGAATTTTACATGTTAGTGGCTACTAAGTTAAATTTATTAAAAAGAGAAATAATTTTGTTATCTCATTCATGCCCTCCATGGCTCTATGTGATGAGTTTGACGGGTCGGTCTAAATTATAAGGGAGTTGATTTGTACACCACAAGTTTTTGCCATAGACAATAATTATGACTTTTATGTTCCTAGAATCTCACTATGTTTTATTCTAGTCTACATATTTAAGGATATATTGGTTCAAACAATAACTAATTGTTGTGTATGACAAAAGTAAGTTTCCAAATTATAAAGGGAAAATTACCATTTTTGCCAACATACTATTCAATTTTTTCCAATTTTACCAACATTCTTTTTATTTTATCAATTACATCATTACACTTTCGTAATTTTCCTAATTTTACCAACATTCTTTTTATTTTATCAATTACACCATTACACTTTCAATATTTTTCCAATAAACACAAGGTTTACCCCTACAAAGCGGTAAGGCTGTCAACTTGGGTCGGGTTCGTGTTATGTGTCGACCCAATTTCGACCTATTTATTTTCGTGTCAGGTTTGGGTCGTGTCACTTTTTTCGTGTCGGGTTTGGGTTGTGTTTTGTGTCAACCGATTTCGGTCAAAAGTATTTGACTAGTTAACAATTAGATAAACATCAAGCTACAAAAGTTAATATAAGAAATTTATATATCGTAAATAAGAGCCTTAACTATAAACCTTTGCAAATTTACTTTAGTACGTGATTTCCGTAATTCTAAATTGCATAGTTTGTTTTAAAAAAAAAGTTAATATAAGAAATTTATATATCGTAAATAAGAGCCTTAACTATAAACCTTTGCAAATTTACTTTAGTACGTGATTTCCGTAATTCTAAATTGCATAGTTTGTTTTTTTTAAATATTACTGCAAAGTTTTTTTTCTCCATTTTCATATAATTTTAAGAATTTCTTTTCATTTATGGTTTATATAATGTTTAATCCAAAACCGTATTTGAAACCCATAATCGAAAACCGTAATTGATAACCGTACCCGAAACCCGTATTCGAAAACCATAATCGAAAATCAAAAAAATACTAGTCAAATACTTTTGACCGAAATGGGTTGACACGAAACACGACACGAAAAAGTGACACGACCCGAACCTGACACGAAAATGAATAGGTCGAAATTGGGTCGACAAGAAACTGACCCGAACTCGAACAACACGAACCCAATAACACGAACCCGACCCAAATTGTCAGTCTTAGTAGGTAAACCTTGTGTTTATTGGAAAAATATTGAAAGTGTAATGGTGTAATTGATAAAATAAAAAGAATGTTGATAAAATTGGAAAAATATTAAAAGTGTAATGGTGTAATTGATAAAATAAAAAGAATGTTGATAAAATTGGAAAAAGGTGAATAATATGTTAGCAAAAATAGTAATTTTCCCAATTATAAATGCAACTAGTGATGAGGGGAGGAAGTGAGGAAGTCGAACCCGTGGTGGTCGTCAAGGGATATCGAGTGACGCAAGGTCTTACACGACACGAGTCAAGCCCACCAACTAAAATAAGCCTCACACACACAGCGCAGCCTTTTTCCAAACCATCAACACCACCAAACCAAAACCCCAATTCTCCTTCATTCTCCATCACCCTCACAACCCAAATATCCATGGCGGTCGGAGTTCTTGCTTTACAGGGTTCCTTCAACGAACACATCGCCGGTTATTCATTTCTCCCCTCTCTGTTTCTGATTATAACAGATATATGTGTATGTATGCATTCTATTGTTGTTCATACGTTTGTATGTGTTTGTCTCTGTGTGTAGCGTTAAGGAGGATCGGAGTGAAGGGTGTTGAGATAAGGAAGGCGGAGCAGCTGGAGAATGTGAGCTCGCTCATTATCCCCGGCGGCGAGAGCACCACCATGGCCAAGCTTGCTGAATTTCACAATCTGGTTAATTTTTATCTTTCTTTCTATTTGATTCTTGCACTCCTTATGTTCGACGAAAGTCCTGTGAGGAAGCTATCTGTTGTCTTTCTTTGTTTTCGAAACAACCAACAAGATAAAGCTAAAGATAAAAAATAGATTGTTCTCCAAAACCAGGGAACACTCTGATGAACTTTCTGTTCCAGAAAGGAGTTTTATTTATTCATCATGCTGAATTCTATGTGAAAAATTTAATAACTTTAACATATTCTTAAAATCTTGAAATTGGTTTTGTATCTAAAGTTTGATGTTGAGTTTTGGGGAATCTGATATTGCATTATTTCCATCTACATTCATGGTTATGTTAAGATCTTACCATTTTCAGAAATTTTATCGAAAAGAAGCAATGCTTGGAAGGAGAGAACTAGGGATATTGAAGTTTTTCTTTTCTTTTCGACTTTTGATCACATTTTTTCCTACTCCTGAATTCATTTTGTACCCTCTTGGTAGTTTCCTGCGCTTCGTGAGTTTGTAAAAATGGGAAAACCAGTTTGGGGAACATGTGCTGGCCTTATCTTCTTGGCAAATAATGCAACTGGTGAGTTTATATTTCCCTGCCTTTTTTGGTGAAACTGTATGCATAGATACTTAAAGAAATGCATATATATATATATATATATATATATTGAATTTTGATGAACTATGTGGAACCTTTATATTGTATTTGGATGAAACATATAAAGAAATGCACAAAAGATTTCTTAACATCCCGTTACCTTTAAGAATTAACATGAAAATTTGGCAAAGCATATCCATGATTATTTATAATTTTTTATATTCTAAACTGTTGTGCGAATAACTTTCAGGACAGAAAGCAGGAGGGCAGGAACTCGTTGGAGGGCTTGATTGTACCGTTCATCGTAATTTCTTTGGTAGTCAGGCAAGTGTTGGGAATTTTCCATCTAAATATATCATAATTAGAAATCTTAGTTTAATTAGATTTATGAAATTTTTTTATTTGCTTTGAAATATCATATACAGATTCAGAGCTTTGAGGCTGAGCTTTCTATACCAGAGGTTGCTGCTAAGGAAGGGGGCCCTCCAAGTTTTCGTGCTGTTTTCATCCGTGCTCCTGCAATCCTTGATGTGGGACCCAATGTTGAAGTGCTAGCTTCTATTTCTGTTCAATCAAGCAAAGAAGTTGATTCTAGTTCTGATCTTCAAGAGGTAAGCCTTTTTGGTTTATTGGTAAATTAGAATTTCCACCTGTTTGTATCAGTTGACTTATCCTACAGGAATAATAACTCATGAATAAAGCATCTTATGTTATATATTCCAGATACCGCTTTATCATTTGTCTACACTATTAGTTTATCTTAGAGGGTCAATTTAGATCCATTTACTAATTTAATTATGAACAGGTAAAAACCTTATGTTGTTAAACATGTAAAAATCTTATCTTGTTTAAACATGTAAACTTTGAACTGCTTGTGTGTATGTATGTGTGTGATTGTGCATGTGTGTATTTGAAATCAATAGAGTTCATGACTGTTCATCGTTTAGGGGAGTGCTGAACCTGATAGCAAAGTGATTGTAGCTGTGAAGCAGGGCAATATATTGGCAACCGCATTTCATCCTGAATTGACTATAGACTCTCGATGGTATTTCGAATTACTGAATCTAATTTACTGAGTGATTTTTTTGAGGTGAAAGAATGAGCAGATGACGTGGGTTGGAATGTTGGATGATGGGTCAAATTGGTAATTTACTAATAATGGAGCTTTTTGACAAAAGATTTACTAATTTAATAGATTGTATGTAAAAAGATACTTTTTTTATGCAACTCTTGACCCGTTTGATCCGTTTAAACATTTTCTATTTTGCTAAACTTTTTTCTTTTAATAAGAAAAGCGTCCATCGTCTTCTTCATAAGTAAACACATCTAGCCTGTCTGTGAAAGCCGGACCTAAATGGTGTGATATTTGCTTCTTTTACAGGCATAGTTACTTTATGAAAATGTCATCTAGCAACAATGAAATAATTGCTGCAAGTTGCAGCAGCAGCAGCAACGCTTATGAAGATGAAGAAAGCTACTTGTACAACAAGCAACCGAAAACTGACCTTCCTATATACGAGTAGCTACAAATTTCATCGAGATATAGGTGATCGATTCTTTGCGTTTTATTTACAGGGACTTGAAACTTTTGAAAATTGAATGATCCCTAACAGGGTCTCTCCAATTTTCAGTTCTGTATATATAATGATGGAAATTGATTCTTATCTGCCAAGTTTTTTAACCAAACATTTTGAATGATTTTACTTTATAGAGATATTGGTTTTACTAGTTGCAGACTTGCAGTGAAGAAGTTCAAAGCCCAAGACCATTATTCTCGGTTTGTAAAGAAATTTCTATTTCCTTCTAGTAAATCTAATATCTTATTTCATCCTCCTAAGTCCTACCCACTAGATGATAACATATGGAATCCACTAAGGGGGCGTTTGGTTCGCTGAAATCTCCTGAATTTGAGAGAAATTGGAATCAAATTCTAGCATATTCATGTGTTTGGTTCAACTTTAAGGGAAGAAAATTGAAATCCTTACCCTTGAAACCTTCCCTCAAATGAAGGAATTCAGATTCTATCAACTTTTACTACATCACTTGTAGGGGTGTTAATCGGGTCAAGTAGATTAGGGTTTAGGTTAATTGGGTTGGATTAGTCGGCTTGTATAAAAGACATTCTTCACCCATAACCCGACACTATTAAGCACCGGGTTTATGGGTGGGGTTTTGTTAATAAGGCGATGGTGAGTTTCGGGTTAATTTGGTTATATTATGAGGTGACGGTGGGGTCGGATACATGTAAAGTTGTATGCAAGTTTCAAACTTTTTCGGGTCAATCGGGTTAACTTGAACAAGGATAACCAACCCGCAACCCAACCCTATAATTCGGGTTTGTTAGGTCACTCACTTTGATGAACTATTTTAGACCCTATTAAACCCGACTATAATAAGCTAGTTCAGGTTGGGTTAGGGCGTTAGGCAGGTTAGTCACATTTCAATTCCATGAGGACTTATTATATTGACTTTGATTTAATTGGTAGGTATCCTATCACACTATGTCGCACCGTTCTCGTAAAGCAGGGTTAGCACCGTTGTATCCGAAGTATTGTACAGAAGTATTTGTATGTAGTGAAATAAAAATAAAAATTGGTAGAAAATTATATAATATTTTTTATTTTTAAACTAACTTGTGTATACTTTAGGAAAAGACAACGTGATGTTTTTTCCCCTAAAAAGCTGAAGATGTACAACCTAACTATACTCAATCAAAAGTTGTGCATACGTAACCCAAATATTCGGCCATACAACCATGGTCATCGGTAGCAACAATGGTGATTGTTGATGCCTGATAGCCTACAATGGCAGTAGTGTCTGGTCGGCGACATAATAATTGTGTGGTCGGTAGTTAAGTCAGTGGTTATCGTTGACAACAATAGATTTGAATAGTAATAGAGTATCAATTTAAAACATACTTGATCAAAATTTTATAATAAAAATGTTTTTTCAATAAAAAGATAGTAATTATATGATTTGAGAAAGAAAAATATTTGTTATTATCTATACAATCAAGTCGTGAACATAAGAGAATCAAAAGTTGTCACGTGTTCACACCACCATAATGCTACGTTATCATCACACTCCTATCATACAACACATAGTGTGTTCATGCTCATCATAACAAAATTCTCAGATTTACATATCGCACAACCATTATTCAAACTAAAAAACATCATGCTTGCTTTTTTTGTATGATTACCACCGGTCCACACTGTTAACATAACGAGATGGTGTGGCATTTCTTCTTCATTAAATGGTCCTCACTCCGGACACTCCATCCCCTCCCACCCCGCATGTTGTAAGTAGGGATGAACAAAAAATGTTTGGCCCAGACTAAACCAGGAACAAGAACCAAACCAGACCAATTTACATACTCCGGGATCGGTTATTGATTTATATATGTCTCTTATTTAAGCCTCCAGTTCTACTAGGTTTGGTTTTTACTCAGAATCGGATTAGAATTTGAATATGAATTTAAATGAAAACTGGAACTGGAACCGACTAGTATATTTCAGTGTGATTCTCGATCCTAAATTTTAGGCTTTTTTGGTTCCTATTTATTCAAGTTCAGTCCTCTTAGATCTGGTTTCGAAACCGAACTGGTTAATTATGAATTAATAATGATCATAGTTCATAAATAGCAAATGGTTAATTAATAATTATGAATTAATGGGCTAATCAGATTATGAGAATTATGGTCGTTTTAGATGGGCCTTTAAGGATGATGCCCTTTTAAATGAGCCCAATTACAATTATTTGACATACATAAATCTTAAACATATTGCTGCAGCTGTTCCCAAAGTGGAAAATGGCGACGGAGCTAGAAGAAGCTGAAAGAGGAAGAAACACAAAAGGTGAGACAGCTCCGGCAACGGCGAAAGCCAACGGTAAACGTAAAATCAAGAAAGACTCTGTACCGGAGGAAGTTCCGATCGCTCAGTCTTCAATTCCTAATTCTCACAACCACGAGAGTAATGGAGCAAAATCAAAATCATCCGAGGAAGATGAACAAGTGGAAGTGTCTGGAGAAAAATACGTAGTAGATGAATCTGTACGGGCGGAGGATGCATTGAACGGCATTGAGGCTTCGAAGAAGAAGAAGAAGGAGAAAGCGAAGAAGGAGGTTAAAGAAGATGGAAATCAGAAAAAGAAGACCAAGACGAAAGAGGAGATTGAAGAGAAAGACAGTAGTTTATTGTACCAGATTCCGATGAATCGCGTGATTCGTATAATTAAGAGTGAAGATCCTAATATTCGTATCACTCAAGAAGCCGTTTATGTCATTAACAAAGCCTCGGTATCGCTAATTTTCCTTGCCTTTAATCGAATTAGGGTTCTATATCTTATGCTTTTGAACAGACATTAGGTGTAAAAAAAACACAATAGAGCAATTAGCGAGTACAGAATGATGATACTGTTGCTCATTTGCATTTATTGTCCAATACCGTTCATTCATGTAAGTTATAGCGCTCTTATATCAGTTCCGCTAGAACCATGGTTAGCTGAAATGAGAGTCTGCAAAATAACTTAACTTCTAAGTATTTCCTGTAAGTTGATACACGAGTGCAATGAGGTCAGAATGCATAGCTAGCTAACACCTTAGAAGGAGGCTTGATCATTATGTGCAGTAAGTTCAGAAACCTTCCAATGAATCGTTCTTCTGTTTCAGTAACCTGTTATCTTTCATGAGATGTATAGACTTTCTACTATTATCTCTTATTTGGCACGTATGTCCTGTGTAGACCGGAGTCAAGTGTAGCAGAAAATGACAATTTTAGAAGTTAGTAGTATATAGGGTTCAACTTGTACAATGTAAAGGAAGTTGTTAAGTTCGTCTAGTTAGCTGATTAAGTTAGTCGAAGGTAGAAGATGTATATAATCAGATTATGCGGTCTTTAATAATACACAGGAAAGTTACACCAAAATCTGTTTCTTTTTCGTTTACTGTATCTTGCTCAAGATAAAACTGTCAACTTCACAAGTTCACATTGCGGAAGGTAAAGTCGTTATATAAGCAGATAATGCTGACTGAAGCAAGAAATGACATGCTATCTAAGTGTGATACAGAATTTGTAAAGAAAAAATAAAGCTTTGTGAATTATTTAGAATTGGAAAGTGACAACTACTCATAGTACTGGTAGATGAATGCTCAGATTGTATGAAAAACACAAATCTTGTAAGCTATCTTCAGTATCTTCATCATTTTTTTACTATGATCTCTTAATGGGCATTTCTTATGTAACTGAGTAGGATACATGACTACTTTAATGAAGGTTTACGTCTAACAGATCTAACATATATTGCACATCAATCCTTTCAATATATAAATGTAACTAAACCTAAGTCTGTTTGTGTTATCTTCTCTTTATTATTTAAATCATTTTATTAGGTGGATCAACATGAATAACGCTTTTCTTCATGATAACTCTTCACCTATTTCTGAGTAGACTAAATATTCCTGGGGGAATTTAGATAAGTTTGATGAGAAAGAGTGGAACATGTTAAGTTTTTAGCAATATAATACTTGGCTTCCATCAACAAAAATGTCATTTGAGCCATTTTCTTAATGATTTGAGATCTTTCATCTTTGAGAGTCTTGAACTTGATTTTCAACATTTTTGAAATCTGAATGTTGTTCAATGCTTCATTGATAGCAAAACATATCTAAGATGCATAAGAAAACAACAGACATAAAAATAATGTATTAATGTATATCTTGATGTCCAAACGTTCAAAAACTTTAAGTTCATTATGTCCAGATCATATTTTGTATGTATTTTTAAAACTAAGTTTATTAATAAAAAATTATGTTAATTTTAATAATGATTATTATACTTTATATAAATCTAGCACTTATCTTGTGGCCCCTTTTTTGTCAGAGGTCTTTCGGGTAGAGGTATGACGGTCTACATCTAACCTCCTCCATACCTCGTTTTTTACGGGACTGGGTGTTTTTGTTGTTGTATGTCCAGCATATTTGGTGAAAGCAAAATCTTCAGTCACTTGAATTTCTATTTATCTACCTAGATAAAACTCAATGGTATAGAAGGTCCTTTACATAGTTTGTATTGAGTAACCTTAGAAAAGAACATAAGATTATAGACAAGAACCGGCGAGTGGGAATATGAACTTAATGGGATACTTGCATTTGCATTTCAACACTCGGTCAATGTTTTCTAAAACTCCATCCTTGATCTCTAGATGGTCCTTGATGCTCTCATTATGTTCCTTCTTCTCTTTCTTCTTTGTATTTCAATTATAAATTGACTTCTTGTGCATTCATCTGTGTGCAGGAAAAATTTCTCCAGTTGTTCGCTACAGAAGCATATGCTAGTGCTTTTTTGGATCGCAAGAAAAATATTGATTACAAACACCTTTGTAAGTTCTCTACCTTAGCTTTCTTATGAAGTAGTAGCTGTTGCTAATTTGCTCAAACTCTCACAAATAGGCTATATCTGCTCCACATTTGTGATCTAAGGTCCTGTTTGTTTCACCGTAATGCGAAGGAATGAAAATGTTTTTAATTCCATCCATTTTAGTTAGGGAATGACATTTCTCTACCTAAAGGTATATTAATACTTCAAAGAATTTAATTCCTTTCCAAATAATGTTACCGAACGCAATATACAACGTAATTTGATTTCAATTCCATTACATTTCTTCACATTACTGTGAAACAAACTGGACCTAAGTGTTGCAAGGAGTAATATGATGTCTTGATTGTTACTTCTCCTTCTATGTTACAATCAGAGTGTTATAAGCTCAATCTGGTTGTTTACACAATACGTGTGTATAACGAAAGAAAGAATTAGACAGACAGCTGTCATGATATCCTCAGATTTAGCCTTTTATGATTGGAAGCTTCAAAAAACAGTTAGTTATTATATGCTCTTGAAACTGTAAATAGAAGTTAGAATAAGAGATGTTAGTGCTCAACCTTGATTAAAAAAAAATACCTAAATTAATTGGGCATGCGCATAATGCCATGTTGGAAAGCAACTCACTCCTGAAAGTGAGTCAACTATTTACTGTTTTTTTTTGGTTGGTTTCTGAAGCAATCTACTGTCGAGTCTTAACACATAGTTCTACCTCTAGCTATTGAGTTATCAAATTGAAACACATCTTAGTTTATAGATCATGTTGGCCTTAGAATTGGAACTTGGGTTGATTCGGGTTGTGTTTTATCTTAAACTGGGTCAAATAAAAACATGTAGCTAAAAGGGAAATAAGTCAAAGTGCCGAAAGTCGCCCAAAGCCTATTTTAATGCATACCACCTCCAAAAAAAAATTTATCCGATGATTTAAATTGTTGTAATAGTATTTTTTTAATCATTATATTAAAAAAATGACGGAGAAAAAGTGTTTGAAAGACAAGACATTACAACTTAAACCGAACCCGCCTGACGTGCCATCTTGCCATGTTTACTCTTACACAACTGTAATACAATGTTAATAATGTTTCTGTTTTGTTCTTGAACCAGCATCAGTTGTTAGTAAGCGGAGAAGATTCGACTTTCTTTCAGGTAATTTATGCACCAAACAACATATTTCTATCTCCCCATTTTACACAAGTTTTCGGGTATATTGCACTATATAGATTTGACATTTATTGTCATTGTATGTAATACACTTTGTTCTCTTTACCATTTACTTTAACAAACTTATATTCAATTACTATAGGACAGTAGCTATTACATACAGTAACAAAAACATGGAAGTCAGGTTACATTATAAACCCGAAGGTTTATGGAAAATTTATGTTGGTAATATTCGTTTGGGAGATAATTCTTCCACTTACAAACTGGATTCATCCACTAAAAGTATAACACTTTTGAAGCTATGTTACAAGTTAGTAAAATATGAGTTTATACGGTGTATGTATGTGTGTATGTGTGTGTGTAGATTTTGTTCCAGAGAAAGTGAAAGTGGAAGATGCCTTAAAAGAATCACCAGCAGTAGAGAATTGAAATGGGGCTCTTCATCAGATGATGAATATGTCACTCTGGCTGAGCAGTGTTTTTGTATGTTTTTTTTTAATTTCTTTTTTAATTTTTAAATGACACTGCATTTTGGTGTTATTAAGATATGACTACTAGTCAAGTCAAGGCAAGGCAAGACGTTTATTTATTATTTTTATATATAGTCTTGTGTATTATTACTTGTCCAAATTTTAATTAAAAGAGGTACACTTGAGAAACTGAGATATTTCCGTTAATTGATTTTCTTTGGTTCTAGATTATTTTTAGGAGATATGTTGAAATAAAGTAAATATAAAAAACATAATATTAAAATTTTAAAATGCGATCAGTCTTCATCTAAAATCTCAAAATAAAATCAAGATTATTAATGTCATTGATCAACTTAAAGATAGAATAAACTGGAATTCTTTCTATTTTATAGGGTTAACGGTGGAAAAATCTCATAAATTTTGCAAGCAATTTTTTTAGCATTGTTTTAAAAGCATATAACATTATTATTATCAACACATAACTAAACACTCGTAATAATGATTGCTATAGTCGGATTCATTTTTTTAGTTTTCATTCTCTATAAAAACATAAAACTTATAAAATAAGAAATAGATTAAGTTTTAAAATACATTAAATAAATAATAAGTTATTAAATTAACGCGATAGAATTCGTAAAAATAGTATAATACCAAATTTTCAACAGTATTAGCTTGATCACTATGTATATATAGTGGGTAACATTTTCTCTCTTTCATGTGAATTGTTTATTTAATAGCGAAGTTATGTTAGTGAGCTGAGTCCACAGTGACATCTAAATGCACCAGTATGCAAGCTCAAGCGTCACGAGAGAGTAAAACCTTGCTTCATTGTTTTTCGAAAGCCCCTACAATAAGACTCGAACACAAGACCTCGAGATAGGATAAAATCCTCCATACCACTAGGACAAGTCCTAGTTAGCATTGTGATCTTGCAACATGCACCCTTACAAATTGCATGACATTTCCATCGGAAGATGAAACTGCATTATATTCATGTTTTTTTAATAGGGGTTGTCTAAAGAGTAAATTATTGAAATGGTCCCCGTGGTTTGCATGAAATTGCTGGTGTGGTCCTTTATATTACGCCAGAGGTCCATTTGGTTGACATTTTGCTACTGAAATGGTCCTTTATGCTAACAGACGTTAAAAAAGACTGTTAGTTGTCTTTTAGTGTGAGGGTATATTTGTCATTTTACACTACAGGGACCATTTCAGTAATAAAACACATGGACCATTTCAATTATTTGCAAACCACAAGGACCATTTCATTAATCAACTCTTTGTTTATAATATATATATTTTTTAAATTTCTTTTGTTTTCTTTTTTTAGGTTCCTTTATACTTTTCTTTATATATTTTTGTTGTTATTTCTTATGTTCTTGTTTTTTTAAATTATTCGTTAAATAAATATTATCAAACATCTTAGGAATCCTCTCTTTTTTTTTTTTTTTGCTTTTTACCTCTTTGTGAAAATTCTTTTTATTATTTTATTTTATTCTTGTAAGTATTATTTTAAGAATTCATTTTCTTGCCTTGATTATATTTTTTATTGGGTTTAGTATCAAAAAGTGTATCGAACTTATCACTTTTTGCTATTGTGTACACCCAATTTTGAAAACTACCATTTAGCGTATCCAACTTACAAAAACTACCATTTAATGTATCCGGTTACCTATTGAACAGGTAACGCTGATGTGGCGTAGGTTTTGCTGAGGTGGCATCTGATTTGGAGTTGACATGTATAATCCTTGTTTAAAAATAATTGAAGATAAAATAAATATAATAATTAATAATAATAATAATAATAATAATAATAATAATAAAAATAATAATAATAATAAAACAATAAAACAACATGATCGTCCCCCCGTAGCCTTCACCTCCGCCTCCTTCAACCCTTCTATCCGTCCCCACCTCTGCTTCATCATCATCTGTACGAAATTCGAAAGGTTCTTCACAGATCGGCGATTAGGGGTTCGATTAAGAACATTTGTTTATCTTCACCACTTCACCAATCCCGGCTTCGTATGGCTTCTATTCAATGGCTCCAGATTAGGGTTCTTCAATGGCTCCAAATTTAGGGTTCATCGATTACGGTTCTTCAATGGCTTGAACTCATGCTTCATCTTCATCGATCGACATCAGATGCTTCATCAATGGCTCAAACAGACTAGGGTTCTTCAATCGACATCAGATGCTTTATTAGATGCTTCATCAATGGCTAGAACAGATTAGGGTTCTTCAATCAACAATAGATGCTTCATCAATGGTTCGACTGAGGTAAATTTAGGGTTTATGCTTCTCGATTTAGGGTCTATGCTCACGATTTAGGGTTTGTGTTCATCCGATTTAGGGTTTCTGTTTAAAGATTAGTGATTTGGTTTTCTGTTCATACGATTTAGGATTTCTGTTTACAGATTAGAGATTTTTTTTGTTTAATAGATAAATTTCTGTTAGCGATTTGTTTCTTGATTTTTGTTTGATCCACCATCAGACATGGTTTCTTGCAATTTGGTTTCTCGTTTGTAATGTTCTTGATGGTGTTCTTGTTCTTGTGTTCTTATGTTCTTTATGTTATTGATAAAAGTAGATAAAAAATGACATGGATTTTGATAAATTAAGTTTTAATGACATGGCGGGCTGTAAATATGAGGTGGAATTTAGAAATAAATCAAAACTAAAAAAATTACCTGCAACTTGTTTAGAAGGTTTTAGGATACATAAAATGGTAGTTTAGGTAAGTTAGATACACTAAATGGTAGTTTTCAAAATTGGGTATATACAATAGCAAAAAGTGACAAATTCGATACACTTTTTGATACTAAACCCTTTTTTATTTTGTTATATTTTACTATTCTAAATCGTTTTTTTACTTAACCATTATGTTTCATTTTGGCTTGATATGTATATCCACAAAGCTTCATGTATCATAATACAATACATGAAAAACGTTTTCCGTGATGAACAACTTATATGCTTTATTATCTAAACTATAAGATTTCATAACAATGAAAAAGACTGAAAAAATACATAAATTTTATAAATCCTATAACACGAGATCAGCTTATATATTTTAGTTTGTACGACATTAGCTTTTATGTTTGTTGATTATGTATTAACGTTAGCTTATCTTTTTTTAGATTATTATTTTTTAGCGTGGTTGAGACTCTTTAAATAAAAAAAAATACATAAATAATATAAATTAAATACAAACTAAACAAAAACTGTACCTCGTAGCGAACAAAAAGAAGAAAAAAATGGTTTTATATACTATGCAAAAAAATAAAATAGAATGTTTATCATTTATGTGTTCATTATCCAATTAAAAGAAAAGAAATAAAATTCAACTTACTTATTATCACTTGTTATCTAGTAAATTTAAGATTAATTGTTAAGGTTATTTAGTTATAATATTTGTCATTTCAATCCTACAAGATTGACCCTTTTTTTAATATTTGGGATTATTTAGTTATAACACATGTTTTTTTATGAATGAAAAAAGAGAATTAAAAATAATGGTCAAAATAAAACATAATGGTTAAGTAAAAAATGATTTAGAATAGTAAAATATAACAAAGTAAAAAAATTAATTATCAAGAAAACGAATTCTTAAAAGAATTAAAGAAAAAATAAAAAGAATTTTCGCAAAGAGGTCAAAAAAGCAAAGAATAATATAAAAGAGAATTCCTAAGATGTTTGATAATATTTATTTAACGAATAATTAAAAAAAATAAGAACACTAGAAATAACAACAAAAATAAATAATGAAAAATATAAAGGAAACTAAAAAAAAGAAAACAAAAGAAATTTAAAAAATATATTATGAACAAAGAGTTAAATACTGAATGGTCCTTGTGGTTTGCAAATGACTGAAGTGGTCCCTGTGGTTTATTACTGAAATGGTCCATGTAGTGCAAAATAACAAATATGCCCTCACACTAAAAGACAACTAACAACCCTTTTTAACGTCAGTTAATATAAAAAACCATTTCAGTAACAAAATATCAACCACATGGACCTCTGGCATGATTTTTTCTTATAAAGGACCAAACCAGCAAATTCATATAAACACAGGGACCATTTCAGTAATTTACTCTTGTCTAAATAAACAACCCCAATTTACTAAAAAACACCATCTATAATTAGATTTATTTTTATTTCCAAATTATAACTATTGTTTTAAAAATATAATTAATATAACTATACTTTCTATATTTCTTTTTCTATAATTAGATTACTTTTTTCATAAATGTAATAAATATTTGTATATTAATTAATATAACTTCTTGTAATAAACTTTTTCAAGCATTAAAAAACAATTGATTAACATAATTGCAAGAACATGACCAATAATATTAAAATTATAAAAAAAAATTATTCAAGCATACTCCTGTATATCTATAACATGTGTTTTCGAAACACTAGGTTTCAGTTATCTATAACATTCCAAACGTGACATATACATCATACATGTATTGTCATCTAGTTGCAGATGGAGCTCCATGACGGATCCAATAAGCCAAAATGGTAGGCATTGGGTAATCTTCTTCTAACTGTACCATCACATAATTAATACCATATATGTGTGAAATAGCAATAGTTTGACGGTATTGAATCTATTCCGGATCTTACCAAAGAGGAAAAATAGTCATCTTACCGTGGGTGGTTAAATAATGAGGGACCACTCCAAACCTGTTGGCAATCAGGACTCCAGTTGTAGGCATAACCATCTGATTAGATTGTGTGCATAGATAGTGTACACATGTCATCATATCTAAGTACTATAAGTCACTAAAGGGTCATACGGCTGCACACGTAACTCGAACCAAGTTCATAAAAGAATATAATAAGTATGATGATAATTAATAAGCTAATTAATTATTAAGAAAATAAATAATAAATAGTTTATTTTTTATTTAGGAGAAATAAATATTAAATTTAATAGTTAATTAAAATGTTTGATCAATAGTTATTAATTAAGAAGAATTAAATTAGAGGGTAGAAACTGTAAAGTGATTAAAGCTCTTAAACACGGACTTTGTTTGACGGACTTTAAGGTTCAATCCAAGGTTAATTACTATTTAAGAGGATTAACTTAAGAGTTTATTATAATAACATTATCTAATGGTTTATTATAGTAACAATATCTCTAATTTAAATCGCAGATTTTGAAATGATTTTATATATAAATTTAATATGTAGATTTAGAGTGTTTTTAGTAAAAGGAGTGTTAATTTAGCACCATCTTTTAAATATTATTGTAAGTAAATTGTAACCATAACTTAATTATTCCTCATTAATTATCTTTAAGTTTTAGTTGAAGTAAATCCAAATCAACACTTAACTAGATCTTAGTTACTCAGAAATTTTATTTTATTATGCCAAAGCTTTTCTTATAAACTTCTATTTAGAAATTAAGTTAATTATGATTTCAATATAACCTTAATTAGAAGTTAAAGAAATAACTAAGGAGAGTTAAATAAAATTTAACTTCACCTTACTTTAACTAAATTAATTTGCTATGTACTCTTACATATCCATAACCCTGCGTTTAGCAACATCTATATTACGGGCGGACCTAAGATTTAAAATGGATGATGACACCAATTGAAAGGATAGTAGTACCGCCTTAAAAAAATCGAAATTACACTATGAGATAGTAGCACCGTCTAAAAAAAATCAAAATTTACACTATGCGGATAAAATTGGTTGGTATCTCGTAGGGGTGTTCAAAATATCCAAAACCGAAAAACCGTACCGAAATTTAGGTTAACCAAACCGAATGTTTAAATTTTTTCGGTTTGTCTAAACGAACCTAAAAAAAATTCAGTTATTCAGTTTTGCTACGGTTCATGATCTTAGAGATGGACGGTTAACCGAAAAACCAAAAACTTAAAAAATTCAAATTTTATTTTCTATGTTTGTCAATAATAATAGATTAATCAATATTTACATACGATAATTATCTAGCCATAACAAATTGTTACCCAAAGTCAATATCTATATTTCACATTTCAACATAGATATTATATATGATTGAATTAAGTTTACGAGTCAACTAGACTTTTAAATCTTATCATTTACTATTTATTAAGTTAGTTTCACTTTAACATAGTCACGTTTTTATTCAAATTATTTTCTTATGTCATAATTAGTTTATACATAAATAAAATGTTTCGTAATATTTTTATAAATTTCTCATTTAACCCTTGTTTGAGTTAAAATATGAATACTAAAATTTGAAACCTTTTGTTTTAGAATTATATTTAGTAGTTAAAAATGGTTAATTGGTTAACTAAGAAAAGCAAACCGAAATACCGTTTAACCGGCTTTTTCGGTTTAGGTTTAGGTTAATGAAAATTATGAACCGAAACATCGATTAACCGGTTTTCAGTTAACCATATGCTCGATTAACTATCCATAAACACCCCTAATATCTCGTGTCATCATCACATAAAGGACAAGTCCGCCCTGATCTATATATAATAGTATTTAAATGAAAAACATATTTAATTTTCTGGTTCATGAAATTCTGTAAACAACTATTTGTAGTAATTGGATCACATGTCCATCGCATTTGAATATCTTCTTACTAGAATTTCATTCAAGCATTCTACTTATTCAAATAAGTTAATATTTCTGGTTAAATATAATTTATTATATTTTTTTTATAATGATTATAAGAATAAGATCTATAAAATAATCTATTTTTAAATAAAAAATAGTGAACACACTCTCATATTATGAGATATCAAAATAACCGATGCATCTTCCATCATAAATTTTAAACAAACTCGTTATGGCTTCACACATTTGTTAGATTGTTCGGCAAAACATGAGTCGTCATGTTATGATTTCTCTATAAAGATATTTACCCTAATTTGTTATATTATATTGATTAAAATAATGCCAAGTTCTCTATAAAGAAACATTTCTATACAAAAAAACCATTTTATCCACATGACTTATTGCAAAATATTATACATTTACTTTGATTCAAGAAGTTACTTTCTTAATTTTACTCACATTTAATAGAGTTATTGTTATTAAGTAGTAGCTTAATTAGTTCTCTCATTGAACCACATCTCTAACTACATTTACTTTGCATATACTTCCTTTTTACATTAGTGTTCAACTTATGCAATTATTTATTGAGATTTTGAGATTAAACAAAGAAACAATACTTTAACTATTTTTCTTATTTCCTTGTACCACATGCATGATATACAATTGATATTTGGTTTTCTAATTTGTGCTAGTGATCATGTTCTTCTATCTCTAACTTTTAGTTTTACTTATGCCGTCTCTCTTTTATCAGTACAACTATATATAAAGACTTTATTCATTTTCGTAATTTTATAATTTAATTAATTAATTGATTAATAAATATTATTACAAATAAAGTCAAAGGGAGCCTTTGCGAATATGATATGGTAATAATTTAATTAACATTGTAACAACTTTCCTTACGCTAACTATTAACAAAATCAACTGCAAATTAATTTCTCCATTTTTTTGTGGTAAAAATCTTGTTCTTGATCTTCATTAATCTATTTATAAGGCTGTGTGTTATATTTAACCTGCAGGTGGCGGGTTCCTCTCGGGTTGCTAGCGGGTAAGAAAGGAACACCATTACGGTGTTGGCGGGTTCCGAGCGGGTTAGTGCCAATCAGGTAAGTTTACTCGCGAGAAAGAAAGACAGCCCCCACCCCCTTCCAACGGATGTCTATTAAAATAATAGCCGTTGATCAGTTTTTTTTAAATTCATTCCATATACACACTATATATGCAACACCATTTTAAAGGAAGAGAGACAAGCACAACTACAAATGCAATATGCACAACGTATGGCTCGTCTTGCTGCAGGCCCATCTTCCGTCATGCCCGGTGGTTATTCACCACTTTACTATACAACCCCTTCTAGTTATATCTCACAAGTACCTCCACAACCGGGGCTAATGTATCATCAGTGTGGAGGGGTAATGCTTTTGCACCTCCAACGAGGCCAACTTTTCAGCCATTGCAACCTTCAATGGTAAGTTTATTGATTCTGTTTTAATTAATAATAAAAGTACTAGAATTAGGAAAAGGAAATTAGTTTTTGTTGTCAGTTTTTTTCTTTTTGTTTTTGGATGTATAAAATCACGGGCATATTTTCAGATTTCAAATGCTCCAAGACCTTATAGGCAAAACAGAGGGAGGATGAATGCACATATGCATCAGCAACAAGGTGGTGTTACAACTCCATATGTGTCACACTGGCAACAACCTACATATACATCAGAGAAATCGTCTAGCAACCAACATGTTTAATTCATTTGCTACGACATTTATATGGTATCTCTTGCACTCTCACTCTCTTCTTAGCAAGACTAACAAAACACCTAATGAGAAAGTCCAAATTTGTTTGTAGTTATACATCATCGGGAGTAGGTTTTGTATAATAATCTTATAGATAATATGCTCTCTAAAACATTACGTAAAATGATAACCCAATTCTCTAGAATCAAAAATTTTCCACAAGAATTTTATGTTAAAAGACCGAAGTGACACCAACTTTTTTCTCCTCTTTTATGATAATAATGCTTAGCTTCCATCTTTTTGGGATTTATTTTATTACTTACGATGAAGCATGTTAGAGAAAATATTTCTAACCTTTTGTGTATAGTATATATGTTATAAACGGTTTAACTCTTTTGTGGCAACACAAACAACATTTTATTAAGACCACTTAAGAAGAAAATACACCTTGTGGTTTGAAGCAAATGAATTCTATTCCTATTTATAGGTGTTCCAACTCCTTATGGGAAGTTTCTAGATCTTCCTACATACAAATATATTTGTGACTATTCTATAATCATCTATCGTAGTCTATATCTATTACAAGCTTTCATATGATTGGTTCTGTATCTGTTACAAGCTTTCGTATGCTTGGTTCTGTATCTATTACAAGCTTTCATATGCTTGGTACAATATTCTACCATATTCTAGAGAAATATTTCCAAGGTCTTGTAAAATGTAGCAAAACCTTCTACACAAAGGGCTAAACTCCATTAGGCTAAGCTTGATTGGGCTACTGACGATTCTTTACATAAAACTAGCGTTGATTTGTTGTTGAGCTAGTAATTTTGAGCATTTTATGAATGTTGATGATTTCTGTTAGGTATCCGACTTTGCGTGACAAAAACGAAAATCTTCTAATGTCAAGCATGGGAAATCTTTTCCAGATTCTACTAATTACAACTTAATGATCATAACACATACATGCATTTATTCTTCACCGATTAGCATTCTGTTTGTTGTGCTAATTCTTGGGGTTCACTCATTTTGCAGGTGGCAGGACATGTAAAATATGTGCCAATTGGACGTGTGGCGCGTGATGCTAACAAAGGAATGGCTGCATCTTCTACTGGAATTGGAGGTGAGGGATCAGAGATGTTGAGTAGTACGCTTGCTGCTGCTTCCCCAGAGATTCAAAAGCAGATTCTAGGGGAACGTCTCTATCCGCTTGTCAACCAACACCAGGTATTAGTATCACAGGCTAAGTAATTGGTTCACACGGGCCAGCTCGTCCCCCTAACACTTCTATTTTATAAAATTTATTTTTTCAAATTTGATATGTAATTATTGTAAATATAATTACAATACCTGCCTTATTAGAACAACAATCTAACTTTTTAATAAGTTGAAGTGATTTAGGAAAGTCGTATTCATTCTAAATACACTTTAGGCTGCTTTCGACCAATTCTATCCATATTTTTTTCAGTAAAGATCTGTTAGCTTAACTGCTAGCCATGAACCGAAGAGTGAAATCAAATAACTATCACCATGCGCGGCTTAAACTCACAATTGCCAAACTTTTAGTAGATTTATAGTATAACTTGTCTGTTTGCTTCTCATATATGATTATAAACTTCTTTTTCTTCTGTTGGTTTGGTTTTAAGGCGTTTCTTAAGTTTGGCATAAAGGTTACTTTAGGTAAAGAATCTAAATGTAATTGATGCTTTAAACTTTCTTTTGCCTTCCAATCTATATTCTATATCTATATATTAAAAGGCTTACCTTCTTGATGCATAAATGTAATTGATGCATAAAGGTTTCTTGCCTTTTATAGTAATAAAAATAATTTTCTGCACCAATAGAAACCCATCACTTCAGCAACTTTTCCTCCACATCATCACTTTACAGAATTAAAAAATAAAAAGTGAAAAGCTCCATTTATTAAAAACACGCGGATCTTTAGTAAATCGGATCCACTAAAACGGGTTTCAAACAAATCCCCTTTCCCGAAGCCTTCTCTCATACGCCTCCATTCTCGACTCTGGTGCACCCCAATCACACGCCATTCGGTCTCAGATAGAAGACGATTCTTTTGAAGAAGCTTCACAACTTCTGAGGGAAGAACAACATGCTTGTACTCGAAGGTATCATCGAAGTACTTCTCGGAGTATTGGACCTGACCCATAATCGATTCAATTCCTCAAAGTTTAACCAAGCTCTGCTTGAGAGAGAGAAATGGAGTCGTACGCCTCTATACTGAAAACCCTAGAAACGACTTCTCTCATATGATCTTCATCGCCTCAATCGTTCTTTCTGCTTCATTAATCGATTGTGTTGTTTGGTTACAAGGTATTCTCTTAATCGATTGTGTTGTTTCCCTTTGTTACTTTCATCTTAGTATAAATTGTCTTAAATAAATTCAAACCATTCCATCACCGTCTCTTTCGTTTGTATCTGATTTTTGTAATTTGGGTGTTGTATTTTAGAGTACATTAGGGTTAAATTTGCGTATTCCTTTATCATAAAGTTTGCTTGCATTGTTGTTAAATTTGCGTATTCTTTTATCATAAAGTTTGTATTTTTAATGCTTTAAAAATAATTTGGAGAATGCTTAAATGTGACTTGGGTTTTTGATAAGGTAGATGATTTGCACAAAACAAACATTTGCCATTCACAACAATTATGATATTTTTGCCCTTATAAAGTTGTGAACTTTTTTTTATCATCCATATATTTAAGGGTATTAGTGTCCAATCACATAGATTTTGTTGTGTATGGCAAATGTTTGTTGTGCAAATCATCAACCTTTTGATAATGTTATCATCAGGGGAGAGAAAGGCCAATCTAGGTTCAACTTTTCATGATTCTATGTTCAGGAAATATAGGAAGTATGAATTCAATGAAGTTGATTTTTTTTTGTGTTTTACTATGCAGGGATGCTATTGTGTCATGGATCAAGAAAAAGACAGGTTCAGACGTGTACTACATAACTACCATTGAAGATGTATAGAAAATACTTACATCCCAAGACAAAGTTGTTTTGGCCTACCTCAAATCTTTAGTGGTATTTGCTTAACTGATTGCAGCCTTATATATTGTGCCATTGTAGTTTGCTTAGAAACATTACACCAATGATGTCAACTTTCTTTAGGCTATGACTCATAAAAATCATAGTATATTTCTTTATTTTTTTTTCTGTATTCAGGGTACAGAAAGTGAAGAACTTGCTGCATCTTCAAGGCTTGATGATGATGTCAACTATCATCAAACTTTAAACCCTGATGTGGCCAAGATTTTACTTATAAATCCTGATGTCAAACGTCCAACTTTGGTCTTGCTAAAGAAGGATGCTGAAAAGGTGACCCTTCATGGTAAGTTTCTTCACCAACTCTTGCTATTATCATTACTTCATGTTGATGGAGGCATTCGTTAGTTCTCTTTATAACCTTTATCATCTGCTGCATTCGTTACTTCTCTTTATATATTAAATGCAGATGGAGAATTCGAGAAATCTGCAATCAAGGAGTTTGTTTTCGCAAACAAGCTTCCCTTGGTGACAACTTTTTCAAGAGAAAGTGCAACTTTTGATTTTTGAAAGCTCAATTAAAAAACAGGTATATATATATATATATATATATATATATATATATATATATATAGGGGAGGGTTCATGCGAGAACCGTTGTTAGTGCGAGAACCAATCTCAGCCGTTCCTTGGATATGGGAAGTATCATGGATGGAGAGCGTGGAGGGATAGGGTGTGGCAGGGTGCATGTGAGGAATTCATGGGTGGGCAATGACATTGAAGGAGGGAGAATTGGACATTTGGACGGCTTAGATTGGTTCTCGCGGTTCTCGCGCTAACAACAGTTCTCGCATGAACTTTTGTGTGTATATATATATATATATATATATATATATAGACAAAAGTTCATGCGAGAACCATTGTTAATGCGAGAACCAATCTGAGCCATCCAATCCCCCCTACTTCAATGTCATTGGCCACCCATGAATTTCTCACATGCACCCCGCCACACTCTATCCCTCCACGCTCTCCATCTATGAAACTTCCCATATTCAAGGAACGGCTGAGATTGGTTCTCGCGGTTCTCGCACTAACAACGGTTCTCGCATGAATCTTCCCCTATATATATATATATATGTGTGGATTAACATAATAAGTTACTTAAGAACTATAATGACGCTGCTTTATGTAAAAAATATAACAGCTCACCATTTTGACACAAACTTCCTTTCTGTTGTCAGCTGTTGCTGTTTGCAACTTCAAAGGGTTCAACTAAGCCTACCTAAACATTTGAGGATGCTGCGAAGTTATTTAAGGGGAAGGTATTCTGAAGTAGCAATTGTATAATTATAGTTATTATAATAATTACTCTTGCCAGATTTAATAATTTTGCGTTATTTCATTTCTGGGCAGCTTATATTTGTATTTGTTGAACTCGACAATGAAGATGTTGGAAAGCCTATTGCGGATTATTAGCATAGTAGGGGATGCTCCGCGAGTAATTCACCCTACATGATGCATCTTACATCTCATTCTTGCATTTTATTTTCAATTTGCCAATTATATCATTTTCTTTCTCCCCCTTCATTTTGCTTTAAGTATATGAAGTAATCTTTTAGGGTTTTATTCGTATTAAGGATACGAATTTCTTTATATTATTATCTTCTGTTCAAGGGTTTATGTTAATTTCATTCGTTTTGATTGATTTTTTGGTGGCTTTGTTTGATTATCCGCTCTCTAACTGATGTTTTGTTTTATGAATAGTTAACTATTACATATGCTTGATCAATAGATAGATCTTTATACTAATATTCTACCCAAAGATAGTGCTTTTTATCCCAAGGCACATAAAAGCATATATTTGGGCTTAGTGAAAATGAGATTTCCAACCGTGTTCTTCATCTATTGATTCATTGGTATGGGTGTTGCTTCATATTTCCTATAATGACTTCCAACTTTTGGATGTTATGCTCAACAGTTAAGTAAATATTTCAGTTACTTATTATTCAGAATAGGCCAATTTTGATAAAATTAATGTTTTCTTTTTGTGTTTTAGCTAGACAAAGTGGATGAAAAAGATGATCATAATCATTTTGCACAGTGCTCCTCGACGAAAATAGTGACATGGTCTGTTGTGATTAGTTTTTAAGTATAGGTTTTCCTTTATCCCGTGCTAACATATACATTTTATGTTTGATGTATTGTCGCTTTATTACTAACACTGCAAGTCCGAAAGCTTTATATCCTCTTGACAGATGATTTAAGGACAAGTCATTCAATTGGTTCTTAAGTAAATGTATATTTCTTTTGCTATGTTATTATGGGTGTTCAATTTCAAACATAAAGTAATTGATTGCTCTATGTTATGTTTTTGCTACTATCTTCCCTATTGACGCCAAGAAAAATCCCTTCTTCCTAATCAGCAAGTTAATACATATAGGTGTATGAATTTCTCATCGACAACCTATTCTAATTCTTCATGATTTTCTGTTGATTTTCACCTTAGGGCTCGATTTGAATTGATTATGTGCGTCCAAATTTAGAAACAATTTGACTTTTTCCCATGAAATTACTTTACATTCTTTGTAACATTTTGATTTTTTTCGTTTATCTACAACATTATTGGTTTTTTAATTCATAATAATTGTGTATATAATTTTATATTTTTCTACGTTTACTTATGTAATACCCGTATTCTTACGAGTCCATAGTCTAGTCTTTTATTAATATACTTGTTTAAAAAATGTGCTTTCTTAAATTAAAAAGGTTATTGAAGTTCACAAATTTGGCGTAATTTTCCTATACGAGGATTTATTACAAAACCAATTGGCATTAACTTTTAGGAATGGTAACTGGGAGGGAAAAAAAATCTTGAGGATTTAAATAGGGATCGCCGTTCAGAAAAATCCTGGAGGGGGGGGGGGGGGAATATTTACTATGAGATTTTTTTCTGTCATCCGTAAGCATAACGGAGGGGGATATGACATTTGCTTTGAGATTTTTTCCTGTCATCCCTAACTTTAATCTTAAAAGGGATCGATTTTCGGTTTTCTTATTGGTTTTAATTTTCTCCATTAGTTTTAGTTTTTTCAGTCGTCCCCGCCTCTAAAAAGCCAACTAAGGTACATATTTGTTTAAGATTTGTTTTACAGCATATGCTTTGAGATCTATGATGTAGGAATTGGTTACTACCATATAATCCTCAACTTGCAGGTCTTTATTAGACCTTTCCGTTAAAAGTTTAAAGACATGCTACATGATCCAACCTTTTTAGTAGGACCGTTTCATTAACAAGATGTATCTTAACAGAGTTAAATCGTATAACGAAACCAGCCACATTGCAATTAGACTAAACCATGACTCTAATGATACTAGTAAGTAATTCTCTAGCTTGATAAAGTTAACACGTCCACAAGCCACTTAGGTTTCTATTATAAAACGAACCAAAGTCTATATGTTAGCTTTAACATCTTTTTTAACCATATTAAGTTAATTAATTAGTATATATAATAACTTATAGTACCTTAAAACAATTTAAAGTATGTTGAATTTAATATGTAATAAATCACGGAAGTCTATTACAAAAAATTATAAACAAAAAAATTAGTAACAGTCAATATTTAATCACTAATAGAATTTAATATGCAATAATATGTGTATATATATTATTAAATATTTCAGTAAATATTTGATTTTTACTTATGTTTAATACTCTTATACATAAGTATTTTATTAACTAAAAATTTACTAAATCGTATATGATAAATATATCTTTAAAGTATTAATATACACCAAACTATAAAAACTATAATATATAAAGTTAGTTGCACCAATGACCCTTTAACTATCACATAGTTGCAAGTTTAGTCATTTTTTTCAAAAAGTTGTAAATATTGTCCTTTAATTGCCAAAAAGTTGCACTCATGGACCTTTCAAACGTTTTCCGTTAGTCAGATCCGTTAAGTCAGAGGTATTTAAATAATTTCACCATTTTTTTCATAAGTTTAGTTACTTTAAATAATATTTTAATCTTTTTAAAATCAATATCAAGGGTTAATTGAACAAATGGTTTGTCATCTCTCTATCTCTCTCTCACGCATACATACACACACACACACACACACTTCTCTCTCTCATTCACTGGATCCACCGCCTCCACCTAGAACCACCGCCTCCCCACCCTCTTCCGCCCATCACCACATCAACGCCACCAGAAACACCACCACTAGCCACATCACCACCCCACCGAACTTGTTTCATTCTATCACCGGCGCACCACCACCGGCACACCATCTCACTCTCTCTCTTCCTCCGGCGAACACCACACAACCATGTGAATACAGACCCTCGCCAGAAATCACCACCATCTGAGTAATAACCAAGATCAAACACTTGAAACCCTCGCTGTTTACCACGACTCCTGCCCCACTTAAAACTCGAAAACCAAAAACCCTTATGGGCAATTTAGAACCAAAGTCGGTTCTATCCTCTTGAATAACACAGACACACTCATATGTACACCAACACATAACCACTAACACTTTGTGCAACAATGTCTGCGGGTTCGACAGGAAACGATATGGATTAAGTGGCTACCGAAGAAGATCAACATATTTCGATGGAGAGCTGATAGAGGAAGGTTACATGTTTTGGTTAATCTTAGTAATCGTGGTTTGGATGTACCGTCAATTTTATGCAATCGGTGCTTACAAGAACAGGAAGATACTTCACATGCATTTATAACTTGTAAGTTTGTAATAGAGGTGTGGAAGGAATTCTTTAAATGGTGGGGTATAGAATTTAAAAATGTTGCAGATATAAAGGAGTCTATCAATACATCATGCAAATAAACATTTGCAATCATAACCTTTACAACTAATACCATTCGTGAGTTAAAATTCCACTAACTCGCGTCCTCGAATAATCCAAGCTCAGTGGTCTTATATTACTGAGTCTTCGGCTTCCCTGAGAACACAACACCACATAAATCGGAATTCAAATCCCAATTACTTCTCAAAACCAAGTTAACTCACAAACGGGTCAAAACTTACCCGATACGCCTAACATAAAATCCAACAAGAAATACACCTAAAATCATTTAGAATATCTTTATATATGATATTAAACACGTAGCAACCAACGAAACATGCATGAAGTTCATCTATCTTCATTTCATACTTTAAAGTAAGGAATTATCCTTAATATATCCAAATATTTAATTTACATACAAACTACCTCATTTAAACCATATTAGTATATTATAAACCATATTAGTATATTAGAACCATGAAATACATACATCATCACTTAGAATCTCTACGTATGTGGTTTGTAACATGTAGGAATCAACAAAACATGTTTATGATTCATCTAAGTCCATCTCTCAATTTAAAGTAAGCAATAATCACCAATATTTTCATAAGTGAATCAATACTCCCATAAATAAGATTCATCATCCAAAACAACTTATATATATACACCCTATGTACACATAAACAACATGTAATCATAAAAATATAAGAGTATATCATCGTACAACCCGAATGAAAAGCGAACGAAAGCCAAAATAAAAGTTTCAGCACAAATATTGCAACGCGCCTGCGTTAGGACGCGACGCGTCCGCGTAGACTGAGCAACAACAGACTATTTCTTCCTGTTTGTTCCAGCAGCGCTTCTCAACACTAAAATTCGATTTTGAACTTCTGAAACTCGACTAAAACCATACTAAAACATCATAATAACTACCCATAACATATATTTAACATCAATCACATTTAAGAACATCAAACATCAATTCCCAGTTCTCAAATTCATCCTCTTCTTCTATTAATGGAGTTTTAGAACTCTACTCCTCACAACACAGAAATATGCATCAAAGCCTTGGCAAACAGTGTATAAACTTTCATTGAACATGCCAATACACAAAGAAAAGCTTAATCCATCAAATACCCAATTCATCTCAAACCCTAGAAATCAAGATTGGGATTTTTACTTATCTTGAATTTGCAGCAAACCAACTAATAATCCAAAGATTAGAGGTTGTAGCATGGATTTCCTTGAAGAACTTGAAAGAAATGTACACATACACACAAGAGGATACCTCACAGTGAAGTAAAGAATCCTAGGTTGGTCCTGGGGTGTTATTTTAATACACACAATATCTTTATTTGTTATCTTACATACAGTAACTTAAATAAAGCGATCCTACACATTTAACTATCAAACAACGATGTATTATTTGAGACCCCCGTGTAAAAACGAATCTAATGGTATCAATATCACATAAAGTATAAAACTTATATTTTTACCATTTACCTCGCGCTCCAATTAATATATCAATCAATCAACAAATAAATAGCAAATAAATAAACACATAATTGCATAATTAACAAATAATAATAATTAAATAGTTTACCACTGCCACATAAATTACTAGGCCTAATAGGAGGATGTTACATTGTTTGGTTTCTAAATTTATCAAAATAATTAGATCAGAATTGTGTCAAACGACAAAAATACTCTTCATTCATTTTTAGGTAAAAAATTCATTATTATATACACATATATATACACCCATATGTATACATGTGCCTTTGACACAAAACATCAAATATCTGTAAGGACGACGATGCTATAAATGGTGGAGTTAGAGGCGGCGGTGCACGGTGGTGCAGGGGGTGGGTTAGGGTTAGTTGGTGTTGATGAGAGCACCAATTGTTGTTGGTGCTACCAGGTGGTAATGGTCGGTCGTCGTGGCGATAAGGTACCGGGGTCGGCGATGGCGGTCGGTGGCGGCGAGGGTTTGAGACAACAATTAGTGGTGACGAAAACCAGTGGCGGAAGTGGTTTGTTGCGGCAGGGTCATCTGTGGTAGCGGCCGATGGTGGCGGGGGTTGGCGATGGCGGTCGTGGGCGTTGTGGGATGGCAACGGCGGCTAGGGTCAGTGGGGGGAGAGCCGACTAGGACATCTAATAAGCTAGATTATGTTTAAAACAAGGATAAAATGGTCTTTTGGTAATGAGATATGACCTTAATCCTTCTCGCTCATGATTCTTCATCTTCCATATAGGAAAAATGTATGTGTGATTTTTTTTATCACTTTGGTGACTATTTGTAGTAAATTAATTCGAGTGATGATTTTTATATAACACAAATTTGTTTATGTTTCTACAAACCCATTACAGATTTATTCTATTAACATGTTTAAGGATGTTATGGTCTAATCAAATACTTAATATTATGTATGAGAAGTTTGTGTTGTACATAATTTATTTTCTAAATTGGTTAACGTTACTCACATTTGGCAATTACAATTTAAGTCCTGAAACTCTTTTATTACCCTATATTATCAACAAGTAGTTATAGGCCCGTGCGTTGCGCCGGGTGTTATTTGCCTAATTTTATAGGTTTTGATAATAAGAGATAAAGTATAAAATATATATTTATATAATAATAATAATTATTATTATTATTATTTATATTATTATTATATAGAAACACTTTTTATATATTACTCTTCAAAGAGGTTCTTCTCATAGTGGTCCTTAGTAAGCAATAACATAATAATAGTAATAATGATAATAATTTTTATAATAATAATATTAATAATAAGAAGAAAACTGATATATTCTCCTACTTTTTCTTTCTACTTTATCTTTCTACTCACCAAATGATTATATTTAGGTTATACTAATTTCCTTTTCTTACCTCCTTTATTGATTTTGACACATGTATTAATCTTATAAGTAGCAAGATAAATAAAAGGATATATCACCTCTCTAATAATAATAATAATATTAAAAATAATAATAATAATATTAACATTAATATAATATAATACAATAATAATAATAGTATTATAAATATAACCACAAAGGACAAAAACTAAAAGACAAAAACTTTTACCTAGCACTAAAAGACAATTTTTTTTCCTTCAAAATGTATCTATTAGTAATAGTAATTAGCGTAGTGATCTCTCATTTTATCACGAGATTTTCAAGGGCAATTTCGTAAACTTGCCATTAAAACGTGATATTGGTTTTCTCATCTTATCATCTACTCGCGCGATATGAAGTAGCTCTCTCTTACTTTCTTTTTATTTTTTAATTCCTATCTCCGGTGAACTTTTTCCGAAGTAGCTCTCTCTTTCTTTCTTTTTAATTCCTATCTCCGGTGAACTTTGGGTTATTGAATCTGCAAAGAAACGAAACGGGAGAGGGCAGTAGTTGACCGTGAAACTAGAGTGGAAGGCGGTGGTTCAGGGAGGGTGTCCGGGTTGATAATCGTACCACCATCGTCTTTTATAGCAGGTCACCGACTGCAAGTGCGGGCGTGAAGTACTATGTGGAGACGGCCGTCGACACGACCGCTTGAAATTAGTGAACATCTTGCTTTGATTCGTAGTGTTGGTGGTGGTTTTAGGTCGCAGTTGTTTAGTACTATAGGTGATGGCCTTTCCTGATCTCCCTTGGGATGTGAACTAAGATTAGTGATGTAAATGGGTACGGGTGGGGACGGAGACCACAATACCCATCCCCATCCCCGACCTCCAGCCCCAGACCCAGACCCATCCCCGCCCCGGCCCCACCAAATCCCCAACGGGTTCGGGTGAAATAATCCCCACCGGGTATGGGGAACCCGATGGGTACCCATTTACTAAATAATGACAATTTTTGATATGGTTATAAATATAAAAATAAATACCGATAAACATTAATACTTCAAAATACGAACAATATTCGATGACAAAACCCAAAAAAGATGATGACAACATTATCAAGTTTGAAAAGTAAATAAAACAAAAACGACAAGTTCTTAATATCGTAATAAAAAACATTTCGCCTTCAATCTTCATCACCAGCGGATCATCAATTCACCATGAAATCTCGTAACTATAACTATTCATTGAATGTCTACCCAGTGTATTTAATAAAGGATCCATTATATAAAGTTATAAACTGATATTTATATATTTATATATATGTTTATATATATCGGGTTTTAAACGGGGCGAATAGTACTATACCCGTCCCCGCCCCATCCCCGCTTCGGGTACACCAATTCATCCCCATCCCCGACCCATCACCCGTTAAGGCGGGGAATACCCGCCCCGTTCGGGTCGGGTACCCACGGGTCACGGGGAATCCCCACCCCGTTGCCATCACTAACTAAGATTAGTGAGGATGGTGCCGTGGTGTTGGAAAGTTCGTGAGTCATGCAAGTAAATTTGGGAGGATATTCTGTTTATAATAAGGATAGTTTTTGTCGATCATGAGCAAACACTTTGTCCAAACTTATCGAAAACAAAGTTAAGATTTAATTATTTAAATTTGCCCCTTAACGTGTGATTATGATTCTTATGAAATATAGTAATTTTTATAGTTGTTTGATAATTTTTAGTCCAAATATTTTATTGTTTTAATTAATGAAATTTTTGTTGGTTTCAAATTTAGTTTCCAAATAATCAAAGGAAATTAACAGAAACAGAACTTGACTTTGATCTCTAAGCAACTAGATCAACTAAAAGTGATCTTAAATTCTTAATAGTTATGACAAAAGTGTTTAATTCAATTAATTAAGAAAAATTTTAAAAAAATTCACAAATGTGAAACAAAATATTAGAGAGATTTTAACACATAAGCATATGATTATCTCCTCGCAACGCGAGGGCTAATTAATCAAACCTCGTTCAAATCAATTTCATATAAATTAGACATCTTTACTTAATTCCATGTAAAGATAATGTAATTAAATTAATTGGTTAATAAGACTTAAAATTAAAACTCACATTTCGGAGCATTACACTTAAGTACCAAAATCAACCTAGAATTGAACCATTAATTCACACAAATTTTCAATGTGTTTCAAAAACACTGACGTACTTTCAGATTTGTAATACACTCAAACACGCTTTTACAAGTGAAAAAAATATATGTGTACGCGTTCATGTCTATAAAATCAATTGGTACACAATATGAAAAAAGAAACAAGGATGAAGAAAAAGAAGTCATTGTTGTTGGTGGGAGGGTTAGAGAGATGGTGGTGTGAATTCTGATGGTACTGGTGTGATTTCGATGAATGTGCTGGTGGTGGTGTCTAGTGGTGTGATTCTAATGGCGAGATGAGTGATTCTAAATGTGGCGATGATGGGAGTCTTAGAGAGGGAAATAGAGATGTAGTGTAATTATTTTCTTTTTGTTTACTTTAAACATTAAAATAAACAAGTCATAAAGAATTAAGTACTAAGGAAATAGAAATGTTCTTTGGAGGTTGCCAAATAACTAAAATACCCTTATGTGTCAGGTCTTTAACATTACAGATAATAGAAGTTAGTCTAAAAGACTAAACTCGCTACAAAATATAACAACAATGACTATGTATGTAATTTTGAAAAAGAAAAAAACGAAAAGTGTAATTTTAAATAACTGTAGGAAAGAAACTTGTAAACCCTAGTTAATAAGTATACAATATTATATTATATGTCATTAGAATTCAAAATAGTTTTATTAAAATACATCCATATTTCGACTAATTTATTAAAATACAAATCCAATAGATTACTTTATAGTATATTTTTTGTCCCCAAACCTAAAAAAGAAAGGGTAGGCTGAAACTCTAAGTTTTGATATTGAGTTAACTTTTTTTTGAAAGACCGACGGGGCGTTTGGTTAGAGGGCTTTGGGGGGATTTCATGGGAATGAGATTTAAAATCCTTCCAAATACCATGTTTGGTTTGCAAATATGAAGTAGGATTTCAAATACTAGGAATTTTCAAAATCCCACAGATGGAGCATTTCACAATCCTTTCATCCCACATGGTATTTTGAAAACCCATGTATGAGGTATTTCCTCCGGCGAGCCTTCGACTAAATTTCCGGCGAACCACCACCGTCACCGTCATCCCTTCCATCAACTATCACTGTCGCCGTCGCTAAAAACCAGAAACCGTTCATTCGTTGCCGGCGTACCAGAAATCGTTCGCTCGTTTGCCGCCAAACCCTTCCATCGTCGCCATTGTCGCCGTCAAACCCTAGCCGTCGTCAAACCCTTCCATTGTTCATCAAACCCTAGCCGTCGTTCGTTCTTCAAACCCTTCCATCGTCGCTATCTTCCCCGTCGTCCGTTCGTCAAACCCTAGCCGTTGTCACCGTCCGTTCGTTCTTCAAAACCATAGCCGTCATCAAACCCTTCCATTGTTCATCAAACCCTAGCCGTCGTTCGTTCTTCAAACCCTTCCATCGTCGCCATCTTCGTCGTTCCGGTTCCCCTCGCCGTCAAACCCGTCATCGTCGCCGTCGTTGGTGGTTGCGGCAGATGATATCTGCGTTTTTATGCATGTTTTACATGCTAGAATACCCCGTACTTAGCCCAAATCCAAGGTGATTCTTGTTATAATTGATCGATATTGCTTAACATTCACCATGCATGTTAAAAAGAGCTTTAAGTAAGATAAATGGGCAAAACAAAGGAAGAATAGAAGAAAAATGAAGATTGGTGAAAAATACTCCCTACGGCCGTAGTAGGTACTTCCTACGGCCGTAGAAGTTATTCTTCTAGAAGGTTTAACCAGACACCTTACGGCCGCAGAAAGAAGTTGCTAAGGCCGTAGAAACACCTTGCGTGTGTCGGATGAATGACAGAATCTTGCGTGTGGAGAAACACCGTTGCATGATTAGCTACGGCCGTAGAGTGTACTTCCTACGGCCGTAGGAAGTTCTGTTACAGCAGGTTAAATGACAGAATCTGCCATTTGCACAAGAGTTCCAATTTTTTATCACATTTCGGACCAACACTCCCAAACACTCTCCCCAAGCACCCTAACACTCCAGGAATATTTCTTGGTGATTCTAAGGAGGAGAGATTGGATTTGAAGGCTTGGAACAACATCTTGGAGCTTGGATTCATTAGTTTTATCATTTCTTAGCTTGGGTATACTCTTTCCATTTCTGATTTCAATTATGTACCCATGTGTTCCAGATGTTGTAGTACTAATATTGATATATATGGATAACTAAACTCATTTCACTTGGGCCAAGATGATTCTTGGCTAGTTATGGCAATATATTTGACTTTTATGTTGACTTGATTCAAATATGCATGTTTGATCTTGAATACAATTGTGTTTTATCAACTTAGTATGTTTAATCTTATCATGTTCATGTGTGGTAATGTGTATAGGATAACTCCTTCATGTTTAAGCATGTGGATATTCAAGAATGATGGTTGATTTTATTAATTCCATGTTAAGTTTGTTATTAGAAATGATACATCTTGCACGGTTGTCATTAGATATCATTGTTGGGATATGTTTTGAATCATTTTAGGTTCATCCACTATTGGTCATTTTATTCATATGTTGGTTTTATGCATGCCTTATGATTGTAGATGAAAATCTTGTCATTTGGTGTATTTATGGGTTAAACATGCTACTAATAATTAAAAGATTCACAAAGATGTTTGTTGGTATGTTTAGATGGTGAAATGAACTTACATGTATGCCCTCGATATGCTGGTCTTGGTGTTCAATGTGCATATCACATGATTCATGCTTTAAGAAGTGTTGGCTATACTAGAAATGGAAGGTTTAACATGTTCATATCTTTAGTAATCATGTGGCTAAATATTAAAATTCCTTAATTGTGAGGTTTGAGTTTAGAGGAGTTTGTGACCCCATTGTACCAATTTACATGTGTTTATGATCTGAGATTAAAGTCTAGATTGTAATTTGTTGTTGAATGCCTTTATGTTAGATCTGACTGTTCTGTCGTATTGGTTCCTACGGCCGCAGGAAGAAATTCCTACAGCCGTAGTACAGTACAACCTCCTACGACCGTAGGAAGAAATTCCTACGGCCGCATGAGGCATTTTTACCACAGTGTGCTGTTTTTGCTTGTTTTAATTAATTTAACTGCTTTAACACCTTTTTGAGTTCTGAAGACTACCAGATATGTCATTTGAAAAGATGTTCGTCTTGTAGTCTGATTTGGACGCGATCTGGTGGATCTATAGTTGAATTCTGATATGCCGTTACTTGCTTAATCATGTTTAAGTGTTGAATCTGAGTCTTGATAACTCGAGTGATGATTTGTGCGTGATAATATGCTTTTGTTGAGTATTAGAACAGCATGCTATGCGCTTAATCTATTCAAGTCTTCATATTATGTGTTGTATTGTGTTATTGCCATGATTAGTCTAGATGATTCGAAAGCCTGAGTGATCTGTTATCTTGCTGTTTGCCTTCGGTGTTAGTCTGTGTTAGTTACTGTAGTTCTTGATTAATTTAGTTCATTCTATTACCTGCTTTAATATTAATTCTGCTGATCAAACAACAATGAGACTAAAGTATTGGTAGCTTCCTGTCCTGGTGAAACGATATCCGGTCTTACCGAGTCTGTACTACTATTGACCAGGTTATGCTTGCCTGTGTCGTGTGTAGTATCTGCTTAGTAACATCGTTTTTATAAATTTAAAACGAGGTTGTGTCAAAAGATTTTATAACAAGAAAAACCCGCAGTCTAGAGTACACCAGCAGACGTGGTGGTTCATGGTCTTCTTCTTCGATGGTGTACCATGGTGGGGAACAGATTTGGTGGTAGTGGTGGCTTAGTGGTATGGTGGTTGGTTGGTGGTGTGGTGCCTTCGTCGCCGCCGCCGCCGCCCTCTCCTTTGCCGGCTGACACCCTAATCGCCGGTGACAAAGCTGTAGCTAGTGGTTGGTTGGTGGTGTGAACCAAACAGAGGTATGAGATTTTAAATCCCTTGAAATGAATTCCCATGAAATGAAAATCACACATATTAATCTCAATCCTTCCAAAATCAAAGAATGAACCAAACGCTCCCTGAAGGTATTTAACTAGAATCTAACTGTTAAAAACTAAAAAATTTGGTTCTATTCGGCTTTATTTAAAAACGTACCAAACCTAGCCGTGCGCCGCCCGTGCATAACCATATTAACATTTTTCATTTTCATTTCTCTTTTAATTTTATTAATCTTAATTTAAATTTATCTAAAAGCAAATCTTAATTTATTTGCTTGACTAATAACTTTTATATTTTTTGAAGTGAAAAATCTTAATATAATTGACTAATATTTGTTATATATTTCTAAATAACTTTAGAACACATTCTTTTTCTGAACATATAATTTATTAAACAATATACTTAAATACATATATGAAAACATGTTCATCATTTTATTTGAGTAAACCATTTTTACTCCTAAATATTTTCTTTTGAAAAAATAATAGATTTATGTAGAAAACAAAAAACCAACAAAATAGTTAACAATTCAGATTTTGATTTTTTAATGAAAATTGTTAAGGATAGACGAAAAAAATACGTAAAAGATTTTCTTAATAATAATAATAATAATAATAATAATAATAATAATAATAATAATAATAATATATTTTTCGAAACCTTTATTTGTATAATTATTATCTTAAAGATGTGGCAAAAAAGGAAAATATACGGTAATATTATTGATTAATTGATAATTGAGATACTGTATCCGTCCGTATCTACTACTCCCTTTCTTGATCTTGATTTATATTACATTGCTCTGTCATACCTTTTACTTCTCAACATTAGTAATATCTAAGACGACCACCATCACCACCACAACTACCGCTACCGCTACCACTACCGCCATGGTTCTAACAAACGTCGCCGGTGGCGGTATCATGAAGAAGAAAACAACCAAAGGACGGAAAAAGATTGAAATCAAGAAAATAGAAGAAACCAACAGCCGTCAAGTGACATTCTCCAAACGCCGTACCGGCCTTTTCAAGAAAGCGTCGGAGCTCTGTGTTTTGACCGGAGCCCAAGTCGCCATTCTCGTTAACTCTCCAGGCGGTCGGGTTTTTGCGTTTGGCCACCCCAATGCCGACACCCTTATTGACCGTTATCTTGATAGTTACAATGATAATAAGAAGAAGAAGATTGAAACCGGCACCACCACCGCTGCCGCCTCTGGAGCGGGGACGGAAAGTACTAACTACTACTCTGCACCGCCTCTGCCGACGAAGGAGTTCAATCAACATTACGTGGAGGTTTCAAGGGAGTTGGAGGCGGAGAAGAGGCGGAGAGAGATGATTCCGGCGAGTAGCGGCGGCGGATTACCGTGGTACGATGAGGCAATTGACGGGATGGATGTGGAGGAGTTGGAACAGTATCTTTATTCATTGGTGGAATTGAAGAAAAAAGTAGTGACCAGAGCTGATGAATTGATGATGATCCATAAATCGCCGGCGTTATTGGGTGGTCCGAAGGTGTTTGAAATGGGTTGTTGGAATAACAGCATTCCGTCGGCGGTGGGTGGTGGCATTCCTACAAACGCCGCCGTCCACGGTGGTTTCATGTTCCAGCAGGACGAAGAACTTAACGGGAGGTTTTAATTAGTTCTATTATTTTAGGCATAAGATTTGATTATTGTTATTAAAGATTTGATTTTAGTGTTAATTTGAAGTCTAATTACGTAAATATAATTCACAGTTGAACGGTCAAATATTTTGGACAGAATAATTCTGAATTAGAATTTTGAGTTGGTTCATAATTTGTCAATTAAAATTATATATATTGAAATACTTTTACTCCAATTAAATGATGAGTGTTTTTTATAATTATTATGAATTTAAGTTTCGCTGTAAATAAATATTATTAGATTTAAATGTTGATTAGTATGTGTGTGTTTTTTATATTAAAAAAAATTAAAATTATGTGTTGATGTCATAATATTCTTATAATTAAACTTTTAATGCAAGTCTAATGAATAGTAACTTGTTGAGAATAATTTAGGAGGAAATTTACTTCTTTATTATAAATTTTTGTGTGAACTCTAGCAATTATTCAACTACTTAATTCGTCCAATGTCCTTGCAAAACATGTATACGTTCTGTGTGAGTTTTTCATTTGGGTGTTCTTGTGTTAACGAATACGAGTTTACTAGACTAAATATCCGTGTAATATATACGTTTGTTTAAAAGATAATAAATATTAAATATTAATAAAAACATGTTAAATAATAATAAAATACGAATTAAATGAGAATTTTAAAAAATGTCGATGTACGACATCAACACTCTAACCAGCAGTGAAAACATCGACGCGAGTGTGATGACAGACTTGACGGCATAAATGTTATATCATGATACGAAGAGACGTGATTGTATTTCTTATATAAGTTAAACCTTATTGGTTATAATAAAAAGGAATTTAAAATGATTATAAAATATTATAAAATGATAAAACTAAAAATTTGGTTAGATATGATATTTTGAAATATTATAAAGGTTAAATAAGATATATGTAAACTGAAGTGGGCAAATACGATTTTATATGATTTAATGAGAAATGTTCAATATAGTTCAAACTTAATGTATTGTCCCTAAGAGACTAATTTTAGTCTTTGGATCAGCCCCATTAATGGTCCAGATTGAATTTTAAAAATTTAGACATAGTCCCATTTTCCTAATTAACATGTGATGTTTTTACAATCACATGTGATGTATACTGAATCATATGTGATTGAATATTAAAATTCCAGGACTGTTTTTATATGGATTTTATTGAACACAACTCATGATTTAATAAGGACATATATGAAATTATCTTTAATAATTTTGACTCTAAAAATTTAAAATTGATTTTTTGATTTTAAGTGAATAAATGGTTAAGATTAAACAATTTCTTAAATGAAAAGTTCAAAATATCTAATAAATTTTATCAAATAAGTCTTTCATTTATATTAGAAGATATTGTACATGTGTCTGTATTATGAATTTGTGTGTATAGGGGAGTGTTCAAACGAGAACTGTTTTTTGTACGAAAACTGCAGGAACCAATCTTAACCAACAAAATCATCCAACAAAATCTATGACTTAGATATTCATATATGCCCCCAAAGGAAAAAAAAAACAAATTCTTTGACGTATTAAACAGGCTCAGGAGTAGGACAACCTGAAGCGTATGAACTCAAATTCCAGCAAAATAAATGTGCTATATATTAGCTAATGATGTTAGATAACTTTTTCATAGGTGGGTTACAAGATTAGGTAACTTGAATATTCGATCATGAGGTTTTGAATATCATTCAAAGTAGTTGTATCACATAATAAATAAACATTGTTTACTGGAAGTGAATAAAAGCCAAAAATTTCTTAAAATGTTAAACAGGCTAATATGAAATTGAACCAAAATTCACAAGCTTGGCAATTTTTTATCGTTAAAACAATTAACCAAATTAAACAGAGAGATAAGATAAATCAACTTAATAATTTACAAGATTCGTTTCAAAATTAAACTAGTTTATTGACCCGTGCACGTACGGGTATTTGAGATATTAAAATTTTCAAATAAAAATAATACAGTAAATGAAATATCACATCTGTGATGAGAATATACTAATATAAAAAAAATGTCATATTACTATAAAATTTATATCAAAACGTAGATAAAAATGAGACGGTCTTAAATATATAATTATTTTTTCTCTAAACAAAATGTATCACAAGTTACTAAACATAATTTATAAATAACTTATAATTAATTAAATTAGTATACAATTTTCTTAAAACCCCCTCATATGTTTTATAAAACCCCCTCACAATTTTCATCCAACCGCTTCTCCCAAAAGATTAAAATTGAATTCAAATTCTTATATACAGGATTTTTAATCCACTATTTTTAATATTTCCAAAATTGTTTTGAGAATAGAATAATTTTAAAATCGAAGGTTGTGATTGGTTAATTAAGATTCAATTTATGGTTATTTTTGGAAAATTTGCATGCCTTTTATATATATATATATATATATATATATATATATATATATATATATATATAGATAGATATAGATGAAAAGCTTATAAATTTCACATAAAGCCAATGAACATTAATATTTTCAATTGGAACAAAGGATCAACAGCTTCAAAAACCCAATTTACAATTATTAACCCTATATTGTTAAAATAACAATCTCGAAATTTAATGAGTGTTATTCAAAAGAGGTTGTAATTCTCTATTTTGAAAATCATCCAACAAAAATTTAAGATTAGATTTCAACCATTAAGGAATAAACCCTGCGGATGAAAAGATGCTTGAACCCAATTAACCCATGTGATCAAACTCACAAATTTATCAACATGTCTCAAAATTGATACCTAACACTTAAATAACAACTTCAGAATGCAATAAGTGCTATTCAAAACAGGTTGGAGTTCTCTGTTTTAAAAACCATCCAACAAAATCTCAAAATTAGATTTCAACCATTAAAGAATAAACCTTGTGTATGAAAAGATCCTTGAACCCAATTAACTCACACGATCAAACTCTCAAATTTATGACCAATTGATATCTCACACTTAAAGATCAAATTATTAGATTCGTAATAAAAACCAAATTCCATAGAAGCGAGGGAAAATAGAATTTTTTTTTTTTTTTGAAAAGCAGGAAAATAGAAAAGTTAGCATGAAATATAAGGACACATGGCAACACGAAGGAGTGGGTTAATGAGCGGGAAAAAAGAAAGTAATACATTAGAAATATAACAAGTGTTCCCTATTTACTCTTTTATCAGAGAAAATAATACATTAGAAATATGACAAGTGTTCCCTATTTACTTTTTTATCAGAGAAAGAAGATTCTCAAACAAATCATATCATAAACTAACTAGTGACACAATGTGCATTCCTGGGTATAGTTATCTTTAAACTTCTACCCACACCCTTATTTCAAAAATTTCTGCAACAAACTACTACAATTCTTTTACAAATAATGGACATAATAAATAAAAGGTCTGGAATTTTCCCCCCCAAAGAATAGTCTTTGATATTCTCATAACTGAAACAAAAAAAATAAACAAAAAACAATACAAAACACAGCTACATTACAGTTGGATGGTTTCCAAAGGGTCATAACTCATAACCAATTATTCTTACATTCGACAACAACATAATCAGCGCAAAATAATTCAGAATCAATACTATAATATATATAGAAACTCAACCTTCGAACGGTTTATCTAAAACCTGAGCCAGCAGCTTTTGTGGGTGTACCAGTGTCACAACTGCTGAGTTGGGAATCGGAATTTCCGGGCCTCATCCAGATCTTCACATGTCCATCCCGGCTAGCTGTGAGGATAGACTCGCTAGAGAAGATTAGACCAGACAGTGGTTCAGTATGGACACGGTGAGCCACCAATGGTGCAAGTTTAGGGACGTCTTTTGTACTTGGAGCTGGTTGGAGAGTACCTACAGGGACTACATTATCCCAATGAGATGACTGAGTCCTACTGTATGTGGGGGACCCGCCAGGTGGACGACGAAGTGGCACTATTAGTTCATCCATTGCAAGGTCCCAAAGCAATAGCTGTGTATCCTGCATGGGTTACTTCTATTGGTTAGAGATAGGACACCATTTCTTACTTGTTAAAGGTTTAAAAATGACTAGGCTGGGTGACAAATAAAGGTTTAAAAAGCTAAATTGTTAAAATATCAAGTCAAAAAATAAAAAATGATGAAATGGGTTGAAAGAATGGGACCCAAAGTTGTTTGCACATTTACAAGTTACAAGCTCTTGAATCTGCTTACATGTCGCACACACACTCACACACACACACTCACACATATATGTAGGAAATGGGAAAATGAAGCAGAAATTGTTGGCATGTCAACTGGAAATTTTCAAGCCGTATTGAAAAGATCACCTATTTTGAACCAAACCTGTTACCAAAGTTTTCATTTTTATCTTTGGTTTCATAAAATTGGAAATCTTCTAGTAATTTCTAATCAAAATTTGTTACTTATTAGCTTATAAGATCCCTCTGCACTGAAGTTTGAATCAAGCAGGGAGTGAAGGTTGTTATGAGCAGGATTAGAGGTGGCAAGATGGTGGGGTTGTGTAATGGGCCAAAACAGGTATGGGTTATAACACGTCGTATTTAGTGCCAGTCAACATGTGCACGGTCAGGCTGACCCCCAAACTCACTTTCTGTCCTTTTTTTATAAACAATGGATGCGCCAATTACACTAGCAAAATAATACAATTACATACTACTAAAAATAAATATAAAAAGTAATTTAGGAGGTTGATTATTTTCTCCAAAACTACTTGTTTAAGGGCATACCTGACCAACAGAACCAAATCTATATACTGCATTTTCAGATTCACCTTCTGATGTTGGTGGTGACCAATACGAATCAAAAGCAACTCCGCTAACCTGCAAGACACCTAGTCCAAATCAATAATAGTAATCCCTCATAGTTTTCTTCTTTCTACAATGTTATATTCAAAACCAGCATTTGCAATTTAGAAACTCATTTATAGATGTGGGAAAAATGACAAGGCTGGGTGACAGATCAAATAAGAAATCTTTTGGTATGGATTGGATTGTCTCGAAATGCTTTTTTCCCAAGAAAAATTAATCTTATCTAATAATTTAAGTATCATATTCGATTATAAAAAGCTATATTTAAATAAACTGACTTCTTGAAGAAACTGACTTAGGAGAACTTTATGCATTAAAATTACACTTTCGCGAGACTTTTGACCTATTTCCCTTTTAATTTAATTTTCCTATTTTATCCACTACTAAAAAAGGGAAAATCACCACATTGACCCATTCATAAGTAATTAGGTCAAACACAAGTGGTACATTCTAAAAGAACCGGCATTGAATGTAACCTTGTTTACATAAGTTGACTTCCACTTTTTTTTTTGAAAAGCAAGTTGACTTCTAATGAATGAACAAATTACCCATGAATTGTGACCCTCTCCCCATGCTACCACTTTCCTGTCTTCCATACTCCAAACCTGAACTAGATCATCTTCCCCACCAGTCAAAATGTATTTTCCATCGAAACTGAGTAAAAAAACACAAAATTAAAATATATTTTCCACTTTATGAAGAACAAACAAGATTTGAGGAAATAACATAAGAATCATCAGGGATGCTTTTACCTCCAGGCACAACAAAGAAGAGCACCGTAGTAACTTTTGCCACCACATATCAGTTGTTCATTTAAGAAATCAAATACCCGTAAATAACCTATATGGAAGGAATGATATAAGGAACAAAAACTAGAGACAATGACTGATACACACACACACATATATAGAAATGTAGCAGCTAAATAACTTACCATCTCTGCCAACAGTTGCTAAATATCTTCCATCAGCTGAAAACGCGATTGCATTAATAGGACCTTGGCAGATATGCCATCTAGCAATGGGATTACTCTGTTCAACGAGCTATATCAGCTAAAAGTTCAAATTATAGAAAAGAAGACTTTAATGACAGGTTAAGACTTCAAGCTGGATGCTAGGTGAATCTGTTAAGTAACAAGCACACACTTCAAGTTATATATTGTTGAATTTTAATACAACCAACATTAGGGAAGGACAGAAGAAAAAATCAAAAGAACAGAAGATAAAGAATTAGCTACGCAAACTTCATTGTAAATTTCATATGATGGATGTCAACAAATAAGCCATTCCTCAAAACACCAGCGTGATGTTAGTTCTGATCAATGAGACCTAACATGAAGTAGTTGACGGTACAGAAAGCATTATTGTCTGTATACAGTGTCTTATTATCAAGAAAAATCATATACCTTACTAGAACGTGCATGTGCAACGGAGAATTGAGTTTGATCCTTAATTACGGGAAATGTAGAATCACCAGGACCATCCTTGCTCTATATGTTGAAAAGTAAATCCAGTATATCAGATGAAATTTAATCAAACACCTAAACAGCACCTATAATGATATAAAGGAAAATTTATGATCAAATTGAGGCTTGCCTTCTCATAAACATACAAGTTTCCATCAGCATGAGCAGCAACAAAAGTACCATCACGTTCAGGTATCCATGCAACACTCGTGCATCGACTGTCAAGAAAAGCCTCGTAGAATGATTATTGAAAAAATTACTTACAAATTCGGTCAAAGACATTTACATGATGAGCAATTGGTCATTACAACTTATACAAGAATCACATGAGTATATGTAACTTCAAAACCAAAAGGTTATAATCACAAGATGTTTATCTCTTAGGTGTAAATCGATTGAAGGTCAACTATAATGGTTTGTCATAGTAACTTTTCCTAAGGTCTAAAAGGAGAGGTTTTCCCTGTTCAGGTTATCCGAAGAGGGTGAGTCTTCGACTCAAATGTACGCGGCCTAACCGGAGTATTCCCGTGACCGTTTCCTTACCCTTCCCTGGCCACCCCCAAGATACCTAGTGAGGTTCGAACCTGTGACCTCTTTGAGGACGGGACGCCTTAACACTAGGCCACCTTGGTGGTGATTTATAAGGTATGTACACATGAACTACGTGAACGGCATCAAAGATGGAATCGACAATTTGGTTGATAAGGTATGTACACATGAAATCACTTATTATGAAAAACAAAGAAGAGTTACAAGAAAGGGAGATTCTTTTTCACTTAATATATGTACCTATTATTAAGAGCTCCATCTTTGTTATAATGATGAGCACCAACTAGCTTCTTCCCAACATCTTGCAACTGCAATCTCAAGGATCCCGAGTATACTACAAACAATAAATGCTACAGAATAAGTGAGAAAGCTGATTACCTTTAGTATTGCAAAAATATTCAAACACCATTTGCAACAAGGAATTAGAGGGAATGTGTTACCATCTCCAGAGTTCAACCCAATAAGAAGGTCATGCCCATCTTTGGCTTTGGAATCAAATGCATGACAGATAGGGTTCGAGTTACCAAAACTAATTGATTTAATTGGGTCCTGAAAAAATAAGTTCAATCATCAAAAAGATATACTATCGGTTACATTTCAATACGAACAAATACATCATCAATCATCAAGTGTACGAATAAATAAACCATCAATCATCAAGTAGCACTCAAAATTGTAAAAGAATGAAATTTACCTTTTCTTCTGAATTGAGCTCTGTGATATATAAAGTATCTCCAACATTGAATATCAAGTAAGTCCCTTGACCATCAGAAATATTTGAACCAATGGTAGAATTGCCACCATTATTCAAACCTCCCACATGTCCACTCTTACTTGCTCCAACCCCATTTGCTTTACTACCAGTCCCATTTCCTCCAACGAATCCAAGCATTCGACTCCCATTACCACTGCTTCCTAACAGCTTTGACGTCACATATCTCACTCCACTACTTGCAACACTATAGCTTGAGCTGGGATGCAACGCGGGTGTATTTGCAGCTGCCTGCACCGGTTGATCCTTGAGGTGTGCTAAGGTTATCTAAACACACAAACATGGATTCTCATCACCGATTTAATTCAAGTGCCCACTATATACTTTTTCCAATCAACTGTAATCTTTCCAATTGATATTTATAGCATATATCACATGTTACATGTAGAATAGTAGTGGATTTGAATTTGTAAGAATATTCATGTCAAATACCGCATCAGGCAAAGGTACTAGAATTGACATTAGAAATGAAACTAAAGACTTTTTCCACAAGACATATTCCCGATGCTAAAATTAAGCTAGGGTTTCTCTCATCGATATTAAACACTAAAACCTGATTCAAATTTCAATATCACATCTATGAATGATACTTAATGAATATGAATTCGAGATGATTACCTGAGTGATGGATTTGGCGAGGGCGTAGGGAAGTAGGGAAGAAGGATGAGTTTTGTCGTGATGAAGCTTGTAACGACCTTCGGGGGTTTTGAAGAAGTTTTTGAGACCGAGAGATTGGGCGGCGGTGTTAGAAGAAGAAGAGGCAGAGGGTTGAGAGGGAGCGGCGGAGGTGGTGGTGGCGGAGGCGGATGCGGCGACGTTATTGATCATGGTGGCGTTGACTGATGATGATCGAAAGGAGAAAGGTCATGGCAATCGGGAATATTGGCGCAGGAACTGAAGGTTGGACTTTGGAGTTGCAGGTCAATCTGCGGCCAGCGACGATGCGGACGCTAGCTCCGCTTTTTTTCCCCTCTTATTTATTTTATTTTATTTGTGTATAGTACTGTCCATAAAAAAACTATACTATATTATAAATATTTAACTCTTCTATCTTAATCTCTTACGGTCTATTCTTGAGTTTTTTATGAAGGGAAGGAAATGAGTGGAAAGGAAAGGATACAAATTCTTCATTCCAAAAGTGTGAGGGAAGAATTTACAAGTCAACCACACATTCAATGTAGGGCTAAAAATGATATTTTCAGTAAATCTTGTATTAATTGAACTATTTTAAACTGTTTATTTTTCGCTATAAGACAATAATTTTGAAAAGGAGAAAGCATAATCCATCAAAAACACTTAAGAAAATGAAAATAGACAAAATATTTATGGACATCAAGTCTATAAAAATCAAGGGTTATAAAAATGCAGGATTTTAAGTTTCAGCAAACTAGAAAAACACGAAAAAAGGAATGAAAATATATCGCAGCCAACCTATTCCCCGAATAACTTGCTCTAGATTTGGTAATTTTATTGCCACCATTCTATTTCACATCTCTTTTTGAAAACATCTTTGTCGATTCTCTTTCAAGTTGACACCCTCACGCCAAATCCCCCTTTTATTAATACAGAGTATGAGTTAGCATCTTTGATTCAAGTTACCTTCCATGATATAGGTTAGATTCAGTAAACTTGGTTTAGTTTCAATTAAACATAAAAAGAGACTTTATTTGGACAATCGCACAATTCTTCTAAGCATACAAAATGTTTTATGGCATCTACCCTGTTCTACAACATCTACATCTATGTCGTGTATCTATATTGAGTCTAATTCATAATTAACACATATGAGAATGAGTCTCTTCATGGAAGGTACTAAGGTAACCTTTGATACTGCATCTATGTTCTGTTTTGAGCATGTATGTTCTATTGCATCTAGACAGGTGCTTGATTTTGTTTCAATTTGATATGTTAAGTATGTGATTAGTATCTATGTTATAATGCATCTACGTATGTAAGCATGTTCTAAGGGATCCACTATATTTAGATACATTGCATCTTTTTTTTTTCTAAAGAATATTTAAAAAAACGAGTTTAAAATTAAAGACACATTAAAAACTAAATATATGGATATAGTTTTTAGGATCTAAAACATAACATATATTTGCATTTAAAAGCACGGTAAAAAATCTAGTTTTGAAGGAGGAGAGTGAGACATGTAAAATTGTAAACTCATTTTGACTGTAAAATGACCACATTGCCCATGTTGTTAGCGTTCATATTCTTATAAGTGTTTATAAGAAACCCCGCCCTCCACACACATTACTATAGTACTAGTGTAAAGCAATGATGACAAATATCCATGTGATAACATATTCATTCAATGACAATTCGTGGACATAGAGTTAGCATAAAGGTCATTTTTAAATGAGAACTAATAAATTAATATTAGTTGTAATATTTATAATAATAGTCTCGGGAGGAGTGACAAAGTTATTATGCATTGAAATAGTTATTAAGGACCAAAGTTTCTTTGACCTAGTTGTATCAAGATATGATTAAGGTGTCTTTTTTTTAGAGGTTGAGGGTTAAATCCTATTAAGAATATATATTAAAATTTTCTTTTTTCTCTCAGATTCTTCTTGTTATATCAGCATTGCATAATTCATTTTTATATCTTTTTTCTCTCTTTATCTTTCCTTTTTTATATTTAAAAAGTGCGATGTGCGAGAAAGTAGGGGTGTCTCTGCCAGGAGGAAGGTTCCTTAGACCACCCCATCCGTTCCCCTCACGAGCTCGTGAGAGTTGCTCACATGTGTGAGCCCTCGTGAGTACCATCGCACCCTTCCGTGAAGCCAACCTCGTGATGTGTTATGTGACTACGGTCACATGTGTGAGCGAGAGAGAAGAGAGTTGTTTGTTTTTGTTTTTTTTTGTGTGATGTGAAGCATGTGATGGATGCGGGGGTTGTGTGATGAGATGAGAAAATGGTGAGGGAATGATGTGGCGCTGATGTGGCAGGCAAAAAGGTGTGTGAAAGTGTGTGGAGAGTGTGATGGATGCCGATAGCCTTAGGCATCGTAACAACAAAAAAGTTAGTGATCCAATTTGACCACACTGAAGTTTTGAGTTGTGAATGAATACAAGAAAACGCACGAGGCTTTGTTTTGCAAATATGTTGATTCTTGGTTTGTAACACCCAAGGGGGAAATGATACATTGATACCCATTAAGGCATTAGACCGGGTGCATCGGTACGACGGGTGGAGGCTGGTTGGCCGAACCCGAGCCAGCACACCATCGCCCCTTGGCGGGTGTGCTCGGCTTCCGAGCTCTAACGGCTCCGTGAACCAGCGCAATTATACCCATTAAATATTATTTTTTTCACTCCAACGGTAACATATAAATATATTTTTTAAATTTTTTTTCTTTTCCCCTCTCATATATATACCCTTTACCCCCTCACTTTTTTTACACACAATTTCTTTCTTCTTCTTTCTTTCTCTCTACTAATTCTCCTATTTTTTTATAAAAATATGGGCAAGTGGAACCAAATAAACGAGACCTTCGAAGAGATCGTGGAGATGTTAACGATAGATTCCGAGACTCCAAAAATAAAGGCGGAGGCATCAAGGATAAAAACCGAGGCCGCAAAAAAAGAGAGATTCGAAAAGATTGCGAGTTTTTCTTATCTCCAGTAAATCATCTCTCGGATGCGCAATTGGAATTCGTTATGAAACAAAAGAAGGAGATTCAACTAAAATTCGGGTGGTAGTAATAAAGTTTAGTTTATAAATTATGTATTTTTTTTTTACTTTTTTATTCGAATTTATGTAATTTCCGATTATGAAATATTAGTAATTAATTTATATTTTATAGTCTTTGAAATAATTTAAAACTTTAAATTATTCTATTAATTATTTTATATTTACAATAATTAAATTTATGTTAATTAATATTGGTTTTTAAAAAAAATAGAAAAGATAGATGGTTGAAGAGGGTTGGATGTTGGGGTTGAGGGTTAGAAAGGGTTGGAGATAGGGAATGATATGGATGCTGATATGACAGTGAAAAAGTGAGGATAAGAGAGGGTCTGATGCACATGGTCTTAAGGTTCATAAGGCTACTTACCGTTGGTGGCTATCATACAGTCACGGATTGTATAACGAGGACACTTTAAAATCCTTACAAAATTTTGTAGAAAAGCAATAGATAAAAGAGCTATCCATTTGCAAAAGAGAAACAAGTAAGTTTCTTGAGCCTAACTAAAGTTACATATATAGTATGTAAGCTATTCATTTTTTGTTATTTATACAGTTTGCAGCACACACAATTACACAAATAGGTGTTCTTGAGAAAGATTACTTAAAATGAAATGGTTATTAATGATGTGTTAGATAAGTGTTAAGTAGTGTTGTTATTAGGCGCTAGTGTTTATTAACAGCCCTACCTCCACCGGCTGCGGTTAAGGCCTTGGGGAGTACGTTGGGGGTGGTGGCAACTATTCAAGACGACGTCGTTGATAGTTGAGGGGTTTCATAGTGCCGTAATGGGTGAAGAGACGTTAGATCTTTAGGCAAAGTAACTTGAGCTATAAAATTACCATCTTATAAAAGTATGTTTGTTTTTGTCAACAAAGTTTGTCTTGTTTAAGTTATCTCCTAGTTTTTATTCAACTATAAAATTATTTTTTGTTTATAAAGAGGTTTTAACTCAAAATTTGATAATAATGTTATATATGAATTCCGATTTTATAGATTTATCCCGCTTTTAAACGGTTTTATATCATGTTTTATAACTGTTTGACTATATATGTTTGTACTCTTTAACACCATAAACAATTATAATTTACTTTAATCATTCTTCATGTTTATATAAAAGGTGTTAAAATAGTATATATATATTAGATGAAAATGAGTAATGGTGTTATCATTCGATTTATTAAGATTATTTATCGATCATCCCTCTTTATTTTCTCAACTGTCTTACAGATGCGTTGTTTTCTCAAATACTACGTTTTAGGTGATTAATTTGTGAGCACTTAAATATTTTAACAAGAACATTTATTCAAATCATATAGTAGATATATTTATCTATCTTTGTGGTTATTTATATAAACACGTATCAATTAGGTTAAAATGTAATGAAGATATTTATGATTTAAAGAGGTTCTATCAAATATTATGAAGATATTATGCATGAATATTTCAATATTAATTTTATATATTTAAAATGTACTTTAATTTATATATATACTAAATATTAAACTAATAAATTTATAATTAAAAAACATATTTAAATGATTAAAACCCATTGGCCACAACACACCCCTATTTTTTTTTAATATAGTGAAAAATAATGACTTTGGTTCTACGTTTGTGGGCGCCATTATAATTATAAAAAATTACAATTCGAACCCAAAAGTAATCATACAAACCGACTTTTTATCAGAGAACCCTCCAACATCCCTTGTGTTTTTCCTGCCTTTACAAGCAAAATATTAAATACCAAATTACCACTTTTTATAACACATAGTTTTTCATAATATTAATCTACGTTGTTGTCACAACTGATTATACATTGATGCTTATTTCGAGTTGTGATTAAACATTTAATAAACCCCTTTGAGTTCGCTCATCGACAAATGGACCGATATGTTTTGCTTACTTTTGTTTGTAGTGGTTGAAACTTACTCGTTATCATCGATTATTATTATAGTTATAATTATGTACCGATGTTTATATTTAGAGATGTTTGCATGTGTTGTACTACATATGTAGCTTGACCATTACGAATCAAAAATCATAATAACAGTTTTATCGTGTTTGACAATTTTTTTTGACAATGTTAAGATACTTACACAAATGTAAAAAATTGTAGGACAAAATGAATGTTGAAGTTCAATTTGAAATTATGTAATTATAGTTAACTTTCATTTAATTTGTTATAACTAGTGTTATGATTTTGTTTATAAAAGTTTGCAAATACTTTGTTCAAAGAGTTGAAATTGGCTTTTTAACTAAAATTGCAACTTAATACCAACTCTCACCTATTGTCCTATTGGGGTCTCTAACTAGAAAAGCTCCATCACAACAAATATTTAGATCTACATTTTCTTACCATAAACAGTAAGTTAATTTATTTAGATTAAACAAATTAAGTATATAATTTTTCAGATTATAGTACAAAAGGTGCAAAAGTCGAAGTCAATTATGACAATTAAAGAGGTAACTAAGTTTGCATGCATGTTTGAGGTTACAAATGGCTCAAACCTGATATACTTATATTGTTGTTTTTTTACTGATAATGATTATCATTACAATCCACTAATGTTATTATTTTTTATTCTTTATCTTCATAAATAAAATTGATTTAGTCTTTTATTTTTTATTTCTACTTATTTTTTTACTCACTTTATAAAACAATTATCAATATCAAGAGATAATCTAAAAAAAAGAAGTAATGTATTACATATCTCAAAGTTTAAGTAGATGGAAGGATGAAGTGGAACAAAAAATAAAAGAATACATAATTTCTCTTTCATTAATATAGAGGCTTTTTACCCTTTTAGTGTGGTTTTGAATATGTTGAGCATGAACTAATGAATTATATGAGATATTCGTATAAAACAAAAGTTACACAATAAATTTATACATTATCAACTTGTATCATGTGCATTAACTATAAGACTAAAAGTTATTATACAGATATCATTTCCCATAAATTATAGTCTGTCTCCATAGTATTTTTATACCACCAAATGAAATTTAAATAAAATTTTGGTTTGAGTGATTTTAAAGCTTCCCCCTCCATAAAAAACCCCTCTTCCACCATTTAGTTCTCAGGTTTTTTCCAATTCTTTTTCTTTAAAAAAAAAGTTTAATTAATATGACGTCATCATTTCAACTTTTTCTCACATGCCCCCTGTGTTTGCTACTCATCCTCCTATGCACCACCGTCACCACCACTCTGTCTCAGACCACCGCCCCAGCTCCGGCGCCAGCAGGCCCCACCAACATTACCAAAATCTTGGAAAAATCCGGCCAGTACACCGTCCTCCTCCGCCTCTTCCGCATGACACAAGTCGGCGATCAAATCAACACCCAACTCAACAACTCCGATCAGGGAATGACCGTTTTCGCACCCACCGACAACGCATTCTCCGGCCTCAAATCCGGCGCCCTAAACTCTTTATCCGATGAACAAAAGGTCGAATTAGTGCAATTTCATGTCATTCCGACGTTCCTCTCAACCTCACAGTTTCAAACCGTTAGTAATCCGTTAAGAACACAGGCTGGAGACAGCACCCATTACAAGTTTCCGTTAAATATAACCACCTCCGGCAGCCAGGTGAATATTTCCACCGGCGTTGTTGATGCGACAGTGGCAAACAGTATCTACAGCGATGGTTCTCTTGCCGTGTATCAAGTGGATAAGGTGCTATTGCCAATGAGCATATTTGGTCCCCCGGCTCCGGCGCCGGCACCGGAACCGGAGAAAAAGAAGAAGAAATTAAAAGCTGATGATGATACTCCGGCCGATGACGACGGTAGTGCCAGTGCCGAAGCCTCCAGTGCGGTTAGTTTTAATCGGAATCTGTATCTGTATGGCTTCATCGTGGGGCTTACAGCATTCATGGCGATGTTTTGTTTGTAACGATGGACGGACAAGATTGTGCCAGATCGGATTACCAAAAGTGGGTCCAACATGTCCTTTTCTTTTCTTTTTGTTTTATGTTTTAAAAGATTTGCAACCTTTTTCATTCTACCATCCACTTTGTAAACCTTTTGTGATGAACGTTCACTGAGTTTATGCTTGGATTTTATAAATCTTTTAGCAAGGTTTCATACTTTCTTATTCTTCATGTACACAAACTATCTAAGATTTAAAAAACATGTTTAAAATAGAAAAATGAAAAATATAAAATATAAAATATACCAAAATATGATGTAAAACGCTGACGTAACACAAATGTGTGATGAGCTAGGGTGACACACGTTCCTCTCTGTAGGTGGCAACAATGAGCGATGGTAGATGACGACGATATAATAGGCGGCAAGATGAAGTTGGCAAGATGATCAGTGAAAAACAAGAATGGTTGGTGACATAATTGTTAGAAAATTTACTGAAAGTTTACTTTTTACTAACTTTGAACAAAATACAATATATTATATGTATTAGTGCTATATAAAATTAATCCTGAGTAATTTATATATTCTCCTTTATAACAACTTTGTAACGATATGTTTGATCAAAATAAAGCAAGTGTGAATGAGAAACCAGATATCAATACTTAAAGTATTTAGAATAAAACGGAATAAGCTTATAAGCCTTCAATTTGGTTTTTCTAATCAAAAGATATTGAAAGATTATAAATATCTCATAATAAAATTAGATTAACTATTAGTTAATTGCTAATTAGTTTTGCTATTGAATGCTTATAATATCTCATGAATGGTTATAATGAGAGTTAAAACTTATATTTAATTCATCTAACTATTAGTTAATTAACGAATTAATTATGTAGGTTATAACATTTATGAGAGTTAAACTTGTATTAAATTCGTTTAATTATTAGTTAGTTTTTTTGACAGGTAAAATGGGGATACCCCCGCCTCTCCAGTATGGGTTCGAATTACTTGGTGGCAGGTTTTCAACCTCCTCTCATTATTTGGCTTTAACCAATGTTCGAACACCACACTTTCACTCAATGGAGGAAACCCCTAAGGGAAAACCCCAACCCACTGGATGCAGCAAAATTTGATCCCCCAACCACTTGCGAGGAAAGGGGACGCCTTACCAAATGAGCTAAACCCTATTCGCAATGATTAGTTAGTTAACGAATTAATTACTTAGGTTATAACCTTCACACATTGGTTTCATTCTTGAACTCTTGAAGACCAACAATACAGAAATACTCGCTCCTTCTCTTTCTGTTCTTGCATTTAGGGGTGTTCATTTTCGGATACCCGAAATATTTGGATAGTGAATTTCGGTATCCGAATCCGAAATTTCAGATTCGGATATCGGATATCCGAAATATCCGATAATTTCAAAAAATATATTTTTATTTAATTTTTAAAATGTATAACATTACTAAATAACCATATTTTAAATTTTAATTACCAAAAATAGCTCAAGTATGTTTTAAAATGAAAAAAATACATGTATATAAAACTATATATGTTGAGAAAACTAAATAAATAAACAATATAAAAATAAAAAAAATAAAAAATATATCTTCGGATATCGGATATCCGAAACTTCACAAAAATAATATCCGAATCCGAAAATTCGGATATCCGAATTTCGGCTATCCGAAATTTCGGATATCCGAATTTTTGGATAATTTCGGATAGGATTTTCGGATAATCAATTCGGGTGTTCGGATTCGGATTATTTTGAACACCCCTACTTGCATACAAGTTTTCCAACGACTTTTTCAGGCAAGTGATTATCTCCGACAATACATCTGCTTAGACTGTTATACGTTAAGAACGAACAACCAATGAGTTTAAGGTAATTGTGTTACACATGACCATCGGCCACTCTTCAGATTATCCTTTGGTGAAGTATTAGTTTTCAGAACTCGAATCAGGAATCAGTTTCCTGAGAACTTGTTTTTTTTCAAGAACAATTTGCAGAAACTATTTTACTAACAATAATAATATGGTGGCAACTAGCAGAAGTGGAAACGACAATGGCTGGTGGAGGTTAGTTGAGACATGTGGCACCATTGATCATTGGAGGCTATAAACAATGATGATAAATGTACGTAACAATCAGGCTTCAGACACCAAATACTCAACTTCATTGTCTCATAGGGAATATCATCATCATCATCTGATTTAGATACCATGAGTATAAATGACAACAAACAATGGCAATGAAGAGTCCTCCAGTACAAGTGAAGGTATTCTTGAATCTTTTTTGCTGATAATTTACAGTCTACTACATATATATAATATTCTTGAACCTCTTTTGCTTTGTCATTTTCCTAATTTGATATATGTTTTTGGTGATACTTTCTCTGCTTTCTCGTGATTCTGGATAAACACCCATGTGCTATTTCGTAGATTAACTTAATTTGTTTCACATTTCAACAATTATCGCTGCTTGCATGCCTTTTACAGTTTTACTTCATGTGGTTTCTATGCATGTCATTGTTAATTGTGTTAATAAAACACTATCGATCAGCTCTTAATTAAACCTACTTTATGAAGTGAATGTGAATTTATACAAACATACTGAATGGAATTTGAATATGGTTTGAATTCGAATTATCCATAAGTAATGCACATCAGGTGTTTGTCAAAATGTCTCATCAAGTCTTACCTTGATTTTGTTTAAGTTTTTTTCACAGTTTTTGTTTGTTTTTTTATTAAAAGCAACCAAACATAATCTATAGGATAGCGATCAAACACAAGAGCTCGAAACACAGTTAAGGTTTATACTACCCTACTGCTTTAGTTATCGGTTCATTAATCCCGTCAAACAGCTGCAAAACACTACGCACCATTTAGGCAGGTCTAGACCATACTTGTGTCTCTCGTGTTTGGCAACCTGGGCACATCTTCGCACTATCTCTGCTGTGTTTAGTGACAACGAGACCCACTTTATCTTCCCTTGTTGAGACCGAGCATATATCCATCTGAATAATCTGATTTGGTACTTGAAAAAGTAGTCTATTAGTTTTTTATCCACTTGATTTCTGTTGTTCCAGACTCTCTTTGATCTTTGACAAACCCGTAATCTGTTGATGCAAAACCCGTCGCAGAAATTCTGTCAACAAACAGCTTCAACTAACTTTATGAAGCGAATTTATAAAAAAAACATAATTGAACTTTAGATAAGGCACATTAGTTTGTATTCAAAAGATTTCAAGGACTATGCTTTGCATAATTCATTCTCCATTGGTGTAGAGTTATATGGGTCAATTGTGAGAAATCTAAAACTTCATTCTGTAAATATTTAAGTAGCTGTTACAGCTAGCTAATCATTTTGTTAGTTTGATTTCACTCTTCTGTAATCGATATAAAGAGTGTAAAGTTCATGAATGAGAATTATTCAATAATCATTCTCAAACAATTGTTTGTTTGGTTCAGCTTCACATGGTATCAGAGCTATTGCTCTTTGATCTCTTGCCCTAATCTTCTTCTATCTTCTGATCGATTGATCGATTCTGTTTGGATTGTATTTATTGGCGATACCTGCTCCGAACATGAGTAATGATCCATTAGACATTGCAAGCTCAGATCATCCAGGAATGGCTTTGACGAATACTCCATTCAATGGCAGTAATTTTCTTGGATGGAGTCGCACTATTAAGATGGCGTTGGGAGTGGAATTGAAATTAGGATTCATCCATGGATCCTCAAGCCTACTGAAATTGAAAGTCTTCAGAGATGGACCAAATGTGATTACATGGTTACCAGCTGGATCTTGAACTCTATGGTGATGGGTTGTCTGAAGCATTTTTATATGCATCATCTGCATATGAGTTATGGAGAGAGATAGAAGAGAGATATGGACAAAGTAATGGTCCACTCATCTATCAAATTGAACGAGAATTAAGTAAAGTTTCACAAGGTAATCTTTCTGTTGCAGCATATTTTAACAAAATGAAACAATTTGGGATGAATTGTATAGTATGAATGGTATTCTTACATGTTCTTGTGGCAAAATGAAAGAGTGTTCATATGGAATTACTGAGAAATTTCTGGAAATAGACAATAGATCTAAACTGATGCAATTCTTAATGAAATTCAATGATGATTATGAATCAGTAAGAAGTCAAATATTGTTTATGGATCCTTTGCCAAATGTTAATAAGACATACTATATTGTGCAAAAAGTTGATAAACAAAAGCAGTTTACTCATAATGTTGAAGATCCGACTGCATTCTGTGCCAATTTCAATAATAACAGAAACAATCATGCTGCAAGAAAAGATGTCAAAATTGGCAGGGATGAAATCAAGAATGAGAAAAGGTTTTGTACTCATTGTAAACAAGGACACATTTATGACCAATGCTTTGAAAGAATTGGCTATCCTGATTGGTATAAAGGAAAGAAAGGAAAAAGAAATGTGAGATTGGCTGCTTAAGTGAATTTTTTTTGGATGATTGTATGACAAAGTATGTTTGATCAGAGGCTAGTTGCTGCTGTTTGCCAAGAAATGATGAAAATGTTTTAAGGGAAAGGAGACAATGCAAGAGAATAACAAGTCAAATGTTGGTTCTCACATGGGGCACGCAGGTATATCATTTTGTACTTATTCATATGCGTTATCTTTTGATGCTAATATGAATTTAAGGCATGAATGGGTTATAGACACAAGAGCTTCTGATCATATGTCTTCATACATTGATAATTTTCATTCAATTAAAAATTTAAGCAAGCCTATCATGGTTAAACTACCAGATGGAACAAGTAAATCTGTGACTACTATTGGTGATGTTAGATTAAGTCCTACACTGATTTTAATAAGTTCTACTTGTACCGGAGTTCAAGTTCAATTTACTTTCAGTCGGAAATTTAATAACCTTTTAACAGCTTCTGGCCATATTTCATCCATGGTTTGTTTTTCAGGACCTTTCAACTAGCAAATTGGTGGCAGTTGGGAAGGGGAAAAGAGGTTTGTATATTTCAGTTGATAAGGAATCAAAGAAGTTTAATGATTTTTAATTTGTGATAAACAAAGTGATGAATAATCGGTCTACTGTTGCTAGTAGTTTTGCTACATCAAAACTTAGCACAGATATGGATGTTTTCCATAATAGACTTGGTCATACTTCTGTTTCAAAAATGTTACATATTAAGGAATGCAGTTTTAGTCATTCTAAATTTGATTGTGAGACATGTATGTCTTCAAAACAACATAGACTACCGTTTATGGGTTGAAGCTATGGATAAAGAGCTTCAAGTGCTGGAACAAAATTATACTCGGCATGATACTGAGTTACCACCTGGTCAAAGAGCTATATTATCTAAATGAGTTTACAAAATTAAACACAATCCAGATGGAACTATTGAAAGATATAAAGCCAGATTTGTCATAAGAGGTTTTGATCAAAAGGAAGACAATGATTACAAAGATACATTTTCTGTTGCTAAGCTTGCTACTGTGAGAGTATTAATTGTTATTGCAACTGCTAAAGGCTGGCCTTTACATCAACTTGATGTAAATAATGCATTTTTTACATGGTTACATAAATGAAGAAATATACATGAAACCTCCATAAGGATATACTAAAACTAAACCTGGCCAAGTTTGCAAGTTAAGGAGATCTATTTACGGTTTAAAGCAGGCCTCTGGGCAGTGGAATCATGAATTTTTATAGTTCCTTGTCAACATGGGATTTAAACAATCTTCAACATACTATTCGCTTTTTGTGAAATCTCAAGATGATAAATTCACGGTAGCTTTGGTATATGTTGATGATGTGTTGATCACATGAATTGTGATAGAGAAATTCAGTTTACCAAAAGATGCTTTACATGCAAAGTTTACCATCAAAGATTTTACTTCTTAGGCATTGAGATTTGCAAAAATAATGAAGGCACTTATCTCAATCCAAGGAAATATACTCTTGATTTGTTGCAGGATGCTGGACTTAGTGCCAGCCAAACCAGTTGATACTCCTTTACCTCAAAATTTTAAGCTCTCTATTGATAAAGGTATTGATTTACAAAACTCAGAGTTGTAAAGAAGACTTGTTAGGAGACTTCTATATTTGACAAGGCCAGACATCTCATATGCAACCTGCTCTTCATCAATAACGATACGTTAAGGGTATTATCTGGAAAGGGCTATTTTATCCTATTCAACCACAGCTGCAGCTTACGGGTTTTTCAAATGCAAAAGGGGCATCATGTTTGATGACTAGAAGATCTCTTACCGGATATTGCATATTTCTTGGTCACTCTTTGGTGTCGTGGAAAACAAAGAAACAAGCAACATTTTCTAGATCATCCACAGAAGTTGAATAAAAGTCTCACATCTAAAAGATTTACATATCAAACAGTCCTTAGCAGTCACACTCCTTTGCGATAATAAATCAACGCAACAAATTGCAGCCAATCCATGCTTTCATGAACGAACAAAACGCCTCGATATTGACTGTCATTTCACAAGAGAGAAAATTCAAGAAGGCTTCTTACAAACATGTTACATTCCTACTTCTTTAAGTAGTTGTTACACTTAGTTAATCATGTATTAGAGTTTGTTAGTTTGATTTCGCTCTTCTGTAATCAATATAAAGCGTGTAAAGTCATGAATGAGAATTAATCAATATTCCTTCTCAAACAATTGTTTGTTTGCTTCCGCTTCATAGTTACTTGGAGAATTGCGTGCCAGTTTGGATCGTCCTATGACCTTTTGAGACAATAAAAGTGTTATTCAAACTGCCCGCAACTCGGTTTTTCATGAATGAACAAAATATACCGAAAGAAATTTCCATTTTAGCATTATGATCTTTAGCATTAATGTGAGTTTGAAAAGGGGGAGGGGGGATGTTACTATGTTAGTAGTATAAGTAAGGCCAAAGGCCCATTCTGTTAGCATAAGGCCATATACCCGTTTAGTTCAATGTTCATCTTGGCTACTAGCTAGGGTTTCTTTGTTCAACTATATATATAGGTAATGAGGGAAGAGAAGGGTATATGTGTCATGTGAAGTACTGAAGTTTATTTTGTATTGATAGCTTGGGTAGGAGAATACGAGTGAACTCTCCATCACCATTTATGTGACGAATAAAATACTTAATGAATTACCTAAGTTGATGGATCATAGATAATGCTGGATTTTAAAATTTTATCATATTTATCATGTACAAGGGAAAACAAGAAAACTAAACTTTGTCAATATAATGTTTGATATGTGGATAAGCTATTAGGATTAGGTTACATTTATATCGACTAGAGGGGTACCCGTGTAATACAGCAGCGACGATCAAAGAAGGATGATGGTGAATACTTGCGGTTACGAGGACGGAAGAGACAATGATGCTTGCGAATGAAGCTTGAATGTTACAATAACCTTGAAATACTTTAAATAGCATTAGTCATCAAATTTATGTTATATGAAAGTTTTTATCTAACAGTGTGATAATTTTGTTTATACACTTTTACTTAAAAACAACATGTGACGATACAAATAATAATAATATTATTATTATATGTTAAACTTGAACATCATAATTATTATTTTAAACTTGTAGCGTATTCTTGTTAGCCAACAATACAATATTAGTGTAGCCATTAATTTTTTTTTAAATGTATAATTTTAGAGAAAAATAACACTTATTTGTTAAAGGAGAGAAGAAGATGAAACATTTTACTGAATTGATGAATAAAATTTATGTAAATAAACTTAAGGACGGAGATTTAGTTTCGATATAAAAAGTAATGATTCTTAATTTAAAAAAAAAGTATTATATATTTAATATATTAGTATAGATGTAAATCATAGAATATCTATTATGAAGACTTTAAGGCCTACATTACAATCTACGAGAACAGATATAACTATTGTATACAACTATACATGACTTGCTATTACACAGTTGGCATATCGAGAAAAGGGCCGATGGCCCATATTATTCTACTGTCACCCGGCAATAATCCTGGTCATTGTGTAGAAAATCCTATCAAGAACTGCATGTATATCTCTTTGCAAGTTTGGTTCGCTTCATTGCTTGTTTAGTTTTTAAAAAATTATTGGCTTTTAAAATATTATTATATTCCATGGATCTGCAAAAAGCTTCTCTCTTTTATAATCCTTTTAGACCATTTGTTATGTTTCACCCGATTGCCTCGGGTAGCATTGGGTAAAGGAGGGGAACACCATTACGTGATTTTTGGGTTGAATATCAGGTAGACCTTTCGAGTAGAGTTTGAAGGAGAGATATAACACTTAATTTGGGTAGGAGAAGGAAACGGAAGAGAGATTGATGTGACGCTGATGTGACATTGGGTAAGGGAAAGGAAAAGGGAAGGTATAACTCATGACCTTACTATGGAGCTGATTAGAGATGTAAAACGGACGGGTTGGATCAAATTAGGTAACGGGCCAGTTGGAACGAGTTCGGGTAAATATGGCTTGTGGTTGAAACGGGGTTGGGTCGGAACAAGTTCGGGTCGAAATGGGCCGTTTTTTCGAAACAAAAACACCTTTTTCAATAGAATGTGTTACATCGCCTTTCATTCTTATAACCTTAATCAGTGGCGGATTTAGAAATTTATTTGAGAGTATGCACTGTACAAATATTTCTTATAGAAGGTAAACACTACCACTATTTTTTATATAAAAAATAATTTTTTTTAAAAATTTAACACTAGCTATAGATCCGCCCCTGACCTTAATGGTCAATTTTCTCAAAGCAGCACACTAATTCAAATTTCTGCTGCAATTACAAAAAAAAAAAAAAACAAAAAAAAAAAAGAAAAAAAGAAAAATACAATTGTCATTATCAACGGAAACATTTGAATCATCTGGTTCATCCCCATGGAGCAAAAGAGACTTGCGAATCCAAGAAAATTACTTACTATCAAACAAAAGCTAAAATAAATCAAGATTTAGAATTGAAAAATAAAATAAAATACTAGAATAGTTTGAAATTATCATAACTAATGATGTAGGATTTCATTATCAAACTTACCAAAATCCACAAATATTATTTGCTGTTATTTGCGATGAAGAACACAATAATCGACCCTAGAACATAATGAAATTTTCGATATAGAACCCATAAATCTCTATGCAATTTGGTGATGAAATCAGCACATGAAGGAATTTTCAACCCTAGAACCTTGATCTCCTTATGAAAACGGTCACGATGATTATTGATTCAATTCCGAAACATACTAGAACCAAATAATCGCACCTGGTACTTACTATTGCAAGTACAATGAATTTGTGAATTGGAACATAAACCGATAATTAAACACGTTTATTTAGAATAGGAAGGATTAATGAGCTTGATTGGAGCTTAATTTACACATTATTTGTATATGCCCCTTTCAATTTTCAATCTAATCGTCTTTATTAGTGACAAGAGTTTGAAAGTTGGAGGGTTTAATTATGTTCTACCAAGAGCAATAGGGAAAGAAATGAAGTGTGCTAAAACAAAATGGGGTTTTGGGTAGGGATGTAAACGAGTCGAGCCGAGCTTTAGACTAATCGAGCCGAGCTCTTTTAAATATGCAGAAGCTCGAGCTCGAGCTCGAGCTCGTTCGAGCTCGTGATTTGAAGCTCGAGCTCGGCTCGCGTAGTGTTTTACGAAGCTCGTTAAAAGCTCGTTTATTTTTTTTTGTTTTTATAAAATAGTTTATATTATTTAAATAATAAATAAATAGAAATTAAACTTTAAATTGTTATTTTTAAAAAAAAAATTCATTATATATAAACAATTTGAATTTTGAATTTTAAACTTTTTTCATATTTAATAATATAAAAATACATATTACAATTATATAAGTATTAAATAAAAAATGAAAAATAAATATTATATCAAAGCTCGTTTAAGCTCGTGAGCTTAAACGAGCCCAGTATACAAGGCTCGGGCTCGAGCTCGTTTAATAAATGAGCTTTAATCTAGGCTCGAGCTCGGGCTCGAGCTCGTTTAGGCTCGGCTCGTTTCGAGCTTTTAACGATCCGAGCTCGAGTAGCTCACGAGTAGCTCGGCTCATTTACACCCCTAGTTTTGGGGGGGGGGGATCTTCGAAGAGACAGAGGTGAGGAGAAGGGTCGCATGAGCAGGGGTGTCTTGTAATTTTTTGAAGGTCCTGTGCAAATAGAAAAAATTGGGCCCTTTTATACACACATATAAGCAAAAGATTGGTGAAACTGCGCATGCGATATTTGTTATATCTTTAACTAAAACAAAAGAACCGTATTATAAATATTTTATACTACATAATTATATGAACCGTAAAGTTCTCCTAGCATTATTGCAAACATTTCATGAATCAACTAATCATAACCAATATCCTTTAAAATACCGTTCTTAATAGTTATCATTTTCAATTAATTAAGTCTTTCCTGTGATATTCTAAACAATAATTAAAACTTCAACAACTTAAAATTTGAAAAACTTGTTTATGGGCATGTCAACATTATAGGAATAGTAAACAAACTCGATATGCGGTAATTTTATGAGAGGTGATATATCCTCTTACCATTTCCTCATACTTATCCTCTTACTTACAATATCAAGACATATGTCAAAATCAATAGAGGTGGTGGGAAAAGAGAATTAATGGATTCCACGTGTCATCTTGTGGTGAGTAGGAAGATTACGTAGAAAGAAATAGTACGAGGATATATCATTTTTGTAATTTCATTAGGAAAACAATCAACTTGTTTAAATTATTTTTAACACATAATTAGGTTTAATAGTTTCACCGGAGTAAAATCGTGTCAAAGAGCTTCAACTACATATAAAGTTCATTTGCATCAAATTTTAATTGTCTATCATACTTAAGTGTAGCTTCATCACGACTACAACATGACTTAAGATCTTTGTTATCAAATCCTTAATAACTACTTTTTTGAGGCTTATAAAATAATTATTTAAATATAAGTTTCCTAATATTTCTATCTTATTAGATGAGCTTTGAAAATTTTACATTATATCTATATAGAGTACGCATATGTATATGAAAGTTCGGGCCCCCTAAAACATAGGTCTTATGCAACTGCACCTCCTGTACTTTCTCAAAGACACTCCTGATGAGGAGAAGGACGGAAGGCATAAAGAAAAAAAACGTAGAAGATATTGGTGAGTGGTGGTAACTTTTTTGAGGATGAATCTCTAATTTCTGTATAATTTTTAGTTGAAGGTTAATCTAGGTTTTGATTCGTTAATTTTTTTTTGAGATCTGGTGGTTTTGACTGTTTCAATGTTCTAGGATAGTTATATATTTTGTTGCTACTTTAAATTTTAATTAGCTGAATGAAGTTCCCTACTACTCCATTATCGTGGCTCTTTGTTTTTGATATTTGGAATGTGAAGAATTTTTTTTCGAACGAAAGAACACACATCGTTTAATTCTACACGTAAATCTATACCTTATCTTTACTGTGGCATTTAACCCATAACCACGAGGAACGCATAATACACCTAAAATGAAGCCTCTAATCGCTTGATTATCGATCTCTACATATGTTGCAATTACAATGTCGGGTTATGGTCAAATGTTTGACATTGTTGGAGAATGTGTTATTTGGTTTAAAGGAACCCAGCGTATGACTTTTGCCAACTAAAATTGGTCGTTTCTATGAATTTTAATTGTATCGCACCAAATTTCATAAATAAATTTACATCGTAAAACAACTTTAATTAAATAAAAATATATTTAAAAGTAGAGATAACTTTTAGTGTGCAAGTAAGATACAATTTCAAAGTAGTGTCCATACAAAGGTTACATAAGGTTTTACAAAAAGTAAAACAAAAGGGGGCATTAGTCATTTTTAGAATATTTACATAACCGTCATTTAGACGGAGTCTTGCCTTTGTCTTTGTTATCCTTTGAAAAAGTAATAAAATAACAATTGATAAACTATTAAAACTTAGTGAGCATACTAAACAATTAATCATATGAAGATATGTATACTAATAACTCACATATATATTTCGCAAGCAAGAATGAATATCATTTTCACACATACATACAGACACATAAACCATATAATCAAAAGTGAGACTTTCCCACATTTAGTCTTTCATCTTTATAACATGTACGTAGTCCTAATGTATGATAAGATCAAACAACTCTAATTCTGACCAACTACTGAGTATAGATATGTGCCGGCCTCTCGTACTAGTCTCAGGGCTACAAATCCGAGCCACCGTATTGCGTAATTCCGAGCCCTATTACACAGAGCAGTATGCTGAATATACACATTTATCACATATTCCAAATGATACTACATGATTACACACATATTGAACATACGGTGTAAAAGTCTAGTATAACTCATCATATTATGCAGTTAAGGTCAGTTCACAACTTGTTTAAGAAAATCAGGTAGTAAACCACCTTCCTATTTACATATAATAAGCATATTGTTATAATACAGTACTTTGTTTTGAAATAGGACCTACAGAGGCCGTGTACTTACTAACCCTACACACGCTCTTTTGGTAACATGACCAGTGTTATAGTAGGATCCTTTACATCTAAAGATGCATACCAACTTTATTTGTTAAAGTTATGTAATAACACTTGAATTCAGTTGCAATTTCTTTCTTCTTCACTTCACCAAATTGTGTCCATCAAATTCTAGTGTCATGTTTGGGTTTTTTAGCATATGATTTAAAATTAGCAGCTACATATATATTTACTATGAGGAATTTGCAATTCAGCCTCCCAAACTCTTTACTCTATTGACAAAACTAGTCCTTCGGGTTAATATGTCATGTTTATATTTATGTATATTTACCATAATTCTATCCAAGGGGATGATTCAAACGAGAACTGTTTTTCGTACGAGAACTGCGAGAACCAATCTTAGCCGTTGATTTGATAAGTGGAATTCATGGATTGTAACACCACTTTTCTAAAATAGCTTTTAAAATTCATCCATTACTAATTAGCACTCTAAACTATCTGAGTTTCCGGAAAACAAGTTTACATCACTTTAGTGCTAACAAACTCATAGAAAGTAGTGTTAAATGTACTATTTTCGAAAGCTTGGAGCTATCCAACTGTGCAGAGCACTAGGGCCTTACCCTTGCTGAAACCTGGTTCACCTACATGCACAACATACTGAAACATAAGTTTTCGCTTAGTGAACATACTAACTGAACTGAATATAAACATATATTGTTTAATCGAACTCTTTTCAGGATGTCTCACATCCAAGCTGAACATCTGCAAAACTGTTCAAACTGTTAACTGGTCCAGGGGTAAAACCACACCTCGGTGAAATCAAACCCCTGGCACTTTGTTTGGGTATAAGGATCTCAATATACCCCATCTCTGTCTGTAATGCTATAACTGGGTGCTACTGTACCTTTAAACAATAATCTTAACTCATTACACAAACGTATCATAACACATATATCATACTGTTCACCTTGTGCATATATGCATACTGATCATACTAAATACTACAACATAGTGTTACTGAACCTCACTTAATCAAATCACATATCAAACATATAATTGATATACTGTTCACTTAATGCACATATGTATGCTAATCTGATTAAAGGTAAGTACACTCACCTTAGCAACAGTTAAGAATATACTTCTACCACAAAGACGCCAGTCTCTTATTGGCTACAAGCAATAACAAGTACTGCATTAACTTCTAAACACTGCTGCGAATGATTCTAACTGACTGCTAACAGCTCAAAAATAACACCCTCCTACGGCCGTAAGGAAAATTCCCTATGCCCGCAGGAGTTCCACTTACTACGATTGCAGGGGTCAGTCCCTACGCCCGTAGGCTCATTTTCTTCGTCCTTAGACGGTAACTCAAAAATACTATCCTACGCCCGCAGGGAACCATTCCTACGGCCGTAGAAGGCCACCTTCCTACGCCCGTAGGGAATAACCCTTGCGGCCGTAGGAACAGTCGGTACAGCAGACTCATCTGCTCTGTTACGAACAACAACTGAAAACTCAAGATTTTACAAGATTAAGCAACCAAAACTCTGTTTCAAACATCACTACTACATCTCTATCATATGCTACTAATTAACACATCAAAACAACACAAAAACACATTAAATCAAGCTACTAACATGGATTCCACTCTTGAATCCCTTTCTTGACCTAGAAACTCAAAGGAACTAAGAAGAACTCATACCTCAAGCTTATGAAACAACTTTGCTGCTGAAATCAAGTGTTAAGAACACTATTTTCTTGATCAAAACTCCACAAAGGGTTGTGTATGTGTGTGTGTTTTTGTCTGTGCTTGCAAATAGTCCCCTTTGACCAAAGATATTCAAAAGCATACATATATATAATTAAACTTTCAAACAATGGCAATTCAGCCCCTGAACTTAATCACTTTACACACTTGACAACTTTAGCCCTTCAAGTTTTAATCACATAAACACATAAAAGGGCAACATGCTAAATACACATACGACACTTAATAATAAAAGGAAGCTTTCGAACTTTGGGGTGTTACATGGATGTAGAGCGTGGGAGGATCAAGTGTGGCAGTGTGCATGTGAGGAATTCATAGGTGAGTGATGACATTAATGGAGGGGGATTTGACGGCTCAATTTGGTTCTCGCAGTTATCGTACGAAAAATAGTTCTCGTTTGAACTTTTGCCTTCTATCCAATTCCTTACTAAATTTATAAATATAATTAATGTCAAATAATCCAATTAACATTAATATAGGATTTAGACGTTTACCACTAGATCAAAAAGAATTCGGGTAGTCTGGGTACTTGATCTTTCTTATATATTGACTAGCCTAACTCGTTTACAGATTGAATTTATAGAAGTTAATGGCCAAGACCAACATCCCCTTAGCAGCCAATATTGACACATCCATCCGGCCTCAACATTTTGATAATACTAATAATTCCCCCGTTAGAGGAAAATGGTAGGGTTTGAATACATCAACCCCAGTATGATTATTTGAGAAGTCAAAGTTTTCTTTGCTTTATCACTTACAAATAAATCTTTATTGCTTTATTAATTACAAAAACATTTCTTTCTAATTATTACTTTGTGCATATTGTATTTAGGTAACTTTTCACTCATATGGTCTGGCTAGAACAGATAAGAACTACCAAATGAGCTACCTATTTTATAGAAGTGGGAGAAAGTGTGTATATTATTCCGAAAAGAATGTTGTAAAAGAAGTTGAAAAATTACGAGAGTCTGAGTGCTGTGGGTGAGATTGGAAAAAAATATTAAAAGATTCTTACCAAACCGTATCAATTATCTAGGTAGCCAAATCTATTACTTTCTTTGTACGTCGAATACCAGTATTGTAAAATACATCTTGGACCTAATGATGCAATGCACTAGCCCAACCCATTTACTTAATCATTTCATGACAAATGATTGTTTCAACTTCACTCGAAGATTTAACACATATATTATTGACATCTTGTTGGGAGATTGTTGATATTGTAAATTGGAGGACAGCTACTCAGGTCCCAACTTCTTTAATGCGCTAATAGAGTCTAGAGTCAACTGAAATATCATTTAATCTCTTGTAGGATACTCAGTAAATCTAATGTCTGTCTTAGTTATAGAAACAAAACATCTTGTGTAATATCTTTATGATATTTACACCGATAGATGGAAATCCTGCCAGCCTAACATCATGTCAACAATGAATGTCGGTTACTCAATATTATTTAAATTGTTGTATCTATGTGATCCGGCGTTACGGCTGATGATACTGTCATATCATTTTGTTCAAGACGAAGATAATGATTTTTACTTTTTCCAATACAATCATGAAGAGGAATTTAAATTCAAGTTTAGAGAGATTCATGCTAAGATCTAAGTTGCAAGCACTTTACAATGGTATGATGATCATGAATATTCTGATCACAATAAGGGGGATATCACAATATTTAAAACAAATTGTCTATAAATTGTCTTTTAATATCAGATAGTTCTTTCATTATTAAGAGATGAGATCTTTATTTCATAAGAAGAGACAAGAATAACTAACAAGACTTTCAAAAGAGAAGAAGACATTTGTTCTTGTTCACAAAATTAAGGGGGGGGGGGGGGGGGCAAGTTTTTGAAACAATTTCAAATCAACGTTAAAGATCCAGAACTACGTTTTTAGGGGAGTAAAATTTTGTTTAAAGAAAATTGAAAGATAATGAAACATCAAATCCAACTCTCGAGCAACTTTTGTGCATGTTAAAAAAGATTATTCTAGTTTAATGCTCAAGTTGAAGTGCTTATGTAAAGACAAAAGAGATGATGTTGCAAATTATTAAAAGCCCGAGGTACCACAAGGGTTTCTTGAGGACTTCAAACTACAAAGAACGATCTTTGAGTTTTATTGATTGAATAAAGAAAAAGAATCTCTGTATATTATCAAGAGGGAGATCGTTAAGTGAATTATATTCCATTTATGTTTAATTATAAAATGAGCACAAAGAAAAAGATTATCTGATATGTAATTATTGTGTGTATTATATTTTAGTAAGATTAGTTTAGTAGTTAGGTGTTATAATATACTTGTATCACATATGACATAGCTTGGGGTAAAAACTAAATATACCTACAATACATAGATAGGAGTTTGCAACCCTAATATTTCCAAGCAATTCATTACATCATTAATTCTTGTTCTCTACCCTCTTTATCTCATATGTAACATACATCTAAATTCATATTCTTGTTGATTGCTTAAATGGTTAATTGATAACAATAATCTTAGGCCTACACTGTTGTTAGGATACTGATTTAAAAATGCTTTTATTTCCCCCGACTTGTGCTTTATTTTATGCTATATATGTAATATTTAACTTGTAGTTTTACACACAACATTATTAAACTGAATTTTTATTAATGAAATTTTAAATATGTTGCCTAAGACTGATAAAAAAATAAGATGGTGTTTGCTTCATAGAATGTTTTCCAATAAAATTAGAATTTAGGAAGGAATTGGAATGTTAAGGATCTGGATTTGGAATTTCAAATCCTTAATTATTGTGTTTGGTTGTAAAAATGGAATAAGAATACCTACCCCACTACATTGTTCCACCACCTAAAACCAACACCGACCACAACCCACAACCCACACCACTCTAATTGAATCCCTTACCATCACCTTTCCCATAATCAAAGCGCTAACCACCACCATCGCCACCATTGAAGCCTTAACCAACACCATCACCACCATCGATTCCCTAACCAGCTAAATCAAAGTTGCAGGTCGGGAATAAGGCTCCATCGTCACCAACCCACCATAATCGAAGCTTTGTGACAGTTGATGCCCTGAATCGAAGATCGTCGTCGTCAAAGCCCTAATCAATGTCATCTGAGTCGAGATTGTCGATCTCCAGTCCAAACCCTAATCAAAATCTGCGGTCGAAGATGGAACAAGGAAGGGAACGCCATAAGTCACAGGAGATGGTACGAAGGTGTCACCGGAGATGGAATGAGGAAAGGAACGCCGGATGTTGGTAGATATGGAACAAGGAAGTCGCCGGAGATTACAAGAGGAGATGGGAACTAACTATGAAATCCTTGTTTGACAGAATGTGAATATATTCCATCCAAGTTCGCAAGGAATGTAAAATCCCACAATTAATAGAATGTTTGACATATTCAAAAAATAATTTTCCTTACCAAATCTTGAACCAAACAAAGATATTGGTTGGAGTTAGATTTCATATCTTTCAAATTCTCACCAATTCCCTTCAATCAACCACCCCTTATGTGTAGTGTTTTTATCCTTCACTTATAAATAAATGTTAATATATTTAAGAAAAAAATGTAAAAGACATATAATAAGAAGGGAAAAGTAGGTAGCTAGGATTGTGATTGAATGAGGGAAATAACAGAAAGTGGTAAAAGTTAAGTGGGGTTAGATGACGTTTGTTCACAGGAAATGAAATAGTACAAACAGCAGTAACAGCAGAGCCATAAAAGGCTTTCTATAAAAGACATGCAAATGCAAACACTTCCTTTGTTTCACTCTCTTTTGTCTTCTCCCTTTCTCCTCCTGACAATTCACAAGACCCCCCCTTATCTTTTTTCTATATGTATCTATTATTACCTCTTTATATATTATTTTTTTCATTTAGTTTTTCTATTCATTTCTTTCATTTCTTTCATTTTAAATATTTTTTATATTTATGTATTGTTATACAAATGATAAATGTATATGTTTTCTTTTTTACAAAATTCTTACAATGTTAAATTAATGTTTCGGTGGTCGTGAGTTTGACAAATTTGTTAGTAAACACAGGAAAGTTTACTTCTAACACCACCAACTATGAACTCATGCGTAAATTAAACTACTAATTCTAAAACTACATTTTTGTTGATAGAGATCACTTTAAATATCTGATATCGTTGAATCAACTACCTATTGATACCATGGTTGGTTAGCATGCATATGATATCATGTGTTTAATTTGTACATTGTAACACTACAACAAATATGAGTTTTTTTTACCCTTTATCAAAAACATATAGAAATTAAAAAAAAAAATCATACTTAAAAGTGCATAAAATAGTTTAAACAAAATGTAACAAAAATACTCATACTTTTAAATATGTAATATTGACTTTAAAAAGTTCACACTTATAAATGTGTAGAAATAGTAATTAATAGAAATTCAGAAAAGTTCACACATATAGATGTTTTTAATATTTTCACACTTAGAAATGTAAAAACTTTAACTATTTGCTCACATTAATAAATTTGATACTTTAACTACACCATATTTTTATATGTAAACTTTACAAAAAAAATTTGTCACATCATATTTTTTTTCATACTTGTTTACAATTATTTACATTTTAAAATATAAAAATATTACCAAAAAAAATGTCAAAAATCAACATACTTGTAATATAATTTTGTAGTTTCATAACTAAGTTTAATATGTGGTATATCATTGCAAATTGATTAGGATTAGATTATCGATTTAATTGGATTGGAAACCAGCATGAAAAACGGATGTCTTGGCCCACTTGAATGATTTTTTTGGTTATCGATATATAGACACATAACCAATCGTAAGAAGCAATGGGACCAACGAGTGTTACAAAACGTGGGTGTGAGATCTATCTAGCTAGGTTCAATGTTTGGATAACTTATTCGACCATGTTACACATTTTTTAAAGATAGCTAGTAATTCGATTTTCTGATCTGGGCAACTTTTATCACTGATTATGGTGTTAAGAAATTTAATTTCGTCTTAGGGTACACGTATATAAAGAGAAATAATGGTTTGGATCATTTTCTTCAATTATATATAGGGATATGATATATGATTCTAAATTTCTAATAGCATCTATCTTAGATGCTTTCACACTCACACACAAATTAAGTGAGGGGTATATTAGTTATTTTATCATATACTCATTTAAGTGTTTGTCAGTATAGAAGCAACTATGTCTAGCTGCATACATCTTTTTCCCTTATATATATAGGGGAGGGTTCATGCGAGAACCGTTGTTAATGCGAGAACCAATCTCGGCCGTTCCTTGGATATGAGAAGTTTCATGGATGGTGAACGTGGAGGGATAGAGTGTGGCAGGGTGCATGTGAGAAATTCATGGGTGGACAATGACATTGAAAGAAGGGGAATTAGACGGCTCAGATTGGTTCTCGCGGTTCTCGCATGAACTTTTTCCTATATATATATATATATATATATATATATATGTTGCAAGAAATTAACTCGGGATAATTAAAGAAGTTTCAGACAAATACGTATCCTTTCATGTTTGTTGTTATTCCATATATACATCCTATGAAGCAATCATTTTCACTCGAATTACCACCAAGATCAACTTAATTTACAACAGATATATGACAGTTATGGGTAGGTCGATCAAGAAATAGTGCTTAGTTGTGTACTCAAACAACCAAGCAAACACTCAATTGAGCATGATTAGCTAAGCATTTACAAAATTAAGGGAGATATATAGTTTTCTGAGCGCTTAGTTGAGCAATAAGCCAAACACACATACTAGTTTAGCGCACAGATGATTCGTGCTAAGCTGATCCAGCGCTTAGCTCATCAGCACTCTTCTGAGCATGTAAAGATCTGAACGAGTTTGCACTTCACACCACATTGACTCGTTACCAAGTTTAGCTAAATTCTTACATTACACTAAAATATCTAAGATATGGTCAGCCCGCGTTTGGTGTAATCTTCTAGATTATGTCTAGGGTGATGAACCATTTTCTTATTTTTTTAGATAGAATATGTAGTTCCTTTTTTGGTTTTTAACCCGCTTGCTGATCATTGATATTCGAACAATATATTCTCTTACCTTTGTTCTAGTTCATGATCTTAATGATTTGTACATACACCCTAGTACATGGGCCTTTCTCGACGCTAATTAAGGGCATTCCTGGAGCGTGATCGAGAGGCAAGCAACAGCCCTAGCTAATTAGAGTATGCCATTATTATACTTGCACTTTTATTTAGGTTTTGGTAATTTGTGAATCCCATATTTCATGTTACCAGGTTAAAACTTGATTAAAGTATGTTAAAAAGTCAAATGTTGAAAATTTAAGTTTAACTGATATATGTTTAATCGTTATAAATTAGTAGTTGTAGCTACCAAAAATTTCAAAAACAGCACTGTACTTACAACACATCATGAAACAACTAAATAGTTTTTCTAGGCTTGCAAATACAATAATAAATTTTTGTGAAAGTTAAATTAAGCCGAAATAAATGGTTATAAAAGCTATTCAAAAGTCTATGGTAACTTCACACCTTTTTTATTGTAGCTTAAAGGCGAATCATGTTTATTGAAAATATGTTATCTCTTGTTGTGAATTCTTGTTCATAGTGGATATGAAGGTGTAATGGTGTATGCAAAATTAAAGTATGTGTATTTAGCAGTTTAAAAATAAAGAAAAAAACTTGAGCTAGTTATTTTTGACCGACAATGTTAAATAGCAAATATATATAAATGGATTGTATATACTGGTATCAATAACTCTAACGAGATTCTCATCATCTAATCTAATTTATATATAAAAGACTAACATCAATAAAAGCTATTAAGTAATCCTAACTATTTAGATAAAAAATTATAATTATCAAAATCTTAACAATCCAATTTTATAATAATTGAAATACAATTTTGACTTTTTCGAATCAAATTTAAAACACAATTTTGAATCTCAAATTCAATTTTAATATAAGATAAGGTAGAATCAAGAATGTAGTATTTTAATACATTTAAAATAACTTTAGTAACTCAAATCATTAGAAATTAAATTTATACGTAGTGATTATTTCATTACTTCACATGTTGCATGTATTAAATGTTTAAATGTAGTGTGGTAAAAAGCAATATAAAATAAATGGTTGAAAAAGTTTACTTATTTTTTATTTTTTTAATATTAAGATATGTTTATATAAATTATTCTACTACAAAAAAAGAAAATAAATTTGTCGATTATTTAAGTTACGAAAGTATTATAACCATTTAATTCGTTAGTTAATTTTGTGATTGAATATCTTCTAATCATTTAATTGATTAATAAACTTTGAGATAAATAAATATTTTTTTATTGTTTGAACATATTATATATTAAATTCTTTTTTTATCATCCTTTTAAATTTTTATTTATTTCCTTATTATAATTAGATAATATATTTTTGTTAATATTTAGTATTTATCATTTTTAAACAAACCCGTATATTACACGAGATCTAATCTAGTACTTCTTATTTGTTATTAAGCCTCTCCATCCATAGAGACTCACGTTTTGATCGATCAGACAAACAAACTAGCTAGTATGATTAAATTGTTAATGTATAATCCCTTCTTAATGTCTTAATATATATTAATAATACTAACTAATTAAACAGTTAATTTATAGTTAAACAATTAAAACAGTTTGTTTAATGAAGTCACGTGAAATAAGAAACCAAAACACAATAGACAGGATTTTCTTCATAATAATGTCTCTAGGTATTTTATAAAAATTTAAATATTTCCTATAAATACTACTGTGTATCAGCATTAAATTTTCAAACACACGTACCAGGCTTGCTAGCTAGCTAGTAACAAAAGGATGCCATGGAAGCAACCTTTTTTTGCAACGGAAAACACGTTTATAAAGTCATCGCAAGGTGTTCATGACAGAAATCCGTCACTAAAAGAGAATCGTACAAAAAAACTTAGCAAAAGCCAGCAAAGTGTCATTAAATACAATTCCCGATGCTAAAAAGTGTCACTAAATATCCCAGTTCGATCTCTTATTCGTGATTACGATTGAATTGGTTGAAACCCATTGTCGAAGATGCGAACTTGCTTAACTCTTGTTGCAGATTAAACGACACGCTCCTCTCGTTTCTTGCGACGCCCAAGAAGTCTCTGGTCAAATCTCCGTCACCAAATTCACTTCCTCCGCCGCCGTTTCCTTTGCTTTGCGGTTGTCCTTCCGCCGTCATCATCATCAACCGATCACCACTCATGAGCCCGAATCCGGTATCGTTTCCACCTGAATTTGTACTTCTTGTTGAACCCATTTGAGCTGCTTTTTGTAAAAGAGCGGTGGCGGACATGTTAGCCACCGGCGACGCTGCAGGCGGCGGTGGTAAATTTGAACATATGAGGTTGTTTTGAGTTGTGGGACCACCGTAATTGAACATCGAGTTCACCTGCATTTCTTTTTGGGCCTCATCTTCCTCTTTTAAAGATAACCCTTGTGGTAATCCGTTGTATCTACCCAGCCAGTTCACCATTTCCGGCGGTAGCATTCCGCCATTGTTGTAATTCGAGCTTGACGACCCCAAAAACGTCGAGTTGTTTGGGTTTTCGAGATGGGGATTGTTGGCATTGTGGTCTAACCAAATCGGTAATCTTGATTTTCCACCATTGACATCAAGATTATTACTCTCTAAATTACCTCCACCAAACATCCCTTGAAACTGCGTGTCACCACCACCGCCACTACCGCTGCCTCCACCACCATTCATCATCATCAAATCATTCCGAAATCCCAAATGTCCCATGTTTGGGACCACTGGAAGCGATGTCAGTCTTGAGTTTTCTTCCATTAGTGCGTCACAAAACGCCCTATGTGTTATGAAGCTATCCTTCCTGTTTTACATATATACACAAATTAACAAGCAAATCTATACACATATATACATATCAATCAAATCAAAATCAAATTAATTTAAAAATGATAGTGATTTGTACACAACAAAATTATTCATACATAACAACTACTTGTACAGATTATGTATAGATAAATTTTGTTGGGTATAATTAAAGCAGATACAATAAACATACCTTGAAAAAAGTGTTCCACAATCGCATTTGTACTCTCTGGTACCACAAATCTTGCTATGAGCTTTCCAATCCGATTGAACCGCATACTTCTTGGAACACTTTTCGCACTTCCATTTCTTTTCGCCGTGTTTCCGGCTAAAATGCTTCTTAACTCCGGTGAGATCTCCCAGAGCTCTAGAAGGGTCATGATGAACACAAGTTTTTTCCGGGCATATATAAACTTTCTTCTTTAAAACTTCGTTCTTGTTTCTTTGCTTAAGTTTCCATGGCAAGTTGTGTCCTCTTCGATGAAGCTGCAAATTTTGGTCTCTTTGAAAACCCTTGTTGCATATCTCGCATACGAATCGATTGGTTGCCATTAGCGACGTTGGTGATAAGGCTATCACCTCAGCTTCTGGATCTGTAAATAGATATTTGCTATAAATAAAGAAGGTATTGCTTAATTTGAATTGAGTAAAGAAGAGATTGGGTAGGTAGGAATTTAATTTACCTGGATTTCCGGCCTGATTACGCTTTCGTTTACCTGAAGCAGAAGAATTAGGGTTAGGGTTAGGGTTTGAGATGGGGTCCTGGATGAAGGAGGTGAGGGAAGAAGGTGGTGATGAAAACCCATCACCAGACATCATCTTTAACGAATCTTTAATAGGAAAAACAACAAAGTATCGTAAAAGATCGATGAACAACAAATATTGAGCTTCTAAATATAAATAAATTCACATGAACAAGAAGAATAACACATGAAGTTGACGATGAGCATATTTAATGTTGTAGCTTACGTTTTCATCAAAGATGAAGAAAACCCGTAATTAAAACAGACATCTATTGTCGATATTTAGAACAAGAAAACTTATAGATTAAGATAAGAGAAGAGCAAGAAATTAAAGATCTTGTAACTAATAATTAACTATAGATCAAGATGATATATATGATTTTGAGGCACGTAGCTTAAGTGTTCTTCAGAGATGAAGGGAACCAATAACCCGACATCATTTTTATCGAAGCTTGATGAAGAAAAATAGTAGATTAAGGTAAGTGATGAGTAAGGAAATTAATTAAAGCTGGAAAGTAAAAATTAAAAACAGATGAAGACGAAAGAGAGAATGATGATGATTGTAACTCAAGTAAGTGATAATTATTCAAAGATTAAGAAAGGAAACCCAGAAAATCAAAGAAAAGAAGAACTCCATGAATGAATTTTTGTTTGAGTTTTGAATCAGCAAGTTGTGAGACAGATTGTTCGTCTTTTAGCCGTTTGTTTGAATCAGAAATATCGTAGAGAAAAAAACACACACATGATAGCTACTCGAAAAGAGAATATTTCTGTTTCTCTCTCACATACACTAAAACACACATATACACACAGAAACAGAAATTAAGATGGAGAAATGGAATGGAGTAGTGAGCCTTATCTAGCTTGCACGGTTTTCATGTACAGCCCCGCCTGGACTCAATTTGACCACATATCTTTTAATTTATTTATTTATTTATGTAATTATATATATATATATATATATATATATATATATATATATATATATATATATATATATAAACCATCTCCTAATGCCATAGTGGGTAGGTCAAGTGTTTAAGTCCCACTAGATTTCAATTAGGGATGGCTACGGGGACGTTTCGGAAATGGCCAATTATAAAACCGGTTAGACCACGTACATCTAAGTCAAAGGCTCGGCACCCCGGGAGGACCCCTAACCGGGAAAACTCTTTTTAAAAAGAAAAAAAAAAAATATATATATATATATATATATATACATATATATATATATATATATATATGTATATATATATGTATATATATATAAAATAGGGGAGAGTTCATGCGAGAACTGTTGTTAGTACGAGAACCGCGAGAACCAATCTCATTCGTTTCTTAGATATGGGAAGTTAAACGGATGAAGAGCGTGGAGGGATAGAGTGTGGCAGGGTGCGTGTGAGGAATTCATGGGTGGACAATTACATTAAAAGAGGGGGAATTGGACGGCTTAGATTGGTTTGATAAAGTGGAACTCATGGATGTGGTGCGTGAGGGGATCAAGTGTGACAGGGTGCATGTGATGAATTCATGGGTGGGCAATGACATTGAAGGAGGAAAAATTGGACTGCTTAGATTGGTTCTCGCGGTTCTCGTATGAAAAACATTTCTCGTTTGAACTTTTGCCTCTATATATAGGAAAAAGTTCTTGCAAGAACCATTCTTAGTGCGAGAACCAATCTGAGCCGTCCAATTTCCCCTCCTTCAATGTCATTGCCCACCAATGAATTCCTCACATGCACCCTGCCACACTCTATCCCTCCACGCTCATTATCCATGAAACTTCTCATATCCAAGGAACGGCCGAGATTGGTTCTCGCGGTTCTCGCACTAACAACGATTCTCGCATGAACCCTCCTCTCTCTATATATATATAATTAAAGAGAAATTAAATGAGAATGAAAGACCCAATCTCAACCGTTCATTTTGTAACTGGAATTAATTGATGGGGAGCGTTGGGGATAGAGTTAGAGTGTGGCAGAGTGCATGTGATTATTTCATGAGTGAGCAATGACATTGAAAGAAAGGAACATTGAACGACTGGGATTGAGTCTCTCATTTTTATTTTATTTAAGGTTCTCATTTGAACCTTCCTTTATATATATATATGGGAATGTTCATTTCAGAACCGATTTTAAGATGAGTTTCGTGAGAATCAATCTTAGCCATTGATTTGATAAGTGAAATTCATGATTGTAAAGCGTGGGGGATCAAGTGTGGCATAATGCATGTGATGAATTTAGGCCCGACAATTCGGGTCGTGTTCGTGTTAAATGGTTCGGGTCGTGTTCGTGTCAACCATTTTCGTGTCACTTTCGTGTCGACCCATTCTTGACCCGGTTTAGTTTCGTGTCGTGTTCGGTTCGTGTCACTTAATTCGTGTTCGGTTCGGGTCGTGTTTTCGTGTCGACCCATTTTTTGGAGAAAAAAATCAAGTTATGTTTTCTGTCAAATAACTTGACTTTCATGTCGGGTTTTCATATTGAATTATTTTTTAGAAAAATGTTGCATGTATAACTTTCTTATATCAACTTTACTAAGCTTTCTTATTACACATTTTAATTCTTTATTTGTTCAACATCGCAGGTATCAAAAATCAAAAATATAAAACCATTATAACAGTTCTAACTTCTAAAACACAAATACAAATATAATTCACAACATAAGTTTGGGAATTTAAAACACAAATACAAATGAAATTCACAACATAAGTTTGAGAATTCAAACATATGACTAAAAATCATCAAACATACGAATTAAGATTGACGGTATTTGATTTGACTTACAATTTCTTATTTCTATTCTTAATTCTTATTTCTATTCTTAATTTCTTATGAATATTATTAATTTTATCAAAATTAAGATTGGCGGAATTTGATTTGACTTACAATTTTGAAGGTAAAATGAAAATACTGAAAATAAGTTTTGCCATTTTGATACTAACTATACTAGTTACTTAGTTAATGACTTAGTTCGTATTTATAATTTAAAATTTCTAAATATTTTTAAGTTAAATATTTTTTGGGTTTTTTTAAGTTTTATTATAAAAAGATCGTGTTAAACGGGTTACCTTCGGGTTATCGTGTTCGTGTCGAAAAGTTTCGTGTCATTTTCGGGTCGACCCATTTCTGACCCAATTCAGTTTCGTGTCGTGCCCGTGTCGACCCAAATCGTGTTAGGTTCGGGTTGGGTTTCGGGTCGTGTCAGGATTTGCCAGCCCTAGATGAATTGATGGATGGGCGATGACATTAAAGGAGGGAGTATTGGACGGCTCAGATTGGTTCTCGCGGTTCTCGCAATAAAAATGGTTATCAAATTAACTTATTTCTAATAAGAAAAACAGTGATCAATACAAAATGTATAGAACCAAGCTAAGCCTTTAGATTTTGTTGATTAATGTATGGTTGAGATTACGACTACATATTTGATTGATATCAAGTGTATATTTGATCGAAAACTGTATATTCGATCTAAGAAAAATACTCATCTAGATACAATATCTAGGTATATTTAATCTTTACAATCTAAATGCAAAAATTAGTTTTATAAATTTTGTATTAAGATAATTCAGTGCCTAAATATTAGTTGAAATATGGAATCAAATTAGTTGCCTATGTGAAATTGCCTTTTCTACATATAAAATAGACGTACGCCAAGAAATTGAGTTGAAATATGGAATCAAAGTTGCTTACATATTAATTGTTTAAATCTTTTTTAATTTATTAAAAATTTATTTAAATATATATATGACATATATATATATATATATATAAATAAATAAATAAATAAATAAATAAATATATATATATATATATATATATATATATATATATATATATAGGGGAGGTTCATGCGAGAACCGTTGTTAGTGCGAGAACCTCGAGAACCAATCTCAGCCGTTCCTTGGATATGAGAAGTATCATGGATGGAGAGCGTGGAGGGATAGGGTGTGGCATGGTGCATGTGAGGAATTCATGGGTGGGCAATGACATTGAAGGAGGGGAAATTGGACGGCTCAGATTGGTTCATGCGGGGGTACACTGCTAGTATGTGTGTGTGTGTATACACACACACACACACACACACACACACACACACACACACACATATATATATATATATATATATATATATATATATATATATTAATGCACTTGATCTTTGGCAAGACAAATAGCACTCATGCTATCACAAAACACAATAACCTGATTTTGACCGAAACCAAAGTCTCCAAGCAAACCTTTCAGCCAAATAACCTCTTTGGCAGCTTCAGTTAGAGCCATATACTTAAGGCTGGCAATTTGTGTCGGGTTCGTGTTATCGGATTCGTGTTGTTCGGTTTCGGGTCAGTTTCGTGTCGACCCAATTCCGACCCATTTATTTTCGTGTCAGGTTTGAGTCGTGTCACTTTTTTTCGTGTCGGGTTCGGGTCGTGTTTCGTGTCGACCCATTTCTGCCAAACGTATTTTTCGGGTATTTTTTAAATAAGATTTTCGAATACGGTTTTCGGATACGGTTTTCGATTACGGGTTTCGTTTACGCGTTTTGAGTACCGTTTTCAATTACGGGTTTCGAATACCATTTTCAATTACAGTTTTCGATTACGGTATTCAAATTCGGTTTTTATTATAAAATTTTCGAATTCCTTGTCTGTTTCCAATTTTCTCTACTAACTAGTGAATAAACCACAGACTGAAATATCGAATACTAATACAATTTAGTAGCTTTAATACAAAAGTACTAACTAGAGAACAAACTATGGAATTAACTAACCTAAAGGAAATTATCCAAATTCAAAAGGAAAGTCTTCTTTTCCTCTTTTCCGTTGTGTTCTCGGATTTAAACCATGATGTGATATTAGTTAGGTTTAAATCTTTTATTGTTTATTTAAGTTTTTAGATTTTAAAGGTATTGTACTTTTGTTTATTGAACTTTATTGACTAAGATGTCACTCCCTTATTTAAATTTACAATCTCCTTTTTGAAACTAAAATTTTAAATATTAAAGAAAATTGTATATTTTTAGTTTTACCCTTATACGGGTCAATTTCGGGTTGTCGGGTTGACACTAACCCGGCCCATTTATTTTCGTGTCAACTTCGTGTCGACCTGCTTTTGACCCATTTCGGGTTCGTGTCACTTTTTTCGTGTCCGGTTCGGGTCGTGTTTCGGGTTGGGTCAGGAATTGCCAACCTTACATATACTCAGCCTCAGTTGTAGACAACGCAACTGAAGGCTGTAAAGTCGCTTTCGAGCTTACTACCGCCTCTCTAACAGTGAAAACGTAACCTGTTAAAGACCTTCGAGAGTCTAGATCAGCAGCATAGTCTGAATCTGAATATCCAGCCACAAAACACTCTCTTTTTCCACCATAAATGAGGCCCACATCAACTGCACCATTAAGATAACGAAAGATACGCTTAACAGCAACCCAATGCTCCTTCCCCGGACTCACCATGTAACGTGAAACAACACTCACAGCATGCGCTATGTCGGGTCTAGTGCAAACCATCACATACATAAGGCTCCCAACTGCACTTGAATAAGGAACTTTGTTTATATATTCCACCTCAGCCTCCGTTTGAGGTGCCAAATAAGATGACAATCTGAAATTTGCTGATGAAGGTGTATTTAACGCCTTTGCTGAACTCGTACCAAATCGAGAAAGAACTTTTCTGAATAAAACTCTTCTGTGACAAGAAAAGTTTACCATTAACTCTATCTCGAACAATCTCCATACCAATGATCTTTTGAGCAGCACCTAAATCTTTCATATCAAACTCTGAATTAAGAAGAACTTTCAGCTTCTTAACTTCCTCCATATCACGAGCTGCTACTAACATATCATCTACGTACAAGAGAAAATAAATGGACGACCAATCAGCTACTTTCTTGTGATAAATGCAACAATCATAAGGACTTCGATTAAAACCAATTTTCACCATATATAAAACTATCAAATAGCTTATACCATTGCTTTGGCGATTGTTTCAGCCCATAAAGCAATTTTTTCAGCTTACAAACATAATCTTCTTTCCCTTGAGCAACAAACCCTTCCGGCTGACTCATATAAATCTCCTCTTCGAGATCCCCATGTAAGAAAGCAGTTTTAACGTCCAATTGTTCCAATACCCCAGATTCTGCTGTGCAACCAAAGCTAATAGCACACAAATTGACGTATGACGCTCCACCGGTGAAAATATTTCATTATAATCGAGCCGTTGCTCTTGACTATAACCCCTGGCTACCAAACGAGCTTTAAATCTTACACTTTCAGCTCCCGGCAGCCCTGTTTTCCTCTAAAAAATCCACTTACAAGTCACCACCTTCCTACCTTGAGGCAACTTTACTAACTCCCAAGTTCTATTTCTGTGAAGTGATCCCATCTCTTCACCCATGGCTGCTATCCACACATCAGCCTCCTTGGTTTTTATAGCCTCTTTATAACTCGAAGGTTCAGAAAATTCCATTTCTTCAGCAACTTGTAAAGCATAGGCCACTACCTCATCAAAACCATATCGAACTGGCCTATTAACTTGTCTTCTAGGCTTGTTTAAGGCTATTGATCGAAAATCTGACGGCTGTTGCACATTTTGTGTCTCAAAAGACTCATTTTGTAATGAATTACTAGGCTGCCCAGCTGCATCACCAATAGGTACAACATCATTTTCAACACTTTCATCTGAACTATCAACCTCATACTCCACCTGTTCAGAAACATCCTCCTTTTGGCCATTATTAGCAGCTGAAACAGATTTATTTTTCACTCCATGAAGCATAAAATCTTCATCAAAAATCAAATCTCTGCTGAGAATAAATTTTCTTTCAGCTGGTGACCAAATTCTATAACCTTTTACACCATTACCGTAGCCCATGAACAACCCTTTCATCGATCTTGGTTCCAACTTTCCTTCACTTACATGATAATAAGAAAAACACCCAAAAACGCTTAGACCTGTATAATCTGCCGGCTGTCCCGACCAGATCGGAGTTTTACACTCAATTGTTGTTGAGGGACTTCTAATAATCAAGTAACAAACGGTGTTCAATGCTTTAGCCCAAAAACTCCTACTTAGACCCGCATTTGACAGCAAACACCTAACCCATTCCAACAGTGTTCTATTCATACGTTCAGCTACCCCATTTTGTTGTGGCGTGTATCGAACCGTATGGTGTCTTGCAATACCTTCATTCTTGCAAAATTGGTCAAACTCCCTTGAACAAAACTCCAAACCATTATCTGTTCTTATGCGTTTAATCTTCTTTCCAACTTGATTTTCTATAAGAAATTTCCATTGCTTGAACTTCTCAAATGATTCACTCTTGTGTTTCATAATAAGCACCCACGTCATCCTTGAGTAATCATCTATAATCAACAAGAAGTATCGAGCACCACCAAGGGAAGGTACTTGAGAAGGACCCCAACAATCAGCATGTAAATAATCCAAGGTTGACTTTGTTCTATGAACACCTTTCGAAAAACTCACCCTCCGTTGTTTTCCAAATATGCAATGTTCACAAAGGCCTAACTCAGCCACTTTATGACCTCCAAGAAGCCCCCTTCTGCTGAGAATTACCATGCCCTTTTCACTTACATGCCCCATCCTCATATGCCATAAATGAGTTAAATCTGACTCCGTTTTGTCAGATTTTGAGGCTGTAGCAGCTGATCCAACAGCCGTGCGTCCTTCTAAAATATGCAAGGTACTCCTCTTGATACCTTTCATGACCACCAACGCACCCTTGGTGACCTTGAGCACTCCACCTTCACCGCTGTACTTGAACCCTTTCGAGTCCAAAACTCCTAACGAAATCAAGTTCTTTTTCAAGTTAGGTACATGACGAACATCAGTCAAAGTTCTCACCATTTCATCATGCATCTTGACATTTATTGACCCAATTCCAACCACTTCACATGAAGTGTTGTCCCCCATTAACACATGCCCTGCTGAAAATATGATAAGAACATCCCGAGTCAAGAACCCATTCATCTGGATGACTTTGTAAAACATCAACACTTTGACAATCAGCAACTGAAAGCACTAAATCAGTCTCTGAATCTGAGTCATCCTTTGCAACAGCAGCCGATGCTTTGTCTTTTCGTTTAGGACACTCATTTTTCCAATGACCTTGTTATATGCATATATGACACACATCTCTAGGATTCACCTTAGATCCTCTACTCTTGGATCTTGATCTACCTTTTCCTCTCCATTTTCCTTTCCCCTTGTCTGATCGACTTCTTTCTCTGCCTCTATCACCATCAACAACGGATAGACCAGCCGGCTGACTTTCGGATCCATTTCCATTCCCAGAAGCCTTATGACGAAGTTCTCTTAAATGCAAACTCGATCAAACCTCTTCCAACGTAAGGGTATCTCTGCCAACAACAAAAGAATTAACAAAATTCTCATACGATGGTGGCAAAGAAACCAACAACACAAGAGCTGCATCTTCATCATCGATCTTGACATCAACATTCTTCAAATCCATGAGAATAGAGTTCAGCTAATCAAGATGCTCTTTCAAAGCCATTCATTCCTTCATACACAGCAAGAACAACCGTTGCTTCAACAGCAACTTGTTCGTTAATGACTTTGTCATGTAAAGACTCTCTAGTTTCAACCACGAAGACGCCGCAGTTTCTTCATCTGCTACTTCGTATATCACTTCATCATAGAGTGATAACAAGATGGTTGAATGAGTCTTTTTATCCTGTTAAGCATAATCAGACTCTGACATTTCATCTGGCTTTTTACCCGCCAAAGGAGTTCATATTCCCTGCTGTTTTTGGAGAGCCCTCATCTTGATTCTCCACAAACTGAAATTGTTTTTCCCAGTAAACTTATCAATCTTAATAAGAGAAGGCATTCTCACGAACAGACTTTAGTTTTCTCAAAATTAAGTTGACTACCACCGAATCTTGCAATTGATTTCCAAAGGAAATTAATCGACTGCCAATTAGTCGCCTATCACCAGTCGATCAAGAAACCTTGGCCCAAACTTCAATCGATCAATCCTCAACTCCCTAACTGAAAATCGACCACCGCTTTCAGTCCAATTCACTGTCGATCGGTGATTCTTGTTACCCCAGTCTCTTATCGATCACCAACTACAGGTCGCAAAGACCTATCGATTCTCAGCTCCACCTTGAATCGGAACCCAAGTCGAATCCAATTCAACTATCAATGCCTTCTTAATTTCAACCTCCACTTGAAACGTATTTCAAGAACGACGTACGAAATTGATTGCCCAGATGGCAATCACACAAACTCAATTGAGTTTTGGAATAGTGATTGATCGATAAACACAAGAATCAGAAATTGAAGTAATCTTGATCGATTGATTTCAAGAACTGGAACGGAAAAAATTCAAACCCTCAGAAGCGCGTTCTATGTAACCACGCACTGATACCAATTTGTTATGAAAATGAAGAACAAACTTTATTGAACTGAACGAAAAAGAATGAAAGGTAATACAAATTGAAGTACAAGGCTACTATTTATACTACATGACAACTAACAGTAAAACTAACTGAACTGAAATAACAGACTAAAGAAACCATCAGCTGATGAATTTAAACCTATCAGCTGATGCCTTTAATATTAGCTGATGACTTGAACCCCATCAGCTGATCACACCAATTCAGCTGTACATACTCGTATTAAAGTCACACTTCACAATGATATATAAATGTTAATTGCAATTTGATAGTGGGTTAAAGGCTAACTGTTGTAAGTGTTAATTGCTATGTGATGATACATTAAATGCTAAATGTAATAAGGGTTATGCTTAAGATAGGAAAGTAGACTATACCTAAGTTTGTGAATCGAGATGTTATTTTCTTAAGTCAAGAGTGAGTATGTATAGTGTGTTTAAAATAGCAGAGGGCCCATGTTATAGTAAACACATGGTACATATATGATCTTTATGAAATCAAAAGACATCTTGTGGATCAAATGATGGAAAATATGAATTAAAAGAGACAACATGCTAATTATTTAATGCTTTACTAGTTTTAAGAAAAGTAGGAATCCATACCTATCCTGCTTTATACTAGACTGTCAATGTTTGAGTATTGTGGTTATACAAAGGAGTGAGAATGCAAACGCATCAATAGCTGAACTACTAGATTCTAAGATGGTAGGATTATCATTAATATTAATCTCTCTATACTCTCTATCATTAGAACAATACCTACTCCTATTGAAAGACCTCATATTGTAAAGGGAGAAGTATATGAAGAATAAACAGACCCTGTAGTGAAAGTCTTAGAAAAAACTATATCCCACATTATTAATGAAACTTTAAAGATAAAAAGTTATGATAGTTAAGTGATGCTAATTGTCATGGAACAAGTGGAACTATGGTATGTGTTAGCAATCTATATGTAAGAGATAGAGATACAAGTCAAGTGATGCCTATGCTAAAGGTGATAGATAGCTGAACGAAGTAGTGTGTAAATAAAGTAATATAAAAAATGATTAGTTTAAATAAGAGATTAATCTTGTAATGTATAGATGTAGTAGTAGAGGCAAGATGAAATGGTAACAAAGGACTAAAGCCTATTATACAATGATAAATGATAAGAAGATTAAAATGTGTAGATGACAAACGAAGTAATGCGAAAATGAATTGATAAGATAAGTGACAAGGAAAATAAATAAAGTATAGATAGTATGTATATTCAGAGAAGTACATAATGAATAAGAGTGATAGTATGTAAAGTGAAGAATTAGAAGTGTAAAAAAAGGTATGGAATAAGTTATAATACAGTTATGCATCAGACAAACATGTCAGTAAGAATAAAATGAAATAAGATCAAGCTAAATTTTATCTAGCAAGGAAATAATTAGAATGAAGATTGTTGCAGATTTAAATTCCATAAATGATGAATAGATACGAGAAATAGAGAATTTTTTGAAATAAGCAAATTTAATAAAAACATAAATGTAATCGATATGGTTGGATAAAGGAGATGAAGTTTATTAAAGATGTGATAGCTAAATTTATTGATCAAATGAAGTCTAGCTATTAAAGGTATGAGACATACATCTATGGAGCAAGTAAAGAACTATTAAGTAAAAGAAATTATACCTATGGAAGTTTCTATATTATTGAAAGGTAAAGTGTAGTGGTAATGCAGCTAAGGATATAAAGTTATAGCTAGAATTAAAAAAAAAACAGATGTACCCGAAAGGGAAGTGAATTGAATAGCTAAGAAATTTTCTAGTAAAGGGTTAAACGAATGAGATTATGATAATGAATTCTATATCGAAGAGAATTATTTCGAGAAATAAGTGTGGAGAGTTTTATAGTAGTAAATGAGAAAATAATGATAAAGTTTGATGCTAATATGAAAAATAATGTTATTGCTGATGACTATTACGGTAATTAGAAATTTAGAGGTGTAAGGGTGCTAAGTTCTGTTTGTTACAAGATTGTATTCACAACTACAGAGAGTTTGAAGTAGAAGCAAAAATGTTGTATTAAGAATATATTATGAGTAATATTCTATTAGAGAATGCAATAGAGAAAAAATAACTACAAGGAAATAAATGGAAGTAGACATTGATGGAATGAGAGAAGAATTATTATTGTGGCATACAAACAACTTGAATACAGATCAAGCCTGAGTGGGGGAGTATATGTTAGCACCAAAGAGTAGCAGAATAGTAATTATAATCAGAAATTATGGTATAAATGAGATGTAAAGCCTCAATTAGTTTGGGTAACAATAGGGAGATGGAATGTTTTAGTTACATTTCGATTAAGAACTACAAAAAGTAATTTCAACTAGAGTTATAATGAGAAGAGCAGAAGTGATATATGTGTACGAACTGTGTTAAAAAAATAGAAAAGTTAACAGAATAATATATTGTGGCAAAGAGGAATTGGCTATATTTGATTAAAAGTTTAGGAAATAGTAATGAGTGAGAGGCGGGATCGTAAAGTATAATGCATAGTTAGAATTGATAACGAAGTAGAAACTTTAAAGTGAAATTGTTATAATAACTAATAACGGTAGTGAAATTGTTACTAGGAGGATTTATAATGATCAAATGAATGACTAAATATAAAGTAATAATAAAGAAGCATAAGCTATTTACGAGAAGGGAGGTCAAGGTAAAAGACTTGGAAAAGGGAGGTCAAGTCTGAGTTGGAAAGCAGTTATATGCATAGAAAGGTCTATTAGATATTCGAATCCGGATTCAAGAGGTAGATGAACAAAACTTAGTGATAGAACTACATAAAGTATACATGCATATATATATATATATATATATATATATATATATATATATATAGAATCAAGATCAAATAAAAAGAGTTTTAGAGTAAAAAGAGTAAGGAGAAATGTGGTGTTGACACGTGTCATAACTATCAAAAATTAGGAAAAGGGTAAATTAGGAACTTTTTTAAAAAAAAATACAAATTTTCTTTCACCCAAGTTTCATTTTACCTACATATCCTAATCGATACATTCCGCTACCCCCTAAATCTTCCGTCCCCTCTCCCTCACGAAACCCTAATCGGCGCCCTTCAATCGTGCATCGCCGCCCTGCAATCGTGCATTGCCGCCGCAGTTTATATTCCCGTTGCGATATCGATGATGTGTATCCATCATCCACTGCATCATGACCACGGTAGAACGCCGCTGCACCGAAAACCCTAACCTTTCATTTTGCGTCGCCTCCCCCTGCGCGTTTTTTTATCGTCGATTAGACCAAACCGCCGCCGCCGCTAATATGCTCATTGTATAGAAGAACCGGCTTTGTATCTACACCGCCGCTAGTCTCGATAATGTTCTCGATGAATATTGACACCGCCGCCTGCTACACCGCCATCGCTGCCTATACACTGTCGCCGTTTGACGTGCGCCATTCGCCGGTCGACTGTCGCCTGTGCACATCGCTTGTTGCTGCTTGCCGTTCGCACAGAGCCCTTCTCCCGTCGCCGTTCGTAGATGCACAATCAATGATTTTGGAAGCATCAAAACCCTAATTATTTCTTCAAAGATTCAGATGTAAGCTGCATTCAGGCTCTGATCTTGTAAGACTACATTCAGATGTAAGACTGTATTCAGCCTCTGATCTTGTGAATCACGACTCAGTTCTTTCTTGTGAATCAGTTTCAGATGTAAGATGCATCGATGAATCCTTAATTCATTGTTCAATCTGTTATGTTAAATTTGTGAATCTGTGTTAATTTTGTGCACCAAAGACATTTCTTGTTGATTTTTTTTGTGGATCTGTGATGAACAGTTATTGTTCATCAGTTGTTTATTTTGTGAATCTGTTATATTTTTGTGAATTTGTGTTAATTCTTAGTTTATTTTGTGAACGCAGTATGTGTTTTTGGAGAAACGATTTTCAAAAAAGTTTGTCCCTAAACGATTTTGATGCACTCGACTGTAATTCTGCTTTGATTTTGAAATAATGAATTGTATTCATCAGTTAGATTCTGTAATTTAGCTTTAAAATGAATTTTTTTATAGGCATTAGCGTATTGTGCATCAATGTTTTGGATGAATCAGTTGAATCATACGTGAATCATGAAGATCCTGGAAAAAACGTGGACTAAATCTAAAATTGTAAAATATCAAATGTCGATTATACCCCTAAAGGCTATTTTTAATAATTAATGAAAAAATGAAAAAAAGCCAAATTTTTAGGAGGCGGTTACATAAATCTAATGGCGGAGATTTCTCCTTACTTTTTGTAGAATAAAATTCTTTTTAGTGGATCCCCTCCCTATATATATATATATATATATATATATATATATATATATATATAGGTTTTGTACACCTCGATAAAAATGTTAAGTAATATGGATTAGAAGATTAGAAGATATATATGTTGAGTATTAAATTAAAATACATTTATGACCATCTCGATTATTTTATACACCTCGATAAAAATGTTAAGTAATATGGTATATATCTATAATATGTATTTTTCGATATCGAATACGTACCCAAAAAAACGTGTTTAATAATACATGGTACGTTTAATATTACATTGAAAAGTAAATTATATATATATATATATATATATATATATATATATATATATATATATATATATAATGTTAATCTGATTATATTATTTGTAAACTTTAATGTCTGATTTATAAGTCTTATTATATATTGATAACTTTTAAACCAAATTTCTATTTCTTCTAGTGATAATAACATGATCATCAACTAATTAAGATTTAGATTTAACTCTTGTGCTTGTTAATTTCTAATCATGCCAGAAAAAAAATATTATAGCCTATTTTTCGAATTTCTAATTAACAATTAGAAAATTTATTTTCATCAATCGAAAAGCTCAACCGCTTGTCTTGTCACATAGTTTATTGATATTATTAATTTAATTTAAAAAATTCTTTGTTGTCTACTTTATCAGTATTAAAATATGTTACCCACCTGTTCAAGAGCAAACAAACTATAATTCCATGTACCATTATTTAAATATGTAGATTACTTTGAGAAAGGAATGTGGTTAGGTTAAACATCATATTCAATCAAATTGGTCCTAATATTATTAAATATTAAAATGAATTATATTATATACATAATAATTATATATGATCTGATCACCAAAAGTACTAGAGGTGGCTATAGAAGACAGATATTATCCGATCCTATCGATATATACTTATTTGACCTAATTTATGACTGATAATATCAAGAAACTAAATGAATGAATAAAAATATGAATCGAAATGATAAATGGATCTAAAATTATATATAGTATAAAATGTTATTATGTGTTTGTATTCTTCTTTTTATATTTTTAACGTTTGTTAGATTTATTTAATATTAAATGGAAAGATACAACCTTTGTAGAAGTCTTTAAGGATGTAAAACATTGATTTTCTTCTAAAAGAGCAGGTCATCTAGTATTAAGGGCAACCAGTACCTCATTTCGGAGGTGAATCCTATGGCCCCGCAAGATTCAAATGCTTAGACTGCTCGTTATGGGTAGCTCGAAGACCTCGAGCTCGATCGGGTTCAATCGAGCACACCAAAACTCGATTTCGAGTTGGCCCATCGAGTTCGGTCTTCGAGTATGGGGACTCGATGGTTGAGGCTGCAGGTAAACACCCCCCCCCCCCCCTCCCCCCCCCTCCAACGGCTATATTACCGTTAAATTTTAATTTTTTTTATTTTTTTTTATTTAATTATTTACTCTATAAATAACCTCCCTTTCACCATTTTCAAATCACACAATTTCTCTCCTCTACTTCTACTTTTTCTTTCATATACATCACTTTTTTTTATATTTTTCATCCACAAAGAATATGGATCTACCAAACGAGGAAATAACTAACAGTTTTCAGTTTTACGCGAGAAATAACAAGATGCTGCAACAGGTTTTTAAAACCGTTTTGGATCTCATTTTTGAAGACGACGAGGAAATATCGAGTGTACAAACTAGAAGGCCGACGAAAGATAGAAATCGTCTAGCCGGTCACGAGATGCTCATTCGCGACTATTTTGGCGAGACCCCGGTATACGATGATGATATGTTTAGGCGACGTTTCCGGATGAGCAAAGGTTTATTCGAGTGTGTAGTTCACGACCTCCGATGAAAGTATGAATTTTTCACGTGGACATGGGATGCTAGAGGCCGGAAAGGGTTTTCAACGCAACAAAAGTGTACTTCTGCTATCCGACAATTGGCATATGGTACGGCTCCTGATTCATTTGACGAGTACTTGCGGATGTCGGATAAGACCTCACGGGATTGCTTAGACAATTTCTGCAAAGGTATTATTGATCTCTATAGTAGAAAATATTTACGCAAGCCTACTAATGATGATGTTCAGAGTTTGTACGCCTCACATGAAGTGAAACACGGCTTTCCCGGCATGCTAGGTAGCATAGATTGTACTCATTGGGCTTGGGCTAATTGCCCTGTAGCATGGAGAGGCCAATTTATGAGAGGTGATCATGAGCATCCGACAGTTATGCTAGAAGCGGTGGCATCTCATGATTTATGGATTTGCCATGCATTTTTCGGAGCTTCCGGTTCTAATAATGACATCAATGTTCTCAATCAATCGCCGATATTCAACGACTTGTATGACGACAAAGCACCGGATTGTACGTTTGAAGTGAATGGAGCGACTTACAAGCACGGATATTATCTTGCGGATGGTATATATCCGGAGTGGGCAACTTTCGTCAAATCATTTACGTGCCCACACGACAACAAAAGGAAAAAGTTCAATTCTGCACAAGAATCGGCGAGGAAAGACGTTGAGCGTGCTTAAACATTGTTGGCACATTCTACACTACCCGGCACGAGCATTGACGATGGAAAAATTGAGGAATGTCATGTACGCTTGCATCATATTACACAATATGATTATCGAAGACGAAGGCAATGCCATTTGCAGTTTCGATGAGAACGACCTTGTAGAGGATGATATAGAAGTAACTATCACCGAGGAACAACGCGCAGCAAATATTCGAGAAGTAAAAAACCGGGAGATTCATAACAACTTACGGTCGGATTTGGTGGAACACATTTGGCGTATTCATCTCCCAAACAACGGAGACGAGTAGTTTTTAATTTTTAAAATTATGTATTTTTTTAAAGTTAAAATTATGTAATTTTAGTTTTTAGTATTGTTTGAATTTTAATTTAAGGGTTATTTGTTATTTGTTAAAATACCTTAATTTAATTAAATTAATCAATTATATTATTTATATAATTGGTTATTTGTTAAAATAAAAAAAAGAATAAAAAATTTGAAAAAAGATTGGGTAAAAAAAGGTAAGGTATAACTTGAAATTGGGTAAAGGAGAAAGGTAAGGGAGGGGGAATGATGTGGCGCTGATGTGGCTGCAGATAAGCCTTACCTGCATGTAAGGTATAACTAGCAGCCTTAGTCTCGTAACCATGCTTCCTCTCTACTCTTTTTTTTTTCACAGACAGTCTATATTTTGCACTCACACACATACATACTTATAGTATCAATATGGGATGCTAAAAGAGATCAGATATAGATATTTTTTGGTTAAAAGATGAGTAAAAGATACAAAGCTAGAATTATGTTGTGATGGTAGGAACGGTCTAAGGCGATCACTAATTATGAATCAATTAATCTCATAAGAGAGAGAGGTTGCAATTGATTGGTGATTTTAAGTTGATGAAAGTTTTATTGTTGTTCAAAAAAATTAGTTATGAATCAATTATTACAAAATACAACTGCAAGATTCATGTGAACAAAATATTGTCGATTCAAAATAAAACATTTATAAAACAACAAAGAGTTTTGCTATTTCAGTTTTTCCATATATAATACCACATACGTAATCCTAGGAATAGCGTCCAATGATTTCTTTAGCTCTTTCCTTTAATTGTAATCCTTCAGCAGATCTGAAATCTCCAAGATGGTCTGAGGCATACTCAAGTTTGCTTCACCAAGAGATATTCCTGTATATTGTAAGATTTCATAACTGAACTATGAAATATAAGAAGAAGAAAAGCCAAAGATTATGTTTCTTGATAATAGCATTGTAATACCCGTTTTCGTTTCTAAATTAATTCACTTAATAATAATGGTGAGTTAATGTGATTCTTAAAGTTAAAGGACTAATATGACAATTATTACGAGCGGAGAGTATTTATACTTAAGCTAGGGCACAAGGCCCAACGTCATTAATGTAACCGCAAGAACAAGCTGTGAAGATTTTCTGTGTTTAAGCCGAGAAAGATTGAACTAAACTTCATCAAATTGAATTGTGGTTGAAGGAGAATCATCAGATACTCTCCCCTACCCCTACCTCTTTGCGATTAAATATATATCATTATTATAGTAACTGATTGGACATTATGGGATTTTGAGGAGGATTACCATGTTGTTCAAACACATAGAACAACCGAGGGTTCTAAGTGATTTTTGTATCATTGAAACTTGTTTAAATTGAAATTAAATAATGGGGATTAATTTTTAGGGTGTTTGGGATCTAATGCAATTGGAATGACGTGAATTGATCAAGATTTGATTTAGTTTAATTTTGGAATTGGTCGACTGAATGTTATGGAATCGTAAATGTTCTTGAGGGTTTGAATCGTAAATCATGGGTGAAGGTGGAATCAAAAACTGTATTGCAAGGAATTAGAATCGTAAATCACTTAGGAGTCTCATCGAAAAGTATGTTATCGTAGACGGAATCGTAAATGAGTGAGGGTTGAGTGTCTTAGTGAGGCTATCCTAGATCGCAATTCGAGAATCGTAAAATGAATTCAACCGTAAATCACCCAAGTGGTATTGAATTGAAAACCTCCTTTTGTTAACTAAGGGAATTGTAAATCACAAAAGCTTGATTGCCAATCGAAATTTATAGTTGAAAACCTCATAACACTATAAGTGTAAATCATATTATAAGGGAATAGTAAATTACCATCTAAGTGGATCGCAAATTATGGTTGAGGCCCAATCGTAATTCACCTTGGGTGGTGTTGGGATTGAAAACTAGAATCGGATTTGAAAACTTAGTGGATCAAGGAAATGTAAAATATGAATTGTGAAATGAGTATTGGACGTAACACTAATGCAATCGTAAATTGGGTTTAAGAGTAACGGCAAATCAACACTTAGGAAGGAAATGTGAACCACACACTAGTACAAAAAGCACTTTTAACCCCGGTTTTTTAAGGTCTTTAACCCCGGTTTTGAGGGAGGGCTGAATGGGGGGGGGGGGGGGGGGGGGGGCAACTAAATGTGGGTATTCAACCCCGGTTAAAAAACCAGGGCTAAATAGTCTTGAACCCCGGTTAAAAAACCAGGGCCTAATACACTTTTAACAGGGGTTAAATAACACGTCTGAAGAGGTTGGAACTGGGTCTGAAGAAGACTCTCTACCCTGGTTTTTAGTTAAGGAACCAGGGCTAAATAGTTTTAAAAAATTTATAAAAAAAACTCGTTTTTACTATTAATTCCATATTTCCTGCTCGTATTTAGCAACAAACCATAACCCAATTAACTACACAACAATTATAACTACAAAAACAAACCATTGCAATTCAGTATAAATGAAACTATACAAACCATACATGTTTTGAATTCCAAAAGCAATTACAAAAAAGCGTATGTAATTTCCTAACTTATAACAAACTACAAGTGAATGTTCAATACTAACTTCCTAAACAATACCATCAACAAAATGGAAAAATCTAGAGCAAATTATAGCTCATTTGTTCATTTGATGACTTGAATATGCTTCATCACTTCAAATCTTCTACAATAACTTCACAAACTATCAATATAAACAAAAGAAGTAAAAATAAGCTCCATATGTTCTAAATCAATAAAAGAAAGTTAGTTCACATCACCGATACATTTGTACCCAACCCATTTGGATGGCGGGTCAAAGTAAGCAATTAACAATGACATATACTTTCTTGCTATCTAGTCTTAAAAGCATAATTTAACTAAGTTCAAAGGACAAATAACATAGATATAGATATATATACCTGAGTATATGATCACTTGTTAAAGAAAAGCCGGCAAAAATGTTCCAAGCCAAACACGAACGACGGTGTCTAAAATCTTTTGGTCAATGGAGATGTGTCGTTCAAGGGGATCTATATATAGATATTCAAACGTTAAAACAAAAATAGTTATCTAACAAATGACACTTTAACGTAATAGACAACATTCAAAAGTTTTTTTCAAATTACTTACTTGAGCTGGAAATTGAAACTGATAATCGAAGACAAATTCATGGATCCAGTGCATGACATAGTATCCATACTCCAAACCACCTCTTTGTTGATTGCACTAAATTTTAAAACCAAGTTATACATTTAACAAACTTAAACATGCACATAAGTTTAGTATATATGCAAAATAAGATAATTAATCAATATAATTTACCTCCGCAAATGTCCACGATATTTGTATCTCCTCGGTGTCATTCATAAAAGTTCTAACAGCCCTAAAAAAAGAAATAACCAAATTAAATCGCTTTGTTTACATTCTATTATTCTTACGTGAAATAAATATTAATTTAAGTATTCTTACGTTTCTAGATGTTTTGTAATGTAGAAGTTGTATGAATCTTTTCCATTCTTGATCGAATCTAATATGAATCCCTTATGTGCATAAGGCAGAAGTATAAATAATGTCCAATGTTCACTAATAACAAATTTATAAATTAGTATAATACACATATGAATAATATAGTAATCAAGATAGTAGCATATAATACCCTTGCCAATACGGTGCGAGGAAAATATTTTTATGTCCATGAAATTGGAATGTCTTGATCAAGTAACGTGTGACCTCGTCACCGTATTTCAAGCATTGGAATGAACGAATCATCTCCGGATTTAAAAAGGCACAATTAGTCTTCTTATTATGCATCATATGTAATGATCTACAAGCATATATATATATATATATATATATATATATATATATATATATATATATATATATATATATATATATATATATAAGGACATGAATACCAAATGATGTGCTTATTGTAATACAATTAATAGTAACGTACATACGTACCTTACAAACCAAATCATGAGGTCATATCAATCCAACTACCCGCCATCATATCCACTATATCTACGGGTTCCATAGTAAATTCATATCCATTTATGCCAAAAACACAGGACTCAATAGTAGCATCAAACCATTTTGTAGGGTCGGGTCGTGACATGATCTTCTTGTAACAGTTGGATATACAAACTTCCTTTTTCATAACTACAACTTCTCTTCTTTTTAAACGTTTTAAATTATCTTCTTTTTTATCTTTTTTCTTGTTTGAAGTACCCCTCAAAGGTGCCGACACTACTCCCTTTTTGGCCGGTAAGGTCATTGGTGCCTTTTGGTTCAACGTACCCATAGACTTGGAGGCCTATTAAAAACTTAAATATTCATGTCATTGAATCATGCTACAAATATTAAACAAACAAAAAGGATTAGGTATACCGTGGAGAGAACAACTGCAGCCCGTGGCCATTGAATAAATGTGGATTGTGCGAATTTTAAAAAAAAATATGTAAGTAATAGGTTGTGGTTCAGATATCATATAATAATGTGGTAACTGTAATTGTAGGTGATTGCTGGTAAACGCGTATATCCCGGATACACAATTAGTTATAGTTGATTTTTATTTGTGCTACGATCAGGTGAACTACACTAATTACTCATTATATTAGTTTGAAAAGTGTATGTATTGTATATGTAAAAGCGTAACTAATCTGTTTATGTATGAAGTGAAAAGTTGTGTTATATTGTGATGAAAACACAAGTCGGGCAAATTCAGACATGTGAAAGCCTTAGTAAGATTTAAATAGTCTAACTGTGATCGAAACTGTGAAATCGTCGTTAGTGCACAACTTCAGTATTATGTATATGAAAATGTGTTCATGGATTATGTATATGATTTGTACATTCCTAGTGTGATGATAAATTGTGTGCTTACAAAGCTTGATGCTTACTGTTGTTTCATATCTTTTCAGTATTTGACCGTGAGATGGCTCCATGAGAGTGAATTGGGCTCATCCTTTTCCAAACATTTTCCCTATTTATTTTTAATAGTCACAACTGGAAGCTGAAAACAATATTTGTAATTAATTACTTTGTTTCTGATTTAGGAATTTCATAAAGGACGTGTAGTTCTGGGTGCAGAACCTCATCATGATTTTGTTAAAATGATTTGGTTTCTAATTTACTCCGATGTTTTTAAAAAATTGGGGCGTTACAAGCATTCCAAAAACCTAACAATAATTTGATTGTATAAAAAAGGAGAAGCCAATAAGACTAAAAAGGATGTTAGCACCCCCTTAACCTTAAGTAGGAGAAGAATGAACTAAGTTGAGTTTGGAGACCAAAATTGAAAACAAAATGGCAAATATGCTTTAGTGAAAATGATGCCTGGTTGATCTGTGGTGGAGATCGGAAAAAGTTGGACAATTTTGTCAACATGTTGCCGTTAACAATATGATTCATACACTCATGAAAGACATTGTTGTGAGCAATATGGATAACACTTTGATTGTCGCACCAAAGAGATGTAGGGGTGAACAAAGAACCACCCATATTTGCTAATAGCCAGTGTAGCTAAATTAGTTCTTGAGTGGTGTCAAGAAGGGCTTGATATTTTGCCTTAGTACTTGATCGAGTAGTTAAGGATTGTTTCTTACTCCTCCAAGAAATAAAAAAATCAACTAGAAAGAAATAGTAGCTGGTGGTATAGTGATGATCAGTTAAATCATCATGCTAATATGCGTTAGAGTATCCTTTAAGAGTCAAAGTGGAAGCCGAGGAAAAATATAGAGTATGAAACATAGTAACCTTGAGATACCAAAGGATACGAAGAACAACGACATAATGATAAAAAAAGGAGTCAACATGAATTGATTAATTGTATGAACAACATAAGCAAGGTTTGGACGTGTGACACATAAATAGACTAAAGACCCCAGTTGTCTATACAAAGTAGGATCATTTAGAGGAGTTCCATCACCAGGGAGGAGATGAAAATTTCATTCCAAAGGTGCTCAAGCAACTATTTTGTCGGTTATACCCGCTCTTGAAAGAAGATCCGAGATATACTTATCTCAATAAAGATAGATGCAAGAGGAGTCAAAGAGAACATCCAGATCGAGAATATAATGTAAAGTTCCCAGATCTTACATCTCAAAATAAGAACTAAGAGAGTTTTGTGAGCTTATGAATACGTATATTATCACTACCAATGATAACCATATCATCCACATCGTGTAAAAAACTATAGCATGGCAGTCACACTGGAACACGTAAATGAACCAGAGCCATAATGACTAAAAGAGAAATGTAGGGATAGAATGGTAACACTAAACTTTTCAAACCAAGCACGAGATGCTTGTTTGAGACCATATAAAGTTTTCCGTAACCGAAAAACATTAGCACAAGGATGGGAAATCCCATGTGGAGGATTCATTAGACTTCCTCAGAGAGATTACCATTTAGAAATTCATTCTTGATATCCATATGATAGAGTTATCATTTATTAACGGAGGCAATAACAATCAAGCTGCAAAAAGATGTGACAAGTAACACACGAAAAAGTCTCTTCATAATCAATGTTATTGAATGCTTTTGCAACAAACCGAGCTTGCTATAATGATGAGTTAGAAGAAGTTTCCTTGTAGGAACAAGGCTTCAATGAAAATCATGAAGATAAGTAGGAACTTCTCTTACCCGATCTGATCAATGTTGTTGTGGTGGTTATCAAGTGTTTGAGTCCTAATAACTTGCAAATGTCTCAATAATATGTGTTGAAGAAAGAATGAATGTTGATTCATGATCTAGGGACACAAAATGAGGGGGCAAACATGGAAGACTTCCTAGATTAGGTATTCAAATAACAAAATATTTATAGAAGGTGTGGTTGAATACAAACTTTAACTTTTTTAAACTTAATGTACATACATTTACTTTTAATATAATTCTTATTTATTATGAATCAAGATTACAAGTGTTAGGATGTGGAATTCTTCAAACTATAAAATATGATAAGTTAGCCTAACACATAGACTAACTAATCCTTAAGACAACTAATGTTTAAAGTTGTTCAACACATAAACAATTTTGAAGACTTCTATTATGCTAACTCTAATTGCTATCGTGAAGTTGCAATCGGTTTTTTTGTAAGTCTAAGTCATATTCCAATAATGAAGGTGGCTCGCATGTATATAGATGAGGATGACAGCCCAACTGAAGGGTATGGTTAAAATAATATTTAAGTGATAATGTTAACGGGAGACAAAGTATATATTATTTTAGTCGGCTTCACAATAAAATAATATTACTTTATGAAAAGTACTCTCCACTAACAATATTTAAATATATATATATATCTCATACCTTTTTGCCATGAGTAGTGCAAATTTATTTATTGATACGAGCAACTTTTATCATCCATAAAATCTTCATTATATTGACTTTCATAAACATGTTGTCGGTCACGCTTAAAACTTGATCAAGATCTTTGCTATCTTCTTTCTTCAACTTTAACATTTTCCATCAGATCCAAGTTCTATTCTTTTAGTTTTACTATACAAAACTAAAAATGCTAGTACTTTTACAAATAGAAGATCTAAGGCTGTAAAAAAACAAATGTTTGGCATTTGACTTAAATAATTTATACTTAGAAATTAAATAACAACTCAACACATAACTTATAAGATAAGATTGTTCGGATATACTTGCTTAGCTAAAGTAAGATTTTGTTAGGCTAAGCGAGTAACACTGCTTAGCTCATCAAACCTGATATTAAGTACTAGGTTAGCTCAGCATACATAATGATCAATTGAGACTTAGTTGACTAATCCAATATAATCTACAAGACTTAATAAAATTACAAGTCATATCTTAACAACATATGTTAAGATAATTCTAATCTATTACAAACAATAGTTTTTTTTATCATTAAATCTTCTATATTTCAATAAGATGGTTTGATTCTTGGGTTGAAATGGTAAATTCCCCAACAAAGATGATTTAGGAATGGTCAAAGTGTCTTCGGTGAGAGAGTCTAATGAGATGGAGGCATCATGAAAGTAAGATGGAGTAGATAAACCAGATACTTGAAGTTTTGAGATTGAAGAGAACATTTTGTGTTCCCAAAATGTGACATGACAAGAGAAACCAAGGCGTCTTGTATGGGATCCCAACAAATATAACACTTATGATCAATTCCATAGCCAAGGAAGCAACACAACCAAGAGTGAAGTTGTAATATTGAACGTTCATGTGGTTAAAGCTAAACAAAACATGCACAACCCTAAACTTTAAGGAAATCATAAGCAGGATACATACCATACATCATCTTATAAGGAGACTTGTTGTGAAAAGCAGTTATAGGGAGATGATTGATGGTATAGACAAGTGTAAAGAAAGCTTCACTCCAAAAGCGTTCTTGAGTAGAAATAAGAATTGAATTTTATGAACCGTATCAATAATGTTCCTATGTTTTCAATTAGCACGGCCATTTTTTGAGATAGGACAGGAATATTGAGACAAAGTTCCTTGTTGATTGAGGAATGAAAGAAGAATTGATTGGTTTATATTCACGGCTCTTAGCACGAAGAATTTTTATAGTCATACAGAACGGAGTATAAATCAATTATGCAAAAGTAATATATATTTTTTGTAACTTGGATCTATGATTCATCAAGTAAATCCAACTAAAATGTTTATAAACATCCAAGACACAGATTAACTAGCACCACCCATTGAGGGATGAGGCGTCGGTCCTCAAAAAGTAGAATGAATAAGGTTAAATGAAGAAGTAAATGTAATTTATTGAAATCAAAAGGTAATGTATGTTGTTTCCAAGTTGACAAGATAAAAAAAGAAATAGTATTTGAAATTACAGTGCCCAAAAGCCTAGACGATGTTTAAGTCTAGAAATAGATAAATGCCTTATACAAGCAAGCCATATGTCAAAGATGAAAGACTTGAAGTGGGAACAACCATGGAAGATAAAGACTTCCTCAATCGAAGATAGATCACTTCAAACATCTAACCAACTTTACGGCCTATTTCAAGAATCTGCTTGGTCTTTGGAACATGCGCGCACTATACATCCAAAAGAAGAGAAAGTTACACCAGTGTCACACAATAGGCTAATAGATACAAGACTCAAGGATAGATTGGAAACATGAATGGTGTTTGTAAGGTAGAAGTGAGATGTGAACACGTCCAATACAAGTCGCATTTAAAAGAAATAGAACTTTACTACAAGCCACGAGTTGGTAATTTATTCAAACGTCAAACAAGACTACCTAGCAGATCTCACGCTCACAAGGCAACATCACAAACCTATGCAACCTGCATAAGTACAAGACATATTAAAAAAATAAGTTTCAGCTTTACGTCTTGTGAGTCGGCATAGTTATCATCACGAAATCATCTCATTAATACATCGGAAAACAGGTTTAGGTAATTATATAATTAAATCCCAACCCATAATTTGACCCATCCGCATAACATCGTATCACCATTTAACATGGTAACACACCATATACGTAATATCACAAAGGATCATAAACATCGTAATCATCACTTAAGTGGAGTCTAACATCAATCATCATTTATCATCACTACCACATGATACTATGTATGTGCCCGGCAACTCGTTAAGTCCCAAAATCCACCTATACTATTAGTGGTTCGCTAAGTGTGTTCGGCAAGTCGTGTACCAAGTGAAGTGCGACTCTCACTCATTCATCAATCCCAAGATCCATATGCTTTAGCTACTCCAACTATGCGTGATTCAGGTGGAAGTACAATCGCTGACCTAACCAGCCTAGACCCTCTTCTCACCAACGTGATGATATGTATCATGACCCTATCCATGGTCACATATCACTCCAGCATACGAGCATCAAGATACTCGTACACCACGTGTTAGCGACGTGGTGTAGAAAATCACCAATCATCGTGCTAACATATTCCTAGAAGACATATCTACCTCCTATGTATTATTAATTATATTTATAAGGTATATCTACCCCCTCCCCAGAACATCATATTACTAAATTCAATCATTACACTTATCCTCATTTTTTACTCATCACAAGTATATCGTAAATCTATTATGATCATCATAGACTTATTTCATATGCCACAATCTCCTCCTAAACATCAATTCATCGAAGTTATCATATTTGGTTTATCATTTCGTCATTATTTATATGTTTATAATTTCACATCACACTCACTTTTGACTACTAAATGAATGGTCAGACAAATCGATCGGGAGACATGACCCTTTCGGTATATGACATTTCTAAAAATCCAACAACCAACACCGAAGCAACTATTCTAGACACCACCTATTTAGATATATTTCTCACGAAATGATTTTTTGAAAATTTTAGCTAGCCTTTATAATTTTTATTAAAACATGCATCATTCCATCACTAATTTACTTTAAACATAAAGTCTCCCTAACATCATAGTTTATAGCATCATAATAAGGACATCAATTTCATCACATCTACTATAAAACCTGTAAGTACTATTAAAACTTTGTGTATATACTCGGTTTTGAAAAATACTACTAAACTCAACTCAATACAAATAATTGTTGAGTCCAAGTATCAAGTCTGTCAAACAACGAAAATTTTTCCATAGAATTTCAAGATTTCTAAGCATCTTTCCTTTTTGCTGAATTGAGAGAGTTAAAAACTAATTAACTATATAAAGAAAAAAAAATGCTTGTGTTGAGTCTTCGAGATAGACCTTCATATACTCTGTACTTCTGTAGGTACCGTAGTTTGACTTTTTTTTCAACTGGATCCACACTTCCTTCTTTTCATTTTAATGGGCTGAACATTTAAGAGACATGGACTTCTATCAATCTTGGCCCATTTTGCTTTCAAGACAATCTTTTAGCGTTGTATTACTCTTAGCGCGTGGCGTTTATGCTTATCACTCGATTCTTCGATTTTTTTTTCTACTTAATGCAATTGAGCAAAAACATTTCTAATAGAGAGGTGATCCTTACACAACAAAAGTGGTCATACACAATAATTCTATGCAGCATCAACTTGTACCATGTGCAGTAACTGTTTGTACCTTGTTGTATATGGCTAAAATATATTGTGTACGGATCAGCTCCCTTTCTAATATACTCAATGAATACGATCATTCGTACCTAAGTAGAGTTGGTTAAGCTATATCTACGTGCGATCGAGAGACTATTCACGATCATTTCATTGTAGATGGAAATTATATATTAAGGTAAAGAAGTAAAGTTATGTTTAATTATTTATTTATGATCCACGAGGACGTCAACTAACTCCACTTAACCTGCTTCACTTATTTATTACTCTATCATGGCATATAATTTTGACGACTGCGCGCTTTTTCACGAGAAAGACTGATCGTTACTTTTCAAAAGTGACAATCCTTCACACGAGTTAGTTAATTTGTTTGTTTTTGTCTCCATCGATCATATATCATCGATAACATAATTCAAAAAACTTTATTAGTTATGACAAATTAAAATTTGAGTGGTAATATTTTTAAGTTTAAATGGGGAAGGATGGCTGTAGCATGCGTGAGTAGAAGAGAGGGATTTTTCATGTTTGTCATTCATTTAAAATATAGTTAATAATTAATGTATGATAATTATAATTTTGCCTTAAATTAATATGAGCCCTTAATGACCAATTAATAGGGGTATTTTGGTAATTTATATATTTACCAAACCGTGAATTGCGTCCGGATGAGCCGTCATTAACTTGCGAGACTTGATTTTCCCGAACTAACCCTCATTAATGTCTCTTTAATTAGCTATTAATGAGTCATCAATGAAGCATTTATGAGCCGCCAAAAAATCTAAGCCATTGATTAATTCTAATCAAGTGCTAAGATTGATTCTCGCGGTTCTCGTACAAATAACAGTTCTCGTTTGAACTCTCCCCTATATATATAGCGAGAACTGCGAGAAACAATCTGAGCCGTCCAGTTTCCCCTCATTCAATATCATCACCCAAAAATGAATTCATCACATGCATCATGCCACACTTGTTCCCCCACGCTCTGCATCCTTGAATTCCACTTATCAAATCAATAACTAAGATTGGTTCTCGTGGTACTCACACTAAAATCGGTTCTCAAATGAACCTTCCCATATATATATATGGGGAGGGTTCATTCGAGAACCGTTGTTAGCTCGAGAAGCGCGAGAACCAATCTCAGCCGTTCCTTGGATATGGGAAGATCATGGATGGAGAGCGTGGAGGGATAGAGTGTGGTAGGGTGCATGTGAGTAATTCATGGGTGGGTAATGACATTGAAGTAGGGAGAATTGAACGGCTCAGATTGGTTCTCGTGATTCTCACGCTAACAATGATTCTCGCATGAACTTCTCTCTCTCTTTATATATATATATATATATATATATATATATATATATATATATATATATATATATATATATATTATATTCTAGCTCTTGATTATCTTTCTCTGAAGAGTGTTTAGCCTCCCCTTCAAGGCCTGAATTAATGGGGAAAAAATAAGGGAATTTTGCCAAAGCCTATTTTAGCAATGTCGATCTTTCACCAAATTAAAGTCAAGTTTGATCTTCAAATTTCCAGTTGGTTCTTTACTTTATGGACCGCTGTTTCCAAACCATGGTTTCATCCTACGAAGATATATAAGTCGATGGCAATTTATAATTTTAACCCGGGTGTTCACTATTTAGAAGCAATTTATATAAATCAAAATCTTATTCGAATTCTAATCGAATTTAAATTGGTTAGTTAATCTTTTGGATTGGTTGTGAACTAGATTAGAATATTAACCAATAAAAAATTTATTAACGAGCAGTTAGTGAGTTTGTTTAAACTTTGGACAAGTGGAGTAGAAGAGCGTGGTTGCCCCTAAAGGTGGCCAGAGGGTAGAGAGGAGGCCAAAAGGTGAAGAGGTTGCTAGGTGTCTCCAATGGAGGTTTTCAAGTAAGGAGAAAGTATGTTCGAATTTTTTTTAGTGGAGGGTAGGGATAAGTGTCGGTGTATGTTCGCTTAGGGTAAATGTTGCCTTATTTGTTATTGATTAAAACGAGGGATGGATTGCTCTCGCATTGTGAGGGGTTAAATTCAAAGTCATCAAATTTACAACTAACATAAAAATTTTATAAATCTTGATCTAAGTTTTTCTATCATTAGATAAGAATTGTTCTAGCTTTAGAAATCAAGTTCATAAAAGCGTTGATAGTTTGAATTTGCTAATGCTCATTCCAGCATCTAATCAATGGTGCATAGGAAAATAATTATGAGACGACGCATCTCATGGTTCTACTTGCTCGTTAGACATTGTACCTTGTTCTTTATTTGTTCCCCACCTCATGAATGACCTTCAATTCTTTTATCAACTATTCCGAATTAAACTATTTGAATTGTTAAAAGATGCAAAGTAGGCAAGGAATTCAAATGGTGAGCCGTGGGCAAGGGTCTCTTTTCTCTCTCTCTCTCTCTCACTCACACACACACACATACTTAGCAAGTTAGCAGGTAGGGGTTTTTCTTTTCCCTCTCTCTCTCTCTAACACATAAACATGAGAATCTATAATCTTTCATTCAACATGGCACTTCTTACAAATCTTCAAATACTCCACTAAGTTCCCATTGTCCAATTTTTTGTTTTCAAACTCATCAGCCCCCTTTAACATCAATTAATCGCTTATGAAACTTGCAAATAGTGTGGGATTATCAAGAAGAAACTCTACTCACATCACTCCTTCCACACCTGTACTCTCACACGCTTCTCTCTTGTAAGTTTGTGGGGATCCAACTCAAAACCAATTGGTTATGAGAGGAGTAGCCCAGGACACTTATAAAGCAGATTACAAAGTCACGTTATGTCCGATGTGGGACATTACTCAACACGCCCCCTCACGTGTGGCTTTCTCTTTTTTTGGAGCTTAACACGTGGATACTTGTGGATTACGTGGAGTCCGGGTGAACCTTGCTCTGATACCATGTAACCCACAAGTATCCACGTGTTAGGCTCGAAAAAAAGAGAAAGCCACACGTGAGGGGGCGTGTTGAGTAATGTCCCACATCGGACATAACATGACTTTGTAATCTGCTTTATAAGTGTCATGGGCTACTCATCTCATAACCAATTGGTTTTGAGTTGAGTAGCCCAGGACACTTATAAAACATATTACAATGTCACGTTATGTCCGATGTGGGACATTACTCAACATCTCTAATTCTCACCATCGCTACATTTCGGCAGCCACTAACCCCGCCCTCTTCATTCTGCAACAGCCACCATCACCACAACCCGTCGAAATCCATCATCTCGTTCGGATTCACTGTCTTCGTCATCACAAAAATCTACCAAAACCACCGTTGCTTTTTGATAAAATTAATAAAGCTAACTTAGAAGTTAGAAAGAAGTGAGAAAACATCACAGTCTGCACATAGTTGAGAATTAAGCAGATGAGAGAAAAAAAAGGGGGATGGTGGGTAGCAAAAAAGAGTCACGTGAAATTCAATATCTCGTGATAATGAATAACTCTGAAGGTTTATAGCTAAATGACTAAAACACCCCAAAAATATCATGATAAATTGGCTGGTTAGTTTGCCAATTGATAAAATAGATAATACCCTTATATCTAAAATAAAGCACTTGAGATTAAATGCAAAATCATTGGTTGAGAACGGTTCTTGAAATTCCTCACCTCATTCATTTATATTAACATTTGTGTTAATTTTATTAGTAGAAGAATAAATATAAAGAAATATGAGTTTATATCACCTCTTATCAGATTATCATAAGTCATGATTATTTCAGCTGCATGATTTATATCATACTAGTGACACTCAACACTCACATAGCATATGAAATGTTTGTATATCTTGTTACCTTTTCATCAATATTTATAGGTGAGTCATGAGTCTCATGACACATTAACCTACAAATAAATCTAATACACTTAAAAATCAATTCCGGACCTAAAATTTTTGGTCAATAGTAGCGTAATATTCATGGTTTATTTCGTTTCACAATCCGTTATTCGTTCACGTAAGGCTCACAAAAAAATGTTAGTCGAGTTAGGTTAGGAAACAACTCGAAACCGAGTTAGTAAACCTCATTAAGTGATAATATTTATCTGGACCATAAAACCGAATCCTAAAAACCTATAAATTTATTCAAACGAAATTAATTACCTATAATCATCAAATAAATAATTGATTAACTAAGTTAATTATCCAAACCTCTTTGTTATGCGTTTGAAAAGTCTACACTTAGCTCCAATTACCAAACACGGAATAAAATCGGGTCTAATTGCTAACAATATTAAACAATATATATATAATCAATTACGTTTAAAACATTCACTAACGAAACAAAATAAACATACTTTTGTTTTTTCAGACTTGAAAATGATAATACGTAGAGATAAACCCTATCTTCGATCAACTTGATTCATTCACCTACCTTATAAAAACATTAATCCATAAGACCCGAAAAAAGCAGACCATTTTATAGGTGTATCGCCAATTAATGTCGTTTCGACTTTGGATAAATTTGTATGCATATATTTTATATGATATATTATTAGTCCTTGTAATTAATCTAGCTAATTCATAAATTTAGTAGATAAAATCATATTTTTGTTTTAAAATCATAATCAAACTTATCATGTTATCATAATTAATTTTTTGTCTTACAATTACTGCGTCTCATCAAGGAATTTAACAAACTGAGCCGGTTTGTTTGCAAAATTCAATTTGAATAAATAATTGATCCGAGTAGATGAATTGGGTCAGTGAGAAGACAATTATACATTAAAAATATTTGTTAAAAAAATCTCACATAAACGGCTAAATACTTGTAGAATCGTTTAGATGTGATTTTTTTTACTATTCAAGTGAGAATAGTGTGCGGGTCAGTTTACCAAGCAACAGGTCAATAAGAGTGACAATCCATGTTAGAAAAAAACATGGAATCCTATCATCGAGTGGAACCTTATTAATCTTAAGTATCATTGAGAAGGTTAAAGAGACGTATTGAGGGAGTTTATAAAGTGTAAGACAAACAAGTGGGATTAAAGGTTGAAACGCTAGATCCATAATTTTGACCAAATAATGAACAACCAAATTAGTAATTTACTCACATTTATAAATCAATAAGAATTCAATGAATTCATATCCTATTTGGCATTGAGGCGTTGCAAACTTGTGATATGATGTAAGACGTGTCAAATTGATACATGAGAGAAGGATACACTTTTTATCAAATTTGAAGTTGGGATATGACTTGCAATTCCAATGACAAACCTTACAAAATAACACACTACTCACACTCCTTTGGATTGCGACATGCATCTTTTACTTCACCAATTTTCAAGATGTGGTGAAAAACCCCTTCCATCTAAAAGTGAGAGATCTCGAGAAGCGATGTGCTTCCATGGTTGTGACTTGTAAGAAGCGAGAGGATCTTGTTTCTTGTTTCTCTCCTCGTACACAAAGCTTATCCCAATCTCCCTTACTCTTCTATCCTTTGTAAAATATAAATCATCATAAACAACACTGACTTCATCACCATCTTCAAACTCATTGTTCCCAAAAATCCAATGGCTTAACCATATTTCTTCTTCCCCAATATCTTTCGTAAGACTCCATATAGAATTGTAGCTCCAGAAGCAGTTCTTTGTTAAATTTTTTATTACAATAAATGGCATAGAAGTAGAATATCTTGAACTCATCGAAAAGCACACATTTATCCCTTGAATCCTGAAACTGTTTGGAGATGATGGAATGGTAATTGATATTGATGATGCCTTGCTTCTATGACTTATCCAGTTTGGAAGCTCTTTCCCTTCAAAACATGTGCTTAATACTCCTTTTTCATAAATCATCTGTCAAATACAACTAAAAGTGAGATTACATTTATTCATTACTTGCATTTTTTTATGATATAATTTGAGAGGACAGAGTAAAAGATCGAGGCATTTACCTGTACCTTACGTGTTCCCTTCGTGTAATAAAAAGGTGTAAAATAATAAGTTATCTTAAGCTGGAAATCTTTCACATCTTTAATGTTAATCCATCCCAAGCTATCTAATATCTCTTCCTCTATTTCTGATATACCTTCTACTTTCAATATCCCCTCAATCTCAATCAAGGACTTTGAACCAATACAAGTTATATATGGTGGTGTTGGTGTTCCTGGAAAAGACGTTATTCTCTTCAATGAGACACAATATTGAGTAACCAGTTTTGTTATTGTAGGCGGAACGCATAAAACTGTTGCCAACCAAGAACAACTAGAAAGACCCAACCATTCCAGCCTATTAAGGCTTCTCACAAATTCTGGCAGGGATTCAATTGGGTTCCCTCCTAAATCTAAACTCTTCAACTTTGATAGGCCATGAAAAAATTTCGGAAAGGATGCATTAGACAAGTTATTATTTTTAAGTGACAAACTTACTAATGAACTTGGTAACAGAATCACAAAGGACTTCGTACTTCTCGGTATTGCCTCCATAATATTAGTATTATTGACAAAGGACTCTACCACTTGCAGGGACCCTATTGAACAACCATTTAATGATAGTTCTGTTAGCTTCTTCAACTTCTCTAGGCTTCTCGGAAGCTTTTTCAGCTTATCGCACTCACTCAAATCAAGGACTTCAACTAGGCTTGTACATCCTAAAAGTGTCAACCTTTCAAGTGAAGGAAGCCCACAAAAGGAACCCACGCTAACAAGCTCACGGCAACAACTCAGATTAAGGAACTTCAGTGACCTGAGCAACTGCCATATGTATTGAATATTGATTAGATTGAGCCCATTAGCTATTGTTACTAAGATAACCACAAAATTAAATAGAAGAAAATGTAAAAGCTTCAGATCTAGTAGTACCTTGGGCTTCTTCCAAATTTGTTTTAGATTGCTGTTAGACATGTCGAGAGCAACCATCTTCTCCATTCTTAAGTCTGAGGGTATATAACTTAAAGGGAATCCGTGCATGCACAACCATCTTAGATCTTTAGGAAAATTCTTGTAGGATCCGTTGAGTTGTATGTAGTTGAGTCGTAGTATTCTAAGGTTACACATATTCTCAAATGCATGTGTTTGAAAGCCACTCTCATGACGTTGAAATGAACAAAGTCCATAAACCCAACTAATCAACCACCAGATAACTGATCCACATGAAGTCTCATCCTCATATCTTTTCATGTCAAGGACAAGGCCTTTGATATTTGATGTTCCCTAAATAAGGATAAGAGGAATAACAATATATTTAAGATGTTATATGTATATTTGTTTTAATTAAAAGCGATCGGGGTACAAAACACTACTTTGCTCTAGTACCTTCTCTTTTTGTAACACATCAATGCAGTCTTCATGATGCCATAACAGGCTGCGCTTCCATGGCTCCTTTGGTGATTCTTGGTGAACCATATCTTTCCCAACATCTTGAAGCAATTGATGCATATGTAGATAGTTTCCTCTTAGACTGAGAAGGCATCTATCGTTGAGCTTGTTAATTGAGTATGACTCGCATATACCACATGCTTTTAGTATTTCTTCTGTAAAATATCTATCTTTTCCAACAAAAAAACAAGCAATATGCTTAAACAATTCTTTGTCTTCTTCACACTGCAAAGAGTCGATACTTATTTGCAGGACCTTTTTTATGTTGGGATTAATTGTTTTTCCCAATGATTCTAAGATACCCTCCCATGTAGTGTCTTTGTTACGTAGAGAACTTCCCAAAACTTTAAGTGCCAATGGATGTCCTTGGCAGTAGCTCACCACCTTTCTTGGTTCATCTTTTTTGCACTCCTCATTATCAATGTGTCCAAAAGCATGCAAGCTTAAAAGCTCTAATGATTCATCCTCAGATAAGCCTTCAAGTGCTTGCTTTGTGTGCTTTAAAGAAGCTCGCGTTTGAAACAACCAGTTGTCTGTTAATGATTCAATTTTAGATGTGATTATGATTTTGCTTCCAGGGTGAAGGGCTTTTGTTCCAATGAACACATCCAATTGCTCAACCTTACTCACATCATCAAGAACAAGAAGCGTTTTTTTCCTCGCTAGTGATTCTGTAATTTTGAAGGTGCCAGCATTGGTAGTTTGTATATCCATCCAACTTCCATAATGAATGTCCTTAAGGAGCTGTTTTTGTAGATCAAGCAATCCATTTAGTGATTCACACCTCCTCTCAATGTCTGTAAGAAAGCAGCTTCTTTCAAAGTCATGATAGTGCAACTGAAACATATACTCTGCCAAATATGTCTTGCCAATCCCAGCCATTCCATATATTGTGAGAATTTCAGCGGTAAGTGAGGATCCATCCTTCAAGAATGAAGTGATTCTCCGGATTGGATACTCCATCCCAATTATTTTTGGGATTTCACTCCGCTTGGGAAGATCTAATCTTCTACTGATATCTCTAACAATTTCATTAATAAGTAATGTCTCTCGCCTGGTTCAATCACAACAAAAAGATCCAAGTAATTTAATAAGATGAATACAATTAATTAAGCTCATCAAGTTGTATCTATCATATTATCTTTAACGGTTTTCTTTATGATCTAGAGGCGTTCAGACTTTGAAATCTTTAAAAAGGGTTTCAAAGAAAATGCTTAATTACCTGCTGCCATTTGCTTCCTCCCCTTTTAGATCAGCAACTGCCGTAAGTGCCTCCTCCCATTTCTCTATCTTCCGACCCCATTCACCTTTTTTGTATGCGTTTGTTTCAGCATCCATCCTCTGTTTATGCTTTGCCATGGAATCTCCGAAGGTGCTTTGTTGCTTCCTCACATGGGTGGGCTCCACATGATAAAACACGGGGATAACGATTTGGTTGAAGTTCTTGCGTTGCTCCAGAATTAGCACCAGTTCGTCTAGACACCATGTGGAAGAAGCGTAATTCTTTGACAACACGATAATTGAAGCTCTGGATGATTTAATCGCACACTCCAGTTCTGGTTTCAATTCTTCTCCGCTTGGAATCTCGTCATCATCCATAAAAGTTTGGATATTTGCATTGAGCAAGGCCTCATGGAGGTGATCGGTGAAACTATATCGAGTATCTTGACCTCTAAAGCTCAAGAATACATCATAATCGTAACTTGATGAAGAGGAAGAAGAAGATGAAGATTGTTGTGATATTTCAGTAAGAAGTACCATGATGAAGAGTAATGAAAGGGGAGTATGAGGAGGGTTTTTAGTTTGGAAGAAAAAGATAAATGAAGGGGTTATGAAATTCTTGTATTCTTATTGAAATTCAAAGGCCCACGGCTTCTACATTATTATTGAAAGGTAGTTTCTTTGAAATTGTTAGGAAGTTAATTTGAAAAGAAGGATATTTTTATCATCGACTTTCATAGGGTGTTTTTGTCTTCTATTATATTAGAAATAGTAAAGTAATTAAGTTGATTTATTGTCTGTTGATGAAATATAATTATAACAAATTATACTTAGTTTAAACGTCGGTTGGTGTGAGTCAAAGTAGGCATAAACGGCATTAAAGAGACATTGGAAAATTGCGTTTATTTATTTTTTTTGAACGGCAAACTCACACATTTATTTAATTTACACCATATCTTTAATAGGACTTGAACCCTCAACCGAAGGGAGAGACACCTTAGTCACACCTTGTTACCGTTAAACCAAAAGCCCTTTGGTTCTACTAACGTTCTGTCAGGATATAATTCAAAATTACTTGAAGAAATTTAAATCTAAAAAAACAAGATGGTTGGCTCCTTGCATGGAGACATCAAATATTGAATTTTTGGGTTTTGTCGTAGGCTCCATGTCGTGGAGCATCTGTCTTCGGCCCAAAGATTCAATTTGATCTTGTTTAGTTATAAATATCAAACTACGATGTCTTATTATTCAACCTTCGTGCTTTATTTGTATCCTTGGAGTGATATTATTATAAACACTTTGGTGATAAACTTTTTAATAAAAATATATCTGGTTCTTATCCATGAATGTAGATCATAAGATCTAAAACTTTTTCGACCAATTATACTGGCACACAATATATAAATAACAGCTCTTCAGATAAAAAAAAAAAAAAAAAACCGTGGGGGTGAAAATGGACCCCTATGGAATTAGTCAACAAAAGTTGAACATCAGTGTGCACATCTTCGGATTTTAATCTTATCCGGATCAGATAAAATCCGGACCGGATTTTATCGGTTTTTTTTTGACCGAATTTTCGGATTGTAATCGGATTTTCTCGGACAAAAGTATAACCGGTTTCGTACGGATTAAAACCGGATTTTTTAGGACAAAAGTGTAACCGGTTTAACCGGTTTCGGATCGGATTAAAACCGGATCGAATCGGATAAAACCGGTTAAATCCGCTCCGGTTTTATAAAAAACCGGTTCGGATAGTTTTTGCACAAAATCGGATATTCGGATTTTTTTTGCACCTTAGTGGGTACCAAAAAAGTAAAAAATTTGACCAACTCTGACCCACATGACCCGTATGGCCTGTTACTTTATATAAATAAATGGGCCAAAAATTGCCACGTTTAGACTACTATTCATCAGATGAGAAAATTACCTTCACAATAATGAGACAACGCATCATCACCGACACTATGGAATTCTTGTGAACTTCACCAAAATCAACAAAAAGTTATGTTTCACAATATAAACAGAATGCAAGATATATAACAACCTACAAGCACAAATTAAATTGTGAAAGGTATGATGCTTAATTTGTTTTCTCTCATCTTTAAGGTCCTAATCCTACCCATATTTTATAAATTACTAAGATTAACATTTTTAACTTCTCTGTGTAGTATCACCATGGTGCTTCAGACTTTGAAATAAAGAAAACTTCAAAACATGAAGGAGACTCTGTGTTTAATATCACCACCAAGAAATGATAACAATGTTGAGTAACTTCGGATGAAAAATGACTTTGTAATGTGTCTAATAAGAGTTGGAAGCCCACAAACTTGCGAACAAAAGAACATAGGGTAGACAATCCGAACTTATAATTTACATTGATGTTTTTATTGACTTTAAGAAATTTGAAAAGGTTTGAGTCCAGTGTCAATAACTTGAACGCGTTGTAAATGAACCGAATGAACACGAACCGGGCTTGTTCATGTTCGTTCATTAAACTTTAGGCGAACAAATAAACGAACACATACGCACAAATGAACGGATTTATGTGTTCTTCATTCGTTTAACTTTAGCCGAACAAATAAACGAACACGAAGGGTCAATGTCAACAAAAGCAAAGTCGCCGGAAAAAGAACAACGATGGCAGAAATCCAATCGGCGGAGGCAAAAAGCCGATTGAAGCAAAGGTTGCCAGAAAAAAAAAACTAACAATCGTCAGCTGCAGGTAGGCTTGATACCATGTTGGATTGTGAAAATACCAGTTAGGGTTATGTGTTGTATTTATCTCAATATATATAATTTACAAATGTTATAACGGGGATTCTAGCTACACGATACATAATGAACATATGAGAATGATGCAATGAACTATTTAACACAAACGATTAATGAACGAGTTTTTGTGTGCGACTATTTAAAAGATTGTCTAGTCCGTGTATACGAGATGATTAGTGATGTCAGTTATCATATCACTATGGGTGCTCTAGGTGTTGGGTTTAATTTTGATGGGTTATAGTTCGGGTCGGTATCTAGTTTTTGTTTATCTAATCATTGAAATTTTCATGGTACTTTATTTAATTAGTTGCATGATTTTAGGAGAAGTTTTTTTTTTAGTTTCAATATGTAAACTTTGATGACCTTAGAAGGAAGTTTTAATCTCTTGAGCTTGAGTAAGTAAAAACCACTAAATTGTTCCATATTTCTTATTTCATATATCTTTCTTTTGCTTGTGTATTACAAAATATATACTCTAATATCCAACATTTGGTATCAGAGCAATGTTTCATGCCTGATTCGTAGCAAGAAATAGTGCCGATTGCAACCCTATGCAATTAGGTCGAGAGGAAGAAAGCAAGCAACAAGTTTGATCATGGTTGGTGACATAAAGATCAATTGATCTGCAGCAAGAAATCACAGCAAGTAGCATGCAAGAAATAAAACGCAAGTAGCAAGAATTGTTAGAAAAGTAATTTATTTAATGGTGTTATTATGTTATTATATTAAGACAATAGTATTATTAGTATGTATTGTATGAAAATAAATAAAGTAGGTTACACATGCGTGTATGTCGGCAGTTTTTGTGGAGGGAAAAACCACCGCCACCTTGGCGGCAATAACCGCCGGCCACCCTTCCATAACCACCGACCACCCACCCATATATATATATATAATCAGGATCAAATAAAAAGAGTTTTAAGGTAAAAAGGGTAAGGAGGATTATGAGATTGACACGTGTCCTTTTAATCAGGAGGGTAAAACAGGAACTTTCTAAAAAGACAAAAAAATTATCTCTCCTCTACATCACCCCGCTAACCCACGACACACACACACACAAGAACCCTAATCGCGCCTCTCCTCTCCAATTTTCCGCAGCCCCTCTTCTGCGCCGTTTCTTTACCCGGCCGCCGCTCCCCCGACTCATCAAGAATCTGCCATCGATGCACCATAGTCCGCCGTTGAAAACCCTCGGGACGCCAACCTCCTCAAACAAATCATCCAGATCTGTTCTTCCCCTTCACCAAATCGCCGCCTCCAAAACATGTCATCGCCTCCTGCTTTGCAAATCTAGGGTTACGAGATCTTCATTCGCCGTCGATCCCGTCTCCGTCCCCGTCGCCTTCGACTTCTTCTACGAGATCATCACTGGTCTGCGTGGAGGCCTTCGCTGCCATTGGTCTGCGTCCAAAACCGTTTCCGCCTCTGACCTGCGTTGATATCGTCGCCGCCTCTTGCCTTTGCCGCCGCCCAGATCCGCCGCTTGATTCAAAATCGCTGTTGGGTTCCAGTTTAAAAAAACGCTTGCCTTCAACCGCTGTGTATGAAAGTACATAATCTCTCCTTCACCGTTCATCACTGCTTTGTAGATGCACAATCGGTTTTCGATTACTAGGGTTTATGTTCGCCGACGATTTTTGTAAGAAACGATTTAAGATTTGTATCATCTATTTTTTTGTTTTTGTAGAACATGGACCTGTTCCAGTATATTTGTGCATCTGTTCCAGTATGTTTGTGCATCTGATTATTCTGTTATTGCTTATGCATCATGAGAATATCAGATGATTTATTTGTGCATCTGATTATTCTGTGCATCGAATGCAATCTATGAATCGGAAGCTTGTTTAATGTGCATCAACGTTGATGGTGAGTCTGATTTTGGCCGGCGATAACTGGGTAGTCAATGGGAAGTGTAAGGTTGCCGGAAATGTATGGTGGCCGGAGATTTGGCCAGAAGCAGTTAACAGGGAACGTGACTTTTCTGTAACTGTAAACATGTATATGAATTTACATGTATACCCTTTTTAATTTTTTAAAATTCCGATTTTTCATCATCTTTTTTGACTTTTTGATCTTGACTTTGCCTTGATCTAATGGTCCATATCTCTCCTTACTCTTTTTACTCTAAAATCCTTTTTACAATATCCCTACCCTATATATATATAGAATCAGGATCAAATAAAAAGAGTTTTAGGGTAAAAAGGGTAAGGAGAAACGTGAGACTGACACAACAAACAGAAATTATAAAAAAGGGTAATTTAGGAACTTTTCAAAAAATCTAATAATTTCTCTCACCTACGTTTTAAACAAATACACGTCAGTTTCCCTGTTTTGTTCAATTGTATTTGCAAAACCTAGATTTGAACAGCCGATGCGCCTCTATCCATCTTCCCCTTGCAATCGCCGATGCATCGCAGTCCTTGCCTGAAGCAGTCGGACCCAATCGTTTTCAAGATCCCTAATTCTACGCCGCCCCCTTTGAAGCAGTCGAACCCTAATCCTTCGTCGTCGCACGTACCTACTTTCGTTCCTCTGTGCACCGATGTTCATTCTCATATGCTTACTGTGTAGGTCCCTGCTCCTCCGTGAAGACGCCGCCGTCGACCACCGCTGCAAAGGGTTGTTCGATTTACGAACTTCGATACAGGGATGTTCAATTTTTGGTTGCGACCACCGGCTAATAATTTGATTTGGACTGGTTACTATCCGGAGGTTTGCTTGTCGAATCTGTTGTCGCCGGAAAATGAGAACACTGATCGATGCAGCCTCTGCTCTTCTTGTCGACCAAGGTTTTGAAATTTATACCTACGCCAATGGTTTCTAGTTATAGTTGTTCATCAAAAAAATTTGTTTTTGTTTTGAATCGAGGACTGTGCATAAAAAATTTCTAGTTATTTTGTGCATCTGATTGTTCATCATTACTTTTCTTTGAGCTTCTGTATTTGTTAAATTGTATGTGCATTAGTAGATTTGAGTAATTGATCTATGGTTTTTTGTGCATATTTTTATTTGTGAATCCGATGTCGATTTGTGCATCTGAATTGGTTTGAATTTGTTCGTGAATCAAATGTTGTTTTCTAGCATCTGAATTTGTTTGAATTTGTTCTAGAATTTTGTTTGAATCTGACGAGTACATGAACATGTGGATGGCCTGAAATTAAGGAACTGCTTTTTCATTTTTTCCAAAAATGCCCTTAACTGCCAAAAATTGAACGAAAAATTGGTGGGATTTTGACTTTTTTTCTTTTGGTTAGATCTAATGGCTAGGATTTATCCTTACTCTTTGTACAATAATTTTCTTTTTACCGGATCCTTTCCCTATATATATATATATATATATATATATATAATTTGTGTACAGACTTTTCAATGCAATTCCAGTAATGTTTTGCTGCCATTTTCGTTGCTCTATTGCTTCAATTCACTTATGTGTTTTTCTTGTTACTTTGTTCATTCGATTGCAACGGCACCCAATTATAAAAATATCAATTCCGATCAATTTTCATCATGGTATCAGAGCCCAAGGCTCGATCCTAACCCATGAACAATCCCGAAATCATCCATGACAATACTCGATTCGAAGGAACCCGAAAAACCGAAGTTTCTCCGGAAAACAGGGATAAAATTATCACTAAAAATCCTTCAAAAAATATAGTCCTCTGTTTCAATTGCAATGAGGATTGGTCTGTGGCCTTAAATGCAATCACAGAAGTAGAAGCATCAATTGCAGGAAAATCGATCTCGAAGAAGACTGCAAGAATTAATACCGGAAAACAACCAAGTGGACTCGATTTATCGAAATTTAAAGATGAGATTCAATCATTCAACGAAGGAAATACTTGGAAGATTTTTGAACCTCATGTCACAAGAAACTTGATTGAATCAAAGGCAGGAGCATCAAAGAATCACTTGAAACAAAAGTCGATTGGCGTCGGGAAGAAGGAATCAAGCAAAAACAGAGAATTGGCAAATCTTCTTAAAGGTTGGCGTATCAGCAATGATAACGGGCAAACACGAACAAGGAGGGTAAGATGTTATCATTGTCGTTTAAAAGGACACTGTGTCTGGGAGTGTCGCTCGAAAATAGTCAAGAAAACAAATTACAAGACGAGGGAACATTTCATTCAAAGCCATATTGATCTCTTTATAATCGACGGTGATTATATAGTCAGAGGATCGGATGTAGAAAATTGGAATAGAACTTGGTATGTCAATACAAAAATAACACAACACTTGACACCCGAAATGAATCTTTTTATTTTGATGAAGAAGATTGAAATGGTGAATGAAGAATACGGTGGATGGATCCCGATTCATGGTATAGGAGAGATTGTATTTGACTAGGAGGATTATTGTTTCACGGTCCCATATGTTGGTTTTGCATCGGGAATCAACATAAATGTCTTAAGTATGAAACAAGTGATACTTCAAGGTTTTGAAATCAACATAGAAGGAAAAGAATGTTCGATCAAACACATGGGAACACACCATCAACTTCCAACATATGATCAACCAGCTGAAAATGTTCAAAACTACAAGGAGGAAAGCTTTCTTGATATCAATAGACAAAAGGTACCTATCATCATCAAAACTTTTGATGATTTTATGAACTTCATGGGCATGGTTAACAAGACAGGATATGCTATTCGAATAAAAGATTATTCGAAAAGAAATTCGAAGAAGCCATTGAATGATTCTTCGAGATGAAAGAAGGAAGTGAAATAACATTACCACCATATCTTGTTGGTCTTCATATCCCTATTTGAAATCTACAAACTTGTCTCCAAATCGGGTGGCTATGATACGATACTGAAGGAAGGTGAATGGGATGAAATTGCAATGAGCTTTGGGTACACGAAAGAATATGGGGAAAACTTCAAAGACTTGTACAACCGATACTTGTCACTACCATTAGCATTCTGCAACTTTGGCCAAAAATGTTTTGGTCATTACTTGAGTGATTTTGAAGTTGGTAGCGGCCAACACGGTTCAGACAACATCCGCTTAAAGGGAAGCATTGGTCATAGGGATCAAGATGTTACTATCACTCAACTTGGAGCACAAGGTGTTGCCACTGCATTCGAAGATGAAGACCCAAAATAGAAGTCTAGTTCACCGAAGCTGATGAAGATAGCAGGATGATGGACAATGATTTTATAATCATCACATGAAGGTTCAAAGGAAGCTATGAAGACAATTAGATAATTAAAGGGGGAGAATGTTAAAAGTAATTTATCTAATTGTGTTATCATGTTATTAAATTAAGACAATAGTATTATTAGTATGTATTGCATGAAAATAAATAAAGTGGGGTATACATATGGTGTATGTTGGCAGTTTTTGTGGAGGGATAAACCACCGCCACCTTGGCGGCAATAACCGCCGGCCACCCTTTCATAACCACCGACCACCCACCCTATATATATGTAATTTGTGTACAGACTTTTCAATGCAATAGTGTTGGTATTATGTTTTGCTACCATTTTCGTTGCTCTTGCTTCAATTCACTTCTGTGTTTTTCATGTTACTTTGTTCATTCGATTGCAACGGCACCCACTTATACGCATACCAATTCCGATCAATTTTCATCATGGTATCAGAGCCCAAGTCTCGCTCATAAACCCAAGAACAATCCCGAAATCAGCCATGACAATACTCGATTCGAAGGAACCCGAAAAACCGAAGTTTCTCCATAAAACACGGAAAAAATCATGACAATAAGCAAGCAAGCAGGTAGCAAGAGGCGAAAAGAATATGAGCAAAGACGAAATCAAGACCGTGTTTAAACTCGAAGTTTAGCAAGGAAATGGCTAGAAAGCGCATGTGCATCAATGGTTTGTGAGCAAGGTAGTGTCACACTCCAATGTTCTAAATTGACCAAAACCAATTACACTTAATGGTCAATTTTGGTTGAAACGGTGTTGAGAGCACATGGCCTTTGAAAGACGGTAACCGGAGAAGATGAGAACGAGAAAAGGAACTATACTACATATCTATAATGTATCACACTCTCCCAAAAGATATTCTTTTGCAGGTTGCCAAACACAAGGATGCACACGATGTTGAGGAATCCATTCGGATTAAGTACTTAGGTACCGAACGGGTACAAAAGGCACGTTTGCAAACTCTAAGGGGTGAGTTGGAGAGGCTAAAGATGAAAGAGACTGACAATTGACAAATTTTCGCATAAGATAAGTGGTATAGTTGAAAAGTTTAAAAGACTTGGTAAGTGTATCAAAGAAGAAACGATCTAAAGAAGTATTTGCCATTTGTAGCTCCTATTGAGCAATATTCTGACTCCGAAAGTATGCCACTTGAAGAAGCCATTGGAAGGGCAAAAGCTTATGAAGATAGGCTTCAAAGGCATGAGCTAAGGAAGAAGAGCAATGACAACTTTTGTTGACCAATAGTGAGAATGATGGTAGGCAATTTGGATGAGGACGAGGTCGGGGAAGAGGATTCGGTAGAGGAGAAAGAGGACGTGAAAGAGGCTCGGGTCGAGGTGATAAGGGCGGGTTTAGATGCTATGATTGTGGGGCGTTTGGACATTTTGCAAATGAGTATACAAACTGGAAGGACAAAGATAACAAAGTTAATTTGATTCAAGAGGAATATCTAGTATTTGTTTATTTAATAATTGAAAATGTTTATGGTACTTATTTTATTAGATAATAATCCAGCAAATGTGGAGTAGGAGTTGGTGGATTAGTTAATTAGTGGCATGAGTTTAGGAGAAGTTTGTTTTCTTTTAGTTTAAATATATAATCTTCAATGACTTTAGTAGGAAACTTTCATTTTCTTGAGTTTGAGTAACTAAAAACACAAAATTGTTCCACATTTCTTATTTCATCTATCTTTCGTTTGCTTGTGTATTACAAAATATATACTCTGATATCCAACATTAAGTACATATATAAGAGGAGGCTTCTTCTCCCTTCGAACCATTCTTTCTCAAGAACCATAAGAAAGCAGGTGTAGCTTCTACACTCTTGACAAACACACAAATATATTCGTTTTAACATCATAACTTACTCTCAAATCATAATGCACTCTTAATATTAGAAGGTACGAAACAATACAGCTAACTATAATTTATTGTTGGTAACAACCCTTGACAAAGATGGCAATAATGGGTCGAGGGTGGTGAGCTTTGATTCAAAATCCCTTCCTTGTTTAAGGAACACTGGAAACGTTGTGAGATACTTCTATGTACTTTTCCCTTTAGTTTTGAGTGTAGATGTATTATTGGATTTAATCTTGATTGGTTTGTTTTTAAGAAATATTATTATTTTGGTATTTGTTTTTAATTAGTTTGATTAATAGTTTGAATTCGTAGCTCATACCCGAATCTCTTGGCATTGTTTGTTGGGTATATGCATGTGAGGAGTGGGTCAAAAGTAGTTGGGTATATGCATGTGAGGAGTGGGTCAAAAGTAGAGTATTTTGTTGCTAGTTTTTTGTTGCACGTTGAGCTTATAGAGGCTATTTATAGCCTTCTCTCTTATGAATAAAGCACTTTTTTTCTTCCATCAAAAAGTTCTAGTAGCCTTCATTTTCCTTTTCATATTTGATTTCAACCATTATTATACTTGTGAGTTTGAGAGTATTTTTTGTGCTCTGAATTTCCAACACTTGGTATCAGAGCCAAGGGGCTCATATTGTGAGTTTGTCAAGGAGGTTCTTTGTGAGACAAACAAAAGTATGTGAAGAAGACCGTGAAGTGTAGCAGTTTATGTGTGTAACAGATAAGGACGGAAGATCTGTGTGATTAAAGAAAGATTTGTGTGGTGAATCTCTGTCTGAACATTTGCGTAAGCGGTGATGCGTGTGAAATTAATGAAAGTGAGAACCTATGTGGAGATAAATCTATGAGGATTCTGATGAAGACTGCAAAGGAAAAAAAAGTAAGATATAGCAAAAGAAAGATGTAGTGGTCCAATTGTAACAACAGGAAGTCAAAGCAATGTTCCCTTGCAAAGTCCTAAGCTAACCGCTACTAATTACACGAGCTGGTCAATAATGGTAGAGTTGATACTACAAGCATACGGTTTGTGGGAAGCTATTGATCCGGTAACGGGAGGAGCGGTCACAACGAAGACGAATTTAATGGCAAGAGCATTCGTGTTTCAAACCTTACCCGAAGACGTGTTACTTCAGGTGGCAAAGTATAAGGAAGCTAAAGATGTGTGGGAAGCGCTTCGTGTGCGGTAGTTGGGAGCCTAAAGAGTTTAAAAGGCAAGACCTCAAACTCTTAAAACCGAGCTACAGATTTTGAAGATGGATGAAAAGGAATCGATTGATGATTTTCACGCAAACTTAGTGGGATTGCTACAAAGTTTAAGAGTTTCGGCTCAAGTTTGGAAGACGAGATAGTGGTAAGAAAATTACTTAACTCAGTGCCAAAGAAGTTTTTACACCTTGTAGCTTCCATGAACAATACTCGGAGATAGAGAATATGTCACTCGAGCCGTGGGAAGGTTGAGGTCATATGAAGATATGATTAAAGTTCTTGATGTGGAGGATGATGTTCAAAACAAGTTGTTGCTTACAAAAATAGATTGGGAAGAGAGAAGTAGGCGTGGTGAATTTGAGCACTTTGGGCAAGGACGAGGTCGTGTCAAGGTAGGGGTCGCGGTTTTGGTAAAGGTCAAGGTGGCCGGTTTAAATTAAATGAAAACCGAAGGGAACAAGACACATATCGGGATAAAAAATATATTAAGTGTTATAATTGTCAAGAATATGGACACTATGCGTATGAGTGTCCTAAGCAAGAACCGAAGGAAGAAGTGGCAAATTTTACTCGAGAAGATGATGAGCCATCATTACTGTGATTAAAATACGAATCAAGATTATGGGGTGATTATTGGATTTAACCCTAAACCCTTATTGGATTTAATCTTGATTTGTTTTTTTTTCTAGGGTTAAACACGGAATAATCCTCAAAGTTTTATTTGTTTTACGGTTTAACCCTCAAAGTTTTCTTTAACACGTAATAACCATAATGTTTCATTTAAATTATGTTTTAATCCTCAAAGTTTCACTTGTATTTCGATTTAACCCTCAAAGTTTGTTTTGATTTAACCATAAAGTTTAGTTTGGTTTTCGTTTAAATCCTTCAAGTTTATTTTATTTACGATTTCGCCCACTTGCTTCTCTTTAACCTTCCTAGCAGGTAAAATGCATATTTTTATTTATTTTTATATATTTTTAAATCTTATTCTTTCTCTAGATTCAAATAGAATTATTTAACAATCAAGCATTCAAATATCAAAATCCATTCATTAAACATACATTTGGAACCAAAATCTATCAATGACATGAACAAATAAATCGCAATTGGAGATCTGAAACTTGTAACATCTTCAAAATGTCAAATGCAAAATAAATATGTACATAAACTTGATATATGGAATGAGTTATTGGATGTCATAAATGGACAGTGTTTTTCTAGATATAGGGATGACGCAGTGGTGTGGTATCATGATGGTAATGGGGACTTTTCCACTAACAGTTTCATGGAGACTGTTTGGGGAAAGGTGAGGGCATCGGCACAATCTGGTATTAAAATTCTGGGCACCGCCAAAGGTCCAAAATACATGCTGGCAGATTGCGATGAACAAGATGCCCACCAAGGATTATCTTGCGCGCATAGGTGTGCTACCAAAGGATAGATTGAAATGTTGTGTATGTTTAAAAGATACAGAGACACTAAATCACGTGCTGTTCTTTTGTGATAGAGCATGGAAGATTTGGACCTCCATTTTTGCACTCTTTGAGCTTCCATGGTGCATGCCCAACCATCCAGAAGCATTTATATTGGCATGGCATGGTAGCAGGATCAAGGAGTGGATATGAATTTATGATGTTGACTGTTATGGGGTCCTATGGTCTTCATGACAGAAAGGAATAGTTGCGTGTTCTCCTATAAAGTATTGAGTGTGTCTAAGATTGTTGATCTCATTTGGCTACGTCTAAGGTGGGCCAACGCGAAGTGGCCTAATAAGTTTAAATCTCCTTTGGATTTCTCCATGAATCCACATGGATCCATTACGCGAAAAGCAACTAGTATGCTCTCTAAGGAACCTATGCTAGGTAGCTTAGAGGATATGTATACGTGCATGGTCGATGGCGTTGTTAGCAGAAGAGCACGTAAAGGGGTACTGGTGGTGTATGGAGGGACTCTAGCAGAAATGTCATAGGGGCGTTTTCAAAGCCAATACCGAACATGGGAATCTTAGAATGTGAGTTAGAGGCCGTTTATTTTGCCCTATTAGCGATTAGAGGGTGGGGAAAAGGGTATGTTAGAAAAATCGTAGTGCAATTTGAATCACTTCACGCAGTGATGATGTTGCAAAACGAACATGATGTACCTGTTGAGTGTTGCGACATGGTTGAGAGAATTAATGCACTGATAAAATTGTTTAACAATGTGACAATGCAACTCTGGATCGTTATAATAACGAGGAAGCTGACCACTTGGCGAAATTTGGAATCTCTAGACCTAAGTTATGGCTGGCTTAGATATAGTAGGAATCCCCTTGTTTACGTTATGTGCCTTCTACATACAGGATCCAAGAATGGAATTAGGATATAAAGGATCTGATTTTGGGTTGGGTTGGTTGGGCCTAGTATGATTTTCTATTCCGTGTGCTCTGTTCCTTGTCTTTTGTGTTTGCAGGTGTGTGGTTAGGAGGAAGTGATGCAGGGGGCATGTGGCACTATGTGTGTAAGAAAGATGGGAGGCGAACTGTGTAAAATACAGTGTTCTATGTATTCATCTTTGTGACAGTGCTTTGTGGGTTAGGATGCAGGGTTGGGTTATTATAATTAATTTTGTGTGCAGGGATGACGATATACGATTTTAGGGTCGTGAGAAAGGAAGGAGTTAATCATAGCTTAAAATTTTCCGCTTTTGGTCTATTGGGCAGGGTTTTGGGATGAAGTATAAGGGTGGTGATGGTAGGAGTAGAGGCTATGGCTAAATTTCTTTGATTCGGTGTTATTCGGCGGCACTAATATATAGCACACATGCACATCGTTTTCCCACATTTCTTAGCCATGGTCATAGCCTAGTTATGGGGCTCACAGTTATGTGTGTAGGAGGCTTGCACACCGTCGATACCATGGTGTGATAAGGGAGGCATTTCAATCCTTGTTTTGCTAGGCCATTCTTCCCTAGCTAATGCAAATCCGTTTTTCAAGCTCCATTACTTGTGGTGTTATTTGGGTTGGGATGATGGATCTATATGGAACAATCTACCTGTTTTCGATGTTCTTGCAAGCCATGGAATGGTAACCCGGTAACTTTCTACTGGGTGGAGGTTTGGGATGGTGCCATAAGGGTGGTGATGGTAGGACTAGAGACTGTGGCTAAACCTCTTGAATTGGTGTTAAATGGTGGCACTGATAGTTCGCACACACTCACATCGTTTCCCTACGTCTTTTAGCCATGGTCATAGCCTAGTGATGGAGTTCACATTACTTGTGTTGGAGGTTTGCACCTTTGAAACTAAGGAGTGATAAGGGGGCATTCCAATCCCTACTGATTTGCTAAGCCATCTTCCCTTGGCTAAGGCAAATCCTTCTTTCAAGCTCCAGAATTTGTGTTTAACGTGAAATGCAGGTGGAAGAGCTGGATATACGTAGGCTTTACTACATCCAAGGTGGTATTGAGGATGCAGCGTGGAGCATTAGGGCGTGCAATACTATGGGTTTTGTAGCAAAGATGCGAAGTACGACGAGGTCATGGTTTTGAGCAAGGTTGATGAACGCATGTCATGTTTCGTTGATTTTGTGGAATTGTATACATGTCTTATGTACTTTATGGTTCTATGTTGTGTCATATTCTAGTGTGGTGTAACCTAACAATTAGTTGGAAGTTATGAAGTATTCGTTCTGTTGTTAAAAAAAAATATGTACATGAACATCCAATTGAGATGAGTATTCAAATCAATCTGGAAAGAGAAGGGGGGACAAAGAGAGATACGTAGATGAAGAACTTTCAGATGCATAAGTTTTTGAATTAGGGACACGGCCCGAGGCGGTGTTTTAAAAAAACTTTGAGGATTAAACCAAAATACAAGTGAAACTTTAAGGATTAAAACATAATTTAAATGAAACATTATGTTTATTACGTGTTAGAAATAACTTTGAGGATTAAACCGAAATACAAGTGAAACTTTGAGGATTAAACCGAAATACAAGTGAAACTTTAAGGACTAAAACATAATTTATATTAAACATTATGGTATTACGTGTTAAAAAACCTTTGAGGGTGAAACCGTAAACCAAATAAAAATTTGAGGATTATTCCGTGTTTAACCATTTTTTTAGAAGTATTATTATTTTAGTATTTGTTTTTATTTAGTTTGATTAATAGTATGAATTGGTAGCTCATGACCAAATGTCTTGGCTTTGTTTGTTGGGTATATGCATGTGAGGAATGGGTCAAAAGTAGTTAGGTATATGCATGTGAGGAGTGGGTCAAAAGTAGAGTATTTTGTTGCTAGTTTTCTGCTGCACGTTGAGCTTGTAAGGGCTATTTATAGCCTTCTCTCTTATGAATAAAGCACTTCTTTTCTTCTTGCAAAAAGTTCTAGTAGCCTTCATTTTCCTTTCCACATTTAGTTTCTACCATTGTTATACCTGTGAGTTTGAGAGTATTTTTTGGGGAGCTGATTCGTACACAACAGGTTTTAGCCACACATAACAAGGTACAAACATTTATTATACATGGTACAGGTTGATTATGCATAAAGTTGTTGTGTATGACCAATTTTGTTGTGTACGAATCACCTCCCTATTTTTTGTGCTCTGATTTTCCAACATGTATGACATAAGCCAAGCTACTGTTTGTCCCGAATAATTCGGGTAGAGCATCGGGTAGGTTGGGTTGCTTCGGAAACACCGCTATGGCCCCCTCTTCGGGTTAGCCTTCGGTTTCGAAAACCCTAGAAACCCATTAGTTTACTTCTTTTTTTTGAGTAGGCTATACTTAGATTTCGGGTAAGAGTGACAAAATAAGGAAAAAATGATATGACATTGATGTAACATTTGGGTTAAGAAAGATAATAGAGTGGTTATACTTATGGTCTAAGAAGCAAAAAGAAAGAATATATTCTCGAAGCAATGGAATGTTGTGATATCTTATTGAATCGTTTGAAGCTATTAAATTTCCGTGACTGACATGCTGGCATGTTGCATGTACAATCCGGCATGTAATGTTTGAATTTTTTATGTCATAAACGCTAAGTTCTTAAACTATTTTGTTTTAGGGGTGGTGGACTTACTAAATTGTGTTCAATATATTCTAGTAAAGTTCAGTTTATATATAACATTACTATATCAACTGTTAATTAGATCCCTCTTTTAACATTAGTTATAACGCCAAGTACATAGAAATGGATTCACGATTGTTATCTGCTCTTTTAACAATTACTATATCTACTTGTTAGATCCCTTAAATTTTGTTCAATATATTCTAGTAAAATTTAGTTTATATATATCATTAGTTATAGTTTAAGGTAGCTATTATAAAGACCAAAGGGGTAAAAATACAAGTTTGTAAACCCTAAATCATTAAACAATACAATTTACTTAAGCTGACGTATGCTTGTTTTCTCTCGATTTCAATTTTTCTACTATACAAGTCCATACAAATCATTGTGGTATTGCTTCACTATTGATTGATACTTGATGCAATTGGGTCTTATAATTGGTATCACATACTCCTGTGGATTAAAGGTTAGATTTTTAATTATCAGATTGTTGTTTTGTTTGTTCTTCGTGACATAACTGTTCTTCATTTTATTTATTCAAACCATTAAATATTTGTGGTTATTAATCGTATTTGAGCATCAGGGTTTGATTATATTGTTCTTTTAGAAGATTAGGATCAAAAATCAGATTTTTTTGGGTTAAGAATCACCATTTGAGCACTGTATTTTGACCTAAAATCAGATTCTGGTTCATTTTTTTCCTAGCCATCGGAACCATGTTCTTGCTCTACAATCAAGATTTAGAGTTTAAATGTCAAATTTTTGCTTGTTTTTGCTACATAAGAATCCATCCTATGCAAATTTTTAATCATCTGCTGAGTTGAACCTGCTTTACATCGACCAATTTGGCTCGGGTTTAGCCCTAGTTTCTGCAGTAAACTGTTCTTGAGTGTATGAAGATGGGATGTAAGTGATTTGACGTTGAAACTATTACCTGAATCATGCTTCTTGATGTTAACCGATTGGTAGGGTATAATATCGTCTGTTCTTGAATTGTCTCGCTATCTCGCATTCGCATTCGCATTCGCCTTCGCCGATTAGCCACCGCCGTCGCCGTCGCCGTCGCCGATTAGCCATCGCCTTCGCCATTCCGTCTTCGCCGTCCATCAGTCCCTGTTTCGCCAACCATCTTGGCCATCGCCGTTTGTCATTCAAGCTTCGCCATCCCTTCTCGCCGACAACCCTTCACCGTCTCCCTCGTCACTCTCTCACTCCCCCTCTCTCTCTCGCTTGGAACGTCAGGGTGTTTTGTTTGGTGTGATCGAATCCAAAAGAAAACAAATTTGGGCCTCTGGTATTAAGAAAAAGTAAATAAATTGAAATTGGGCCTAAAATAGGAAAACAAAATAAAATTAAAGTGGGCTTTGTTTCTATTATTTATCGTGATAAGGCGTTTCGTTTTAATTTCTTGTTGGTCTTAATTTTCTATTAATTATTAGTTGTTTTGGTTTTTATTTTCTACTAATAATTAATTATTAATTAGTAGTTGTTTTTGGTTTTTATTTCTTTCTTTATTTTATTAGTAGTTTTTTTTATATTCTTTATTTATTTTTTGTTTTGTGTGATTTTTTCTTAATCTATAATAATAACAATCACATCCTTTATTCCATAGTCGATCATTTCAAATATCATTTTGAATTTTAAAACTAATTGCGCATTACATTCTGAAAAAGCCATTTGGTCAAGCCATTTAATTCAATCCAATACGTCAAGCCATTGCATTCAAGCGATTTCGTTCAAGTCATTGGTTCAATCCATTCGTCAAGCCATTTAGTGCAAGCCAAAGTGATCTCAAGATGTTTGAAGTAATTTGAACATTTTTTCACTTCACCGTTAAATTTCCACTCAAAGATCCAAGTTTCCAGGTATCCACATTTCGTTCATGATGGCAACTAATGAAAGTGATCATTGTTATTCATCTAGTTCTAAGGTTAATACTACTATTTCTTAATTCAGTGACATGATTCATGCTTTGAGATTTCACAATCTAGAAAAAGATAAAGCCCATTGTCAACTCTTAGAAGTCGGATTAGATAATAATTACAATGAATTAATTCAGTGCAATAGAGAATTAACAATTGCAAGTAATCAGTTGTCCTATGTACATGGAAAGTTCAAACTTTGCGAAGAAAAGGTTGAATATCTAACTGATGTAAACTCCGAAGTTACTGTCAAATTAAGGGATAAGGAAAGGTAATGTAAAAATTATGTTGTTGAGATTGACTGCTATGTTAATGAAAGAACTCAATTGTACTCCAAGGTTAGAGAATTGGAGGACAATCTTTACAAACGGTCAAACAGATCAAACTATTTTTCTAGATAAACCTAAAGACACACGATTTTACAATCCTTATACCTATGACGGTCTAGGTTTTGAAAATCCTCATATTTTGGAAAAAGTCATTGCTATACAGTTACATAATTTTGACTTAATGCGTATGGGGTACGTGCAACTCTTGAAGTTACAGGAGCAAAAAATGATTTAGATATAGGAAAGACAAAAAGAGAAAATGCAAGTCTCATTGGATTACAATGACTTGAATAACAGTTATGATACGAGAGAAATATCATTATCAACTGATTTTTTGACTTACTCTCCGAGGAAATGAGTCGGAAATCAGGAAATCATTCTAAAAAACATGAGTGTTCACATTTATATGTTATGAGTTCAGTTTTAAAATAAAATTTTCTCAACTTGAACAGAGTTTGGAAGAACAAAGAAATTTTTTTGATAATGAAATAAAAATGCTTATTGTTAAAACTGAGTCTCTTAAAACTCAAAAGTCTGCTATTACTACTATCTCTAAAAAATCAGATAAGTAATTTACTAATACTGATTTTCCATACTCTTATATTCCATCAAGTTTTAACACAAATATCATATCAGTAAGTTTAAATATAATGTATGCACTCGTTCATTAGACTCCAAATGTTTCTTTATACTAGTCCTTGGCTTACAATTCTATTGAAAACAGGGAAGAATGGCCTAAGATTGCATATCACCAAAGTAAAATGTTATGGCTATTCGTCTTAAAGAACCACAACCCCTTATGGCTCAATCTACATCCAAAGGTGGAACAAAGTAACAAAAGGATGGAATCAAGCCAATGTACGTGAAATTAAGATTTTAAATCCTGATTAAATGTTCAATCGAGGACGATTTACTTAAATTTATGAAAATGAGCTAAAAATCTCCTTTCTAGTAGTTAATTATTGATGCTTATATATTTATGTTGGTGAAGATAGAGAAATAAGTTGTTCAAAACATCTTAACAAACCCAGCCCAGCAAACGAGATGTAAATTAAACTTGCTAAGCAGCAAGAAGTTTGAGGTCTACAAGAGGATCATATACCAAGCCTCTATGGCTTAAAATGTATCTAATGTCTCACATCGAATGAAAATGACTTTGTAATGTGTTTAATAAGGATCCTGACTACTCCACTTTTAATCAATTGGTCGTGAATTAAAACCTCACAAACTTTTAGTGCTTAGCTCCTTGTATTGATGATTGTTGTTAGCACCTTAGTGTAGATCATTTTGGACTTAGCCAATTGTATTGCCTAGTTACTCTGTTAATGATAACTAAACGATTAGAAGAAGTTGATCTCTGTTATTAGTTACCTTTTTCACTTTTTGATGGTTAGGATCGAACCATTCGTTATTTTGTTGTTTGTAGTTAAGTATTTATAAATAAAAAACAAGAAATGTTTTTTTTTTACAATATTTAGCTCAATAGCCATACAAAAAGAACAAAAGAAATAATACATATGCTAACATTTCCCCCCTTTATTTACATCTCACCAGCTATCATATACTTGATCTTTTATCGAATGAAAATTCTTTAGGAACCTGTATTCTCACCTCATCTTGTTGGTTAGCAACAACCTCGGAGTAGGGGACTACTACTGTCAATTGCAAGGACGAACTAGGATCATTGATCTCATTACTCTGGTCCATAGAGCTTGACTCGGCTCGATGATGACTTGTGGACATCTCAATATCCTCACGTTTGTGATACGAAGGTGATGGTGTACCATCAGTATCCCAGTTATCAGTATCAAAGTTTGACATTCTAGGAGACGTTTGTAAGCTATCATTGTCGTTTCTGTAGTTACGTAAAAGGTAAACAGGTGACATGCCATGGGACGGTGTCCCAGGCCTGCTTGACATAGGAGTCACTTGACCCGACTTTTTGTTTCTTCTGATTTGTTTCTTTGCGTTTTGATGCCATGATCTTAAAGCTGTTGCTACTCTTTCATTAAATATCGTAGGCTTCATAGTCGATCCCATCTGTATTTTTCGCAATTAAAAAAAAGTTAATACGCATATTAAGTGTTAAAAAAATATCTAATCCAAACAACTCAAAACTCTTGTTTTATAGCATGTAAATTTAAATTATTAAATACCTGTGTGACAAGCGCATAAAGAGGAAGAGTAACATAACTGCATAGGATTTGAACAATAACCCTAGCCAATGGAAAAAATCACAATTAATTTAAGTTAGAAATTATATTTTTATTAATAAATGTATTTCAGTAAATAAAAATGAAACTCACCCCATTGAGACCCTGATCACTATGTCCTGTGTGTGCTCATGAAAGCAAGAATTCAACCCAAATTCATACTGTTTTATAAGGAAAATAATAAATTAGAAACACATAAAATACTATGAAATTACATATAAATTATTATTTTTTCACAAATAATTTTATCAAATCTTACCCAAGTCCATGCAAAGAAAGCCAACTGGAAAGCATTCTGCAACATTCATGAAAATGAAATTATTGAGTACAAATTAATGTCAATAGCATTAAAGCAAATGATACAAGTGTACAACATGTAAAACTTTTAACGCATGGTTTAAAAGTTCACCTGAAAGAGGACAAAATTGATGAGATAGAGGATGATACGAGGGCGGTTGAACCAGAAGAGTTCGTCACCAGGCTGAACCACAGGTACACCTTGTACGACCTCTCCGCTCCAGTTTGAAAAAAATCCGGTTTAATAAAAAATTGATTCGGATAGTTTTTGCACAAAATCGGATATTCGGATTTTTTGTACACCTCTATTTATATTAAAAGTTTTCCGACTTTTAAAAATCTAAAACAAAAATACCAAAATGTTCTTTGTGTAGGCCCATTGAAAACCCAAATTAGAAATTAATTTATAGTGAAATATTTTGAGGTTTTCGCGCAAATAAGCAAAATACATTAAACATTCGCGAAAACAAGCTAAGAAAAGTCAAATTACGAAAATAAGCATCAGTTTCGCCCCCAACACCCTCAGTTTCGCCCCTAGCTTCGCCCTCCAATCATTGTCCGCCATGTGTCCTCAGTTTCGCCCCCCCAAGCTCAGTTTAGCCCCTAGAAGCCCAGTTTTGCCCCCTGGTGGGCCCCACAAAGCCCAGTTTCGCCCCTGGTGGGCCCCACAAGTCCAGTTTCGCCCCAACTGAGTACACGTGTTGTCGTATGATTGGAGGGCGAAGCTAGGGGCGAAACTGAGTGCTTTGGGGGCGACACTGATGCTTATTTTCGTAATTTGACTTTTCTTAGCTTGTTTTCACGAATGTTTAATGTATTTTGCTTATTTACGTAATTGATTTTATTTTCAAATTCTTAAATATTCCAGAAAAAAATGACTAAATAATTTCTTATAATTGATATTGAGAATTTGATAAACTAGTAATAAAATGCAGAATTATGGTCAAATCTCTTGACAAAAATTTAGTAAAAGACACTATACAATACTTTAGTTTTGCTTAAAAATGACAATATATAATTTGTTTTCTTTTTTTTTATTGTGGAATGAAAGTCTTCAAATACATAATTAAACAAATAGACAATTAATTGTAATTAATAACTCACCGTGGGTATTGAAGAGCAGGAAGGCAATGGCGAATAACCAAATTGGAGGGCTGTTACAAAAGGTTTGATAATTTGAGTTCATATTATTGTGTAAATTTAGTGAATTTTGACTTTGCATAGTTATAACAAAGTCGACAAAGTCGACAAATTCGTTACCTTATACCCACGACCGTTTTGAAATCCTCTTCGAGTGATCTTTTGATGTATTTTTGAAAGTCGAATCTCGATTGGCTTTGTGGGCCTAAATGTGCCTAAAGTCGAATCCGAAACAAGTTATTAAAAAATATCCTATATAAATCTTCGAAAATAATCATAGATTATGTTTACATAAATGAGTCGAGTTATGTTCAATATTGAAAAGAATTCTTAGGTTAGAAACTTAAACAAAATTTACCATGATAAATCCATGCCTTAACGTGAGATAATCAACTTTAGGGACCGATCTGACAAACTGTCTGAAAAAACAAACCTGAAATCATAAATAAGAAACAATTAGTATACATACTATACAAGTGTAATGATTAAAGATATATACATTTTAAAATACACTTGTTATTATTTAAGAGTGTTACGAGTTTATTAGAATTCTGATAACCTTATAACTGAGTAGTATCGACCAGATATATAATTCAATTTCATATTATTATTTTTTTAAGTTCATAAAGTCAAGTTGATAAGCTTACAAATTAACAAACAAAAATGTCTTGTATACTTATTGAGAACATTAATAAGTTGCTAATCTAAACACCTTTAATTAATTATGAATTGATAGGTTAACATGAAAGCTGTAAAAAATTATTATAAACCGAGTCGTGAGAAAATATCATATACTAAGTATCAACGTGTTATCCAAGACTTCTAGCTAAGATATTTTAGTTTTGGTATTGTTTATGATTTAACATTATAGTTCAAGTTTTATCAACAAATTTAAAGTATTTTTAGAAGGTGTTAAAAACCATTAACGTATTATTTGAATTTGCAAAACCAAAATAATCGTTGGGTGTTGACTCTTGAGATGGACGTATGAAATACTATAGTAAGAATTGATTTCATATTAATTTCAAAACTAATTAATTAATGTGAAGGAAATTGACATTTTCTTCTTGTTATATAAAGTCCTTATAGACAGAGGGTCGTTACTGTAGTTGACTTTAAAAAAAGTTCCCTCTAGATCTTACTAAATATTATTAATTATTAATATATTAAATCAATTCTCATTGAATTTCTATATATATCTTGAATATTAGACATAATACTTATTAATTAGCCCTTTTTGTTTTTCTTTTATTTTTTAATTACATGCATACATATGATTCACATAACTAGTGGTATGGATAAAAAATAATTTGATAACAAGTTTTATGTTGGCTTAAAATTTGTAGCCTAAAAATAAATTTTAAAATGTGTAAAATCATTTTTTGAAGCGATCAGACTTACGATCCATAGTAGAATTGGAGATTTGCTCCAAAAGTTCATGTCTTCTTCCGAATGATGTATCTCTTGCAAATCTAAACCTCTCTGGATCTATACGTATACATAAACGAACAAATAATCAAATATATCATATAATTTTGTGATTCAATACCACAAAATATAGAAATAAACAATTGATCGAGCAAATTCTATTGACTATCGTTTGAAGATAGCTACATTATAAAATAAGCTAGGATAAAAAAAGAACATTGTTTATTTAAAGAATATAAAGAATAATTATAAACTATTAGATTATTATTTATTTAAATAAGTACGTGCATATATATATATATATATATATATATATATATATACGCATGTGCATAATTAGTTAACTAAATATAATCTAAGTACATTTAACTTTGTATCTTATCTTAAGTATTTTTATTTAATTTATTTGGATGGATTTTTATTTATTAAGATGCAAATCATAATCATCAATAAATATCATATTTATTGTGATAAGGCATTTCGTTTTAATTTCTTGTTGGTCTTAATTTTCTATTAATTATTAGTTGTTTTGGTTTTTATTTTCTACTAATAATTAATTATTAATTATTAGTTTTTTTTGGTTTTTATTTCTTTCTTTATTTTATTAGTAGTTTTTTTTATATTCTTTATTTATTTTTTGTTTTGTGTGATTTTTTCTTAATCTATAATAATAAAAATCACATCCTTTATTCCATAGTCGATAATTTCAAATATCATTTTGAATTTAAAAACTAATTGCGCATTACATTCTGAAAAAGCCATTTGGTCAAGCCATTTAATTCAATCCAATACGTCAGGCCATTGCATTCAAGCGATTCCGTTCAAGCCATTGGTTCAATCCATTCGTCAAGCCATTTAGTGCAAGCCAAAGTGATCTCAAGATGTTTGAAGTAATTTGAACATTTTTTCACTTCACTGTTAAATTTCCACTCAAAGATCAAAGTTTTCATGTATCCACATTTCGTTCATGTTGGCAACTAATGAAAGTGATCATTGTTCTTCATCTAGTTCTAAGGTTAATACTACTATTTCTTAATTCAGTGACATGATTCATGCTTTGAGATTTCACAATCTAGAAAAAGATAAAGCCCATTGTCAAATCTTAGAAGTCGGATTAGATAACAATTACAATGAATTAATTCAGTGCAATAGAGAATTAACAATTGCAAGTAATCAGTTGTCCTATGTACATGGAAAGTTCAAACTTTGCGAAGAAAAGGTTGAATATCTAACTGACGTAAACTCCGAAGTTACTGTCAAATTAAGGGATAAGGAAAGGTAATGTAAAAATTATGTTGTTGAGATTGACTGCTATGTTAATGAAAGAACTCAATTGTACTCCAAGGTTAGAGAATTGGAGGACAATCTTTACAAACGGTCAAACAGATCAAACTATTTTTCTAGATAAACCTAAAGACACACGATTTTACAATCCTTATACCTATGACGGTCTAGGTTTTGAAAATCCTCATATTTTGGAAAAAGTCATTGCTATACAGTTACATAATTTTGACTTAATGCGCATGGGGTACGTGCAACTCTTGAAGTTACAGGAGCAGAAAATGATTTAGATATAGGAAAGACAAAAAGAGAAAATAAAGAGAAAATGCAAGTCTCATTGGATTACAATGACTTGAATAACAGTTATGATACGAGAGAAATATCATTATCAACTGATTTTTTGACTTACTCTCCGAGGAAATGAGTCGGAAATCAGGAAATCATTCTAAAAAACATGAGTGTTCACATTTATATGTTCTGAGTTCAGTTTTAAAATAAAATTTTCTCTTTGAACAGAGTTTGGAAGAACAAAGAAAAATTTTTGATAATGAAAGAAAAATGCTTATTGTTAAAACTGAGTCTCTTAAAACTCAAAAGTCTGCTATTACTACTATCTCTAAAAAATCAGATAAGTAATTTATTAATACTGATTTTCCATACTCTTATGTTCCATCAAGTTTTAACACAAATATCATATCAGTAAGTTTAAATATAATGTATGCACTCGTTCATTAGACTCCAAATGTTTCTTTATACTAGTCTTTGGCTTACAATTCTATTGAAAACAGGGAAGAATGGCCTAAGATTACATATTACCAAAGTAAAATGTTATGGCTATTCGTCTTAAAGAACCACAACCCCTTATGGCTCAATCTACATCCAAAGGTGGAACAAAGTAACAAAAGGATGGAATCAAGCCAATGTTCGTGAAATTAATATTTTAAATCCTGATTAAATGTTCAATCGAGGACGATTTGCTTAAATTTATGAAAATGAGCTAAAAATCTCCTTTCTAGTAGTTAATTATTGATGCTTATATATTTATGTTGGTGAAGATAGAGAAATAAGTTGTTCAAAACATCTTAACAAACCCAGCCCAGCAAACGAGATGTAAATTAAACTTGCTAAGCAGCAAGAAGTTTGAGGTCTACAAGAGGATCATATACCAAGCCTCTATGGCTTAAAATGTATCTAATGTCTCACATCGAATGAAAATGACTTTGTAATGTGTTTAATAAGGATCCTGACTACTCCACTTTTAATCAATTGGTCGTGAATTAAAACCTCACAAACTTTTAGTGCTTAGCTCCTTGTATTGATGATTGTTGTTAGCACCTTAGTGTAGATCATTTTGGACTTAGCCAATTGTATTGCCTAGTTACTCTGTTAATGATAACTAAACGATTAGAAGAAGTTGATCTCTGTTATTAGTTACCTTTTTCACTTTTTGATGGTTAGGATCGAACCATTCGTTATTTTGTTGTTTGTAGTTAAGTATTTATAAATAAAAAACAAGAAATGTTTTTTTTTTACAATATTTAGCTCAATAGCCATACAAAAAGAACAAAAGAAATAATACATATGCTAACATTTCCCCCCTTTATTTACATCTCACCAGCTATCATATACTTGATCTTTTATCGAATGAAAATTCTTTAGGAACCTGTATTCTCACCTCATCTTGTTGGTTAGCAACAACCTCGGAGTAGGGGACTACTACTGTCAATTGCAAGGACGAACTAGGATCATTGATCTCATTACTCTGGTCCATAGAGCTTGACTCGGCTCGATGATGACTTGTGGACATCTCAATATCCTCACGTTTGTGATACGAAGGTGATGGTGTACCATCAGTATCCCAGTTATCAGTATCAAAGTTTGACATTCTAGGAGACGTTTGTAAGCTATCATTGTCGTTTCTGTAGTTACGTAAAAGGTAAACAGGTGACATGCCATGGGACGGTGTCCCAGGCCTGCTTGACATAGGAGTCACTTGACCCGACTTTTTGTTTCTTCTGATTTGTTTCTTTGCGTTTTGATGCCATGATCTTAAAGCTGTTGCTACTCTTTCATTAAATATCGTAGGCTTCATAGTCGATCCCATCTGTATTTTTCGCAATTAAAAAAAAGTTAATACGCATATTAAGTGTTAAAAAAATATCTAATCCAAACAACTCAAAACTCTTGTTTTATAGCATGTAAATTTAAATTATTAAATACCTGTGTGACAAGCGCATAAAGAGGAAGAGTAACATAACTGCATAGGATTTGAACAATAACCCTAGCCAATGGAAAAAATCACAATTAATTTAAGTTAGAAATTATATTTTTATTAATAAATGTATTTCAGTAAATAAAAATGAAACTCACCCCATTGAGACCCTGATCACTATGTCCTGTGTGTGCTCATGAAAGCAAGAATTCAACCCAAATTCATACTGTTTTATAAGGAAAATAATAAATTAGAAACACATAAAATACTATGAAATTACATATAAATTATTATTTTTTCACAAATAATTTTATCAAATCTTACCCAAGTCCATGCAAAGAAAGCCAACTGGAAAGCATTCTGCAACATTCATGAAAATGAAATTATTGAGTACAAATTAATGTCAATAGCATTAAAGCAAATGATACAAGTGTACAACATGTAAAACTTTTAACGCATGGTTTAAAAGTTCACCTGAAAGAGGACAAAATTGATGAGATAGAGGATGATACGAGGGCGGTTGAACCAGAAGAGTTCGTCACCAGGCTGAACCACAGGTACACCTTGTACGACCTCTCCTCTCTCTTGAATACTTAATCCCATTTTCGTAATTATCACTTGTAGTTTTGTCCCGATAACTAAAACAATCTGCATATGGTTTTTCATATATCAACATCAATGTTATTCAATTCCGTCTAAACATAATATATATACATACACAGTCAAACCTCTACTAATAAATAGACACTACTTTTAAAAAAATATTTGTGGAAATGGAATAAATTCTATACTTACAACCAACGGTATGAACGGTAGCCACAAATAGGAGTACCACCCTGTCCAGAACAAACAAGAATGTTTTGAATTTGTCAATAGTTTGACCAAGAAATAATAACATACGGTTGAATGTTAATTTTAAAATAAGTATTTTAATTAATCTAATAGTAATTTTATTATAGGTTAATAATTTTTTTTGAAGCAAAAACAAACATGAATAAAATATATTAACTCTCGCTTTTATAGTTGTTAAAAATGGCTAAGTTTATATGGTTGGTGTGTTGAAAATTCCGTTAGAGTTTGAATTTGATTTTCTTTTTATTGTTTTTTATTAGAAAATCACGTGAATCAGCTTCTTTTGGTTATATCAATAAGATATCGATATAAAAATATAATTAATTCAGTACCTATCATGACATCTAACTTGGGTGACTGAGGATTGAAAGAAATTAGTTTATTAGAGTGTATTTCGTAAAAGTAGCTGAAAAGTTGAGTTTTATACTTGTATATATATTTGGTAGATCGAGTTGGAGGTAATTTAAGCCGAAAAGTGTATGACATAGAAACACATAATAAAAAAATTCAATTGATAAAGTTAGTTTTTTTTAAACATCTTTTAAATCTATACCACTTTGCCTATAACAAGACTTGAACCCATGACCTTTGGTCAATAGAGCACCACACCAAAACATTTGGTGTACCATTAGGCTACAACCTAAGCGGTAATTGATAAAAATAGATAACAGAACAATTTATTAAGAGTATGTATATAATTATACACATTTATAACTTACAAAAATTCACATCCAAAAACACCTCGAAACTTAATTTTATCTTTATAAATAGAGGTGCACATCTTCGGATTTTAATCCGATCCGGATCGGAAAAAATCCGGACCGGATTTTTTCGGTTTTTTTGGGTCCGGATTTTCGGATTGTAACCGGATTTTCTCGGACAAAAGTGTAACCGGTTTCGTACAGATTAAAACCGGATTTTCTCGGACAAAAGTGTAACCGGTTTCGGATCGGATTCAAACCGGATCGGATCGGATAAAACCGGTTAAATCCGCTCTGGTTTGAAAAAAATCCGGTTTTATAAAAAATTTGTAACACCCGCGTTTAGGGCCTAGTTGTTTCGTGGCGGTGGTAAGTTATTTAATTGTTTATATTAGTATATTTGATTGTTTATAATTATGTGCTATTTATTTATATATTTATTTGATGCTTGCTTGGTATTTAAATTGGACCGCGAGGTAAGAGGTAAAAATATTAGTTTAATATTTTTATATGTTATTGATATCATATGATTCGTTTGTATACGAGGGTCCCGAATATTACCTCATTGCATGTTTTTGACTTGAGTAGGACCGCTTTATTTAGGTTTCTGTATCTCAGATATCAGTATTTGCACTGTGTAGTGTAATATGTTCAGTTTTGACCTATATATATAGCTTTTGATATGTTGTTCTCATTTTGTTGGCTGCATAAGAGAAGAGAGAAAAGAAAAAAAAAACCCACTCTTACTCAAACTTGAGTCCGTAAATCTGTTTTCGAGTTCTAAGCGAGGGTTAACGTTTGGTTTTTGAGCAAGAGGTGTGTTTTGTTGTTTATGTCGAGTTTTGATTAGGAAGTTCTTGAATGTTGTGTTTTGGCCGTGCGAAGTGGAGTCCACTACGTGCGTAGTGACTCCATTACGTACGTAGTGCTCAATGAAGAAGATGAAGTCAATGAGTTTTGGTCGCACGGAGTGTAGTCCACTACGTGCGTACCAGTGCCCATTGCGTGCGAAGTGGGTTAGCCACTTCGTAAGTTTGAAAGTTCAATACGTGCGAAGTGGAGTCCACTACGTGCGTAGTGACTCCATTACGTGCGTAGTGATTCAGACGTTAATTCTGTAATTTTATTGCGTGTAGCCAATAAGAGTTGTCGCTTTTGTAAATTGGAATGTAATCCCAATTACTGACTAAGTTATGATGTGTTTCAGGAAACGAGAAGGCTCAGTGAAATTAGAATACTGAGTGTGGTGTTGGAGAACACAGGTGAGTGGATTTTAATGCACCAGTGGTTTTAGTTGTAACTGTTATGGTTACTTGGATTTTATACAATTAATCATGCGATAGACTGTTTAGTCTGATATGATTGTTTGATTGGTTATGTGATGATTATTGAAATTGTGTCCAAGATATGAGTATCAAGGCATGAAATTGTGCTCATGATGTTTGTGGCAGAGGTCAGCTAAGCGTGGTTTTGGGCTGGGTCAGTTGCTTCTGGTTAGGCAGTTTTAGATCCTCTGTTGCATTTGTTGTAGCAGAGGGGGTTTAACTGTGCCAGTTAGCAGATGGCTATCGGTAGATCATTGCTATGACCAGCATTGATCGTAGGCTCGGCAGAGCCGCCGGTCCTTTGATATTTGAGATAAACTGTTCTTGTGATCGTTGTGGTTATGCTTTAATTGCTTGTGGCTTGATTTTCATTCACTTAGCTTTGTGCTAATTCCCACCCTAACTCTCTGTTTCAGGTTTTGAGGACACGGTAGGTTGCAGCTTTTGTGTACAGGGAAAGTTTGACCGTAGCTCTGATATTTTGGGTTTTAGAATGATGAGCCATACTTTATGAAATGTTTTGTAACACTAAAGGAAGTACTGTATGTTTGTACAGTGTTGGTTTTAACTTTTGATGTTATTTCCTTTTTAGTTTTATAACGTATTACTTCCGCTGTGATTTAAAAAAAAAAAATATGGCTTGTATTTTTGCGGTGTTACAATTTGGTATCAGAGCCCTGGTTTGGCATGCGAGCACGTTTAGAGTGTTCAATTCCCAAATCTTGGCTCGAGGTTGGTCAAATCTTTCCTGTGGGGGAATTAGAGTGTTTGGATTTGTTGTGTGTGTGTACTAACGATTGTCTAATAAGTTTGGAGGTGATGTGATTGTAATAGATATGGCAAGTCAAGAGATCCCAACCGAGATTCCGGTGACCCTTGCTCAGGCTGGAACTTCTACAATTCCAGTTTTAGAGAATCCAATAATAGTCAACACTTCGGGTAGAGAAATAGATACAACTCAGAATGATTATATATTTCAACTTGAAAGTGAACTACAGGAGCTTCGAGAAACAGTTCACAACTTTGAGCAGGAGAGGTTGATACAGAATACTCAAACACCGATTCCAACAGCAGCTGTTGCTACAGTGTCAACAACACCACCACTTTCAGTACCATTTTCTGTTCCATATTCTACTGTTGCTTCACAGGGTACACAACAGCCGATTATCTATCAATTTACTGCACCAGGAGCTTACCCCTACCCAGGATTTGGTCAACATAATAAATTTAAGCAATTCATGGATTGTAGACCTTCAGAGTATAGCGGTAGTACGGACCCCAATAAAACTTTGAATTGGTTGAGGGAGATGACCAAGGCTTTGGATACTGCGGAATGCGAGGAGAAAGTGCGAGTATTATATGCTACTCAAAGACTCAAAGGAGATGCCATGGTATGGTGGGATTCGATTACCGGTCATTTTACAAAGCAGCAGATGAGTAGTATTACTTGGGAGCAATTTGAGGGAAAGGTTTGTGAGCAATACTGTGGATCTTTTGAGATGGAACGAATCAAGAAGGAGTTCATGGATTTGCAGATGACCGATAATATGTCTGTGGATGAATTGATTAGACAATTCAATGAGAAATTACGATTTGCACATCAGTGGGTTCCGGACGAAGCTTCAAGAGTTCAGCATTTTGTGAGAGCTTTGCATCCAGATTACAGGAGTGCTACCAGGTGGGCTAGCACTTTATCTCAAGCTTTTACCCTAGCTAAGTCAGCCGAGGGTGATGCTCAAGCCAAGGAGAAGTTGAATAAAGATAGAATTTCTCAACAGAAATCCCGGTTTGATTATTTTAATACCCAACATCGGCAGGGAACTCAAGGAGGTCAGGGAAGTCAACGTCAAGGACAGGGTCAGAGTCAGAGCAGTCAGAATCGTAGGCCTACATCTGGTGGGTCTACTCAGAGAGCCCCATGGTGTAATAAATGTAAGTCTTTTCATCATGGACTTTGTACCCTACAGACAGCCAGATGTATTCGTTGTGGTCAGTTTGGGCATGAATTGAAGAATTGTAGATTTCCGAGGAGTGTTTGTTGGAATTGTCAAAAGGAGGGGCACAGAGCAGGTGAGTGCCGTGTGGGTAAGAAATCGGGGACTGGGTCGGTATCTGGATCGGTTGTGGGATCTTCGTCCGCTTCAGGACAGAAAAGGAAGAACCCTCCGTCAGCTGAGGGTAGAGCATTCCGGATGTCAGTAGATGATGCTGCTGCCACTGATGATGTCATCACGGGTATGTTTCTCATAAATTCTATACCTGCACGTGTGTTATTTGATTCTGGTGCCAATCGTTCATTTATTTCTGTGGCATTTTGTGATAAATTGAAATTGCCTACTTCGAATGTTGCTGCTCCATTAGAAGTAGAGATAGCTGATGGTAAAACGGTTCCAGTCACAACGGCTGTGTCTGGGGCTGGAATTGATATTGATGGTACATGCTTTCCTGTTACTTTTCTGTTAATGCCTATAGTTGGTTTTGATGCTGTTATGGGTATGGATTGGTTGAGTCAGAACCGAGCTGTTATAAAATGCCATAGAAAACTAATTTCATTTCCTTTACCTGATGGGTCATACGTAGTGGCTCGCGGGGAGAGGGTTAGACCTGCTTTTCCTATTATCTCGTATATGAAGGCTAGAAAATCTCTGGCCAAAGGGTGTGAATCCTACCTTGCTCATGTGGTTGATGTTAAAAAGGAGAAACAAATTGTTTCTGATATTCGGGTGGTTTCGGAATACCCGGAAGTGTTTCCCGATGAATTACCTGGGTTGCCTCCGGTTCGTGAGGTAGAATATAGGATTGATTTGATTCCAGGTTCGAGCCCAGTGGCTAAAGCTCCTTACAGGTTAGCTCCTTCTGAAATCCGTGAGATGATGACACAGATTCAGGATTTGTTAGACAGGGGTTTTATTCGTCCTAATTCTTCTCCGTGGGGTGCACCGGTTTTGTTTGTGAAAAAGAAAGACGGTACTTTGCGTATGTGTATTGACTACAGGGAACTGAATAAGTGAACGGTTAAAAATAAATACCCTTTACCCAGAATTGATGATTTGTTTGATCAGCTGCAGGGTGCTTCTTATTTTTCTAAAATTGATCTGCGCTCGGGTTATCACCAGGTACGTGTTTCTGATGCTGATGTTCCTAAAACCGCTTTCCGTACCAGATATGGTCATTATGAGTTTTTAGTTATGCCTTTCGGTTTAACTAACGCCCCTGCTGTATTTATGGATTTAATGAATCGGGTCTGTCGGCCGTTTTTGGATAAATTCGTGATTGTATTTATCGATGACATCTTGGTTTATTCTAAAACTGAGTCCGAGCACGAGCTTCATTTGAGGCAAGTTTTAGAAACTTTAAAACGGGAGCATCTTTTTGCAAAATTTTCTAAATGTGAATTCTGGATGCGGGAGATTCAATTTTTGGGGCATGTTATCTGTAAAGATGGGGTTAAAGTCGATCCGGCTAAAGTTGAAGCAGTTATGAACTGGAGTGCTCCTAAAACATCATCTGAGATTAAAAGTTTTCTGGGATTGGCGGGTTATTATCGCAGATTTATTAAAGATTTTTCGAAAATTGCGAGTCCTATAACGAAATTAACCCGTAAAGATGTGCCATTTAAGTGGAATAATGAACAGGAGACAGCTTTTCAGACGTTGAAACAACTATTATGTCAGGCTCCTATTCTTGCACTACCTGATGGTTCTGATGAATTTGTAGTGTACTGTGATGCTTCCTTTGCAGGTTTGGGTTGTGTTTTAATGCAGCATGATCGGGTTATTGCTTATGCTTCACGGCAATTGAAACCACACGAGAAGAATTATCCAACCCATGATTTAGAACTTGCAGTTGTAGTCTTTGCGTTGAAACTGTGGAGGCATTACTTATATGGTACGAAATACGTTATTTGTACTGATCATAAGAGTCTGCAGTATGTATTTTCCCAGAAAGAACTTAATATGCGGCAGAGACGGTGGTTAGAACTCATTAAGGATTATGATTGTGAGATTCGATATCACCCGGGGAAAGCAAATGTTGTAGCAGATGCTTTGAGCCGCAAGGGAGCTGGTGATAGTATTCGATTTATGCGAGTTGAGATCGTTTCTGACTTAGTGGATAGGCTTAAATCTGCTCAGTTAGAAGCTTTAAAAGATGAAAATCTGAAGTTAGAGATTATGATGAAGAGAAAAGATGATTTGATTAATGATTCGCGAGGATTGAAGACTTATCAGTCTCGTGTGTGGGTGCCATTGCTTGGAGAGCTTCGGGGTTTGATTTTGGCAGAGGCTCACAAGTCAAGATTGTCTGTTCATCCTGGTAGCACGAAATTGTACAACGATCTTAAAGTGCTGTATTGGTGGCCTACTATGAAGACAGATGTTGCAAAGTTTGTGGGAACGTGTCATATTTGTGCTCAGGTCAAAGCAGAGCACCAGAAACCTTACGGGTCTTTGAAACAGTTGGAGATACCAGAGTGGAAATGGGAACACATCACGATGGATTTTGTATCCAAACTTCCATGTACCCAGCGGAAACATGATAAAATTTGGGTGATTGTTGACCGTTTGACGAAGAGTGCTCACTTTCTTGCCACCAGTGAGACAGCTTCACTTAGCAGATTAGCTCAGTTGTACATCGATGAGATTGTATCACGGCACGGTATTCCTCTTTCTATTGTTTCTGATCGAGATCCCAGATTTGTTTCTAACTTTTGGAGGATTTTACATCATGCATTGGGGACGCGTGTTAATTTGAGTACAACTTATCATCCTCAGACAGACGGTCAGAGTGAGCGTACTATTCAGACACTTGAGGATATGTTACGCGCCTGTGTGTTAGAATATGGTGGGTCTTGGGATTCACACTTGCCTTTGATTGAATTTGCGTATAATAATTCTTATCACTCGAGTATCGGTATGCCGCCTTATGAGATGTTATACGTTCGTCGCTGCCGTACTCCTACTTGTTGGTTAGAGGGAGGTGAGAAACAGTTTGCGGGTCCCGATATTGTTCAGATGACGGCTGAGAAAGTTGCTATTGCTCGGGAAAAATTGAAAGTTGCCAGAGATAGACAAAAAATGTACGCAGATCCACGCCGCAGACCAGTTACGTTTGTTGAAGGTGAGTTGGTTTATCTGAAAGTTTCTCCGTGGAAAGGGGTTATTCGCTTTGGGAAACGTGGGAAACTAGCTCCACGATACATTGGTCCGTTTCGCATACGACAGATAGTCAACGACCAGACTGTTACTCTTGATCTTCCACCAGAGTTAGCGGGTATTCATGATACTTTTAATGTCTGTTACTTACGTAAATGTAATGTTGAGGATGAAAGTCAGATTCTTCCAGTACATGATCTAAAAGTTGATTCGAAAAAGCGACTAATAGAAGAACCAGTTGAGATAGTTGATCGTAAAACAACGAAGCTTCGGAGGAAAGAGATTCCTATGGTTTTGATTAAATGGAAGCATAGTTTGGGTTCAGATTTAACATGGGAGACTGAGGCAGACATGAGGAACCGCTACCCTAGCCTATTTGAGCGCGATGAGATTCCGGGGACGGAATCTTCTTTAGGGGGAGAGATTTGTAACACCCGCGTTTAGGGCTTAGTTGTTTCGTGGCGGTGGTAAGTTATTTAATTGTTTATATTAGTATATTTGATTGTTTATAATTATGTGCTATTTATTTATATATTTATTTGATGCTTGCTTGGTATTTAAATTGGACCGCGAGGTAAGAGGTAAAAATATTAGTTTAATATTTTTATATGTTATTGATATCATATGATTCGTTTGTATACGAGGGTCCCGAATATTACCTCATTGCATGTTTTTGACTTGAGTAGGACCGCTTTATTTAGGTTTCTGTATCTCAGATTTCAGTATTTGCACTGTGTAGTGTAATATGTTCAGTTTTGACCTATATATATAGCTTTTGATATGTTGTTCTCATTTTGTTGGCTGCATAAGAGAAGAGAGAAAAGAAAAAAAAACCCACTCTTACTCAAACTTGAGTCCGTAAATCTGTTTTCGAGTTCTAAGCGAGGGTTAACGTTTGGTTTTTGAGCAAGAGGTGTGTTTTGTTGTTTATGTCGAGTTTTGATTAGGAAGTTCTTGAATGTTGTGTTTTGGCCGTGCGAAGTGGAGTCCACTACGTGCGTAGTGACTCCATTACGTACGTAGTGCTCAATGAAGAAGATGAAGTCAATGAGTTTTGGTCGCACGGAGTGTAGTCCACTACGTGCGTACCAGTGCCCATTGCGTGCGAAGTGGGTTAGCCACTTCGTAAGTTTGAAAGTTCAATACGTGCGAAGTGGAGTCCACTACGTGCGTAGTGACTCCATTACGTGCGTAGTGATTCAGACGTTAATTCTGTAATTTTATTGCGTGTAGCCAATAAGAGTTGTCGCTTTTGTAAATTGGAATGTAATCCCAATTACTGACTAAGTTATGATGTGTTTCAGGAAACGAGAAGGCTCAGTGAAATTAGAATACTGAGTGTGGTGTTGGAGAACACAGGTGAGTGGATTTTAATGCACCAGTGGTTTTAGTTGTAACTGTTATGGTTACTTGGATTTTATACAATTAATCATGCGATAGACTGTTTAGTCTGATATGATTGTTTGATTGGTTATGTGATGATTATTGAAATTGTGTCCAAGATATGAGTATCAAGGCATGAAATTGTGCTCATGATGTTTGTGGCAGAGGTCAGCTAAGCGTGGTTTTGGGCTGGGTCAGTTGCTTCTGGTTAGGCAGTTTTAGATCCTCTGTTGCATTTGTTGTAGCAGAGGGGGTTTAACTGTGCCAGTTAGCAGATGGCTATCGGTAGATCATTGCTATGACCAGCATTGATCGTAGGCTCGGCAGAGCCGCCGGTCCTTTGATATTTGAGATAAACTGTTCTTGTGATCGTTGTGGTTATGCTTTAATTGCTTGTGGCTTGATTTTCATTCACTTAGCTTTGTGCTAATTCCCACCCTAACTCTCTGTTTCAGGTTTTGAGGGCACGGTAGGTTGCAGCTTTTGTGTACAGGGAAAGTTTGACCGTAGCTCTGATATTTTGGGTTTTAGAATGATGAGCAATACTTTATGAAAAATTTTGTAACACTAAAGGAAGTACTGTATGTTTGTGCAGTGTTGGTTTTAACTTTTGATGTTATTTCCTTTTTAGTTTTATAACGTATTACTTCCGCTGTGATTTAAAAAAAAAAAAAAATATGGCTTGTATTTTTGCGGTGTTACAAAATTGGTTCGGATAGTTTTTGAACAAAATCGGATATTCGGATTTTTTGTACACCTCTATTTATAAAAAAAGTTTTCCGACTTTTAAAAATCTAAAACAAAAATACCAAAATGTTCTTTGTGTAGGCCCATTGAAAACCCAAATTAGAAATTAACTTATAGTGAAATATTTTGAGGTTTTTGCGCAAATAAGCAAAATACATTAAACATTCGCGAAAACAAGCTAAGAAAAGTCAAATTACGAAAATAAGCATCAGTTTCGCCCCCAACACCCTCAGTTTCGCCCCTAGCTTCGCCCGCCACGTGTCCTCAGTTTCGCCCCCCCAAGCTCAGTTTCGCCCCTAGAAGCCCAGTTTTGCCCCCTGGTGGGCCTCACAAAGCCCAGTTTCGCCCCTGGTGGGCCCCACAAGTCCAGTTTCGCCCCAACTGAGTACACGTGTTGTCGTATGATTGGAGGGGGAAGCTAGGGGCGAAACTGAGTGCTTTGAGGGCGAAACTGATGCTTATTTTCGTAATTTGACTTTTCTTAGCTTGTTTTCGCGAATGTTTAATGTATTTTGCTTATTTACGTAATTGATTTTATTTTCAAATTCTTAAATATTCCAGAAAAAAATGACTAAATAATTTCTTATAATTGATATTGAGAATTTGATAAACTAGTAATAAAATGCAGAATTATTGTCAAATCTCTTGACAAAAATTTAGTAAAAGACACTATACAATACTTTAGTTTTGCTTAAAAATGACAATATATAATTTGTTTTCTTTTTTTTATTGTGGAATGAAAGTCTTCAAATACATAATTAAACAAATAGACAATTAATTGTAATTAATAACTCACCGTGGGTATTGAAGAGCAGGAAGGCAATGGCGAATAACCAAATTGGAGGGCTGTTACAAAAGGTTTGATAATTTGAGTTCATATTATTGTGTAAATTTAGTGAATTTTGACTTTGCATAGTTATAACAAAGTCGACAAATTCGTTACCTTATACCCACGACAGTTTTGAAATCCTCTTCGAGTGATCTTTTGATGTATTTTTGAAAGTCGAATCTCGACTGGCTTTGTGGGCCTAAATGTGCCTAAAGTCGAATCCGAAACAAGTTATTAAAAAATATCCTATATAAATCTTCGAAAATAATCATAGATTATGTTTACATAAATGAGTCGAGTTATGTTCAATATTGAAAAGAATTCTTAGGTTAGAAACTTAAACAAAATTTACCATGATAAATCCATGCCTTAACGTGAGATAATCAACTTTAGGGACTGATCTGACAAACTGTCTGAAAAAACAAACCTGAAATCATAAATAAGAAACAATTATTATACATCTATACAAGTGTAATGATTAAAGATATATACATTTTAAAATACACTTGTTATTATTTAAGAGTGTTACGAGTTTATTAGAATTCTGATAACCTTATAACTGAGTAGTATCGACCAGATATATAGTTCAATTTCATATTATTATTTTTTTAAGTTCATAAAGTCAAGTTGATAAGCTTACAAATTAACAAACAAAAATGTCTTGTATACTTACTGAGAACATTAATAAGTTGCTAATCTAAACACCTTTAATTAATTATGAATTGATAGGTTAACATGAAAGCTGTAAAAAATTATTATAAACCGAGTCGTGAGAAAATATCATATACTAAGTATCAACGTGTTATCCAAGACTTCTAGCTAAGATATTTTAGTTTTGGTATTGTTTATGATTTAACATTATAGTTCAAGTTTTATCAACAAATTTAAAGTATTTTTAGAAGGTGTTAAAAACCATTAACGTATTATTTGAATTTGCAAAACCAAAATAATCGTTGGGTGTTGACTCTTGAGATGGACGTATGAAATACTATAGTAAGAATTGATTTCATATTAATTTCAAAACTAATTAATTAATGTGAAGGAAATTGACATTTTCTTCTTGTTATATAAAGTCCTTATAGACAGAGGGTTGTTACTGTAGTTGACTTTAAAAAAAGTTCCCTCTAGATCTTACTAAATATTATCAATTATTAATATATTAAATCAATTCTCATTGAATTTCTATATATATCTTGAATATTAGACATAATACTTATTAATTAGTCCTTTTTGTTTTTCTTTTATTTTTTAATTACATGCATACATATGATTCACATAACTAGTGGTACGGATAAAAAATAATTTGATAACAAGTTTTATGTTGGCTTAAAATTTGTATCCTAAAAATAAATTTTAAAATGTGTAAAATCATTTTTTGAAGCGATCAGACTTACGATCCATAGTAGAATTGGAGATTTGCTCCAAAAGTTCATATGTCTTCTTCCGAATGATGTGTCTCTTGCAAATCTAAACCTCTCTGGATCTATACGTATACATAAACGAACAAATAATCAAATATCATATAATTTTGTGATTCAATACCACAAAATATAGAAATAAACAATTGATCGAGCAAATTCTATTGACTATCATTTGAAGATAGTTACATTATAAAATAAGCTAGGATAAAAAAAGAACATTGTTTATTTAAATAATATAAAGAATAATTATAAACTATTAGATTATTATTTATTTAAATAAGTATGTGCATATATATACGCATGTGCATAATTAGTTAACTAAATATAATCTAAGTACATTTAACTTTGTATCTTATCTTAAGTATTTTTATTTAATTTATTTGGATGGATTTTTATTTATTAAGATGCAAATCATAATCATCAATAAATATCATATTGAATTATTCAAAAAGGGAACCACTTTCGAGAAGTTCAATTCTCCCATGGGACCAAAATTGATTTGTCATGGTTGAAGTTGAACTTGTATATATATATATTGAAATTCTTTTAAAAACAACACAATAGTGTCCTATTCACATTGATTGTTGTCCAAAGCCTTTATACTTATTATTAGATATTACATGTTATATGATTTTTATATTAAAAAAATAAGAAAAAGAAAATTAAATTCATATGTTAATAACTTAGAGTATACGATACGGGACGTAGGGGCTTAGCCCAGATTCTACATAGCACCAACCCGCATGGAAACATCATCCTCTAATACTTTCTTAAAAACAAACACTCTACAAATCCTGTCACTTAGTTAATTTATAGCCTAGTGGTAAACATTTAAGAGTTGCCAAAAATCATGAGTTCAACTACTGTCAATGATAAATTGATGTAAATTTAAGAGCTGTTAAAAAAACTCATTACAAACCCTCCACACTTATCTCTCTTTATCACATTCTTTCCCGTCGTGTTTTTCCTTCCTGATCGGTGGATATCGGCTCTCTAATGCCCACCATGTTGAATGCTGACTACGACTCCGGATACTTTTAAGAGTATGAAGTTATACTCTCTCTTCTCTTTTGAGCACCGTTGTATATATATGTCACATCCGCTTTACATCACTTTTTCTCTATCTTCCGAATCAAGGATATACTCATATCTTTTAACATCCTTACATTTATCTCATTTATTAATACTAAAATGTGTGTATGCGAGAGAGATAAAAAGAGGGGATAGAGAGATAGCGGGGGAGGGGAAGGGGTTGCTACTTAAACGTGTAGTTGAAAAATTAACAAGCAAAATAATCTAATTAATTAATACGCGTCATATATATTTATTTACAATAATTATAAAGTGTAATTCTACTAACTAAAACGACGTACCGTGAGAGAATTGATACTCGATAGTTTTTGTCTCTTTCTCCCAATGCTTCCATCTTCTCATCTACTCACACATCCGTAACATCTCATTAAATTATTTAATATCATTAAATTTTTAATTAACTCTCATGTACATGTGTGCATGCATAATTAAGCCGATAAAGTATTTGTTAAATATAATACATTTTTAAGTTTAAGAAAATAAAATAAAATTAAAGCGAAATTACCTTAGCTTGTCCTAATGCCATGGTAAAAACACAATAAATGACATGAAATAGAGCGAGAGCAAAGATGAAAATATGGAGTTGATGAACTCCGTCATAAGACATGAATGATACGTTTCCCTGTAAATTAAATTTAAATCCCGAAATTAGTTTTTTATAAAAAAAAAGATAATAAAATTAGCATGTATATGATCAGTTACTAGCTTGTGAAATATAATATTAGCAAACAAACTAATAATTTTTTAACAGTAATGCACACCATAATTCTATTTTTCAACCTACACCTTTAATTTAATTTATAGTTATTAATTAGTTGACAGAGTGTTTTGATTAACTTATAGTTCATTAGCTTATAAATTTTAGATTTTTAAGTCAACTTTTTTCCTGTGATCGATTTATGTACAGGTTATGAACATTGCAGAAACAAATTTTTTTTTTTCAAGTTATTCGTAGTTTTTCACTATTTTGTTCATTAATTTCCAGGACGGAAATTAAATTAGTGACGAGCATATTTTGAGAATAGAAAACTTCGAATCATCGTTTTACTTTATTCTTCAACAAAAAATATTGATCGTTTTAAACATAAGTTATAATGCACTTGTAGGTATTTTATAAGTCGTAAAACGTGTATTTAACGACAATTAATCTTGTTACCGTGGAAGTTTATAAAAAATTAAAAACGTACATAAAATTTTGTAATATTGAATTTTTTTTTTCCGATAAAAGTTCAATTGCATTTTTTATTCGATAATTTGCTGAAAAATCTTGCATTAACCGGCCAATTAATGTCCAATGTTGTTGGAAATATAGAAAACAATTTACTGAATAAAATAATTCCAATTTGGTAGAACATCATTAATTTTAAAATATAATATATGTGATAGTTGATATTTTATGCTAAAAATGACTTACCTCAGATGCACACTTGTCATCCCCGCTACTACCGGCTAAGATCCGCCGTGCACTGTCACCCATGTTTGACCATGTGAGCAGTCTCCGGCGACTCTCTCCGTCAGCCCCAGATGTTTCCTCTTCTTTCCGGCTGCACGGATGCCAACTTGCGGCGGCACCCTCCGATATACATATCTTTGTAATCTGTGTCGTTGCCGCCGTTAGCAGCAATGATATGAATCCTAATAGCATTAGCTCTACAAAACCAAGACCAAAACTCAACTTAAATTAAGATGATCAATCAATGATTTGCAGATGAGCAGATCATATAATAATTATCGAACTAATTCATGAATACTAATTAGTATACCTGCTTTGATCTTTTCTAGAGATTCGTATAGAGCTTTCTTTCGTTTCTTCTTGAACCACTGCAAAATACACAAACATATATAAGATATATATACAGTCATATCCTTACCCAGTTACAGATAGAAAAACTGCATGCTTCCTCTAGCTAAGGAAGAAGAGACTAAAAAGATTACAAACTCAAAACTTTTAAATAATTAATTTGCAAGTATATATATTATATATAACTTACATGTCCGATTATATGAAGGATTCGCTCGATGAAAAGGGAGATGACAATAAGCACGAAACAAACGGTGGCAACCGCCCATGTCGGCGTTTGCTCTAGTGATCCGCTGCCTCCGGCCATCGGTGGTTTTTTTTTTTTTTTCTGTAGTTAAATTGTTTTACAAGAATGCAGGAAACTACAGTGAAGATATCGCAAATAAATTTCCATATTTTTTAGCGTCTTGGATTGGATTTATAGGGATTGAGGTGGGATTAGAAATATATGAAGAAATTAAAGTGAGGAGTCAAAGGGTTGACTTTTTCTTATATAGACGCGTGCGTAAAAGAAGACCGAATAGCCCTTTTTAAAAGTCTGGAGGAGAATCAGTAATGCATTATTGACTCAAACTTTCAGGGACATTTTTGGGTTTTACTATAATATTATTGCCTTGCCTTAAGGGAAACCTTTACCGTTCACACATGTTTAAAAAAAGTTAAAAAAAAAAAATTGCAAAATCACTTATAAAATGCTTTTTAATGACAGTTATAACGTTATTTAACGAGAATATTTATTCTGTATTTCTTTAATTTTTTATTAAGATAAGATTAAGTTTTTTTTTAAATTATGAAACAACAACATTATCTACTAAAACCAAACTAGCAGTAAAATGCTATTGTGCTACAATTTATAAAGAAAGAGAAAATATAGCCCCTGTTAATGGATTTTGATCTCAATAATCATTAATCAATACATCAGTTTAGTTAATCAATTTTTCTTCTAAATTATATCTAAAGTTCAATAAAAAATGCATATATAACACTCTATATATTATCTTAAAAAATCTGCATGCAGAGGAAAAACTGAGGATGAGAAAGCTTCAAGTTGATTTCCTTTAATCTGAGGCCTTAAGTCCTTAATTAATTAACCAACAACCATTTTACAAATTAAAGGGCTGAAAGAGATTCACTTTCTGAAAGAGAAGTTAACTAGCTCTCATGTGTTATTAAGTGAAGTTTACATATGGATATATTGACTTTGATGTGCAGCAATCTCAACCAAATAGTTGGGTATATATAGCAACCTCTGGAATTGCGAGGAGACATATATATGAGCTAGTTTTGAGGTTCAATAAGAATGATCATGCAGTAGCTAGGTATATTAGTTTAATTTCCACGTCCAATAATATGATATATAGTCAAAATATATATTAAAAGTTGAGTAAAAAAATCTTACTGTTAAATTAATTATATATAGATTTATCTACACAAAACTGAGCAAAAAAAAAAAATCTTATAGTTGAATAAAGTTAAGATAAATTCGACCAACTTCGCTTGAAAATTCGGGCAAGTACTTCTAGCTAAAGGATATACTTGAACGGGGTACTACTATTGAAGAACCTATAAATCAAGCTTGAATAAACAAGAAAAAAAACCGTTAATCCTATAAATCAAGCTACTCGTAGATGTAGCTATATATTTAATTAACTCGTAAGAGTGCTAAAATGCATTAGTAATGATACAATTATAGTATTTTTTTTTAAGATATGATTAAACCATATAATTTGTATACTAGTAAAACCAAGTCCAAGAAAATAAGTGATCAATTTATGAGTGGGTGTTTAGTGTTATTATATATAATAAAGAGATTTGCTATAACATATTAGTAACTATATAAATATGAACGTTTTTTCTGAAGGTATCGAATCTCGTTTGAAACAAATGTGAGAACTTCAAAGATATATGAAAGAGTTCATTTGAGAACCATTCTTATACGAGAACTGTGAGAATTAATCTGAGTCGTCCAATTCACCCACCTTCAATCTGATTGCTCACTTATAAATTCATCACATGCATTCTTCTACACTTGATCCCAAAGCTCTCCATCAATGAATTCCACTTATCAAATCAACGGCTATGATTGTTTTTCATACGAGAACTGCGAGAACCAATCTTAGCCCTTGATTAAATTTATCAATTGCTAAGATTTTTTGGCAGCTTATTAATACTTCATCAATGACTCATTAATGACGTATTCATTAGGGTTGTTTTGAGAAAATCAAGCATCGCAAATTAATGACGTCTCACCCGGACGCAAATCACGGTTGGATAAATATATAAATTACCAAAATATCTCTGTTAATAAGTCTATAATCATGTTTTTCTCATTTAAATTTTTCGCTATACCAAACTACCCAAACCGACCAAACAGATTTTATACCATTTTGTTGCTTTGACCAAGTCTTGGAACCATGTAATTTTCAATTTTAGATTTGTGTTTTTTTTAATATTTCTGTTGGGTTTATACTTTCATAGAAGATCATTAATGAGAATAACAAGAAGTTATAAGTCCGCGCGATGCAGCTGGTTATTTACTAAATTTGATAGGTTTTGATAATAAGTGATGAAGTATATAATATATGTTTGTTTACTACTACTACTACTACTAACAACAACAACAACAACAACAACAACAACACAATTATTATTATTATTATTATTATTATTATTATTATTATTTAAGAGTTTTGATTAAGGTTAAAAATAGTTTGAACTCTATTCAATCAAACTCTTAAACTTTTAATAACGAATTATATGATCTTATACGAGTCCGTGGTTTCTCATAATCGGTTGTACCATTGCAAATGCTAAAACGTTGTGTAATAAATATTATACATACCGCAATATTTTTACTAACGAATTCTATGATCTTATACGAGTCGGTGGTTTCTCATAATCGGTTGTACCATTGCAATATTAGATGATTATGTATTTGGCAAGTTAGCTTATTGTCAACAAGATTTATGTGATTGTTCATTGTTTAAACATTAAACGATCAATAGCTTGCTTTCCTCAATAGAGTGGTGACTGAGGATTCCGACACATCAAACTCTTATATCGAAAATGTGAATGATAATCATTATGTTTTATAATTAGAGTACTGGCCTAAGACCATCCGTATCGGTCTCGTGAAGAGGCTTCGCGAGCCCTCTTCACGAGGTGAACACCATCGTCATAGGTGGTGATAGAGCCTCTCACGAGATTGCCGGTGACCACCATCGTGAGCCTTTTTTTTCTTTTTGTGTTTTCGTCCGTTAGGCAACATATATAATTTTTTTTTTACCCTTTTAACTCCTATAAATACCATTCAATCCGACCCTTTTTTTCACACAAATCTCTTCTACTTCTTCTACTCTCTTCTATATACTTTCATTATTTTTCATCAAGACAACCTATTTGTTCTATATGGACAAGGGACATCACAAACAAGGCTTCAAAACCCCACGACGGGTTTCAAAATCGCGAGGCACGAGCTCGCAACCGACCCCCCGGATAACAGGTTTGGCGATATCATCTCCACCACCAAATTACATCCAAGACATACAACAAATTCCTATGTATTCACCTACTCTAATGCCGGGTGGGTTTCAACACGGTGTCTCTCGACCACAAGCCCCCGTGTTGAATCAATACAACTTGGGTTGTACACAACTTCAAGGCGTGAATCAAGGTGGTTTTACACATCTCCTTCAAAACCATACGTATCCGGAAGATGACGAGCTCGAGATGGAGGAGGAGGAGGAGGGTATACCCGACACCCAACCTGAGGAGGTGGTTCCCGAAACCCAACCCGAGGAGGTCGAACCCGACATACCAAAAAAGGCAAGAGAAAGGCAGTGTCGTGGGGTTCCGCCGAAGAGGCTTTATTGACTTTGGCATGGGTTACGATCTCCGAAAATTATGTAACCGGCAACTCCCAAAAAGCACGTAAGTTTTTTACATGCTTAATTTATTTTTATAACTGTATTTATATTATTATTTAAATTTATAAATTTATGTATGATTATTTAAATGTATATAATTCTATTTATATGCTTATTTTTATATATTTATGTAGACAACTTTTGAGGGAAGGTGGTAGATTGGTACAACGAAAAATTAAGGAACTTCCAGGAACACTCCAAAGACCAAATAACCTGCAAGTGGAGCGACACGAGGAAAACAATTACGCATTTCAATTAATGGAATATATAATAACTTTGCTAACAATACCTGCAAGTGGAGCGACAAAAGGCGGAGATCAAACGAAAACACGGGTGGTAGATTGTAGTTTTTTTTTAAATTATGTACTTTTTTAATTATTATTATTTGAAGTTATGTACGGAAGTTCAAAAAATATAATTATTATCTTTTTATTATATTGTTTTAATAATTAAATTATGTTGATTATAACAAATACAAAAAAATAAAAAATAGGAAACTATGTGATGAGATGTGATGGATGCAGGGTTTGTAATGAGATAGGGGAATGATGTGATGCTGATGTGACAGATAGAAAGTATGTAAAACTATATGATAAAGGGAAAATTACCATTTTTGCCAACATACTATTCACCTTTTTCCAATTTAACAACATTCTTTTTATTTTATCAATTACACCATTACACTTTCAATATTTTTCTAATTTTACCAACAATCTTTTTATTTTATCAATTACACCATTACACTTTCAATATTTTTCCAATAAACACAAGGTTTACCTACTAAGCGGTAAGGCTGACAACTTGGGTCGGGTTCGTGTTATTGGGTTCGTGTCAGTTTCGTGTCGACCCAATTTCGACCTATATATTTTCGTGTCAGGTTCGGGTCGTGTCACTTTTTTCGTGTCGGGTTTGGGTCGTGTTTTGTGTCAACCGATTTCGGTAAAAAGTATTTGACTAGTTAACAATTAGATAAACATCAAGCTACAAAAGTTAATATAAGAAATTTATATATCGTAAATAAGAGTCTTAACTATAAACCTTTGCAAATTTACTTTAGTACGTGATTTCCGTAATTCTAAATTGCATAGTTTGTTTTTTTTTAATATTACTGCAAAGTTTTTTTTCTCGATTTTCATATAATTTTAAGAATTTCTTTTCATTTATGGTTTATATTATGTTTAATCCAAAACCGTATTTGAAACCCATAATCGAAAACCGTAATTGATAACCGTACCCGAAACCCGTATTCGAAAACCATAATCGAAAATAAAAAAAATACTAGTCAAATACTTTTGACCGAAATGGGTTGACACGAAACAAGACCCGAACCCGACACGAAAAAAGTGACACGACCCGAACCTGACACGAAAATAAATAGGTCGAAATTGGGTCGACAAGAAACTGACCCGAACTCGAACAACATGAACCCAATAACACGAACCCGACCCAAATTGTCAGCCTTAGTAGGTAAACCTTGTGTTTATTGGAAAAATATTGAAAGTGTAATGGTGTAATTGATAAAATAAAAAGAATGTTGGTGAAATTGGAAAAATATTGAAAGTGTAATGGTGTAATTGATAAAATAAAACGAATATTGGTAAAATTGGAAAAATGTGAATAGTATGTTGGCAAAAATGATAATTTTCCGTATGATAAATACTGATGATCTAATGCCTCTCATCACGACAAGTTGGACTGCTTACAAAAACTCATTTGCATCTATATACATGACAAACTATATATGTTGTGTCTCGAATTACATAATAAACTTAATTCGCCAGAATCTGTAAACTTTCAAAATGATTGTGTCTTTTTAGAAATTATTTTTTCGTTTTTATTATTTGTTATCTCGTATTTTTGTTAGAATTGATCTTTATTGAATTCGTTGTCTTGTATTTTTTGTTTATTCTCTCGGTTAAAATTTATAATAATTTTATATAAAATATAAACAACTTAGTTAATTTACTGAAAAAAACGTATTAATAACTATTTCATGATTATCTTATTCTTGGAGGATTAAAATAAAAACTAAATTGATAAAAGTAACACTAAAAATGCAAGATAATGACAAAAGGTATATATATATATATATATTTAGGGTTTAGGGTTTAGGGTTTAGGTTCTATGTTTAAGAGAGGTTCTATATATAACATCACTATATATATATATATATATATATATATATATATATAGTGATGTTATATATAGAACCTCTCTTAAACATAGAACCTAAAAAACCATCTGGTAGTGAGAAGTGACACTTTGATTAAGAACAAAATTGGAAAATAACAAAAACAATATAAAATCAACTTTATATAAAAAAAAACCCCCACTCAACTTTAAATGATCATAGCTTATTCGTTTTTAAGAATTTTTGCAAAAAAAATATATCGTTATATTCAGTTTTTCGTCCTCTTTCAAACAAGACCAGGATTGATATATTTCTGAAACTTTTTTTTTTGAAATGCAAAGTTTACATTTTGAGCTGGGTTCATTCTAAATGCAAAATGCAAAACCCGAAAAACGCAAAATATAAACATGCAGGTCATCTACATGCTCCAAAATGCAAAAATTATGGAAATGCAAAATGCAAATTCAACATAATTCAATGAAAATGCAGGCTAAAATGCAAAATTACACATTCAAACCCAAAATGCAAAATCCGTACAAAACACTACATACTGCCCAAAATGCAAACAAAAATTTCATGTTAAAAAATCATTTAGAAAAATATGGAAAGAGTGATCTTGTTTGAAAGAGGATTAAAAACTAAAAGATTGGTATAACTTTTTGGTTTAAATTCACAAAACTTAAAAAGTTATAACAATTTAAAGTTTTTTGGGGTTTTTTTTTAAAAATCGGGGTTGTTGGAGGGGGGTTTTTCCATGTTTGCCCTTTTCTTTCTATATTAATACATCATAATTACAGTTTTGCCATCGTTAAAACTCATCCATTAATTTTGATTATCAAATGGTCCAGATTGGTTATTTAGGTTATTTGTTTAAAACATGGTTCTTTATTGATTATATATATATGAGACGGTTCAAACGACATCCATTGATAAAAAAGATAGAGTTTGAGATTAAAGAGTTGTTAATGAATAACCTTAAACTAATCAAACTTATCCTTAATTAATTAAGGGTAGTTTGGACATTGTTACATTACCCCCGTATTTTTTAAACTAATATATACATCAAACTGAAAAATGGTAAATTACGAAAATCATACCAAATTAACGAGAAAATTATGCTCTTCAATTTGAGACCGGTCTTGAAAAAAAATTCAAATTTTTTTTTTTGTGTTTGCTGGGTTTTTTTTTTCTGTACAGCTTGAAATTTGCACAAGTGCAAATGCACATATTTACCTGGTTTTTTCAGCACAGGTGTAGATATGCACATGTGCAAAATTTGCACTAATGCAAATTTCGAGCTGTACTGAAAAAACCAAACAAACATGAATTTTTTTCCAAAAAAATATAATAAGATCGATATTCAATTAAAGAGCATAATTTTGTCGTTAATTTAGTATATTTTTCGTAATATAACAACTTTTAGTTTGATCGATATATTAGTTTAAAAAAATAGGAGAAATGTACAAATGTCTATACTACCCTTTCCTATTTAAATTAATTAAAAAAGACAGTACATTAAATGATTGGCCAGAAATGGTTCTCGCAGTTCTCGTACGAAAAACAGTTCTCGTTTGAACCGCACTATATATATATATAGTTTAGTTTCAAAAAGTGTACTGAACTTGTCATGTTTTGCTATTTTGTATACCTAGTTTTCAAAACTATCGTTTAGTGTATCATACTTCAAAAACTATAATTTTGAGTATCAAGTTACCTCTTCTTCATGTTGCAGGTTTTATTTATCATTTTTAATATATTTTAATCTCCTAAAAATCTATCTCATATATATGCCATGTCATTTTGATTAATTTTTCTCTCAAAATAAGAACATGAAAACACAATAAAGAACACCAAGAACACCATTAAAAACACAATAAAGAACATCAAGAACACATAACCCGGAACACAAACCCAATAACAAATTGAAGAACACATTGTAGGAAATCCATACATATCAAATACCCGAGCACAACGGAAGCAAAACGAGTTTAAATCAAAATTTGGGGTATTCAAAACCAATATGCAAGTATTCCCTCCAATGGATCTCGACTGCAAGTAATGTAGCAACAAAAACATAGAAAAGAAAGGATGAAATATACCACCAAAGTCGGCTGGAACTATATATAAATGATGAGGATGAAAAGGACCCGAGCTTGAATCCCTCTATCACGTATCCACACCAAGAAACCAAGATCCCGCCATGCTAAGGACTTCAAACCCGAACCACACTATGTCTTCGAGTTTTTGGAACAGCAACAACCTTCTTTCATAAAGATACACTCACTTTTGAAGCTCACTTATCTACCAAGTAGCCCAAGTATGCGTGTATGTGTATTCTAGAGAGAGAAACAACTAGAGAGAGAGAGAGAGAGAGAGAGTAAGCAAACCTCTCATCCATGTACAGCTTCAAAATGACCACAAAAATCATAAAATTCGGCTAAAATGAATGCTTAATTATCATTGAACCAAAAGGAGGTTCAATCAAAGTAAAAGACATTTCAGCTTCCCTTCACGACCGCGAAGGATTTCCCTTCACGACCCTGAAGCTCCTTAGCCTTCACGACCCATGAAGGAGCTTCAGGGTCATGAAACACTCAGCCTTCACAGCCCATGAAGCTAATTTCTTCATGGTCATGAACCACTTTTCAAGCCAAAATCGCTTTTATTCTCTTCCCTCTTTTCAAGTGTGTTGTTTGGATCAATACTTGGCGTGTGACCTAATAGACCCGTGCTTCATTGGTAATGATACGCGCGTGCGTGTGACAATGGGCAGACACTAACACACATAATGTGGAACAAAATCGAAAACAGAATCTGGAACAATATCTAAAACATAATCTGGAAACCCCAACATTAGATCTGAGTTCGAAGCCCCAACATCAGATTTGAGTTCCAACCCTAAATCAAAAGAAGAAAACCCCTAATTGCAAATCTGTGTTTGCTAAATCGAACATAAACTAATTGATCAAGATATGTATATCGAACCTTAAATTAAAAGAAGAAAACCCCTAATCGGCGATCTGTGTTTGCTAAGATCAAGCCATGGTGGTGGTGATTGGATAAATGATGAAGATGAACGAAAATCAAATGTGTTGTTCTTGAAAACCCTAAATCAAAATCCATGTCAACTTTAGGTTTGAAGATGAAGGTAATCACCAATCATATATGTTTTTCTTGCCATGGTAGCTATAGCAATGGTGCAGTCATGGTAACGATGGTGTAGTCATGGTAGTGATGACCTTCAAGATGGTGGCTGCCAACGAAGATGAAGATCGATGGTGGTAATGGGTTCAACAGATCGATGGTGATGGCCGATGAAGATAAAGATCTGGGTTTAGCAACTGAAGATAAATTTGTCGATGGTCGATGAAGCTTCTGTTCTTGATGGAAGCAGTATCAAGGTTATAATAATAATAATAATAATAATAATAATAATAATAATAATTATTATTATTATTATTATTATTATTATTATTATTATTATTATTTAATGTTAATAGAGAAAAGTCATGTCACCCATAACCTTTGCCATATCACCTGGCCATGATCTTGCCACATCACAAGTAACCTACTATCACAGGATATGATGTATTAAATGATAGTTTTTGAAACTTGGATACATTAAATAGTAGTTTTGAAAGATGGTATATACAATAGTAAAAAGTGATAATTTTAATACATTTTTTGAAACTAAACCCTATATAAAAAACATATTATTTCTTATTTTATTCTTTTATCAATAGCGAATTTTTTTTATTATAAAGACTCTATGACAAGATATTAAGGAGAAAAATAAAAACACCAAACGCTTTATTATAAGAATTTTCAATAGCATGCATGTTTGAACGCAGACTTACCTGAAGCTCAAAAGGAAAAGCTTTTGAAAACCATACGCTTTGAATTTCTTCATTTCCAAATTATATAGCAAATCAAGAAAACCACACTAGTGGGTATTTGCGGCGACATCGAATTTTCTACGAGGGAAAATATCCTGCCATGTATTTCGGTGGAGGGAAACACCTTTAGCGGCGACGCGTGTCGCCGCAAAAAGCGTTTAGCGGCGACACTTTTCAATCGGATGAAAGTGGGCCCAATTTTTGTCGTTTATCGGTGTTTTAGCGACGTAATATTGTCGCCGCAAAAAACGTCGCCGCAAAAACCCTTTTTTCTTGTAGTGACTTATAAAAGCTTCAATCTCAAACCTTTTAAACCCAATACCGAACCCCAATTTAGTCAAGAGGAAACCGTTAATTTCAGAGAGTCATTTGATTAACTGATTCAGGAAAAACATAATGGACAAAGAGATCGATGACTATATGTTAGTGCCTCTTCGAGCTTAATTTTGGCGACTAGGGACGGAATCAAGCGATAACTTCTAGACCAAATTAAAGATTGAATTTGTAACTTGTAAGGGATGGATTTGATACAATGGCGAGAAAACAATGAAAAGGAGTACGATAATATTGTATCAATCATAAAACGAAGCAATAAAACCGAGAATTAAGATTCCCGAGTTGTCAAGAGCCAAAGCTCAATGAAACGGATGAGTCCCAACGCTTTTATTTAATCTTTATAGTTTATGCTTGTAATTTGTCACGTGTGCTGATTAAAAATTATTTTTTATATGTTTCTGAAACTCCAATAATTGATTATTATTTACCAAGCGAATCATGACCAAATCATTGACACTACTTTGAGGAAGTTTTCTACAACTTATACGTTATGAAATTTGTTTCAAATTTGATTTGTGTACGCCGTTGAAGAAGTCCGTTAGCGAATCAAGCTTGGCCTTTTATTTTAATTTCAATTAATAATAAAATAACACATATTCTATGGATTTTAATTAACGCGTATGTGTTTATGACAAAATATATGAAACTGAAAATGGAGTTAACAATGAAAATTACAATTTTATTTAAAAATATTATAGTACTTTTATTCTACCTTTTTTTTTTGTGAAAAGCATACTTTTATTCTACCTACAAATCAAAATATAATAAATCAAGTATTTAAAAGTTTCATAGTTCTTGATTTAGGATAAATACTTACTAAATAGTCTTATAATTTATATAATAACGAGTTTTTTAACCCGCGTGTTGCGGCGTGTTTTTAATAAACGTATAGAGCGGTTTTAAATTAGAATGTTAAAATATAAAATGAACACAACAATAATATCTAAAATCAAGCAGAAATACTAAATAAAAGAAAAAAAGCTATAAAATAAATTGATTTGTAAAAACATAAATAAATAACTCTAAAAGGTTGAAAAAAATATGCATGTAGAGAATAAAATTACTAATTAAATAGAAAAAATCTTATAATCTTTTAAAAAAATGGAACACCCATAATTAAGTGTAAAAAAAATTGCAAATTACATATGCTAGTTATCGAACTCAAAACCTCTAGCTTGCTCCATGCACACCTTACCAATCCGCCATGCACCACTTGGTGTTTATAATCAGATACTTAAATATATAAATTGACTTATGCAGAAAAAGATAAAAAGTTTATCGTTCGTACTTCCTGCAAATTGTTATATACAAGTTAAAGGTGACCCGCACATTGCGGCGATAAAAAAATAATAAAGATGAATAATATAAAAGTGAAAGTTCAAATACAGATACTTGAAATAAATAGGTAAAAATACAAACAATTAGAATTTAATGTATATTAATTTTTTTTAGAATATTGATAGCATATTATATCAAAAATCGCATTTCACATTAATAATTTAATTATTGACAAAAAGATAAAATAGAAACCTAAATGATTAACAAAAATAAAAATTATTAATCTAACTAAAATCATAAATAAAAAGACCAATGAAACAAAGATGTAAAAAAGAAAGAAAACCTTTTACGTAAAACAAAAAAGTAATTAGAAAAATTTAATCTTACAAAAGGGTAAAGGAGATGAAAGGTGGGAGCATGTGGGACCACATTTTAAAAGGTAACCTATATTGATTTAATCATTTCCTTGGCAAATAATTAAGAAAGACTAAAACTATAAAAGAAAGATTCGAACCCTAGCTTGCTTCCATACGTGTCACTAACTTACTGCTATGCTATCAAGCTGCTTTGTTTAAGTTGGTGAATACAACTCATACATCAATTTATAAGGAGGATATTGTTCATAATCTCTTGATAAATGTTAGTATATATAATGTGAGATGATTTTCTTTAGCATATATGATATATGTTCATAAAAGACGTTTTAAATATAAAATATTCTGAAAAATGATAGTATTTTTTCGTTCTCAATGTTTAATAAATCATATGAATTGAAACTATTATGTATGTTCAAACTAAATTTTTTTTAATAATATAAATATTATAAATACTAACATTTAAAAGGACGTAATAAACATTAATAATCATCTAATAAGTTATATTTTTCAAATCTGGTTGCAATTATCATTTGTGGTCTAGAAGGAGTGATAAAGTCAAACCCTTGAGAGCAAAGACAAAGGTTTGAACCTTTGCTATATCATTTTTTGTTTCCTATTTTTGTTTTCTATTTTTCTTTACGTGTTCATACGGGCCACACAGCACAGACACATACACACTTTTACTTTTCCACTTTACTCTACTACATTCTTTCGTATAGTTTAGATCTACATTTTAATTACAAGTATTAACTTTAGCCATTATCTGTTTTCTATTCAAACTTTTAATATATAAATAGGTTGTTTTAATCAATATATTGTTAACACCCAAAAATTCCGGGAAAGTGTCGATGTGAGGGAGAGTGTAGACATGATGGCAGGAATGTGATATTATAACATGATTCTATTTTTTGTACAAGTCAGCGGTCATTATTTGTTACATTTAGAACCAATAAGGTTAAATATATTAGTTATAATTAAAAAGAATTTGAACTGAATATAAAATATTTTAAATGTTACAAAAGGTAAATATAGTTTTTATAGATAAGGGTAGACAAATACAGTATTTAAATATTTAAGAAAGGTACATGCGAAATTATCTCAAATAATTTTGATTTAAATTAAAGAACTTTGACTCCTAAAAATCAAAATCAAATTGAATTTTCAATTTAAATAGGTGATTGAGATTTAATCTTATCAAAACGGACAAATAGGATTATTTAATAGAGATGATTCAAATTAGTATTTTACTAATATTTAGATATGTTCAATCCAATTTTTTAGTGTTTTATTTTTATCTATACCGGTATTTTTCAAAATCATAGTACTAGATATAGTTAGATATCCATCATAATGCATCACAATTTATATTGAAATATACATAAAAATGAGTTGTTTACAATTATATATTTAGAATTACATCAAACATTACACATTATAATTTATGAAAGAAAATACATTACTTTTATAGTTTATTCTTTTTTTTTCTATTTCCTGTCGCAACGCGCAAGTAATACAGACTCGTTAATATAAAAAAGTTAAATTTGATACAAATACATATATATGGGAGAGTTCAAACGAGAATTATTTTTCGTACGAGAAACCGCGAAAATCAATCTTTGCTCTTGATAAAAAATAACTCAATGACTTGAGTATTCTAATGGCTCGTTAATGACTCATTATTGGGTTCACTAAAAACTCATTAACGAGATGATGTGGGAAAATCAAGTCAATATAATAATTACTTATCTACCCGGACGTAATTCACGGTGTGATAAATATATAAATAACCAAAATGATCTTATTAATGATGTTAGAAATAGTTTTTGCACGAAAAAACAGTTATCGTTAAACCCTCTTCTCTCTGTGTGTGTCTATATATGCATGTGTGTATGTGTGTGTGAATGCGCGTTCGGAGTAGAGTAATCCCTGTCCCTGTCCCCGTCCCCGTCCCCGTCCCCGTCCCCGTACCATCACTGTTAAATTTGGGAATTCACCGGTTATGAAATTGGGTTAGATATCCGATACGGAGTTTTTTAAACCATTCCTACTAGTCAAGATTACTTTAAAATTACATATTAATCTAATTCTAAAATTAATACAAATTAACACTCAAGCTATTACCTATTGATAGCTTGATCTTGTTTCAGTTTCAAATTCAACAATTGAATTTGATAATTTGTTTCATTCGTTAACTATATCTTCATTTATATTTTTAAAGACTATCTATTCGAAATAATCGTAGTTTATTAAGGGCTAAATGTTGGGAAAAACAATCAAGCCTTCACTCTTCTACGAGGTTAATCACGGAGGAGAGGGACCCACACCGTCACGAAGTGGTGGTGTGGTGCGAGGCATATCACGACATGAGTGGCATAAGGGATTAATCTTATTTTTTTTATTACCAAATGGTTGTTTTTTAAATTTTTTGCACTTCTCAGCCATGCCATGCACACAACATTCTTTTATACAAATTATTCGATCCATTCTTCGTCTCTTTTAACAAATATACTCATTTCTCTTCAAACTAAATGCAAATTTTCTCTTCCAACATAGCAAAGATGGATGACTGGGATTTTTTTCCTAATAATACCTACCTTTTTTAACATCCAAAATAATTTCATTAAACTCATGAATCCAGTCATACATCGGCCTTTACATGATGGACTACTAACTACACATTCTATAGGGTGCACCATGTTATATACATAAAGTTATATAGTGCTCACACATACTAGAGTACAAGTTACACACATTCTAATAATACCTACTTACCATCTAACAACATGTCAAACTCTAGCAATATATATTCAAACAGACAATCTCAATCCTAAATACATGCCAAGAATGAATGTTTCAACAACCACATTAATAGTTTCCATCTTAAGCCCAACTAGAACTGATATTTGCAACAACAATTTCAATGATTTTTACAATATCAACAACTAATACTACTGGTGTACGTCACAAAACAGCAACAATATGATGACAAGCCAAATCTTCTCACCTATCAAAGGGTAAGAAAATTTGCAACAAAAAATCTTGGTATAGAGTATAATTAAGATCGCTGTGAGGACAATATAAGTGTCCTGATCTGAGGTCTCATCGGTCGTAAACTTTTTACTTTTTAATTTTGTAAAATTGAAGTTAGTTATTTGTAATCGATTTTTTTTTATATTTTTCATAAAGAAGAGATTGATGAAAATAGTAAAAAACTGGGTTAAAAAACACGGGCAAAATGAAAATAGTAAAAGAAAACTAGGTAAAAGATTTTACTCATCACAAAATTACGTTAACGACGGATTAGGTTTTACATATCGATCTGGTCAAGGGCATGAAAGTATAAACTTTTCATGTGAAAAGGTCCATCGTTTTACCTTATCATATATATGTTGTCCTCTATTTCGTTAAATTGTAATATAATTTTCGGGCATTTTTTATGTGACACAGTTTCATTGTTTTGACATTTTTGGAATATAAGAAAAGTATGAGAAAAATCACAAAAATATTTAGAGCACTCGAGTTTGCTTGACCATGATGCAATTCGAGATTACAAGCAATTTCTAAAATTAATTTCATTTCAAGTGTTTTCCAAGGTATTTCTTTTTCTTGAAATATAGTTGTTTCATTTTAGTTCTTTGTGAGTCAACACTTCTCATTTCTCTTACATACTAAAAAAAATGGTTTTGATTTTTGACATCGTCATTCCTTATGATAAATGGGTTATCGGAATAGAAGAAACGGAAACCCTAGACTTCATACTCATCTCTATTCTTAGAAATCTTTGGCTGACATGTGTTCTTCCCCATCTATTCTTGATTCTCCTTCAATTTTTTGTTCTTGGTCCCAATGGAATTGTTAAAAAAGCAGTTCTACTAAACAAGCATTAATTCTTATGTGCAGTCTTTCACAATATACATGTTTATAGTCACGTTAAGCATCTCCATGTTTATACATGTAACTCTTCTATGAAGACAGTTCATATTACTCGTTTGTTTACAATGACGATAAACAAAACCTAAGGTTAATCGTTATATATGTTGGATTGTTTTTAAGACGTCCCATTTTTTCTTATGGCTAATTGCTCGAGTCAAAAGTAAAAACGGTTTAAAGGTTTACTTCTGATGAAGAAGGTAAGCTTACAAAAAGAAAGATAAATACTACAAATATTATGATTATAATATTATTATGAATTTCTAATTTTTAATAAATTTGTCTTTCTTTTAAACGATCTTAATTATATCACTATATATTGGTTAGAATTGTTTTAGTTTACTTGTTACTAGTATTTTACACTTTAAATGTTTAAAATTATATTAATTATAACTCGTGTTTGTATACGTGATATTAAACTAATATTGTTTAAAATATATAAATATAAAAATTAAATACAATTAGCTAATTGTATTTGTCAAAAAGTGCGGCGATGAAATCATAATTCGTTCCGTACCAACGAATATTCTTCATAATAAAATAAATTTTAAAACTTTTAAAAAGGTAAACAGTTTATTGGTCATAAAATGAGGCTATCAGATTAAGATTTCAGTTCGTACGGATATAAATATTGTTGAATTTACCCTGACATTTCAACTTTCTTTTATTGAAATGTATGTATTCATGTGAACTTGTTTTCTTCCGGGAGATACAACAAACATTTGTCATATATAATAATTATGATCCAATATTTGCAAGGTGTGTAATCTTGAGAAGGAGGATGTCAATCATGCTTTTATTCGATGCCCTTATGCGATTAATGTTGCAACTTGGATATTTAATTGGTGTCGTATCCCCTTTCCTACAATTAACTCGGTGGTGGATCTTATTGAATTTGGTTCGAGATGGGGGAATTGCCCGAAAACAAGAAAAGTGCTAGTGGCAATAGTCCAATGCATGCTTTGGAGTATTTGGAAGGAGAGAAACGCTGTGGTGTTTAACAATATACGAAAGTCTTATACGGTTACAGCTGGAGACATCATTTCCACTTCTTTTTTGTGGGTGAAGCATAGAAGCAAATTATCCTGTAATTGGGTTGATTGGAGTGTTTTTCCTTTTTCTTTGTTTATGTAAAACTCTTGTTCTTCTTTTCCCTCTTAGCCGCTTGCTAAGCTGGGGTTGTTTAATATATTTGCCGTTTCCAAAAAAAAAAAATTATGATATTTTTATGCTTATAAAGTTATAAACTTTTTTTATCATTTACATGTTTAATGGTATTAGTATCCAATCATATATATTTTGTTATGTATGGTAAATGTTTGTTGTGTGCAAATCATCTCTCATAGCAAAAAGATAATGACTTATATAAAATAATGTTTTATTTATATACAATAGTTATAATATTTATATACTTATAAATTTAAATTATTATTTTTATCTATATGTTAAAAGACATGATTATCAAACTAAACCTGTTTTGTTATGAATAGGAAAATATTTGAGTATATACATCACTTGTCATATAAGGAAATGATTATTCAGCTAACAGTGCCTAAGTGCCATGCTACTGAGTTTACAAATAGAGATGTAAATGAGTTAAGTCGAGCTAAACACTTATGGAGCCGGACTCGTTTAAGTTTTTATAAGCTCGAGCTCGACTTGTTTAGAGCTTATGATGTTGAACGCGAACTCAGCTCGTTCAAGATTTATGAAGCTTGGGCTCGGCTTGTTCAAGCTAGACTTGGTTAGGTTCAGGTAGTATTTTAGTATTTTTATTAAAATGATATATATAACTATTAAAAATTAAACATGTAATATATAAAGTATATAATATATGGAGCTAAAGTATACATCTCCCTCACTCGATACATGCAACACAAAGTAATACTTCCCGACACACAATCTGATAGACTTTGTGGTTCAATAAGTTTTTCAAGATAGGTAACCCCATCCACACACACACCGTCCTCCTAAACCTCCTACGTCAGATGTACATATATCAACCCCTCTTCTTGACTCTAAAAACTAAGCTTGCCCCCCTTCACCAGGCCTCTACCACCAACCACCAGTCTACACCCCAACCCTTAATACCCACCGTTACATGTTACCAGTTACAAACACACTTCAGTTGCATGCATTATTTCCTTATAATAAATTGTCAACATCTTTTTCTCTATAGTGTGGGTGAATTGTTCCAAATTTAAAAAAACTTATGAAATATGAGGATTAAACATATAGAAGAACAAATAGGAAGCCAAACCTAGAGATTGTATGGGATCACTGGTGTCGAGATCCTAATCTCGCTCTGGTTAACTTATTGTTGTATTTTTGTGTTGACTAGGGGTGTGCACGGTTCTTTTTGGTTCGGTTTTGGGGTAAAACCGAAACCAAACCGAAAATTTTGGTTTTTGGAAAAGCCAAAACCAAAACCATTCGGTTTTTCGGTTTTCGGTTTTCGGTTTTATGTTCGGTTTTTGGTTCGGTTTTCGGTTTTTGGCTCGGTTTTTAGTTTTTTTTTTTTTTTTTTGAAATAGGCTGCTGCAAATCATTAACTTAGGCTGCTCATAGTCTCCTGTTTGGGCTGCTACAAAACACAATATAGAATGATATATACAAGATTTTATCCGAAAACATTGAAACAAAATAATTAATAAAGTGTCCAACATGAAACACATTTAACCCATCATAGAAATGTGTTGAACACATGAAGAGTTGAAAACATAAATAACAAAGTTTGATGCTTAGTTGCCTTAAAAGTTAAAAATAAATTTAAGTAAGTGTAATGGTTCGGTTCGGTTCGGTTTCCTACAATCGGTTCGGTTTTTTATGTTCGGTTTTTAAGTTCGGTTCGGTTCGGTTTTTGTGGGCGGTTTTAGAAGCAGGAACCGAACCAAACCGAAATTTTCGGTTTTTAAAATATTGAAAACCAAAACCAAAACCATTGGTTCGGTTTTTTCGGTTTGGTTTTTTCGGTTTTGGTTCGGTTTTCGGTTTTTATGCTCACCACCCCTAGTGTCGACTATATTGTTCACGAGTTACAATGAAAAGAGAAAGGAACATTTTAAGAAGGAAAATAGATTTTTAATTAGTAATAAGAATATTGGATTATTAGTGGTTTGTGTTGAAATAACCCCTAAGATCATTAGATCAATAATTCAACACATAATAAACACAATGTTTTATTTGAGATATTTTCAAGAGGCAAAGAACTTATCACATGCAAATGCAAATTAAAAGTCATGTTCATTTATTTTGTATATGATACACTGATCACAAAAGTATGTTAAATAACTACGAAATACTTGTAGTTTCTAAGTAAATGTTTAAAAATTGTAAAGTCATCTAAGAGAAGTACTTGTAGTTTCTAAGTAACTTTCTAAAAAATTTAAGTCATCTAAGAGACTAAACGTATGCACGTACTTATCTCCGACTAAGACATATCACTCAACTCAAACCAAGGAGTTGCCTCTTGAACCCCTTTATTAACGCTGTCCTAGGAACCGTCAATCGCGCTACCTTCTAACCCCGTGCATTTGGGTTTAAAAATATAGTAAAGCTTAAGTATTATATACTACGCTCAACCTAACTTGTTACTAATTACAACGAATCTCAAGAATTTACCAACAAGGCAACATGTTTCGACATAAAGAAATAAATAACCTAATTATTCAAAAGGAGTACCAATAAAGGCAAACTATATGATTTCACTCGTGTATTCTATATGCAATTATTTTAGCAAGAGTCTAATGCATGCATTGAAAAGCGATTAATCGATTATAGGTAGTTCAATTTTCTTGCATTTGAGAGCAACATTATCAAGAATAAAATAATACAAACTTTATTCGAAAATCAACTATTGATACAAAGCAGATACGTAGTTAGAAATTTTGTTAATAATAGTCAAAAATAAATTTAAGTTTAAATCAACATTAAATAATGCTTTTATTTGTTTTCATTTGACAAGAACTCTTGTGCTTATGGACCCTTTTTGTGTGGCTATATTGACATATCAAGTAGGTGTTATGAGACAACGGTCTGTTTCTTGTATTTGTTTCTAGGATATGTGTGGATGCAACATGACATGTTTACATTACTTAGAATCAAGAGACAGGGTTGGAGCATGGGGTGTACCTTTCTTTGTGTATCTCATGCTTCAAGTCACGTAAACGTCACATCAGTATAATATATTCCATGCTTATAACCCCGTACTATCCAAATTTCGCACGCCTCAAAGATATTTTTATTTTAAAAAATACTCTTTCTCATCCCTAATCTTTCATCTCTCCTCTTTTTCTCTCATTCTCTCTCATCTCTCTCTCTCTCTCCTCTCTCTCTTTGGCATTCAAATGTCGACTCCTTCTTGTTTTCTTCAGTACCGCCCTAAGAAGGGCGGTGTGGGCTTCGGTACTACCCATCCATGCTAGCATACCGATAGTATGCCACATGTGCACCAGATTTTTTTTTATGTATATATATGTATATGAGTCTAGTATTATAAATTACAAGCTTACACGGTAACAAACTATTTGATAGTTAATACTTAACAAAATTAGTCATAATCTATAGAGAAACTATTTACAATTATTCTTTTACTTTTATCCTATTTTTTTATCATTGTCACCCAATTATCTTTTTGAATAAGATATACTAATCAATCTTCTACCACTCTATTTTTATCCGGTTTTTTATAACGATAGAGGTGATATAACATTTACTATTTTTCCTACTTACATAATCAACTTAATTAGGTGTCAAAATCATTGAAGATATGATGAGTAATAATTAGTGGATTTCACTTGTTATCATGTCGGAAATCTATTTTTTGACGAATTTCCTATGGATCACTTTTTGTTTAAAATCCGTCGGAAAGATGTCGAAAATCCGTCGTTATAAAGTTAGCTATTTGACTCTAGATATTTCGTCAAAATTTCCTCGGAAATGTATTATATTTTCCAAGGATTTCATATGAATCACTCATAAGACTTAATTCATTCTAGGAGAATTTCGTAGTTATTTACAAATGTGTTGATAATTAATAATGCTAAGAGAATTGTTATATCTTTTCTCAACTTCATCTTCCTAGCTAACAATGACGACGACTATTTGTTCTCTAAACCACGTATACGTACCGTGTTTTGCTGCATGTTCTTCACCACTAAACGATGCATTGTTACGGAAATAGTATTCTTAGAACAAAATTATGAAGATAAAACAATTAAAATAGCTTATTCTTATACAAAAGTCAACTAACTAGTTGATAAGAAGTAGATGCATGTACGGCCTTTTGATCGATATGTTGGTTGATTTTTGTCAAATTTTTAGTTAAAATTGGCATTAATTAACGACAACGTTGACAAGAACTCCTTATGTGCATGTTTTTGGATTTTGTTTTTCTTATATACAGTTAGATGAAACAATTGCTTGTATTCCAGCGGTATTTGATGGATGTGGAGTAGTGACCCCTTCTAAGAGGTTGTGGATTCAAGTCCCGCTGCGAAGAATAGAGTAGATTTAGAAGTATGTTTAGTGAGTGTCACTACAAGAAATTAAGGCTTTTGCGGCGACATCCTTTTGTGGCGACATATATCGCCGCTAAAACCTCTCTAAACGACAAAAAGGTGGCCCACTTTCATCTGATTACAACGTGTCGCCGCTAAAGGCTTTTTGCGGCGATAAAAGTCGCCGCTAAAGTTATTTCCCACCACCGAAAACCATGGCGGGATGTTTTCCCACCTAAAAAATTCGATGTCGCCGCAAAATCCCCAATGTCGCCGCAAAAGGTGATGCCTCAAACGGTTTTTTCTATTTTCTTTATTTAATTAAACTATTTTCTATTTTCTTTATTTATTTAAAAGAGGGTGTCGCCGCAAAAACCCCTACGTCGCCACAAAAGGAGTCGCCACAAAAAACGTTACGAGATATAGGGTTTTGTTTCCTTCTTTCTGTCATTCACGAAGCAAACATCAGCCCTCGATCGACTCTCTCCCGTACGTCGCTCCCTCTCTCACCGTCGCCGCTCCTCGCCGTCGTAGAAACCTCCGTTCGCCGTCGCCGCTCTCTCATCGTTGTTGCTCCCTCTCGCCGGTCGGAATCTCGCACCGTCGCTGCCTGCCTCCGCCGTTCGCCGTCTTCTCCATCGCCGGCGACTTGTTATCCGAGGTAAGCATCCCCATTTTCTGTTTTGATCTAGGATTTTAATTTTAGATCCTTAATTTTTATTTTTATTTTGTTACAAGGTCCTCCTCCTCCTCTACCTGGTGCCACCGTCGATGTAATACCCCCTTAACTAGCCTAGTATTATAGAGGTAATTAGTTTAATTGACTTTGAGATTAAATTAAATTACATGACTTTTATTATTATTATGTGTTTAATTGTTTAATATTTATATTTATTATAAATATTGAAATGTTAAATAATAATTATAATTAATATTGAGATAATGGAATTAAGAGGTGTCCATCTTGGACACTTAATCACCATCACACATACACCTCACCCCATTACATGCAATTAACAAATAGTAGTGTGTGTGTGTGATTTTGGTTGTTTACGGCCGAGAAGAATAAAAGGAAGAACAAAAGAACTCAACACTTTTCATCTTTCAAATTCTGAATTAATTGGATTGGATTCTGTTATAACTGATCCAGAAGGTTAGAATACTGAATCATAGTTGTTAATTGATAATTGTATTCGGTTTTGAATATTTAGAGTGAATTCCGCATGATTCAAGAATTAATTTATGATATTTGGATGTATGCATGTTAGATTATGTTGTTGAATTATGATCTATATGTATTTATGATGATTTCTGGAATCATAGATTACATTACATGTTCAATTACAGTTTAGAATTGAAAAGAAATAAAAAATATGCATAAACATATGAATCATTCGGAATTGAGGTTTGAATTAATCGGAATATATGAATTCCGAATAGTATATTCGGAATTGAGGTTAAATCCGGATAAGTTGATAGGAATTATATTAGATTCCGAACCAAAGAACCTTGCCCTAACACTTTATTCGGAATTTGGATTGATCGGAATTGATGAACACTCGGAATTGAACAATTGCCAATACTCGGAATTGATAATGTTCGGATTTGACTTATATTCGGAATTTCATCTATTCGGAATTGAACATCATCCGGAATTGAATATGTGCCTTTACTCAGAATTTCATTTAATCGGAATTACATTAATCGGATTTGGGGTTTATTCGGAATTGACCCTTTATTCGGAATTGAACTTCATTCGGTATTGGATTTACGCGGAATTGCTATTTATCCGGAATTGAGAGGAAAACCGAATGCTATCCGGAATTAGTATAAAACTGCATGCAAGTGCCTTAGCTTATTCGGAATTGTGAATATGATCCGGAATTATGATAGTTCCGTATGATTCATCCGGAATTCAAGACTTAGACAATTTCCCTAACATTCTGATCGGAATTGAACTTGTGATGAGGAAACCGCATAATGCTTATTCGGATTTGGAAAATAATTTGGGAATTCCTCAGCAATTCAGATTGTGACATACTGATTTTCTATATATCTGTGATATATGTGATATGTGCATATACATGTGATGTATGAGTAAGTGTATTATTTATTATGAATCAGTATTGTGAATTAAATACTGACTTGGGTTTGCTTAATCTCAGGAACTGAGAAGACTCAGTGAGTTAGTCACCTGAGTGCCTTACAGCAGTGCAGACTGTGGTGAGTGGATTTATATCTTCGGATATACAGGATATGATATCTTAATTGAACTGTGCTCTTGTTTAATATGTATACATGTTTGTTTAGAGATCAACATGAGCTTTGTGGCTGGGCCTGTTGCTTTAGGATTTACAGTATCTGATCTTGATGTGCATATGTTGTACTCAAGGGTGCTGGTACTGTTGTCCATGTTAGTAGGGCTATCGGTAAACCTATGCTTTGGCCGGCATTTGGTTGTAGGTGGTTGCAACACCGCCGATTCTCTTGGGATTTATGAGCTATGTGTTTGGGCATGTTTGCCTTGTATATGTTTAGATATCTGTTCCCTCACTTAGCTTTGTGCTAATTCCCCACTAGATTATTTTGCAGATTCTCCGTGGTGAGTTTCTTGAAGATGAGGATTGTGAATATGGACAGACCACTACTCTGATGTCAAAGTTTTTGTAAAGAGCCTGTTTTGTATATAACACTGTAGTGGCATTTTGTAAATGACAATCAGTCAAAGTTGTATTTATCTTTTGTTTTTAATCTAACTATATGTAATTAACTTCCGCACGCAGTTTCATGATAATTAAAAAGTACAGTGTTACAGTCGACCACCCTTCTGCCGCCGCCGCCACCGGTTGGAATCTTCCTCCACCGACCACCCTCCTGCCGCCACCGCCGGTCGGAACCCTCCTGCCTCCTTGCCTCCGTTGACCTCCTCCTCCTCATTAAGGTATTTTTTTATTAATTGTATATTAATGTTATATATTAATATTAATTAGTTTAGGTTATTATTAGTTTGTGTTAGATTATTATTATTTTTTTGTTAGTAATTTAAGTTATTTAATTGTTAATTAGTGGTAATAATTGATTAATCTAAGATTATTGTTAATTAGTGTTAGATTAAAATTATTTTATGATAATAATTTTAGTTATATAATTGTTAATTAGTGTTAGTTAGTGTTAGACTAGCTAGTATTAATAATTGATTAATTTAGTTGTTAATTTAAATTCAATATTTAGTATTATAATTTTAAATTATTGTTAATTAGTATTAATGTTTAAGTATTGTTAGTATACTAATAATGTGTTAAATAGTTTATATGATGATGTTATATAGTTTATTTGATGGTGTTTGATTATTATCTATTGTCTCAACGTGCATAAGTCCGGCAGGAGCTCATGGAGGAGGTCCGGCAAGAGGTCCGGCAGGAGACATCCGCAATCTATGATATCTTAGTGGCGGCATGTATAAATACCAATACTTCCGGACGTCAACCAACCACCGATTTGACTGCTCGTGATGAAGAGTCTAGCGATGAGGATTAGATTATTAGTTTGTTAGGCGAGTACTTGTGATTGTCAAAAAACGTTTATGTTAACTTTCAAATTGCAGCACTTGTTTTATATCGTTAAAAATGTCGTATTGTTTTATTTGTTGTTGAGTTCTGGAACAATAGGTTTTCTGTATATTGCCCGGTTAAAAACGGGTGGAAAAAGCAAATTGCAGCAATTTGCTGCCGGATTTTTAATAGGGTTTTTGCGGCGACATGTGTGACAAAAAGCCTTCTATGTCGCCGCAAAAGCCTCTTCATCGTCGCAAAAAGCCACACTATCGTCGCAAAAGGACATAATGTCGTCGCAAAAGGAATTAATATAATTTTTATTTAATTTACACGTGTCACCGCAAAAGGTGTATCCGTCGGCGCAAAAAGTAATTAATTTAATTTTTATTTAAATTACACGTGTTGCCGCAAAAAGTATTATTGTCGCCGCAAAAAGGTATCCACGTGGCTAAAGACGGCCCTGTTGAGTGACGTCGCAAAAAGTAAAAAAATGTCGTCGCAAAAAACATTTGAGTACGAAGCATTTACGGCGACTCATTTGTGGCGACATGTCGTTGCAACAAGCTTTTAACGGCGACATTTTCACTTTTAGCGGCGATAAATGTCGCCGCAAAATCCCTTTTTTTTGTAGTGTGTTAGTTTGCGGTTTAAAAAAATCGCACATAATCGAAAATATATAGACATATATTGGTCTCTATCCCTTAAGTATGTTGTTTGTTTATATACCATGCATTCATTCACCATGTACGACATGTATGTTGTAACTAGCTGCATGCGTTAGTTTTCTATGATTTTGAGTTTTGACCCTCCATTTTTTCAATCTTTGGCTATTCCGTACGGAGAATAATACGCAACGTATGGTCTATTTTTAATTTCTACTTTTATCTATATATATTTACGTTTGCTTTCAAGGCAACTTGAGTAACGAAGATAAGTTTGATTGACCTTTTGAGCACAGAAAGATTTCACCTTTGGTAGGATTGATGAAGCCTTGATCTTAAAGTGGAAAACAAGCTTCAGGATCAAACACATAATTAAGGTTGATCAGGACATGTAATTAACTAATGTTTAGTAGATAACATTAAGAGATTTAAGGATCAAACATGACACAATATTTTCCTTCACCCTAGATAACGTGATTTAATTAATTTCTTCACGTTAGCTATGAAGCTGATAGATCGACATGAGTGAAAGACTGAGGTCCTATACGTATAATTGGTTCATGTGGACTTGTCAGCGGACGTACAAACAAATTGAACCCAAAATCTAAAATTTAATGTATAATAGGACATGTATTTGTTTTAACATATAATTGGTTTTATTACAATAAATATAGGTTTTTCTCACGCTTTATTAAAAACGTGTTGAATTTATAAAAAAATACATACTTAAAAGTGTAGAATAGTTTAAATAAAGTGTAGGTAAAAACAATAAAAAAAACCTCACATTTTTAAATGTATAATATTATTCTTATAAACTTCACACTCTTAAATGTGTATAAATAGTAATTAATCAATAAAAATTAAGAAAGGTTCACGCTTTTAAGCATGAACTTTTATAACCTAGAGATATTTTCAACATTTTCACACATAAAATGTGAAAATTTTAATTATTTGTTATCGCTAATTAATAAATACGATACTTTAACTATATTTATCACATTTTAACATGTGAGCTATTTACAAAATTTTGTAACACCATATTTTTCACACTTGTTTATAATTCTTTATATTTTAAAGTATAAAAGTATTACTAAAAAAGGTGTGAAAAATTAACATATTTGTTGTAGTGTTTATGTTTGAACGATGGTTTAATAAAAGTTTTTCTAGTTTTATTTTACAATGGTATTCTCTTTGTAGTACAAAAAGATTTTATAACTAAAAGTAAAAGATATTATTTTTTCATTAGGTTTTGAGCATTTATGGACTTGGTTATATCTTATATGTATGCGCTTCATATTCTCTTTATATATAGTATGTACCTAAATTTCACTAATTTAAAAGTTAAAAGATATTATTTGGTTTATTAGATTATGAGAGTATTCTTGGGCTTTGATATCTAGTTTTTTTTCTTCTCACTATTAGAAAACACGGAGTTTTCGAGGACAGATTCCCTCGGAAATGACTATTTTCCGACGGATTTCCGAGAAAAATCTACCCTAGTAAAAACTCTCCTCGGAAAATAGTTCCGAGGAATTTCCTCGGGAACTTTCTGAGGTTTTTCTGATGACATACATTTCTGAGAGAATTCCGTCGACATAAACATTCCAAGATAATGAATTTCCAAGGGATTTCCGAGGAAAAATTTCCAACGTATTTTCGAGGACAAGTTTCCGATAAATTTCCAAGAACATATTTTTGAAATATTTCCGAAAAATTTCCAAGGATAGTAGACCTCATAAATCCATTGAAAAACCGTCATTAAACATCATGTTTTGTAAAAAATTAATTCTTAATTATGTTAAATATTCAACTAATATCAAAATATAATTCATAAATAAATTAATCACCGTCATATTTAATTCGGTAAGATACTAAAAGTATAATACTAAACAATATTTGTACATATTATATAGATTATAAATAGATAGAGGATCTTTAGATTTACATTGTTGAAACACTATTTGAGTCGGTATCGTCACTTGCTTTATCAACTCTATTTTATAATTGGTTGACTTTTGTTTAAGAGAAATATTGCTATATAGTAATTTTGTTTTCATTTTATTTTATGTAATTTTTATATATTTTTATTATTATAATTAGTAGTATAATTTATGTTTTTTTATTGTATATATTTTTTGTTTCTTTTTTTTGGAATGTCTTTATAAAAGAAGTATCTTTACCTTTCATGTAAGGGAAAATGATCCGTAATGTTAACATCATTTAACTTAGGTGCTGTTCCACTCACAAACTATTCAAATGAGTAAATACCGAAATAACTAAATTGTCATTCATTATAGTAATGTTAACATTACGGATGATTTCCCTTTCATGTAAATATATAATTGTTTACATTACAAATTTCGCATATCTTATTCTGACAAGATTAGGTTTTACTGTTGTTGTAATGATTAAGTTAAGTGATCAATAGGTAATTGAAGATGATGACCCACTAAAACTGAATTTTGTAGTTGTCAACCGAATAAAATATATCATCTGTCAGAAGAAATTTGAAAGCTAGTTGTAGCCATTTATTGCGGTTATCGACACAAAATATAACCGAAATTTGTGATGTTTGTGATAGAATCAAACAAACCCAAATTTAGGTATTTTGTTGTTTAAAAAGTTATCTTTAATTAAAAAAGATTATCAAATAAAATTGCAAGATTATATACGCCTATCAAACAATAAAAAACAAAAAAATTAATACCAAAAGTTGTCTTGAATTAGCGTGACTTTCCTAGCACTGTGGAGATCACGTAAGGGAATTCACATCTACAATGGCATACCCTTTGTCCCCTAAGATAAGTATTTCTTTTTCCTATGACTCTTTTTTTGAACGACAAAGGAGGTGCGATAGATCGAGCTTGGGCATTGCCATCACCCAACCTGACACAACTCAAAATCTTATTAATAAAACAGCAACAGAACGTTGCAAACACAGATACAACAACCGTAATACTGCAGCAAAAACAGTATTAAAAAAGATACAAGCCTTAAAAATTAAACATACAAACAGCCAAATACCGAAACTTAAACCGAAGTAGCCAATGGATATTGAATCCAAGAGTCCCATTGCCCCATTGGAAATCCACAACAATGAGGTGATTTGTAATACTGGATAGATATCCTCCTCCTTGAATCTCTTTACATCGACCACATCTGCAAAGAGGATACGATTCCTCTTCTTCCAAACAAGCCATAAAAGAACCATACAAATTGCTTGCAGAATTATTCGTGAAGATCTTCGATCATCCTCGCATAAAAACATAGATTTAAACTCCTCAACAGAAGAAAGACGAGGAAGATCTAACTTACACCAAGCCCATAATTAACTTCCAATGACTCCAACTTCAAATTTTCGCCCCACTTTACGCTCATAAGACTTAATTCACTTTAGGAGAATTTCGTAGTTATTTGCTAACGTGTTGATAATTAATAATGCTAAGAGAAATGTTATATCTTGTCTCAAGTTCATCTTCCTAACAATGATCACACGACGACTATTTGTTCTCTAGACCACGTACCGTGTTTTGCTACATGTTCTTGACCACTAAGCGATGCATTGTTACGGAAAAAGTATTCTTAAAATAAAATTATAAAGATAAAACAATAAATATACATAGCTTATTCGATCTTATACAAAAGTCAACTAACTAGTTGATAAGAAGCTAGTCTAGTAGATGCATGCATGGCCTTTTGATCGATATGTTGGTTGATTTTTGTCAAATTTTTTTAGTTCAAATTGGCGTTAAATAAGGACAACGTTGACAAGATAGATAGATAGACATTGATCTCGATCTATCCGTTAAGCTGATTGTTTCTACACCATGCATATATATATCATTGATGCGTTCATGCACCATGTACAACATGTACGTTCTAACTAGTTCCGTTAGTTTTCTTTGATTTTGACCCGCCATTTTTTTTCAATCATTGGCTATTCCGTACGGAGAATAATACGGAACGTACAGTCTATTTTTTATTTCTAATTTTGTATATATATTTACGTCACTTGATCAGTAAGGAAGATAAGTTTGATTGACCTTTTGAGCACGTACAGAAAGATTTCAACTTTGGTGAGATCGATGAAGCATTTGTTTATTACCAAAATACAGATTTCATTATTGGTGTTTGTAAACTGATAGTTACATTAATCACGACATGAAAACATGGTTGTTAATAAAAAGGTAGAAATCTTGCCACAAAATCCTTGATCTTAAAGTTAAAAACAAGCTTCATGATCAAACACGTACATAAGGTTGATCAGCACATGTAATTAATTTTTAGTAGATAACAAGAGGTTTAATGATCAAACATGACACAATAAACTCTTTAACTCGAGATAACGTGATTAAATTTTCTTCGTGTTAGCTATGAAGCCGATAGACATGAGGGAAATATTAAGGTGCTATACGTATAATTGGTTCATGTGGACGACGTACAAACAAATTGAACCCATAATTTCACACTTAACACTGTGAAAACTTTAATTATTTGTTCACACTAATAAATACGATACTTCAACTTTATTTATCATATTTTAACATGTAAACTATTCACAAAATTTTGTCACACCATATTTTGTTACACTTGTTTACAGTTCTTTACAATATAAATTGTAAAAATATTACTAAAAAGTGTTAAAAATCAACATATTTGTTGTAGTGTTTATGTTTGAACGATGGTTTAACAAAAGTTTTTTTGGTTTCATTTTGTAATGGTATTCTCTTTGAAGTACAAAAAAAAAATTATAAACTAGGGGGTGCTTGGTTTAAAGAAAAAGTATGTGAATGGCAAAGGGTAAAGAAATACAAAGGAATGCAATGGGTATTACTTGGTATTATCATTACCATAGATATTGTTTGTTTAATATATGTAATTTTTATTCATTATATATATATATATAGGAAAAAGTTCATGCGAGAACCATTCTTAGTGCGAGAACCGCGAGAACCAATCTGAGCCGTCCAATTCTCCCTCCTTCAATGTCATTGCCCACCCATGAATTCCTCACATGCACCCTGCCACACTCTATCCCTCCACACTCTCCATCCATTAAACTTCCCATATCCTTGGAACGGCTGAGATTGGTTCTCGCGGTTCTCGCACTAACAACGGTTCTCGCATGAACCTTTCCCTATATATATATATATATATATATATATATATATATATATATATATATATATATATATATATATATATAATAGTGTGTAGGTCACTAGTGGTGGCGGTAGTCGATGGTGATGGTGGTTGCTAGTGGCTTCAGTTAAGGATAATTAGTGGTTGGTGGTGTTATTGACGACCACGGTGGTTGCTACAGATGGTTATGGTAGTCGGTAAATGAAACGCCACCCCAAACGAGCTTAAAATTAGAGTTAATTTAAACTTTTTAATCATCGATTATCAAAAGTGTTGCAGCGGAATTTAACACCATTTACAAAAACAACCAGTTTGACTCGGCTAATTAATTACAACAAAAAAGTTAACCAAGTTCAAAGCTACAAGCGTTACCAACTAGTTACCGACCATCGGATCCAAAAACAACAACGTGTTCCCCAAAAGGTATATACAACAAAAGCTACCATCGGTACCCGCCTCACCAGGCCTCTAGCATCAACCTGCGAAAAAGGTAAATCCTGCACCGTTAGCTACAACTAGCTAGTGAGCACCAATTACACATAAGCAACAATAAGCAGGCTATCATGTATCAGAACAGCACACAAGGCTATCCTATCACATTGTGACGTGACAAACGTGTCAGCAGTAGTCGTATGTTGCAGGGGAGCTAACCCCGCTCAACAACCCAAAAGCATTCCACATAGTACGCCAATTATCTATCATGTTGGTTCCCATCTATCAAGGAACCTTACTCCTTAGAGGAACGGCGGCCTGCAGGACCATTACCCAAGCGTATACTACTTGAGTACCGTTAATGCCCGGGTACTAACTCCCGTCTACCCGAGAACCCAGCCAAGTATTTACACCCGTCTACCTGACTGACCTCCGTGTTCTCCAATTCAGTGTCCGGACAAAACTTCATAAACAACTAGTTGATCCAATAAGGATCCAGTTCATGCGCGCATATAATCACAACAATATCTTTCATATCAACAATAATAATACTAAGCATGCTTGTACAAATTTATCATATCATACCTCCATTTCCACGTATCAATACACCAATCATGTGTCAACATGTACTACAGATAACTTACCTACTGAGACTCATGGGAAACCGGTACTCACCTCGAAACTACAAGAGGCAGATATGCAATCGGGAATCCCAAGAGCACACAGAATCGTCTGAGTCACCTAACACCAATAAACATAGATAAACACCCCTTAGTATACACTACAACAGACTGCACTAACAACAGTCTCAACAAAAGATCAACATGGCTTCTGACAGCCTCCTACGGCCGCAGGAACATGTTCCTACGCCCGCAGAACAACATTCCAACAGATACTACGGCCGCAGTACATATGCACTACGCCCGTAGGAGTTCATGCCAAAGAACCATGACCTACGGCCGTAGTAACCATTTCCTACGCCCGTAGTCTTGTTTCCATCACCCGTAGGTGGCAATCCTCATAATTTCAAACCTACGGCCGTAGCAACCATTTCCTACGACCGCAGTAACATAAACAACACCCTACGGCCGTAGCAACATCATACTACGCCCGTAGGAACCATAATCACAGTGTGTTCTTGCTCTGTTCGTAAACAGACGCTGTTTTACGGGTTTTTGACTCAAAATCCAACTTGAATCCATATTCAAGTGTTTATACAACATTTCTAACATATATACTAACTTACTAACATGATTTGGTCACAAAAACAACATCAAAACACTTCTAAATCTTCACTTTGACACCACATACATACACACACCAAGAACAAGGTTTTTGATCAAGAAAACTTACAAGATGATGATATAGAACAGATTCTAGACTTGGATTCAACCGAAATCAACAACAAAAGATCTTCCCTCTTGATTTCTCTTTCAATTTCTTCAAGTGTGTGTGTGTAGATCTTCACGTACGTACACATGTATGTGTTTGTAGTGTGTGTATGTGTGTTTTAAGCTTATCCAATAAAGAAGAAAGAGTCTATAGACCGACTTAACAAGTTAATACCCCATCTCGGGTATTTCGTTCTCCTATTCAACTTAAAACTCAACTTAGGGTTATCCGTTTCAACTAACGGAGATATTTTTGGAACCATTATCCAAAACCGTTCAACTATTTGTCAACATGGTCAACTTATGACACTTTTCATAATACTACATTTTTATCCACATTTAACACCAGTTAACACCATTTAACACCAATTAGCACCAATTCGCACCAATTCATGTTTAAAACACCAATTCACATTTAAGACACCATTTAGCAACATTTATACTACAGTTAGCAACAAAACACCAATTAAAGTCAACGTACAACTGTTAAAGCTACATGTACTACAGTTTACAACTAGGCCCCATTTTGAGGTGTTACAAATCTACCCCCCTTAAGAAGATTCCGTCCTCGGAATCTGATCGTCTACAAACAAGTGAGGGTATCTAGCTTTCATGTCGTCTTCCGTCTCCCAGGTCATATTCGAACCCAGGTTATGCTTCCACTTAACTAACACCAGTTTAATCAACTTTCGACGCAACTTTTTGGTTTTAGAATCAAGTATCTCTACAGGCTCTTCAACTAGGCGCTTTGAAGCGTCAACCTTCAATTCTTGTAGAGGCAGAATCTGGTTCTCCTCCACCTTACACTTACGCAGATAACACACGTTGAATGTGTTGTGAATTCCAGATAACTCTGGAGGCAACTCTAGCGTAACTGTCTGATCATTAACCACGCGAATGATCCGAAATGGACCAATGTAACGTGGACTTAACTTACCCTTTCTACCAAAACGAATCACGCCTTTCCAAGGAGAAACTTTCAGGAACACCCGATCGCCCTCCTGGAATACAACTGGTCTGCGCTTAGGATCAGCATATACTTTCTGTCTGTCACGGGCCGCTTTGAGCTTTTCCCGCGCAATCTTCACTTTATCTGCCGTAATCTGAACAATTTCAGGTCCGGCAAACTGCTTTTCACCGGGTTCTAACCAACATGTGGGAGTACGACAACGCCTCCCATACAACATTTCATAAGGTGGCATCCCAATACTGGAGTGGTACGAGTTATTATAAGCGAACTCGACCAACGGCAAGTGAGAATCCCACGCACCACCAAATTCGAGAATACATGCGCGAAGCATGTCCTCCAACGTCTGAATCGTTCTCTCTGACTGGCCATCTGTCTGCGGATGATACGCTGTGCTCAAATGAACACGTGTACCAAGTTCATGTTGCAAGCTCTGCCAAAAGTGTGAAGTAAATCTCGCATCACGATCCGACACAATCGAACATGGCAAACCATGTCGTGACACCACCTCATCTACATACAACTTTGCTAACTTTTCTAGCGGAGTAGACTCTTTGATAGCTAGAAAATGAGCGCTCTTGGTCAATCTATCGACAATGACCCAAATTGCATCATGACCCCTAAGGGTCTTCGGCAACTTAGTCACAAAATCCATCGTAATATGATCCCACTTCCACTCAGGGATCTCTAGTTGCTGCAAACTGCCATAAGGCTTCTGATGTTCTGCTTTAACTTGCGCGCATATCTGACATTTTTCCACAAAAGAAGCAATATCTCGCTTCAGAGTAGGCCACCAGTACAATGCCTTTAAATCATGATACATCTTTGTGCTGCCCGGATGAACCGACAGCCTAGATTTATGAGCTTCCTGCAGTATCAGCTCACGATTATCACCATGAAGAGGTACCCACACGCGAGACTGAAACGTCTTTAGTCCGCGAGTATCATCAACAAGTTGATCTTTCAGCTTTTTCATCGTTTCTGCTTTTAGGTTTTCATCTTGCAACGCTACTTGCTGCGCTTCCTTCAATCGAGCAATTATATCGGGAACCACAGTAAGTTTCATGAATTTAGCATCTGTGGTAGAGCTCTTGCGACTCAATGCATCCGCCACCACATTGGCTTTACCAGGATGGTAGCGAATCTCACAATCGTAGTCTTTGATCAATTCGAGCCATCTACGTTGTCTCATGTTGAGCTCTTTCTGCGTGAATACATATTGCAGGCTCTTGTGATCCGTACAGACCACACACTTGGTACCATAGAGATAGTGCCTCCACAATTTCAACGCGAACACCACCGCTGCCAACTCAAGATCATGAGTCGGATAGTTGCCTTCATGAGGTTTCAATTGCCTTGAGGCGTAGGCAATCACTTTATCTCGCTGCATCAACACACACCCCAATCCAGAATACGAGGCATCACAGTAAACAATGAAGTCTTCAGATCCCTCTGGCAAGGAAAGTATTGGAGCCTCGCACAATAGCCGTTTCAAATATTGAAACGCCTGTTCTTGAGCTTCCGCCCAAACAAATGCAACATCTTTGCGGGTTAATTTAGTCAGAGGACCCGCAAGCTTAGAAAAATCGCTGATAAACCGCCGATAGTAACCAGCTAGGCCGAGAAAACTTCTAACTTCAGAAGGAGTTCGGGGAACTCCCCAATTCATAACCGCTTCGACTTTCGCCGGATCAACTTTCACGCCATCGCTACAGATCACATGACCGAGAAAATGGACCTCTCGCAACCAGAATTCGCACTTCGAGAATTTAGCGTAAAGCTTCTCCCGTTTAAGAGTTTCAAGAACCTCTCGCAAATGCAACTCGTGTTCAGCTTCTGTCTTAGAATAGATGAGAATATCATCAATAAACACAATCACCGATTTATCAAGAAATGGACGACAAACCCTATTCATCAGGTCCATGAAAACAGCAGGAGCATTGGTTAAACCAAAAGGCATCACCAAAAACTCGTAATGACCATAACGAGTACGGAAAGCCGTCTTTGGAATGTCTTCGTTAGCAACTAACACTTGGTGATATCCAGACCGCAGATCAATCTTTGAGAAGCACGTCGCTCCCTGCAGTTGATCAAACAAATCATCTATCCGCGGCAAAGGATACTTGTTCTTTACCGTTCGCTTATTCAGCTCCCGGTAATCAATGCACATTCTCATAGTCCCGTCTTTCTTTTTCACAAATAGCACCGGAGCACCCCAAGGAGAAGAACTCGGGCGAATAAAGCCTTTGTCAAGCAACTCCTGAATTTGCGTCATCATCTCGCGAACCTCGGAAGGAGCAAGACGATATGGAGCTTTAGCCACAGGGGTAGCCCCCGGAACAAGATCAATTCTATACTCAACATCTCTGACTGGCGGTAACCCAGGCAACTCATCAGGAAATACCTCAGGATAATCGGTCACCACCGGAATATCACGAACAACACGTTTCTCCAGTTTAGCATCAATCACATGTGCTAAATAGCAATCGCAGCCTTTCGAAACCGACTTTCTTGCTTTCAACAGAGAAATGATAGGAATATCTAACTTTCGTCTCTCTCCACGAGCCACAGCATATGACCCGTCAGGTAAAGGAACTTTAATCAACTTCTTGGAACAGAAAATCTCAGCGTTCAACTTACTAAGCCAATCCATCCCAATCACAACATCAAATCCCGCAATCGGCATTAAAAGAAAAGAAACAGGAAAACTACTTCCGTCGATATCAATAACCGCTTGAGGGACACTATCTACAACAGAAACTACTTTACCACTAGCAGTCTCTACTCTTACAGGCTCAGACAACACAGATACAGGCATTTGCAGTTTATCACAGAAAGATACAGACACAAATGAATATGTAGCTCCAGAATCAAACAATACACACCCTGGGGTAGAGTTAATAAGAAAAGTACCCGTAATTACGTCCCCAGCACCCTTTGCCTCTTCCTTTGTCATCTGAAACGCCCGCCCTTTAGCACGGGGAGCGTTGTCTTTCTTCTGCCCTGAGGCAGATCCTCCAGTTCCAGCGTCTGACTTTGACCGACAATCTGTAATCCGGTGCCCTGGCTTATGACATTTATAGCAGACGTTCTCTTTAAACTCGCACTCATTCACCGAGTGCCCTTTCTGACCACATCTAAAACAACGAGTAGTGGCCTTCGAACAATCACCAGCATGGTAGGTGCGACACAGAGAGCACCAAGAACCCTCAAACTTAACCTTCTTCGAAGAATCAGGCTTTCCCCCAGTCGACGACTGCCCCTTGGAAGTAACAGATTTTGAAAACTGCTGAAACTTCCTTTTCTGACCCTCAACAACATGATCCCCCTTTCCCTGGCGTCTATCCCCATCAATCTGTCGGGCTATCTCAAACGCCCGATCCAAAGTAGCCGCAGCTCTAACATGAGCGCGATAATCAAGTGGCAACATGTTCACAAACTTGCGCATCTTGGCTTTCTCGTCAGTCACCAAATGCGGTATGAATCTAACCTTATCCGTAAAAGCATGAATAAGGTCCTCAACAGGCTTGTCCCCCTTACGGAGACTACTGAACTCATTCTCCAATCGCTCCAGATCATAGTCTGTACAATACTTAGATTTCAACTTCTCAGAAAACTGCTCCCAAGTCAGAGCATCAATCACCTCCGGCTTCAACGTATCTTTAACTGTATCCCACCAATCCAGAGCTGGCCCTTTCAACCTCTGAACAACATATCTGACGCGAAGCTCACGTTCACATTCACAAGCTTCGAACACCTGATCCGTCTCACGTAACCAACGAATAGTCTCAGAGGGATTATCACTACCCTTATAAACCTTCGGCCCGCAAGACAAGAACTTCTTGTAAGAGCACTTCTTTGGCTTCTTCACTGCCAAAGCATTTTGCAACAACTCCCTCGTCAATCGGAGCTCTTCCTCTAACAGTCTAACATATGCCGCCTGCTCTTGATCATGTCTTGGCGGTTCCACATTATGCTGAGAAACCTCGTCCTCAGCTTCCCGTCGTTCACTTGAGGCCTCGTCCTCCATTCGTTTGAGAGCCTCTTCTGTCGTAGCTCTACGTTCGGCCATTTCTACTCAACTAAATATTTACACGTAAACCACAGTTATTACACCATTTATTCACCACGTACAAATACTACAGTTAATCTATCACATAGGACAGCCACACGACGACTATTTGTTCTCTAGACCACGTACCGTGTTTTGCTACATGTTCTTGACCACTAAGCGATGCATTGTTACGGAAAAAGTATTCTTAAAATAAAATTATAAAGATAAAACAATAAATATACATAGCTTATTCGATCTTATACAAAAGTCAACTAACTAGTTGATAAGAAGCTAGTCTAGTAGATGCATGCATGGCCTTTTGATCGATATGTTGGTTGATTTTTGTCAAATTTTTTTAGTTCAAATTGGCGTTAAATAAGGACAACGTTGACAAGATAGATAGATAGACATTGATCTCGATCTATCCGTTAAGCTGATTGTTTCTACACCATGCATATATATATCATTGATGCGTTCATGCACCATGTACAACATGTACGTTCTAACTAGTTCCGTTAGTTTTCTTTGATTTTGACCCGCCATTTTTTTTCAATCATTGGCTATTCCGTACGGAGAATAATACGGAACGTACAGTCTATTTTTTATTTCTAATTTTGTATATATATTTACGTCACTTGATCAGTAAGGAAGATAAGTTTGATTGACCTTTTGAGCACGTACAGAAAGATTTCAACTTTGGTGAGATCGATGAAGCATTTGTTTATTACCAAAATACAGATTTCATTATTGGTGTTTGTAAACTGATAGTTACATTAATCACGACATGAAAACATGGTTGTTAATAAAAAGGTAGAAATCTTGCCACAAAATCCTTGATCTTAAAGTTAAAAACAAGCTTCATGATCAAACACGTACATAAGGTTGATCAGCACATGTAATTAATTTTTAGTAGATAACAAGAGGTTTAATGATCAAACATGACACAATAAACTCTTTAACTCGAGATAACGTGATTAAATTTTCTTCGTGTTAGCTATGAAGCCGATAGACATGAGGGAAATATTAAGGTGCTATACGTATAATTGGTTCATGTGGACGACGTACAAACAAATTGAACCCATAATTTCACACTTAACACTGTGAAAACTTTAATTATTTGTTCACACTAATAAATACGATACTTCAACTTTATTTATCATATTTTAACATGTAAACTATTCACAAAATTTTGTCACACCATATTTTGTTACACTTGTTTACAGTTCTTTACAATATAAATTGTAAAAATATTACTAAAAAGTGTTAAAAATCAACATATTTGTTGTAGTGTTTATGTTTGAACGATGGTTTAACAAAAGTTTTTTTGGTTTCATTTTGTAATGGTATTCTCTTTGAAGTACAAAAAAAAAATTATAAACTAGGGGGTGCTTGGTTTAAAGAAAAAGTATGTGAATGGCAAAGGGTAAAGAAATACAAAGGAATGCAATGGGTATTACTTGGTATTATCATTACCATAGATATTGTTTGTTTAATATATGTAATTTTTATTCATTATATATATATATATAGGAAAAAGTTCATGCGAGAACCATTCTTAGTGCGAGAACCGCGAGAACCAATCTGAGCCGTCCAATTCTCCCTCCTTCAATGTCATTGCCCACCCATGAATTCCTCACATGCACCCTGCCACACTCTATCCCTCCACACTCTCCATCCATTAAACTTCCCATATCCTTGGAACGGCTGAGATTGGTTCTCGCGGTTCTCGCACTAACAACGGTTCTCGCATGAACCTTTCCCTATATATATATATATATATATATATATATATATATATATATATATATATATATATATATAATAGTGTGTAGGTCACTAGTGGTGGCGGTAGTCGATGGTGATGGTGGTTGCTAGTGGCTTCAGTTAAGGATAATTAGTGGTTGGTGGTGTTATTGACGACCACGGTGGTTGCTACAGATGGTTATGGTAGTCGGTAAATGAAACGCCACCCCAAACGAGCTTAAAATTAGAGTTAATTTAAACTTTTTAATCATCGATTATCAAAAGTGTTGCAGCGGAATTTAACACCATTTACAAAAACAACCAGTTTGACTCGGCTAATTAATTACAACAAAAAAGTTAACCAAGTTCAAAGCTACAAGCGTTACCAACTAGTTACCGACCATCGGATCCAAAAACAACAACGTGTTCCCCAAAAGGTATATACAACAAAAGCTACCATCGGTACCCGCCTCACCAGGCCTCTAGCATCAACCTGCGAAAAAGGTAAATCCTGCACCGTTAGCTACAACTAGCTAGTGAGCACCAATTACACATAAGCAACAATAAGCAGGCTATCATGTATCAGAACAGCACACAAGGCTATCCTATCACATTGTGACGTGACAAACGTGTCAGCAGTAGTCGTATGTTGCAGGGGAGCTAACCCCGCTCAACAACCCAAAAGCATTCCACATAGTACGCCAATTATCTATCATGTTGGTTCCCATCTATCAAGGAACCTTACTCCTTAGAGGAACGGCGGCCTGCAGGACCATTACCCAAGCGTATACTACTTGAGTACCGTTAATGCCCGGGTACTAACTCCCGTCTACCCGAGAACCCAGCCAAGTATTTACACCCGTCTACCTGACTGACCTCCGTGTTCTCCAATTCAGTGTCCGGACAAAACTTCATAAACAACTAGTTGATCCAATAAGGATCCAGTTCATGCGCGCATATAATCACAACAATATCTTTCATATCAACAATAATAATACTAAGCATGCTTGTACAAATTTATCATATCATACCTCCATTTCCACGTATCAATACACCAATCATGTGTCAACATGTACTACAGATAACTTACCTACTGAGACTCATGGGAAACCGGTACTCACCTCGAAACTACAAGAGGCAGATATGCAATCGGGAATCCCAAGAGCACACAGAATCGTCTGAGTCACCTAACACCAATAAACATAGATAAACACCCCTTAGTATACACTACAACAGACTGCACTAACAACAGTCTCAACAAAAGATCAACATGGCTTCTGACAGCCTCCTACGGCCGCAGGAACATGTTCCTACGCCCGCAGAACAACATTCCAACAGATACTACGGCCGCAGTACATATGCACTACGCCCGTAGGAGTTCATGCCAAAGAACCATGACCTACGGCCGTAGTAACCATTTCCTACGCCCGTAGTCTTGTTTCCATCACCCGTAGGTGGCAATCCTCATAATTTCAAACCTACGGCCGTAGCAACCATTTCCTACGACCGCAGTAACATAAACAACACCCTACGGCCGTAGCAACATCATACTACGCCCGTAGGAACCATAATCACAGTGTGTTCTTGCTCTGTTCGTAAACAGACGCTGTTTTACGGGTTTTTGACTCAAAATCCAACTTGAATCCATATTCAAGTGTTTATACAACATTTCTAACATATATACTAACTTACTAACATGATTTGGTCACAAAAACAACATCAAAACACTTCTAAATCTTCACTTTGACACCACATACATACACACACCAAGAACAAGGTTTTTGATCAAGAAAACTTACAAGATGATGATATAGAACAGATTCTAGACTTGGATTCAACCGAAATCAACAACAAAAGATCTTCCCTCTTGATTTCTCTTTCAATTTCTTCAAGTGTGTGTGTGTAGATCTTCACGTACGTACACATGTATGTGTTTGTAGTGTGTGTATGTGTGTTTTAAGCTTATCCAATAAAGAAGAAAGAGTCTATAGACCGACTTAACAAGTTAATACCCCATCTCGGGTATTTCGTTCTCCTATTCAACTTAAAACTCAACTTAGGGTTATCCGTTTCAACTAACGGAGATATTTTTGGAACCATTATCCAAAACCGTTCAACTATTTGTCAACATGGTCAACTTATGACACTTTTCATAATACTACATTTTTATCCACATTTAACACCAGTTAACACCATTTAACACCAATTAGCACCAATTCGCACCAATTCATGTTTAAAACACCAATTCACATTTAAGACACCATTTAGCAACATTTATACTACAGTTAGCAACAAAACACCAATTAAAGTCAACGTACAACTGTTAAAGCTACATGTACTACAGTTTACAACTAGGCCCCATTTTGGGGTGTTACAGTAAAGGTGGCGACGAGTGTTGGAGGTGGTGGTGGTTGTAGTGGCGATGTGGTTGTTGTTGTTGGTGGTGGTGGTGGTGGCAGCAATCGATATGATGGTAGTATAGTATAGTGGTGGTAGCAGCGGTATGATGGTGGTAGAGTGTAGTGGCGGCGGCGATGGTGGGTGGTTGGTAGACCAATACACACTTGAACCCATGATGATGGTGGTGATTTGTGGTTCATGGTGGTGGCATTGGCGGTGGTGAAGGCAGTGTTTTTTATGGAGGTGGCGATTAGTGACAAGCCAACAATGTTTGATGAGGGCGGCGATTTGTGACGATTGATGTGGTGATGGAGGCAGTGGATGCGGTAGGGTGGTAATTGTGCAACGAGTTTATGATGGTGTGCTGGTTGCGACCGGTGGTGGTAGTGGTAGCGGCGGAGGTGGTGGTTATTGGTGGTGTTGCCGGAGGGCGGTTGTAAGTGGTGGTCTGTAATGGTGGTGGTGATCGGTGGAGACGTACAATCTTACATAGTTGAATCCATTACCTAGAATCCATTACCCCCACTTTACTAGGGAATGATTTATTACCCAATAATGGGTAATGATTGATTATATTCCACCAAACTAAGCAATAATAATGATTATCATTCTCATTCCTTACCCTCTAAAACCTCTAACCAAGCAAGATATGATTTTTTATTAGGTTTTGAGAGCATTCTTGGGCTTGGTTATTTTGTATGTATGCCTTCATATTCTCTTTATAGTATCAAAATTTCACTAAATTGAAGTTAAAGATATTATTTGGTTTATTAGATTTTGAAAGCATTCTTGGGCTTTGGTATCTTATAAGTAGTTTTATTTTTTTTGGCTCAAGAAAACAAAACATGGTGATACATAATATTTAATCAGGAAGGATAGACGAGGATATTACAAACCGTATTCAAGCGGCGTGGGAAAAGTAGAAAGCGGCTTCATGAGTTTTATGCAACAAGAAAGTAACGCTTAAGCTTAAAGGAAAATTTTACAGACTAGTAGTTAGACCGAGCATGTTATATGGGTCTGAGTGTTGGCCTCTGAAAAAGGCACAAGAGGAAAAGATGAAAATGTCCGAGATGAGGATGCTTAGATGAATATGTGGTAAGACTTGTTGGACAAAATTCCGTTGGGTGTCTTTAGAAACGAATTAGGAGTAACGTCTATTATCAAAAAGTTGAAGGAAGGTAGGTTGCAGTGGTTTGGGCATGTTAAAAAGAGACAACCAACTGCACTTGTGAGGAGAACGGAATTGATTGTAGTTGTAGGTACTAGGAGGCGTGGTCGTCCATATCAGAGGTGGGAAGATAGAGTTAGAACGGATCTACATAAGCTTTCTCTTTCTGAAGACATGATCTCAGATAAGGCGTTGTGAAAAAAGATGATTAGGAATGAAGGATAGAAATCACCGAGGCTGTAGAACAAGACTTATGAAATAGAATCAACCTTGTTTGCCCATAGTTATGTTTATTTATTTTTCATATTTACTTGTTGATAGTTCCCATACTTAATTTATTGCCGTGAATTTACATAGTATTTATGTTTGTTTTATCCTATTTTGGCTATCACTATCTAATTTCTTAGTTCTATGTTTATTATATTCTTGTTAGTTGTATTCCCCTATGTATAACTTGTTTTGTATATACTTTCTTTATTTAATTTATAAGTGATTTACTTCACTCGGCCGGATTTCATTTCCAAAAGCAATCTCTCTACATACAAGTAGGGGTATGATTGTCTACATTTTTACCTTTTACATACCTAACGTTAGCGAGATTCAGTATCGTTGTTATTGTTGTTGCAACAACATCCTATTCTTATCATGTTAATTCTCTCATAGAGATCACGTAAGGAAATCACACTATGTTTTGCATGAAATCACGGGGCGAATTGAATGACAACCTTCACTCTCCACAATGGCATGCAATTCGTCCCCTTTATCTAAGATAAGTATTTCTTTCCTACGACTCTAATTAACTTCAAAATTTTGTCCGACTTTACACTCATAACTCAGGCTATGTGCATCCATCACACCTTTCACACAGCCACATGAGCTCCACATCAGCGCCACATCATTCCCCCACCATTCCCTCATCCCATCACACAAACCCCACATCCATCACATTATTCAAATCACCAAAACAAAAAAAAAACAAACCTCTCACACACCTCCCGCTCACATGCGCGACCACCATCACACAAACCCCACATGCGCGACCGTGAGGGAGCCATCGCGCAGACCAGCGATGGTCCTCACTTCCGTACAGCGACTCTCACCCACCCCATCTCGCGATGGATGCGGGTGGTCTCATAAGACTTGATTAGTTTTAGGAGAATTTCGTAGTTATTTACTAATGTATGTGTTAATAATAATAATAAGTAATTATGCTAATTAGAGAAATGCTATATATATCGCCATAAGTCTTGTCTCAAATTCATCTTCCTAACAATTAATAAAACGACGAATATTAAGCCAATATTTAATTTGTTCTCTAAACCACGTATGTTCTTGATCACTAAACCATGCATCGTTACACAAAAGGTATTCTTAGAAGTTAGAACAAAATTAATTAATCATTATATAAAGATAAAACAATTAATATATGTATAGCTTATTCGATCTTATACAAAAGTCAACTAGATATCTGATCAGAAGTAGATACGTACGTGGCCTTTTGATCGATATGTTGGTTGATTTTTGTCAATTTTTTAGTTCAAATTGGCATTAAATAACGACATCGTTGACAGGAACTCCTCATGTGTTTTTAGATTTTCTTTTTCTTATGGTTAAATGACACATGCATGATGGTAGATAGACATTGGTCTCTATCCGTTAATTAAGCTGTTTGTTTCTACACCATGCGTTCATTCACCATGTACGACTACATGTACGTTCTAACTAGTTGCGTTTGTTTTCTTTGATTTTGACCTCGATCTTCGTCTATTATGTACGGAGAATAATACGGTAACGCTCTATTTTATATTTGTATATGTATTATTTCCGATGGCTTTCAAGACCTACTTGAGTAACGAAGACAAGTTTGGTTGACCTTTTTAGCACAACAAGATTTCAACTTAATTTGGTGGGACGAATCATGTGTTTATTTCAACTTTATTACCAATTTGAGAGGAAAAAAAACAGATTCCATTATTGGTGTTTGTATATTGATAGCTACAATCATAACAAGAAAACATGGTTGTTAATAGACAGGTTCATGGATCAGACATGTATAAACAGTTGAAAACATGTAATATATAATACATGACAAAAGGTCTAAGAATCAAACTAACACGTTTTTTTTAATTCGTGATAATATGATTTACTTTCTTTATGTTAGCGGTGAAGCCGATAGATGAAGGTTTTGAAGGGTGAGTCTAACAAAAAAAGATAATGGGAATTGCAAAAGGGTTCACACAAGAGTGGGATTAAAACTTGGATCGACATAAGTGTGAAATATTAATGAGGTCGTATTCATATAGTTGGTCCATATGGACTTGTCAGCAGAGGTATATGTTTTAACTAAATTAAGTATTAGGGAAATTAAAATTTAACGTAAATTTACCTGTAATTGTGGGGACTAAAAGAAAATATTATGGTAAATTTAGAGATTAAAAGTGTGACTAAAGAATGGTTTATTTTTTAGAGAATTCAAGAGTTGTGTTAAATTTCGTGTTTATATTTGTGTTCAACAAAAAGAAATCTGAAACAAAAGATACAATTTTAAAAAAGATTTTCGTTGGGATGAGCAGGCAGAGCAGGGATAATTAATCACAATTTTAGATGGCAATCTCAGACTCCAATAGATACAAGAATTGCAATCTATTGAACAAGGAGAAGGAACATCCTTAAACTTATAATTTTTAAAATTGACTTCGAAAAGGCATTTGATTCGGTTAGATAGAAGTTCTTACATGATGCTATGACGTCAATGGGATTCGGTTCAAAATGGCGTAATTGAATAAAGGGGATGCGTGAAATCGGCTTCAATTTCAGTCCTCATAAATGGCTATCCATCGAAAGAATTCAGACCGGAAAGAGGTCTAAGACAGGGTGACCCTCTATCTCCGATTATGTTCACTATAGCAATGGAGGCGCTGCAAGTCATAACTATAGAAATTAACATGCAATAAAGGTATTTTCAGAGGGGTAAAACTCAACTTGGACAATTCAAATTTGTCCCTACTTCAATATGCGTATGACGTATGACGCTCTATTTATGGAAGAATGGTCACTAAGGACTGCCAAAAACTTGATATATATGTTGAACGAGGATTCAGTTCCCGCGCTTCGCTGCGGATTTTGAACTCATATATTCTGTTATACGGAGAAAATAATTTATTTATTAAATTTATTTTTTAAGTATTTTTGTCAAAATAAATATGAGTGGCTTTATATTCTTTATATCTACTGAAGCTTAAAAAATATACAATTCGGATAAACATAAAAATTTAAGATAATGGAATAGAGGTAAATTACTAAAATCGTTCACAAAATATATTATATTAAAAAATATAAATATAAAATTATTATTATAACAAATAAAAGTTACACAGTTTGGGCCTTATGGAAATGAAGAAACTCGGTCTTATTCGCTAATGATGATAACAAACCTGTAGTTTTATCTCAAGATATTTTTAGCTCAATTGTTTCCCTTTCGTTCCTTTAAATCTTAAACATAAGTGTCAATAAAGCTGTTGCATGGGAAGGCTGGGTTAAAAAAATCTTGGCTAATAAAGTCCAGAGGTGCTATTGACCTTTTTTGGAGGTTCTTTTTGTTATGTAATGTAAATATTCTTCACAATTATAAAATGAAATGCTTTGTCTTAAAAAAAGAAAATAAAAAAGAAAGAATAACGAGTTTTTTACTAAATAGGTGTTTTTTTAAAACTTATTTACCAAACAAGTGTTGTTTTAAACTTAATTACTAAATAGGTGTAGTTTTATTTTACCCTTAGGTTTACCCTATCCCACCCCACGCCTTAGGTAAAAAAAATCCCGTTCGTCACTTTGCCCTAGAAGCTACATCCCCGTAGCCCCATCGACGGACTCCCATCGACGCCGGGCACCTCCCCGTTCCACATCGCCCTAGAACTGCGCCGCCGCTCACATCGCCGCCGCCCACTTCGACGCCGCTGCTCACGCTCATTTCGACGCTGCCCGTCGCCTCCGCCGCTGCCCAAGTCGCCGCTGCTCTAATCGACGCCTCCTCTAATCCGGTACGTATTTTAGTGTTTATCTTGCGATTTTTTCCTCTAGTTTGTTGTTCTTCCTCTAATTTGTTGTCAATCTGATTTTTTTTTTTTTTTTTTTGCTGTAATTTTCTTCCTCTAATTTGTTGTCCATTTGTTGCCATTTTGCTGTAACTTGTGGTAGTAAGTTTGATGTAATTCGTGAATGTGTTTAATCCTTTGTGTGTTATTGTGTATCCTTTGTGGCTGTTGTAGCAAGCTTAACTTATCAGCTGGCAAATAATCATGTGTCCTTCATAATTAGAAAAATTATATTATTCAAAATATTAAGCTAATTTGTATACATCATCTAACAGAATTTGATCTTTCTAGATTTATTAGGCAACATGAATTTCAATAGCACATTTATATGCAGATGTTCAATCTTAATTTGTTTTAACCTTCATCAGTCCAATTTCTCTTTTATTTCAACCTTTGTATGTCATTTAGAATAAAAAGAAAGATGGTGGACTATTGAGTTTCAGCAGTGGATTGTTGAGTGGAAGATCTTAAGTGGACATCAGATTACGGTGGTTCTGCGTATGGCATGTTAGCTCAAGTTTGTTGCATTACTTTCTTAAATGGGTTGACCCAAAGTCGAATAAAGATATGTAAATCAACCCGAAAGCAGATCATGTATATACTTTTGGTTTGTCGGATCAACTTGATTAAGCATTTAAGACCTAATAAGTTAATTGAGTCTCAGGTCAAGTTCAGGTACTATAAAAGTTTTTATGTTTGACAATTATGTGATGAGACGACAAGAAATAGTTGATATGATTTGTGTTCAAGATAGCTATTTTGGATACCCTAAATGGTGATATAGATGTTATGTTTGTTTGTAACACCTAAATGAATGGTTCATGTTAGAACTTATTAGCGACCGTAGTAGTTTTTTAACGGTTATTGTGAGCTTTTAAGTTGAAGCTAATATAATAATTCCTTGTACATTTATTGAAGTTGTATGTTTTATGTATACAAAAGAAGGTTTTGTCAAAATTGTGAATTATAAGTTTTTAACTATCCAAATTTAGAGCTCCTACGGAATAAGAAAGACCGTCCTCGCACAACGAGACTACAAAATGCAATGGACATCAAAGAAAGAGGAAAGAAGAACCTTTGTGGAATTTGTAGAATGGTCACGACTGAAAAGGATGTCCGCCTAAAACAAATTATATAAAAAAACTCATAAAAAATATATTTCATAATTTGGTTTGACTATATCTCTCATTTCTTTGTTTTTTTTTCTTTTTTTGTAGATAAATATTGGTTATCTGCACAATATATTCGGAAGATATTTGGAAATGTTTTTTTGTCTTTTCAATTTTGTAAGAAGCCATTGTTGGTTTAGTATAAAAAACATTATACTTGTGATTATGTCGGTTTTAATTTATGATTGTTAGTATGGTTTAAATAAGTGTTATGATTGTGATAAAAAAACGTTAAACGATTGCTTCAATTGTGATGTTAGATTTAATAAAAAAAAATAGTTAAAATAGTGAAGAAACAGTTAAAAAACAGCTAATAAAACTGGAAAAAAAACAGATAAAAACAGTAAAGTAGTAGTAAAAAACAGATAAAAAATAGCTAATAAAACAGGAAAAAAAACAGTAAAAAACAGATAAAAGCAACTAATAAAAGTGGGAAAAAAACAGTAGAAAAAACAGTAAAAAACTGTAAAAAAGCAGTAAAAACAGTGAAGAAAAAGCAGTAAAAAATAAAAAACACTGTAAAAAAGTAAAAACAAAAAGTACACCTAAATGGTAATTATGTTTAAAACTACACCTATATGGTAAATATGTTTTTAAACAACACCTATTTGGTTAAAAACTCCATTGTTAATCTACATTGTTCGGTGATTTTTACGGTTTTACTTTCTAGTTTTTCATTTTTACGATTTTAATCTTCAAACGGTCAAATAATCTCTTAGGAATTTAATCCCTAATGAAACTAAAAGGGCAAATTGCCGAAAAAGGTAACGTAATTGTCCATTTTTTCCAATCAAGGTAACGTAATTTTTTTTTGCCTAAAAATGATTACAAATTTCAATTTCTTTAAAAAAAGGACCATTACCTGTAACTAAACTTTGTTACCAGTTACACAGGTTAGTGCCGCTGTGCTTTAGGGTTCCGGCGAAGTTTTAATGCTGCCGTCGGCCTTTTTCCTGTCAAGATCTGCAATCCGTCGCCCTATCTACAAGGTCCGGCCCCTGCCAAAGCCACCTCTCTCGCTTTAGGGTTCTGGCGATACTCTCTTGTGGTTCTCCACCGCCCGTGCTTTAGGGTTCCGCCATCACCCTCTGTCCGGTCAAGATCTGCAAGTTCCGGTACCTGCCACCGACGACCTCTGTCCTGTCAAGATCAGCAAGTTCCGGCCCCTGCAGCTGTGCTTCCTGTCTAGATCTGCTGACGCTGCCGCTACCACTGCTGTGGTTCTCCGCCGCCACAATTGTGGTTCCCGTTGCTGTGGGTATTCGGTTATTGTTGTTCTCTGCCTCCCGAGCTCCCGTGGTTGCTGTGACTCCCTAGCTGTTGTGCCTTCTCAACTGGGTTACCTTTCGCCGCCGCTGTGCCCTGTGCCGTCGCTGGTTTGTAAACCGGTTACATAGGTTCCTGGTTACAAGGTCTTTTTTTTAAAGAAATTGAAAATTGCAATCCTTTTTAGGCAAAAAAAATTACGTTACTTTGATTGAAAAAAATAGACAATTATGTTACCTTTTTCGACAATTTCCCAAACTAAAATGGCCAAAGATACCCATTTTTATCCATTTATTAATCATTTTTAAAATGATTTTTTTTTATAAAAAAAATTGTCAACCTCTCTCTCTCTCCTCTCTTTTATGTAATAATCTCTCTCTACCTTATCCCACTCTCTAACTTTCTCTTTGTGCTCATCACCATCACCACCTCACCACCACCACCATCATCTCCATCTAATATAAATAACCCACTCCCCATCCTCCCTCTTCACCTTCTTTCATCATATATATGACTCATGATTCACCACATAAACCATAATAAATTCCATGAATATCATCATCACCATTAACATCAGGTACTCTTGTTTTTAACCTCCATCAAACCTAAAGACCTGTCAATGACTTACAAAATTAAAAATTAATACAATAACCCGCATAAACTAACAGGGCCCAAATTCTACAACAAAATCCAACTATAACTTCTTCTCCCATATATGCATACACTCACCATCAACTGAACCAAATTTCATCGCAATCAAACTTCACAAACCCATTCGACCTTTGGCTCATACTCCATGTGCATAAAAATGGGTTAATTAGAACTCTTTTTGTAGGCATGAATTTAACTTGTGAAACATACAAATGTCGTAATTTTACCTATGAACCAAATCTGATTGTGAACAAATCTTACAACTAATTTGTTGCAATCTGATTGTGAATGAATGAACTATGGAGGTGGGTTTAGGACCGTTGACTACGGCGGAGATGGCGACGGTGATGTTGGCATCGGCGTTCGGAGTTGTACTAGTGTTTGAGTATCTGGGTTGGGAGTTTGGGGAAGAAGATGAGTAACAGTAAATCCGGAAGAGAGAGAGAGGTGGGTAATGGACTAGTGGTAGTGGTGGGAGTTAGCGGTGGTGAATTGATGGCGCTGGTGTAAGGCGCGGAGAGAGATGGAGGGAGAGAGAGAGAGGAAGAGAGAGAGAGAGAGAGAGATTATATTGGTGGCTCGTGGTGGACGCACAAAATGTGAGATGTTGAAAGTGGTTAAGATGAAGTTAGTACCTAACTATGAGTTGTGTTTAATATAGTCATATAAAAAACACAGTCGTAAAATTTAATATTCAATCACATATAATTTATATATAATCACATTTGATTCAGTATACAATCACATATGATTGATAAAATCACATGTTAATTACGAAAATGTCATTCCGCCTAAAATTTTAAAATTCAATCTGGACCATTGATAGGGCTGATCTAAAGGCTAAGATTTGTCTCTCAAGACTATGAATTAAGTATAGACTATAAGAAAATTATGCAGAAGGTGAAGTGGACATAAACAAGTTATATGCTAAATATAAAAAATAGAGAGAAACAAGTCAAAAACTTGCTATGTACAATGGACATGTAGCTTTAGTGTAAGATGTGATGTGAAGGATTATTGTACTCTAATGGTTTTAGTGGTTAAAAAAAGAGTAAATTACACTAATCGTTTATGTGGTTTGCTACTTATTCCACCAATCATCCCTAGGCTTCATTAATTACACCAGACGTTCCTAAGGTTCTTACTTTGTCACGTCTGTAGTCCCTGTCCTAACTAAAATAACTAAAATACCCCTTACCTTTTTTTAATTCTTTTTTTATTTTAAATTAATTTTAATTACTTTTCTAATTTAAAAACAAATATATTAATAACAATTAAAAAACAAACACCCCCATGGCCTCCCCCCCCCCCCCCCCCCAAAAAAAAAACCCTCTCATACTCTCTCGTCATCCTCTCTAAACCACTAAAATCACCGCCATTTCTCCTCCACTGCCGGAGAACACAAAGCCGCCACCGCCGACTGTTTGTCGCCACCGCCGTCTCGTCGTCCTCTCTTAACATTCCCCTCCATCGCCACCGCCATCTGTTTGTCGTGAAGACAGCCACCATCGCAGATTTGAGTAGCGATTAGGGTTTTAGGGGTTTTTCTTGATTAGCGATTAGGGTTTTGTAACTGATTTCTTCTTGTTTTGTTCTTGATTTGGTGCTGATTAGCGATTAGGGTTTGGGTTTTGCTTTTTCTTGATTTGTGTTACACATCTGAGTAGCGATTTAGGTTTTTAGGGTTTCTTCATGTTTATGATGATGATGGTGGTGTGTGTGTGTGTGTGTGTGGTTTGTTCGTTGATCTTGTTTACAAGGTGGTGAACGGCGGTGTTCGTTGATCTAGTTTGAATGTTCTTTGGCAAGTGGTGACTGGCGGTGGTGGTGGTTACGACCTACGGAGGTGGCGATGATGATCTACAGTGGTGAGGTGGTGGTGGTGACCTATGGCGGAGTTGCAGGCGGTGGTGGTGACATACGGTGGTGTAGGTGGTGGTGGGGAGGGGAAAAGCTCCATCGACGGGGAGGGGGAGGCCATGGGGGTGTTTGTTTTTTTAATTAATTATTAATATATTGTTTTTAAATTAGAAAAGTATTTAAAATGAATTTAAAATCAAGAAAAAGAATTAAAAAAAGGGGGTTAGGGGTATTTTAATCATTTTAGTTGGGACATGGACTACAGGCGTGACAAAGTAAAAATCTAGGGACGTTTGGTGTAATTAATGAAGCACAGGGACGACTGGTGAAATAAGTGGCAAACCACATGAACGATTGGTGTAATTTACTCTTAAAAAAAGAGGGAAACAAGTCAGTCAAAACTTGCCATTACAATGGATGTGATGTGAAAGATTCTTGAGTTTTGATTAACCTTTTGAAGTCAATTTCACCGTATGGCATTGCCTTGACTCTTTAGCATATAAAGATTTTGTTTAAATTTGTGTTTTTTGTGGTGTTGGTAGAGCATAGCTTTTGATGATACTACTTAATGTTGTGGTAATCCCAAAGAACACAAACAGGACATACATATGAACCATTGAGTCAGAGTTGCTAGCTTTAATCATTGTGGAGTCTCTTTCTGGAAGCAGTCTCTCTACCACTAGGTAGAGGTATAACTATCTATATCACCTCTCACATAACTTGCTTTTGCGGTATTTAGTATTGTTGTTGTTGTTGTGTTCTTAGTAAGAAGCTGCAAGTGGCTGAATACTTCCATGTGTTATGTAACATAGAACAAAGTTGACAACTGTCTCACTCTAAAAGACAGGAGATCTGCTTTGATCCTAACTTACAGTATTTCTTTTCCTTGACAAGTATGCTTCAATATAAAATAAAAAAACTTCCATCTTTTTATTGGTAAAGCATGTCTTATGGTGTTCTAATTATTGAGTGAGGTTTACTATAAAAATAATATGTCATCATCTCTATCCATCCAAACAGGTCTTGTATTTTTATTACTAAAGTTATACTTCATGCTTTCTTATGTTTTTATTACTAAAGAAATGCTTCATGGTTCTTTATCCAGAGAGGTTTGTTTGCCCTTCTTATGGATTTCTATTTATTGAGACATATAAATATGACCCATGACCCATCTGACCCGTGAATGCGTAACTGATTTCATGAAGAACATATGTAAATGATTAACATAAAATGACAATTAGAGGCGGCTTGTAATAATCAGATTTTGTAGTGTTTGTAATCTACTTTCAGTTTATTTAGGTTCCAATAATAATCACTTTCACATAAACATCTTCAATACATCTTCAGTTTCACATAAAAATCTCAGGAGTAACTGTTGTAAAACTCCAATTCCAAGGGCGAGTTGAGATGAATCCGAGTACTGCAAAACTCGACCACAACTCGGTCAAACTCAGCATGATTCAGTCCTACTTTTTTTAATAAATACTTAGTCTCTTTTATTCCCATAATTAAAGCCATTAATACATACATAGTTTCCTCGTGTCACGAGTTAACAGCCTATTTTGAGTGTTTATTTTCTAATTCTATAGTCCCATAAACATGTCACACCCTATCATTTTGAAATTCATATATAAAAGTTCCAATCCAAATACTCCCCGAGTACTCCCCTCCTAGGCATATTACTCGTTACACCCTAGTCGGCCACTCGAGTACCACCTAACGAGTTTTACAACATTGAAAAAAAAATAATAATAATAATAATAATAATAAAGAGGTGGTTACATTTACAGGTTAAGAACAAATTTATAGTAAGTTCTTGAGTTTCTACTTTATACTGATATGCTGACCAGTGACATGTCTAACAAAGGCAGTAAAATTTATCTGTGTGCTTTCCTACTGCTAATATATACTAGCAATAAGAGATTGCAACCCAAATGATCGGTTACCTGCCTGACCCACAACCCATCTAAAAAGGCTGTGGATTTTATCTAGTGCTTTCCTAACTGCAGCACATACACACAAAAAGATATGCATGAACTAACTAGCAAGACTCATTTCTTCAGTAGCTACTTAAGGTTTATATCTACTGCCTGTGTGATTACACCAGGGACTTGCATGAGTTATAAGATGTGCGGCTTTAGATTATTATCTAATGTGATACTTTAAGAAATGCCAAGTGGATAAGAGTTCTTCAAATCCCTATTGTTTTACCAAGTATAGTACTTGCTCTGGCAGAGAAGTATAGTGTCAAACATCTCTCTCCGATGTTATTTAATAAAACAAAATGACTAAGTGATAAATGATTCCATGGCTTAAGTAACTCAAAGCCTCCATACGATAATGATACAAACGGTTTAATAAGAATTCTCAATCTCAATAATAAAAATTTACCATTTTATCCTTCAGAGTGATTTATTGCATAATAAGATATAATTGCTTAATAAGGCAGCATTTAAAAAAATGGATGTTAGGGTAAAGTTCCAGATGCTTAATCATTCAAAGGGTGTTTTAAGGTGGAATGAATGATCAGCATTCAGCACTGAATGCAACAATCAAACAGTATCTCACCACGATTTTTACAGAAATAGTTCCTGCATTCATTTTCATATGTCGGGCCATAACCAGGGTTGGTTTTTATAGCCACAAGATTTAATTTGACTATTTTCCAGAGATCGATTCATTCAACAATATTAAAATTAAACATAACAATTGTCATAGGAGTCTCCCCTAAGCTTCTACTGGAACAAATCCAGAAAGTAGACAACTCACCACAGAAAAACTGAAAAGGATACAAAGGAACAACAGGTTTTTATGATCCATAATTTAAGAAAGTACTTTAACGCTCAATGAATAACATATAACATAATACGAATAAACGAAAAACCGGCTCCCATAAACCGGATTTTAAAAGAAAAAAAATATCACCCAAATATATATAGCTGCAGACATGAAGCTTTTATTCCAAAAGAAGACACAGATTCATCTAATTAAATCAATTTCTTCCAGCAGAAGGCATAGATAGATAACAGATAATATGTCACATACGATGCATAACATACTTACTAACCTCCATTTTCAGAAAATGATATCCTCGTCTTTCTGGGTAGCCGTTAGCATGTTATGTGCAGCGTTCATGGAGATTCCTCTTTGTAAAGAAAGATTCTCAGCAGCTTGGTCTTCAGCGAACTGTTTTGAATTTTTCATCTGTTTTTCAATCTCCCTTTTCTTGAAAGCTTGAATCTTTTTCAACCTGAAGAAATCTTCTCTCTCCAATTCATCCAGCTCCCCTTTGATGTAACTTATGGTGTTCTCTAACCTTGGTTTGACTACACTCTCTAGAGCATTGACCCTACGGTTTGTAGTCTTGATTGCTTCATCAAGTGTCAAGAATGATGTTTGAAGAGATGCAAGCTCCACAAGAACCTCAATTGCTTTCACATATGCAGCCTTACACCCTTGGACTTGTTGACCACCTCTTGCTAAACCAGTTAGGTCATTTTTTGTCTCAGCTTCAGTGAAATAGTCAAATTTGGGGAGCTTTACACCTGCAACATTCTCTGTGCGTGATCTGACTTTGAGAGATGCAGTACTGACATTTTCAAGAACGATGTATTTGATGTTGTCACCAGCCACATATTTTGCTTCTGTTAAAGCAAAAGAGGAAGATTTCATAATGTTTCCCATTGATTCTTTTGTGGAGACAATTTTCTTGAGAATGGCTCGGAACTGGACTGTTAAAGCATCACTCTTTTTCTTCAAAAGAGCATGACCTCTGGTGGCACCAACAAGACGAGCCTTAATTACACCAAGAACAGTAACAGTTGGAACCACATTCAAACGCTGGCCCTGACCAGCCATTTTGTAGAATATACGTAAAGCTGTGAATAAAAACCAAAAACCAGAGGTCAAGACAATAATACAGCTTAGCAGATGATAATTTTTGTATTGTCAAATGCAAAGGGTCAGCTTAAGTGGTCTTATAAATTATAATGCTATTGATTCATAGTCTGGTTATGCATAGGAATCTTGTACATTTTAGTTTGGCGTATAAGATCCCTTTCTGATGTATGCACAGATTATAGATCTTTTGAATATTGAGATAGAAATCAGTTGAGTTGCTCTCTTTAATTTGAGTTCCACAGAGTTGGTGTGTGTAAACTGTGAATTGAGTTAATTTCCATTGTGTTTACTTTTGACCTTTATCACCACTGCACTATATATATTTGTCTTTGACTCTTTGGCATGCCTAATTCAAAACCCTAAATATCGTTAACCAGTTTGAGGGTATTAACTTATGATTGCAGATTCAAATTGGATCAAAATCGATTCATAAGTTAAACTTAATGAGCCACAACTCTGATTATGTAACTCAGATTTCATCCACCAAGATACTATATATGTTTATTTCTACTTTAACTAGGATCTACTTGGATCTGAAACTTCTACAGATTTAAACTACGAAGGAAAAATTCTCGTGGCTAACATAAACAAAAGGGATCTAGTTGATTAAGATCGTACCCTTGTCAAAATACCAAGATGAAGTTTGACTAGAAATTGAAGTTCCTTCAGATAAAATTCTAAAAACTTATGCTCCAATATCATTCATCTTCAATATAATGGTCACTTACTAAGATCTACACAACTGATTCGTGCCCCTTTCCAAACTATGATACAAATCGGGGTAGTTAGGGCTAGCAAAAAATCTGCTCACGTTAGATACAAAGTTTGTAAATCCAGATTAAATCCAGGACAACCTGGTAGAAATATGATCCCAAATAGCTAAATCGAAGATTTGTGAGGATTAACACAGCAATATGAATTTCATAGACAAGACAAGATTTAACAAGGAAGATAAAGGAGAAGGAAGAGTACTTGTTAAAGAAGATGATCGGAAACTGCTAGCTAGGGCTTGCTAATGGGAAGGGGGAAGATCATACACCAGATGATCACTCCCAGAAGTTGTTCTATGTACTAGGAAAATCGGTTTCTTGTTTTGAATTGTTATAATGGTGGTATTGGATTGGATGGCCAAAGCCTCTATAATATTACGATTACACAAAACTGCAATTTTAGCACACGAGCCCACTGCCCCCATGTTGGCGGTAGGTATGTTAATATGTGTATGTAAGACTCGCAATTTGGGTCGAGTTCGTGTTATTGGGTTCGTATTGTTCGAGTTTGGGTCAGTTTCGTGTCGACCCAATTCCGACCCATTTGTTTTCGTGCCGGGTTCGAGTCGTGTCACTTTTTTTCGTGTCGGGTTCGGGTCGTGTTTCGTGTCGACCCATTTTGGTCAAACGTATTTGACGGGTATTTTTTAAATAAGATTTTCGAATACGGTTTTCGGATACGGGTTTCGAAAACCATTTTCAATTACGGTTTAATACTGTTTTCGATTATGGTTTTCGGTTACGGGTTTCGAATACCGCTTTCGATTACGGGTTTCCAATACCGTTTTCAATTATGGGTTTCCAATACCATTTTCAATTACGATTTCCGATTACGGTATTCAAATTCGGTTTTCGTTATAAAATTTTTGAATTCCTTATCCGTTTCCAATTTTCTCTACTAACTGAGGAATAATAAATCACGGATTGAAATATCAAATAACAATATAATTTAGTAGTTTTAATACAAAAGTACTAACTAGTGACAAACTATGGATTAAAATAACATAACGAAAATTATCCAAATTCAAAAGGCAAGTCTTCTTTTTCTCTTTTCCATTGTATTCTTGAATTTAAACCATTATGTAATATTATTTAGGTTTAAATCTTTTATTGTTTATTTAAGTTTTTAGAGTTTAAAGGTTTCGTACTTTTGTTTATCGGAATTTATTGTTTAAGTTGTCACTCCCTTATTTAAATTCACAATCTCCTTTTTAAAATTAAAATTTTAAGTATTAAAGAAAATTTTATAATTTTTAGTTTTACCCTTATACGGGTCAATTTCGGGTTGTCAGGTTGACCCTAACCCGACCCATTTATTTTCGTGTCAACTTCGTGTCGACCTGCTTTTGACCCATTTCGGGTTCGTGTCATTTTTTTCGTGTCCGGTTCGGGTCATGTTTCAAGTCGGGCAGGAATTGTCAGCCTCAGTGTATCCAACAAGCACTTATCCTCTCAAATCCACTTATCAGTATCTATATTATTTCCTATCTTTAATCCTTTATAACCCTTAACCCTCACATTAAACTCTCTATCTTTTCTATTTATCTTTTTTATTTTTTTTCAACTATTATTAATTAACATAATTTAATTATTGTAAATATAAAATAATTGATAGAATTATTTAAATAATTAAAGTATTTCAAAAACTATAAAATATAGAATAATTAATAATATTTCATAAATGGAAATTACATAATTTAGAATAAAAAGTGAAAAATAGATAAATAATTTATAAAATAAATGTGACTACTTCCACCCGTATTTTCGTCGAAGCTCGTCCTTTTGTTCCATTAGAAAATCCAATTGGTCTCCCGAGAGATGCTGGGTTGAAGATAAATAAAACTCCCAATCTTTTTTGACCTCTCATTGTATTGAAGCATCGGCTTTTAGCCTTAACACTTCCGCTTTCATAATTGGTGTTCGGCGTGGCGTTTTGAAGCCTTGTTTTTTTCCCCTTGTCCATATTTTTATAAAAAATATGAGAGTTGTAAAGTAGTAGAAGAAATTAGAGAGAAGGAAGAAGAAGAGAGAATTTGTGCATAAAAAAATGAAGGTTAAAGGTTATATATATAGGAGGGGAATATATATATATATATATATATATATATATATATATATATATATATATATATATATATATATATATATATATATATATATATATATATATTTATGTATGTATGTATATAAGTTACCGTTGGAGAAGAAATAAAGCAAAAAAATATTTCATGCTTGTACCTGCTTTGGCCGAGGAGTCCGTTAGAGCTCGGAAGCCGAGCACACCCGCCTAGGGGCGATGGTGTGCTTGCTCGGGTTCGGCCAACCAGCATGCACCCTCGTAGGCGATGCACATGGTCTAACCATGAGTGGTGATGAGCATGGGTCGGTTTGGGTCGGTTTTGGACCCAAACCGAACCGAAACTGATAATACCGGTCATGTGATTTTTTAAACCGTTGGGTTATCGGTCTATAATGGGGCGGTTAATGGTTAATGATAGCAGATCGGTTTCGTTATCGGTTTTATTGGTTAACCGTTATATTTAGCTTGGCCAACTTATTGTGCTTCACTATTTCAGAATTGGGTCATGAAATTGGGTTTTTTTTTATAATTTATAGTAGCTATTAATTTAGACCAAACAATATTACAAAATGGGCCTAATATCGTGAAAGACCCTGGAAGATTATGGAACATTCTAGAAGATCGTGGATGACGTTGGAACGTCTTAGAGTTATCTAGAATATGGTAGAACATTCTAGAATCATATAGAAAGTTGTAATAGATATAGATTGTGGTAAAATGTTCTAGAATAATCACAAATATATCTAATCTTCCAAAGAGGAGGTAAACACCTATAAATAGTCATGGAGATCATTTGCTCCATACCATTAAACAACCAACCTGAGAATCCAAACACAATACAAGAAAACATAAGTGTAGTAATCTCTACAGAAAGTGTACGTTCTTCTTAGAGTGACCTTAATAAAAGGAGTGTTTGTTGTTGCCAAAGAAGAGTTATACTCAACAAGCGATAGTAATAGCGAGAGGGTGAGAGGCATAGAGACGATAACCGGTCCAAGAATGGAAATAGACAAAAGATATTGTGAAAGTAAATTGTCCAAGAAAGATTTAGGCTTTGGCTAAAATCCAACTTAAAACTTTTCTACTTTCTTTAGTACTATTTTTTTGACTTTTTAATAATTAATATATAAAATAATAATTTAAAAATCCTTAATGGTTCGGTTTGATATCGGTTCGGGTAGAGGTACAAAACCGAAACCGACCCACTAACTGTCGGTTAATGAAGTTTTAAAAACCGAACCGTCGGTTTGCATTTGGTTCGGTTTTATCGGTTACGGTTCAGCTTTTCGATTAACACACTCACCCCTAACCATGAGAATTTCTTTTTACTAGTAGTTAGGCTAACCTCAAATTTAAAAAATAAACATTAAATTTAATCTCAAATATTATTGTATGGTATGAAGTTATACATAATTTTTCAATTAATCTCATTTTGATTGACCTTCAATTTTTGTTAGCAATAGCTCTATTTATTGGCTAACCTCTACAAAGTACACACCAAAGAGGAAAAAAGAAACATCATTGTTTATTATGTTAAAACTTGTTTACTCGGTAAAAAACATTCATGTTTGAACCGATCAAATAATGAGTAAAAGAACTTTAGTGAGAGCCTTGGGATATTAAACAGGAAAAATAAGTTTAAACACAAGATAAGAAGAATGTGACATATTTATGTCCCAAATTTAGTTAATTACTGGTAGTGTTTGGACGTGTTTTCACTATCTGAAGTTTTGATGATTAGATGATCGGACCTGCGAGTCATTGGCAAATTAAGATTATTTATAACTTATTACATAAAACTGATTTTCTTGTGAAAAAATGAAATATTTTCTGTGAAATAAGAAGTGATACTTTGGTTCAAAAGTTCAACTCAATGAACAACAACGATACTATAACTCAGATCCCATCCTTGAAAATACTACAATTGCTTATTTCCCTTTGACTAAACAAGAACTTGTTGTATAACGAAAGGCTCTAGATCGATTACAAACGTAGCCAGTCCTTAGACACTATAAAAAGAAATAATTTGACTAGAATCTGAAGTTCAAATTGACGAGGATCTAAACTCATATTGCTGTGTTAGTGTTGATTTTCAATATAATGAACAAATAATATGAAAGAACTTCGCAAGTACTAAGATCGAGACCACATAATTGTGCCGCTAGTACTAAATAAGTGCACATAATTGTGCAAAATTAACTTAAAATCTTATTACGTTGTATACGAAGTTTATACTTCGGACCAAATAGTACGAATTCTGATCCGAGAGAGTTAGATCAAGTATTTATTAAGGACTAAACTAAATCACACGACAACAACATGAAGAGTTGATAATAAATTAGATCTGCAAGTAGAAGTTAGATAGAGAAGAAAGAAGATTACTTGATGATAGAAGATGATGATGATTAGCAGTTGCTAATGGCTATGGTGAAGAAGATCATAGACGAAGACAATGATCACCAGGAGGATTGGGGAAATAAAATTTGTTTTTATTTAGTTTGTGAAGAAGATGACTATGAAGATGATCAATCGTCATATTGAATGGGTCACGTCTCATTTATAAAGCCAAACTTTGATTATTCACGTGCTAGTTAGTTAATAGTTTACCATGGAGTTAGCCCATCTAACCATTGAGTATTTGAGCCCATGATTATTTTTTTATTTTTTTATTTTTTGTTTAAGTTAACTCAAATTATTTTTAATTTACGTATTGATATATTATATATAAAATTAGTTTTTTCTTTCTACACTCCAAAAAAAGCATTTAACAGAAGTTAACATGTCTAAACTAATTAGAGGTGTTATCTATATCTGAATGCAACCAAACGATTTTAGTCTAGCAGTATTGAAGTTTGAAAAAAGTGCACTCCAACCTTTTAGTTGTGGGTTCAAATCCCGGTAATAAACATAAGGTAGGTGTGTGTGTTTAGCTGTTAAAAAAATCAATATTTGAATGCAAAGAAGATTGAAATCAATACCTTCACACACTTGACCCTTTCATCGATAATCCATTGCAAAGAAAAATTCTTATACACGATGTAACTTTTATGCTCGATAGAAGCAATGAAAGTTATTGATGCTTCTTGTTAATGGTTTTCTTATATGTTGTTCTGTGATCGTATGCTCACTTAGCTATGCCTTATAGTGTTATGATTCTTTCTTTTTCAAGAACAGACAGAGAGACAACTCCTACTCAAAAGTGACAGTCATGGATCTTTGGTTTCAATTTGAATTTTTCCAATCCACTGTAGCATATTTAATTGGATCATATCAACCCGTCTAAAACAATTGATGTAATTGAAGCAAAAGATGGAGATGAAGGTGGCGATGAGAGGAAAGGTCGGGGGAAGCAGAAGCAAGAACAAAATGGTCGAGTATGTTTAAAAATAGCAATGGCGATAGGAGAAAGATCGGGGAAGCAAATATAGAAGTGACCTTTGTTTCATAAAAAAGGTGTGACTACATTTTTTGGAAATAAGAGGGAAAAAGGCTTTACAAAACTCTTTTTACCGCAAAAAAAAAATTTATTCTCGAAATCTACATGTGTCCTCATACAAAATAGGAAAAGGTTTCGTTATTATAAAAACAACAATGCCTAAAACTAGAATGAGTTTCCAATTGTTAATATCCACGTTAAGACCAAGCGTGATACCCTTACCGATTCCATTGGTTCCATCGGGTAGGTAAGGAACACCGAAACAACCTCATCAGGTAGAGCTACCGGGTTTTGTTACTAAATCAAGAAGCTTCACAACCCCCCCACCCCCCCCCCCCCCCCCTCTCGATCAACCTATTATTACACACACATGTGTAATTTTTTAATATAAAAATAAAATAAAACATGGGGAGACTTTAGACGAGAGGACTATAGCTTATCCTAGCGTGCACTCCGCTCTCTAGACTTGGATTATAGCTACGTCTAATTTCAGCTAGTCTTACAATAATCCTGATCATACTGAATGACTTGATAACACTAAAAACACCAAGATAAATTAATCTAGTTCATTTTAATGTTTGAGGCATGTCTTAAAAGAGCAACTTTTTATAGCGTTTTATTTTAATCATGTATCATCTACTAGGCTTGCATTTAAATAATAATCATGTATGATTTTCCTTTTGCATTATTGGCTCAAATTAAGATATGAAAAGACCAACTTGATTTGTCACGCTCATTATATATACTACTAATAATCAGGAATATGAACAGTACCTCCCCCTTTAATAATATTATTTATATAATTTAAGCTTCAATACATAACTTGTCATGATATCTGGCTCGGTGGTGGTGAGAGATTTTTATAATCTAAAGGACGGGGGATCAAACCATGACTCTCTCAACTTAATTTTTATTTTCTCTACATTTGAATTTTCTATGCATTGGCCCCACTGTCAACTTTGCCTTTTACTTTCCTAACGCCACACAATAATTTAAATTTCATATATTCATTTATCAGTGTTATACTAAGACAATTATTTGTATAGATTAATTATTTTATAATATATATATATATATATATATATATATATATATATATATATATATGTGTGTGTGTGTGTGTGTGTGTGTGTACGCACCCGCGTAATGTGGCGATAAGGAATAATTTTTACTTCACATGTTTTTTTTCGATAGTCACTTACTACTGTGGCAACGATTAATTTTTGTTTGGTAACATGTTTATTTTTTTTACCTTTTCCACTTCCCTTATTTTTATAGTTCTCATCAACTCTTATATTAACTCTTTTATAATTCTCCATCAACTCTTTTATATATTCACAATTTTTCTCCTCTCTTCCACTAATTTTAAGTAAAGGTTAAATTACTCTCAATATATGATCAATCTTGTATTCATATTATCTCTCTATTAACGATGCATAAACTCTCTCTATGTCTTTGATATAATTTTATATTAATACGACAATGATATAAACGTAATTCTTAGAATCACAAGTTAGATATAACATATATATACTATGAATCCTTTATATTCTTTATCTCAATTTTATGTTTGATTTCCGCCGCAACGCGCGGGTAACTCGCACTCGTTACCTCTATATGTGAACTGTGATTTCTGTCAAACTAAGAAAAATAGAAATAAAATAAATTAAGATGGTGTTTAGGTTATATTGTTTAGGTTGTTTATAACTTTATTAGCTTGTTTAGTGAGCTTACCAGTGAATAAGTATTTGTTTTAGCTTATTAAGCTCTTAATAAGCCTATCTTAAAAGGTTATTTCACAAGAATTTATTAACATACTATAAGCTTATTAACCTAAATCTACTTGATTACTATATTGTTCTCCTATTTTTTTCCTTAATTTTTCATAGTTTATTCCCCAATTTGTAAATAACTTTTAATCCAAAACGCCATAAACTAACCCAAAAATCATACCACCCAATAAGCTTGTAAACTAATAAACTGAAAAGCTAATAAGTTTATTATTAAAATAATAAACCATTGCAAACAACCCCTAAGACCGTCCTCATCGGTAGGGTTACCCGAGCTGGTTGGCTCTCTAACCCCACAGTAACACCATCACTTTGTAACGCCCCAAGATTTGAAAGATTTCCTGTTAAGTATTTAACTTAATTTTTTTTATATTAAGTGTTTATGTGTTTAGCTAGTTGCCTTTTTGTAATTATGAGTTGTAAAGTAGAGGGGCTAAGGTTGCCATTTCAGAAAACTTGAGAAGTTTAGGGGTCTTTGTGACAATCTTTGAAAGTTATAGATATAAATGAAGTTTTAGTTGACTATGTAGTAGTCAAACACTCCATGCAAAAACACATTCACGTACACACACAATCACTGTGGGAAATTTGAGTTTTTGAGCAAGAAATCGAGATATTGATAGAAGATTTCGTAGTCTATAGTGTTGCAGAAGCAAAAAGGTATACTTTTATATGAGTTTATGTGAGTTTTAAGTCAAGAAAGGGATTCGAGTGGATGAACATGATGAGTTTTAGTCGTGCGAAGTGAAGCCCATTTCGTGCGTAGTGACTTCATTTCGTACGAAGTGCTCAATGTAAGAGATGAAGTCGATGAGTTTTGGTCGCACGAAGTGGGAGCCACTTCGTGCATATGAGAGTTCACTTCACGCGTAGTGTGATTCACTTCGCGCGTAGTGTGATTCATTTCGTGCGTAGTGTGTTCATCTCGTGCGTAGTGTTCAGAAGTTAATTCGGTTATTATTTATTGTTTGTAGGCAATAAGAGTTGACACTTTTCTGATAGGAGCGTAGTTCTTAACTGCTGCAGAGGTGGTGTACTTACCTTTACTCAGATTAGCATACGTGCGTATATTATATTGCATGATTGTGAATAACATTGTAGTACCATTGCTTCAGATATAGAAATGGGGTATATTGAGATCCTTATACCCAAGAAAGTGTCCGGGGTTACTATTACTTTATATAATATCCTCCGGGACCAGTTAACAGTTTGGAATAGAATTACAGATTATTGGTTGGATGTGAGACATCCAAGAGAGAAGTTGTTTCCATTTCTTTGGTTATTATTTTAGTAGTATACTCACTAAGTGTTGGCTTACGTTTAGTGTTTTCTGTTAGCAGGTGCGTCAGGCTCAGGCAAGGGGAAGGCCCCAGCGGCTACTTAGGCTGGATAGCTCCTGGCTTTCTTTATGTTTTAAAAATGTTTTTAAAACACTACTTTTAGTAAACCAGTTTAGTACCAATGTATATAGTAACAGTCTTTTGTAAAACTCCGATCCTTTTTTGGTGTTAACAGTTGTATAATATGTTTAATAGATTTCTAAGAAATGTGGTGTGACACACTTCCCTTAGGGTTGTCTCTTGTTGGGTGGCCGGCGGGTTGAAGAAGCTTAGAAGCCTACAACTTTTCTTTCCTTTTTTTTATTTCTTTTTCTTTTTTGCCTTCTTTCCCCTAAATTAAAGTAAAATAGTTCAAAAAAAGATTAAAAAAAAATAAAAAAATAGAGGGTTGAATAAGGTTGGATATAGGAATTTATGGATTAGAAAGAGTTGGATGTAAAGATGATGTAGATACTATGATAATAAATTTAGTAAGATAACTCAAAATTAGATGCTAATGATCAAATGACGGTATATCCTTCTCATGAACTTCCAAGTTCCAAACAATAAAAAGCCAAGTAGAAGGATCCACCTCACCTCATACTATATCCTTAAACGTGTCAAACTCCGTCCACCACCATAAATAAATGTTTCTAGAAATGAGACGAATTTGATGCTGAATTATGATACATAAAACACACAAGCTATTGTATTATTATTTCCAGTTATTTAATTTAAGAAAAATATATATTTCACTAATATGTATCATTATTGTAAAGATATATCCTCCATTTTTTTAAAAGGAGTTTTTCCGGTTAGGGTTACTTTCAAGGCGTGGAGCCGTTTAGCTCAGATGTACATGGTCTAATCAGTTTCACCCGTAGCCGTTTCCGAAACAACCCTGTAACCTTCCTGAATTGAAACCCGATAAAACTTAAACCTTTGACCTCCCGACAAGTAGCTTACCCACTAAGCCAATAGTGAGTGAACCGAGCGCTCTCTCTTTTTTTCCTTTTCTTTTTTCTTTCTTCTTTTTTGGGCTTTGTAACGCACTATAGATTAGTTGTTCATTACAGATTTTTTGTTTCGGTTTTTTTAATATTTTTATTCTTTTCGATCTAAAATTAATTAAATAGCTAAACCTCATTGAACTGTCATATTAAATTTTCCGTTGTTCAATTTTTGTATCTTAAGAAATATTCATTTGCTTCTTTCGACTCTTGGTATGAATTGTATAGAGAGTTCATCATCTTGCTACTTTATTTTACAAAAAAGAACTTGTAATATGTTTTTACAACTAGAGCATTCAATGAATGCGCAAGTAAACACCATTAGCCATTCAAAAAGCGGACTACCGTTTACCTGATTTCTCATTGTATCATATTTAATAGCTATGTCAACAATGCCATTCATCGAAAGGGTTTATTTCACATAACTAGCTAAACGACCCGTGTATCAACACGGAGATGATATTAAAATTTTAATTTATACAGATTTATAAAGTACTAACATGTTAAAAGAAAATTAGAAGACATATTGGAATATAAAAGCTCGTAAGATATGATAAACATTACAGAAGTTTGAAATTTATACATAATATTATCATTAAATTTTCTATACTAACTTATGCACTTGTCAAAAACTATATGAAAAAGTTCTCAGTTATCTTTATGAAAACAGTAGTCAGTAGTCACTTACATGTTTGAGGCGCGGTGTTTACTCTTTTAGATGTTGTTGCTATGTTCAGGGAGCCTTATGGATATTGACAACATAATATTAGCATTTGCGTGCATTTTAAAATTTGATGGGGAATACTACTGCATCATTTTGCTAACTTTACTATCCTCATCTATGAGGATGTAGCATGTGTGCAATGTGTCTTATTTTCTCTATTTAATAAGTATTGATAGTGTCTGATTTCATACAGTGATATTTTAATTAGCTAAGCGACTCATGTATCAACACGAGATGATATAAGTAAATTTAAATTTATATAGTTTTAAAGAGTCATAACACGTATAGTAAAAATAATTACAAAACATTGATAGGAAAATAAAATATCGTAAGAAAATAAGAAATGAATAACAATTACAAATTTTTGAAATCCATACATAAGATTATCATTAAATTTTCTGTAAAACCTCTTTATAAACAACATGCATGGTTTTATTAGTAGGGTTTCCTTCATCATTGCAAATTAAATCTTTTAACCACTCCTTACTCTTCACTCGAGAAATCGTCACATATAACTGTCCATGAGTGAGAACGTGTATTTCTAATACTTTTTATAAATACTCTTTTTAAGAAATATAAAATTACATGACACGTCTAAAAGTTTTTAGTATAATAGTAATGTGTTTCTCGTGATAGAGTTTTATCCCGACATTGTAAAGACATAACTATAATATTATTGTCGATGTTATAATATCAAGTGCTTTAAAGACATTTTTATTAGCCAATTATATATTTGAATATTTATAATTGTAAACTAAATTTATTAAAAGTTAAATAATGATGACATCCATCTAAGTATATGCAAATTAGATCAGATAAAAATAAGATTATAACATAGAATATATTATGTCTATACATACGTAAATCACTTAAGTGTAATTTATTATTCAATTAAATATAATTAATAATGGATCTCATTGAAATTCAAATATCCATGTTATAATAACTTTTTTTTTAATTTATCAAGTTCTTAGTTAAAAAATAAGAAAACTTAGACAATTAAAATTTTTATATAAAAATCCAAGTTGTATGTGTTACAAAACCCACTATTATGACAACTGTTTCACTACTCAGAGTAATTATGTTGAGTTCTAGCTTTTTTAGAGTTATTTACTCACAAGTAACAATTAATTTTAAAAAGCTCTAAGTGGTAGTCATAGTTTGGTAAACAACTTTATGCCATTAATCATTAGTTATAGTATATTTTAATTTTTTTTATCGAAATACCAATGAATCAGTGGTTATATCAACTATATTATATAGGAGTAATTATAAAAGACGAATAATATGTCCAATAATTACTTAGATGTTGATAAAACAATTAAATTATACTAATTTTTTAAAAACCTCATATTCCGATAAAATTTATACCAAAACGTAGATAAAAATGAGACGGTTACAAATATATAATTATTTTTTCTCAAAACAAAATATATTTGAAGTTATTAAACATAATTTTAAAACAACTTATAATTAATTACATTAATATACAATTTTCTTAAAAACCCCTCACATATTTCATACTACCTCCTTAACAATTTACATTCAACCCCTTCAATTATATTTAATTATCTAAAAGTAAATCGAATAAACCTTAAGGAAATCTTATAATTATGACATCATCACCCTAATTTTTTTAATTTTTTTATTAAATTCAAATGCTATGATTGGTGGAGAATTTTTAGGAAGGGGAGAAAAACCTTTTCTTTTAATATATATTAGAGATAGTAACCAACTTTCAAAACTGTTCAACCAAGATCACTCATGGGTTATTTCACAATGCAAGCCCATGTCCTTGTTTACATAAAACCAAAACTGACTTGTTGCAGACTAAACTTGTAACCATCATCAGAACTGTTAGCACTACTTGCATTGAAGATCTTTACAGAATAATAACAATACTTTGAATTTAAAAAAGTCAACAAGATCCACCCGTTCGAACACTCACTTACTTTCATGCCATGTGGCAGCAGTGTGGCTGACAAAAATAGGTACAAACATAAGCGCATAGGATCAACATAAACAACTTTGGTACCAAATCTTCGTGGTAATAATGATATTAACTTAAAAACAGTTCGGTAGGGGTAAAAAGGGTAAAACATTTGTTTCTATTTTGATAACAGGATAAATCTTAACTTGAGGACATTTACAGGTAATAGATTTCTCTGGGCTCGCTATAAATAAAGCAAGAAAATGGGTTTATGAAGGAAGAGGGGTATCTAATGTAAAATTTACTACTTGAAGGCTATTAGGATGTTACAATTCACCATATGGAAAAGAAGAATCTATATTTTGGGTGTATTCCAAAGGTTAAAATCTGAAGATAATAAAAACTGTATAACCTCACCAGACCAAAGAGTTGCCAGCCCCCACATTTCTTGATCAAGCTTCCAACTTTGCTTAATAACAAAAAAATGCTGGTTGGATGGGCAATTGTTCAACATGCTTTATCTGTCTTCTCCAGAATCTGTGTCAATTGATAGATACAATCTTGGTCTGACTGAACGTTTTTGACGTGGAAATGAGAAAGGACTGTCACATCTTTCCCTACTTATCTTATTGGATCTACCATCACTCATTCCAAGAAGCAGAGAAGCTGCACATGCACATGCACAAACACAAATCAGCATAAAGCACATTATGTACCTCGGGATCTTTAGATATCTCCCAAAAATCATGATCTTTATGAGTATGTAACCTAACAGAAGAGGCAACGACTATGGAAATTTAGTTGCAATAATAAACATCAAAATCACCCTTTATATTAGAGGTGGCACGGGTAATAGGTACAGACAAGTTCAGGTTGAAACTGGTCACTTTAAGGTCAGGTTGTCACGGGCTACGATTTTTTGTTTATTCTTTTACCACTATTTACAAGTGATTGATGTGTTCTTATTATTTTACAATTTGGGAGGTTGTTTGTATTCTCTAACACTGTCTGACTTCTTCGCATTATTAGGTAAGGTCTTTTCTTTTTGATCGACAAGACCACTTAAAGATAGAACATAACCCATAACTGCCACCTCTACGTCATATGGTTTATGTCCCAGGCGCAACAATTTCCATAGCAGCTTAAAAAGTAAAAAGGGTTAACAGTATAGGGAATACCAGTATCTGCTAAAGAATCCAACATGCCATCCTTCGATGGTGGTTGCTGTTTTGAATTCAACCCATTACTGGGGGCAGGGGCGGGGGCGGGGGCATCAGCAACAGGTTCACAATGGACTCCACCACCTAGGCTGAGTGATATCCAGTCATCATTATGAAAACCATTTGACAAAGCTGCAGGCTGATCTGTCAAGTCAACCGGTTCTGTTGCTTCTTCTGATGGTCTTGTGGGAAGAAATAGCTGCAGGGAAGGATCATCGCCTCCAAAAGCCAATGAATTATCGACCAACCCATTGTTTATATCAGCATTTATCTGTGAAGAATCAGGGACAAGTGCTCCAGAAGCCATGGAAGTTTCAGCAGCCAATGAGTAGCCGTCACCTGTTGAGGTTGAACAACCAAGTTGGCCATGATGCATGTCAACTAATGGATCTGAACCCCCAAATAACTGAAAGCTAGGCCCGCCGTGATTACTAGGAGGTAAAGACCAATAAGGAACCCCAAAATCATCATCATTGGTGTTGAAAAGACCAAGGCATGAACTTCCACCAGCCACAAGAGACGGATCTTCATGATGTGGCTCAGGGATTCCAAGTGGAAGGCTAGAAAAAGGATCTCTTTCACCATCTGGATTATTAATATTATTATTATTATTGTTATTGTTATTGTTTTTAAAGATTTGTCCAGAAGAAATTAGGTTTTCAGGCTCATCTTCTGAATCACTCAGAACAATGACTTGTGGATCTCCTGCTGCTGAACCCATAAAGTTTCGATCAATGTTAAGAGAAAGTGACTCAAACTCAGCCCCATAAGGGGTAGAATAGTCAAAGTGCCCACCACCCTCCTGGTTGACACTAGTATCTTCACCATCTCTACCACTGCCAGTCGCACTACTGCTCATAAGGTTTTCTGGTGGCTTACTACCAGAAGAAAGTGAATGCAGAGTCTCAGGCTTCCTGACTTCCCAAAATCCATTTTTATTTTTCTTCATTCCAAGTTTTAGTCCCCCCGTATTATAACCTTCAGAACCACCTTCATGTTTGACCTGCTTTAGGGCTTCTAGCTTTGGTTTAGACTCCACTTCTGTAGGAGCACAAAGGGTGCCATCAGGCAAATGCCACTGCCCGAGATCCCCAAGACTCTTTCGGTCACCATCTGATTTTGCACGCCAAGAACCATCTGGCTTCACCTCAATTTCAGTCAGATCCTCTTCACAATTACGCATCTTAAAGGAATACAAAAAAGGTCAGCATATCATTAAAAGAAGAAAACAGACCAACTAAAATCAGAGACGCCTTCCATGTGCATGTGCTACCTTAGATGTGATAAGAGTAAAATATGGGTCAATAATGACATTCTCCAAAGAGTAGTTCTTGAGACAAATGGGGCATTGCCACTGCAGCCACGAAAAAAAAAAGAATTAACCATTGGTAGAGATATAGAGAGATTCTAGAGTGCAGATAATCTTTTAAGTGTTGATAAAGCAGCTTGCCTTACGAGACCTTTGATTCATTTCCACAAACACTTCAAGATCAAAGCAGCCCATGTGAACACAAGGTTTGAATCTTCCAGCAATTTTCATTCTTGAACCACTCATCTGTAGCATATAAGACAAATCAGTTGCAGGACTGCATCAAATGTTATTTGTAGAGATGACCTGCTATCAGCTACTTTCACAACTAACTTTTGCAGTTTGGCTTGAGCAGAATATGAAAATAGAACAAAACAAGAAAAAACATGTATACAACCATTGTAAAAGGAAAGCAATAGTCTTTACGAAACAGATATAGAGATTGATTATTAAAAATCTTCAACTGAGGTTACAAGGAGCAACAGATTGATATTTACTAATTTCAAACACAAAGATAATAGTTATAGATCAAGTAGATTGCATAAAAGTGTTACTTACAGGGCAACGCAGATTAACCGTTATATTATCAGCAACAACTTCCAGATCGCTGTCGCTGTCAGCATTTTCTGTAGCAGCCCCACCTCCTACACACCGACGAACACGTGCGAGGGCATCTTCAAATCGCTCACCATCAGACTCTTTGGGTATCATGTTGAGAATCTATTAGGGGTAAAATAGACATATAGCACAAACGTCAAGAAAAGCCGACAACATTTATACTCAGGGATAGACAGACATGTCCCTCAAGTTCTATCATAAACGTCAAATATGAACTTGAACTTGAACTTGCACTAAATCAAATTTCACACCCAGAAAAAATTCACAGAAAAAAGATGACAAAAATCAAGAACAGAGAACAATTCTAATTTCTAAACAAAATCTGAATAAACAAACAAATCTCTGAATGAGATATCCCATTTAAACAGAAGAGTATAATGGTTGACATCACAAACCAAGAGCATGCAAAAACTTAAGAATGGTCCTACAGTCTCATCTTGACCCCAAGAAAAGAAAAAACTGTAATAATACGACTTCCATATCAATGATGAGTCATGCTAAAGCACAGCACTAAGCTAACTTAGCCATGGGACATCGCATTAAATGGTATAAAGATTTTAAGAATATGTAAAGCCCTTCTGAAACACAATGAGCCTATACTAAATGAAATCAGATTGTCACTACTAGTGCTTTTATCAACAAAACAATATGTAAGTTAATAAAACATAATCAGTTTAGATTTCATTATTAACCCACCACAAAAATGTAACTTAATTGAACATAACGAGAGGGTAAACAGAAACTAATTATGACTAATTAAACAATTATAATAGTGTGATCACTGTTTATCAATATATATGAATTACACAAGGGACCAGGCTTAATATCAAAGTCTAAGGGGTAAGAGAGTGTAGTTACTAATTATCAACAAATTTGGATAAACTGTTCATGCCAATATAAGAAACAAAACAGTATATCAATTGGAAGGGAGATGTAGTGGACGAAAGACAATCAGATAACATTCATAACTTGCAAATGGAAGGGATCAGGATAATAGAAGAGCCCTTTCCTTTCTTACTACATTAGCAACTATACCTGAGTAGTATCTCTAGTTACCTAATTATAAGTTATCCACCGGTCCACAATGCTTCTTACATAATGGGGTATGGCATGCATCAGAGTTGTCAAAAGCGTGCAGCGTGCTTCAGGTGTGCCAAAAGCGTTGAAGCACAGCTTGGAGGGCTTGTTTGTAGGCAACTTTGACCTTATGTTTTAACCTACGACAGACTTAAACCCTACCCATTTTGTTTTCTTCTGTTCCTCTTCTGCTGCAGTGCTCCTCAAACAAACAAATATCATCATTTCTGATTTGCTTTTGACCATAGCAGTCGATTTCTGTTCTTGTTCATGGCAACCGATCAATGATTGGTCATGTTGTGTTGATCATTTTGTGATTCTGTTTTTCTTGGCACTTGGAAGTCCTTTTTTGATGATTTTCTTCACTCATCACTCATCAGGTAACCTAGTTATTGATAATTTATGTTCTTCGTAAATCAATTTCTGTTCTTGTTACGTATTCTTGTAAGATGTTGATCAAGTTTTCTGTTTTAGACAGAGTTCCTGACTTCCATTTTTCTTCTACAAATAGTAGTTTTTGTTTTCTGTTTTGGGTTAATCAACGTTTCTGGTTAGATTCCTAAAATCAATCATCGACTTCTAAGATACTTGATACATAGCTTGGAAGTTTAGGATTATGTTTGATGTTTGTGCACAACATTTTGAGATTTAATACTATGTTTTGTTTGATTTTAACTATGAAGATTAATGTTTGATGTATGAATTTTATAATCATGTTTGATGTTCGAACATGAAGTTTAGCTTCATTTCATATTGAGATGCTATTTTATTTATATTAAATCACTACACATATATTTTTCAAACTTTTTTAATGATGTGCGCTTCGCTTTCATGAAGTCCGCGCTTCGGGATTTAGCTCTGACACCCATTGCGCTTCGGTGTGCTTTTCGCTTTTGACAACTCTGGCATGCATAAAAAGATCACACCTTCTGAAAGCATTACACTTCTACATTCTAGAAGGAACTTAAGGATTATTCTGTCAAGTAAATCTAATACCTTTTAAATCACAATTAGAAAGAAGACTAGACTTGCCCAGTCCTTAAAGAATGGGAAGATAACCTAGACGAAAATTTGCTAAGTGGAAAATTTGCGAAGTGGAAAATTTATTTGGGAAGGGGAAGTATCAATAAAAAAATATTGACAAAACATCATTTCTTCGGGAAGTGTTTGGAAAATATGTTGCTGGTGGGCAGCCGTCTCTGCTAAAGACAAGCAACTAATTAGCAGACAAAGACATATAGCTTTGATTCCTTTTCTTTCTAACACCAAACACGTAAAGCAGCACCTGACATTTGGGCAGAGACTGCTGTCGAAATTTTTTTCCAGTTTCTTGTGAAGCAAAGAAAAACAAATGTAACATTCCAAGAACCACTACAGATCAAAAAAGATGACAAAAGACTTGTGATATATAACTCTGAGAAGAAATTTACTTCCTTCTAATACAGCATAGGACATGATAACATCGTATACTGCAATACTAAAGATGGCACTAGCACCTGTAATAAACCAACATCCATATTTGAAGGACATTCTCACCTGTTGAACTGTGCGCCGTTTCACTATCCGAACACCGAAACAGAACACTCGAGAATCACAGCCTGTTAAGGAAATTTTATTAATTCCATCTCGAGTACACGGTGTGATCTGACAAAAAAAGACCATGTAAAACACATTAACATGACGAATGCGTGCACAGATATCTGAGGAACTAAACATTAATTTAAAGAACCATATGCCTCTATCGGCCATAAGAACGACAAACAAGAAGCTTTCATGTCAAAAGCACTTCAGAATATCATTGAAACTGCATTCAAATATATTTCATAAAAAAAACTGTTCATTACAGAGGTAAACTTACAATAAGACCATCATCACGGCCATTGGCTCCCAGCAGTTGGGAACCAGGTCTATTTATTGCCCGCATAGGCACACCTATTAAGTAACATACAGAAACAAAGAAGGGCACCGTCATAAGAAAGCTTACACACAGACACATATTTAAAAGTTCTCCAAATCATGTCTTATCAAGTGAATGGAACTATATAAAGCATACCATTTATTTGTAGATCTGCGTATTGCGGCCATTGCATCCTAAACGAAACCTTGTCATTGAGAAGCATACACCAGGCCTGCATATATAATCACGCACATTTCATAGGCACATCAACAAAGACCCTCTAGGTTTATCCACAGTTACTGAAAAGAAAATTTATATGACTAACCTGCACATCATACTCTGGTTTCACCAACATATCCCTGTCAGCTTTTGTAAGTTGAAAAGTTTTTTCAACACTTTGCAATGGATTAGCACTGAAACACATTACAAACATAATTTATATATCAGCATGCTTAGGTATGAATTAATGAACTTATAAAGGATGAGATCTGACTACTTCATACACTAGTCAGACCATTCCAAAGATGTACAAAAAATATTGCACACTTCATTAACATATGTTTCAAAAAACCGCATATATAAAATCCCCCTCAGCCTTTCTCCCATGTAGAGCCATTTAAAAAATCAGAAGTACAAGAAAAACAAAGTGTGAGACTCACCCATCTGTTGGCGCGTTTGCAATAGTCAGCTTCACAGGAAATAAAGGATGTGCCACTGTAACCCAGAACCTAAATGTTGATGAACATGAATGATGCATCAGTTACTTATTAAGCAGGCAATCAAAGAGATAAATAGAGGGAAAAGAAAACGGAAGGGGACTCCCTAGGGTGGGTTACCCAAGAAAAAGCTCACCCTTTGGAATGGTTATATAAATAAACTATGTTAGGGTGCCATTAATATACTAAGTACAAATGCTATCAAGTTTCGTTTAAGTAAAACTATAATGGGAAAGTTATAATAACATTTAAAAAAGCGGATACATGATTTGATAAAGCTGAAGACTTGAGTATGTAAATCAATTAACATATCACTTACGGATCAGCATGAGCAAGCCTACAAAGTTCACAATAAAATTTCGGGGGCGCTGCTGGTAAAATACCCTCCATGGGTTTCTCTGGAATAATAACACAACCAATATGCTGCCACACGTTGCATCTTGGATCTTCACACTGAGAAGAAAAATTGATAAGGTAAGCCTAAGATTTGTGAGCATAAAACAGAACGAGGAGCACCTGATCATAACCATTTCTAAGAAATTTGGAAAGCAATATAATAAAGCATATAAGCAAATGGAAAATGTAAGTTCAACAGTGCATGAGAGATGTAAAGCATAAAGTAGGCTGGTGTGTCAGAGTTGCATTCCTCGCTGAGACAAACTTGGGTTCAAAAGAAAACTTATATTTTTCATTTGGCAACACACAAGGAACTGAATCAAAGACGTTATGTAACCATCACACCATCTACAAATGAAGACTAACCCTAATAAGTTACCAAAAATGTGATAAAAGAAGACACTATAGACATGACTGCAACATGAAATCACAAAATTAAGGACTTCATACCAGCGTTAACACTTACACCAGACATCATCCTATAAAAACACAGTTATGCATATATGATAAGGAAAGGTGGCTGACGAAACCTTTATCGTTGAATCAGATTTCAATGAACTTCCACAGGGACAGCGGACCTTTTCCTCCTGATGAGGGACTTCAATCTCCTCTTTAAGTTTTATATTATTAGTACTATCTAAGACAACCCGACCTTTTGATGCCAAGTCAGTTGCCCCAGAATCCTGCATTTTTCTTATGCCAAGGGAAAAAGGGACATGTCAAAATAAAATGAACAGGCACCATAATAGAGTAATAGACACAAGCATAGTCATCTTATGCATAATTATATCAGTGATAGTGATGCATAATAACAGCAAAATAGATAAGATCATATGAATACCACCACTAGTTTGCCACATTACATAAGCTTGCAGGGAGAATCAGTGTAAAGAAATGCACACCTGTAAATGTCATCAACTAATTTGGCAACTTCCTCCTTCCCAACAGTGTTGTTTTTTTTGGGCCACATTCCTGAAACTGCTCAACATGAAATACAAATGCAGGGTTCATTGTTCAGCCTAATTAAGTAGTAAAAACAAAAAGCTACATACGGAAGTAGCTCAGGCTATATCAAAACAGGATAGGTCACTAGAGAATTAACATTCAAGAATATGTATATAATACCAAGGCCTTACATCATGCTTGGAAAAAGTACATTGGTAAAATCTTGAATTTTGATAATAACACCGTCAAAGGCCACCAACAAAAAAATAGTGATATAAAAAATAACAAAATGAAGAAGTAGATCCAGCTATGTTATTATAGAGGCTTAACAATTTAGTTTAACTGCCCAGAATGAGCCGAGAAAGGAAAACAAAATAGAAGAAAGTAATAGAACTCAGAAAAAGCAATCAAAGCCAAAGTAGGTCACTAACGATGATATGGAAGCAGCAGCGGTTGATAATCAGTAGCCAAAATTTATATTTTTGTTCAACCCGACTGGGTTTTAAGTCAACCAACAAATAAAAAGGGTCGACGGATAAAAAGTATTAAGTTATACAATATGTCCTCAAGGGATCCGAATAGCCATCTTGAAGTTTTAAAAGACAATTACTTGCTCTAGCCTCTAGATACATGTTGTCACAATAATAATCAAGGTACTCAAAGGAGACTTCAGTATCATCACACCTCAATAACCTCACTGATACTATCACCATGGCAGGCACCAGTGCACCACCACGTGGCAAAGCACTCATTCGGATGATTCAAGTTTCTGAGGCGAAATAAATTTTGTAAGCATTATAACCAAAAGTACACAAGTGGTACTCTCATTACATGACATAGAAACCAGAATATTCTCACATTTTATGGTTTTGATGACTACATGTAGATTTAAAAATACATTGGAAGTATCTAAATTACCAAATTTTGATCAAATAATAGAAGTTGGCCTCCACATGCACTATAACCCACATAAATGACATATAAAGACAAGAATTACCATAGAGGTTTAAAAAAATGTTAACATTTACCACGTTCATCGGAGAGGATGGCTATTATTCGGTCAATAAGATCCTACAGGCACAAGAGTAAGAGAAATCAATTATAGAGTTCAACAATACAACAAATTCAAAAGGGCATGTTTTATGGCATGAAAATAGGAACAAACAAAGTTGATACTTAAAAACAACATAAGCTTTGTTAGCGGCAATAACGATTCTATTGTGCAGGATGGGAAGCACATACAAGTTTTTAACATATTCAAAACCTTTTATTTACATAAGCAACAGCCTACACTAATCATATGTTGCTGATAAATTAACCTTAAGTAAACTTGGAGTCCATTAAAAATAGTACCCAAAACACAGAGCATATGTTTAATCAATTTTAGGTACTATAGTTATACCAGATGATTATTAGTATGTCTTTTCTATGGTTAGAAAGAAAAAGTAAGCCCGATAGCACAAAAATGCATATGAGAAATAGAGCGTCAAGACTAGCTAGAAATGATTATAAATGAAAACAGATTATGTAAACACTCTGCCCCTCTACTCCAAATAAATATTTATGTGCCCTGCTTTATTTCTTTAGTCTTAGTTGTTGAGTTGGTGGAGGCCAATTGCTCCATGTAGAGGAGACAAACCACATGTGGAGAGGACATCTACGAAAATTCCCGGGTTTAGTTTCTTTTTCTTTCTTTTTTTTGTCCTATGGTGCACGTGGAGCTCCTTTGAGCACCCTCATATTAAAAAGTAATCTATAGTTTGGCCGTGGACATAGCTTGATCACACCGATCAAGTGAACTACGTAATCCTCGTGTTCTTGTTTTTCGTTTGCTATTTGCTTGTGTTTGTGGTGTTATTGTTTGGGTCCATTCCGCGTTTCCTTACATTAGTGTGGATAAAACTTGAAAGATTTGTCAAACAGTTAAGAAGACTGAAACACCACAAAAACTCTGGATAAACAAAGATTAACTTAGATTTTGGGGGCATCAAGTTAGAACTAACCCACTGCCTGTGGGCCCAACTCTGGATAAACAAAGATTAACTTAGATTTTGGAGGCAACAAACCATTAAACCGAGTTTGAAATAAACAATCATTTCTCACACAATGACTTAAACACCGCAAAAATGTCAGACTGAAAAAGTATGAGCATATTGTAGGTTCACTTCCTTTATCACAAAGACACAAACAATGCATATGAGGACCATAAATAGAAAAATCCATCATACTACAGTGCCTAATATAAAGATGATAATGGTAGCAAAAACCCTATCACTTCTGAGACTTGTGCATATACAAAAATAGATGATGCAAAATTAAATAAGCAGCATTAAAGAGCCCAAATGGACCTGCTTCTTTCCTTGCTTGGAAAGACCTAGTTGACTCAGGATGTGCTTCAGCTCTCTTATACGACAATGTGCCAATTTTTCCTACAAGAAAAAAAAAATGATATACATTAACACATTTTGGAAGAAATTCAGAGTATACGTGTGTGTATATACAACATGTACCAAAGTTTTACTGTTTTAGTGTAACAAAACGAGTCTAAGCATGTGTTAAGTGTGTAACTTTGCCGGAAAAACACACAAGCTAGGCAACTCTTAAAATTGTCAGAGCTAATTTCAACTATCTTATGTTATATCAGCTGAAAACAACTACACAAACCATAGTACAATCTTAGACAGTCCACACATAATTTTCACCACAATCACCTAAATCAACCTGCTCTCGCCTTCACATACAGATACAAATGGGCTACAAAGACCGATTATACCAAGTAACAACCTACAAGCATGTATGGCCCGCGACTACCAAAAATGAGACTCATGAACTAGAGTCTGCAGTAAAAGAAAATGGCAGGTCACTACACTTATTAAGGTTGGCAACCTACTTCTTGGCAACTGTTTTTTATCTTAACCAGCCATTAGACAAATAAGCCACCCAATTTCCAGATCCTACACAAATCCTCAAAAATCGATGATGCAAAAGAGATTGTGCTATGTGCACATGTGAGTGTCTACAGATTCCTATGTATTTTTAGAGCAGTGCAGCCTATGATGCACCGAAACGTCAGATGAAGTGCCGTTCCCGTTTCGGATACCTCCAGGAAACGGATACGGCTCCGATACGCCAGGAAACGTTTCACAAACCTTAGAAACGTTTCTATTAACGTTTCGTTGAAGTTTCCGTCAAGTTTCGACCATGTTTTGCGCAGCCCTTTACGTCGACAGGGAACCTTCGTCGTCTCCTCCTCTCGTCGACAGTGAACCAAGTCGACAGCAGCCCTTCACGCTTCAAACACTAGCCGGAAAGGAGCCCCGACACACTCGCCGGAGAAGGGTGTGGGCTTGAGAGAAACATAGAGCAGAGAAAGAAGAGTAGTCTCGATTATAAATTTAAAAAAAAAGAGTGGGTTTTGTTCCAAGGAGACAGGCATGACGACAAGGACGATCTACAGTACTTATAGTGATTTTTGTGGGGCTGGCAAGTCACGGCACCTTGAGACAAGATATACATTTGCAGGCTTTACAGCTTGCATTTTTAAAAGCTTTTTACCTTTTTAAATATTATTTGATCATATTATTAAAATTATTTACACTTTACATCAATATATATTTATTTTGAAATTTCTTTAATATATATATAGGGGAGGGTTCATGCGAGAACCGCGAGAACCAATCTCAGCCGTTCCTTGGATATGGGAAGTATCATGAATGAAGAGTGTGGAGAGATAGGGTGTGGCAGGGTGCATGTGAGAAATTCATGGGTGGGCAATGACATTGAAGGAGGGGGAATTGGACGGCTAAGATTGGTTCTCGCGGTTCTCGCGCTAACAACGGTTCTCGCATGAACTTTTGTATATATATATATATATATATATATATATATATTATATTTGCCGTATCTCTGACGTATCCGTATCTTGAATTTTTGAGTTTTGCCGTTTCCCGTATCAGTTCCGTTTCCGTTTCCGTTTCCCGATGCCGTATCCGTTTCCGTTTCCGTGCAACTTAGAGTGCAGCACAGCTGCTAGAGCATACGTGAAAGGTTCTTAAACAGATTACTCGTCCATTTGATAATATCTCATGAAAGCAGCAACATGACCAAATATAATCATTTCATAAATTAGCTTTTAAAAACAAAGAAAAAAATGATGAAGCTTGCTTGCTATGAGCAGCTACACCCATAACCTAATACCAAGAACTATGTTAAGCAAATCCAAAACTTTATGCATCTATAGAATTTATAGAGCGTCCAACCTGCCTATATAACCAACTTAGATTGAAAGATATAAATGTTAAAATCTATTAAAGAGTCACAGTTATGGTCACTAGTATCTACTAGACTACTAACATATTAAACCAAAGCAATTAAGGTATACAAACCTTAATTGCTAAAAGAAGCAATAAAGTATGTCAAGACATCATCCTGCAAAGTGCAAACCATTAATAAACACAAAGATGAGACGATGAAACATAGAATCTAGCGTCAAACACCACCACCCATTCTACTGCTAGAAATCCACTTGGCCAACAGAATTGTTCAACCCTATCGAAGTCGAACCTATGTATCAATTCACCCTAGAAACTAACATACATCCTTAATCTTACTGAGTTCATAATCGAATTTCAATTGTGTAATACATTGAGCACCAGGCAAAGAAAAGAGACATTGACATTGAGCATTCAAACAGCATAAAATCCACTCTAAAAACCATCGCAGTATAGAAACAATACCTTGCAACTCGCTACCACATCCATCTTTAACTGCATACATAAATCGCCCCCCACAGTTAAATTATCTAGCAGCAACCAAGGCAATAGAAAACGCTCATCTGCTTCCAATCATTACCAGCTGATCCAATCATCCAATCAAAAACGTTCAAACACGCATCACAATCAAAACTTCAACATACAAACAATTTAACAAATTTTGACAGATGAAAAGTTCAATCATTTCCAATTTCCTTAAGTGCAATATCACATAGATTCAATCACTTACAGGAGCAATAAATTGGGCGGAATTTAGAGTAACAATTGGCAAAATCGGAGGTTTTGGGGAGTAATTTAGGAAGTCATGAGCCTTACGCCGCCGACGTATATTTCTCTCTCATCGATTATTTCTAATTTTTTGACTGAAAAACGGAGCCGGAAAGCGATAATCTTCCTTCAATTACGAGTTTAAGCGGACGTGAAATATGTTTTACAATTTGATTAATTCTTCGCAACAAATCCGGGCTCGGATTGTGTGCTCCTTACGTGCATTTTAGGATCCGTGCATCCGCTTCCAGATAGTCAGTCATATTGCGTTATTACACACAGCCCCACAGCCCATATCAGGACTTGGTCACTTGGAACTGTTTACAGTTTTGCATTCCCGGTGCTTATTGTTTAAGGCATTCCAAACGAACCCCCTTTAATTGGATTAAAGTGCTCTTTCACCCTTGAAATTTAAAATCCAAATTATGTTATTATATTAAATAATGTATGTAATTATGCTCAATTAAGGGTGAAAGAAGTGGGCAATCGAAGGAGGTGTTGGGTGTTGGGTCATCGCTAAACGATATGGCTGTCATTGGCCCTGTTAAAATAGAGTCAACAAGGATAAGAAAGTCGACGAATGATGGTGAATGTGAACATTGAGAATCCGATCGCTGATGGTGAATGTAAACAGTCCCCCCCCCCTCCTTATTAAAGTTAAATTAATAACCTAAGTATAACTCCAAACATAAACAATGAAGGGAAAACTCAAAGCGACGATTCTGATTTTTGAAAGAGTTTTCCCAGCAATGAAAATAAGGTCTCAAAATAGCATTAGTATTGATTATCTTTAAAACAATTTATTGTTTACATTGAGAGAGTTTGTTGATACTTTCTCTATAGACAATATAATAGATAAGTTCTATTAAATAAAACAAAGATCTGTCCAACTTCAAACACACGAAGTATGATTTTCTTATCGTTATTTATTGGTTTTATTGAAGTTTTATCAAGATAAATCATTCAAGTTATTGTTTTAGTTAATATTATACTTCTAGCACGCTAATTCGTGACAAACAAACTGGTGGTAATGAAAATTGTTTGATGATTGATTTTGACATTTGTAAGCGTTATTTTTACACTCAGATTTCTTGTCTTTAAATGAACTTTCATTATTTATTTATCTAGATAAATACATCAAACTTTCATATATTTATTTATCATTAGTGTTATGATAAAATAAGACCGGCTCCATCCCTGTCAGGGCCGGCCCTGGGCCTGGGCCACAAGGGCAGCCGCCCAGGGCCCCTCAATTCTAAGGGCCCATTTCGTTATTAGTAGTCTGTATATATATATATATATATATATATATATATATATATATATATATATATATATATATATATATATATATATATGTGTGTGTGTGTGTGTGTGTGTGTGTGTGTGTGAGCCCAGGGAAAAAAATAAGCCCATTTTAAGTGTTAAAGGGCCCGAACACTCCAAAGTCCAAACAATCAACAAGAGGGCTTAGGGAGTTAGGGGACGGCGACACTCTCCAGTCTCGACCAAACGAAAGTGCGAACGGACGCATGGAAATCGAAGTTTACGTGGAGAAATGGAAGCGACGTCTGGAGAAATGGAATCGACGAAGCCATTCGACCAACGTTCAATGTCCACTTTTCGTCTCATCGAACCAAAAATGGTTGGACCCTTTTTAAGTAGAAAAAAAGAAATTATAAAAAAAAAAACTGATAGTGAATGATTTAATTGCAGTTGCATGCAATCAAGAATCATTATATAGAGGACTTGATAGAGAATGATTTAATTGCATGCAACCAAAACCTTGAATAGAAAATTAATGACAGAAAACATGATCAAATAAATCGTAGAAAAGCAACTCAAAAACAATTGGCACAAAACATGTTATCAAATAAATTGCAGGGAATATGAAAATGTGGTTAAATTAGCAACGGCAACTCAAACGATCGTAAAAGAAACAGGGAGTGAAATACAATGTTTCGAATGAACCACGTGTCAATGAAGAACGACGGAGAAGAAGGTTTGGAACGCCGGTAAAACTCGCCGAAGAAGAATCCGAAGATGATGTTTGGGATGCCGCTAGTCCAATGGCGGTCATCCGGCAGTAAAGATCTTGTAGTCGGTGATGTCTGGGAGGCGGTGGCAGGGGCGTCTTAAGGGGCGGGCTACCCGGGCAACCGCCCAGGGCCCATGGCTAGATGGGGCCCACGGTCGGTATAAACTTCTATATATACATATATATTTATATGTTGTGTGTGCGTGAGTGTGTGTAACAAAGTTTATTGAGCCTAAATATACAGTTAAGTAGGGAAAAGGTCCAATTTTTTTTTGCCCAAAAAGCACAAACTTAGAAATTGAAATAGCAATAGGCTTGGAAAACACATAATAAGAGTAATTTACTTTCGGAAATCAAGGCGTCAAAGTTTAATTGTTCAAAGTCTAACAAAACATGCATGAAGTTTCTTTTATCTTTTATTTCTTGTTTGGGTTATTGATTATTGATTATTAGTTAATTAATTTGATTTTGTTATTTGAAATAACTTACTTTTTTTAATCAATTGTTAGTTGGGGCCCATTTTTATCACTTGAAATTCTACCAAATTATCAACTATTAGATTTGTTGGAGTCATTTATTTGAAATAAATTAGCCAAATATTCTTGATAATTGGTTAATTAGTTTAGTAGTTATTTGATATATTAGATAAGCTAGTTACTTGAATCACTTGATATCAAGTTAATTGGTGTGCTTACTTTCATAGTTGAATCACTAGATATCAAGTTCATTGTCTTTTTTATTTGGATATCTAAATCCATTTATAACTAACTAATAAATCAAATTTTCCAAAATGTATTTCTACCGTAGTAAAAAATGAAAGAAAATAGAAGAATTTGAAAACCCAAAACGATCTCAAACAGAGAGAATGAAAACTTTATAAAGAATTTAAAAACTTAAACAATTATAGGTTTCTTACTTAACATAATATATGTTTTAGTATGTTTTATTATATTTTAGTGATTTTAGGGCCCACTTTTTAGTTTTGCCCCGGGCCCCAAAAATGTTTGAGACGGCACGGGGCGGTGGTCTGCCAGTTCTCGGCGATGAAATGGTCGTTTTGACGAAGGGTTTTAGGAGCCAAAGAGAAATTTTGTGGGGAAATTGTTGTATGTACGTGATAATATAATAGGGGGAGAGTTAGTGTGAAAATATATACGTATGTAGCAGTCGCAATTCACCTGATCTAATTCATAACCGTCGAAATTTATGGTTGGGTAATGAATATCAGAAAGAGAAAATATAGACCATTAGATCAAATCAAACCAAGAGTCATGATTAAGTCTCTCATTCTTACCTATATATATGTTCTCATTTGAACTCTCCATATAGAAACAGATCTTGTTAAGATATTTATATAATCTTATATTCAGATTAAGAGGTTATTTTAGAAAAAATCAACACCCCCTTACTTTATCTGTCAAGTTCTCACTTTCTATGTCTAGTCTATCTAGAAAACACACACACAAATTTAGGGGTGTTAACCGAAGATACGGTTAACCAAAAACCGGTAACCGAAGTTTCGGTTCATAACTTTCATGAACCTAAACCTAAACCGATAAGACCGGTTAACCAATAAATTTGAATTTTCTAAGTTTTCGGTTAACCGTCCGTCTCTAAGATCATGAACCGTAACCGAACCTAATAACCCATTTTTTTTAGGTTCGGTTAACCAAACCAAAAATATTAAAATATTCGGTTAGGTTAACCTAGATTTTAGTACGGTTTATCGGTTTTTTGGTTCGGATATTTTAAACACCCCTAACACAGAAACTATGAGTGTGTTTTGTGTGTGTTTTCTATGTTTATAAATATGGATACAATGAATGAATTAAAATTTCACATACCCATTTACAAATTACAAAATAGAAACTACATATTTCATTTGCTCTTTTTGATAAATCTTTATTATATTTTGACCATTATGGGACAACTCTCATTATACATACGTATATGTAGTGAAAGAGATGGTGGTTTATGTGAAAGTTGTGAGAAGTTATTGGAATCACTATATCATATCATCAATGGTTAAGATTGGATATATCACTAGGTTTTTAGCCCGTGTAAACACGGGCCAACATGCAAGATCTTTGATATACGATTTTATATTTCTATCTAATGTAAAACATGTTTCCAGAGTAGTTATCTCATCCACTCAATTTTCAAAAAAAAAATATTGCCCCTTGTAGCACGGAAAAGAATTTTTTCAAAAGCCATAGCTTTTCCTTTAGGCACAAGACCAGCTAGGAACCCTAATTTAACTTGCTTACCTTGGTCGGTTTTCGATTCCTACAAATATTAAGTCAGAAAGAATCATTGCGTGTTCAGAAGCTACATTTAATGACAAAAGTAAAAGATTAATATCATGGTTTGTACTTGATCTGCTAGAAGAGGAGTTTCCAAAGATTCTTCATACAAGTTCTCTCTGCTGAGCTACAACAATTGTTTGTGCTACTCGGGAAAACTCTCCAACCTAGGAAACAATTTTTGAAAAATACGCATTGAGTAAACATGTGTCTGCCATACAAGAACTTCTACACACATACGAGAAATTCTCAATAGCTCTATAGATTGTATTATATGCATAAAGTGTTCATCATAAAGAAAAGTTAATCACCTAAACAATAATGAGAATGAACCTCATTCAGGATTCTTTACTTGCATTTACATCAAAAATCAAAATACCTCTAGGTCATCCAGATTAAGATCACTTTTTGCTTCAATTTTAACCGAGGGTGTGAAACCCGCATTTGACATTTGGTCTTTGTAGTAACGCATTTTGCGTGCCATTTCACCACATCTTTTAATCTTCACAATAGAAGCAACTTTGAATGTTACTAATATAAACTTTCAAAAAATAAATTAACACGTAATTATGAGCTTGAATAGATATTTTACATGTAGCGTGCTCACACACAGAATTGGAAGTAGATGATGATGTCAATGTGCTTGACACCCAGTAAAAATATTTTAAACACAGTAAAGTAATCCCTATTTAAAAAAACAATTTGACGTGGTTTTGTTATTTTTAGAGTATCGAAATAGTAGATCCATAAAGTATTGCATACATAGTTGAAGTAACAATCTCCCAACATGCATAAATTTATAAACTAACATCAAGCATCTATCTTTGTATACAAAATTGTCACAGATTGAGGAGTAAAGGGACCGGGATGTTTTCTTTGGGTCGGAAAAGATAACTATAATATGTAGTATTATTGCATGTTTATTCTTCTTTCAAGTGTTTGGATGGCTAATTAAGATCTCTAATTTGTCTATAGAAAGGAAAATAAAATGGTAACAGAGGATGCTATAGTTTTTAACCAAGGATTATTGATTATCCTATACTTAATCTTATATTAATGTGGATTTCCTTTTTTGACAACAAAATAACAAAAAATAATATTATCAAACCACCTACAGACACACTTTTCTTCTACAATTGCTAGAAAAAGAAGAAATAAACTATGCTTCCATTTGCTTCTAAATCTATAATTGAAATAGCGTAACTGGTTACTACAGTGTAGCCACAATAGCAAGGGTATGCTTTTTAGTCCTTACCCTTTCTCCAAAACCAAAAGGAAAGCAAAAAAGAATAAGAAACCAATACTCAGGTTTTGAACATGAGACTGTAAGAGACTAAGAGCAACTTGGAAGCTCCTGATAGACTTTATCTATTTTATTTTTTCAAGTTCCGATTCCATGTAGATAACATTAATCCAATGTAGCTAAACATTGTAATTTTATTATGTAAATGTTAGTTGTTAAATTACTTATTTGTCATTAAATTAAACATTTATACTTATCTTGTAATGCTCCTTCGAAACAGCTCTTCTACTTTTATCTCAAAATCTTGATCAACAATTTAGACTTATCTTGTAATTCTAGCACCAATCAATACGTTATGTTATAAGAAATTTATAAAACCATTATACCGGGAATAATGCATGTTTCTAACCCATTTATAGCATGCTTAACCTTGATAGGTGTTTGGATAAAAAGCTTAAAACCCATATACATTCCTATGTTAGCATTTAATATCTCATATTCTCCCAAATGATATGTATCTAGTCTGATTTTTTTTTAATTCTAATTAAATTAGGTATATTTACATTTACTAAACAATTATATCATATAACTTATGTTGGTTTTAGTTTGTATAGGTTTACTGCATACATGGTATGATAATACATATGATGATAACTTTAAGAAAGTGTTAGTGTAATCACCTCGGTTAACTCTCAAGTTTTTTTATTTTATAATATACAGATATACTATAGTAAGTTATTAGTGCTCAGGAATTTCAATATGTATAGAGCCTTTAAGGTTGTAAATGCTCATTCATACTAAATCTAAACATCCATCAATAACTTTGTGATCGCACAATGATAAAATATCAATCAGGGGTTAAGCAAACACAAACATATAACTTTGTGATCGCACAATGATAAAATAGGAGAAAGAACTCACATTAAGACCTTTCCAAACTTGATAAAGCCTCTTAGTCTTACGAGGAGAAAGGGAGTTCTGGTTATGGAATTCCCTCATCTAGAACTGAAATTGTTGAAATGATTATCAACCCATTTAGGTTCAGATTGAAACTCAAACTTCAATCCAGATGAAGGAAATTTGCTAAACTGTACACTTTTAACTAAGTTAATGTAGAAGTAGAAGTCTAAAACAGAACACTTTTAACTAAGTTAATGTTTAATTCGATTAGAAGAGCTGTACAATTGAATTATGGCAAAAGACAAAACATATGTGGCCTAATGAATCTATAGCAACAAAGTTTTTGTTGCATAAAAGTTTCTAGCAAAAAAGTTTCTATGTATCCTATAACACGTTTGGGTCCATGTCCTTATAACTACATATCATTTTGAAGGAAGCAGGTAATAGCAAACTTTACTGCACTCATGTTATAGTATATATGTTGCCTTGGTATTATGAAAAAAATGAAAGTATGCAAATTTCTGTATCTTAGAGTTTTGATCAGGTAGCAACCTCGGGAGAAACTCTATTTTATCTTTAAAAACTTTAATCAAGTCTCTCATGGATTGTCTTCCTTTTTGGAGCTTATTAAGTTCCTGCTCTACGTACTCTTCATTGAATTCAGTGCAATACTTGTTCATCAGCTTCTCTCGACATTGTTCCCAAGTCACTGTATCTAACACTTTCTTACCGACCGAAACTTCCACAGCGTTCCACCATGAAGCAGCACCATCTTTCAACATGTGTATTGCGTAATCCGTACGATATTCCGGTGCAGTAACACAAAACTCAAAAATCTCCTCCAACTCTCGAAGCCATCAAGTAGTAACAGAAGGGTCGTCACTACCGCTAAAACTAGGAGGTTTACAGAAAAGAAATTCTTGGAAAACGTTATACTTATCATCTCTAATCTTAATCGAATGAGACAACATTTCTTTGGTCAGCCGCAACTCCTCTTCTAAATGTCGGACATAAGCCTCTCGCTCTTGCTCACGCTTCAAATCCTCGGAGCAGTAGCGAAAAACCTCTTCTCCTACTTCAAGGCGAAGACGAGCCATTCTATCTCCCGCTAGTACAACGTCTTGCTCAACACTATTTCGCTGCTCCGACATTGTAGTCTATTACGGGTAAAGAAAGAACTATATGAAGCGCGACTCACTTTCGAACTATTAACACTACAAGTTAGTTCACAACACACAGTAATCACATAACACTCACACTCAACCCCAATCATCCCGCAAGGAACACCTAACGATGGTCGTGGCCGAGTTTGAGATCGAATACTTTTACAAGTGTTCGATTCCCTCAAACTTAGGCTCTGATACCTAATTGTAACACCGGGTTTCACGAGCTTAAAATCAGTAATGTTTAAAACTTTTTAAGTATACTTATCAAGACGTGCAGCAGAAACTAAACACTAATTAATAAATATAAAGTGTTATTATCCAACTTGGCGATTATAAACATGAAAAGCCAAGTAACAAAACAAACCGGTATTACCGACTACCAACCGACCATCGGATCACAAACAATTTACAACAACAAAGTGTTCCATAAAAGCTAAATATATTTACCCACAAGCACCCGTCTCGCCAGGCTGCCTAAATCTTTACCTGTAAAAGGGTAAAACATGAACCGGTTAGCTACACTAGCTAGTGAGTACAGGTTGCACATAAGTATCAATAAGCATGCTATCACAACACAGGAAAAGCACACAAGGCTATCCTATCACATCGTGGAGTGCCAACATATCAGAGGGAGTCATATCTCGCGGGGTTGCAAATCCCGCTCAATGAATCCAACTGAGAAATCAGCAACACCAATCCATGCTGGTGAGGAAACAAAGAGCATCCCCCTGAGCACGTTGAGGAGCCACCTGGGCTCAATTAGGCCTTAGTTACAAACCAAGACCCCACTGTTTGTCAAAGAACGGCGGTCCTGCAGAACCTACGACCCAGCGTGCACCACCGAGTCACCGTTGATCCCGAATAACCAGCCATCTAGGCCCTCAAGGGATCCAGCCGCAATATAGCCAGCTGACCTCAACCGAGTTGGAAACTATAAGCAGTTTCCTGAGTGTCCGGACATAAGTACACAAACAATAAGTGATCCAATCAGGATCCAATAACATGCGCGCATATAGTCACAGCAAATATTGTTCATACTAGTGAACAGAACATGCGAGTATAACTTAATCATAACATATACTTACCACATGATTCACGTTACATACTTTTAGTCACTGTCAATATAACACTGTAGCATGGCATATCACGTTATAACATACCTTACGCACACACATGTGGAAGCACCAATTACACATTAAAAACACACAGGGGTTAGCACTACTTACTGAGCCTCATGGGAAACCGGTACTCACCTGGAGCCTTTGTTAAGCAGATACGTCAATCGCGTCTCTTGGTTACTCAGGTATACCTAACACATCGCATACACACTTGATTATCACTTATACATAGTGCATCTAGGTCGAAACGCAAGTTAAACAAACCTTCAGCACAAAACAGGCTTCTACGGCCGTATAGGGCATGTCCTACGGCCGTAGAACACATCCCTAACCACCCCTACGGCCGTAGGGATAGATCCTTACACCCGTAGAGCTTCTTTTCAACAAATCATGCTCTACGACCGCAAGAACCAATTCCTACGCCCGCAGAAGCTACTCTTTGGTGACCTACGACCGTAAGTTACATACCTACGTCCGTAGACCTTGTTCCTTCGTCCGTAGACGGTAAACCGCATAAAAATACCTCCTACGGCCGCAGAGACCCCGCCATACAGCCGTAGAGAACACAAAAGGACTCCTACGGCCGTAGAGCTCATCCCCTACGCCCGTAGGAAGGTCACAAACAGCAGACTTCGTCCCTGTTCGTGAACAAACCTGCAAACCCGCGTTTTTGACACCCAAATCGACTGAAACTCAACTTCAATCGTTTATACACTTTACTATACACCATTTAGAGCTTAGAAACACATTTGACACAATTCCAAACCATAAACACACATCAAACACCATCCAATTGGTGTTTCTTATTCATAACCTTAAAACTAGGGTTCTTAATGAAATCACTTACAAATCAATGGAAGAACAGCAACTACAACTCGATTTTGCTACTGAAATTGCTTGAAACCACTTGTTTTCTTGATTTGTTCTTCAAAACTCCAAAGTGTATGTGTGTATATATGTTCACGTATGTATGAATGTGTGTTACTGTGTTAGTAAGGAATGGAGGGATAAGGGAGAAGCTATAACCTACCCTGTGGTGTTTACTTTTAAACACGGAGTATTTTGTTTCCCTTTTCAACTTACAATTTGACACACGTCATCCCGTTTCAACTAACGGGGATATCTACGGAATCATTACATGAAACCGTTTAACATTTTATCACTTTTACTTATTAACCCTATCATTCATATAACCCCTCATGTATCACTTTAATTAACAAAATATCATTAAAATATTTATTTAAAGTCAAGGTACAATCCCCTGAGCAAGAAGTACAACTAGGTACTACTAGGCCTATTTTGAGGATGTTACAATATATATATATATATATATATATATATATATATATATATATATATGATTTATCATCAAAGTTCAACTTACAAGAGTTATATTATATCACAACTATGATTTAAATAGGTAAAAGAAAAGAGTTTAACTTGGAGAAAAAGCAACTATCAAAAACTATTGAACCAAAAACTGAAGCTCTATGAACAACAACTGAAGGAAGAGAAACAACAACTACATAAAGAGCAAATTGAAGGTCTATGAACCAGCAACTATCAACATGGAGTTTGATCTATTTCAATTGTATCATATAATCCTTATATGAACCGGAAACTATCTTCATAGCAAGCAGTAGAACAAAAAAATAAAAAGAAGGTACCTGTGATAGTGAAGCAGTCGAATGGAGCCAGTGAAGCAAGTTAAATAGGGATAGTGAATCGAGCTAAGCTTACGATAACAAATCTGAAACAGTCGAACAATTTCAAATCATTATTGGTTATCTGCAGTGAACAATTCGAAAAAAGAAACAATCGAACAAAAAAAGAAAGTACCTGTGCGATTTCGAAGCAGTGCAGTCGAACAAACCGAAACAGTCGATTTGGTTGAACCCTAAGCTGCGAATTTGAAGCAGTGCAGTCGAACCAAAAAAATGGATCAGCCGAACAAACCAAGATTTTCCACCCATCAGAATCTAGATTTATGTCACTCAACATATGATATTTTGCAGCCATTTTCTAAGTAACAGAGAAGCAAATTTCAAGCCTAAGCGAAAGCTAAAGCTGGTATATTGCAGAGGAGGATACACAGACCATTGCAATTTATAACATTTACAATGTGTAGCAGTGGGGTCTTTACCCTGTGGTTCACAGATTACGGATAGTCAAAGGCCACAATCAGAATAAATGCTCTGCAAGTTTAAACTGAGAAAATATGAACGGACCAAAAAATGCAGAAAGACACAATAAAAAACAGGGCTCAGTAACTTCTATCTCTCATCAAAGAGAAAAGGGAACTAAGAACCTAATATCATCGTAGCCCTAATTAATGCGTACGGTCGACAGGAGGAGCTTAACGAATCTGAAGGAATTGCAACGCAGAGGAAAACGAACCAAAGATTCTTCTAAAATGCTAACCGAATTGCAACATTAAATGGCATACCTTCGAATCGCCGGTGTTCAAGCACTTGTTTAGGGCACACCCGCATAGAAGACGACGATGTACGCAGTCATATACACACCGAATGTAACGGCGACCAACAGATTGCCCGTCGGCTCAAATTATCGTAGCAATAACGGAGACATTTCCCTACATCGCCTGAATTGGAAATTGGAAGAAGAAGCAACACCAATGCAGTTTACGTTTCTGGTACATTATTAAAAACCGTAGCCATTCTACTGAACATGGCCCAACTGTGTGGAATGTAATAGCCCTTTCAACTAGAGGTGCACAAAAAATCCGAATATCCGATTTTGTGCAAAAACTATCCGAACCGATTTTTTATAAAACCGGATTTTTTTCAAACCGGAGCGGATTTAACCGGTTTTATCCGATCCGATCCGGTTTTAATCCGATCCGAAACCGGTTACACTTTTGTCCGATAATAACCGGTTTTAATCCGTACGAAACCGGTTACACCTCTGTCCGAGAAAATCCGGTTACAATCCGAGAATCCGGTCCGGATTTTATCTGATCCGGATCGGATTAAAATCCGAAGATGTACACCTCTACTTTCAACGATGAAGGCCCATTAACTTACCACAAATCAGCCCAAACGCATAATTCAATGCCACATCAGCTTGAGGCCCTTTCTAATTTGGCTGGATTTCATATTTAGTAGCTAATAAAGCATGCCACATAGGATAGGTAGGATTCTAAGTTAAATAGGATATAAATATAGATAGATAGATTTCAATAATTAATTTAAAATATAAGGAGATTAACTTAATAATTAAAAGGGTAAATAAGACAAATAGACAATTTACTCATCCAAAATTGACTATCCTAAACCTAATTAAACCCCTTTCACTGTTTAGTGGATGCTTGCCTCCCTCTCAATACCAATCTTCTCCCACTTGTGAAAATATATATTCCTCTCAATACCAATCTTCTCCCACTTGTGAAAATATATATTCCGATAGTAATGGATTTGTTTGCAAGAGAGAATATTTTGTTAACAGCATTTAAGGTTTAAACTAAGTATATACTTATGATTTTTATTTTTCAAGTTTGTTAAACATTTTGATAACTATTGACTTATTTTGTTATGATATTGCTAATATTTATTATATGAAAATAAACTACTTTATAATTTAGAGTCTCCGTCAAGAAACCGATTAATCATCATCAATGTCGATTAATCGCTTGAAGGTGGTCCACCGACTGTATACTGATATCTTTTAAATATACATGATTGTCTTATAGATTCCCGTGCATTTAGGCTAAGTTCCGCGGTGAAAATGTGATATTTTGATGCTTAATTGTTTATATTTCACTATGCAGACATTCAATGGCAAAATATCAAGAAACATGGCAAAACCGATGAAATTCAGTAAAAAAAACAAATCCCATAAAGTTACGCAAATTTCGGAGGTTAAAACATAAAAATGAGCAAAATGTACTTTCTACGGTCTACACCCAACCCCTTTCTATGGCCGTAGAAGGGACTGAAACCAAAAAGTTTAGTTCAATCGTTCAACGGTGGTGGTTCAATAGTAACATGTTTAGGAGCTCATAAATATATCATGTTCAAAAGTTTACCTTCGGTTGAGAACTTCAATCCGTACACCTTCCGTTGAAAGCTTCAGTTAAGTGAAGTCCGCACATCTTCAGTGAAAGCTTCGGCACACACTTGTTCAGAGATTTGAAAGAAGCATTTCTAACATGTGTTCAGTGGTCCCTTTCTACGGCTGCAGATGTCCCTTCTACGACCGTAGTTGGGCGGTTCCAGATAATCTTGTTAGAGCCCACTTGTCCACTTGGTACTTTCTACGACCTTAGGAATCCTTTCAGCGGTCGTAGAAATTACATCACCTGCACTATAAATACATCATTCTGCACAATTTAAAGGGGGAGCCAAATTCCAACTTTTTTGAATTTTCTCTCAAACTCTCGGCCCTTAACACTCCCAAAACTCCGGTAGAAGCCCTTGGTGGTTCTAGAGATCGAAGAATGTGCTTTTAATCATTTGAAGGTGCTAGCTTCATCATATACACATCTACCTTCATATTAGTTTAACGGGTTGTTGGTATAATCTTTTCTTATATAATTTTCCGGTAATGAAGTCATATAACCCAATAGCATTTGATGTTGTATTTTTTTATCATGATCGGCCAGGTTACTTATTTACTTAGCCAAGATGAGTCTTGGCTAGTTATGTTGTATATGTTACTATGATTATATGTATGATTATTCCATGAATCTTTCATAATACTTGTCTTAATGTAGAAGTAATATTAACCATTTTTCTTTCATATTCAAGTCATGAGAGTATTGTGATCATGTTGTGTAACTACATGTGAAAAGTATTAATATTCAAGTGTATGTATATTCAAACATGTGTGAGCATGCTAGTTTTCTTGCTAGAAATCGGTGGTAACTTGCATGTTCATATGTGGTACGTGCACTTGGGATACTTGTCTTGGACCATGCCGGTATTGGCTTGGTGTCTTAGATATTTGGTCAAGTTATGTCCTTATACTTGTCTTGGACCAAAGTGGTATAGGTCGTATTTATAAAAACCATTTGGAAATTGAATTATTCGTGACCAATATGGTTTTCTATTAACTTATGATTTTCATAAATATGAATCAAATCAAGTTTAACCTATATTTTGATTGTTTTAAAAATAACAAGTTTTAGGTGGTTAATGTGTATCTATAGAATAACCTTATGAGGGTTTGTATGGATAGTGTGTGTGTCTATAGCAGTATAGTGTTACCCTACTTTTGTTAATCAAATGGGAGTCATCACAAATTTAGTTATTGTAGCATTTATAAACATATCATGATTAGCCGAGAGGATTCGAAACCCGAATAAACATCCATTTGTATTAGTTTCGTTCGTAGAGGTTCAAATGAGAACCTTAAATTAAATGAGAATGAGAGACTCAATCCCAGTCGTCCAATTTTCCCTCCTTTTATGTCATTGCCCACCCATGAATTCCTCACATGCACCATGCCACACTCTATCCCCTCACGCTCTCCATCCATGAATTCCATCCACATAATGAACGACTGAGATTTAGTCTCCCATTCTCAATCAATTTTTCATTCTCATTTGAACATTCCCCAGTTTCACTCATTTGTATTTAGAGATTTGTGTTTAAGTGTAAAAACACCATTGCTCTTTGTTTTATTGTTTCTATATTATTACCATGATCTACTTGCATGATTGGATTAAACAATGATGATGGTTGGGTATAAGTAGTTAACGTAATTTTCATGTGTTCGATACTCGGTTTAATAAACTATACTACATACGTGGGTATACTGCTCGTGCATGTTGTATTGTTTCATAATTCCATATTCCAAAACTTTGTGTGTGAAAAGATTATAATCATCTCTCTAAAAACCGTCGCAGCACACACATAACATATACCATCGAGCGATTGTTAAAACCTTGTAAAACAGCAATAGATTAGCGGCAAACCGGACGCAAAAAGTGCGGCATCATTGGTAGGAGCTTCAACTATGTTGGAGGCAACAAGAAACATGTCGGTGGCAGTAAGAGCTATGACCACAACATCATAAACTACAACTACGACGACTGACAATAGAAGCGATGACTGCAAGAAAGAATTGACCTACATTTATTTACAATGCATTTACACAACAAAACGAAAGATTAAAGAATAGAAATAAAGTTGTCAGCGAAAAGAAATAATGGAGAGAAAGAAGATGATCTAGGTCAAGGTCAAACCTAGTTATGGTGATAGTGATAAATTGATAATAGGAGATAGTGGAACTACTTGATGTTAATGAGTGACCCAATTATATAATTTATATAAACATTTTCTTTAACAATATAAAAAAGTACATATCAACAAGCAATACCCACTATCCATTCTCATGGTTGAGAAATACTTAATATTAGAAAAGAGACAATCTCATCCATGAATTTAAGAATCTACAAACTTCTTATATTCCCTCTTCTTCTTCTTCAAAACTGTTACAAGTCTCTGTCTTTTTAACTACAAAAACTCCCCTTCAAAATTCCAAGTTCCAATTATTACTTTCTTATCAAAAATTCAAACTCCTTCATAGTAAGTGATGATAATTTTTATGTTTCCACTTTTCTGTTAAATTCCCATTTCTGTTTTGATTTTCATGTTTCATGCTTCACTTTTTTTTATCTGAGTTTTCATGTTTTTGTTTTCGTCTTCTTCTACTGGATATTGCTTAGATTTTAAGTTCTAACTTCTAAGCGATTAATATTCTCTAATCCCTTTTTCTTGTTGCAGGGAAAGCATCAATGGAGGAAGCTTTTGATTGAATAGGAATTGACAGTTTTGCCCTCCGATCAAGCGGTCATGGCTGAGAAAAATGATAAACGCCCAAGTGGCATCTCCATTTTCTTTAAAGATGCTAGGTACTTTTCCATTTTTCATAAATAATATTTTAATAACTAATGCACAATATTTTTATTAGGAATGGACAAAAAAGTATGAACCGAATCAATTCGGACTCGAACCGGAACTGGACCCAGACCTATCTGGACTAGACCAATTTGCACACTTATCTCTAATTTCCTAGCAACTTTTACGGTTTTTGGTAGATAAATCATATACGCATGATCTAAGTAGAGTTTCAAAAAACTATGATTTATTTAACACAAACACAGAACCAGGGGCGGAGCCACCCACAAAGCAATGGGTGACAGTGAACCCACCAAATTCTTACAAAATCTTAATTTTATATGTGAAATATATAAAAATTATATATGAAAACCAACTAAATTATTGGATGTGAATCCACAAATCCATTGATGTAAGGTTGTGAACCCAATTATATAACCCATAAAAAAGAAAACTAAATTAAAGTTTTAATTCCCATACCCTAAAACCGTTCCTACACGTTGTCCCCACATATTTTTCTCATCTTTTATTCTAAAAAAATCGTTTCCTCTAATCGCTAGCGCTAGAATTCTCCGTATCAGTGACAAAGTTATGTTTCAATAGAAAAATAGTTGACAGACGAAATGCAGAAAACCCAGAATTTAGTGGTGAACCCACTGAATTTATTTTCTGGATCCACCAATGCACAAAACTATATATAAAATTCACACACAAAATAATCCCTTATTGGACGAGTTCAAGTACATTCACAAGCATTCCTCAATCTAAACCCATTATTCAACTTTTTAAGGTCATCCGTTGTGGTGGACTCGCCCTTGGCGAGTTGGTTGCGGCTTCCCCAAGGAACACCACCTTGGGTGCCATGAACTCGGCGGGTAAAGGCAGCAGCGAGTATGGAGACTCGGACGCCAACCCCCATCCTCCCACCCCCAACCCCCACATTTTACCAATCACGCATTAACATGTCATATTTTTTTTTTTAAAAGTGAAAAGGAAAGGGAAAGGGAAAATGGAAGGTATAACACTTGTAGTGGGTAAGGGAAAGGGAATGAGATGAAAAATGATGTGACGCTGATGTGACAGTGGGTAAAGAAAGGGAAGAGGGGGAGTATAACGGATATAGCCTGACCACAAGCCAATCAATTAATAATACTACTTTGCCCAAAAAACCACTATCTTAACAGTCCCGACAATGTATCAAGTTCTTGAAGCACCTTCTCGATGTAGCCAGAACTGGTTAGCATATTGTGCTCCGGTCCTTCTTATTCTTACTTTGAGGCCACCTTGGTTTCGGTCCGGTTCGAGCCATGTTTGGAATCAATGTCATAACTAAATTTTATACTATTTTATAAAATTTACCGGATTACACAACTTCCGAAATCTTAGGTTTTATTTAGTTAACTTTCATGATATATATCAAATTAGTAGCATATATAAGTTTGAAGGCTGGTTTTCCATTCAAAAGTTGGCACGAAAAATAGCACGTCCTAGTGTGATACTAAGATAACTTATTAAAATAAATAAAAATTCTGGTATAATAAAAATAACCTAATCTAATAATAATATTATTATGTTTTAAATATTTGCAATTTTACATAAAATCTAAGGATCTCAATTTTACTCTTACCATTAGATCTAATACTGACCCAAAAAATACAAATAAAGGTTGGTGGGTAGAGACTAGCTAAAGAATAACTTACCTTACTAGGCTGTGTGAAATCACTTGATGACAATGTTAAATGTTGTGTTACTCCATTATTTTATTTATTTTGTTACAACTAGAATGAACAAAGTGTATTATTAGGTAAAGAAACATCAATGCACATATAACCCGAGAATGGCATGCCTTCAAAATCATATATATATATATATATATATATATATATATATATATATATATATATATATATATATATATATATATATTCATGAATTATGCAACACCATAAGGAAAGTTCAACTAAATACCCAAAAACCACTTTTTGCACATGATCTCTTTAATTTTTTTAAGGAGGGAATGATATCTTATATGAGATGAGCATATTTTTGTTATCTACAAAAAGGGATCTCTTCTTTCTTTGGGTGTAAGAATATGATTTCTTAACCATGATGCAACTATCCAAGATTCTCTTTCATCATTTATATAAATGATCTGCGCTACTGGCGAGCTATTCAGCTCAAACTTGGATTGTTAAAAGCTTGAAATAAGCCGAGCCTTCACGAGCTCGAGCCTAAACTAAAGCCCATTTAGTAAACAAGCCTGAGTTCAAGTCTAAAAAACTGGGCTTGTTTAGGCTCGCGGGTCTAAACGAGCTTTATATACAAAATTAATTAATTAAATTATTTATTTTTTAATAAAGATATTCTTATAATAAAAATTCAACATGATACCCGAGCCTAAATGACCCTTAACGAGCCGAGCTGAGCTTCATATAACTTAAACCAGCCGAACTCAAGCTTCATATATCTTAAACGAGCCGAGCTCGAGCTTAAAAAATCTTAAACAAACCTGACTCGATAAGTACCACATTTGAACTCGGTTTAGCTCGTTTACATCATATGATAGAGTTGTGTGTGTTTCTCAAACATAGAAGTTGTAATCTTTCAACAAATCTTGCTTAAGGTCTTCTCTATTTTCAAAGAAAACAAAAATATACATCCTATTTGCGTCTTTTTTTCAACTTTACTATAAAAAATGTCTTTTCCTTTTCAAATGACTATTACTAATGCTAGGTAAAGATAATTTAAACACAAAAGCACACACTATCTCATCATACTCATAAATCTCTCCTTTTTATTCATTACAGAACTTGACTCACAACTTCAAGAAAAACCTAAAACAATCAAAACGAAATTATCTTTTGGAGTTGGTACTCCTAAGACAACATATATATTAATCTTCTTTTTTTAATTCACTAGTTTAAGCTTTAAAAGGTTCATAAATAATAGTTAATTTTAGTGTGTATCCAAACACTTCAATAAAATATTTAGTATTAGATTAAATACCCGTGTGATACACCGGTCTGTTTAAAAAATTATAAAATGAAAAAGAAATAATAGTTTAAAAATAGGTGACAGACGGTGTTAATACCCAGACCAGCTGTGGAAGTGTCGACATGAGGGGAGGTGATACGTACTGGCAGATATGTATTATGATACGAAGAGACGTGATTGTATATTTTATACAAGTCATCGATCATTAAGTTATAATTACAAAGAATAAGATTAAGTATTTATTGATTATAACTTAAAATAATTTAAATTTATTATAAAATATTTTCAAATGATAAAACGAAGAATTTGGTTAAACATGATATTTTGAAATTTCATAAAGGGTAAAGGTGATGTTTTATAAATTAAGATGGAAGATACGCTATTTTAAGTTTTAAGATAGACATATATGAAACTATCTCTCATAATTTGATTCAATTATAAACTTTGACTCATAAAAGTCCAAATCAAGTTAAATTTTCAATTTGAATATATGGTTGTGATTTAATTTTAACACAACGAATTGATATAAAAAAGATTATACAGGTTAGTCTTTTATTTATATAGATTGAATTTTAACTGGAAAACCACTATGAAATAATGTTCTTATTTTTTTGAACTATTAACAAATAAGTAATAATCACAATGTGAAATTCTCTATAAAAAGTGCCTACTTTGTGGAGTTGTAGGTTAGCATTGAAAATGGATGAGCTTGGTGTAGAAATAGCAAAGATTGCATTACCAGCAGCACTTGCTTTAACTGCTGATCCTATTGCCTCTCTTGTTGACACTGCCTTTATTGGTCAAATTGGTAATTTCACAATTTCTACTGTTTCACTCTTTATAATGCAATTTTTATTTTATTTTTTACTTCTTATGCCACAAATTAACTTCAAATGCTTCAAAGTTTCATATAAGAATTTAAACAAAGGCTTTATTGTTTTTACTTACTACTTCAAATAAACATTATACAGGTGCAGTGGAACTCGCGGCCGTGGGTGTATCTATAGCAGTATTCAACCAAGTATCAAGAATCGCGATATTTCCCCTAGTAAGCATTACTACTTCTTTTGTGGCCGAAGAAGATGCCATCTCGGACTCAAGTGAAGGAAACTTAGAAATGCAAAGTCCCGCTATGAACGACGAAAACAAGAAGTTGCTCCTACACGAAAACACAAGTAAGATGCTAAAACACTCACTCCATTATGACATTTAATCTTTTAGCTTTATTATCTAATTCTTGGTCTCATAATATTTACTTTTTGCGTGTTTTTGTGTGTATAGAGTCCGAGTCACGTGATTCAGAGTCACTTGTTACAAGCTATAAGAAGAAACAGATACCTTCTGCTTCTTCTGCTCTAATCATCGGGGGCATTTTGGGGTTTTTGCAAGCCGTTTTTTTAATTTTTGGAGCAAAAACCGTGTTGGGTTTTATGGGGATTAAATCTGTAAGTAAACAAAATCCATGTTTATTGAAGAGTAAAAATATAAACTTTTAATTGGATTTATAACTTATTGTGTTACATATATAGGACTCACCAATGTTATACCCGGCACAACAATACTTAAAGTTAAGGTCACTTGGTGCTCCAGCCGTTCTACTTTCACTAGCGATGCAAGGAGTCTTTCGTGGATTCAAAGACACGAAAACTCCTTTGTATGCCACTGGTAAGCGAAATGACGATATCGCCCTTTCACGACCTTCACTTGATGCATCTCTAATTAACCCGAGTTTACTTTTGGATTCATTAGTGGCAGGAGATGTGACAAATATAGTTTTGGACCCAATATTTATGTTTCTTTTTGGTCTTGGGGTTAGTGGTGCAGCCATTGCTCATGTTATATCTCAGTAAGTTTGTTTTTAATGGATGGATACATTTAGACTGTTTTGGCTTTTATGAACAAATAAGTTGATTATAAGATAGTAAACTGATGAAAATATATACAAATATGTCTTTAAAATATATAAAAATTATATTTATTAATTTTGTGACATTTATTGCCAGGTACTTGATATCAGTAATACTATTTTGGAGATTAATACAAATGATCGATCTCGTGTCACCAAATTCCAAGCATCTTCAATTTGGTCGATTTCTCAAGAATGGTGAGTCTTGAAACCGTTCAATACGAGTTTTGTTAATTGTTCAAACAAATTCACCATATTTATATATAATTTTGGTGGTTATACATTTTAAAATAATTATTTTTCAGATTATGTTTTTGTTTATGTTTAAAACAGGTTTTCTATTGTTGATGAGAGTTATGGCAGTAACATTCTGTGTAACACTGGCTGCATCTATGGCTGCAAGACAAGGGTCAACAACAATGGCTGCGTTTCAAGTTTGCTTGCAAGTTTGGCTCGCAACATCACTTTTAGCCGATGGTTTGGCTGTTGCTGGACAGGTTTGCTACTTAACATACCACTTGGTTTTCTTAAGTTTTAAGACTTTGAGAATCATTTATTATGTTTAAATATTTGAAGGCTATACTTGCAAGCGCGTTTGCAAAAATGGATTACGAGAAGGTCAGTGCAACCGCTTCGAGAGTTTTGCAGGTAAGTTTTCTAGATTGCCAATTATCTTATGGTTTGCTATGGTAACAATAATCAGTAACAAATAAATGTTAAGTAATGTCCCACATCAGACCAAAATGACTTTGGAATCTGTTGTATAAGTGTCATGGATTACTCCTCTCATAACCAATTGATTTTGAGTTGGAACCCCACAAACTTACAATAAATTTATTTACATTTTGTGGATACACTAGCATATGATTTGACTATAAAGCTATATAGATGCAATTTCAATTACATGATGGCGCCAATTGGTGATGCAGTTAGGTGTTGTTCTTGGGGTCGTGTTGGCTGTCTTTTTAGGGGTCGGGTTACAATTTGGAGCAAGACTGTTTACAAAAGACGTTGATGTCCTTCATCTCATAAGCGTTGGCATACCGGTATTCATATTTCAACATGAATAATATTTCCACTCGTTAAAAGCCAACTTTTAACGTTTTGATTGTATTTGTGTATTAGTTTGTTGCCGCAACTCAACCAATCAACGCGCTGGCTTTTGTTTTCGATGGTGTTAACTTTGGAGCATCTGATTTTGCATATGCTGCATATTCTATGGTATATTCATTGTAACAAAAGAGAATGAAATATTTTTTCTTTAAATGACTAACTTGGATTATTATTATTATCATTGAATTTTGGATCTTAGGTTTTGGTCGCCATGATTAGCATTCTATCGTTGTTCGTCGCCTCTAGCCATGGATTTGTTGGACTCTGGGTTGCTCTAACTCTTTACATGAGTTTAAGAGCGTGTGCCGGATTTTGGAGGTATATATTATTTTCATGCCATGAATACGAGCCAAAACACGATGTTTGGACAATATGTTAAAAGAAAGAGCGAGTTCTTGGGCTCTGGGTTGCTTTTACGCATGTTTTTGTCTATTATTGAAGTTATCTGATCATGTTTACTTACAGGATAGGGACAAGATCGGGACCGTGGTCCTTTCTCAAGGGTACATAGATTTGCTTGAAGAGACGACAACTTTATACACCACATAGTATAATCGCCCCATAATCGAGTTTGTACTTCTTAATAGTGTATAGTATTATACCATTTTGTTGGTAAATTCTACACAAGTGTATACCGGTCTGGGTCCTTGGTTTATATTATATATATATATATATATATATATATATATATATATATATATATGATTTGATTTAGTTATCTATTTCCTAGGTTTCTATCTTTATCTTTACCAAACACTTATGAAATAATATAATCTCGAGCCCCGTCCTTAGCTAGTTTCACTTAACACACTTAGCTACGTGTGAGTGTGACTGAAATAAATAGCAAAAGTGGCTAGTCAAAATGAAAAAGTGATGTAAGTTGGCTGCTATATTGTACGATTAACCATATAAGTTATGCCCTTCTCAGGCTCTGACCAACACGATTTTCGATATTTTATCAACTATAGGAGGAGTTTCGTCAAATTGATAAACACAATATGATACAAATTTGGAAGTTATGCAAGTATATGTAGACTACATGCATAGACTTCGAATATTGATACAAGAATCCACTACAAAGTTTATGTAAAGCCACCAAAAAGAGGAAGCAAAAAGAGACTTAAGAAGCCTCCATGTTGAAAATTTGAAGTAAAAATTCCAACTTGATACAAATAGGCCTCATGCCATGTATACCATCTTAACCTACACAAGCCTCCAACAAAGACAAAAATTATTTGCAAGGTGAAAGGATCCTGAGAAAAAAAAACTTGCAACCAGATTCGATACCAGAAGGATTTGGTCAAAAAATCCTACTAACAGCATTAGAGGTCAGAAATTATTCTGAATTTTGTGATCGAGTTGTGGTAGTAAAGTGTTACCTCTAGTCTACCACAAGCCGATGAACTTCCACCAGACTCCACCGACTCCAAGCCAGATGATCAAATTGACCACAGAGATGAGGAACCCGTAGCCCCACCATTTGGCAAGAGGGACATAGTTGGCTCCATAGAATACAGGGGCTGACCCGATTCCATAGTGGGTCAGACCACCCATGAGGTTGGAGAGGAACGATAGGACCATGGCTCCAAATAGTGGTGGCGTGCCAAGGGCACTGGCAACCGACAAGAAGGCGGTAAACATGGCACCAATGTGAGCAGCTCCACTTGCGAAAAAGTAGTGAGAATAGAAATACAGAAGAACAAGAATGCCAAAAGATGCTTGCCATTGAAGACCCAGTCCACCAACAAACTGCAAAGAAAAGTCAATGTTTAGTTTTTGTTATAATTTAAGGGCAAATTGCATGAAAATGCAATGAACTTTGCTTTACTTATCATTGTATACAACCAACTTTTTTTTCTTACAAACTATAAAAACACCTTTTATAATTCTTTCATTGTAATTAAATAACTTTTTTTCTGTGTCTGGTTTTTAGGTACCACTGTATACAATAAACTTTGTCATAATTCCCATTGTATACAACAACTTGCATACAATGGAAGGATTATGAAAGTTGATTGTATTATTTTATAAAGTAAAAGGTTTATTGTATACATTAGTAACTAAAACAATGTTCATTGTATTTTTGTGCAATTTACCCATAATTTAATGCTGTTTGACAAGATCAAGAAAAGAAGAACTAAGAGATCACAACAGAGAAGAATTTGGTACTTAGAGACAAGATTGTTTGCCAAGGTACAAAGTAGAGGTGCCAATTTCGTCAATCTTTCTTAAAAAAGGTTGATTTGGATTCAATTTCATGCCCATAGCTCAAAATTGGGAACACAGAAACTTGGCTAAAAACAAACTGGTCAAATGGGGCCAAACAGGTTGACTGCTGTTAAAAGTATATTTAAATGCGTACAACCTCCTAAACCATTTTCATAGTTTTCTTACAAAACATTCATAGTTTTCTTAAAAAACATTCATAGTTTTCTCAAAAAACATTCGTTGTTAGAACATTTAAAAAATAGTGAATAAATTGTCCACAGATCAACCCAAGAAGCCTCACCCACCCATTTTACCACCTTTATTTTCTTTTTGGAAGATACAGGAGCAAAACAATCAAATTTGGTGCTACAGCCCTTCCTATCTGATAAGGGAACAGAGATGATGATAGAGATCATACTGACAACTATAATATTATAAAATGAAATCGGTAACATACCTTGACAACCGTTTGACTAAACCAGGAGATGAGACCATATTTGTTAAGGTAGCCAGCCATTGCAATGAGTGCAGCAAACCATGTAAGGGTATCCCATGCAACAGACTCACCCAAGCATTCCTTCCATGTCACAACTCCAGTTATAAGAAGAACAGACAGTCCAAGAATAGCAGCTGTAACAGCATCAACATTCAGCATCCCTCCAAATATCCACAGGCCAACCTAATTCAATCATCAAAATCACAAGGTGACAACTCTCTCTTCATAAAACTCTAGTTAAAGGCAGGCAAAATTTGATAAATTCAAGAAACATATATATATATCTCATCACTTTCTTCACTAATAAGCAATATTTAGTATAGGCTCTAAAAGAACTTGCAGATTTAGACCTTCAAAAAATTATCTTGTCAAAACTCGAACTAAGTAGTTTACTATATGATGTTCAAGGAAGAATTGTTTGATCTACAATATTGTTGTACTATGTAAAATCAACTAATTATGCCTTTTGGTTTCCTACATTTATCTTTAAGGTCTTTATAAAGATTACACGGCACCTACCACACAAAGATGTAAGTTAATGAGAGCTTGGACCCTGTTCCACTAAACATACATGTACATATCATTCAAGCTTAGATGTACAAAACCGTCTAGACACAAATACACAATAGTAATGGACTAGGGACATGATGGGAAGAAACACTAGAAACTCAATTACTGAGGATGTAAAAGTAAAATTGCATAAGCAGATGCAAATTTTTTATAAGGTCCTAAGAGACGAGTTATAACCTTTTATGTCAACTGAAAAATCGACGAACTTGTAAGAGATCAGGAAAGGGGAAATATGACAGATGTTTTGGCAAATATACTGCGGATCAGACGCTTTCACATCTTAATAAAATAAATGGTAGCATAAATGTCTACAGTAGATTATGGAAATATCAGGAGAGCATGTTCAATAATGGCTGTAGTATGAACCTATAAACGAGTCATCATATACAGAAATAATATTCACAGTTATACATCCAGTTCCAAGATTAATCAGTGGCTAAACCCTAGTGAAAGTAATGTTTTATCACTCAAATCACAGCCAATTCTCTAAACTAAGTGTTCTACCATAAAACTAGAGTTTTATCAATATGATGACAATTATTAGTGAAATGAATTATTTTTAACTGTACATGGGTTTTCAGTCATCATACCGTTAAAAGCAAAGTTCCAGCCATGATGATTTCGTTCTTTGTCATAGGCCCCATTTTCTCCAACTTCTCTTTTGCAAGCTTAGGCGCATCAGGACTGCTCTTCACTGATGGTGGATAAATTATATATAAAATAAGTGGCACTACTATCAGTGAAACAAGTCCAGGCACAATGGCAGCCACAGCCCAATCGGTCCACCCAATGCTCTGCTTAATGGTGTTAAGAGTCAAATTAGCACTCAAAGGATTTGCAGCCATAGCAGTCAAGAACATAGATGAGCTAATACAAGACGTCTGAAAACAAGTTAACATCAACCAAGAACCTAACTTATGTTCAGTTCCATCACCTGCATTACTCCCACAAGCAACGCATAAAGACTTAACCAAGGGCAGGAAAATCCCCCCAGCTCTAGCGGAAACTGAAGGAATCGCTGGTGCTAACAGAGCCTCACTGAAAACCAAACTATATCCTAACCCTAACGATGAGCTACCGAACAACGAGACGAATTGGTAAGCAATTCTGTTTCCTAACCCCGTCTTGATAAATCCTCTGGCGAAGAAGAAAGCAAGAGCAATCAACCAAGGGATCGGATCACCAAAAGCCGAAAATGCTGCCGCAAATGTTAGTGTTTTGGTGAGCACACATGCACCTAGTCCCATTAACGCTACAGCACCGAGTGGGAGAGGCTGTGTAATAATTCCAACGATAGTTGCGAGAAATATCGACAGCAATTGCCAAGCGTTCTTAGAAACTCCAGAAGGTACAGGAACAAACCACAGGATAACACCAGTGGCGATTGAAGCAAGGAGAGGTTTCATCGCCGCTCCTTGCCATGGCACCGGGGCCGGAGCAGGGTCCTGTTTAGCCGGAACTGCAGCCGTTGATGCCTTTACAGTGAAATTCACGTTTCTACTCGGTGATTTGAGACTGAGTAATGGTAATCGAGAAGCCAGAGTTGACGTGTATGAAGAAGATGACCGGAGCTGGTGTTGACCGCTCGATCTGTGGAGATTCAACGGCGGAGATTGTTTGGACAACAGCCGAGGTTTAGAAAGGGGGAGTGACCGGAACCCTAGGTTGACGGAGGAGGTGAGAGCTACCGACGCCATCGTTACAGCTAAACGATGGCGTTTCACGGCGGAATCCGGGATCTGAGTGTATGTGGTAAGAACAATTGGACAGTGGAGAAATAGGAGTCCACGTTAATATAAGTGAAAGAATGATTGAATGTCAGCCGTTGGATTAGGATCGAACGGCTGAGAAGGGATCATTAGTTGGCCTCGTAGTGTCCGTTGAAAGTTTTCGCTATTTCCGTCTGTGTCCTTTGAGTTCACCGAAGAAAGGGTTATGAGCCTCTGGGCTAAAGTGCGCCGAGGGGCAGAGGTTGAGAAAATCCGACGTGGATATTAAGATATGACACGTGGAGGGATGGTAGTGGATCGTAAGCAGATGTAGAAAAGGTTGAGGGAGTGTGAGAGTCCTAACCATTGAAATACACGTGCTTCGTTTTCTCTGTGTGATCCAAAATGGAATCTGATATCATTCCTAAAAGAGAACGACAACTTTAAATTGTGTTAAAAGTAATTGGATATATGTTTGTAGTTGTAAATACTTTAAAACCTTTGGGGTTGTTTGGTTATGGTTAAATCAGTCTTGGGGTGTTTGGGGCTATATTTTTTTTATTGTTTAAAGCGCCTAAAGAAATTCTTAAGAAACTTGAAAGTTTACGTACAAATTTTTTTTGGGGTTCTAAGGAGGGGTGTAAAAAAATAGCTTGGATCTGATGAAGTTTGGTGCTTAATGACCTGAAACATAGCGGACTTGGGGTGGGGAGTTTTAAGGCACTCAATTTAGCATTACTTACTAAATGGTGTTGAAGATTTAAAAAGTGAAAATGATACACTTACAATCAATACATGGAGTGAACGGAGGGATGGATAGTACAAACTCGACTGGGAAAATCTCTAGAGTGTGGAGAAACATACTCAAAGTTTTTAAGGAGTATGATAAGATGAATATCTTGCACAACAATGAGAGACACGATTCTCATACTATTCAAGTCAAATGGGTTTTGGAACACAACGGGTTGTTTTCTGTTTCATCAATTAGGAAAGCTTATGATTTGTTTCAGTTGAAGAGAGGTGATTCTGGTCCTTTCATTTGGAATAAATGAGTCCCCTCAAAGGTAAACATTTTATCTTTGAGGATTTTACATCAACGGCTGGCTACTAAGTTAAATTATAAAAAAGGTGAGTAATTTTGTTATCTCATTCTTGCCCTCTATGTGATGAGTTTGATGAAGATGAAGAAGATCACTTGTTTGTTCAATGTAAGGTGACTAAACAGGCGTTACAAGGGGTTGCTTCATGATGGGGTGTGGATCATTCCAATATTCATAGCTTATCTCATATGTTTGAGTGGGGGGGAAATATTCAACTTAAAGACGATAAACTCAAAGGATTTACGTAGATGATTTATGTGTTTTTATGGTTCATTTGGAAACTTAGAAACGGGAAGGTGTTCTCACAAGGAGTTAGCAACAAAGGAGCCTTGGTGATTTGTCAAATTCAGGCCTACTCATTTTATTGGTTTAAGGCTAGACGTGTCTCTCGTAACTTTAAGAATCGATGGATAGATTGGTGTAATTCCCCTTTTTCTTGTTTTTAATCCTTCTTTTGTATTTTCTCTAGCATCTTGCTAGTTTTAATAAAATTTCCTTGCCGTTCAAAAAAATAACTTTAAAACTTAAAGGTGTTTTAGTTATTTAACTGTAAAGAGAGTGATAGCGTTTAAATCACATTATCTACAGGGGGTATGATATATATTCTAATACTATTTATCTTAGTTGTTTTCTTGTTAAAAAACACTTTAGAGTATGTTAGTTATATCATTTAGGTGTTCGAAATTGAAAGCACCTGTTATACATACTAGCATTGCACCCGCGCAATGCAGCGGCGATGACAATAGTTTGTGCTCGATAAAATGTTTGATTTAAAAAGTATGGTATGGTATGTGAAATGTGATGTTAGTCAACTTATCCATGTATTTTCTACCTTTTCTGATTTCTTTACTTTTTTTATATAATCAACCATTTTATTAGTTGTTAAAATAGTTTTTGAAAAACAACTAAAAAATATTATTATTAAATAATTAGAGAAAAAGATATTATAGCCTTAAAATTGTATTGATGTAAGTAATTTAGCCATAATGAGATAAATTAAATAATTTTTGTGATGTTTAATGATTTATTAAAGTAATAATTGTATTAAATTAGTTGAGGTAATCAAGGGAATAATTGGTTAGACTATTGTTTTAAGTGTTTGTATCTTAAGCAAAACAATTTGTACTACTTAAAATTAAGTAGTCTTAAAATCTTTAAGAGAGAGAAAGTTAAATGCTTTATAATGTAGTATAGATATAGATTTTTAGTTGCATACATCATTTTCTTTAAAAATAAACCCTCAAGAATAGATATTGACTAGCTAGTTTGTATTTGGTTCTGAAAAGTCCGCATTGGTTTCGTCATGGCTCCACCATGACTTTAGGCTTGACCATGCTGCCACGACATGGTTCAAGGCTTGGCGTGTTAAGGTCTATGTTGACATGCCTTTACCTTATAAGCCGTGTTTTTAGGCGTGTTAGAGCTACTGAGTCATAAGCCGAATATATATAGTTATTTAGTTATAAGGATGGTTGGATATACCTAAAACAAAGAAAAAGATTCATGAACTACGTTGTAAACCTATAATTATGAGTTTTTATATTTGTTTGTATAATTTTATATATATTTGGCGGAATTTCGTATATACCCTTGTAAAAGCTGGTAATTACGTATATATCCTTATAAAACCCAATATTACTTCAATGTCCTTCTAAAACCTTAAAACTCTCAAATATACCCATATCATTATTTAAAATCAATTGAATTAAATTTATCCTAAAAACTAATTATCTAAAAGTTTAAAAAATACATAATTCCTATAATACCCATAACTACAACTCATGTCCATCCAAAACAATTCAACTCCTCACATACGTATTAGGGTTTATCACGTTGCATCTTTATACGCTCATCCCTTCATATGGATATATTTTTCTTAACGTGCTTCTAATTTTACACTCCAATTTTTCGTATATTGATCCGAACTTGTTGGCAACCCCTTATTCTCCCTTTTCCTTATTTGTTTTAGCGATATGTACAACTAGTTTTAATTAAGCATGTGCTTGTTAAATTTCTAATGATTATTATAATGATTTATAGTAACAGATATCACTTTCTTTATTGCTTGAAAGTTGGAAAGATGAGCTTCAAATCTTCAATGGTAAAACTGAGAAATCGATAGGATGGACTGAAAGGAGTTTGTACGTGAGTTTTTAGAGGGATATTTTAGGAATTAGATATTTATTAGGTTTTGATATATTTAGTTTTTAGTATAAATTTAATTTAATTGATTTTAAATAATGATTCGGGTATATTTGAGAGTTATAAGATTTTAGAAGGATATTGAAGTAATATCAAGTTTTGTAAGGATATATACGTAATTACAAGATTTTACAAGGGTATATATGAAATTGCGCCTTATTATTTATATACAAAATTGTTGCATTAAGTCATGCCTTGTAAAACGTCATGATCTCGACATTGCTTCCAAAGCTTGAGGGTTGGCCATGCCGCCAGCCACACCTCACGTTATTTAGAACCTTGATTGCAAGTACGAAGGGTGAGAAGTGGCATGTGAAATGGTTGTGATGTAGCGACGACACCGTCGAGGAAGAAGTTATTCATATCACCATATAGTGGTAGCCGATGGTTTTGACGGAGAGTATTCAATCAGCTTAACTTGGTAACGTTTTGTAGTTTCTTTTCGCATTTTTGATCGTTTGGGTTTTGCATTGAAGTAGTTAGGAAATAGAATTTGATGTTGTTGAAAGTGATCAGTTGATCACATCATGACCATTTGGTGAGTACATAAATATTGGTGCCTTGTTGGTATGTGTTATGACTTGAATATTGGTGCCTTAATTGCTATTTGAAGTTTATATTTACAAAACTACATTTGTGTAATTCGAATGTTATGGTTTTCTCATTTTTGTCCTAGTTGCTATGGTTCGAATGTTATATTTATAAAAACATCATTCACATTTTAGTTAACTAGGAATGTTCACATATTTTACAAAAAACGAGCAGTTAAATATGACCAATTATTACTCATATTCATGAAAATAAACCTCTAAAAGATAAACAACGCCAAAGTGTGAAAGTATAATCACTACTATTTGTTAGTGTATATCTCTACACTTGTTGCGGAAGATTGTTACTTCCTCCGTCCCATTTTATTATCCACTTTTGACTTGTTAAATACTTTCTTTTTCAACTTTGACCTTTGATATTTTTGTTTGTGTTATATAATATTTGATACAAAATATATGAATGCATTGTGTTTTAAAATGTATTTTTATGGATATAACTTTCATCAAGTATTATATAATAAGAGCAAAAATATTTAAGGTCAAAGTTGAATAAGAAAGACTTTAAAAAGTCAAAACTGGACAATAAAAATGAGATGGAGGAAGTATTAACTAGTAAAATTACGAAATAGATATCTAGTTACAATAAGACTTCGAATTGGTCCTAAATCACCCTAACACCCATTTATGGGCACTAGAGGTTCTCAAGATGCAAAATGTCTCATTTATTTGAATTATTGTCATCAAAATTTCCTATGTTATTTAGACAAAATTTCAAATGTTTTTACAAGTTTTAATGTTTTAAACAACTAAACACATACACTTCTTAAATCTAAACCTAATTCTATAGCATTTTTGTTAATCACTAGACTTGAACACATAAACTTGTAACATATAAAAAACATCTAATATTGTTAGGCTATAAAATTGGTTTTTACAAGTTTTACTTGTTTAGTTGTTTCCAATCAAGTTATAAGTTAAACCAATCATATGGATTCATTGGGTCTGGCCCAGGTATCTTATTTAACCTTACTACTTTGTCCTGATGTTTGGAAGAAATAAAAGGGGGATCATATAAACCACATAACATGCAACACTTGTTGCTTGTTATAATGTTCTTTGTCCTTTATTTGATTCATAATTGCACTGAACTTCCCTAGTGTTATTTATAGAAAACCATAGTACTTGATAATTTCTTTATTAGATTCATATAATATAATATGTTGTTGATATTTATGAGTCGCAGAAATAGTAGGTTATATGGTTAAGAATTAAGATGGTATGCAAATGGTCCCTCTTATGCGGTTGTGCCATACTTGGGTGATATGAATTGATGTTTAAAAAAGATTTTGATATTTGATTTCTAAATATTTTTTAAGGATAAAGAAGGTTGCATTCACTTCCAGAAAAATCCTCTATTTTTTCAGAAATTTTTTTAAGAAATCAGAAAAACAGAAAACATGTTTATTTACACAGTTTTTTTTAAGAAAACAGAAAACTCAAACACTTTCTCAAACTTCTCACTTTTTTCAAACTTTCAAACTTTTTCAAACAATATTTTCAAAAAAATACTCAAACTAAGCATGTTATCCAATTTAATCTGAAAAAGGAAAACTCCACCCCTTCATCTAAATATGTCTTATATTTTTTTTTTCAGAAAATGAAAACATCAGCATTCAGCATTTTCCACAGAAAAACAAAAAACGAAAAACAGGAAATTTTTCTCCAGCTAAACGCAACCATATACATCTAACAACCCACCTAAATTACTAAACAGTTAAATGATATAAATACCCTTCATATAAATAGGTTGCGAGTGAAACAACACTTAAGTTAGATGATGTTGCTAACACGAATCCTCTAATGTATGTAATTTGTCATTTTCATATATAGAGAGAGATAAAGTGAGCTTTACAAATTTATCAAAGTGTAGATACAGAAATATGTGCTTAGCATAGTGTTGATAAAAGGATATATACTAGTCTACAAACCAGCTTTAATTAGAGCATAATTAATTTTATACACAATTAAGAGTAAGTGGGTGAATGTATTATATATAAATTAAGTTATAGGTAAGAAAGTAACTGGATATACATAAATTCATTTTGTAGATATACTTGCGTATGGATCAAATAATTCAGCTTACCTTGCATCACACACACAATATATAAAATTTCATAAAATTCAGATGTCTAATCCGTAGCAAATATGCAATGTCGATATACATCACACATGTTTCTCATGTATAGGCCTTTGCTATTCTTTTTACATACACATATATACAGAGAAAGGTTCAAGTGAAAAACTATCTATTTACGAAAAATACGAGAATTATTTTGAATAGTTTGATCAAGTAATCATGATTATGATGCCTTGTGGCATTTTCGTAATTAAAACAAATTTAAATGACCTTTTTAAAATAATTAAAGGGTAAAATAGAGATTTCTCATAAAACATTTCTTTCTCTCTCACATTTCATATTTTCTCTCTTTCTCTCTTCTCTCTCATAGCTTCTCCCTTCTCTCTCCTTAATATTGACCGTCCCCCCCTCCCCCATACATGAGAAAACCTAATTTTCCTCAATCAATCAGTCAATCTCTCTCTCTCTCTCTCTCTCTCAGCCGGTCCTCCACCTTCTTCATCTTCAGGTCGTCGGCCCTTGCCGCCGCTGCCATCAAGAACAACCGCATCTATACAACGCCCGCGCCGTGCTATCTCTCTCTCTCTCCCCCTGCGCCGCCCTCTCTCTCTCTATCTCCATGCCGACCGCTGATCGCTGTCTCCGTGTCGTCCGCCGCCCAGATACAACCAACATCGCTGACGATCTTCAAATCTGACTTGAAGAACAACACCATCGCCGACTAGCACCACGCCACCACCACCTATCGACACTTGGATCAATCGCCATAGCCACCGACACATGGTGAACGAGTGCCATTCTCGCCTTTTCTTTCTATGGTTAGGCACTGTCACACAACCACTGCCCCTCGTCAAACTTCTACAGTCTGTTCTCGAGTTATTTTAAGGAGGGGAAGGAAAGGGTTGGAAGGGGAAATTTTGTTCTTGAGTTTATTTAGGAGGGAAAGGAAAGGGTTGGGAAGGGTTGGGAGGGGCACTTTCACCATTTTTGTGAGTAAAAATTTCCCTCCCACTTTTAGGATGATTGGGAGGGGAAGTTCTTCTACCTTCCCTTTCATTTCTTTCATTCCCATTCCTTTCCATCCTTTCATTAAAAAAACTCGAGAACAGGACGCTAATCTTCACGGTGATTACATATTTTTGTAATTTTTTGGTCATTTTGTTTTTGCAGATTTAGTAACATAATGATGTTTATTTTTGTTTATATCCATCTTCATTTCTATATTGTTCCACTTTATTCTTTTGAGATGGATGCATCATTTGGTTAGATTTAGGACTATCTTTTTGTCCTTTTGTTCATACTAATGTTATATGTAATGTTTCTGTATTATTTTATTCAATAATTCAACAATGATATACAAATATCTCTGTATATGAGGTTTTCCTGTTTCATTATGTTTATACAAAAAGAAGTTAGTTAAAGTTAGTTAATTTTTGTTTATGTTGATGGGTGTGCAGGAAATGTATTTAACTATAACGTATGTGTATTTTAGATTTTAAAATTGTTTTATGGTTGTTTAAAAGTGCACATTTTTTAAGTTTAATCAAGAGGATATCTGTATAAATGTATTGAGCAGTGAACAAGTAATAAAAAACATGTTATGGGCTGTATTCACAGATGAACACAGGACAAATAAAGAAAATTCAGTAAATCGTACATTGTGTTCAATACTGAATGTTGTATCCATATGAATAATAAATTATTGATTTTGATAGCTGTCAGGTGAGGCTGTATTCATTGATGAACACAATACACATAACGAAAATTCTATAAATCCTATATTGTGATCGGTCGTGAGCACCATATTAATAATAAATTATAAGTAAACTGGAAAAAGTTAATTAGAATGAATATTCTATAAATCGTACATTTTTTCAGTAATTAACACCGTATTAATAATAAATTATAAGTAAATTCTATAAATCTAGAAAAAAATTATTAGAGAGAAAAAATTAATTTGAGGAAGTTCATTCGAGAACCTTTGTTAGTACGAGAACCAATCTGAGCCGTCCAATCCCCCCTCGTCCTATATCATTGTCCACCCATGAACTTCCCATATCCAAGAAACGGCTTGGATTGGTTCTCGCGGTTCTCGCACTAACAATGGTTCTCGTTTGAACCCTCCTATATATATAGGAGGGTTCAAACGAGAACTGTTTTTGCACGAGAACTGCGAGAATATAGGAGGGTTCATATATATATATATATATATATATATATATATATATATATATATATATATATAGAGAGAGAGAGAGAGAGAGAGACAAAAGTTCATGCGAGAACTGTTGTTAGCGTGAGAACCAATCTAAGCTGTCCAATTCCCCCTCCTTCTATGTCATTGCCCACCCATGAATTCCTCACATGCACCCTGCCACACCATATCCCTCCACGCTCTCCATCCATGATACTTCTCATATTCAAGGAACGGCTGAGATTGGTTCTCGCGGTTCTCGCACTAACAACGGTTCTCGCATGAACCCTCCCATATATATATATATATATATATATATATATATATATATATATATATATATACACATATATATATATATAGGAGGGTTCAAACGAGAACTGTTTTTGTACGAGAACTGCGAGAACCAATATTAGTCATTGATTAAAATTAATCAATGGCTAAAACTTTTTGGTGCCTCATTAATGCGTCATTAATGGCTAATCAATGGCGCATTAATGAAGGTTATTTCGGAAAAATCAAGCTTCACAAATTAATGACGCCTCACCGGGACACAATTCACAGTTTGGTAAGTATATAAAATTACCAAAATACCCCTATTAATAAGTCATTAATGGCGTTAAAAACAGTTCTTGCAGTTCTCATACGAAAAAGCAGCTCTCGTTTAAACTTTTGCATATATATATATAGGATCAATAAAGAACCATGCCTTAAACAAATAACCTAAAGAACCAATCAGGACCATTGGATCATCAAAATCAATAGATGAGATTTAGAAATAACAAAATTATAATTATCATATATTAATTAAGAAGTAAAAGGTCAAACATGGAAATGCATTTTTTGCAATTTGCATTTTAAAATGAAACCTAGATGAAAATTCAGATTTTGAAAATTTTCATTTTTTAAAAAAAGTTTCAGAGATATATCAAGCCTAGTCTTGTTTGAAAGAGGACGAAAAACTGAATCTAATTATATAATTTTTTTTGCTAAAATTCTTAAAAGCAAATGAGTTATGATCATTTAAAGTTGAATGGAGTTATTTAAAAAAAAGGTTTCCTAGAGGGTGCTGGAGGGTGGTGCGTGAATATTCTTTTAATTTTTATCTTCCAGTTTTGCCCATAGTCAAAATGTCACTTGTCATTATCAAGGTAGTTCTTTAGGTTGTATGTTTAAGGGATGTCCTTTATAGCACATTTCTCTCTCTCTCTCTCTCTCTCTCTCTCTCTCTCTATATATATATATATATATATATATATATATATATATATATATATATATATACATATAAGGGAGAGTGGGAGGCGGTGGTGGTGGTGATTTCAAGTGCCCGGAAAATATGGTGGAAGTGGTGGTTCTTGAGAGAGGGAGAGAAGAGTGAGCTATTTTATTTTTTATTAATTTTTCTAAAGGACCGTCCATGTATATATACAAGAATTTAATTCTTAAATTCTTAAAAGCAAATGAGTTATGATCATTTAAAGTTGAATGGAGTTATTTAAAAAAAAGGTTTCCTAGAGGGTGCTAGAGGGTGGTGCGTGAATATTCTTTTAATTTTTATCTTCCAGTTTTGCCCATAGTCAAAATGTCACTTGTCATTATCAAGGTAGTTCTTTAGGTTGTATGTTTAAGGGATGTCCTTTATAGAACATTTCTCTCTCTCTCTCTCTCTCTAAATAAATAAATATATATATACATATATATATACACATATAAGGGAGAGTGGGAGGCGGTGGTGGTGGTGATTTCAAGTGCCCGGAAAATATGGTGGAAGTGGTGGTTCTTGAGAGAGGGAGAGAAGAGTGAGCTATTTTATTTTTTATTAATTTTTCTAAAGGACCGTCCATGTAATATTAGAGAAGGGTAAAATGGGTATTTTAAAAGTTTAACATTTTTTAACGGACAAAGCACCATCCGTGTTCAAGTTATGAAAATAAAGGACTAAAAATGGAAAAAATTCTTGTAAAAAACTAAAATTGTTATATAGGCCAAACTTAACGGACCAACCGTGTATTAAATCTTTTTATAATATAATAATAATTTGTTGATATGGCAATTAGAAATAAATGAAAAATTAAAAATTACTTGTTGATATGGTAATTTTGCAAGGTTAGATACATTAAATGGTAAGTTTCAAATTTCAGTACGCATAATAACAAAAAGTAACAAATTGAATACATTTTGGTGTACTAAACCCTTTTATATATTCTCCGATAGGAACAAAAAAGTCACCATATGCGGCGGTGAACGACGATGGTGTTTGTGGTGACGGATCGGAACAAAAAAGTCACCATATGCAGTGGTGAATGACCATAAACCCAAATAGATTACGTATCACTCAAGGACAAGCCTGATGAACGGAGAGGGTGTTTTTGGTGACGGATCGGAACTACGATTGGTGCCGGAAACGGCTCTTGAAGAGCATATCGGAGATGACAGCGTTTGCGGTGGTCGACGGGGTAGAGAACAGGGAATTGACGTCGCGGGCGATGGTACCCTGTTTTTTGTTTTTGTTTTGAGAAAATGAAAGTGAGACATGCGGGTATATACGGGATGAGAGGATAGGAGAGAGATAGTAAGGAGAGAGATGTGTATTTTTACTAGAATACCCTTTTATATCATCAATTAATGCTGATGAATCTTTAAGTATTTACGAAAATGCCACAATAATTTAAAACCATTGATTAACCAATCTAATGGTTACATAAAGCCATTTTCGCATGAACCCTTGTCTATATATATATATATATATGTATATGTATATATATATATATATATATATATATATATATATAGGGGAGGGTTCATTTGAGAACCATTGTTAGTGCGAGAACCGCAAGAACCAATCTTAGTCATTCATTTAGTAAGTGGAATTCATGGATGGAAAACGTGGGGGATAGAGTGTGGCAGGGTGCATGTGAGGAATTCATTGGTGGACAATCAAATCGAAGGAGGGGGAATTAGACGGTCAAAATTGGTTCTCACAGTTCTCGCATTAAGAATGGTTCTCAAATGAATTTCTTGAACTTCTTAGGAAGAATTTCATTTGAGAACCATTCTTAGTGCGAGAACCGCGAGAAACCAATCTGAGTTGTCCAATTCCCCAAACTTCAATCTCATTCCCCACCCATTAATTCCTCACATGCACCCTGCCACACTCTATCCCTCCACGCTCTCCATCCATGAACTTCCCATATACAAGAAACGGCTGAGATTGGTTCTCGCGCTAACAACGGTTCTCGAATGAACTCTCCCCGAGAGATATGTATATAAAATACACACGACACATAAAAGATATGCGTACATTATCTCTAATTTGAATTTAAAAATCACCCTAACACTTTAAGCTTCAAATATCAAATAAAAGGGTCAACGCCTTACGTGGTCAAAATTCGGATCACAATCCAACAAGTAGAGTAGGCTAGGACTCTTATTAAACAATTTCAAAGTCATTTTTGTCCAACATTACTCAACATTGTTATCGTTTCTTGGAATTTAGAAATGTTTATAAGATCCGAATTCACTCATAGGCATATAGATTTCAATACTATTTGTTCGTAAGAACGAACAGGTACATGTAGAGCAGTAGAGTGGAGATGGATTGGATGTTTCGTCTCCCATTGAGGTGGCTAACCCCGGGCGAGGAAACGGTGTCCATAGCGGGGTGACATGAGGATCTCGTGGTGTATTAACCCATGGTCGTTATAAGGAGATGAAGGTGAGGATGATGATCCTCTTTATCCTATGAACTCACTGATCTATTGTAAGAAGATGGGAAGAGAGTGGATGCATATGGAGAGCATCTCTATGTGGGTGTTGACAGGAAAAAGGAGAGAGAGAACCCCTTGAACCTTGGTTCCCTCCCTATATATAGGGAGGTGTCTAGGGTAAAATGGGGCCAAGCCCAATGGGTATACCATATGTTTGGGCCTTACCTAAGGCCCAAACATAGGGTACACCAACAAATACTATGATATTAAACACATAATCTCCTTTATGTTTTCTAACGAGTGAATGGAACCCGCGCGTTGCGGCGGAAAACAATACAACATATTCGAATATTAGACATTATATGTTAAAAGTTATAAATGAAAATTAAAAAAACATATAAAATTAATTATCTGAATATAATCATAATAATTTTGTAACTAAAAATAACATATTTGAACCACATAGTGACATAAAAGGGAAAAAGGAAGCAACTAAAAAGTCGATGAAAAAAGCCAAAATAACAAAAAAATGGCGCTGCAAGGAGTTGAACCCGAATCTGCGAGCTTGTTGCTTTTCGATTTACCACTACACCAAACTGATCCAATGTGTTTAACTTCAGCTTGATATATTAATATAACTATTTACTATGAAGTTACTGCTCATAACCCCTGTTAAATGTTATTATATATAATTCAATGTCTAAAGCACCATGGCGATATTACACACAGAGAAATTTAAAATGTTATTTTAGTAACTATAAATTATGGCGGGAGTAGCTAGGACCTTAAAGAAGAAAGAAAACAAAGCATACTTTTCACAATGTAATTTGTCCTTCTAGGATGTTATCTTGCATAGGGATGTGTTAAGTTTTGAAATCGGCCCAAATCGGACTGGAACCGAAATAACCGATAACCGAAATTGGTAAAAGCTAGAATCGAAAACCGAAACGAGATAAGGGTATCGGTTTCGGTTCCGGTTCCGATTATTAACTAGTTATTTCGGGTATATAACCGTGTAAGACCGAAAATTTACTTTGGAACCATTTTCAGGAGCGGAAACCGAAATAACCGATAACAGTTGAATATTTTTTGTTATTAAAGACATATATGATACATTTATATTAGTTGTTTTATATCTATAAAGGTTAACTAATAACCAAAAAACTAAATGGTTATAAAGTTAACACTAAAATTACTTGAACACTACTAAAATAACTAATAACCAAAAAACTAAAATTTCCTACGAAAATTTGCGACGGACGAAATCCGTCGCTAATTAGTGACGGATTTGTGACCGAATCGAGTTACTAGATATCAAGGGTAAACCGTCGTTGTTCCATCGCTAATTTGCGACGGATTAATTGCATTTGAAATATCTAGTACTAATCATGGCTTCATTACTTGTATTATGACTTGTAATAAAGTGGAATAACAATAAGTGGAAGGCTATCTCGAAAGTCAACCAACAAAACAAAAATAGCCAAGTGGAGGGATGGGTGGGAAAGCATACAGCTGGATCGGTTAGCTTTCTTGTTACTAAGCTAAAAATGGTAAGATAGAAATCTATGTATTATATTTTAAAATGTAGTTAGCATTGTTATGTATAAGGAGTTTATCTAATATTCTTAACAATTGTATGTTTACTATCAATTTTGTAGGAAGAGAGCTTGGGTCGGCCAGTTCAGTTTAGTAAACAGTTCTTAACCTGCCATATAACAAAAAAATCGAGGTACGCTATGGCTAAAGGGGTCGGGGAACCACATTTTATTACCCGAAAGGCGAAACGACTGTTGGTACATCTCGTTATCTCCCTATAGTTTGCTCTCATGTAATTACTTTCTTAAACGATCGTGCTAATACTTGTTGGTACATTTTACTTTCTCCTTATATATAATAGGATGAGTATGTCAAAGGTATGTCCGATGCGTATGGAGATACTTCAAGTCAACCACTAGGCGATATTAGTATTTGGGAGACTGTTGTAGGAGGGAAGAAGAAGGGGAGATTAGAGGGGTGGTGTAGTACCTCAGATCCTAGTTATCTCGTGACGGGTGAGACAAGTAATTCTGGTCATGTTTCGTCTTCTCTTCCAGCGGGTGTAGCATCTTCCAATGAGGTTAGTTTATTGTAATATCTTCTCTTCCAGCGGGTGTAGCATCTTACGAGTCAATATAGGTAATGTTGGGTTTTTAATGGGTCATGCAGGTAATAACGGGTGGTAGTGGGTAATATGACCCACTATGGGTAATATCTAGCCTAAAGTTATTAAATTTTGATTATAAAGTGTGATAGGAGTATGAATATAGGTAATAGTAACTATTAGTTGTTGATGCGGGTAATAACGGGAGTTAATGGGTCACTAATAGGCCACATGAGTATGAATCAGTCATGATGAGCGAAATAAGTATGAATCTGAGGTTAATCTTTTATATATGTTATAAATTAGTCATGTTTTGTTGTAATGGACCACATGAGTATGAATGGGTAATGATGTGTGTAACTATGTTGTTATAAATCAAAGATAACCGGTTAGTAGTTAATATGCTTGAAATTGCATTTTAATGATGATTGTTATCAACTAAATGAAAGCAATTATGATATATGTTTGTTGGGTGTGAGGAGGGTGTGTGTATATGATCATGATACATCTAAATTGGTTAAATTGAGTTTTCACAAATAATATCGGTGTAAATGATCATGATCCATCTTACTTGGTCATATTTAATTCTTTTAATGGTTTATATAAAATTGTTTATATGTCAAATGTGGATTGTAATATGTACTTATTATACTTAGGTACTCGAGCTAAAACAACAAGTACAAGAGATGCGTGAACGAGAACAAAGGCTTTTAAAGGAAATGGAAGAGTCCCGTAAGGAAATTGAAGAGTCTCGAAAGCGAGAGATGGAAAAGTATCACAAGAGAGAAGAAGAGTCTCGTAAGAGAGATGAAGAGACGCGAAAGGCTACTAATGAGCGGTTTAATCACCTACAAGAGATGTTACTTTCACATTTCCGTGCTAACCCTCCCCCTCCCCCTCCCCCTCCGAGTTAGTTAGTTATTTGTATGTTAATGCCAACTTAAATTCCAAACATTATCGACTGATAACCTAACTCCAAACACTATTATAACTTTTGAATGCGATTGGATCTTTGAATTTGGTATCAAATGTGGTGTTATGTTTATTATTGTATTGAACAGGGGAATTTTAAAAAATACAAAAAATATATAGCTGTAGTTTTAAAAAGCCGTCGCTAATCCGTCGCTATAATATGCATGTTTCATGACAAATTCCGTCGCCAACACTCAGATCCCTCGCTAATCCGTCGTAAGTGATCCGTCGCTAATCCGTCGGAAGAATTCCGTCGGTAATCCGTCGCTAGCCTGTCCGCCGCTAATCCGACGGTAAATTGTCGGCCGCTAATCCATCGGTATATATTCCGTCGCTAAACCGTCGGTAAGTCATGTTTCAAGCTTTTGTTGAACACCGTCGCTAATTCGTCGCAAATAGCCGTCGCTAAACCCTCGCTAAAATTCCGTCGCTAATCCATCGTTTCGTTAATCTGCGACCTTTTAGCGGCGCCTATAATCTGTCGCAAACTAATCGAAACCGTTGCAAAAAATCAACGCTAACGCATTAGCGAGGAACGTATTAGCGTCAGACTGTTTCGCTCGCAAATCCGTCGCTAATCAGTATTAGCGATAGACTAGCGATGGATTTGGCCGTCGCAAATCTTGAATTTTCTAGTAGTGGAAATCGTAAGTGAACATGCATGCATCGTCGACACTAACATATGACCAATAAATAATAGTTCGTTGACTTCATTCTTACAAACAATAACTTTTGAGATATCCCCAACGACAATAGTTCAATATCTAACCATATTATCAAAAATAATAGTTCATAGGCAACCATATGACGAATACAAAATCACATACCAACTGATGCGATTCTAAGACCGAACTTACCTGATAACCGGTGGAACCGGAACCAAAAACCGATAACCGGACTGAATACTATAACCCTATTCCAACCGGTTCCCTTCGTACCGGTTCTAGTTCGGTTTTTCATTCAAAAACTCATCCCTAATCTTGCATTATATTTATAATATTGCGAAACATAATTTCTTGTAGTAAGTATTGGTGATCAGAGAGTATAAATAAAAAAAACAAGCAACAAAAGAATATAGAAATGAAGAAAAAACTTTTGGAGTAATTTTCTTTATAGCTGCAGAAAAATATATCTTACTTGCATTGACAAGAAAGAAGACATTAAAAAAAATCATAGTATACCTAAAAAACACATCAACAGACTGACTTCTTCTACTAAATATGCAACTAAATAAAACTCGGCCAGTCACTTTTTATTCAAAAAAAAAAAAAAGAAAAAGAAAAAAAAAACTATGCATAAATAACCCGTTAATAAAAAATCAACCCAACCGTAAATAGCTATGAATTGATGAAATTAGCTAAATGGATGCTTGCTTTACCGTAAATAGCTATGAATTGACTTTAGTAAATAGCACAGTTTTCTTTATCTATCTTTTTCTTCCAAATTAGAAACCCTCTACTTTGCTTCCTACTCCCTTTCATTACTCATCATCATCATGGCCTACTTTGACTCGATCGATGTAATACACCAACCGACGTTTAAACTAGTATAATAATCTATAACTTTTTTCATCAACAGATAACATATCAAATTAATTACTTTGCTATTTGTAATATAATAGAAGACAAAAACATCCCTCTGAAAGTCAATGACAGAAATATCCTTCTTTTCAGATTAACTTCCTAACAATTTCATAGAAACAACCCAATACGCGTAGAGACATTGTCAAAGAGAAATATTAATAATTAGAAACCCTGCACTTTGCTTAGTACTCCCTTTCATTACTCATCATCATGGTACTTCTTACTGAAATATCACAACAATCTTCATCTTCCTCTTCGTCTTCTTCATCGTCAACTTACGCTTATGATGTATTCTTGAGCTTTAGAGGTCAAGATACTCGATATAGTTTCACCGATCACCTCCATGAGTCCTTGTTGAATGCTAATATCCGAGCTTTTTTGGATGATGACGAGATTCAAACTGGAGAAGAATTGAAACCAGAGTTGGAGGGTGCGATTAAATCATCCAAGGCTTCAATTATCGTGTTGTCAAAGGATTATGCTTCTTCCACATGGTGTCTAGACGAACTGGTGCTTATCCTGGAGCAGCGCAAGAACTTCAACCAAATTGTAATTCCCGTGTTTTATCATGTGGAGCCCACCCAAGTGAGGAAGCAACAAAGCACCTTCGGAGATGCGATGGCAAAGCATAAACAAAGGATGGATGATGAAACAAACGCATACAAAAAAAGTGAATGGGGTCGGAAGATAGAGAAATGGGAGGAAGCACTTACGGCAGTTTCTAATCTAAAAGGGATGCAAGCAAATGGCAGCAGGTAATTAAAACTTTTTTATTTTATTACAGCCAAATAGAACGGTGGTAGTTGCTCATATATATTTATAAAAACCATGTGACCATCTTTGTTTAATTGATCATACTTCTTAGATTCTGCTGTAAAAGATTTCAAATATTTTATCCACTTTTTATATATAAGATTTTATGCTTAGGATACCCTGAATTTATAAAGAAAAATGTTGAGGGATAATCTCTGGACCGAGTCTGGAAATCACGTTCATGAAGTGATTATTATTAGTTTGACACAGCTACAAGACTTACATATTTTAGTTAGGCATAATCCAAAGAATTGTATTCAGTAACTTGAAAAATCCAAGGAAATAGTTTTGTTACCTGTCAAAATTGGTTACTTACAGTCACTCGGAATGGATTACAGGCGAGAGACGGGACTCATTGACTTAATTGTTAAGAAGATTAGTAAAAAATTAGATCTATCGAAGAGGGGTACAATCCCAAAAGTAATTGGGATGGAGTTTTTAAAACGTATCATAACTTCGTTCTTGGAAGATGAATCCTCAGAAACTACTGAAATTCTTACGTTATGGGGAATGGCTGGGATTGGCAAGACATGTTTAGCAGAATATATGTTCCAGTCGCACTATCGTAACTTTGAAAGAAGTTGTTTTCTTCAAGACATTGATAGGAGGTGGGCATCACCAAATGGATTGCTTGATTTACAGAAACAGCTCCTTAAAGACATTCATTATGGGAGTTGGATGGATATACAAAATACGAATGTGGGCACCTTCATGATCTCCGAATCACTGCCAAGGAAAAGAACAATTCTTGTTCTTGATGATGTTAATAAGGTTGAACAGTTGGATGTGTTCATTGGGACAATCAACCATCACCCCGGAAGCAAAATCATAATCACATCAAAAAATGAATCATTAACAGATAATTGGTTGCTTCAAACACAAGCTCCTCTAAAGCACACTAAGCAAGCACTTAAAGGCTTACATTGGTATGAATCGTTAGAACTTTTAAGTTGGCATGCCTTTGGACGCAATGATCCCAAGGAATGCACAAAAGAGGAACCAAGAAAGGTGGCAGAGTACTGTCAAGGACATCCATTGGCTCTTAAAGTTCTAGGTAGTTCTCTACGTAATGAAGACACTTCATGGGAGGATATTTTAGAATCATTGGGAAGAGAAATCAATCCCAACATTAAAAAGGTCCTGGAAATTAGTATCAATTCTTTACCGAATAAGAAAGACAAGGACGGGTTTATGTATATTTCTTGTCTTTTCATTGGTGAAGATAAATATTTTACTGAAGAAGTACTAAAAGCATGTGGTATATGCAACTCATCCATTATCAAGAAGCTCACCAATAGATGCCTACTCATAATAAAAGAAAACAAGTTACATATGCATCAATTACTTCAAGATATTGGGAGGGATATGGTTCACCAAGAATCACCAGAGCCATGGAACCGCAGCATATTATGACGTCATGAAGAATGTTTTGATGTGTTACAAAAAGAACAGGTACTCAAGCAAACTCGTGATTTGTACCTCAATCGCATTTGATAGTTAATATGAATATGCATTTAACATGTTTAATATTTTGTTATTCCCCTTATTCATAATTAGGGAACATCAAAAATCATAGGCCTAGTCCTTGACATGAAAGGTTTTGAGGATGGGAATTCAAGTGGAACAAGCACTACAAATAAGAGGAACTCGGGAGATGATGTGTACAACCTTTTCAGATCACCTACAACGTTCTTCCATATGTTACACTTAATTTTCTCAATTATTTGGTGGTTACTTGGTTGGGATTATAGATTTGGTTACTTATTTCAACATCGAAAAGCTGGTTTTCAAACACATGCCTTGGGTAAGATGTGCGACATTAGAATACTTCAATTAAACTATGTACAACTCAAAGGATCCTACAACAATTTTCCTAAAGATTTAAGATGGTTGTGCATGCATGGATTCCCTTTTAGTTATATACCATCACCTTTAAGAATGGAGAATATGGTTGCTCTTGACATGACTAACAGCAATCTAAAACAACTCTGGAAGAAGCCTAAGGTACTACTAGATCCAAAGCTTTTACATCATTTTTTATGATTTTATGGTTATTATAGTAACACTTGTTGACACGCTTTAATTAATACTAATTCGATACATATGGCAGTTGCTCACGTCTCTGAAGTTCCTTAATCTGAGCTGTTGCCGTGAGCTTGTTAGCGTGGGTTCCTTTTGTAGGCTTCCTTCACTTGAAAGGTTGATACTTTCAGGATGTACGAGCCTAGTTGAGGTGTGTGAATCAATTGGAAATTATTGTGATAGACTTGAAGTCCTTGATTTGAGTCAGTGTGTTAAGCTGAAAAAACTTCCGAGAAGTCTGGAGAAGTTGAAGAAGCTAACAAGCCTATCATTAAATGGTTGTTCAATTGGGTCCCTACAAGTGGTAGAGTCTAACGATGTTAACGATGAATCTCAAGTGTCTTCCTCCACCAATAATACTAATATTATGGAGGCAATACCCAGAAGTCCCAAGTCCTTTGTGATTCCGATATCAAGTTCATTAGTAAGTTTGTCTCTTCAAAATAATAACTTGTCTGATGCATCCTTTCCGAAAAATTTTCATGGCCTATCAATGTTGAAGAGTTTAGATTTAAAAGGGAACCCAATTGAATCCCTGCCAAAATTTGTGAGAAGCCTTAATAGCCTGGAAATGTTGTTTCTTTCTAGTTGTTCGAGGTTGGCAACAGTTTTATATGTTCCGTATACAATAATCATACTCGATACTCAAAATTGTGTCTCATTGAAGAGAATAACGTTTTCTTCAAATACATCAACACCACGTGGCATCTATTGTCATGGTTCAGAGTTGTGTAATGTGGTTGAGGGGATATTGAAAATAGAAGGTATATCAGAAATAGAGGAAGAGATATTCGATAGCTTGGGATGGATTAACATAAAAGATGTGAAAGATTTCCGGCTTAGGATGACTTATCATTATTATGCATCTCTTTTCTACCAGAGGAAATCACATAAGTTACAGGTAAATCCCTCGATTTTTCACTCTGTCTTCTCAAATTATATCATTAAAAATGTAATTTAATGAATAAGTTTAATATTAGTTTTTGTTGTCTTTGACAGATGATTTATGAAAAAGGAGTATTCAACACATGTTTTGAAGGGAAAGAGCTTCCATACTGGATAACTCATAGAAGCAAGGCATCATCAATATCAATTACTATTCCATCATGTCGAAACAGTTTCAGGATTCAAGGGTTAAATGTGTGCTTATTGACGAGACTTTCAAAAGAGAATAAGTTTATGCCATTTGTTGTATTAAAGAATTTGACAAAGAACTGCTTCTGGGGATACCTGCCTACATGGTATCTTGAATATGAAGAAGAAATTGGGGAAGAAGGAAGAAATATTATATGGTTAAGCCATTCGATTTTTGGGAACAATGAGTTTGAAAATGGTGATGAAGTCGGTGTTGTTTATGATGATTTATATTACGGAGTTGTTAAAGTAAGGGGGTTTGGGATAAGCTTTGTGTACGAGGAGAGAAACAAGAAACAAGATCCTTTGGCTTCTTACAAGTCACAGCCATGGAAGCACCTCGCTTCTCGAGACCTTTCAAATTTAGAGAAAATGAGTGGGCCTTCTTCATACGTTCGTTCACCACTTGAAAATTGGTGAAGTAAAAGATGCATGGCGCAATCCAAAGGGATGTGAGTAGTGTGTTATTTTGTAAGGTTTGAGTCAAAGAATGAAGGAGAATAGGTATGAAGAATATGTCAAAACATCATATTTCTCATCTTCTTTAGCAAATGGGAACTGTTTTCGTCTTCAAAAGAGCTTTTTGTCTTCATGAGAACCACTTCATCTTCATCACAGCTCGTCTTCCTCTTCATTGGAGCAGATTTCTCATCATCTCTCTCTTGATTGCATTGTAACTCTCTTGTTTGTTTTCTCTTCATTTGAGGCATTGATTGTTTACTCTCCCTACATAGCTAAAGTTACGGTCCCTATTAGAATTTAACATTAAATTTAAAGGTAATAAATTTTTATATAATTTAATCTTTAAAAATTAAATTATAAAGCAAGTATGTCACCGGTGTACAAATCACTAATAAAGTGAATATAAAGTAGTTAAGTTATTGTACAAATAAACCGTTTTCATTTGAACACTCCCATATATATATATATATATATATATATATATATATATATATATAAGGGATAAAATAAAAAGAGAATTAACGTACAAAATGTAGGTAGAAATGTAGAGATGACATGTGTCTTTATTGACTGAATGATATTTTTGGAACTTAAAAAAAAGATCAATTTCTCTCTCTACATTTACTACCCCACGTTCCACTTCCTAACCTAGGGCAGTTTTTAGTTTTCCGCCCCCATCCCATCCCACCTCCTTCCTTGCGACGCAACCTCCGATCTGAATCCCTCTCCTTAGCCGTCCATATTGAGTTCATGGTTACCTGTCGCTGTCGCACTTCGCCTGTAATCGGCCTTCGCTCGCAGTTCGCACATCGACTGTCTTCGTTCGCACATCGCCTGTCGCCGTTTGCACATTGCCTTTCGCCGGTCGACGCCTCGCCGTTCGTATTTTGCCGGTCGCAACCTTTTACGATCCACAGTGGATGACTGTTCCAAGACCGTCATCAGGGATGCACAATCGATGATTGGAGAAACATCAAAACCCTAATTCTTTCTTGTGAATCAAATCAAACATCAGAGGTATGCATCATATTCTTTCGAAGCAGCCCCCTGTTAGCAGTTCTACAAGGTTTACGGTTATTTGGTGCATCCGGTTTTCTCCAATCAGTTGTTGATTTTTGTTGTATTTGTGCATCAAATTGTTCATTAGTTGTTATATATTTTATGCCTGGTATCTAATGAAAATTTAGAACGTGAATATAAGAAAATGGGTTATTTTTCTATGTGTGAATTGTGTTCATCATGTGTTTTATAATATGAATGGCGGCTGTGAATCAAGTTTTGTGTTCTTTGTTTGGTAAATCTGTGAGATGCACAATCTCTTATTGTTCAATGTAGGGTCTTTTGTTTATCATCTGATTTGTGTTAATAAAAGAAATGATTTTTAAAATGTATCCCTCAATATCACGGAAATGAATTTTTGAAAGGTCAATTATGCCCTTTAGTGCATTTTTTTTATAATTGATAGAAAAACAAAAAAGCCATTTTTTTAGGGACTGATGAACGGCTGAGATTTCTCGTTACTTTTTGTAGCTTATTTCTCTTTGTAGCATATCCCTCCCCTATATATATATATATGTGTGTGTGTATATATATATATATATATATATATATATATATATATATATATATATATATGGGAGGGTTCAAACGAGAACTTTTTTTCATACAAGAACTGCGAGAACCAATCTTAGCCGTTGATTTGATAAGTGGAATTCATGGATGTAGAGCGTGGAGAGATCAAGTGTGGCACGGGTGCATATGACGAATTCATGGGTGGGTGATGACATTGAAGGAGAGGGAACTACAAATATCAGAGGACCGGTGGTTTTGCCGAACCTACGACCAAATGCCCGCCAAAGCAATCTACTGATGGCCATCTAACGGTTAAACCCCCTTTGCTCAACAAATGCAAAAGAGGATCTAAAACTGCACTACCAGAAGCAAACCAGCCCAGCCCAATACACACGCTTAGCTGACCTCTACCACAAACATCAAGTGCACAAGTTCATCCATTGATACACTTATCTTGGACTCGATTGCACAATCATCAAATATCCAGTCAAATCATTATATCAGACTAAACAGTCTATCGCATGATCAATCGTACGAATTCAACTAAACAAAACAGTTACAACTAATACCACCAGTGAGTTAAAGTCTACTCACCTCGTATCCAAACAGTAATCCACACAGTTAGCCAAATTACTGAGCCTTTTAAACCACTGAGAACACAATAACATACGAATCAGTTCCCAGTTCAAAAATATATTCTTTGTTGGTGCATACATAGTCATACATTTAAAAGTGCACTCCTTGTTTTGATGATGATGAAAATATTAACATGTGATACTGTTGCGCTACAAAACTGCTGGTTTTTATTTATAAAATCTTGGGACACAACCTCGTTTTAAATTTATAAAAACGATGTTACTAAGCAGATACTACACACAACTCAGGCAAGTATAACCTGGTCAATAGTAGTATAGACTCGGTAAGACCGGATGTCGTTCCACCAGGACAAGAATCTACCAATACTTAAGTCTCATTGTTGTTTTATCAGCAGGATTAATATTAAACAAGTGACAGAATGAACCAAATTAATTAAGGACTACAGCAACTAACATAGACCAACACAGACGGTAATCAGCAGGATAACAGATTCACTCAGGCTTTCGAATCATCGAGACTAATTATGGCAATAACACAATACAAAACATAATATGAAGACTTGAATAGATTAAGCGCATAGCATGCTGTTCTAATACTTGACAAAACCATATTATCATGCACAAATCTTCACTCGAGTTATCAAGACTCAGATTCAACACTTAAACATAATTAAGCAAGTAACGGCATATCAGAATTCAACTACATATCCACCGGATCGCGTCCAAATCAGACTACAAAGACAAACATCTTTTCAAATGATTTGTCCAGTAGTCCTCAGAACCCAAAAAGGTGTCAAAACAGTTAAATTAGTTAAAACAAGCAAAAACAGCACACTGGTGGTGAAAATGGCTCCTACGGTCGTAGTAAGTATCTACTACGGTCGTATCAGCCTGGACAGTCCTACGGCTGTAGGGATTTCTTCCTACGGCCGTAGGGACCCATCCGACAGAACATTCAAATCTAACATAAAGGCATTCAACAACAAATTACAATCTATATTTAATCTCAGATCATAAACACATGTAAACTGGTACAATGGGGTCATAAACTCATCTAAACTCAAACCTCACAATTAAGGGATTCTTAATGTTTAGTCACATGATTTCTAAAGATATGAACATGTTAAACCTACCATTTCTAGTAAAGCCAACACTTCTTTAAACATGAATCATATGATATGCACATTGAACACCAAGACCAGCATATCAAAGGCATAAATGAGAGTTCATTTCACCATCTAAACAATCCAACAAACATCTTTGTGAATCCTTTAATCATTAGTAGCATGTTTAACCCATAAATACACCAAATAACAAGATTTTCATCTATAATCATAAGGCATGCATAAAACCAACATATGATTAACATAACCAATAATGGATGAACCTGAAATGATTCAAATCATATTCCAAAAATGACATCTAATGACAACCATGCAAGATGTATCATTTCTAATACAAACTTAACATGGAATTAGTAAAATAAACCATCATTCTTGAATATTCATATGTTAAAACATAAATGAGTTATCATATACACATTATCACACATGAACATGGTTAGATTAAACATACTAAGTTGATAAAACACATTTGTATTCAAGATTAAACATGCATATATGAATCAAGTCAACATAAAAGTCAAATATATTGCCATAACTAGCCAAGAATCATCTTGGCCCAAGTGAAATGAGTTTAGTTATCCATATACAATAATAGTAACATTACAACATCTGGAACACATGGGTACATGATTGATATAATAAATGGAAAGAGAATACCCAAGCTAGCAATGATATAACTAATGAATCCAAGCTCCAAATGTTGTTCCAAGCCTTCAAGATCCAAGCTCTCCTCCTTAGAATCACCAAGAGAAGTCCCCTGGAGTGTTAGGATATTTAGAGAGGGTATATGGAAGTGTTTTTCCGGAGTGGAGGTGAAAATGGTCACCCCTTGCAAAATGACAGAATTCTGAATTTAATCTGCTGTAAATGGGCTTACTACGGCCGTAGGAATAAGCTACTACGGCCATAGGAAATCATGACTGGATTTTCTACACATGCAACGTTAAACCACTTGTCCGGGACACGCAAGATCTGGCAGGCAATGATGGATTCTAGAAGATGGCCTCCTACGGGTGTAGGGATTATATCCTACGGCCGTAGTGATCATTTTTTTCACTATTCTTCTATTTTCTTTAATTCTTTCCTTGTTTTGCCCATTTATCTTGCTTAAAGCTCTTTGTAACCTGCATGATGAATGTTAAACATATTAGATCCATATTAGAAGTATTCACCTTGTATTTGGGCTAAGTACGGGGAATTCTAACATGTAAAACATGTATAAAAACGCATATATCAGATACTATTGCTTATCAAAATTATTCATATGTTCATATCTATATTCTTCAATGCTAACAAACCTCAAATTGATGATTAAGTGAAGATCAAACAAGTGAAGACTTTAAATCAACAAGAAATGAAAATAACAAGATTAAAAGAAAAAGTCAACCACTCATGGTCTACCCCACGGTCGACCGTGAGTCAACCGTCGCTGAAAAATCGGCTCGCTTGAAGTCAACGGATCTCGTACTCGACAATTGAAGATGTCATCTTAAAAGGCGTTGTCGTAGATATCCTACAAGAAAATGTTCAAATTATATAAGCTCACAAAATAAACAATTGAACATGTTTAAGTTTTTATAAAATAATCTTTATAAAAACTTTTATAAAAATTGATAAATTTTTTATAAAATTCACAAGCTTGGTTGAATTAATACAAGACTTCTTATTTTGGCAAATCCCAAACATAATACATCTTTATAACAATACAACACCATATTTAGCAAAGGAATCTCTCAAAGAAGAAAAATTCCAACATGCTTTTTGTATTGGTTTTCAAAGTTCCATTTTTGTGTTAAAATTCAAACTTAAGAAGTATGGAATCAACCTAACTTTTTCCAAGCTCTTTTTCAGTGAATTTTTATGGTAAAATTGAGTTGTGTGTGGTTTTGGTAAAAGCCCAACGTCTATATTTGAAAGGCTAAAAAATGCTCCAGTAGGCTGACGGTATTAGACACGGTCGACCGTGGATCGACCGTGAGATGTCTGGACACTTTTTGAGCTTACTTCTTTTTCCTTATTTAAACCAACTCAAACCTCATTTATTACTCAACTCTTGACATTAGAAAAACACAGAACATATTCTAAGATCTTGTGAGCTTATATTCCAATAAAAAAATATATCATCTACAAGATCAAGATCAAGATCAAGAGCAAGAGTGAAAAGTCTTCAAAGCTCAATCATTACATTATCATTATATCATTTGTAATAGAGTGAGGATCAACTCTAGCCTTTCAAATTAGAGTGAAGTGAGGATTATCTCTAGCCTACATAATTAGAGAGAAGTAAGAATTAACTCTAGCCATCAAATTAGAGTGAAGCTAGGCTCATCTTAGCCTTGTTTGCAAGAGAGAAGAGTATTTCTTGTAAACTAAAGAGAGAAGTGTAAAGGTTTATCTCTACCTTGAAAGAGAGAAGCTTTAGTGGAGCAAACTCTTGGTGGGTGATGCCAAAGAGTGGATGTAGTGCAAGGTTGTTAACACTTGCATGAACCACTATAAATCTCTTGTCTTCTAATAGGTGATATCTCTCTGTAGGAACCTAGAGGGGGGGGGGGGGGGGGGGGGGGCGGGAGGTGAATAGGTTCTTTTACTTAGTTTACCAAATTTTGCACTTATAAAATTTGTAAGTTGTGTTATAAATAATAATCTTGAAGCTTATAGCAACACAACTAATATTTGCAAGAATTTAAAGAGAGTAGAGATAGAGAGATATCACCAAGTAGAAGACAAGAGATTAATAGTGGTTCATGCAAGTGTTAACAAACTTGCACTACATCCATTCCTTGGCCTCACCCACCAAGAGTTTGATCCACTAGCTTCTCTCTTTGAAGGTAAAGATAAACCTTTTACACTTCTCTTTTTACACTTGCAAGAATTAATATTCAAACTTGCAAGTAAGGTAAATATAACTTTGCTTCACTCTAATCCTATAGGCTAGAGTTGATCCTCACTTCACTCTAATTTGAAAGGCTAGAGTTGATCCTTACTTCTCTCTAATTCTAAAGGCTAGAGATGATCCTTACTTCACTCTAATTTGGAAGGCTAGAGTTGATCCTTACACTATTACAATATATATGAATGATGTTGTAATGTTTGAACTTTGATGGCTTTCACTCTTGCTTGGATCTTGATCTTGAAAGATTGAATAATATCAAAGTATATGAGCTTACAAGATATGAATATATGTTCTGTGTTTTTGTTGTGCAAGAGGTAAGTAATGAATGAGGTTTGAGTTGACTTAAATAAGGAAAAAGGAGTGAGCTCAAAAAGTGTCCAGACATCTCACGGTCGATCCACGGTCGACCGTGGATAAAACCGTCAGCTTCTTGGAACTTTTTGAGCCTTTCAATTATAGACGTTGGACTTTATTTAAAACCACACTCAACTCATTTTTACCATAAAAATCAACTAAAAAGTAGATGTTTAAAAGGTTGGTTGATCCCATACTTCTAATGTTTGAATTTAAACACAAAAATGGAAGTTTGGAAACCAATACACAAAGCATGTTGGAATTATACCCCTTTGGGAGATTCCTTTGCTAAATATGGTTGTGTATTGTTTTAAAATGGGATTGTGTTTGGTATTTGCTAAAATGGGAAGTCATAGATTAATTCAACCAACACAAATAAGTTTATAAAAAAATTTGTCCATTTTTATAAGACTTTTTATAAAAATAATTTTATAAAGACTTAAACTTATTTGATTATTTTATTTGTAAGCTCATATAATTCGAACTCTTGTTTGTAGATATCTTCGTCATCGGCTTTGAAGATATCTTCTTCACTTGTTGAGTACGAGTTCGGTTGACTTGAAGAAGAACAATATTTAAGAGTTGTGAGCTGAGCAGCGACGGTTGATTCACGGTCGACCGTGGGATCGACCGTGAAGGTTCCTTTATCTTGATTTCTTCTTTTCTTGTTGAATTTAAGTCTTCAATTATTTGTTCTTCACTTGATCATTAATTTTAGGTTTGTTGATTTTTAAAGAATGTAGCATATGAACATATGAATAAATTTGATAAGCAATAATATTACTTTTTTATATTTTTATCATCATCAAAATAAGGAGTGCATTTCTTAATGTGTGACCATGTATGCACTAACAATCTCCCCCTTTTTGATGATGACAAAATATGCAACGTTTAATTAATATTGCTACACAAATTTATTCATGTTAACAATGTTGCACATCTACATTCTTCTCCCCCTTTTGTCGAATCAAAAAAGGAACATTCTTCTCCCTCTTGTGATCTAGCACGAAATAGTTGATGAAGCTCCCCCTTGATCAAAGCTCCCTCTTGATTTATGATCCCTTTGAGCTAGCACTTGACATAAGATAGACAAAACAAAACACAAGTGCAAGATGTACAAAAGTATTTGCATAAACTTAATTTAGGAAAAATCAAATATACTCAAGTAGGAATCATGAGAGATTTATGCATCATTAGCTTGTATTTATGCTAATGATAGGAAGTGAGGGTGTGAATATATATGAAATTTTATTTTTGGTTGGTGACTCCCCCTTAAAATGTGCATATTATGTTAGGGACAACCAAAATCCACAATCATAATCTTAAGTTAAGTATCAAAAATTTCTTAGCTCTAGATTGTGGAGTTTATATCAATATTAGTTTATTCATTTTTAATTGATATTTATTCATATACATTATGTAGCAAATGAAGATTTAGTCAAGTAAGTGACCAATGTGTGCACTAAATTGACAATTATTTTGATTTTATGTATGAAGCACATGATGTTATTTGTTTATTATATTGATCTTCAAAGAATAATTCATGGTGTATGTAGATCAACATATGATGAGAAATTAGATATAGAACATAGGTATTTTTCTCAAACATTACACATTTTGAATTAATTCAATACCTACGTATACTATACTCCCATCATTACTAGTATACAAAAAAGTTTTAATTTCATGCAAGTTAAACAAAGATTTTGTAGTTACATGTTTAATTCATGATTATTTGTTATTTAATCTTATATTCGAATTTGCTTTTCCATTTATGCTTATTAAATATTCAACAAGATTAAGATGAGTACAAAAGTATGCAATACATATACTATAATCATTATTTATACACGTATACCTCATATATTCATGTGTCAAGTGATAGTTAAATTAAGCGTGTGACACATGAGATAGTCATTTAAGTACATAGGCATACTCAAGCATATATCAAGATGACAAATAAAATGATTTCTTATATGAGGGATAACTTGTCATCTTTTTTTTTGTACTATCTTGAATACAAAGAGTAATTCGTTAAGCATCATGACAAGATAGTAAGATTTAGCCACTTGTAACAATCAATATGTTAATCATTCTCACATATCTTGTATCACAAGCTTATTTTAAAAACCTTTTTAATAGTGATCTTATATGAAAATGCGTAAGATAGCTTGACCACAATTCATTACATGATAATTATTCAACACTTGATGAGCATGAATGACATGTCATAATGTTACATATGTTTAGTGATATTTCATGTAAGAATCACATATGTAATTTGATAACTTGAAGAACAAGGATATGTCAAATATGAACCAAGGTATTATCATTTAGCGTGTATTGATGTAAACAAGATATTATGAGCACCACATATAAATTGCATGTAAGTATTTTACTTTTTCAAACCATGTAAGATATAGAATTTAGGCATGAGGTTTGTGTAAATTAACTTTATTTCTTCATGCATGCAATTACTTAGTAAGTTCTTTCAAGAGTAACACACGAAATGTTTGACCAAATGATTTATCAAACCCTTATGTCATAGCTCAACTTTTAGTTTGTGATTACTTTAAATTGTGAAGTGTATAAGATATAAGCAAGTTCTTATTTATTTAATGTAATCTTATCTTAACTTCATAATAATCATTTTATGACTTTGCAAGTTTAATTAGTTTATCACCTTTACTAATAGTCTTGACGTTTTGAATTAAGTTCTTAGAATTTGAGCCCAAGACAAGATATTCAAACTTTAACATCATAGGGAGTTGCATGTTAGCATATTGTTACACTAAACCAAGGTAATATAATTTATTTAATGCACAAAGGTTTAGGCATAGCATTTTAGTACCATAAACATGCTTTTATTCGTTTGTTTACAATGATGTCCACAAAGTTTGTATAAGTTTTCAAAGTAATAGGTGATGAAGTGATTTAGTGATGAATGACAAGTATTAAGCAAGAGTAAATCTATGTATGAGCCTTGAATGAAAATATTAAAAGTTACAGCAAGCTCACGGTCATAGTAACGGTCGACCGTGGTTAAACCGTGGAGCACCTGATAGATTTAGAATATTGAAAAACTCCAGAGAGTCGACAGTCGATGCACGGTATCGACCGTGTATCGACCGTGAAACATCTGTTCACTTTTTCTTTATTTGTTTAACTTTTCAACAAATAAATAAATATATATATATATATATATATATGTATGTATATCTCAGTTATATTTTGTCACAAACCCATTTTTCATCATATTAGTTTTTCTTCATTCTCATAGACACAAGGCTCAATCTTTACTCAACATTGTTCAAACATGATTCATGTTTATATGCAAAATGAAATCCTAAGAAGATGAAGAAACAATGGTGAGGAATTTTACTTATGGTGAAGAACACTCAAGAATCAAAGAGGAAATCGAGAATGAGTGAGTCTTCAACTGAAGATGGACCATGAATCTGACTCGGGCTTCAACCATAGCTTTAATCATAAGGTAAATCTTTGTTTCTTGTAGTAAATTTTAAGCTTTTTGAGTGACAAAGCAACAATGGCGGCTAGGGTTTCTGTGGGGAAGACGGGTAAGGTGATAAAGTGGTGAGAGGAGAGAGAAATAAAGCAAAATATGGTTAAACCCCGTCAGGCACCCGACGGACGATCCACGGTCGACCGTGGCATCGACCTCGAGTTTTCTTTAGATTTGATTATTTGGCGGTGGACCCACGGTCGATACATGGCTTCGACCGTAGTTCGACCGTGAACATTTTGGAAGCACCATTTTGAAAAGTTTCACATAATCAAACTCTATTTCCTATAGAACATGTTCAATCATTCCTAAACCAAATCTTTTTAAAGTTTTATGTGTTTGAAATATTATATCTTTAACATATCTTAACTAATTTTAAAACATGTATATAACTTCTAAGCACCATTTTTATAAAGTCACAATTATAATTTATCAAAGTAAGTTGTCTTAAATTGTAATATGATACCTTTTAAATTCTAAGACAATATTACTTATGATAAAATCTAATTTGGTTCTTTAATTACTTAAACCCAAATAGTGTATGTGAAAATGAAATCCATGGGATTTAAGCAAACCTTTAATTCCTTGACAAATGATTTATTATTTGACTATACATTTCGATAATAGAAATATATAACATATATTTCCATATCATTTAGAGACTCTTAGCCAAAACATGATTTGTGAGAAATTTAAGCATATCATATAATTACTTAGGTAATATGATGAACATGAACATGGTATATCAAATTTTAAAGTATTGTTCATCAATATGCAATTTTAACTTTAAGCACAATATTTCTCATATTCAAAAGCAAATACTCTTGTTTAGATGTAGTTTAATTATTCCAACTTTATGAAATCATACATCTAGAATTATTTTCACAATTAATCAACTATCAATTTTCACAAATTTGATATATAATGATCTTCAAGATAGTTTAATGTTTGTCTATCATATATCAAGAAGGACTTCAAGTTAAATTTGTATGATTTAAAGCATAAGTCCAAATGATATGAGTATAATTAATATGTCATTATAGCACCGCATATTTCAACTTTGTAACTCAATCAAAAAGCATTTCACATGAGTATGTATTGGGTTTTGCAATACATTTAAGCATATGATAAGCATTTTTTTATGTCTTCTACATTACTAATAAAATACTAGTCATTTAAGATTAAGTTTTTATATCAATACTTTTCGATTTTCATGACAAATTTAAATGATTATTTTCACACACATTTTTATTAGAATATCTTAGGAAAATTTTCAATTGTTACACATGTAAATGAAGTCTTGGTAATATGTATCTACTTGAATGATCATCAAAACTTCAATTAAAATGATGTGTTTTATAAAGTTTCTAAATCCAAGTAGTTCCTAAGATATCATCATACTATTCTAGTACAAAGTGTGACTTTAAACCATTTTGATAAGTCATGAAAATATTTGATAAAGCATTTCATGATACATAACATATTTTCTCATGTCTTTTATTAATGTTTTTGCTACCCTTTATTTATTTTTATATCAAACCAAGTTTTAATAAAATTCTAGATATAATAAACACAATTAAATATATCAAATAGCTACACATATGTTCTCATGGTACTTTCAACACATAGATGTTAACATATAAAGCTTTGATAAGTGAAGGAGAAACTTATCTTGATTGTGTTTCATAAATGTAGTTCAAGAACATTATTCTTGATGATTTGTTATCCAAGTCTTTCATCCACACAATATTTCAAGTTGCATCATGAATGATATTCAACCTCCAATGCAACCTATAACTCAAACATATTTCATATGTGTGGTACCCATATTTTCATGGGTCCGGGATTGTTAGTATAAAAAACACCTACTTTGATCCACCTTAGTGTTATCTTGAAACCTTGTTCATGCCTTGAAGTTGGAGTATAAGACTTTATCATATATTTATTACATCCAACCTTAGACATACTAATGAAAGAACTAGAGGCAATATTGTATTTTTCAAACTTTTGAAAATTCCAGTGTGCTGACGGAAGATGCACGGCATCAACCGTGGGCCTTCTGGATTTTTTCTTTTGCCTTTTCTTTCACAATTTTGAATGGTTTTGATGATATGTTGCTTGTTTCAATTGAGAACTCATGACCTCCTTCATCACTTGATAACTTTTGAATTCTAACATTTTTCAAATCATTGATCTTGGTAATGAGTTTTGAATTAATATCAAGTAACATATCATATTTATCTTTTAGCTCATCATAAAGATTATATAAGTAATCTTTACTACTAGAATCATTTATGAAAGATACCTCATTTTCTTCAAAAGCCATAAAGCAAGAAAGTTCTCTTGATGTCTCTTTTTCTTCATTTCTTCTTGTTTCAAGCTCCTCAAGTTTACCTATATCCTTCCATAATCTCTTGACACAAGTGTAAGAACACATATATTCATATTTACTTTCCTTAAGAGATTTATGAATAAATATCAATATTTGTTTATTTAGTGACTCTCTTTCAAGCTCATTTCATCAAAATCACTTTTAATAAAATCACCCATGTCATAATTTATTGATCTCAAGAAAGTCACCATGTAGGTTTTCCAACCTAAAAGTGTATAATCAATAAACATGGGTAAAGTGGCCATATAAACCCCCAAACTTAGGTTATCATTTAAATCCATGGATCTAACTCAAGATTTTTGTGTAAAATTGTTTTCTCAAAACATTTATAAAGCAAGTTCTATCTCAAAAACAATTTTAACAAAAAATTTTAGAACAACTTGCTCTGATACCAATTGTAGGAACCTAGAGGGGGGGGGGGGGGTGAATAGGTTCTTTTACTTAGTTTACCAATTTTTGCACTTATAAAATTTGTAAGTTGTGTTATAAAGAATAATCTTGAAGTTTATAGCAACACAACTAATATTTGCAAGAATTTAAAGAGAGTAGAGATAGAGAGATATCACCAAGTAGAAGACAAGAGATTTATAGTGGTTCATGCAAGTGTTAACAAACTTGCACTACATCCATTCCTTGGCCTCACCCACCAAGAATTTGATCCACTAGCTTCTCTCTTTGAAGGTAAAGATAAACCTTTTACACTTCTCTTTTTACACTTGCAAGAATTAATCTTCAAACTTGCAAGTAAGGTAAAGATATCCTTGCTTCACTCTAATTCTATAGGCTAGAGTTGATCCTCACTTCACTCTAATTTGAAAGGCTAGAGTTGATCCTTACTTCTCTCTAATTCTAAAGGCTAGAGATGATCCTTACTTCACTCTAATTTGGAAGGCTAGAGTTGATCCTTACACTATTACAATATATATGAATGATGTTGTAATGTTTGAACTTTGATGGCTTTCACTCTTGCTTGGATCTTGATCTTGAAAGATTGAATAATATCAAAGTATATGAGCTTACAAGATATGAATATATGTTCTGTGTTTTTGTTGTGCAAGAGGTAAGTAATGAATGAGGTTTGAGTTGACTTAAATAAGGAAAAAGGAGTGAGCTCAAAAAGTGTCCAGACATCTCACGGTCGATCCACGGTCGACCGTGGATAAAACCGTCAGCTTCTTGGAACTTTTTGAGCCTTTCAATTATAGACGTTGGACTTTATTTAAAACCACACTCAACTCATTTTTACCATAAAAATCAACTAAAAAGTAGATGTTTAAAAGGTTGGTTGATCCCATACTTCTAATGTTTGAATTTAAACACAAAAATGGAAGTTTGGAAACCAATACACAAAGCATGTTGGAATTATACCCCTTTGGGAGATTCCTTTGCTAAATATGGTTGTGTATTGTTTTAAAATGGGATTGTGTTTGGTATTTGCTAAAATGGGAAGTCATAGATTAATTCAACCAACACAAATAAGTTTATAAAAAAATTTGTCCATTTTTATAAGACTTTTTATAAAAATAATTTTATAAAGACTTAAACTTATTTGATTATTTTATTTGTAAGCTCATATAATTCGAACTCTTGTTTGTAGATATCTTCGTCATCGGCTTTGAAGATATCTTCTTCACTTGTTGAGTACGAGTTCGGTTGACTTGAAGAAGAACAATATTTAAGAGTTGTGAGCTGAGCAGCGACGGTTGATTCACGGTCGACCGTGGGATCGACCGTGAAGGTTCCTTTATCTTGATTTCTTCTTTTCTTGTTGAATTTAAGTCTTCAATTATTTGTTCTTCACTTGATCATTAATTTTAGGTTTGTTGATTTTTAAAGAATGTAGCATATGAACATATGAATAAATTTGATAAGCAATAATATTACTTTTTTATATTTTTATCATCATCAAAATAAGGAGTGCATTTCTTAATGTGTGACCATGTATGCACTAACAATCTCCCCCTTTTTGATGATGACAAAATATGCAACGTTTAATTAATATTGCTACACAAATTTATTCATGTTAACAATGTTGCACATCTACATTCTTCTCCCCCTTTTGTCGAATCAAAAAAGGAACATTCTTCTCCCTCTTGTGATCTAGCACGAAATAGTTGATGAAGCTCCCCCTTGATCAAAGCTCCCTCTTGATTTATGATCCCTTTGAGCTAGCACTTGACATAAGATAGACAAAACAAAACACAAGTGCAAGATGTACAAAAGTATTTGCACTAACACTCTCTATCCTTACTCTCTTTATTTCAAGTATATATTTGTTGTGCTATAAACTTCAAGTTAAATCTTTTAAAACACAACTTACAAGTTTTTATTTGAGAAAAATTGGTAAATTAAGTAAAAGAACCTATTCACCCCCCTCTAGGTTCCAACATTCTTATATATATTTATATCAATACTTATTATTAACATCATGTTATGAATACGTATAACCATTAAGTATCACATGGAATACAAACAAGTAACAATTGAATAACCACAAATAATAGCATAATCGAATGCATGCACACGCACACCCACCCACAATCGAATTACCACACACACATACATAATCGTACTCATACACACACTCACGGTTGAACCCATGTACTTACACACAAATAGTCACAAATCGATTGCATGCATACACACATAAAAACTCATAATTGAATGGATATATACACACACACAAACTCATGGTTGAATCCATGTACACATACACACATAATCATAATCGAAAGGATATATATACAAACACACATACACAATCACGGTCGAACCACCACACACACATACACACTCACTCATAATCGATTTCATGCATATACACACATAAACTCTCATAATCAAATGGATGCACATACACACACTCACTCAAAATCGAATGGATACATATACACACATACTTACTCAAAATCGAATTGATACACATACACATACACACACATACTCAATCGATTCTCATCTTTTCTTCCTTCCATTTGACCGTATGCATACATATATACTACCAATCGATTTTAGCCCACATAAATATACATATTTATATCTAATCAAAGCATGTCACAATAGTCAAAGTAAGAATAAGATTGTTTCTTCTAACCATCCACCTCATTATTTTCTTTAATTAAACTAATAACACTATCATCTTCAAATCTTCAAGAACATAAGAACACATGAATAAACACATAAGCAAGCTTCACCATTTCCAACTTTTTGATTTTTACATATACACTTTAATCATCATTTTAATTCATCAATTCATCAAAATCATAATATAACATATGGTAAGCTTCATGAACACAATGAACTATTCTAAAACTAACAAACTTATGTAACATAGATTTCAAGATCATCATCAACTTCTATCATAGTATTTTCAATTAATTTGAACATGGTAACATTTGTATTCTTGAAATAAGTAACCATGAATCATGTTTATACCTTGAGTTGAAATCTAACAACATAAAATCATAAGTTGTAATGATCAAGTAAGCACTTCCTTGAGTTCTCTCTTAAAACACCTTCAAATACACACACAAAGAACACAAGAATTAAACATGGAGGTGTATCTAATACCCCAATTTTCGGCCACTATAACACACACATCACAATATTTAAAACGCTACGTTCAAATATATAGTTTGTCACATAATCGACCGATATGAGATAATTAATTACTAACAAAATAATATTTGGAATCCTTATTTAAAAACGAATCTAATGATACCATATAAGCATACCTTTAAAATAAACACATAAGCAAATATTTGGAATACTCACATAACTCCTAGACCCGGATTTAGGATGTTACAATTATGAGTCACGAGTTAACAACTATGCTTGTATGGATATCACATCTCTCTCAATGTTAGACAACGGATCTCACACACGAAATTTTGCAATTGAGAGTGATCTTAAATAAGAAGGCCCCCTCTCCCCTTTTTTTGTTCAATATCGAAGGTGAAGGGTTAAATATTCTACGATCGATAGGAATCGAAAGTATACTGATTGAAGGTATCAACGTTGGAGTCATGAACGCCATCATGATCTCCCATATACAATTCGCAGATGATTAATACCGGAAAATTTGACATGTACGTTGAATTTTTGGTCAATTCGGGTACTTAAATAAAACATGCGGGTTACTTTGGGTATTTCTTTTAGTACGGTTATACTGGGCTGGAAAAATATGGGTTTGCAAACTAAAAGGGTCATTTGGGCAAGGAGAAGATGCGGGACGGGTCCAACGACCAACAGATTGATATCTTTGAAGAAAATGGCGAGGGGCTTTGTCCTTCTCGTCTTTTGTCGATTCACACTTTCACAGCTTCGAATTCCCACTTGATTTCATAGCTTCACGGTTTCACAACGGCTTCAATTTCACAACATTAATTCCCGTTTGGTTTCAATCTCATAGACTTCAATTTTGGTGTTAGGGTTCATTTAAAGGAGTAAATTTCTTTTTCTCTAATGGCACATTTAACGAAATTCAAAAATCCTGCAGGTGTTTGTAAAGAAAGTGAAAAACTCATATAAAGTCAGTCCTAAATAGTCTTAGTATATATTACATGTCTCTATAATAGCATATCATACATAAAACAAAGGAATAAACATGGAGGGTATGTTTCTATACTTGCATTTGTGAGAGGAAATATTCTCCAATGAATCCATTCTAATTAATCACGAAAATAAATAAAGGTACAAATGAGGGCCAAAGACGGGCCAAAATATACAAAAAAATAATAAACAACAAATGGGCTACAAAACTAAATAAACACACATATATATCCTCTAACATCCGGCCCCCCACAGTTTGAGCGTGTGTAGAAAGACGAACGTTCAAGCTGGCACGAAAGTCAGTAAATAATTTAGATGGTATTTCGCACTACTAGAACAATTCCGACGAATTTCTGACGAAATTCCGAGGGTGTGATAACTAATTACATATCGATGGATTTCCGACAAATTTTCGAAGGATTCTCGACAAATAGTGATCCATCGGAAAATCATTGGAATTGTTGCGACGGATTTTTGACAAAATTCCGAGAGTGGAGTAACTAATTACATCTCGACGGATTTGACAAATTTCCGACGGATTTCCGACAAATAATGATCCATCGGAAATTCGTTGGAATTGTTCTGACGAATTTCCGACAAAATTCCTAATTACATCTCGACGGATTTATGACAGATTTCCGACGGATGTCCGACAAATAGTGATCCATCGGAAATTCGTTGGAATTGTTCTGACGGATTTTCCACAAAATTCCGAGAGTGGAGTAAATAATTACATATCGACGGATTTTTGACGGATTTTCGACAAATAGTGATCCGTAGGAAATTCATTGGAATCTTTCTGACAGATTTCCCGAGGAAATTCCGATGGTGGAGTAACTAATTACATATCGATGGAGTTCCTTCGAATTTCCGACAAATAGCGATCCGTAGGAAATTCATTGGAATCTGTTCAATGAAATTTCGATTGTAGAGTAACTAATTATATATCGACGGATTTCCAATAGTTTTTTGACAGATTTCCGACAAATGGTGGTCTGTTGCAAAATTGTTCGAAATGATTAAAATGTTTGTAACGAATTCTAACAAATTTCTGAGGATGGCGTAGTTAACTATATAGCAACAAATTTCCGACTGTTTTCCGACAAAGTTTAATACGTAGGAAATCCGTTAGGAAATGCCAATGGATTTCTGACGAAATTCCAAGGGTGGAGTAACTATCTATATAACGACGGATTTTTAACACATTTTGACGGATTTCGGATAAATAGTTGTCCGTTGCAAATTTGTTGGAAAGGATTAAAATTTTCTAAAGATTTTTTAACAAAATTCCGAGGATGACATAGTTAACTATATAACAACATATTTCCGATTGATTTTCCGACAAAGTGTGATCCGTAGGAAATCTATAAAAAAAAGCCCTCGGATTTCTTACGAAATTCCAGCGTAGAGTAGCTAGGTATATAAAGACGGATTTCCGAGTTGTAGCACCCAAAAAAAATTTAGTAATTCATTAAAACTCAGTTGGCTAAAATATTCCATACAACTATTCAATAGTAATTCATTAAAACACCATGTTACATGTTTATCATAACCTACCATGTATGCATACGAGTGATTTACTTTGATTATGATTATTCATGATTATTAATGACCATATTCATTGTGACCGAACATATTGACCCCTTATGAACATGTTATAATGTTGTTCTATTCAACCAAGTGTGATTGTAAACAATCACGTATGATTATGAACACCATATTTAATTATGATTACCTCATCAACGAAACTTAACATAGCCTTTTAAACTCATATTGACCTATAAAGACGAATTATCACACCTATAATCCGTCTCTGAACCGTAGCTAATTAGCAACATATTAGCGACGGTTTGAGATCATTCCCCATTTCCGTTACTAATATGTAGCAAAGTAGCAACAAACATAATCCGTCTCTAAATCGTAGCTAATTAGCAACAAATTATTAAGTTAAGTTTATCCATACTCTTATTTATTTTAAATAGTCAGTAAGGGGAATTAGTTAAAGTTTGTATTACTTTAACTTCATAAAGTCAAAATTGATTTTTTGACTTTAAGTAAATTACGATTAGATCTTCTACTAAATGAAGGGTTCAAATCATTCAATAAATTTTTTCTTATTAGTCTTTTATTTAGATTAGAAGATTGTCTAATTACTTAGGGTTATTAAATTGTATTCGTTTAATTAATTGTATGGTTCGCGGGTTTTATTGTTGCCTTAGAGTTCAAGATTCATGGTCGGAAGATTCGTAGTTCGAGTGATTATGGTTCGCGTGGTCTTGTTCGTGGTTGGTTCATGGTTCATGGTCGGTTCATGGTTAGTGGTTTCCAACTGTTCGGGACAATCCACTACATCTGCTTTGAAAAATCGTATTTTCACCACCTGGTTGGACGGTGTGATCTTTGTTAGTTGTTAGTTCGGGGAGTTCGTTGAAAACGTTAAGGTCGAGTTCACCGGGTGACTGCCCTAAGTGGTTTGCGATTTTAAATAGGTTGTTTGGATTCGTCTATTAACGTTGGATATCATTAGATTTTCCGGGTTATGTGTTCGTGGTCAAATGTCCTTGTTTGTTTGTTAAGTCGTTGTATTACCTAGCATCTTGCTAGCTTTAAATTAATATAATATATTGTCTTTCAAAAAAAATAAAATTATATAGTAGTAAAGATATATATATATATATATATAGAGAGAGAGAGAGAGAGTAATAATATGATTCATATTTCTTTTTTAAAAATTAAAAGAATTAAAAAAATTTGTTTTAACTTCTCCCGCTTCCTAAAATTTTTCCCTCTTATTTCCAAATGCCCTAATTTCCCCCATCCCCTCGATCATTCCCTTCCCGTCCCGTAGGTAGCTAGGTCCCAATATCCCAAATTGGTTCCGTTGATTGTTGATCTGCAACGCCACAAGGTTGTTGACCAACGACCGCCGATTGATTTGTTCACCACCGACGACCATAGCGAGCAACGAAGCAAGGTACGTAGCCTCTGATACTCTGAATCTCGCTGTGATCTGAACCCACGATTCTAAGATTATCGTTTGTCTTTCAGGCGACTGGTTCAAAAGACACGACTGTAAAACTCTGGAAGGTAAGTTTACATAGCAGTTCCATTTATTACAGACCTATGCAGAATTAACAACTTAAAAGATAAATGTTTCATCTTGAAGTTTGATGCAGAGCGTTTAGAGGAGAGCCAGAAGATTATAGCTTATAGAACTCTTCGTGGGCATACTGCTTCAGTGCAAAGTCTTGCAGCACAGCCTGCGGGGGATATGGTCTTTGTTCTTTATACTTAGTGGTTTATAATTGTGCTTTACATGTCTTTGCTGGCCTCTGAGGGGTTTTTTTACTTTACAAATTTATAGGTATGTTCTGGCTCTTGGGATTGTAGAATCAACTTGTGGCAGATGTCTAATGAAGGAGATATTGTGTCAATGAAGAAAAGAAAAAAGGGTCCAATATCTCTCACGCATAATTCCTATAGAATGTAAGCATACAAATTTATCACTTGTTATTTTCAGTTACTAATTTCTATAGAATGTAAGCATACAGTGATTTACTTGAGCACCATTTTTGCATTTGAAGCTAACAATATCTCTCACGCATAAAAAGAACGAACAATCATAAAGACATAAAGTACCCACATTTCAGTAGAAACCCACGTTGAGTAAATCTTAAAAATATTAATTTTATATGTTTACAGTTCTGTGGGAAAGTGATCAACTGTATTGATATTGGAGGTGAAAGTTCTGCTCTCATTGTTGGTGGTGGGTCTGATCCTATCCTTAGAATCTGGGATCCTCGCAGACTAGGTACTCTCTCGCTCATGTGCACACACAAATATACCTGCAGTCTACACACACTGAACCCTAAAGTTGTACCAAATATTTCAGGAACTCTGGCCCCAAGCTTTCAATTTTCATCACACATCTTGGATAACTGCATGCAAGTGGCACAGTAGGTCATGGTTTCATTTGATTTCTGCATCTTATGATGGGAAAGTGATGTTATGGGACTTGAGAACTGCGGTATTTACTTTGTACTTCTTGATTTCTTTTTTGAAGCGAAAATGACTTTTTGAATCGATGTAATTATCTTGTAATCGTAAGTTGACACTATTAGAAAACCGAAGAAAATGGTTTGAAAAGTTATTTAAGTTTAGTTAAATTAAACTGATTTGCTTACAATTTGATATTTGTTTTGCAGTGGCCATTGGCTATAATTGATTATCACAGGGATAAGGTATCTGATAATTTTTATTTGATAAACAAATTAGTCATTTTTGTAACCTTTATATCCTGTTAAAGTTAGTAACTATTTGGTTCTTTTTTTGAATTCACAGGTTCTTTGTGCTAACTGGTGTAAAGGAGATAGTGTGGTTAGTGGAGGGGCAGATTCAATGCTATGGATTTCATCTGAACTTTCCATTCCATGATCATGAAGGTATGCAGTTTGCTTAATTTGATTATTTTTTTTAAAATTTCCAATAAAAGTAGTACTTTGCTCTCATTAAGTGTGCAAGTTTTTTTTTCCATCACGCTATCTCTTTTGAATCACAGATTTAGAATGAAAGAATGCTAGATTAAGATTCATATGCTTATATAAATTCATGCTTGACTTATATATTAGTTTTCTTATGAGTTATTCCAATACAATATGATTCGTATGATCGATTGAGGGTGAAATAAAAGAATACTATATTATAACGCTATTAATGGATAAAGTGAATAATATTAGGTTGAAATAAGTTGTGTTGAGTTATCTTATGCACCATTGGGTTAATGCTTATTTTAGAAATATTAATGTCACACTTTACTTAAGTATACTAGTTCATATATAAGTCATTCTAGATTTCTAGTCCAATATGACCAATACATACATAGTATCATAATTGGTAAAAGAATAGATAGTAGATATAATGTGTTTAGATTTACTCACATATAGTGTGATATAAGTTATAGTGGGTCTATAAACTCACTATGATGTATGTAGCTTGTAAAGTTTGATATTTAGTACAAAGTTATTCATGATGGTTACTAAACTATGTTTTCGGCTCCATACCCTCGATAAACTGGATTGATAAGTCTAAGTTTTTGCGATCTAGGCCTTTGGTTTTAGCATTAACTATGTGGATACAAAGGTTGAATGATGCTGAAGAACGAATGACCCGCTTAGAAGAAAAAAATAAGCAAACAGACGAAAAGGTGGATGATATTTTGAAGATTCTGAATGAGACTGCCTCCACCTTCCAACTAGTTACTATCAATCTTGGTTGTTATTTAAACAAACTTATTGGCATACCTTAAAATTTGTTGGCCAATTAACTAAATGCTTTTGGGAAGATTTTGATATTTTCTAAATTTGAAGTTCGTTATCGAATTTGGGTGTTTGCTATATGTTTATAGTTCTTTATATAATTGTTACCACTATATCGTAGGCATTACTACTAAAATTCAATATTTATTATTTGTTTTGTATATGTTTTCCGGAAAATTAACAAGATTTCTATCCTTTGGAAATTTGTCATGAATTTGTAGAAATCCGTCGGAAATTTGTTAGAAAACCACTCAATCTTTTTGAAATTTGTCGTGATTTCATTGGAAATTTGTCATGAATTCGTCGGAAATCCGTCAGAAATTCCTTAAAAAACGTTGTTAAAAATCTATTCGTAATACATCGGAAGTCTGTCGGAAATCCGTCAGAAACTATTGTTAAAAACACCATATTTAAACTATAATTTCCGACGGATAAAGTCGTCGGAAACATTATATTCTGTTGGAAATCTCGTTACAAATTCTGTTTCCGACGAGGTTTTTTCCGACAAACAACATCCGTCGGAAATCCGTTAAAAACGGCAATTTCCGACGGATTTTGCCGTCGGAAATGGGCTTTTTCTAGTAGTGTCATACATACATCAGCATATTTTGAGAAGTGAACGGAACATGAAGAACCCGAACTTGACCGTAGCAACTTTATCTCGAACAAAATGCAGGTCATTTCCAATATGCTTTATGCGCTGATGCTAGGATTAGAAGAAAGATAAATCGCGCTTACATTATCACAGTAGACAAGAGTGGCCTTATGGATCAAATGAGAGAGTTCCGTGAACAAATTCCGTAGCAACACGGTTTCAGCAACAGTGTTAGCGACCGCCCTATATTCGGCCTCATCACTAGATCGTGAAATGGTAGATTGACGTTTCGAGGACCACGATAAAATATTATCCCCCAAGTATACACAATAACCGGAAGTGGATCGTCTAGTGGTGGGACATCCTCCCTAATCGGCATAGAATAGGCAATTAATTGATATATGGAGGAGGAAAAAATCCACAGAGCATGATGGATGGTGCCTTTCACATAGCGAAGAATGCGTTTGAGAGCTGTAAAGTGCGGTTCGTGAGGGTCATGCATGAATAGACACACATGTTGAAAGCAAGATCCGGTCTAGTAAATGTGAGGTACCGAAGAGCACCTGCGAGGCTACGGTACAAAGTGGCATCAGCTACCGGAGTGCCATCTATCCCGAGTTTAGATTGTGTGTCGACGGGGGTGTTATGTGGTTTGCAACTAAGCATATTTGCACGTTCAAGAATTTTCTGAGCATATTTAGCCTGGGATAAAAACATACCCTTCTGATCACGAGTAACCGCAATGCCCAGAAAGTAATTAAGTGGGCCAAGAATAAAATTCATTGCTCAGCTTGAGAATGATCTGCGATACTAAAGTGGTAGACAAGGCCGTAAGAACAATATCATCCACGTACAATAATAAGTAAGCAGTCTAGTTATGGTCTTTATATATAAACAAAAACGAGTCTGCTCGAGAACGCGAGAAACCAATAGTGGCAACAAAAGTGGCAAACCGTTGAAACCATGCCCTTGGAGCCTGTTTTAAACCGTATAACGACTTCTTGAGCAAACACACATGGTTAGGCCAGGAAGAGTCAACGAATCCCCGTGGCTGATACATGTACACAGTCTCTGAGAGATTGCCATTTAAGAAAGTGTTTTTGACGTCGAGCTGGTGAACCGGCCAATGTTGAGAGACAGCGAGGCTCAGAACAGTTCTAATAGTTGCTGGTTTTACCACCGTAAATGTTTCTTCACAACCAATGCACGGTCTCTGACTCTTCCCCTTAGCGACGAGACGGGCCTTGTACCTGTCAAGAGAACCATCTGCACGAATTTTTTTTAAAAAAGCCACGTAGATCTAACAATATTAGGACTACTAGGCTTCGGAACAATCACCCAAGTACCGTTATTAATAAGCGCACTAAATTCATCGTGCATGGCTTTGGACCAGTTAGGGTCACGCAGGCTTGGAGGAAGGATTTAGGAGGTGGAGAGGTTGTAGTAACGTGAAGGTTGAGACGGTGAACAGGTTTTGTGGATGCCCAGACGAGAACGGGTAATCATGGGATGAGTAGGGGCGTCGAGGTGGGTAGAGGCGGAGGGTTGGGCAGGGGCGTCGGGTTGGGTAGGAGGTGGTGGTGGTGGTGGTGGGGGAGATGGAGGGGAGGGGTGGAGGAGGTGGCATCGGAAGAAGATCCTACCGTGGTGGCATCGGGGGTTGTGGCGGTGCTGAGGAGATATTGAAAAAGGGGAGAAGGATCACAATCGTGATCCAATAAATCATAAGATGGAGAGCGCTTGGGTGTCATGGAACCAAAGGGGAAGATAGTTTCGTCGAATATGACATGACGCGAGATGATAATCTTATTAGTTTTGAGATCAAGACACCGAAAGCCCCGATGAAGGGCGGGATACCCAAGAAAGACACAAAGGGAGGAGCGAGGAGCAAGTTTGTGTGGTGATAAGATGATTGGGTAGCACAGGCAACCGAAGGTGCGGGAGATGAGAGTATGAAGGTGAGGAGCCAAAAAGTTTGGTATAGGTGACGTCGTTATTAATAGACGTGGAGGGAAGAAGGTTAAGAAGGAGACAACCATATGGAGGGCCTCGACCTAAAAGGTGGGCGGGAGGCGGGCTTGGAATAACAAAGTGCGAACAATGTTATTATGGTGCGTATCATACGCTCCGATTTTGCATTTTGTTGGGAGGTGCGGGGACACGAGAATCGGAATTGAATGCCATGAGTAGCGAAGAGATCATGAAAGGACTTATTATCGAATTCCCCACCATGATCGCATTGGAAAGCTTTAGGATGCGTTTAGCTGGAGAAAAATTTTCGGTTACATATTTAGATGAAGGGTTTTCTTGAACATGTTTAGTTCGAGTGTTTTCTTGAAAATGTTGTTTGAAAAAGTATGAAAGTTTGAAATTTTTTAGAAGTTTGGGAAAGTGAATGAGTTTTCTGTTTTCTTGGAAAACTGTGTAAGTGAACATGTTTTTTGATTTTCAAATTTTTTTGGAAAAATGGAGGATTTTTTTGGAAGTGAACGCAACCTTAATTTCTTTATTGAATTAAGTATGAAATACGATCGAAAGTGAACGAATTTCGAAAATACATCCGATTTATTACGAAGTGGGTAAACCCAAAGAAAATGAGTGACATGGTCAAGCAGAATAATATAATACTTTATGCCTAGCTGACAACTAACAAGCATGACAAAGTGTGTGCTCAGACACTTTATTACATTTGATAAGACCACGAGAAACAAGGGTAATTAAACATTATCGCCAGGATGACCTAAACGACGATGCCTTAGAGGTTGAGAAGAGGACACGAGAGCATAGGTACGAGTAGGAAATGGGTATAAGTCCCCGGAGCTGTCACTGCGAAGGAGAATCTGCTTAGTTTTGAGGTCCTTTACAGAGAAACCAAATTGATCAAATTCTATGGAGCATTGATTATGTTTAGTGAACTTTCGAACAAATATAAGGTTCTTAATGATATGAGGGGTAACTAAAATGTGATTAAGATGCAAAGGACGACAAAGATTAGCGAGACTAGAGTAACCAACATGTGTGACAGGAACGGATGATCCATTACCAACTCCAACAGATGACATAGTGTTCGTATTAAGTATGGTATTGAGTTTACCTGCATCCCAAGCAATGTGGGAAGTAGCGCGAGTGTCCATATACCATCCGCCATCAGAGGAGGTAGCGGCTGCAAGAGCGTGAGGACAACCGTCGAGGCTGTTTTTGGTGATTGAAGAGCGTTCATCGCGACCCGTGAGCATACATGGGCTGAACGGAGGCAGCAGCCAGGGAGGGTAGCCCCACCCGTAACCGGGATAACCCCATCGAGTGGGGAATAACAGCGGCATAGGGCTCGGTGGCAGCGGTAGTGAAGTCCCAGCGGCGGCAGGAAACTTAATTTGAGGGGAAGGCAGCATCTATAAGCGGCGGCAGAGGACTGGAGGGCAGCGGCAGTTGTGTGCCAGCGGTGGGAGTGAGTTGCGCAGAGAAGGCAGCAGCGGCAGAGGGCTGCATAGAGGAGGGAGCAGCAAGGGGGTTCTCGTCAGCCATGAAGGAGGGGGTTCTCTGTGCAGGAGGGCAGAGAAGCAGTGAGAAAGAGGGCAGTAGTGTGTCGACGCAAACAAGAAGCAGTCGACGGAAGGTAGGGGGCAACCGTGAGCAAGGTATCGACGCAAAGGAAGGCAGTCGACAAGGGGGGGGGGTCGATTTAGGGTTAGGGGTAATCAGAGAGTGGGTTTAATACCATGTGACATATTCTCCAATGAATCCATTCTCATTAATCATGAAAATAAATAAAGGTACAAACGAGGGCCAAAGACAGGCCGAAATATACAACAAAATAATAAACAACAAATGGGCTACAAACCTAAACACACACTACAAACAGAAAGCCATTTAGTGACTGAAAAAAAGACTAAAAGTCTTAGTTCTGTCACTAAAGGTGTTTTGACACCCGCTCACGGAAGAGATAAAGGTCAGTAGTAAAACAATAGATAAAGGTCTTTTCTGACAAAAAATCATCGTCAGTAAAAGTGCAAAAACCTTTAACCACTGAAAATTTGCAGTCAGCATAGGGTGTTCACTTTCAGTATCCTGAAATTTTTACCTACTTTTGTTTCCGTCAGCAAAAGTATTTTAGTGACTGGAAATACAGTTAGTAGATCTCTTCTGAATCAATACTAGAATTTTACCCGCGCGATGCGGCGGAGTAAAATAGTTTTATTTGTCGACATAGGGGTGTTCAAAATTTGAATATAAGCCGTTTTAACCGTAATCTGAACCGCTCTGTAACCGAAAAAGCCGAAACCGTTTTCAAATTCGGTTTAAAAACCGAAACCGATTACCATAAATACTTTAATTACATAAAACTGAAACCGTTTTAAAATTCAGTTTAAAAACTGAAACCGATTACATAAAATAGTACAACTCAAATAGCATTATTTACAATATGTTTCAGTAATGATCTTAAACACTTTAAATACTTTAATTACATAAATCTGTATAATTAATGCTTTAAAAATGTCAAAAAATTAATTACAAATAAATGTCCTGAATTTAATGACAGTTGTACTATTTTAAAAGTGTTAAGATTGTTGTTTAAAGTTATTGTAAAGCATGCTATATTACTTGTACTACTTAACTTAAAAAAGTGTCTTAAAAAGAGAGCTAAATGCTTTATAGAGTAGTAAAGATTAATATGCTTCCTTTCTAAATAGAATAATAATTAATTGTTTAACTGAATATATGAAAATCAGCTTTAAACCAAATTGGTCCTCAACATCGTCACTAAGTTTATATATAAATGAGTCAAAACAACAAATATAATATAAAATCTAGTTACAGTTTAGAACATAACTTTTAGAAATTTAAATCAATAATTATACTTTATAGTAAAGATGTTGGGAAGATGATCTCATCAGTTGAGATTTGAAGAGACAAAGTTAAGTTTGTTAGATATGTTCTAAATATAACTTAAACAGAATTATGAGGCTTGATCAGACTGAACACATATAATGTTTCAGACTGAGCATAAGCTGTATATAGGCTGAGCATAAGTTCGATCAGCTTATACTATATCTTAGTAAGATTATTACTATGTGCGATAATCTGTGTATGTCACCTAAGATATATTGAGCTTTCAGCATGATGTGTTTCAAGCTGAGTGACTCAGTGTATATATATATTGAGTCAGCTCAACAGAGTTGCTAAATAAGTTCTAGCTAACTCTTAGGACTTCTAAGGATGAGTTTATTAATATACGTGTTAGTTCATGTTGGTTTTCGAGTGTGTTCTCGAAGAACTCAGCTTGATGAGTTTCAAGCTGAGTAACTCAGTCCGAGTAAGAAGTCAGCTTAAAGAAAATTTAAATATGTTTTAAATTTATCTTTTTAACTCTCTATATCTACGGGAAGGATAAGAAGACTTCAGAATCAAGATTGAAGATTGAAGACTCAAGATAAGAAGATTCAATATTCAAGATTCCGAGTTATCCGGTAGTTAGTTAGCAAATTAGGATTAGTCCAGTTTGTTAGGAACCGTAGGAACATGATTATAAATACTTATCTTCCTGATAAGTTTAGAGGTACGACTACAACGACGATTACAACTAAGTGTTGCAGAGCCAAATACCTCACCTCAACCGTATGTGTTACGATTCTTGAATCACTGTTTGTCAGTTTAACGTGGTCAAGATATTCACAGATTGCCAAGCTATTCGTGTGTTTGAATACTCACATTAGTTGTGAGATTGATAAGTTTTCAATCTGTGATTAAATCCTGTTTAGAGAGTCGTCAATATCTATAATCATAAGTTGATTATAGATAGCTAAGTTTGAAAGATTGAGAGATTTATATTAGGTGTTTACATATCAAGAGTTGCTTACTTGATAGAGTCTGTAATCATCTTCTTATTAATGAAAAGCAAAGCATTCGATTGTGGTTTGATTTACATTGTGTAACATTTTATTTTGATTTGTTCAATTTCTGCAGAAAGTTTATTCAACCCCCCCCCCCCCCCCCCCTTCTACACATCTGTTGCTTGTTGTTATTCTCACCAAGGGACCAACAAAAGAAGCTATAGATTAAGATGATTGTGTCTTTGACTCCACATGCAACCTACAAAATCAAAAAGTTTAAGTTAATCCAATTTTTTTAATTCTATATGGCTTTTAATAAATAGAATTACGAACTTTAAATAATAATAGCTATTGATACCTCTTTATATACCAAAAAACATAGAAATTGTAAGTACAAATGCTACTAAAACTTTAATAATTCCTATTTCTGGGTAGCTGAAACACTCCTTAAACTTCAAATAGTTGAATTATTCTAATAAAAACATTATTTTGAGCTAATACTTAAATCAGATTTCACCAGAATGAGAATCAAGAAAACATATACAATCAAAAGCTCATACTGTTATGTCATATTTTCCATAGGGAACCATTCATGAAGCAAAATGAGGTAGAATATGTGCCATAAAGGAATTAGGAACCATTCAAGAAACAAAATGAGATAGCATATTTGTCACACTATTTTGAAATCCTAACTACTACACTTAACTGCCAAGAAGTATCATATTATTATTTATTATCTAACATATCAACCAACAGACCTTCAAAATGCTACTAGCACCCCAATAGCAGGACCAAAGACAGCAGGACCATATAAAAACTAGAAAATAATGATAGAACCATCCAACACTCCATTTCAATCATACCAAAACGACCAATTTCAATCGAAGCCCCATTTTGACTCGTTACCTAACCCATCCAACCCTCCCATCTTGCTATCTCTATCAACAGCCATACTATATGTCTAGTTATAGGCTGTAGTAAGACAAATATACATGACATAAAATAACTCTGGTTTGCTTTCTTTTTCACCATTAATATTAACTTCAAATATGAGAGCATATATAATGAACATATATACTTTTATGTAACTATTATCTTTATTCATGTAACGAACAAGAGTAATTTGGTTTAACCCCCACATCCCCATAATCAACCCTTTATTGGTTATCCAAATCAAAGAAAACCCATGAACTTACGAGGCAAAGGTGCAGAGCCACAAATCCACAGACGAAGACATAGACAATGACCTGAAGACCCATTATTTACATTATGGAAACTAAATATAATGAGAATTGTTTATAAAAACTCTTCAGATTGCTATAAATTGCATAAAAGGAGTTTACACATTGTTGGAAGCCTCACCTCATTGGCATCTGAGGGTAGCTATTTGATAAGTTATATAGAAACAGACAGTGCCTAAACGAAGAAAGAAATCCTCTAACGATAAGTAAGAAATAAAGGTTTAAAGTAATGATTTCAACATAAAATATTACCTTTACACTCCACATGAATTTAACAAGAACCGGGAGAATGGTTGACACTCTGATACTACAACCGGGAGAGAGGTTGCCACTCTACTGACTTGTTCAAATACACATATTACTCAATCACTAATTTGAACAAAAACAAAAAGTTTAGAGTTTAGACTTCCCTTTACACAGCACATGAATTTAACAATAACGAGGAAAGAGATCAGAACTCTATCATGAACATCTTACAAGGCGGGGTGTTCTGTTGCAAAGAAAGTCTCGCAGACGACAAAATAATCCTGGAAAAATACTATAAGAGATGCAACTAGTCAAATGAAAGTAAATATGTAAATCAGAAATGAATATACCAGCTACAAAGATCTGACTTCCCTTTGCACACAGCATGAATTTAACAATAATGAGGAAACAAAAGCACCTAATAATGTAATCCCTGGTGTATTTATAAAGGTTACAGACATTGAAAGGCATAACAATGAATTAAACCACAAAAAACGACCAATTAGAGTGATCTTTACACAAATTTATCTTGTTCCTTTCATGATCTTTTTACACAATAATATTAAGGTATTTATGTTGTTAATAAAAAATGCATGGAGGCACTTAAGTTCAAAAGTTATCACGTCTGATATCTCCAAACAAAGAACATACAAATTTATCTTGTTCCTTTCATCAGATTTGACGTTACGAGTGACCAAATTCAGGAAAGTCGAAGCAAATAAGTAAACATACAATTGCATGTTAGGCATTAACCATGTTGGAATCACACATCAAGGAAAAAATTCTAACAAGCAATTGCTAATTGTTATTTAAGATCTGGGCAGTCAAATTCGGTGGGATACCGGTGGGATACAGGTTATCGGTCTTAGGATAAATAGCGGTTTCAAATAGCGGTCGGAAATATCGGAGGCGCTATTATCACCGCTATTTCCGATATCCCGGCGCTATTTGAGGCAAAATAGCGGTCAAATAGCGGTGGGATAGCGGTTTTCACATTTTTTTATTTTTTTTAATTTTTTTTTTGCAGATTATACTTGTTTTCGGTTTACATTCCATGGTCGATTCCTGTATTACTCTTTACTATATTAGTGTACTAAGTTTTATACAATGAATTTAATCAATGTTTTATGATTTTAATTATATATATACATATATAAATATATATTCTACGTAATATTAAAAACCGCTATCCCACCGCGATAACCGCTATCCCAAATCAAGGACCTTGAGCGCTATTTGATTTCCCACCGCGATAACTGCATAGTTTAAGATAAAACAGACCAAACAGGTCGGCAAGGCGGTAACGATGAGTATAGAAGAGACGAGAGGGTGACGACAATGACAGTGATGTCCGTGGTTGACCCGCAAAGACGTCGTTGATTTGACCTTGTAATTAAGGTCATTACTTGCTGATTTAACCTTGTAATCACTAAGTTTGTTCATAAATTTTGCTACACAGCTCATGCTTTAGCTTTATTTGAATCTCTGTTTTTAGTTCCTCTTTAGATGCCTCTAGCTAAAGGTTTTCAGTTAGATCTTTTAGTTGCTCTTGGTACAAGTTTCCTATGTGCAATGATTTTCTACCCATTCTTAATAGATAATACCTTCTCTTTGGTTCTATTGAGATAATTTCCCTCCCTAATATATGTACTCAAAAGAATTAAGTGACTACAATTAACAGTGAGTGCTACTTTGAGTACATGACCTTAATACAAATAATACACATAGTGAAGTTTAGATGATTCAGTTTAAATGATTCCATCTGTTAAGATGATTCTCAAATAACATAATTAAAAGCAAAGAGAAAGAAGCAGCAGGGCATTCAAATAAGCAAAGAGCATCTTCGATGATGATTCAATCAAACGATTAAGAAAAGCATACGAAAAGAAGCATAAAGAAGATCATAATAAAATATTCAAATGAAATCGAATTTCAACTTGTTAAAATACACTATCGATTAGGGTTAGTACTTTTAAATATTGTCATACTCTATTTCAACTCACAAACACATTAGTTTAAAGCTATTAAACGTACCCTAATTTCTTCCCCAATCTGCAAAATCGCAAACCCGAGAATAGTAGAGATCGATGAAATTACGGAAGAGGAATGAAACGATGCACATAGGAGAGAAGAGGACCGGCGGCCACAATGCCGGTGAGGACGTTGCCGGCAACGATGATTTACCGGCGATGTGCGTTTGACCGGTGACACGGTAAGAACCGAGAGGATGGGTGCAAAAGAAGTAGTGCGTATAATGCACAATTTGTTCTTTTCTAAAACTTTTATTTTGTTTTTTAAATATTTTTTTTTAGAAAGGCAAAACTTTATTAAAGAAAGGAAGTTCTCTACAAGTAATAGAGAACCTTCACATCACAGTACAGTGCATTTAAAGGTAACAAACCAACTACAACGCTACCAAAAAAACCATTTGAAATAACCACTAATTACGAAACTGCCATTTCCAGATTTGTTGGGTCCAAAATCCAATTACTCCAATGAATTGAGCTTTTCTTCCTGCATAGTTTTTTAACCCATACCTCTAATATTACTCCAGAAACAGCTTTGGACTTGCCACTAAACACAGTATTATTCCTATCTATCCAAATGGCTTCCGTCAGAAGAAGTGTGGAGGATGGCTTTACCGATGTTTTTATTTCTCCGTCATTAAAAGCCTCTGTCAGTAAAAGACCATTAGTTTGTAGTGACACACATATATATCCGCTAACAGCATTGACAAGAAATTCGAGATTCCTGTAGGTGTTTGTAAAGAACTTGAAAAACTAATATAAAGTCAGTCCTAAATAGTCTTACTATATATTTCATGTCTCTATAATAGCATATCATACATAAAAAAAACTCATAGCATACCAAAAAACAGATCAATAGACTGACTTCTTCTACTAAATATGCAACTAAATAAAACTCGGTCAGTCACTTTCTTATTCAATTACAAACCATGTAAAAAATAACCCATTAATAAAAAGATTAACCCAACAGTAAATAACTATGAATTGATCAAATTAGTCTAAACGTGGCAATTTTTAGCCCATTTATTTATAATAAGGGACAGGTCATATGGTCAAAGTTGGTCAAGACTTTTATTTCTTTGCTGGTACCCACTGGCCACCGCATCTCAAAATTTCACCACACAGTTTTCTTTTTCTTCCATATTAGAAACTCTGCACTTTGCCTCATACTCCCTTTCATTACTCATCATCATGGTACTTCATACTGAAATATCACAACAATCTTCATCTTCATCTTCACCTTATGATTATGATGTATTCTTGAGCTTTAGAGGTCAAGATACTCGACACAGTTTCACCGATCACCTCCACGAGGCCTTGCTCAATGCTAATATCCGAACTTTTTTGGATGATGAAGAGATTCAAACCGGAGAAGAATTGAAACCAGAACTGGAGGGTGCGATCAAATCATCCAGGGCTTCAATTATCGTGTTGTCAAAGAATTACGCTTCTTCCACATGGTGTCTAGACGAACTGGTGTTAATCCTGGAGCAATGCAAGAACTTCAACCAAATTGTTATCCCGGTGTTTTATCATGTGGAGCCCACCCATGTGAGGAAGCAACAAAGCACCTTTGGAGATGCGATGGCAAAGCATAAACAGATGATGGATGCTGAAACAAACGCATACAAAAAAAGTGAACGGGCTTGGAAGATAGAGAAATGGGAGGAAGCACTAACGGCAGTTGCTGATCTAAAAGGGAAGGAAGCAAATGGCTGGTAACTAACACTTTCTTTATAAAAACCATGTTTTCATCTTTTTTTAATTGATCATAGGCCTCTTAGATTCTGTTGTAAAAGATTTCAAATTTTTTATCCACTTTTTATACTTTGGAGCTTGGATACCATGAATTTATAAAGAAAACTCTCTGGACCGAGTCTGATTATTATTAGTTCGACACAGCTACAAGTATAGCATATTTTAATTAGGGATAAATCAATCAATTGTATTCAGTAACTTGTCACCTTCGAGTTTGCTTATTCTATTTATTAATCACCCAAAGAAACAGTTTTCTTACCTGTCAAAATTGGTTACTTACAGTCACTACGAATGGATTACAGGCGAGAGACGGGACTCATTGACGTAATTGTTAAGGAGATTAGTAGAAAATTAGATCTATCCAAGAGGGGTACAATCCCAAAAGTAATTGGGATGGAGTCTTTAAAACGTACCATCACTTCGTTCTTGGAAGATGAATCCTCCGAAACTACTCAAATTCTCACGATATGGGGAATGACTGGGATTGGCAAGTCATGTTTAGCAGAATATATGTTCCAGTTGCACTATCGTAACTTTGAAAGAAGTTGTTTTCTTCAAGACATTGATAGGAGGTGGGCATCACCAAATGGATTGCTTGATTTACAGAAACAGCTCCTTAAAGACATTCATTATGGGAGTTGGATGGATATACAAAATACCAATGTGGGCACCTTCATGATCTCCGAATCACTGCCAAGGAAAAGAACAATTCTTGTTCTTGATGATGTTAATAAGGTTGAACAGTTGGATGTGTTCATTGGGACAATAAACCATCACCCCGGAAGCAAAATCATAATCACATCAAAAAATAAATCATTAACAGAAAAGTGGTTGCTTCAAACACAAGCTCCTCTAAAGCACACTAAGCAAGCACTTAAAGGCTTAGATACGTATGAATCGTTAGAGCTTTTAAGTTGGCATGCCTTTGGACGCAATGATTCCAAGGAATGCACAAAAGAGGAACCAAGAAAGGTGGTAGAGTACTGCCAAGGACATCCATTGGCTCTTAAAGTTCTAGGTAGTTCTCTACGTAATGAAGACACTACATGGGAGGATATTTTAGAATCATTGGGGAGAGAAATCAATCCCGACATTAAAAAGGTCCTACAAATCAGTATCGACTCTTTGCAGTGTGAAGAACACAAAGAATTGTTTAAGCATATTGCTTGTTTTTTTGTTGGAAAAGATAGATATATTACGGAAGAAATACTAAAAGCATGTGGTATATGCAAGTCATACTCAATCAAGAAGCTTAACGATAGATGTCTTCTTAGTACAGGAGGAAACTATCTACATATGCATCAATTGCTTCAAGATATAGGGAGAGATATGGTTTACCAAGAATCACCAAAGAAGCCATGGAAGCGCAGCTTGTTATGGCATCATGAAGACTGCATTGATGTGTTACAAAAAGGAAAGGTACTAGAGCAAAGTAGTGTTTTGTACCCTGATCGCATTTAATAATTAAAACGAATATGCATATAACATCTTAAATATATTGTTATTCCTCTTATCCTTATTTAGGGAACATCAAATATCAAAAGCCTTGTCCTTGACATGAAAAGATATGAGGATGAGACTTCATGTGGATCAGTTATCTGGTGGTTGCTTAGTTGGGTTTATGGACTTTGTTTTTCATTTCAACGTCATGAGAGTGGCTTTCAAACACATGCATTTGAGAATATGTGTAACCTTAGAATACTACGACTCAACTATATACAACTCAACGGATCCTACAAGAATTTTCCTAAAGATCTAAGATGGTTGTGCATGCATGGATTCCCTTTAAGTTATATACCCTCAGACTTAAGAATGGAGAAGATGGTTGCTCTGGACATGTCTAACAGCAATCTAAAACAACTTTGGAAGAAGCCCAAGGTACTACTAGATCTGAAGCTCTTACATTTTCTTCTTTTTATTTTTGTGGTTATCTTAGTAACACTAGCTAATGGGCTCAATCTAATCAATATTCAATACATATGGCAGTTGCTCAGGTCACTAAAGTTCCTTAATCTGAGTTGTTGTCATGAGCTTGTTAGTGTGGGTTCCTTTTGTGGGCTTCCTTCACTTGAAAGGTTGATACTTTCAGGATGTACAAGCCTAGTTGAGGTGTGTGAATCAATTGGAAATTTTTGTGATAGACTTGAAGTCCTTGATTTGAGTGAGTGTGATAAGCTGAAAAAGCTTCCGAGAAGCCTAGAGAAATTGAAGAAGCTAACAGAACTATCATTAAATGGTTGTTCAATAGGGTCCCTGCAAGTGGTAGAGTCTAACGATGTTAACAATGAATCCCAAGTGTCTTCCTCTGTCAATAATGCTAATATTATGGAGGCAATACCGAGAAGTCCCAAGTCCTTTGTGATTCCGTTACCAAGTTCATTAGTAAGTTTGTCACTTCAAAATAAAAACTTGTCTAATGCATCCTTTCCGAAATTTTTTCATGGCCTGTCAATGTTGAAGAAGTTAGATTTAGGTGGGAACCCAATTGAATCCCTTCCAGAATTTGTTAAAAGCCTTAATAGGCTGGAATGGCTGAGTCTTTCTAGTTGTTCGAGGTTGGCAACAATTTTATGTGTTCCGCGTACAATAACAATAATGGATACTTACAATTGTGTCTCATTGAAGAGAATAACGTTTTCTCCACAAACATCAACACTACCATTCATCCATTGTGATGGTTCAAAGTCCTTGATTGAGATTGAGGGGATGTTTAAAGTAGAAGGTATAGCAGAAATCGAGGAAGAGATATTAGATAGCTTGGGATGGATTAACATAAAAGATGTGAAAGGTTTCCAGCTTAGGATGGCTTATCATTATTATATTCCTTTCTCCTACGAGAGGGAAATACGTACGGTAGCGGTAAATGCCTTGTTCTTTCACTTTGTCCTCTCAAATTATATCATAAAAAAATGCAAGTAATGAATAAATCTAATATTAGTTTTAGTTGTATTTGACAGATGATTTATGAAAAAGGAGTATTCAGCACAACTTATAAAGAGAAAGAGCTTCCATACTGGATAACTCATAGAAACAAGGCATCATCAATATCAATTACCATTCCATCATGTCCAAACAGTTTAAGGATTCAAGGGTTAAATGTGTGCTTTTCGATAAGACTTTCACAAGAGAATAGTTTTATGCCATTTGTTGTAATAAAGAATTTGACAAAGAACTGCTTGTGGAGATACATGCCTAGATGGTCTCTTAAATTGGGAAAAGGAATAAATATAATATGGTTAAGCCATTGGAATTTTGGGAATAATGAGTTTGAAGATGGTGATGAAGTCAGTGTTGTTTATGATGAGAGAACTTATAGAGAGGATAGAAGAATAAGGGAGTTTGGGATAAGCTTTGTGTACGAGGGGAGAAACAAGAAACAAGAGCTTTTGGCTTCTTACGAGTCGCAGCCATGGAAGCACATGGCTTCTTTAGACCGAATGAGTGGGGATTCTTCATACTATCAAATTGAAAATTGGTGAAGTAAAAGATGCATGGCTCAATCTGTAACATCCTCCTTACCGGCCTAGAATTATGAGGTAATTAATTAAGTTGACTTGTGATTATATCTATTATTAGATTTAATTGCAATATGTGTATTTGTGGTAATTGTTTTATTTGTTGTAAATATTTATTATCTTATATATTATTAGATTTAATATATATGTGTGTGATGATGAGGAGGGTACGATGGGGTGGTGGTTGGTCAAACCACCCCATGCCTTTGGTTACTTGTTATAATAGACAAAGTGAGTGTGTTTTGTGTGTGTGTTGTGTGTTTCGGCCGAGAGCAACAAAAGAAGAAGAAGAAGAAGGAATCGAATGCATTGTTAGATCCTTTCATCTTGAAGTGTTTAAACATTATTAAAAGGTTAGAAATTCTGAAACAATATGTTGTTTGATGTTAATTTCGGTTTTGAATGCATATATGTATAAGAATCCGATTGAATGCTTTAATTGATGATTTGATGATCTTAGGATGAATGTATGTTAGATTTTGATGATAGATTATGTTCCTTATATGTTTAGAATGATTTCTGGAAACATATATAACTTGCATGCTTAAAATCAGTAGTGATTTAAGTTAGAAATCAAGAATGGGGATGAAGTTATGAATCGGTTGGATTTGAGGTTTGAATGACTCGGAATCCGATAGAAGTATCGGAATCCGATTAAATTAGCAGTGATGCCTTAACAATTCTCTCAGAATTGCCATTTGACTCGGAATCCGACTAGATTGGAATTTGTCTTTGCTCGGATTTGGACAGTTAGTCGGAATTCGATTAATCCAGAAATGCCTATTTACTCTGATTCCGCCTATTCACTCGGATTTGATGTTACTCGGAATTCAACTGGTTGTGTTGAAATAGACCATCGATCGGATTTGATGATTTGAATATGAGCATGAGTTTATACCTCAAGCGTGGCCTTAACATATGAAAGGAATATATGTATTGCCTGAGCTAAAAAGTTGGATGAAATTCACAGAATTACAGATTGTAAAGGGTAATAGTGAATGATGGTATATTATACTGAATATATATGATCTTGATATGTACTTGTAGATTATTGGTACATGTGATATATAAATGTATGTACTTGTTGATTTATGTACATATTAAGTATTGTGCTTATGGATAGATTGTTAAGCAAATACTGATTGTTAGTTGTTTGTTCAGGTGGAGACAAGACTCAGTAGTTGAGAATAAACTGAGTTACTTGAATTTTTGAAGATATCGGTGAGTGGATATATATCTTGGATGTATGAGATATATCACCTAATTGTTTGCTCTTTTTCTGTATATATACATGACGTGTTGTGAGATCAGCTTGGCGGTTGTTATTCAGCTGGGTCTATGTTCGGAGATATACATTATTAGTAATTGTCTTGATAGCATTTGTTGTAATCAAGAAGTGCTATTATTGTTGTTTGTTGTAACTTGGCTATCGGTAGACCTTTGCTTTGGCCGGCATTGGTTGAAGGTCCCGCAAGACCGCCGGTTCTCTTGTTTGTTTGAGCATTGTTGTTTGGGCTTTATGCCTTGTATATTTGTGGTATCTATTCTCTCACTTAGCTTTGTGCTAATCCCCCACTGTTGAACTCTTTTACAGGATATTCCTGGTATGTTGAAGATAGAGGTGAAACTGGATTTATGGACTGATCTAACTCTGATATCTGTTTTGAAATTGTAAAGAGCCTGATTTTGTAGTAACATTGTTGTAGTTTTGTAAAGTTAACCAGAAAAATTGTATTTACCTTATTATATATATGTAATTATGTTGTTAGCTTTTGCGCGTATTATAAAGTTGTGTTTTAGAAAATACGGTGTTACAAGTTGGTATCAGAGCCCTGGTTTGAGGATTTGCATTGTTGTGCAATACTCGAACTGAGGCTCTGATCAGTCCAATATTTCCAGGGTGGGTAATTAGTAGGGTAGCTATAGAGAATATGATGTAGTACTAACAGATTATAATCTGACAACTGGTGAGATGTTGTGTAGAACAGATTATGGCTGATAACAACGAGATCCCGGTATTTACCCCACAGTCCCCAAGAAGACAGCACAACAATGTTTCATCTACTGCTGCGAATGAGCAACACGGAGCGGGTACTTCTCATCATGGGGAGTCAGATAATCAAGATTATGTGTTACAGTTGGAAGACACTTTACAGACTCAGAGAGATAGAATTCAAGAGCTTGAACAGCAGTTGAACCAAACCCAATCTTCTCAACCAACCCCTACAGTTCAAATGCCTCACGTAATAGCCCTGTTACTCAACCCATACCACCACCTGTTTATACCACAACACCTGCAAGCACGGTGTCAACACCTTATGGATCCTTTCCATTCATCCAAATGCCACAAGGAGTGTCTAACCAGCATCAAACCCCACAACAAAACTTCTTTATTTCGTGGTTTCCGCAGCAAGAAACTAGGAGCAAATGCCAATTCAAAGATTTTGTGGCGTGTGGAGCACCTGAGTATTCGGGAAGCTCAGACCCGAATGTTACTCTAAACTGGTTGAAAGAAACTGTGAAGGCTTTGGAAGCCTGCAACTGTGAGAAAGCTGAATGGGTCAAGTTTGCAACGAGACGTCTGAAGGGTCAAGCTTTGGCATGTTGGGATTCACTGACCACACACCTGCCGCGGGAGATTGTTAATGCTATCACCTAGGAGCAATTCCAGGATAAATTCTGTGAGCAGTTCTGCAACGCTTTTGACATGGCCAAGATTCAGCGAGAGTTCCTAGATTTGACACAGACAAGTAATATGTCTGTGGACGAGTTGATCAACAAATTTCAAGTGACTCTTAGATTTGCAAAGCAATGGGTGCCCGAGGAACATTCTCAGGTTCAGCACTTTGTGAAAGCTTTGTTACCAGAATATCGGGGTAACACTCGTCTGGCGACATCGCTTGTCCAGGCATTCACACTAGCAAGGTCTGCCGAGTCTGATGCTAAAGACTGGGAGAAGATGAACAAAGGGTCATTCAGCAAGTTAGGTGGAGGTTCCAGTGGGAATCAAAGCAAGAGTAAGGGACAAAGCTATTAGGGTAAGTCAGATCAGAGGTTCAAGGGATCAGGGTTTCCTCAGAATAAGCCGTGGTGCCATAGTTGCAAGTCTCGTCACGCTGGGCAGTGTACACCTCAAACACTTAGATGTTTGAGGTGTGGCGAGACGGGTCATGATATTGGTGCATGTAAGTTCAACACCTTTGTCTGCTGGAACTGCAAAGAGGAGGGACATCGAGCTGGAAGTTGTCCAAAGTTGAAGACCGCGGGGACTTGGGCAGGGGTAAATAATATCGGGGGATCGTCTTCTGCAAGTCAGAAGAGAAAGACTGTACCTTCTGCTGAGGGTAGAGCTTTCAAGATGACTGCCAAGGAAGCTACTAGCAGTGATGATGTGATAACCGGTATTTTCATAGTTAACTCTATGCCTGCACGTGTTTTGTTTGACTCTGGTGCAAATAGATCGTTTATATCTATGACTATGTGCGATAAATTGAAATTACCTGCTTATGTGAATACTATTCCTTTAGAAGTAGAAGTAGCTGACGGTAATATAGTACATGTGACCACTTCTGTAACTGGAGTTCAGGTTAGTATTGATGGTACTAGTTTCCCTGTAGACTGTTTGGTGATGCCTATACCTGGATTTGATTTAGTGTTAGGCATGGACTGGTTGAGTCACCATAGGGCTAGTATCCAATGTCATAAGAAACTGATAACTATTCCTCTGGTTGACGGGTCGCATGTCGTGGCTCGTGGGGATAGATCTCCATCTTCTCTTCCGTTTATCTCGTATATGAAGGCTAGAAAATCTTTAGCCAAAGGGTGTGCGTCCTTTCTAGCTTATGCTATTGATGTGAAGAAGGAGAAGCGGCCTGTTCTTGATGTTCGTGTTGTTTCGGAGTATCCGGAGGTATTTCCAGATGATTTGCTAGGGTTGCCGCCAGTACGTGATGTTGAGTATAAGATTGATTTGATACCTGGTAGTACGCCTATTGCGAAAGCTCCGTACCGTTTAGCTCCTTCAGAAATCAGGGAGATGATGACTCAGATACAGGAACTGTTAGACAAGGGGTTTATTCGTCCAAGCTCTTCGCCTTGGGGTGCACCGGTGTTGTTTGTTAAGAAGAAAGACGGGACTCTGCGTATGTGTATAGATTACAGATATTTGAATAAGAGGACCGTCAAGAATAAGTATCCGTTGCCGAGAATAGATGATTTGTTCGATCAACTTCAGGGAGCTTCATATTTCTCGAAGATTGATTTGAGGTCGGGCTATCATCAGGTAAGAGTAGCCGAAGAGGATATACCTAAGACATCTTTTCGTACACGGTATGGTCACTATGAGTTTCTTGTGATGCCGTTCGGTCTGACTAACGCTCCTGCAGTGTTTATGGATTTAATGAATCGGGTGTGTCGACCATTTTTGGATAAGTTCGTCATAGTGTTTATTGATGATATCCTGGTGTATTCAAAAACGGAGAATGAGCACGATCGACATCTGAGACAAGTTTTGGAGACTTTAAAGCAAAACAAGTTATATGCCAAATTGTCCAAGTGTGAGTTCTGGTTGGGTGAAGTCAAGTTTCTGGGTCATGTGATTTGTGAAAATGGTGTTAAGGTTGATTTGGCAAAGATAGAGGTTGTAATGAATTGGAATGCTCCTAAGACACCAACAGAGATTAAAAGTTTTCTCGGATTAGCAGGATATTACAGACGTTTCATTAAAGACTTTTCGAAGCTTGCGGGTCCGTTAACCAAGTTGACTAGAAAGGATGTTCTGTTCCGATGGGGTGAGGCTCAGGAGAATGCTTTTCAGACTTTGAAGCAACTTCTGTGTCAAGCTCTTGTTCTTGCGTTGCCAGAAGGGTCTGAAGATTTTGTGGTATACTGTGATGCTTCACATGCTGGGTTAGGATGTATATTGATGCAAAGGGGTAAAGTTATAGCTTATGCTTCCAGACAGTTGAAATCCAACGAGAAGAATTATCCAACTCATGATCTGGAGTTAGCAGCAGTGGTGTTTGCTCTAAAATTGTGGAGACATTACCTATATGGTACAAACTGCACGATTTGCACTGATCACAAGAGTTTGCAGTATGTGTTAACGCAGAAGGAATTGAATATGAGACAGCGCCGATGGTTAGAGCTGATTAAAGATTATGACTGCGATATTCAGTATCACCCCGGGAAAGCTAATGTGGTTGCTGATGCACTTAGTAGGAAGGGTTCTGCAGATACAGTAAAGTTCATGCGGTTAGAGATCAAATCAGATTTGATAGATCAGTTGATGGCTGCTCAATTGGAAGCACTGAAAGAAGAAAACTTGAAAGATGAGATAATGGTGAAAAGACAACATGATCTAACAACTGATTCTCGTGGTTTAAAGATGTATCAGAATCGTGTTTGGGTGCCGAAGTTTGGTAACTTACGATAATTGATTTTGACTGAATCACATAAATCCAGAATGTCCGTTCATCCTGGTAGCACTAAGATGTATCAAAGTATGAAGACTTTTTATTGGTGGCCTACTATGAAGTTAGATGTTGCACGATTTGTGGAGTCATGTCATATATGTGCTCAAGTGAAAGCTGAACACCAAAAGCCGTATGGATCTTTGAGACAGTTATCAATACCTGAGTGGAAGTGGGATCACATCACGATGGATTTTGTAACAAAACTTCCGAGGACTCAGAAAGGAAATGATATGATTTGGGTTATTGTCGACAGATTAACTAAGAGTGCACACTTTCTTGCTACTACTGAGACTGCACCCTTGAGTAAGTTAGCCAAGATGTATATCGATGAGATAGTATCAAGACATGGAGTTCATTTGTATATCGTGTCAGATCGGGATTCGAGGTTTGTGTCAAACTTCTGGAACAGACTACAGCAAGAATTGGGGTCTAGGATTAATTTGAGTACAACTTATCATCCGCAGACAGATGGGCAATCAGAAAGAACTATACAGGCTTTAGAAGATATGCTTCGGGCATGTGTGTTAGAGTTTGGAGGTTCTTGGGATTCGCATTTACCGCTGGTTGAGTTTGCTTACAATAATTCTTATCACTCTAGTATCGGAATGCCGCCGTATGAGATGTTATATGGGCGACCGTGCAGAACTCCTACCTGTTGGTTAGAGGCAGGAGAGAAACAGTTTGCTGGGCCAGATATTGTTCAGATCACAGCGGATAAAGTTGCGGTGGCTCGGGAAAAGTTAAAAGCTGCGAGGGATAGACAAAAGATGTATGCCGATCCACGTCGACGACCAATGACTTTTGTTGAGGGAGAGCGAGTCTACTTAAAGGTTTCAGCATGGAAGGGCGTAATACGTTTTGGGAAACGTGGAAAGTTAGCTCCTCGATATATTGGTCCGTTCATAATTCGAAAAGTAATGAATGATCAGACTGTGGTTTTAGATCTTCCTGATGAACTAGCTGGTATCCATGATACATTCAATGTTTGCTATCTAAGAAAGTGTAAGGTAGAAGATCAGACTCAGGTGTTACCGATAATAGATCTGCGTGTGGATTTCAAAAAGAGGTTGATTGAAGAACCTGTTGAGTTGATGGATCGTAAAGTAACAAAACTGAGAAACAAACAGATACCAATGGTCTTAGTGAAGTGGAAACACAGCTTGGGTTCAGACTTGTCTTCGGAAACTGAAGATGACATGAGGAGTCGTTACCCAGCCTTGTTTGAGCGCGATCAGATTCCGAGGACGGAATCTTCTTAAGGGGAGGAGATTTGTAACATCCTCCTTACCGGCCTAGAATTATGAGGTAATTAATTAAGTTGACTTGTGATTATATCTATTATTAGATTTAATTGCAATATGTGTATTTGTGGTAATTTTTTTATTTGTTGTAAATATTTATTATCTTATATATTATTAGATTTAATATATATGTGTGTGATGATGAGGAGGGTACGATGGGGTGGTGGTTGGTCAAACCACCCCATGCCTTTGGTTACTTGTTATAATAGACAAAGTGAGTGTGTTTTGTGTGTGTGTTGTGTGTTTCGGCCGAGAGCAACAAAAGAAGAAGAAGAAGAAGGAATCGAATGCATTGTTAGAACCTTTCATCTTGAAGTGTTTAAACATTATTAAAAGGTTAGAAATTCTAAAACAATATGTTGTTTGATGTTAATTTCGGTTTTGAATGCATATATGTATAAGAATCCGATTGAATGCTTTAATTGATGATTTGATGATCTTAGGATGAATGTATGTTAGATTTTGATGATAGATTATGTTCCTTATATGTTTAGAATGATTTCTGGAAACATATATAACTTGCATGCTTAAAATCAGTAGTGATTTAAGTTAGAAATCAAGAATGGGGATGAAGTTATGAATCGGTTGGATTTGAGGTTTGAATGACTCGGAATCCGATAGAAGTATCGGAATCCGATTAAATTAGCAGTGATGCCTTAACAATTCTCTCAGAATTGCCATTTGACTCGGAATCCGACTAGATTGGAATTTGTCTTTGCTCGGATTTGGACAGTTAGTCGGAATTCGATTAATCCAGAAATGCCTATTTACTCTGATTCCGCCTATTCACTCGGATTTGATGTTACTCGGAATTCAACTGGTTGTGTTGAAATAGACCATCGATCGGATTTGATGATTTGAATATGAGCATGAGTTTATACCTCAAGCGTGGCCTTAACATATGAAAGGAATATATGTATTGCCTGAGCTAAAAAGTTGGATGAAATTCACAGAATTACAGATTGTAAAGGGTAATAGTGAATGATGGTATATTATACTGAATATATATGATCTTGATATGTACTTGTAGATTATTGGTACATGTGATATATAAATGTATGTACTTGTTGATTTATGTACATATTAAGTATTGTGCTTATGGATAGATTGTTAAGCAAATACTGATTGTTAGTTGTTTGTTCAGGTGGAGACAAGACTCAGTAGTTGAGAATAGATTAAGTGTGGCAGGGTGTATGTGAGGAATTCATGGGTGGGCAATGACATTGAAGGAGGGGGAATTGGACGGCTTAGATTGGTTCTCGCGGTTCTCGCGCTAAAACGGTTCTCGCATGAACTTTTTTCTATATATATATATAGGCAAAAGTTCAAACGAGAACTGTTTTTCGTACGAGAACTGCGAGAGCCAATCTGAGCCGTCCAATTCCCCCTCCTTTAATGTCATTGCCCACCATGAATTCCTCACATGCACCCTGTCACACTTAATCCCCTCCACGCTCTCCATCCATGAACTTCCCATATTCAAGGAACGGTTGAGATTGGTTCTCGCAGTTCTCGTACGAAAAACAGTTCTCGTTTGAATCGTCCCCTATATATATATATATATATATATAGGCTGCGGTTAAACGAGAACTGTTTTTCGTACGAGAATTGCGAGAACCATTTTAAGCCAATCAAATTAATTGTTGTCTTTTATAATTTTAATAAATTAGAAAGGGCAATTTAGTCCATGAAATAAATCATGCCCAAATATAATCTGCAGGTACATCTCCTAGAATGAGAAAACCCACATGGTTTCTCTCCCGCCGGCCACCATTGCCAAGTGACCGCCACCGTCCACACAAACGACCACCCGCTGTCCACACAAACCAGCCTCCGCCGATCACACAATCGACCAATTTCTGAGCCGTTTATCTCGACGGCACCGTACCTTATTTTTTCAGTTACCTTACTTTGGTGGCTACTACTCGGAATCTAAGCTACGATCCGAGATTAACTACAGTAGATCTACTAATCCAAGCTTCAATGTCACCATATATATCTTAATCGTTGCTACTATTGTCGAGATTTAAGCTCAAAAGTTCATACACCGGCCTAGTATCGAAGTTTCTCGAAGTTGTGAGATAGAGATGCCAAGATCTGTAAGCTTCTACTTTGCAACCACCACCATCAACCTGCCTTACTTATTGATTATATGTGCTTCAAAAACCACACCCAAATCATCGCAATCCTCAAGCAGGTTCAGTTTGTTTTTTTCTTATTGTTTTTTTCATCGCAATCCTCTGCCTTATTTTTTTTTTATGGTAATCCTCAAGGCGAAACCCATCTAGATGTAAGTTTAAAAGTACTAATAATAATAAAATAAGTCATGGGCTAGTTAATTGTTTACTAGTTAAAAGCTGTAACTCTACAGCTTGTAGAGTTTCAATTGGTTTTATGGTCATGTGGTTTGATTGAAACAAGGTATATCATGCCCGCGCGCTGTGCCGGGATGATATTTTAATAATCACATTCATACATATATTTTAGTATATATACATAATATTTAGTTCGATAATTGTCATCTAAGAAGATAAAAATAAATAGAGTTGTTTTTAGCAAAATGTAGTTTATCAAATAGTTAACTAACTAAAATTAGTTGTTACATAAAAATATATTTTCAAGTAATATACATACAAAGTAAAACATGTATGGAAATATGTTAGGTGATGCTAGCACCATGTAACTTTAATGTTTTATCCTCACATTAAGTATATATCTTAAATAATTGTATACTGATAAGTAAAATATAAAATTACATGACCAATTTACCCTTCAATTAAGTTATGTTCCACTAACATTACCTAACATTAATTTTTCTAATATATTTAGTTGTGTATTTGGATACTTTATGGTGTCATTTGTAATATTGTTTTATTTATATATTGTACAAAACTAAATTTATTATATTTGTATCCATGCCACTTTATTAAATTATTCTAAGCAATTTTCATTTGTTAATTTACTGGTTCATCACATGTTGAATGCTCACTTACATAATCTTACATGTTTAACACATTACTTATACTCCTAGTTTTAGAGTTATATGCGATTTAGTTCGGTCTAAAACAATATAAAATAGTTGTAGTAATAACATAAAAGATTAATAATTATAATTAAGCTATAATTATGCTATGGTATAAAAAGTAATATTGTATATATTAAAGGTGAAAAATAAAAATCAATTTGTGCAAAAAAAATTAAGAATTCAAGACAAAATCCTATTTTTATAAGTTAAAGGGTGAAAATGAAAATTTGTTAGGGGGTAAAATAAAACATGAAATGAATAGTGATTTTTTTGTGAATTGATTTAAGGAGAATATGGTAATAAAAGTTTGTTTCTCAAAATAAAAATAATAATAATAAAATAAAAGGATGTGACATGAAGGCAAAACCCCTGGATGTAAGCTTAAAAGTAAAAATAATAATAAAATAAAAGGATGAAGGTATTAAATTAACATGTGGATTTTACCTTCTTGTAATCGAAGTTTAAAATTTTCCATGAATTTGGTTTGTATAGATAGTATTATGGGTTTACTTGTTTGATGATGGTAAACAATCTGTTTGTATTATTTAATTTTCCAATAAAACCCGCCTCTACAAAAGTATTTACACCTGTGCAAAAGTATTTGTACCTGTGCAAAATATATTTGCATATCTGAACAAATATTTGCACAAGTGCAAAAATATTTGCACTTGTGTTTGCACATGTGCAAAAATATTTGCACTTGTGCAAATGCCGAACTGTATGGAAAAAAAACCAGCAAAAACATAAAAAAAAATTTTAAAAAATATAGCAAGATCGGTCTCAAATTAAAGAGTATAATTTTCTCGTTAATTTGGTATAATTTTCGTAATGTAGTACCTTCTCGTTTGATCGTTATATTAGTTTAGAAAATGTGGGGGTAATGTAAAAATGTTCAAATTACTCTTAATTAATTAAGGATAAGTTTGATTTGTTCAAGGTTATCCATTAACAACTCTTTAATCTCAACCATTCATCTCTTTGATCAATGGCTATAATTAGTTCTCGTACGAAAAACGGTTCTCGTTTGAACTGTCTTATATATTCTAGCATGGTACCCACGCGATGCGACGGCGGCGAATAATTTTCGCTTGGTAATATGTATGTTTTCATAAAGGGGGTATTTTTTTCTGTGGTTGTAAAAGTTTAGCAAGTGTATTGGTGTGTAGATTATGTTGACGTCAATGGCTATATGCGCTGGTGTGAGAGTGTATTTGTCATTATTTATGTTATGTGATTATCAAACTAAAATAACTAAAAGAACACTCCATACTAAATGTTTGCGCGGAGAAGACAACATGCAGTTGGTGAATATATATACTTTTTTTGATAGATTCATATTGAATATATTTCATTGTAAGTTTTCTTATATATTATTACTCTTAAATATGGGAAGAAATGAAGGATACATTAGTAATTTTAAATCACTTAAAACTTAAGAGATTAGGGAAAAGTTGTAAATGCATTATAAAGTAACTGGCATAGTACCCGCGCCAATACGGCGGCGACAAATAGTTTTGATCAACAACTTGTGCTTTTCAATTAGTGAGTCGGTTAAATTTCATAAATGTTTATGAATTTAAGTTCAACTATTTATTATGTGATAGAATATTTATAATGGAATGTTTAGTTGTTAAAATATTTTGTAATAATTAAATTAATTTGCATATATTGACTTGATATATTAAATATTTTCTTATTATGGAAGGTTTGTTATCTGAAATGGTATATATGAATCTCATTAAATCCATCTAAAAGTTACTTCATTTAACAATTTTTATTTAATTTGATTTGAGGGTAGTTTAGTACTTTCAATTTACTTAAAAACTAAGAGTTTTGAACGTTGTAAATGCTTTATAAAGGAGTAATATAGGGGACTGTTCAAACGAGAACCGTTTTTCATACGAGAACTACGAGAATTAATTATAGCCATTGATCAAAGAGATTGAGGGTTGAGATTAAAGAGTTGTTAATGGATAACCTTTAAATAATCAAATTTTTCCTTAATTAATTAAGGGTAATTTGGAAATTTTTACATTATCCCTCATTTTTTTTAAACTAATATATACGTCAAACGGAAAGGTGTTAAATTACGAAAAGTAAAATTATTTCTTTTAATTTAAGACCGGTCTTGATATATATTTTCAGCTTTTTTTTGTGTTTACTAGGTTTTTTCGGGTACAATTCGGCATGTACACATATGCAAATTTTACACACGTGCATATATACAAATTCACCTAGTTTTTTTCTCATCTTTTGTCTCTCTTGTTTGCTTTGTCTTTATTTGAGGCATTGATTATTTTCTCTCTCTCTACATAGCTAAACTTACAACTTACGGTCCCTATTAGAATTTAACATTAAATTTAAAGGTATTAAAATTTTATATAACTTAATCTTTAAAAATTAAATTATAAAGCAAGTATGTCAATGTATAGATTATACTAGTGTATAAATAACTAATAAAGTGAATATAATAGTTAGTTTTAATTTTGACATATGTTTTAACTTTTAATAAATTTGCTTAAATACTCAACTTATATCTATACTACTATATAAACTATTTAACTGTTTCTCCTCTTATTTTTAAAACTTCTTAAAAGTCAACCAACAATATATCTTCGCCCTTCTTTTTATCTAAATTAATCTCATCCACTCAATTAAACACCATTTATCTCTCCTAATAAACTTTAACTTTTTATCTATACTACTATATAAATCATTTAACATTTTCTCTCCTCTTATTCTTAAAACTTCTTAAAATTCAACCAACAATATATCTCCACCCTTCTTTTTATCTAAATTAATCTCATTCACTCAATTTTTAACCATTTCTCTCTCCTAATAAACTTTAACTTTTTATTTGTACTACTATATAAATCATTTAACACTTTCTTTCCTCTTATTCTAAAAACTTGTTATAATTCAACCTACAATATATCTTCACCCTTCTTTTTATCTAAATTAATCTCATCCACTCAATTTTTAATTATTTCTCTCTCTTAATAAACTTTAACTTTTATTTATTTAAAATATATTCTCTCACTAAGACACCGTCTTACACACACAATTATCCACCTACATCAATATAATTTTCATAATCTTATGAGTTAATTACTGATTTGGTTCATGTGGTTTACACTTTTCTACTAGTTTGATCCCTAACTTTGAAAAACTACGTGGATAGTCCCTACTGTAGCAAAGTTGTTACACGTTTGGTCGCTCTTCAACTTGAAATGACCTATATGCCCTTACCCTTTTAATTTTTCATTTTCTTTTAATTCTTAATCAATATTTAAATTTTATTTAATATTTATTTCTTTTTTAAAAATAATTAAATACCAGAATTTACTCTTTATCTCTCTCACTCTCTCTCTCTCTCTCTTTCTCTCACTCTCTCTCTCTCTCTCTCTCTACGGTAGCTTCACCACCGTCAACCACCACCATCTACCACCCAACCACCAAATTCAAGATTATGAAGATTGAACTCAAATCTGGGTTTTAAATATATTTACAAGAGAACGTTTCAAACAAGATCAGAAACAGAATTGCAACAGATCAAATTACCATCGTCATTGCACCACCACTGCCATCACCACAGCAACTGCACCACCACCTCCGGAGAGAACAAGATCAGAAACAGAAGAGGAAATCGTCACATATACAAAAACAAACCCAGATCTATCCAACAGCCACCCCATTGCACCACCACATAGCCACCATCTACCACCATCTCACTTCGACCACCTCATGGACCATCATCGTCTTAGGTTTTCTTCGGGCACCACCTCCTCTTCCGCCATCATGCCGCCATAACCACAACCACCTAGAAAACCCTAGTCCCAACCCAAAATCTATAAACATGAGAAAACCCTAATCGAAAACCCTAATTTGAAGAACACATGAGAAAACCCTAATTTGAAAAACGAGATCTGAAAAACCCTAATCGACGATGTATAAAAACAAACCCTAATCGAAACCTTACCTGGTGATCGTTGTTGTTGTTGCTAGAAAACCCTAGATCTACGAGGGGAAGATGGGTGCTGGTCGTGGGTGATGGCGGGTCCGGTGGCGGTGGAAGAAGGAAGGTGGTTGGTGGCAGTGGTAGGCTGTAGGCTGTAGGCGGCGGTGGTAGGCTGTAGGTGGCGGTGGTGGCTAAGGAAGGTGGTTGGTGGCAGTGGCAGGCTGTAGGTGGCGGTGGTGGCTAACGAAGAAGGAAAAGTTGGTTGTTGTTCCGGCGAGGATGGCGGCGACGATGGCGATCTTGGGGTCTTCGGCGAGCTTGGCAGCAGCGGTGGCGAGAAGTCACCGGTCGGAGAGAAAGAAGGTGCAGGGAAGGTTCGTCTTGGAGGATGGTGGGGATAGTGAGAGAGTTTGTGTATGTGTGTGTGTGCAGGAAGAGAGAGAGAGAGAGAGAGAGAGAGAGTCTGTGAATAGAGAGAGAGATAAGTGTGATATATTAATTATTTTTAAAAAAGAAATAAATATAAAATAATATTTAAATATTGATTAAGAATTAAAGAAAATGAAAAATTAAATGGGTAAGTGCATATTGGTCATTTCAAGTTGAAGAGGGACCAAACGTGCAACAACTTTGCTACAGTAGGGAATATCCACGTAGTTTTTCAAAGTTAGGGACCAAACCAGTAAAAAAGTACAAACCACAGGGACAAAATCAGTAATTAACTCTAATCTTTTTTACTTCTCTCTCCTTATTTCATAAATATAAATTTTTTTTATTTTTTATTGTTTTTTAGAATTTATTCTTAAATTTAATAAAATTGTTAATATAATTATAAAAGAAAAACGGAAATGTTGCTTGAATTTTTTTTCATGACATTGAATTACGCGAATAACATATCATTAAATCCTTGAAAACGACATGTTACAAAACAAAAACTATTTACCGTCGCAGCTAAGGTTATTAAGATCGAGATATTACTTAAGATCGTTTTTGTCTTTGCAAGATCGGATCGTAAGATCGGGATCTTAAGATCCTACATGAAATTACTAGATTTTTTTTAGTTTTTTTATATGTTATAATTTTTATGAGAAACCAATTATATAACACTTTTACGAGAGTATGAATCATTAAAATTTTGAAATAACATACATTAAACCGTCTAAATTTTTAATATTAAGAGAATAGATGAAAATTCACCACAATTTATTGGTTTATATATCATAATAAAATTTAATATGTGACTCACAAACACAATCAAAAAATCTAGAACACATTGTGCACAACATAAATTTTTTATTTTATATATCTTCTTCTCGTAAACTTCTATTTCTTATAATATAAAATAATAAAAATGTGACATATGTAAAGTAAAGAATGTCGAACAATTGTTTTTAACACTAGGTTGACCACTTGAAAAATAATAAAATAGTAAAGTAAAATTATAGTGATAATAAAAAAATATAACAATAAAAATGTAAAATAATAATAGTATTAAGAAATGTAAAAAAAAAAAGTGGGATCGTGGGATCGTAGGATCGTATACTACGATCTTATGTACGATCTTACGATCTTAAGTACGATCCTACCTATTTACGATCCTATATATGATCCGACGCGTTTTTGGTTGGTAGGATTGTACGATCCTACGATCAAGATCGCGATTTTGATAACCATGGTCGCAGCATTGCGCGAGTACACTGCTAGTGTGTGTGTGTGTGTCTATATTGTCTGAAAATAGACTCCTTAAGCATTATTATTTGCATTACCTGAAAATAGACACTCGAAAACGTCAACATAATGTTGGTGAGCTCGCGGGTTTATAGAAATAACATAGTTGCCGTGTAAAGTGTTTAAGTAGGACAAATTTGCACGTATAGCATGTTAAGCGTGTGGACATTTGTATCCAACATCTGAACCACAAGGTTCAATAGGAATCAATAGGAATCAAATCATAGTCTTCCAAGCAGTTATTATCGCATACCCAGCTGGAGCATAAACCGTTGGCTCATAGGAATATAGGAATCAATAGGAATCAAATCATAGTCTTCCAAGCAGTTATTATCGCATACCCAGCTGGAGCATAAACCGTTGGCTTATAGGAATATAGGAATCAATAGTCATCAACCAACAAGAAGTAGTCTTTGCATATACGTCACATAAGTTGTCCAAAGAAATAAGAAATAATCATCACGGCATAAAAGTTTTAAAAGAGAGTTGAGTGCCATTTTCCCCCGAGAAAACATAGTAAAAAGGGGCCACGAGTACTCACCTTTGCTTTACACGAACTCTAAACCTTGCTAAGGAACGGGTACGTGATCTACAACAAGTATAATGCACATAAGTATTGTATCTATGTATTTGAACTCCCTATAGGCTTGTGGTGTGCGATATAAACCCTAATGCCACACAAATGAAATTCTGATTTTTGCCATACTAACTTTAAGCAACTTTAAAACAAATCAAATGCTCAAAATAAAATCCCAAATTTAACATGTAAGAAGATTTATATCTAACCAAGTTTCTGGAATTTTTCCAGAATTTATTAAACAAGGTAACTATTTTTACAAAATTCAAGAAATCAATACCACCAGAATTTCAACTGCAGATGCGCAACAGAAGATTTGATTTTTGTAAAAATACTAAATGTTATCCAAAAATTACGAAAATTTTATAGAAAACCCTAAACTCATAGAAACTGATACTGTAAAATTTCCAATCGAATAATCCAAGTTTTGATCAGGTTTAAAAATCGAAACTTTTGACCCTAAATCTACCGAATGTACTAACAGTTTGCGCACTTACACGGTAAAATTCATTTGAATGAGCAAATGATCTTTAAAAAATTACAAATTTTAGTTTTTCTGAAACTAGACTCAATGATTTACAACTAGACCTAAAAATCGAAAGAAATCTATAATATTTGGCTCGGTTATACCTTCACAAACGTAACCCTAATTCTGACCAGAAACTGTTTCATAAAAAGAACAACTTTATACGAATAAAGATCCAAACTTTACCATGTAAAAACCTTCAAACCTTCATAAAAACGTTTTTGACACTTTATAAGATGATCATAGACATGCTTTTATGAATTCAAGAATGAGATGGACTTAGGAGTTAAGCAGTGTTCAAAATAGTGGAGCGTGTGTGCATTGTAATCAGATTGACTAGGAAAGAAGAACAAGAGATCGAGTTCTAAAGTTATAAGTCTAAGTCTCTTGAGCCTACTAGGTATGAGTTTGAACTATATAACGTTTTATAAGTCTTTGAGTACTATTGCTGGTGTGGGTACTGATGTCCTTCATGGATGAAATTATGATCTCAAGAGTATATGAGTATTTGTAACTTGTTGTACAAATTGAAGATATGATATTTCTATTTGAAAGTATATTTAACTAGGATTTTATAATTGGAGGTCTTTAATATTTGGTGACTGCTTGTAAACTACGAAAAATCAAATGTGGTCTGGAGTTGTCCACCACGGGACTAATATTGTTGAGATTTCTAAAAGCTATACTCGTAGTACATTCTCATGTTTATTTGTGATCTTAAAATCAATTTAAGAGGGAATTGGGTCATTGGTAGTTTTATGATACTGATGTAAACCATCAGTTTTAGCAAAAACTCATGTTGAAATTTGATTGAATATAATCGACTATGCGTTGTAGTGAAGAATGTTGTCAGTATGTACGCTAGGAGTTATGCGCAGAGAAAAAAAAATGTACACTATTATCACATAGAATTGTAAGGATTAATTACTAGTTGTTTTAAATTTTTTTGATGTACCATGATATGTTTCATGGTAGTCTTCAAGAGAATATACTTAATCATGTGGGCGTTTGAGAAAATTACATGTGGTGAATAAGCTTGATGTAGATTTGTTTTATTTATTATACTTTTTTTTTACGAGTAATTTTGTTTATATTTCTATCTTTAAATATTGTGGTTTTAAAGTTTGAGATACGGTATTTATTATTTTACTATTTTTTTTAATTAAATATGAAATTAATGAGTGAGGTGGGTGTGCATGAGCTCATTAGTAATAATTATGGTGTCTTATGGGCGATTAATGACAAAAGTCTTTGAGAGTATATGGTGGTTATTAAGTTCTACCGAGTCGTTGTAGTATCATAATGAATTCGGTCTCGTAGATAAGCATAATAGTAATATCGGATACTTATGAGAATAAAATAGAATAGGATATCCTCGTAGAGGTCTTTAAGTTTCATGATAATTAGTAAAGTCGTTTGATAGAGGCTATGAAGAAGGGAGTGACTCTTTAAATTAGAGAAGGTCTCGCAAAAGCACAACCAGTGTTTGGCAATTACGTTGGGTTTGGAATTAATGGCCCGTATAATGACCATGTGATTAATAATATGTTATAGATTGTTGTGATTTTATCCTTACTTAGATTCTTGGGTTACTTCTAGCTTTCTGGGACACCATGTGAGTTCATCAGGTTTTCAAAACCGAGTACTAAGACATATGGTATTCTTATAGAGATGTAAGAATAATCTACTTAGTTTGCTTGACATGTGTGTAAGTGTAGAATTGATGTCCAACATCGTTATATGGTTATAGTTGTTCATTACACTCGACTTGGTTTGATCGATTAATTGAGTCTCACAAGCAACCTATACCTACCTACAACCTTAGCTTGTTTCACAGGATGCTTCATAATACTTTAAGCGTCCTTGTGCTAGGTATGTGTGCATGGTGGTGATCAGGCGCAATGCATCCATACTTATCACAACTTCCCTTAAAGCACCATTGTTCATTCCGACCCAACAACTTATGCTGGTCCGTAGACCTACTATCATAAATTACTACACTACTTCCTATAGGGTTAGGTAGTTATGAACACTTAGTATGCATGATACGGAACCATATAGTCATTCGAATTACCGACCCTACTCTAACGCAACAATCAAACAAGAACATGCAATAAAGCTAGATCGGAATTCTAAGTCTATATGATTGTAACCACACGCATTATAAACATTCACAAAAACCCTTCCCTCTACCTAATATACCACATATAACATGGAAATATGAACAAGTAGTCATTCAAGGGATTCACGTATGACTGGCATGCCCAACAAGGGGTGTCACAAAATAATTTAAAGCTTGTGTGGTTCACCCGTAAGGGTATACAAATAGTATGTATTGTATTTCATAGGAATAAGGCATTGTATCAACATATGACATTCCAACTCGAAAGTAATTCTTGAAAATAACACCACTTTACTTATAGGTTAATACTTTTGCCACATACAACAGGCTTCCACATATGCTTGATTTTGTATAGAAATGTGTAATCAAGTAAAGCGTGTTGTATAACACTAGGTATAAATACACGATGTAGTTAGTAATCCGATCATAGCCTTCTATTCATGTATCAAGTTTTAAAGGATTCACGCCGAGAAAGGAAATAATTCACCAAAGAAGTAACTACTAGTAAAAACAAAATATAATACAACTAGTTTAATGCCCGTGTAAACACACGGGTAGCTATAATTAGAATTTAAATTTTATATTGACTTAGTTAAATATATGATTGTTTTATATGAAAGAAAAATGGAATATGCGTATTTCTTAAAAATTTAAAGAATTTATATAAATTTTAGCCGTCATTTAAAATCAAATTATCTCAAGTTTATGAACGATATAAATCAAGTGTGATTCTTTGGGTTAGTGGGAAGATGTTGCAATAGTAGAAGAACTTGAAAAACTCGCTTGAATAATATATCACGATATAAACTTAAATTACTGAAATACCCCTTAAATTCTCATGATAAATTGGCAAAACATGTTGCAATTTGATATATAGTATAATAGGAATTTCTAATTAAATTGATGAAAGTTAATATTTTATTATATTGAAAAAAATATATGAGAAAAAAAAATTGTTTCATAAAAAAAACAAATAAAACGATGAATAAGTAGCAATATTTAAAAATAATTCATAAAGGAAATTTTCTTAACAAAATATATGTAAATTATCAACTTGATATTTGAAACAGGAACAAAAATTATAATTTTGCATATCATACACATATTGTTTGAACTTAAGTTCATTTTTTTTTTTGATTTAAAGTTAAAATTAAGTTATAATTTGACCCAGTAAAGTCAAAATTAAATTTCAATTTGGATCAAAATAAACGATTTTGGCGTCTATAGGTAAGCCGAAGCGTATGATTTGCGTGAGATTAAATGCACACATAGTTCCTATTATGCAACTACATGGGGTACTTAGGTTATAGTCTAGGTCAATCCACCTAATTCTCTATAACCAATGGCTCTATATATATATATATATATATATAGGGTGAGGATCAAGGAAGAACCCTCTTAAATAGAGAACAGAGAGAACACTTTTGAAACTTTGATTTCATTGATCGGATTGTTCAAAAATTGTCACAATTTATTTAGGCATTTGATTCCATTGATCGTAGGATTTAAAAAATGTCACGTTTTTTTGATAATATGTTCGAATATAATCCTGATGCATCTATGCATACAAAAGTGTTATTTGATGCATCAAAGCATACAAAATTTTAAATTGTTAATAATTATAAAAATAATTTTGATTTTAAGATTTAGGATGTAAAGTTGACTTTTGGTTAGCTATGGATGTAAAGTTGACTTTTGAAATCAAAGTTTCAAAAGTGTTATCTCTGTTCTCTATTTAAGAGTGTTCTCTTTTGATCCTAACTCTCTCTCTCTCTCTCTCTCTATATATATATATATATATATATATATATACACACACACACACACACATAGGCAGAAGTTCAAACAAGAACTGTTTTTCGTACGAGAACTACGAGAACCAATCTGAGCCGTTCAATTTCCCCTCATTTAATGTCATTGCCCACCCATGAATTCCTCACATGCACCCTGCCACACTTGATCCCCTCCACGCTTTCCATCCTTGAACTTCCCATATCCAAAGAACGGCTGAGATTGGTTCTCGCAGTTCTCGTACGAAAAACGAGCCATACTCTACAAAGATTACGAGTTTATAAAAGAAAAGAAAATCTCTTGGTTCTTAAAACGAATTACGTAATTCTCTTATCCTAAAACAATACCAACCTCCAATCCAACCATTTGTGCCGTGATTACTACTAATAGAAATTAGTTTTTCTTATTTTCATTGTTTTCCAAAAGTTACTTTAAAAATTAATAGAATAGTTAATAGATAAAATAAAAATAAAACGAAAAAAGGAGAAGAAAATGAACATGTTGCGAATGAAAATTATTCAATGTCACCATAGGTATTTTAAAAATTAATTAAAGAGTTGAAAGATAAAAGAGAAATTAAAAAAAAGATTAAGGAGAGAAGAAAATGTATATGTTGTGAACAAAAATTATTCAATATCATGATAGTGTGTGAAATGATTAAATATTGATTGGATGAGATTAATTTAGATAAAAGGAAGGGTGGAGATGTATTGTTGGTTGAATTTTAAGAGTTTTGAATAGTAAAGAGGAGAGAGAGTGTTGTACGTATTATATAGTAGATAAGTGTATATATATATATATATATATATATATATATATATATATATATAGGGTGGGGATCAAATGTGAACGGCTCCCACATTGCGAACAATGAGAACGACTAAGATGCACTATAACAAACCACTACATCTAGATGCAGCAAAATTAAGTGGGGCAAAAATCAGCGACAAAGAAAATCAAACTTGAGTAGAGAATAAGAAAATTGACGATCGAAAGTTAAAGAAAGAACAACGGAGATCTTTAGGATTTACTTGGAGGATATATCATTTTCCCTTCTTCTTCTTCTTCAACTTCAAATGTCTTTTTATGTTGCAAGGGTTGTCGATTTATGGTGAGAGTAGAGGCGGCAATCGCCTTGGAAGGAGAAAGGAAGAAGATGGATCTCCTCGGTGGCTACGATAGGGAGAGGCGAAGGTGAGGGGGTGAGGATGATGGTGGCGATGAGGCGGTTAAGGCCGGGGTGAAGGTGAGATAAAGGTGTTCTAGATGCAGTGGTTTGTTCTAGAGAAATGTTTTGTAGGTGTTCGTACGGTGCGAACGTTTCTCTCTCTCTCTCTCTCTCTATATATATATATATATATATATATATATGAAATTTCATATATATCCTTCTAAACTTTATTAATTACATGTATATCCTTTTAAACTAATAAATTATTTCAATATCATTATAAATGTTTTTCAACTCTCATATATGTCCAAAAAAACTAGTATATTTATTTTAAAACTATTTAATAGTTAAAAAACATAATCTAAAAATTAATTAATGTGTTGTTCCAAAACTATCCTCCAACAATCATCAATTGATAACCATCGATTGATAAACCCGCTACCCTTTGCTCATATGAGATTGTAACTAAATTGAATCTATTATCGAATTTAAAGCCCTTTCGAAACAGATTTGAAGCTACTCTATCGAACAACATCTTCAATCAATTGGACATGATGAACGGTTTCTCCAATATTGAGCAATTGATTGAACCCTATGGTTCCAAATCCTATCTAAGTACTCGCTAATTGCTACTATGGGTTATTATTGGTTGTTGATCAACGAACAACAATTGGAAGCATGGAAATCGAAAATCATACTAATTTACTTGGTTCAGTATTTTGCATCCTCCAATTTGATTTCAAAGTTTTGGTTTTCCCAGAAGATGGTTAACTGTTAGGAGTCAAACAAGATTGTGTTTTTCTAGTTAGTTGCTAATATAAATGCTACTATGATTTGCTATTTTTCTACTAATATTAGTGGTCACATACTCACATGTTTCTACTAATATCAGTGGTTGGGACTAATATGCAATTCAATGTGAATTTTATTCATTAAAAATGGAAGAATACAAAGAGGACTAGTTATTTCAAGAGCTAAACATTACAAGGATCTACACTTGGACAAACATTATCCAACAAGATAACCTAACAAGTGCTAACTGATATAATATAGCTTTTACAAATCTGATGCTAAACTAGTTATTTCAACTCAACAGCAACTCAACACCATTTTCATATTCTAGACTAGCCTTTCGTGGAAGATACATCCATGATTTGTCCATCAAGAAAGCTACTAAATTAAGTCATTTCAAACACCAATTGAGCCACTACTATCTGTCTAGTAAATAAAGACAAAAATCAGCCCCTTTTTCATGTTTAATATAGTCTAATGGCAATATCAAAACAACTATAGTTAAGTATAAAAGTACAAAACAGTTGCATCCATGCTATTGAAGCTATAATGATTAATTTGTTTTTGTAAGAAAATATGACTCCTCAACCAATTCCACTATACGAGAACAATATAAATAGAGTACATGATAAAACCCTAATGAGTCTGAGCCCTAATCTAATCTATTCACTAATACTCTCCCGCAGTTTGAGCGGAGGATTACAAAGACTCAAACTGAAATAAAAAATAAAATAAATAATATAATACAACTTAAAAGATTAATAAACAAAACGTCAAAAAATTAAATAAAAAAACAAAATGGCAATAAATGAAATGCCAGGTTGCTTTTCTTTTTGATCTTTGCTGTTCTCGATGTAACTTGGAGAAAGGGAAAGTCTTCATAGGAATGAGAGGTAATGGTAAAAAGAGGAGAGAAGGTTGAGAGACGAGTGTTAGAGAGTTCAGAAAAAAAAACATAGAGTTGGGAGAAGAAAAAGTTGAGAGAACGAGATCTGAGATCTAACTAGAAGAGTTGGTTCTCGGAAGGTGGCGGACAGCACAACGGCAACAGAGAGACGGGAATTTTGAGAGAGAGTACTCCGGCGGCGGCGGTGGCGGTGGCCGGGGATGTTGAGATTTTTTTTTTTTTATTAAGGGTAGAAAGATAGTAGCAAAGAAGCAGTGCTTGAGAAACACAAAAGGCCGATAGCTGTGCTCGGCGGCAAAGAGAGCAGATCTGGAAAAAATGTGTATCCGGCGAGGGCGGCGGCGGCGCCGGAGGTTTTTTTTTTTTTTTTAAATTAGAGGGGAAGAGTTTCTTTCAATATATGAAGAACAAAGAGAGATAGTTGGGATGAGAAGAAGAAGAGCAGATGAGAAGAAAGAGGGTTGGGAGATGAAGAATGATAAGGAAAGGCTAGATTCAAGGAGGTTACCGGAGAAGATGAGAAGTCCGGCGCTGGAATATTTTAGGGTTCCGGCGGGAGAGATCTTTGTGATAGAGCTTAGGGTCTGATACCACGTAAGATAAACAATATAAATAGAGTACATGATAAAATCCTAATGGGCTTGAGCCCTAATCTAATCTATTCACTGATAGTTTTTACTAATAATAATCAGCAACTTTGAATCATACATATTCAACCATATATCTCTTGCATCTATTTGTCAAATGAAGGAATATAAATGAAAAGTTTAAATAAGAACACCCTAATTACATAAATCCTAAAACCCTACATCAATACATCATTAAAGTGTACAAAAAGAGATCGTTGTGAATCAAAAGAAGGAAATGAGCAACTCAGATTAAGAAATGTACTTGTGTGAAGACGATTTGATGCGATTAACAGGAAATGTCTCGGAATTGTGGGGATTGGAAGCGGAGGTGAACGTCACACACACACACACACACACACACACACACACTGTAACACCACGTTTCACAAACTTAAAATTAGTAGAAATTAAAACTTTTTAAACATATTTACACAAATGATTAGAAGCGGAACAAGTCACTGATTACATGTTAAGTAGTGTTCAACGACTTGGTGATCAAAATCAACTAATCAAGCCAAGTCTCAAAAATAATCCAGTGTTACCACTACGTACTGACCATCATATCAGAGTAAAGTAACAACAACAAGTATTCCAAAAGATATATACATAACAACTACCCAAAGCGTCCCGCCTCGCCAGGCCATCACGTCACTAACCTGCGAAAAGGGAAATATCTGAAAACGTTAGCTACAACTAACTAGTGAGCACAAATTTCACATAAACATCAATAAGCATGCTATCACATCACAACATGGCACACAAAGCTAAGCTATCACGTAGCGGTGCGCCGACATGTCAGTAGGGTCATATCTCGCAGGGTTGCAAGCCCTACTCAACGATCCTGACTGGAGAATCAGTCACAACCAACCGCACAGGTGGGGGAGCGAAGGGCATCCCACCAACACGTTTGAGCCACAAGGACTCTGCTCGGATCTGATCATAGACCAGACCCTCACTGTATGTCAAGGAACGGCGGCCTGCAGTGCCTTTGCCCCAGAAAACCACTCAGGAGTATCATTAATCCCTGAATAACACTCGAGGGATCCAGCCGAAACCTCAACTAACCTCAACTCACGTCATTTGTCCGGACAAGAATCACAAACACAATTGACCCGTACCGGGTCCACAGTACACATGCGTATATCATATCACAATTTATATCACATGGCATAGCATATATCACTGTATCACATCATACCTCGCGCGTACACATGTATAAGCATGGTAGCATATATCACACAAGTTATGGATAACCTACTTACTGAGTCTCATGGGAAACCGATACTCACCTGGAATTCACAAGAGAAAGATATAGTGCTCGGTGTCCTCTGGTTCCTCAGGATCACCTAACACATCATACACATGCTGGTTATCACTAAACATTTAGCACAGAACACGAATCACAAACTGTCCATACTGGACAGGGGTCCTACGGCCATTGAGGACATGTCCTACGGCCGTTAAGGACATGTCCTACGGCCGTAGAAGGCATAACAAACCCCTCCCACGACCGTAGGGATAATTCCTTACGCCCGCAGAGGTTCTTTCAATATAACCAAGCCCTACGGCTGCAAGAACTTATCCCTACGCCCGCAGGAGCTGTTCTTTGGTGACCTACGACCGCAGGTTATGTACCTACACCCGTAGACCTTGTTCCTTCGTCCGTATACGGTAAACCACATGACACACCTCCTACAGCCGCAGAAACCCAAGCCTACGGCCGCAGAATCATAAATAGGCTCCTACGGCCACATGAACATTGTCCTACGCCCGTAGGGAGGTTCTGAACAGCAGACCTTCGTCTTTGTTCGTGCACAACTCCTGTAATTCGTATTTTTCACCCTTAATTCGACCAAAACTCAGTTCCATTTGTTTATACACTTGGTTTGACATCACTTGAAGCTTATGTACACACTTGACATCAAAACCCACAACAAGAACATTATTTACACCATTAAAATGGGGTTTCTCCTTCAAAACACAAAACTAGGTTTACAAAATGAAGAACACGTACAAGGAAGATGAAGTACAACTGATTAATCACTTGAATCCAGATAAGGAACCCCTTTTCCTACTGGTATCTATTGATTTCTTCCAAAAGTTGAGAGCAAATGTGTGTGTGTGTGTGTGTGTTTCTTTGAAGCTACGTATGTTTGTGTGGGTTTATTTGACTCTAAGGAGTCAAATATGGTGTGAACCGTCATATGGTGGTCAAATTAGAGCAAAGGGGTATTTTGTTCCCCTTTTCAACTTACAACTTGACACCCGTCATCCCGTTTCAACTGTGTGTTTCTTTACACCATTAAAATGGGGTTTCTCCTTTATTATAGCATGAGTGATGATTATTTAAAATAGTTTGGTTGTTTACATTGAGAGTGAGATTGATGATACTTTTTCTACACATAATATAATAGACGAGTTCTATTCAAAGAAACAAAGTCACGTCCAACTATAAACACACGAAGTATGATTTCTTTTCGTTAAATTTTGGTTTTATTGAAGTTTTATCAAGATAAAACGTTCGAGTTGTTGTTTTACTTAAGATTATGCTTGTAGCACATTAATTCATCACAACCGAATTAGCGATTGTGAGAATATTTTGGTAAGGCCGATTTTGGCAAAGCATAAGTGCTGTTTTAACACATGAGTTTCTTGTTTTTAATGAATTTTCATTATTTGTTTATATAAGACAGATAATGGAACTTTTTTATGTCGTTCATATATATGTGTACCTTTATATAAAGTAAGATCGACCCTGCTATATTTAAATCCTAGCTCCGCCTCTGTTCAAAGAGACCTTCTTTCGGACAACCTTTAACAAAAAGGAAAAAAAAGACGGGTGATAAACACTTCCTAAGTACGTTTTACACTTATTTTACTATACCCTTTAAATTTCACACCATCCAATTTTATATTTTATTTTAAACAAAAATATGTGTTTATACACGGGGTGATAAACTAGTTGATATTTACAAGGATAACATTTAATGCAATTTAATTTAAATAGTGTTTACAAAAATCATATAGATCTAATGTTTAAGACCAAACAAACCACTTGCATGTTCGAATTCTGATACCAAGTTGTAATGTGCAAAATTATTTTTCCAAAAACACAATCACTTTTGACTACCAAATTAAATGGCCAGACTGGTCGATCGGGAGGCAAGATCCTTTGGGTACAAGACCTTTCGAAAAATCCAACAACCAAGCTGATACGAGACACCATCCAACTGGTTATATCAACTTGTGAGTATTCGAGTATACATATCCAAAATCAGTAACCAATACTTTATTATCATAAAAAAAGTCAAAAGTGTTTACAAATACCCAAATATAATCACAGTTCACACTTAAAAAGTATTTCAACACAAATGCGGAAAACTGTTGTCATGCCGGAAACTTCTCATTGTCCTTATACGGAATTTCGAAAAGGAATAAATATAAATGGGTAAGCATAAAGTTGTTGGGTTTAAGGTCAAAATAATCGTATTAACACAAACTAGTTCACATAAATTTTAACAAAAACGTAATCTTAGTTTAACAAAAACGATAATAATCGAAACTTTATTTATCAGGGATAGCGGAAATAGTTTTAAACAAACAAAGATTAATACTTTAAAGTTTAAAACCGCATACACGATCTTTGTTAATCTCAAGTAACTTTAACTACACAAATAATCAAACATATATAAATGTTAAAGTTTTTTTTTACGAAAGGCTGCTCAAGCTTAGTCCACTTGTGAGAGATCCTTTTATCTGGATGCAACAAACACGATTAATAAAACTTGACAGTACAATTGTGTGTGCTATGAGATGAACACCACGAACTGAACGCTCTTTCAGTTGGCGTTCGGCCGAAACTTCAAGTGGGAGAGGAGAGAGAGTTTCTTTATTTTGTAATACACTTAATCCAGATTTATGAGGATTAATCATATATGTGAGGGTTCATGCGAAAAGTGTTTTATTCTCGAAAAGTGCGAGAAGCAATCTCAACTACTTATTTGTATTTGATCTAGATAATCATGTTTTTTAATTTACTTAATCTACTTATTCGTCAGTACTCAAAGAGTGCAGAAAGTCTAAAGTTGGAATTCGTACGGCCTCTCCACGCATGGTTCTCACAGAATTGCTCTTGAGGTACAGAAAAATGACTCAAAAATCTCTCAAAGAGAGAAAATTTATGATATATGTAATTGTTTGGATGCTAAAAATATTCGTATTTATTAATGTCTTCCTTGGAACAAGAACCCCGAAACTACCTCCATCTCCCATTCCTGCTGGTTGCTATGATTAGGGCCGTCAATGGGTCGGATCACGATCTAGATCCGATCCGATCTACTCCATTTAAATGACCCAACGGGTCAAAAAAATCCGATCCAATAATCCAATAAGAGATCCAATTGGTCGATCCATTTAATTTGATCACTACATGGGTCGATCCAATATCTGTCTGGATCGATCCATTTAACTTTACTAAATAATACATTATATATATTTATAAATATATGTGTTAAGTCTGGAGTCACTTTTATTTGACCTAATAGAAGATAGCGACGCCACATTTTCAAACTCACCGTCGAGTCGTCGACTGCCGTCCCCTGCCTCCGTCGCCTGCCTTTGTCAACTGCTTGACCGCCTCCGTCGACCTGCTTGACTGCCTCCGGCGGCTACCTTTGTCAACTGCTTGACTGCCTCCGGCGATTTTCTCCGGTAATCATTGCTCAATCTTTCTCATTTAAGATTACGGTAAAGAACCCAATCACTTCATTCTCATTACCACTCTTAGTGTACATGTGTGTGATTTTCATTGTGGCAGATGGTTAGAATGACATTCTTATACATATTTTGTAGATTGTGGTAGATAGTTAGAATGACATTCTTATACATATTTTGTAGATTGAAAGTAAATGACTAGTATTTCCTTTGCAAATCTAATTATAATTGAGCATGTATATAAATTATGTTTTTTTTGGATCATTTAGAGCCTATTTAAATTGCACTCTTTTGTTCCCTTTTGATGAAATATAACTAGTAGCTTGTTACAATTTGTCCTAGTCTCTATATCCTTAATTAATACCTGTTTTTTAATTAACTGAACTTAGTTTTGGTATTTACTAATTTGGTGTTAACGATATTTTAAAATTTCAGGAAGCAGCACAACGTGTTGGTGAAGAGCTTTGGAATTCGAATCCACTATTGAGCCTAGAAAATCACCATTTGTTGAGGTTAAACGACCATCTTTCTTGACTTTGTTGGTAAATCTTGCATTTATTTTTTAAACACGACAATATGTTGTTGTAGAAGTTATTTAGAGTTTAGGTCTACAATGACATTTAAATATTGTTTTGATTATTGTGGTGATTTATACATTGCACGTGATAGATGCTGTTGGATTATGCATGTTCTTTTTTTTAGCCATTGATGTTTTTTAAGTTATGAGTTAACAGTCCAGCATATGAATTGTTTGGTTGTGACCAAGCCTAGTAATGGATGTCCAATTTTTGTCCTTCAAAAATAAAGAAAATAGGGTGGGGTGGGGTGGGGTGTGGTAGGGTAGGGTAGTGTGGGGTAGGGTGGGGTGGGGTAGGGGTGGGGTAGGGTGGGGTGGGGTAGGGGTGGGTAGTGGTAGGGGTGGGGTGGGGTGGGGTAGGGGTGGGTAGTGGTAGGGGTGGGGTCATGATCCATTAATTATTGATCCATTAATATTAAATGGGTCGCTCCGGGTCATGATCCATTAATTATTGATCCGATCCAAATCCAATTAAATGGATTTCCATGTTAATGGATCATGATCCAAATCCAATTAAATGGGTAAACGGGTCAGGTCAGATCTTTAACCGATCCGATCCGATCCAACAATTGACAGCCCTAGCTATGATCTTATCCATCATTTTTACACTATAAGCTTCCTGATTCTTCAGAATTAGGTCGTTCGCGCTCCTTGAATCTGCTAGTACCTTTACTGTTGTCTTCAATTTTTTGTCCTTTTCCTTATGAAATTCTTTTCTTTTTCCCCTGTTGTTATTTACAATTTCAAGCGCATTCTGGTATTGGGTTGGATATGTGGTGTTAGGAGTTCGCTAATTTCGGTATAATTTCTTGGGATTCTGTTCCTTAATTCCAAGATTTTTATTTTTTATTGTTCGTAATTGGCGGGAACATATTGCTAGCTGGAAATGGGGTATGAGTGAACTGCGCGAAAGTTTGATCAGTTTGTTCATTAGTCCTTATCTTCATGTTACTATCTCCTAGGATGTTTTATTATGTATTTTAGGGATGTTTAGCATTAATTTTTTTTAAATGATTACCTGCACATTACTTTGTGAATTAAGCAGTTTGTATAAGTAACTTCAAACTGGTATTTTGAAATCGCTTATGTCACTTAAATAATCAAATAACAAGACAGGATAAGCCGCATTAGTAGCCTCCTTCGCACACGCCACCTATTTGATGAAATGTCACATAGAACTATAACATAGTTTTTAATTGTGCATAATCCAATAACCAAAAGATGTTGATCAAGTTTAGTTTGTTAATTGACAACCAATTGGGCATTGGTGCTTGAAATCACCTACGTGTTCATATTTGAGCCAGTCTTTTGACTTAGTAATTGAACTAAAAAGCTACTACATGTTTGAATTAAAGGACTTAGTCTACTCAATTACAAAAATTGGAGAGTTGTTCTTGAAATCATTGGTATGTAAGGATTTTATTTTGAACCAAAAACTCTCTTAAATGATTTTGTTTTTTTATTAATTTTATAAAGACCTTATTACTTCAGTAGTAGCAATCCAAGGAGTAGAAAGTTTATACAAATTCCATAAAGCTGTTATGAATTAGCATTCAATGCATAAATTTAATCCGTTTGTGGTTCACAAATGCACTTTGGGTTTGCTATACAAGACAAGCATTCGCAAACTAATGCGAATTCATATTCTTGTAATTAGGGATTTAATTTTGCTTTTTTGATTTGATTTTCATGTTTTTTATAGCTTTGGGGTGATCCAGTTCATGCTACTTGCTTATTTATTCGTTTTCAATTTCTCATACTTATTGTTGTTATTGAATACCTTCCCAGGTATACCTGATTACTCTGAAGTTTATAGCTTCATCTTAAGTGTTTTTTATCCAGACATGAAAGGGCATGTGTAGAAACCGAAGGAGATGAATCCTATAAATTTTGAAATAGTGAGCCAGACATTATTAATGCGAATAGTATAATTTCTTTTGTTAGTTTAGCCTGGGATTAATAAAGGCAATAAAATCTCATATTTCTTTCATTAGAATATGCAGACCTTATTGTTAATGAGAAACATGACAGTCAACTTGTCAAGTCCGGACTTTGAACCAATGTTAATTGTCATTTTATTGAGCATATATCAACATTTTATAACAACCATTCCCTTTATAATGTTACAAACTTATCACTTTTAATAGTAACATACATCAATGATTATACTCGTAAATCAATATACGCACAATTTCCGCTGAGTATGCAAGAAGATATGATCTCACGAGATTCAAAAAGGCATTGATCATGGTTGGAGAAGTGTAGATCGAAATGAAGTTAACGGTTTACAAAAGATACCGGCCGGAAAAGGAAGACGACCACATCGTGTTAGGTGGTTTACGTTAGACGGATTTCCAACAAGTTTTAAGGTTCAAAAAAGGTAGTAGCTTGCTTTTTACTATTAACATGGATGCTTTACATAGCAATCATCAAGTCGTATTCTCGGTTACACTGGCTTTAGGCTCATGGTGTAGCTATAAGTAACTATGTTTATTTTAGCCGATTTCCTTTTGTAAAAACCTACAAACAAACTAGAATCATCATTGTACTAAGCAAACATTAGCTCCTTTGGTATATATTCCGGTGGAAAGATTACTTTTAAGTTATAACTTTTATTGTATTTATATGGGAGTGCATGATATTTACATAAATACTTCATATCTTTTGACTATTTCAATGAACAAACTACATACTTTTGAGCAAAAGTATTCAATTACATATGTCTTTACTTAGTCCAACATATAATATTTTTATTTTACACAAAACATTCTTAAAAAACAACAAAGCTCTAAAGACATTTACACAATATTATGAATACACACTCGTGTTTACACGAGTTTGAAATCTAGTCATTAACTGAGTCGAGAAACTTACGGAAGTGGTTTGGAGGTTTTATTTGTACCATGTATTAAGTTTTAGTTTCATCCAAACAAGATTAGAAACTTATATTCTTTTTCTGAACAAAAAGCTAGAGGTTTTGCACTTGTGTGAATTAATTTTTTGTGCAAATTAGATACATATATACCAGAATGGCAGAATCTTGTCACATACTCGTATATTTAAACCAAATGCCCCAAAAGATGCGAATAAAGCATCTTCTTCCCTCTTGTTCTTCCAAGCAACTCGCCCAAATCAAAGCCCATGTCCTTGCATCTTCAAATCCACACGCACTGAACACTCTTCTTGCATCCTTCGTAAACTCACACACCCCACACTATGCCTTTGCTCTCTACAATCAGATGCTCCAAAACCCTAATACCCACAACCATTTTAGCTTCAATTTTGCTCTTAAAGCCTGTTGCTTGACGAATTCCTTCAATAAAGGCCAAGAAATCCACGCTCATGTAATAAAGTCCGGTCATTTTTCTCATACCTATATTCAAAACTCGTTCATCCATTTCTACGTAATTCGAAATGATATCGTTTATGGTTATCGGGTTTTCCAGACCATTTCTTATCCTACTGTGGTTTCATGGACTTCCATCATTTCAGGTTTTTCGAAATGTGGGTTTGAAGATAAGGCCATTGTTATGTTTTCATTGATGGATGTAGATCCTAACGCTAATACGCTTGTTAGTGTTTTATCTGCTTGTTCTAGTGTGGGAGAATTGAAGCTCGGGAAATCTGTTCACTGCTATGCGTTGAAGACCTTTAATCAAGTTAATGTAATCCTTGATAATGCATTGTTACATTTTTATGTGAAAGTTGGGTCATTGGAGAATGCTCGTTACCTGTTTGTTAAAATGCCTAAGAGAGATGTGGTTTCTTGGAGCACAATGGTGGGTGGTTTTGCCCAAAGGGGTTTTTGTGAAGAAGCAATCAATGTTTTCAATAAGATGGTGAAAGAAGGAGAAGTTAAGCCTAATGAGGCCACCATAGTCAATGTACTGACAACATGTGCTTCACTTGGCTCGTTAACTTTATGTGAATCGATTCACTCTTATGTTCAAGAAAGACACGATATCCCAATCGAAGGAAACCTAGGTAATGCTTTGGTAAACATGTATGCCAAATGTGGCAGCATCAGGAACACAATTCGTGTTTTCAATTCACTTAGATTTAAGGATATAGTGTCTTGGAGCACCATGATTAGTGGGGTTGCAATGAACGGGCTTGGTCACCATGTTTTACCACTTTTCGGTCTTATGTTGGTTCACGGGGTTGAACCAGATGATGTTACATTTATCAGCTTGTTAACCGCCTGCAGCCATGCTGGGCTTGTAGATCAAGGGTTAATCTTATTCAAAGCCATGGTTAACACATATGGCATTATTGCTCATGAGAAGCATTGTGCTTGTGTTGTGGACTTGTATGCCCGAGCAGGGAGGTTGAAAGAAGCAGAGGATTTTGTTACGGGTATGCATATAGAACCAGATGGGCCGGTTTGGGGTGCGTTAGTTAGTGCTTGTAGGGTTCATGGGAATGAGGCGATGGTTCAACGCATAAGTCGAGCCCTCTTTGAGAAAGGTGCAAGTGGTGGAACTTTGGCTATGGTGTCAAATACTTATGCAAGTTCAAACAGATGGAATGAGTCAATGGAGGTTAGAAATGTGATGAGTAGTTTAGGTTTGAAAAAGATGGCTGGTTATAGCTGGATTGAGCTTGATGCATAGATCATTACTAAGATGTTAATTTTGACTTTATATATAGGTAAAGTAAAGATGTTAATTTATATGATTGTAAAGCACTGAATTCAACTGATGAATTTATATGATTGTAAAGCACTTGTATACAACTGATGACTATATATCACTACTACAAATACATTTATCAAATTTGATCATTATCGCTATGACCTTCTCACTTTATACTGTAAAACATACTTCGACAGGGAAGATCATACCGTAAAACATACTTCGATAGCAGAGCTTATGCGTCTATAAACCTACGTTTAAATCTACATATATATTATCCATTATATACAGGGCTTGTAGCCCAGCGGTATCTGGTGTTTAAGGTGGTGCTCCCTCCCAAGAGGTTGTGGGTTCAAATCCCGGCGTGGACAGTGGTGTAGATTTAAGAGTATGTTTAAAAGGGTGTTTGAGTTTGCCGTTAAAAAAAAATCCATTATACAACTATTGGAATAAATCTACCATTATTGTGTTACTTGCTGGGTGGCATACCGGCATTCATGGTGTGGAACTGGTTTTTTCTTGCTAGAATCTAAGAAACTTTTAGATTAACAAGTCTTGATAAATGAAGATGATCTTGTATTACTTATGGGAATTAGGTTTTGATATAACTGGGTCTCATTCTGATATTAAAATACTGTTTAAATTATTTTGATTAATATTATATATCAAATTTTGTTTTAGAAAAATCCAAAGTGTCTAAATCACTTATGCTTTCATTAAATACAAGTTCAGATTAGTGTTAGAGTGGTAAACTGGATTCCTTCTACAATTGTGATTTTCACTTTTCAAATTCGACATTTCGACCCTGTGTGTTTTGGTATCACGAAATTCGAATTGGTATAATTGATAAAAGTAACATTTTTCTATCTTAGGTAGAGATGAAGATCAAAACCAGAGAGAAATATGAAGGGTTTCGACCCTACGGAACCCCCGTATTTTGTTCAGGGGGCAACGCCCCCTAAATATTACCGGGACGAGCTAAGCGTGTACTCCACACTCTCCATACTTGTTTCAGAACAAAGTTCAATCCTCTTGAAACACACGTAGGAATTCCATTACACTAAATGAACCAATGACACTAAAGTCACCAACAATTAGTTTTTGATATTAACTAGTTTATTGACCAGTGCACGCACGTGTACTTCGGAAGTGATTTGAGATATTAAAATTTTTAAATAATAATAATGCAATAAAGAAATATCACCGAAAACTTACGAATGTCGGAATTTTTAACAAAAAAATTTTTTTTTTTGAAGAACTGCTTTGTAGACTACATTTGTTGTTTTGTTTGTAACATTACTATTGTTGTCACAAATCAAAACTTTTAATCCTTTTTTTTTACTTTTAACACGTGAAAGACTTACCAAACTACTAATTAAATGATGGTTTAAGAGAAAGAAAATTTACATACAAATTTGTACACGACTAAACCTGAAATACAACATAATCCAATATAGAATCGTTTGATAATTTAAAGAATCAAATTAATTAATAAAGAGGCTCATCTCCATGCTTAAATCCACTACTAATAACCATATGTCTTAATATTTTGAACGGGCTCCATTGCATTTCCTCTTCTAAAGAAGAATTTCCGTACACTTTGCATGTAAAAAATATAATGACTCACGTGTTAAATATTAAAAAATCAATAATGGTTTCCTGTTTTATGTATAAAAAATTAACACTTATATTTTTAGTGTTACTTTTGGCTAACTACCTACACTAATAATATAGTCTCAGGACCATTAAGACCAACTATCTTTACATCTCTGAATTTAGATTTTTAAATATATAATATATCATCTTTTAATGATACATTTTATTTAAACCATATTTTATAAAATGTTTCATACACCTTTCTAATAAGATTGAAAATGCTCTAAAATCAATAACTAAATACTTTGAATAATATATTCAAGTTGACCACTTAGCTAATCACCATAATCCTAAAAAAACTCACTCAGCTAAACAAAAATTTACATACCCAATACTATTAATGGATAAAAAAATTAAGAATATACTAATTTAAAAAAAGTGTCATTACAATAAAATTTATATCAAAACGGTAGATAAAAATGAGACGGTCGTAAAAATATATCAAAAGTTACTATATATATAATTATAAACAACCTATAATTAATTACATTAATTTACAATTATTATTAAACACCCTTGCATTTTCTTAAAAGCCCCTCACACATTTTATAAAACCCCTCACATCCCCTCCCTATTGATTTAAAATTAGGTTTAATTATCGAAATCTTTTTTAAAATTGTTTTGAGAATTGAGTAATTTTAAAAATCAAGGTTGTGATTGGTTGATTAAGGCTCAATTAAAAGTTATTTTAGAAAAATTGGTAAGCCATATATATATATATAGGCAAAAGGTCAAACAAGAACTGTTTTTCGTACGAGAACCGCGAGAACCAATCTGAGCCGTCCAATTCCCCCTCTTTCAATGTCATTGCCCACCCATATTCATCACATGCACCCTGCCACACTTGATCCCCCTACGCTTCACATCCATTAATTCCACTTTATCAAATCAACGGCTAAGATTGGTTTTCACTGTTCTCGTATGAAAAACAGTTCTCGTTTGAACCATCCCATATATATATATATATATATATATATATATATATATATATATATATATATATATATATATATATATATATATATATATTCTCTTTTGTATCAATCGGTTATATAAACCGATCATCATTTCCTTGGCATTGTATTGTAAGCACCCAATTAATAAGAAGATCTTGCTTTCTTGCTATGGCTTTCTGAATCTTCTCATCCTATATATAGGGGATAGTTCATTCGAGAATTGTTGTTAGCGCGAGAACCGTGAGAACCAATCTCAGCTGTTCCTTGAAAATGGGAAGATCATGGATGGAGAGCGTGGAGGGATAGAGTGTGGCAGGGTGCATGTAAGGAATTCATGGATGGACAATGACATTGAAGTAGGGGGAATTGAACGGCTCAGATTGGTTCTCGCGGTTCTCACGCTAACAACGATTCTCTAATGAACTTTTCTCTCTCTCTATATATATATATATATTGTTTGCACTAAAGGTTTATTTCTTAGAACAAATTCTTAAAAACAAATTTTAGTGAACATGATATTTTACTCTAATTTAACTGGTGATTCTACGTTATATCTATTTGTGCCTCTTACTCACTCTCCATCACACACTATTATATCAGTTTTTTTCTTTAACCACTTAACTTACGCTATAATGATGACTCTTAATCACTTTCTATAATATCATATTTTAAGACTCACTTATATTTCAAACAACTAATTAAAAATAAAACTAAAAACAATAAAGGTGGCCAAATTCTTGCACCACACACCTTGTGTCATGCGTTAAGCCGTTGAATATATCATATCTTACCAAGTACCACACAGTATAATCATAGAGTGGCAGTTAGTTTCCTCCACTGAATGAAGAGCTCACCACATCAAAATAACTTGCCCACTCCGTAAACTCTTGGAGAGAACATAGTGGGTAGTTTCTCCGATGTGGTGCACCACATGCTTAGGGATGGCAAAAAAAACCGAAACAGACGGGGAAAACCGAAAACCGACATAAACGGGGCGGGGAAAACCGAAAACCGATTATTTAAACGGGGATGGGGACGGGGACGGGTTTGATGATCCCCGCCCCGATTAACCGATAACGGCCCCGATTACAACTTAATACTAATTATTTAGATATTAATATGCATAAAATTATTTTAAATAGAAAATATACAAATTTTTATACATTTTCATACAAACTACTTTTAATGGTTGTCTTTATTTGAATTGTTTGGTTTTGATATTTTTGATGCATTTAGTTTCTTTAATACTTTATTTTTGATTCATATATGTTTGTATTCGATACTTTATATAATTTAGCATAATTGTTTTCTAAAACTCGTGGTAAAATCATAACCCTAACGATTTACGTAGTGAATAAACACAGTTCCAATTTAACCGGTATCTTTGCGGTGAAAATTACAAATTTAAATACAAGTTTTATATTAAACGGGGATACCCGTTTCCCCGTGGTTTTCCCCGGTTACCGATGGGGATCCCCGTTTAAATCCCCGCGGTTTTTTAAGCGGGGACGGGGGGACCAATCCCCGGCCCGAAACCGCCCCGTTGCCATCCCTACACATGCTTCCATTTTGGCAATTGCCGTTTCACCATTGTATGGAGGTAGATATTAGGCATGGTAATCTCTACAAATTTAATCCTGCGTGGTGTTTATTATTATTATTTCTTGAACAGCAACAAAAGATCACTAAGATGAGAGCTTCGGCATGACAATCACCCTCCCTTATCAACCAAAGAAAATATTATATAAAAGAAAACCATTCTAGCAAGATGCTAGAAATACAAGGTTTGAATTACATCCCAAAATTAAAAAAGAGAAGACCAGGTGAAGTTGAAATACATAAGCAAATTACATAAAAATAGAATCCCTTGGATTTGCACACCAATCTCCCCAATTTATCTTCTTCTTCACAGCAAACCTTGAGTTGGATTTAATCCAAAATAAAGAGATGCTTTGGACATATCCCATAATACACAAATCTCCTATCTTTTTGGAATCAAAAATCATTTGGTTTCTTAGTTTCCATATAGCCCAGCATAAAGTGTAAAGTGCTGTTGAGAAAATCTTGAGTTGTTTTCCTTTAAGACCAATAACAGACCCCAGTTTAGCAGCCCATCCATCAAATTGAATGAGAGTTTCTCAAACCCTCACCACCTGCAAAATTCATCTAGAACAACCAAAATAATTGGACAAAAACAAAAGATGTGCGTCTCACTTTAAGGAGCCGACTTGCAGAAACCACACAAGTCATCAATAATATAAACACAGCGTTTGGAAAGATTGACAAGAGAAGGTAATCTTTCATGTTGTAGCTTCCAAATAAATATATTAATCTTACTAGGAAGTGATTTCAACCATAATGTTTTAAAACCCCCAATTTTAAAGCTTATCATATCGTCCAAAGCAGTCCTCAAAGAGGAAACCGAGAAAAACCCATATTCACATAAGCCCCACTTCCATCTATCTTTTTCAGTTCAAGACTCAACTGTAGAATATTGTAGTAAAGCATTTAGATCCTAAGTTGCACGGAAACAGATACGGCACCGAGAAACGGATACGGGAAACGGCAAAACTTTAACATTCAAGATACGGATACGGCAGAGATACGACAAATATAAAATATAAAATATATATATATTAAAGAAATTCCAAAATACATATATACTGTAGCCATTTTTAACAATTGTAGAGATATGGTCACTATAAAAATAGAAAATAATTCATGATTTATACCATAAAAGTTAAATATTAATACATAATTAAAAAATTAAGAAGAAATATAGAAATAACATGTGTCAAATACAATTAGGGGTATTAAGAGAAACTTATTAAATTTTCTACAATTTCACGTTCATATTAAAGAAACCCTAGTCGGTTTTTTCCGCCTCCATCCCCTTCACATTTTCCTCCTCCATCCCCTGAACTATGAGGACGCCAACCGCCGCCTCCCTGTCTGACGTCGCCGACCACAACCATCACTTGCTGAAGCCGGATCAGTCTCCGTCGCGATGCACATCCCTACCGGACGCATCTACGAAACGTGGCCGAAACTTGACGGAAACTTCAAAGAAACGTAAATAGAAACGTTTCTGGTGTTTGTGAAACGTATCCTAGCGTATCGGAGCCGTATCCGTATCTTGGAGGTTTCCGAAACGGGAACGACACTCCATATGCCGTTTCGGTGCATCATAGTTTAGATCCAGGTTATATTCATTGATTGTTTTATTAAGCGAAGCAATGACGGACCATACCCCATTTTTTCGAAGTTTAGGGATCTATATGCAAGGTTCGATTGAAACCATGCATAGTAACTATTACCTTATGCCATAGAGCATGAGAATCCACTTTTATACGCCACCACCATTTCGCCAAAAAGGGTGTTTATTTAGTGGGGCATGTAGTTGCTTTCTCTCTAATTAAAAAAATGAAATAATTGGTATTAAGTGGGTCCTAAAATTTGGTGTAGTAGAAAATGACCACTACGGAGTTAAGTGGTGGGTGGTAAGAGGAAAAAACTGATATGGCGGTGTGGTGAGTGAGATAGAGAGTATTTACTTCTCCCACTCTTACAGAAGATGGGGTGGGGAAGGGCATCACCACGTTGTAGTGGTTGCCTTGGATGTGGCAACCACATGGAGAGGTGGGACGGTGGTGGGACACATATATATTCTTGTCTTTTCTTCTTCTCCTAACAAATTCGTCTCTGGTTATTCTTTTTTATTTTAAAAAATAATAAATTGGCATTATGTTAGTTTCAAAACTTGATATGACAAAAAGTTTAAACCATATGATTCGTCAGAAAAGATGATGATAGCTACTTTTTTATATATAACGAGATTATTAGACATAATGATATTGTGGGAGTGGTAGATTGGGAGGGTTGTAAATAATTGGAGCCTTGGAGGGATATAAATGTATAATTGTATTGGCAAATGACCGAGAAAGGTAACATATATATCAAAATTTGTCAATAAAGGTAACGTGTAATTTTTTTGTGTCGAGAAAGAATTATAAATTTTAATTTGTTATAAAAAAGGACTGTAAATTTCAATTTTACATAAAAAGAAATTATAAAATTCAATTTGTTAATCAAAAGAGTATCATGACATGCTAAAAATTGGCTAAGGTTTTTTTTTTTGTTAGAAATCAAAATTTATGATCATTTCTTTGTCACAAAAATTGGACGTTACCTTTATTAACAAATTTCGATATTTAGGTTACATTTATCGACAATTTACCTATTGTATTTTAGTTATTTGACATGATAGTTTCCTCCAACTTTAAAAAATATAACAATATAATTATATAAAAAAAAAGATACGTAAAATATGATATTTAAATTTAAATTTCATTTACATCACCCGTAGAAAAAGGAGTTCCCAAAGGGACCCTGCTCTAACGTTCACATTTTCGACCGTTGTAACCAAGCCCTCTTATATAAACTCACCCTCCCACCACCGTCCCTTCATCATCGCAAATTCATTTCATCACTCATCTACACAGCTACACTCACTCTCATTATCTCTCTCTCGTCTCTCCGATCAACATTCAGGGGCAGAAAAAATGGCGTCCAGTGGTGCACTCAGACTCGCAATCATTGCTCTCTTTGTTCTGGCAATCTCCTCCACCGCCGCCTTTGCAAGTAGAGACTACACCGACTTTTCTTTAGCACCTGCCCCTGCTCCGATGGACACCGGATCTGCGACTCCGGTGACTCTTTCAACGCTGTTCGTCTCTGCCTCGCTGCTTATTTCACTCGCCGGTATCATCTTCAATTAGAGCCAGAGAATCAAAGAGACTTGAGAGTAATGAATTGATTTAGTTTATCGTAGATTCTGTTCTCCGGAACCCTAGTTAATTTGTGTGTGTGTGTGAGAGAGAGAAAGAGATATCTTTTTTGCCCTAATATCTAAATCAGGGTTTTATATTTTCGTTGCTACATTGAAATTATTATCGATTAATATTATTATTAATTCATTTATTTAGATTAATTCATCAATTTGTGGTTTTTTCGGATGATTTTAAAGAATTATTTTTGCGATTAAAAAAAGATTATGGCTATTGATTCTGGGAGAAATTAGGTATGATTGTTGTTGTTTAAAGGTTTATTTACAGAGTTTTGGTTGGGTACGTGGATGACAATGTAGACAGGATAGAATTTTTTTGATAAATTAGATTTAAAAATAAAGTGAATTAAAAATCATCATATGCCTCTGGATCCTTCAGTTTTGCATTTTGTGAGTTATGTTTGTAATGACTTTTGTGATCTGTGTTCTAGTTCCTCCATTAGAGATCTGTATTATTCTTGGTCTTGAGGGACTTAAAAGATGTTGTGGAGTGTTGAAGTCATATCTTTTTCTTTTCTTTTGTTTTTTCAAAAGAGCTTTTGGGTTAAGGCTTCTATAGGCGTCGAGCCTTTGGCTCAAATGTATATGGTCTAATCGGTTTTACCCGTGACCGTTTCTGAAGCATCTCATGGCCATCCCTAATTGAAACCTGATAGGGCTTGAACCCTAACCTCCCCTATGAAGGGCAAGTGGTTACCCACTAGGCCATCAAAAGATGATTATTGAAGTATATCTTGAGAGATCTAAAATGTTGAAATTTAGAAAAAGTTAAGATAGATGCAAGTTATAAGAGTGTGTCAACTCATTTCTAAAATCCACTCATAATATATAATTTATATATTCTATATTATATTATATTTCTTTCAAATAGCTTAAAGGGATGCATACATCTATAAAGAAAAATGTAACTATCTTACATTCTAGACATATCAAAAACAAAGTGATACTCTTATATGGAGTTGAGATGAGGTAAATATTATAATGACTAGTTTATTTAACTTTTAATTATAGTTTAAAATAGTTTTTTAATTTACTTGAAGTTTAAGGCAAGTCTCTTTTAGATGGACAATATTTTTCATATCATCACATTTCATCACATTGCAACATGTTACTTTTAAAATAACTATATTTATCATCATAATCTTTTTATATCACTCACTCAATCAATTATTTCACTTTTATATCCAAATAAAAAGATACACAAGTTACAAGCGTGATCCCATCACATTAGGGTGATCACGGTGAATGGTGATCAAGAAGTTGTGGGGAATGGCATCACTTGGTGGTGGAGTGATCATTTAATCATACTGGGTTTGCCCAAGTATGTAGTTTTATTACAAGGGACTTGATTTAATAGCGAAAAATGATTTGTAACTACAAACTACTATCATGTGGTGGGCAATTTATCCAAGCCAATTTCCTAGTTATGACGATCTATTTAGAGGGGAGATTTACCGGATTTTTAAGGTAGAAAGAAGGCTTTTATCACGAGTGTCATCTTCTTCCTCTAGATCATTTGGAAGCGTTACAACGTAAATTTTTTTAATGGTATGATACTAGCTCTAGCAGTTAGTCTTTCAAGTCAACTACAAAGCCTCTCTTACTTTTAAATGAAAATAGGAGGTTTGGTAAAGTTTCTTATTTGAGTTGGCTAGTATAGTGTTGTAGAGCGGCTAATTGTATATCTTGAATGTTTGTTGTTGTTTGCTATTCTTGCTAGTTGTTTCTTGGTTGTTAATAATATTTTCCTTTTGCCATTAGAAGAAAACATAATACTTTTCAGTTGCTAAGTTTTACCATTTTGTGTTTTTATGATGTAAAAATGGAAGTGTAAAAGATTTTAATGTGTATATGTATACTTTTTCATATAATGTCTCGAGTCCGTTTGTCAACATTAATTCCACACAACTCTTACATTTCTTTTGTCATATCAGCTCTACATCACTTTTTCCTTCCATCTCTCTTCGAACCCTCAAACCCTATACACATTCCTCCCAAACTGTCTCTGTCTAAAAAAACTACAAAATTCACAAAAAGAGGGGAGAGAGATACAAAGAAGGGAAAGGAGCAGAGAGAGAAAAAAAGAGAGATGAGAGAGGCATGATACCTCAAAGGGTTGAACGTGTGGGTTGAGGGGGAGACGATGGTGTTCTCATCCTTCCCATGACATCCCTTGTCCTACCCACGGAATGGATGTGCATAGTTTTATCAATTGAATGCAATCCAACATGGTATCCGAGTCAGAGGGCTAGACATGACGACATAGGGACAAGAGCCATATTAGTTTGGTCGGGTGGACCAGACTCGTAAAAAATAAATCACAAAGACGAAATTCATAATTTCGACCATCCTCTAGGGACCAAACTGTAATCTTCTCTTAGATTTAATTTCATGTCTTTGAACCTTAAGGTTGTGAAGCTATAATGACTTTGAGATCTTCGGAAGAAAGTACCATGTTCAAATGCCAATCACAACAACCCAAAATCATCTCCGTTATCTTTACTACTATATAATACATTTATGGTTCTCTCTCCTCAAATTATTAAGACTACTTAAATTTAAGTAGTCCAAACAATTATGCACAATGTACAACTTTCAAATTATTAAGACTATTTAAATCCAACCCTTCTTTTTATCTAAATTAATTTCATCCATTCAATATTAACTATTTCACTCTCCTAATTTACTTTAACTTTTTATTTATTTAAAATATATTCTCCACTAACACTCTCTCTCTCACACAAACACAATTATTCACCCACATCAACATAATTTCCAAAATATTATTAACTTTTCTCTCTTTATTTCTTATATATAAATCTGTTTTCTTATTTTAATGTTTTTAAAATTTATTTTTAAAATTAATAGAATAAATGATACAAATATAAGAAAATTTGAAAAAAACGGACATGTTGCTGGAAACTTTTTCGTGACATTGAATCGCTCGAATAATATATCATTACATTCTTAAAAACGACATAGCAAAAAACAAAAACTATTGACGCCGCAGCATTGCGCGGGTACGCTGCTATCTTTATTAATAGAACAAGGATCAATACATAACCAGCTTCATATACATAACACATTAAACAAATTTCAAACCTTAGATTTGGATGATCCAGTTGAGATTCTGACTGCATATTTGATTTACATTAATTGTATATTCGGTTCAAAACTGCATATTGGATTTAAGTAGAATGCTTAATCTTAACCATTGATTATACATATCTAAAATTTAGCCAAGATTGGTTCTTTAGGTTATGTACCTAACCTTGCCCTTGATTAATGATTTTAAATTACCCCTTTTCTTTGGAAGCATGTTGCAAGAGTTTTCAGATGAGACTTAGTTGATTAAAGGTGGTTATGATCGAGGTTGTAGACTGACTTGTCTAGCAGGTTGATTGTGATCTTCTAGGATTAGTCTAGCAACCTAAAGGTTGTTTGTGTCATTTGATATCTAGATATTTAAGGTGAAGCATTGTATTTGAGTATTGAGTACCATGTATGCTCATATGCTAGAGTTCTGTGGTAGTTGCCCAACGTCGTTATGTAAAATACCACGCGGATGTGGGAGGGTAGCATTTCGAGACACCACTTGTACCATCACCAAAATGACTGCATAATCAGAATAGTGAAAACGGTAGGTTCTTAGGAAGTATGTGAACAAGTGGGAGTCACGCCCCATATTGTACACACATTTACAGGGCGCACGAGTAGTGAACGAGTTAAAGTTCATGGGTTTACGATTTGAGTTCTCATAGACGATAAGCTTGACATACGACATGTTAGTGCAATCAAGAGATAAAATATTTAAATATGTCTGGTTTTGATGATGCAATTTTAATAATCAAATTAAAAAATATATATAAATATCAAAGTTAATATGAAAATAATAAGTTTGGCAAAATAATGAAATATATATATTATAAAAACTCACAGAATATATACCGCATATCTTTTTATAGCCAAACTTTGAAAACGGGTGAAAATAAAAATGACAATACAATCGTAATTGAAAATATTATTTAAATGTCATTTTTAATAAAAATATATTTTCACTATAAAAATGTTCCATACTGCGTCAAAATAATATTTTTCTATGGAACAAAGTTTTTATAACTTCTTGCCAACAAATTTGAATAGACATGATTTTATAAATTGGCAAAAGTGAAAATATATATTTTAGAATACAAGATAAATATCCTTAAGAGGTATTATTATACTGTGTATTAAATGATTTGGTAGAAGAATATATTGTAAGATCTTAAAAGTACAAATGTGGCACCTTTATGGCATAAAAGTACATTAGGTGTCACCATCATATTTAATCATGCATTTAAATCTTTCAAAAGTCAATCTAAGTACACAGTGTAACGATATTTATTTTGGTATTTATCAATTCTAAAATACCAGCTTAAAAGAGGAAGTCGTAAAATAACGGAAACATTTTTAAACGACTCGAGAAAGTGGCAGCACCGGCCACGGTCGATCCACGATCGACCGTGGGATCGACCGTCGGGCCAGCAGAATTGTCCCCACCATCTCCTCTCTTCCTCTATAAATACTAACCTCATTCTCTTCATTTATACCTTTTGCCAACTTAGAATTCTCTCCTACACATACACACACACTTGATCTTTCATTTTATATATATTTTGAGTGTGTTGATTCTTGAAGTTGTTTATACATATTGTGAGATTTATACAACTCTTCAAGATCAAGCAAAAGGGAAGCAAGAAAAGTTCTTTGAGTTATATACTTAGTGTTCATCTTTTCTTGTATTGAGAGATTTATAGTTCATACACCATTGTTGGTGTTCTTGGTGTTCTTGGTGAGGTGTTTTGAGTGAAGAACACTTTGAGTGTTTTGGTGGTTTGACTATTCCCAACTTAGTTTTTGGGTTAGTGTTCTTGAAGTTCTTGGTGAAGAACTTGGTGTTTCTTCTTGGTGAAGAAGAAGGTGTTCTTAGGGAAGAACATTTTAGTAGATCTAGTTTGAATCTTTGGTGGTTATCATCTACCCGTAAAGGTGATTGTATTTCGGTGATCTCTTCCAGACTAAGAGGTATTTGGCACGTGGTGCTAGTGGAATCCTTGACGGAGGTCAAGGCGTGGATGTAGGTTGGAGTTCAACCGAACCACGATAAAATCTTGGTGTCATCTCTCTAAACCCTTAACTCCTTCATACTGCTTGCATTTGCATATTTATATTTCTTGTATATTTACATTCTTGCATTTTTATTTCTCATTTCTTTTTATTTATTTATTTTCAAGTCATTTAAAATTCTGTCATATTATATATATTAATATATAGAGAATGGATCAATATATAACCACCACTTAACTATAGAACCTAAAAAACCAATGTGGACTATTGGATTGTCAAAATTTATGGATGAGATTAAGGATAACATAATTGAAATTACCATGTATTAGTTAATATGCAAAAGGGCAAAGACGGAAAATCCCCCTCCAACAAACCCAAGTTTTTAATAAAAAAAATATACACCAAAACTTTAAATTGTCATAACTTTTTAAGTTTAATTTAAAGTTTGGTGAATTTAAACAAAAAAATTATACCAATCTTTTAGTTTTTTAATCCTCTTTCAATCAAGACCACTTTTCCCATATTTTTCTAAATTTTTTATGAAAATGCAAATTTTGTTTTTCATTTTGGGTTGCATTTCAGTTAGTTCTTGTTTGCATTTCAGTAATTAATATTGGTTTTTGCATTCCAATTAGTTCTTGTTTGCATTTCCATGTGTTTCTTCATCTGGGTTTCATTAACCACCTGCATTTTCGTCCTTTGTATTTCATCTTCGCATTTTGAAAAATAAAAGTTTTTGACATTGTAGTGTTATTTTCTTTTTGCATTTTTTCAAAATTTTGCATTGTAGTGTTTGTATAGACTTTTGTATTTGTGGATTGAATAAGTAATTTTTGTATTTTTTTTATTGGAATATGTAATTTGCATTTTGCATCATTGAATCAGAGTGTTTTTTTTTACAAGATAATTCTATTAAACGAAAATCCATTACATTACATAGATAACACACATAATATAACTTACTGCATATGCCATCTCACCATGATATTACCACCACTAATGCACAAAGTACTACTACTTTAATTCATTAATATACTCAAAGGTACCATCAGTAATGCACAAGATACCAATTTGTTGAGATTTAACTCCAGCCACAAAATCTTTAGCCCTTTGTTGCCCCATCTTTTTCATGTTGACATGTACCAAACGTGCATATATAGTTATATACATAATCAGTAGCCAAGCTTCCTGTGAAGATACAACATATCTCCCAAGTCATCTGGCCATCTAATGTACTCGTGGAAAAACCCCCATTTATATTTTCATTTTCAAACGATTTGCATCTTCGATTTTTACATCTCCGTTTTTTGCATTTTGAAATGAAACCCGGGTGAAAATGTAAATTTTAAAAAATTTGCATTTTCAAAAAAAAATAAAGTATCAGAAATATATCAAGCCTAGTCTTGTTTGAAAGAGGATGAAAAACCTAATCTAACCATATACTTTTTTTTGCTAAAATTCTTAAAAACGAATGAGTTATGATCATTTAAAGATTTGGAGGTTTTTTTTTTTTTTTAAAGGAAAGTTGCTGGAAGGGAGAAAGAGGTGCGTCGGATTTTTTTTTTTAATTTTCAGTTTTGCCCTCCAACCAGCATGCCACGTGCCATCCTCTAAGGTGATTTTTTAGGTTCTATGTTTAAATAGGGTTCTATGTGTATCCTTACCCTTAATATATATATATATATATATATATATATATATAGAGAGAGAGAGAGAGAATTAGGTTCAAGTAAAAAGAACATTAAGATACTAAATATAAGGAGAAAAGAGAAAATGACACATGGCATTTCTGGTTAAAGGGTATAATGGGTACATATATTAAATTCTCTCTCCACCCTATTATCCCTCACACCCCCACGTTTCTAGCGCCCCCGTTTCCAAAACCATCGCCTCCATCTCGGCGACCTTCATCGCGGACGTTTCCAAAACCATCGCCTCCATCATCGCGACCTTCATCGCTGTCATCAGCGACCTTTATCGCTGTCAACGGCGACCACCCGCCTCCATCTGCGTCGCCCTTCGCCGCTGTTCGCCGCCCATATTAGGGTTTGTTGATGTTCGCCGCCCAGATTAAGATTTGATGTTCGCCGCCCAGATTAGGGTTTCGTCGATGTCCTCCGTTTCCCAGATATGAAGATTTGATGATGCACACCGTCGCCACCATTCACCACCGCATCTGCACCACTGTCGACGCCGCCGACCACCGTCGCCTGGACCATTACCGTCGCCGCTAGTGCATCAGTTTTACACAAGTATGCAGATCTGTGAAACCCTACTTATTTTCTTAAGACGAGAAAATGCAGATCCCATGTTCCCGAGTTTTTAAATTTTCACCAATGGTGAAACTTTTCATATCAGTGATTTTGTTTCATTTTTTATTTTTATTGTAGCAAATAATGATCAGTTTTTCTTTGAACTGTGCATCTGTAATGTTTAGGATTGTACATCAATTTATTCTTAAATCATCTATTCAATTTGATGGATTTGTGCATCAATATATGATGTGTTGTTTTGATGATTTGTGCATCTATGCTTGTTGAATCTGGGTATATGTGGCTTATACATCATAATTTAATTTCTGGTGTGCATCAAACAGATCTGGTGATGAACAATAAGCAGATCATTGTTTGGAAACAAAATGTAAATGCCATTGAAAATGGCGACCAGAAAGTAAGAGAGAGAATTTTTAAAATTGGTCAATAATACCACTGTTATTTTTAATAATTAATAGAAAAAGAAAAAAATCACTTTTTTAGGAATAGATTTGAAAAATCTAATAGCTGAGATTTCTTTTTACATTTAGTATCATAAGTTGTTTTTTACCGGATCCCTACTATATATATATATATATATATATATATATATATATATATATATATATATATATATATATATATATATATATATATATATATATTAATACTACTATATATATTTATATATTTTACGTACCTTTACATTCCCGCATTATATATTTATATTTATATATTTTCCGCACTTTACATTTCAAGCATCTTATATATATATATATATATATATATATATATATTAATACTACTATATATATTTATATATTTTACGTACCTTTACATTCCCGCATTATATATTTATATTTATATATTTTCCGCACTTTACATTTCAAGCATCTTATATATATATATATATATATATATATATATATCTGGTACTCTCATCAAGATATATATATAAGTTAGGGGTGTTCAAAAATATTCGTATCCGATCCAAAATCCGAAAATCCGATCCGAAAATATCCGAAAATTTGGATATCCGAATTTTCGGATTCGAATATCGGATAGCGTTTTTCAAAAATTTCGGATATTCGGATATCCAAATTATCCGATTACTTTGTTTTTAATTTAAAATATTAATTTTTATATAACAAATAAATAAGAAGGAGAAAGATGCCCTAGTTTCTCATATCAAAATTCACGCCTCTTTCACTCTTTCTGAGTCACGGCAGTGGGCAGTCGGCACCCAAGTTCACAGATCGACCATTTGGCCGGAGATCACACAACGGCCGACGAGCGAAGCAGACGACGGTTCGTTATTTCACCGACCAGCGAAGCAGACGGTGAACGACGAGCAGACGACAAGCACCGGCAGACGACGAGACGCAGATAAGGAGCGATGAGCAGACGACGACCCACGGCAAACGATGAGACGCAGACGACGATTGATAGCAAAAGCCGACGGTGACCGAGACTTAGACGACGAGCGACGGCAGAACCCTCTGGCGACCAACGCCCCTTCTCCACCTCGAGTACTCTCCTTCTCCTTCTCCATCTCTATGGTTGATTAATTTTGATTAAGTAATTTCTGGTTAATTTATAGTTTATGCGATTAGAAATCCGTCCTTTGCAATGCAATCGAATACAGTCTGAAAACTGTATCTCTGTTGAAGATTGTAACTCGTTATAAATATTGTTCTCGATTTGTTGAACTATAGCAATGTAAGTACTAACTACTAAGTAGTTGTTGACGTGCTGTTTTGTTGAAAGCTTCCATTTCCATGTCTCTAATTTGTGAATCTGATGTTTGTGTTTGGTTAAAGGGGAAAGCTTGCATTTCCAATTTTAATTTGTTTACCTTATGGATAACTACATATGTGTGGAGATTGCATAATGATGGATTTTTTTTAGCTATTTCGGATTATCCGATATAGGGTTTAGGGTTTAGGGTTTCGGATATCCGAAATTTCGGATACGGATATCGGATAGCGAAATGCACTATCCGAAATTTTCGGATATCCGAAATTCGGATACCCGAAAATGAACACCCCTAATATAAGTACTACTACATATATATTTATATACTTTCCGCACTTTACATTTCAAGCATCTTATATATATATATATATATATATAAGTACTACTACATATATATTTATATACTTTACGCATATTCACATTTCTGCATTTACTAATCAGTGTTTCTTTTGTTTCATATATTATTTATTTACTTATAATTTCGAAAAAGTAGACATAGAAACTATTCAACCCCCCCCCCCCTTCTAGTTTCTACAATTGGTATTAGAGCAAGTTGCTCTCAATTTGCTCAAGTTTTATAAAATTTATAAAAACTTAACTTTTCAAATTTTGAGTTGATCCATGGCACAAGAAACTATAATTACATTTGAGTATGACAAATTTGCATTCTGGAAATTAAAATTTGAAACATACGTAAAAGCTAAAGATTATAATCTATGGCACATTATTGAAATTGGTGATTTTCAACCAAATGACAGTACAAATTTAACACTAAAAGATGTATCATATCTTAAGAAAAATAGTGAAGCAAAACTACTATTTTATAAAGTTTTACCAAAAACAGAATATGAAAAAGTTTTCATGTGTAAAGCTTCAAATGAAATTTGGAAAATATTAATGCAACACATCAAGATGACACCTTACTAAAAGAATACAAAGATGAACAACTTAATGCAGTCAAGGATGACAAAACGACGGTGAAAACACAAGACAAGTCGTCACTAGCTTTTAAAGCTAAAGAAATGTTAAGACATAATGATGAAGAAAACAACGAACCTTCCACTAGTGGAAGAAAAGAAGATGATCAACACAAGATGATTGTTAGCAGTGATTGGGAAGAGAATGATAGTGAAATCACAAATGAAGATAATGAAACTTGTCTTATAACTAACAAGACAAGAGAGGTACAATAAAATCACTCTTACTATAGTTGTGATTCAATTGATGATGATTTGATGCTAAAATATTACTAATGTGAAAAACTCCTTTTCAAAGCAAATAAGAAAAAATGAGTCTTTAAAAACTGAAAATGATTTATTAAAAGATTTTATCGCAAAACGTGACAAGGAACTTTTAGAATCTAAAAAACAAGTTTCAAGTTTGTTAGAAGATATAAAAAGAATGAAGAACAACAAAAGTGAACTAGAATTCTTAAATAAAAGTGTGCCATCAACTAGTTCCGATAAAAATATTGTTTTTGATAAAGAAAAAGAAAAAGTGCCCACGGTGGCAGAATCACGGTCGACCATGAAGCTTGCTACCGTAACCGTGGATCACTCCAAAGTTGCTGGAGTCGACCGCGGTCAACCACGGTCGACCGTGAGGTGTGACCGTGGTGGCAAAAATCGAAAAATTGATTTTAAGCCCAAATCATCATCACATGATCATAACATCAGTCCTATTGCATCATATAATTATCCTTATGGTCATAATGCTATTCCCATTACGTTAAACCAACAAATAAAAGAATTTTATGAACCGTCAAGATATCAAATTGATTACTCTAAACATTATAAGCCTTTTATGTCATATCATTACAATAAAAGAAGGTTTTCAAACAATAGATTTGCTTGGAACTACAATGTCAAACCTAAAAGAAATTACAACAATGTTTATAATAAAAAGAATTATTTTAAAAGTAAAAGAACTTATTTTCAAACGCCAACTTGGAGTAATCAAGGGTTTTGCAAATATTTTATAAGTTCATATCCTACTAGACCTTATCATACGTCAAGGTCACACCACAGTGGATAAAGGTAGGAATGTTTGATTCTAACAACCCCGGACCCATGAAACATTGGGTACCACATTTGTCAAATGTTTAAATTGCTAGATGAACACAAGTGGACATCCAAAAATCACTTGAATGATATTTGATACGTGAATGTCCCAAGCACGTGATGAGCAACAAAGAATTATTTACTACAACAAATTTCATGTGGTGTTCAATATCAATGTAAGGGGTAAAACTCTATGGTAAAGGTAACATTCCTCACTATAACTTGATCGGTATAAATGTCTAGTATGATAAATAATCTAGATTTAAAATCATAAGCGTTATTCAAATTGTGTGATGAAAACTTGCTTGTGACACTCATAAATGGTCATGACATGATTACTAAAGATAAGTGAAATGTCTAATCAAAGGTAAAAGAAAACGTGTATTAGATATATGTAATATACTAAATTATAATCCATACAAGTATGTCTTGCATTTTTAAATGATCATTATGTTTTATGGTATAGTAGATTAGGTCATGCTAATGTGAAAATTAATCCAAAGGATTAGCAATTAAGAGCTTGTAAATAATTTACCTAAATTAAAATCTAATAAACACTCTTATGATGTTTGCAAAATTGAAAAACAAGTTCATATATTTCATAAGACTAAACATTTATGATTATAAGATTCTTGTGTATGAACTTGTGTGGTCATTTGTTAATACAACACCATGGTAGAAACTTCTACGCTATAGTAGTTGTAGATGATTTTTCAAAACATATTTAGACATTATCTTTAAGATTCAAAAATGAAGCTTTTGAAAAAATTCAAATTCTTTGAAACAAATTCAAAACCATCAAGGTCACTTGATTACGTCCATTCTTACGGACCATGGTATATAATTTGATAATGATTTTTTTTGTTGTTTTGTGACAAACATGATATCACTCGTAACTTTTCGGCTCCTAAAGCTCCTCAATCTAATGGGGTAGTGGAAAGGAAAAACCACACTTTTCAAGAGATGAGTCATATCATGCTTAATGAATAATGAATTCCCCAAAAAGTTTTGGTATGATGTCGTTGCAACCGCAAAATTTTATTTAATAAAGTTCTAATCGATCACCCTTAATAAGGACCCCTTATGAACTATACAAAAGTAGTAAACCAACACTTAGACATTTGAGTGGTGCTTGGATGTAAATGCTTCATTTTTAAATAATAAGGAACACTTGACAAAATATGATCCAAAAGCTTATGTAACTGTGTTCCTAGGACATTCTCCAAATGGAAAATCCTATAGAGTCCTATATAAACAAACTATGGATATAGAGGAATCCAAAAATGACACATTTGATGAAACTCCTCTTAACAAATCAGTACCTCTAGTTGATGATGATCTTTATGAACAACAAACCATAGAACATCAACTAGCAAACCTTAATGTAAACGAAGTCATAGTTGAAATAAAGAATGAAGTCACTCCCTCTAAAAGGCCTAGTGAATCTTTCAATACTAGAGAAGGTAGGGTTCACCAAATTGACCAAGTCATTGACTACATAAGTCATCCAACATCTTTCAAAGAAGTTAGTGTCATAATGACTATTTGAAAAATGATTGAGTAGTAGTAAATAATGAAGAATGGTCAATACAAATTGAACAAATCATCTTAAAGCCATTCATTGGTCCAAGTTTTCTCATGAAAAGTCAAAGTGAAAAAGAGGATTATGAGTCGGTTGCATAAACGAATCTCACGAACAAAATGGGGATTAACTGTGAAATTAAGATTGATCACATAGTGCAAAAACATTGACAAAAATCATTCTTTGAAAATTTCTTAAAAGATCAAACATTTGCAAGCTCTATAATTGAAAATGCATGGATTAAATTAAAGCATGTAGATTAAATTAATCTATGAATATATGACATAAATAAGAAATGCCTTATTACTTGTCTTGTATGTGCTTTAAGATATGTAGAAAAGTATGCTCAATTCTTACATTTTCTAAAATGAAATTTTTTCACTTGGTTGAAATATTAGAGAATGGGTATAACTGATAAATCCTTGTTTAGTAAATGATCATATGGTATAATATTTTTAGTTTTACAAATCTAGAATTTTGTATAAATTCTCTAAAGATCATGCACTATAAGTATAGTTAATAAATCAAAGTTTTCTTCAACAAAAAAGTAGAACATGCGTACACCAATCTAAACATATGTTTAAATAAAAATTTGATGGTTAAATGTGAAATCAAGTTATGTACTCATGAATACAACTTGTGAATTAAAACAAAAGAAGTGAATTATTTGATAGCATCAAATAATATTACATGATCGGGAGCTTGTTTTATCTAACGGCAAGTTGACCCAATACTATGTATAGTGCTTGAGATGTGAGCTATTTCAGGAAAATATTAAGAAATCACATCTCGATGCGGCTAATGAATACTTTGATACACAAAGTGAACGGTGGATTATTAACCTTGACTTCCAAAGATATACCGTATGGACATCATGAGCATAATATATTCAGATCTTGAATGATGACTAAGTAATCAAAAGAATACGAGTTGAGGTATTACAAAGCCATGCAAAGACTTATGTTCAAGCACTACGGATAAAATAAACACTTGCTGATTACGAGGTAAGTTTCTCAGAAAGCTCATTACGTGTGAAAACTGATGATATTAATCTAAATAGAAATCATGTGGTTATTATAAGACTATGCATATAAAACGTAGACATCACTATTTATTTAACAATGTGCACAAATAAAATGTCATGATTGAACAAAGTCATTGTAATGAGAATTGTTTAGAACAACAAGATTAAGATTAAAAATGATGAAACACAATTCTTGAAAAATATTATTTAGCATAGAACAAAATTGCGTTGAGCTAATATGCAAAATTTGAAATATCGCGAAAATCTATCCAAAATGATGACCTATGCTCGCTCGTAAGCTATCTTGGCACACAAATAAAAACTGAAAAACTTCAAGAAGATTTGTATCTTCTTTATATCAAGGTCAAGTGCCAATAAAAACATTGTAGTCCAATCAAGCTTTATCATGATTTTTCTTATCAAAAAATAAGATTTTGAAACATTGTAAGCTCTATAAATCAAAGATCATTTAAGGAAAACACATCCTTTAGGTACATTAAGCATGATAAATGGTTGATTTCATACCTTTGTTGGTTTAATTAATAATCATGATGTGTGCATGTTTTACATGATTTGATATGTTCTAAGAATATTAAATGAAAATTGTAAAATCAATGAAAATTCAAAACCACGGTCAAAGGAACTGCAACTGTGAAAAGTTTTGGTGTCCTGTTGGCCGCAACCGCGGTCGATCACGGTCGACCGTGGGTATGGGTGACTGTGAAATTTTTAAAATTCACAATTTGATATGATTTTGATATTTAATTGCAATATAATATATGTCTCATATGTGCAATCAGGGTTCTAAAAAACGCGTCATGGCGGCGCCAAGGCGCGACTCCGACATTAAGAAACTGTCCTTGGCGGCGGGGTTAGGTGTGGCGTAAGACAAGGCGGCATAAGGCGCGCCTTTACGCGTCAAATGGCGAGTTTTTTATAGCGGGGCGTGCAAAAAATATATTTTTTTAATTTTTTATATACATTTTGCGATCGCGTATATTGAACTTCTATAAATTTGTATTTTGTAATTTGTATATGTTACGTTGCTCCTAATTTGTGCAACTTTGTGTAATTTGTAAATTAATATTGATAAATTGGATATAAATATTTATAAAATATATATAAAATTGCCGCCTTAAGTGCCGCCTTAAAAATCGCCATAACTCGCCATGGCTCCTAAAACTTGAGGCTTGACCTCGCCGCCACGCCACGCCTTACGTTATTTAGAACCTTGTGTGCAATCATAATGACTATTTCGACAATGCACTAATGCTTGAATGAATAAAATTGAATAGATAAAATGCATGTAACCATTTCATATAATTAAACTTCTTGGAGACTTATTAAATAAAAAATTGGATAATTATACTCTTAAGGAGTTTGTATGTGACTATTAATCATGAGAAAATCCCTATAATGATATATTGGTCAGATACAATTTTGCATGCTTTAGGAGATCTTGTTCTTAATATGATTAAATATGAGAAGTTGAACTACACATGCCTAATTGACTACTCGGATATATAATCAATTATGTGTAACAATGACATAAATTAATTAATTGATGCATGTAATGGTTGATATAATAATTGATCATCCTCGATGAATGACTTTAAATACCTTATGGTATTACTTTGCATTATGTCAAATGAATTTTAAATACTACACTTGGCTAACCCCAATCCTCAAAGATTGGAAATTTTTTTGTTTCTTTTGCTCTGTGATAGTGCTATTTCAAATCTCATTCTACTCAATGAAGAGTTGCTCGACATAAAAACCAAGCTATACAAAAGTGGAAATGTCAACTATATGTGCGGTCTCACTATCAATGTCAAATACTACATACCTTCGCATCAAGAAAGCAAGAAAAATGGAAAGTTGACACAAAATGAGAAAATATGATCGATCATTCAAATTGTGTGCGGACATTTAGCTCAAGCTCAATCCTTATGCCGACACAACAAAATAACAAGGGGAGCACGATCAACCAAATATGGAGGTGCAATCACGAATGATGCTAAAGGAAAAGTTTCCCTTGTCCAAGAGGGAAAGTATACAATAAGGAGGAACATATTTAAATAATACAAAATATTATAAAATTAAAAGAAACCACAATTTAAGGGGGAGCCAATTACAAAATGCTCATAGTGTGAGGGGGAGCCATATATATAATGACAACTTCACAAAAAGTGTCAATAATTTGTGAGGGAGGTAAATTATTTACCTTATAAAGATCAAATTGAGGGGGAGTCATTACTTATAAAAAGAGAGTTCAAGGGTTTAAAATTTTATTAAATTAAGGGGGAGCAAACTCATAAAATAAGGGGGAGGTTACTATCTTGGTGAGATAAGGTAACTAGCATCACGAGAAACGGAAATAGGATCCAGTTTCTTATGAATCATTACTATCCCCTTTATCTTATATTATCAAAATTCGGAAACATGTTTGAGCAAATTCCAGTGCAATCAAGCAATATTTAAGGGGGAGCTCAATCATGATCAATTCGGAGAAAGTGAAATTCAATAAAAGACTAGGGAGAAGAATCAAAAAGAGGGGGAGCTTCACAAACTAAAGAGTTTCAATGCAAAAAAAAGAAGGGGGTGCACACCTTTTTAATGATGCCAAAGGGGGGGAAGAATCCAAGTTAAGGGAGACAAGATTCCAAGTGAAGGAGATACAAACTTTTACAAGTTTCTACCAATTCAAGAAGATTAGAGTGATAAAGCTTTGTCATCAAGACTACTACGTTGTAGAATCAAGCTCATCACAGAAAGTCAACTTCTTGAACTACACACATATTATTTTTCCATAACATATTATGGAATTATTAACTTGGATTAAATTAAAATTGTCATCATCAAAAAGGGGGAGATTGTTAGTGCAATCAAGAGATTAAATATTAAAATATGTCTGGTTTTGATGATGCAATTTTAATAATCAAATTAAAAGAAAAATATAAATATCCAAGTTAATATGAAAATAATAAGTTTGGCAAAATAATGAAATATATATATATATATATATTTGTGGAAGATCAAAACACTGATAAAAGCTCACAGAATATATACCGCATATCTTTTTATAGCCAAACTTTGAAAACGGGTAAAAATAAAAATGACAATACAATCATAATTGAAAATATTATTTAAATGTCATTTTTAATAAAAATATATTTTCACCTATAAAAATGTTCCATACTGCGTCAAAATAATAATTTTCTATGGAATAAAGTTTTTATAACTTCTTGCCAACAAATTTGAATAGACATGATTTTATAAATTGGCAAAAGTGTAAATATATATTCTAGAATACAAGATAAATATCCTTAAGATGTATTATTATACTGTGTATTAAATGATTGGGTAGAAGAATATATTGTAAGATCTTAAAAGTACAAATGTGGCACTTTTATGGCATAAAAGTACATTAGGTGTCACCACCATATTTAGCCATGCATTTAAATTTTTCAAAAGTCAATCCAAGTACACAGTGTAATGATATTTATTTTGGTATTTATCAATTCTAAAATACCAGCTTAAAAGAGGATGTCGTAAAATATCGGAAACATTTTTAAACGACTCGAGAAAGTGGCAGCACCGGCCACGGTCGATCCACGGTCGACAGTGGGATCGACCGTCGGGCCAGCATAATTGTCCCCACCATCTCCTCTCTTCCTCTATAAATACAAACCTCATTCTCTTCATTTTTACCATTTGCCAACTTAGAATTCTCTCCTACACATACGCACACACTTGATCTTTCATTTTATATATATTTTGAGTGTGTTGATTCTTGAAGTTGTTTATACATATTGTGAGATTTATACAACTCTTCAAGATCAAGCAAAAGGGAAGCAATAAAAGTTTTTTGAGTGATATACTTAGTGTTCATCTTTTCTTGTATTGAGAGATTTATAGTTCATACACCATTGTTGGTGTTCTTGGTAAGGTGTTCTTGAGTGAAGAACACTTTGAGTGTTTTGGTGGGTTTGACTATTCCCCACTTAGTTTTTGGGTTAGTGTTCTTGAAGTTCTTGGTGAAGAACTTGGTGTTTCTTCTTGGTGAAGAAGAAGGTGTTCTTGGGGAAGAACATTTTAGTAGATCTAGTTTGGATCTTTGGTGGTTATCATCTACCCGTAAAGGTGATTGTATTTCGGTGATCTCTTCCGGACTAAAAGGTATTTTGCACGTGGTGCTAGTGGAATCCTTGACGGAGGTCAAGGCGTGGATGTAGGTTGGAGTTCAACCGAACCACGATAAAATCTTGGTGGCATCTCTCTAAACCCTTAACTCCTTCATCCTTGCATTTGCATATTTATATTTCTTGCATATTTACATTCTTGCATTTTTTATTTCTCATTTCTTTTTATTTATTTATTTTCAAGTCATTTAAATTTCTGTCATATTATATATATATATATATATATATATATATATTAAGTATATATATATATTAATCTTGATGAATAAATATATATATATATATATATATATATATACATATCTGGTTCATCTAATCAAGATATATATATATATATATATATATATATATATATATATATATATATATATATATTAATACTACTATATATATTTATATATTTTACCCACCTTTACATTCCCGTATTATATATTTATATTTATATACTTTCCGCACTTTATATTTCAAGCATCTTATATATATATATGGTACTCTCATCAAGATATATATATATATATACACACATATATATATATATATATATATATATATATATATATATATATATATATATATATATAAGTACTACTACATATATATTTATATACTTTACGCATATTCACATTTCCGCATTTACTAACGAGTGTTTCTTTTGTTTCATATATTATTTATTTACTTATAATTTCGAAAAAGTAGACATAGAAACTATTCAACCCCCCTTCTAGTTTCTACACGATATACAATAGTAAAGATTGAATTATGAAATCTTATGACATGATTAATTTGGGAAGATTGTTATGATATGTATGATAAGATGTTTGTAAAATGATATACTTGGTAATATGAAAAGGTTGTTATGATAATTAAATACTTTACATTATGATACATGATATGTGAATGATCTTGAATCTTGATATGTGAAATTTAATTCTACGAATGATTTATAACTTTGATATTTGATCAGTGTTTGAAATGAATCTTATGCGGGTTAATGGGGAGGGTCAAATGCATGGTTGAGATGAGTGTGGTAATATTATTAATCGGTCACCATTAAATGATTATATATGTTTTGGTGGCTTTTGTTTGTTTAACTTCTATTGATTTACGAGGAGTAATTTAAACTTGTTTTTTGAATGTGTTTTATACCTAGAAGATTGCTTGGTGAGGATGGTTTTCAGATAGGTAGTAATAGTACTTGATAGACTTAGTCTGATCATTGCAAGTTTGAAATCTTTGTTATTATGAATTTATGCTTTGGTATTCGGTACATAATATTGTGGTTTTTGTATAATGGTTTTGTTGGGGAGATAGCAATATTAAACTACAATTAAACCTATCTATTAATTGAAATAGGATTTGATGCTTACAAAACCATACTCTTAGTTTTGAACTCTGAATATTGAAAAACATGTGTTGTTTTTCAAAATAGACTTAATGAATTTTCTAAGTATGAAACATCAGCTGAGGAATAAAAGCATCAGCTGAACCCTAAGAGACGAGAAGAAAATAGCATCAGTTGAGGATTTACAAAGCATCAGTTGAGGATTTACAATCATCAGTTGAGGATTCTAAAAGCATCAACTAGCTGAGGCCTAAAAGCATCAGCTGAGCCCTCAAAAGCATCAGCTAAGGATTCAAAGCATCAGCTGAAGCCTTCTCTCATCATATAGAAGTTTACTTTTTGTTAAAGTAATTTTTATAAGCTTATCACTCTAAATGATCAGCCGAACATCTTTGGTCTACTGATCATATAGGTTGATCAACTTATACTCTCAAGTCCTTATTTATGTCATCGTCTGAGCAAAAATATTTGTGCAGTTTAGAGTTAGTTTCATCAGCTGAGTCGTGTTTAGTGTAAACACTTAGCTGTTTTTATTCTTAAGTCAAAACAGAACATGTGTTGTTCTATTTTGCTTTTAGAGAATTCTTTGTAAAGTATTAGCACTCTTCGAATCTGCAAAGAGACAAAAAAAGATAGAGTTGGACCCCCTGGAAAAGGTGATAGCTACTTTACAAAAGGAAGATCTCGAAGATTTATTACAACAACTAAGTATGACTGGTAACTTCATACTTGGTAAAGTCAAATCTATGGTGTTGTATAAAGTACAAGCGTGGAAAGAGAAACTTGCACTTCCAAGGCAACAAGTATGAGTTTAATAATATAATAATAGATAGTGAGTTTTACTTTTTTAGAAAGTACATGCACTTTATACCTTTTAGTGTATAAAGTAAATTTAATTTTCACCCACTAACATTATCTATTATAATATTATTATTCTTATATTTCCTTGTCTCCTTCTCTTACCACCATCTGGACACCAAGCTCTCTATATATACTCAAGCATAAACCATGCTAAGCATAACTTCGGTTGAACACTGTAAAATCTCATCAGTTGAGATTTAGAAGAGTTAACAAATATTTCACAGTGTAATCAAACTTGTTCATGTGTTAAACATCCTAAGCATTAGTTAGTTAAGATTAACTAGTCTATGTGTTAAACAAAACAGTTGCCACCTTTCTTGAACTTAGATATTCCGTATCTAATTCATGTAATTCTTGATATACATCAATAAGAATTATATAAAGTACATCAGTGTGTTCCTAATTTTTAAATAGCTAAAGTTTATATTCAACCCCCCTTCTATTAACATTTGTTGTTGTAGTATCCAATCGGGACCAATAGGTTTTAGAGCTTCGGTTGAGTATTTATTAATGAATTTAGTTATCAAAAATCTCCCATTACAATATTTTAATAAAAAAATAAAAAGTTTTTATTAAAGATAGTTCTTAAAAATCATGTTCAGGACGCTATCGATCCGATATTTGTTCACTAATTGTAATTAACTAGCACAACTGTATAAATAGTCTAGGTATGTTATGTTTTTCATTAGGATATAGAAACCCTAATGAACATAGCCTATACACATAATTGAGTAGAGCAATCATACTCTAAACCCTAATATACATACTTCTAATAAGTTATAGATACGTTTTTAATCTATTTATTGTCTCCATGTATACATACATTAAGATTTTTTGTTATTTAAGTTAGATTTTGTTATCTACGTATAAAAATGTTGTAGGTCTTAGAATTAATTTTTTTATTAAAGATATATAAAACCTTAGAATTTAAAAAATTCATCTATAGTATACTTTTTAATTATCCATTCAAATTAAATGTAAAGGTTGTATTATCTGTAAACCTAAGGAGCTCTTCTAAAGATTTATAAGTATAATTATAATTTTTCTTAAAAATTAAAATAAGAGTAATATATGTCAAATAAGTAGCATAAGTTTGTTACAAGTTTATAATAAAAAGCATGCCAAGAATACTAAAGTCTGTAACAACATAAAGAAATAGAATACTAAAATCATTAAGAGAAAAAAAAATGAAGTACCCAAAAGAAGTTATAAATACCAAGTAAAATACAAAAACAAAATTAACGATATTATATGTATTGATTCGAAAATAAGAAAGACATAATTTACTTACAATTTTTATATTTAATAAAAATGAGTGAATGAAAAAATGGGTAAATGAAAACAGTGTATGAAAACTTTACATGTGTCTAAAACTAATTTCTTATGATAATTAGAGATAAGTCCAAATTTCATTTAATTTCTTAACTCATGAAATAAAGGCCCATTTACTAGCGGCGAATCTAGAATAATAAATCACGTGGTCCCCTACTTAAGTTAAACTAATAAAAATGAACGAGTCAAGTATACTCTTAAGTTGGGTCGGGTCATTATAAACATATACCTAACGGAGATATTAAAGTTCTTATAATTTTGAACCGGCGAGGTCGAGTATACTTGAAATATTTGTATAATTTTTGAAGGGTTGAGCTAATGATATAACATGTATGCATAAGAGAGAAATAATATACTTAATAACACCTTGCATCATCCTTAGTTATATCATAACAAACATTTAAATCTAAATCTAATATAACATTAAACCAATATTTATTGATTTGTCAAATCTTATTGTAAAATACGCACAAGCAGCACATGGGTTCACATTGGTACAAAGGTCAAAACCTATAACCTACACTTTCTTCGTTTCGTTTAGGTTTAAGATTATTTATTTATTTTTTACTTCACAATTCACACTTTCCAAATACAAATGACAATATGTTTTGCGTTGAGTTATTTTGTAAGTATAAGTTGGGTTGGGTTAGGGTTATTAGTTTAAAGTATTAGTTAGGTTGGATTATTGGCTTGTTTTGCATTACGTTATTTTGTAAGGAGATAAATTTGGATTTTACAATTTTTAATATAAGGTAGTTCCTTATATTAAATAAGGTAGTTCCTCTAGATTTTTTAATAGTTCCCTTACATAAATTTATATAAATTCTAGAAAAAATAATAAAATTAGGTAGGTCCTACGACCTACCTATACTCTATAGTTTCACCTCTACCATTACTAAAAAGTCATTCAATTTATCAAAGAAATTGGTAAATCACTTTGTACATTGATAGATAAGAGAATGGGGCTTGTCTACAATGTAATATCTCTCAATTGTATTATAAATATTAACTTACACGTGTTTAAGCAAGTATATTATTTGTATGTTAACAAAAAGAACACTAACATACAATTCTTTAACTACCTTTAATTTTGATTATTTTATCTTGGTTTATCAGATAGTCACCATAGAAAACGAATGTCAAACCCTCTTGTTAACATGAATCATGAAATGCTAAAAAGTCAACTCATATTTTAAAAGAGGAATTCTATTTCCACCTATTAATATACATATTTTTATTCATAAAATTATGATACGTAAATTTAATTAATTTTTTTTGTTTGTATCCTCTTTTAATTTTGTCATATATCTTAATATAACGAGTGTGGAGATGAATAAAAAAATTTAGTAGAATATTGCAGAACCTCTCATTTTAAAAACTTTAAATACAAAGTTAATAAAATAAAAAAATGTATTTAATAGTTTATGGAAATTGTAGGTTATAAATAGTTTAATAGTAATAAAAAATAGGAGGTTCTAGGCCAGCGGGTTATGGACGTTGTTGTTATCCTTGGTGGGAACTTTAAAATGGTTGTTATATTCGAATATTTGAAAAAGAGAAAGAAAAAAAAGGAGACGCCTCCATTACCACCAATTCGCATAATCCCTAATACGTCTAAAACCCCTGCCCGCCTGCCGCTCTGCAACTTTTTTATCTTCGTTTTCCTCGATTTCATCTCACCGCCGATCTTCAAAACCCTAACCAGTAATCGCTTGCGGTGGAGTTGAATAGGTAAGCTCAGATGTTATGATTTGTGATTTTCTTATTTTATAAGCTGCGATCATGTTTTGATTAAGCAATTCGAAGAATTGTTACCTTTTGAATCTTTTGTTGTTAGTTTATCTGTGGACGTGGTTGATAGTTTATTTCTAGGTTTACTTAGCTCCAAGTTTGTGCTCAAGTAGTTAATAGTAAATACATCAAAGTTAGGTTTCTCATGATCTACATAGCTGTTGTTTATTGAGACTTAAATCCTAGTTACCTGTTCCATCTAAAGAAAAAAATACAACTTTGATTTGTATTTTGAAAAAAGTACAAGGTGGTGTCTGTTTTAGGTTTACTTGATTTGAATAGCTAGGAGTAAATGGGATGTGATCACTGCATGTATATGCTGGGTCAACGAGTATGATGCTTTTTACCGATTATCTTGAAATTGCTCGATGACTAAAATTCAATGCTCGTTATGGTTGGGGATTGGTTGCAGGAATGGATGTCAATGGGAAGGATGATTTAAAGGTACCGCTTCTGCAACCCTCTGATGCTGTTGTACTTGATATTAAATCAGTTCGTAATGTGGATCAAGGGGTTAGGACCGTTACTTTCAAAATAGGAGGCATAGAATGTGCATCATGTTCAACGTCCATTGAATCTGTACTTCATGAGCTGAAAGGTGTTCAGAGTGCCGTTGTGTCACCACTTCAAGGCCAGGCTGTAGTTAAATACGTGCCAGAACTTGTTGATGTAAGTTATAGTGCTTTTCTCATGTATCTTTTCTTTTCTTGTCTTGTATACATCAAAATTCAAGAAATAGGAATACTCGTTGATTAGTTATCTTGTAGTTGATACTTGATAGATTATGAAGAAATAAATCAACTATTATTTAAAGTGTCGCTTGTAATCACCGATTCAGAAATATGAACTCATGGTAGGCCACTGCTCTGACATACCAGTAACCACCAAAATTACTTTTGCTTAGCATGTTGGACATGACAGTGGTTAATATGCAAGATAAGATATTAAGATCCTTGCTTTTTTGTTTACTTTAGAACTTTGTATCGAATTTTCAGGTAAAAGCAATCAAAGAAACTGTTGAGGATGCAGGCTTTGAAGTCACTGACTTTTCAGAGCAAGACATTGCAGTATGCCGACTCAAAATTAAGGGAATGGCATGTACGAGTTGCTCGGAGTCAGTCGAACGTGCTCTTCAAATGGTAGAAGGTGTGAAAAAGGCGGTTGTTGGGTTAGCTCTTGAAGAAGCAAAGATAAATTATGATCCTAATGTTATCAACACTGATCGCATCATTGAAGCAGTGGAAGATGCTGGATTTGGAGCAGATCTTATTGGCTCTGGCAATGATGGGAACAAAGTGCATATAAAACTTGAAGGGATCGTTTCTCCAGAAGATTTGACTGCAATCAAGTGTTCTCTGGAGTCAGTAAATGGTGTTAATCATGTTGAGATCGACATGGAAGAATGTAAATTGACTGTTGGTTACGATCCCGATTTGACGGGTCCCAGGTCACTTATATGCTTCATTCAAGAATCTGGTCCTGGCTCTACTCATTACCAGGCAAGTTTATACATTCCAGAAAGACGACATGAAACAGAGAAAAACCATGAGATCAAAATGTACAGAAATCAGTTTTTCTGGAGCTGCCTGTTTTCTGTTCCACTTTTGTTGTTCTCCATGGTACTTCCAATGATTCCTCCTTATGGGAATTGGTTAAACTATAAACTTTATAACATGCTTACTGTTGGAATGGTTTTGAGATGGATCCTCTGCACACCAGTGCAGTTCATTATTGGTAAAAGGTAAGGTCAATTTCTTTATTGAGTTAATATTTAGAAATTATGATTTATGGTAGTAATTTACTTGTACTTTGTTTATTTCAATTCAGGTTTTATGTGGGATCTTATCATGCATTGAGGCGGAAGTCTGCTAATATGGATGTGCTGGTTGCACTTGGCACTAATGCTGCTTACTTTTATTCTGTTTACACAGTAATAAAAGCGCTGGTGTCAGATTCATTTGAAGGACAGGATTTCTTTGAGACTAGTACAATGTTGATATCGTTTATACTTCTGGGTAAATATTTGGAGTCTATAGCCAAAGGAAAGACATCTGATGCATTAGCAAAGTTGACGGACCTTGCTCCTGATACAGCTTGCCTCTTGACAATGGGTGATGATGGAAATGTTATTTCAGAAACTGAAATAAGTACTCAATTAATCCAAAGAAATGACATTCTAAAGATATTTCCTGGGTCGAAGTTTCCTGTTGATGGTATTATCATTGATGGTCATGGTTATGTGAATGAAAGTATGATCACAGGAGAAGCAATACCAGTTGCTAAAAGTCCTGGTGACAGGGTATATATCTGATTTCTTTTCCTATTTTAACGTTGAAGTAACACATCTAAATTGATTTGTGTTCTTATGAAATCACAAACAGGTTATTGGTGGGACTGTGAACGAGAATGGTTGCTTGTTGGTCAAGGCCACTCATATTGGTTCAGAGACGGCACTTTCACAAATTGTTCAAATAGTTGAGGCTGCTCAACTTGCAAGAGCTCCTGTTCAAAAGCTAGCTGATCGTATATCAAGGTTTTTTGTACCTACGGTGAGTTGTTTGCCACTATGTTCTGGGTGCATACTTACTAGGATGGTCTATAAGTGTTTTCTGGTCCTTTTGTTTAAATGAACAGAGATTTGTCATTTTCCTTAACCTACCTTTGTTTGATTTTATATCAAGGATCGGGTACCTTCTGAACCCCAACTGTAATTGATTGTTTCCAATGAAACATTTGCTTCTTGCAACACTTAATATGATATCCATGAGCTACTTGAAGTATTCTTTTATTGACTACCCATAAGATCGTGACTGAGAAAATACTATTACTCGATACTTGGTTGAATTTTTGAAGACTGACATGAAATGGAAGGCTACTTAAAGGGAGGTTTTAAGGGAGTGGTGACCTGTGTTAAAAATTTAACTTTAAACAACAAGCTTTTCAGGTTAACCCAACCCAACTTGACTCCTACCAATAAACCTGTTTAACCAGTTACTCTGCCTGCCTGTCCTGCCCCCTTGCCACCTCTACCTGCTACATTTGTGTGTGACAGGTGCATGATGTGGCATGTTCAGAAAGTAGTCAATGCTAATCTAATCATTGCCAAGTTATGTTATATGCATTCTTTTATATTTGGTTAATGTTCTTGACTAGTGCAACATCCTGAATCTCAGGTTGTTGCTGCTGCTGTTCTGACATGGTTGGGCTGGTTTATTCCTGGAGCATGTGGACTTTATCCTAAAAGTTGGATACCAAAGGCAATGGACGAGTTTGAGCTTGCACTACAGTTTGGTATTTCAGTTTTAGTTATAGCGTGTCCTTGTGCCCTGGGTCTTGCCACACCGACCGCGGTTATGGTTTCCACTGGTAAGGGTGCTACACAAGGTGTCCTCATTAAGGGTGGAAATTCACTTGAAAAAGCTCACAAGGTACATTCTGACTGTAGATGGTATTATACTAGATAATGCTATATATCTCCATTGCCCGTTAGTTCTCGATGTATTTACAAACTTATTATGCATCTCTTTTAACAGACAACGGAATATGTTTTTGTTATGTTTTGGTGACGATTTGATATGGGTGTTGTTTTGATCCTGTAGGTTAATACAATTGTCTTTGACAAAACGGGAACATTGACTGTTGGAAAACCTGAAGTAGTTAGTGCTATGCTTTTTTCTGAAATTTCAATGGAGGAGTTCTGTAATATGACAATTGCTGTGGAGGTCGGTTTAGATATTTAAACTTCTACTTCGCTAGTTATATCATATATGGTTGATGCCCTTTGGGATTTTGACTCACCCAATGGGCAAAGATTAGATTATACACCCCACATATTTAGCCACTCCAAGCTACTGTGTACACTTGGACATACCATTTGATGCCGTGGAGTGCAAGCACGGGTCAAAACAGGTTCAGGATGAAATTATTAATCTTTTACTTGGCCAAAACGGGTTGGGTTGTGTCACAAACACTTTTGTGGTCAGTTTTGAAAGAAAATTATTAGTAACTACTGTGTTAGTTATGATTACAATAACAATATTATTAGAATAATGAATTGAATTTTTGAATAAAAATGATTAAGAGCTTGGATATAATACAGATAGACTTTGAGAGATCATTAACCCGGTTGACGCTTTCGGCTTTTCCCTTTCCGCCAAAAAATTTCTTTTGACCCGTTTGACATAAAACACAACCTAAATCAACCACTAAATGAAACAGCTAGTGTAGTAGTATTATTGGTACAATGGTTTCATTTTGATATCCAAATTTACACATACTCTTAATGTTCTTCAAGGCAAATAGTGAACACCCAATAGCAAAAGCCGTTGTGGAGCATGCCAAGAACAGACTACTTGATCATAAATCTCAAACTGGGAATGGTTTAATGGTGAAGGACTTTGAGGTGCACCCTGGAGCTGGGGTGGGGTGTAAAGTTGGAGACAGAATAGTCTTGGTTGGCAACAAGAAGCTTATGAGGCTATCCAGTGTTCCTGTTGACCCTAAGGTTGAGAATTACTTTTCAGATAATGAGAAACTGGCTCGCACGTGCGTTATGGTGGCAATTGATGGGAAGGTTGCTGGTGCTTTTGCAGTCACTGATCCGGTGAAACCCGAGGCTGCACAGGTGATATCTTTTCTGCGCTCAATGAACATCAACAGTATTATGGTAACTGGCGATAATTGGTCAACTGCAACTGCCATAGCAATGGAGGTTGGAATTGAAAATGTGTTTGCAGAGATTGATCCTTTGGGAAAAGCTGATAGGATAAAAGATTTGCAGGTGAAGTGGTTTTACTTGTCATTTTACTCCTGTCATTTCAGTATAGAATTTACAAAAGACAAAAACCATTTTCTATTTGCTAGAGGTGGCAAAAAGGGCGGGTGGGCTGACTCTCATAACACTTTTTGTTTAAGAGTTCAAATCTTTTGATGGATTATTAGAGTGTGAGATATGATCACAGAAGTTATATTACTTCAATAATAATCTAAATTTTTGAATAATTTGATTTGGGTGGTTTTATGCATTACAAATACACTTCGGATAACTTTCAGCCTGTTCATATAAATTTGACCAGTTCCTTTTCAAGCTGATATTTTCTCTTTTACATGTTTGACAAATTAGAGGTGAAACTTACACCCAAATTGACCCATTTATGAGTAAAAGAGTCGAATTTTCCCCTCTACTAGTAGTGTGTGTATACATGTCGAAGGCAATGTAGTCTTTTCTGGTCAATATATGGTCAAAATGACTTAATAACTAATTAGATGATATAATAAAATCCACAGGCAAGAGGGAAGATAGTAGCAATGGTGGGAGACGGAATAAACGACTCACCAGCACTAGTTGCAGCGAATGTGGGGATGGCGATCGGTGCAGGAACTGATGTAGCGATTGAAGCCGCTGACATAGTGCTCATCAAAAGCAACTTAGAAGATGTGATCACAGCCATTGATCTGTCAAGGAAGACAATTGCTCGTATCCACCTTAACTATGTGTGGGCCCTTGGTTACAACATACTCGGCATGCCGATTGCAGCAGGAGTTCTATTTCCGTTCACCGGAATCCGGTTACCTCCTTGGTTGGCTGGAGCTCTCATGGCTGCTTCTTCTATCAGTGTAGTTTGTTCTTCGCTCCTCTTGCAGACTTACAAGAAGCCATTTACATACTCAAAATAAGAAAGGTTTTAGCTTCTTTCTAATATATATTTGCATTGGACTCCCAATAATAGGCTGGAAAAGAAATTGATTTTAGCCATTGAGGTAAAACTTTTACATTACATACTCAAAAATTGTAATATTGTTCACACTTATATTTTCTTTTGATCTTTTGTTTGGCAAAAAAAAAAAAAAATCATTTCTAATTTTAAATAGCTTATTTCCTCTCCCCTCTTATAATTACTTTTAAGATACTCATATTCTTTCTTTCCATGTTTGTGTCTGTTACATGGTTTTAAATAACGTAAGGCGTAGCGTGCGGCGATGTCAAGTCTCAAGCTTTAGGAGCCATGGCGAGCCATGACGTTTTTTAAGGCGGCAATTTTGTATATACTTTATAAATATTTATATCCAATTTATGATTATACAAATTACACAAAGTTGCACCAATTATGGTCAAAGTAACATATATAAATAACAAAATACAAATTTATAGAAGATTAATACACGTGATCGTAAAATGTATATAAAAAAAGTCAAATTAAAAAAAAATGTTTATTGTGTGTCACGCCTTAAAAAACTCGCCATGTGGCGCGTAAAGGCGCGCCTTATGCCGCCTTGTCTTACGCCACGCCTAACCTCACCATCAAGTTCTTAAGGGCGAAGTTGCGTATCTTGCCTTGCCGCCGCCATGACGCGTTCTTTAGAACTCTGGTCTATTAACTATTAATGTGGTGTTTGTTTTATTAGAGTAAAACTCTTTTTACCTCTTAGTGGGGGAGTCGCGCACTTATATACTCGTTATACTGAACCTCTATCCTGTCAAACTCCGGAAAAACAAAGAAAACAAAAGCATCTCCACATGCCATCAATGTGAGAATTTCTGACGAAATTTTACATTGGTCATACTATACCACTCACATTTGAGCGAATACTCGCTTCAACTCTCACATTGAGCACTTGCACCCCCTTATGTCTATTGACGGACAAACATTTGAGGGAAAAACTTTTTACATTGTAAAAACGATCATTTTACTCTTTTTTACCTCTTTTATGTGAAGAGATCGAAAAACCTCTATTTCTTGCAAAGGTTTCTTTTTCCTACTCGAACCTTCGCTCTCATTGAAAACGTACATTTTCCTACTCCATTGAGGCTTTCCTTGAGGTTTTAGCCTGTCATTATGGAAACTTTTATCGAGGTTTTCTTCTCCATCATCGAAGCTTCATTGAGGTTTTCTTATGCTTCTGCTTCTGCTTCGATTAAGGTTTTGACTCCATTGCTGCTTTTATTGTCATCCTTTTTCTTTTGCTTGATTAGTTCCACACCATCGAAGCTTTTCTTATTATTTTCTTTACTAAAGGTTCACAGAGAATTAGTGTTGAGGTTAAGGTTTAATTATTGGGAGAAAAGAGGAAAAAATAGGTAGAAAACAATGTTTTTTTTTGCTAAAATAAGACTTTTGAGTCATCTCTTCTAAGAAGTCGAAAAAAATACACCCAAGTTCCTGGCTATATACTTTTTATTTTACGTCTTTTATTTGTTTTCCAAGTTTAACAAATTATTAAGATGAGATGGTCCGGTATGACGAAGCTAATATTGAAACGTAGATAAAGATGAGTCGATTGTAGATATATGTATAGATTTCACCGAAGTGAAAAAAATATGAAACAATTTTTGTAAAATTGGTGTCACATTATATATACTAACATTTGATACGAATAATGCACATCAACATCTGCTATATTGATATTTATATTAAGCTGTTAATAAAAGTGGTGTTGTACCATCTTGGACTAATGATAAGAACACATGTTTTTAGGGTTTAGTTTCGAAAAGTGTATCGAACTTGTCACTTTTTGCTATTGTGTATACCCATTTTCTAAAATACCGTTTAATGTACCAATCTTTCTAAAACTAGCGTTTAATGTTTCATTACCTATGATAGAAGCTTAAGGGTGACGTGGCAAGGTTATGGATGATGTGGCGGTTGTGTTGCCAGATGACATGACGGTTGTGTTGCCAGATGACATGGCTTTTCTTGTTTATAATAATAATAATAATAATTTAAAAAAAGAAAAAAAAACAGTTGCTACGATTTAAACAATCTGGATTCATTACCCATCGATTGTTACCCATCGATTGCTACGATTTCAACAATCTGGCTTCAACAAATCGCCTGCCATCTTCATCAGTTGTTGATTAGGGTTCTTCATCAGATGTCATCTTCATCACCACCATCGTTAGATCCATTCAACGACAAATCCATGTCTTCATCTTCGATTAGGGGTTCAGCGACAAATCTCCCATCAACTACTCCTGTATATGCGATTTAGGGCTCAAAGACAGATCTGTTCATCGAGATTGAAGATGAATGTTTAAAGGTGCGATTGTCGTTTATGGTTTTAAAGGTGCGATTATCAGATTTTCGTTCGATTATAAAACCCTAAATCTGAGATTTTAGGGTTCTTGTTTTGTGTGTTCGATTCATGGCTTCATCTTCTATCCCATATCTGAAATCTTGTTCCATTTTTTATTTGGGGGATCCGATTTAGGGTTTTAAATCATGAAATCTTGTTCCATTTCGATTTTAGGGTTTGATAAACATCACGTTTTAGATTACAGATTTTAGGGTGTTCTTCATGGGTTTCGATTTGAGTCCAGATCTTGAAGTCCATATTTTGTAAGTTGTTCTTCATCGGTTTCGATTTGAGTCCAGATGTTGAAGGGTTATTTTATTTCATCTGTGTTATTCATCTCATATGTATGTTCTTAGTTACCCAGATAATTTCATGTTCTTCATCATGATAAAAATTTATATTTAGATCATAAATATGAGTTGACATTTTTTTAATGACATGACAGTTTTTAATATGATGTGGAATTTATAAGTAAATCAAAAATGAAAAAATAACCTACAACTTGTTTAGAAGGTTTTCCAATACATGGAATGGTAGTTTCGGTAAGTTTGATATACTAAATGGTAGTTTTGAAAAATGAGTATACACAATAATAAAAAGTAACAAGTTCGATACACTTTTTGATACTAAACCCCATGTTTTTACACATAAGGTTGCATGTTCGATTCTATCTTTTTCCATTTTAATGCTGCGCCGCCTTTATTTCTCATCCCCTTTCACTTTTTGCTCTTGTAATATCTTCTAATATATATAAAAGACTAATTAGGTTAAATTTTATTAGACGGTCTCAACCTTTCATTAGATAAAATATTTAATCTTGATTATTCATTCACTTAAAATCAAAAAATCAATTTTGACTTTTTAGAGTCAAACTATCTTTAATTAATATAAATAAAAGACTAATTTGAATCAAATCTATTAAATAATCCTATCTTAATCGTCCATTTATATATAAAACTTAATTTAATTTTAATTTTTTACGGTCAAAATTCTTATCAGTCTAAATGACAATGAATCAATAAGATTTTCGATTTTTTCAAAAACTAATTAAGATTCACAATAATAAAACGACACCCCTAGGTAATTAGCCATGATCTTATTTTTTTAATTCAAGTTCCATCGGTTTATATCTACCTTAGATAATTAGCAACTTAAATTATATCACCTTTTCTATTTCTTTTAAATTATAGATAAATCACTTGATTTACTTTGTATTTATTTGAATATTGTAATATAAACAATTATATATTTAAATAAACAAATATAAAAATAATGCTTTAACGTGTACACGTGTGTTTACACGGGCATTAAACTAGTAATTTAATATTATACGTACGCTACTAGCCTAATTTGTATATTAAGATCATTGTATTAATATAATTAATTTGGTCTATTATTAGTTTTCCTCTTATAAATTTTAAGGCATAATATTAAAAATCTAAAAATCGATTTAGACCTTAACAATTTAAATGTTTACAACTTTCATAAACTTAAATAGAAAAATACACTTGACTTATTACAGAATAATCTAAATTAATTTAAATTTGTCATCTTAATCGTAAATGATTAAAATTTTCACGTTTTAGTTTAAATGTATAAAGTTTGAATGTTGGTTTCTATATTTTGTTTATACTGAAAGCTCTGCCGCAACGTACGGGCTGGTTACAACTCGTTATGTATATTAGTAAGGAAATATTATTAGACTTCTTTGCTATACAAACGCATATGTTTCTTCCCCTTTAAGATTGAAAATTTAAAATTATATTAGGGGGTGTATGATTAGTTTTTTTTTTTGGCTTATTAGTTTTTTAGTTTATTTTGTCATTTTGTGGACTAATCAAATTTTATGTACTTGGATACGCTTATTAGTTTATTTTTGTGAAAATAAGCTTTTTTTTTAAGTTAATTGCACCAATGGTATTTTAACTATCCAAAAGTTGCGACCTTATTCCTTTTTTTCAAAAAGTTGCAAGTATCGTCCTTTAAATTGCCCACAAGTTGCACAGATGATTCTTTCAAACGTTTTCCGTTTGTAATATCCGTTAAGTCAGGGGTATTTACGTATTTTTACCATTTTAGTTAATTTAAAATAATATTTTAATCTTTTAATTAAAAAGAATTACTTACACACACTTTTTCTCTCTCTCTTTATGCACACACATTCTACCTAGGGCTGGCAATTCGGGTCGTGTTCGTGTTAAATGGTTCGGGTCGTGTTCGTGTCAACCATTTTCGTGTCACTTTCGTGTCGACCCATTCTTGACCCGGTTTAGTTTCGTGTCGTGTTCGGTTCGTGTCACTTAATTCGTGTTCGGTTCGGGTCGTGTTTTCGTGTCGACCCATTTTTTGGAGAAAAAAATCAATTTATGTTTCCGTTCAAATAACTTGACTTTTATGTCGGGTTTTCATATCGAATATTTTTTAGAAAAATGTTGCATGTATAACTTTCTCATATCAACTTTACTAAGCTTTTATTACGCATTTTAATTCTTTATTTTTTCAACTTCGCAAGCATCAAAAATAAAAAATATAAAACCATTGTAACAGTTCTAACTTCTAAACTCGCCAGTCGCAACGCAGGGAGGCTAGGGCACACACGTTCTTTCCCCTTTCCCCCTTTTCTTCTTCCTTAATTCTTATTTTCTTATGAATATTTATTAATTTTATCAAAATTAAGATTGGCGGTATTTGATTTGACTCACAATTTTGGAGGTAAAATGAAAATACTGAAAATGAGTCCCGCCATCTTGATATTTCCTAACTATACTAGTTACTTAATTAATGACTTAGTTCATATTTATAATTTAAATTTTCTAAATATTTTAAAGTTAAATATTTTTTGGGTTTTATTATTATTATTATAAAAAGATCGTGTTAAACGGGTTACCTTCGAGTTATCGTGTTCGTGTCGTGTTCGTGTCGAAAAGTTTCGTGTCATTTTCGGGTCGACCCATTTCTGACCCAGTTCAGTTTCGTGTCGTGTTCGTGTCGACCCAGATCGTGTTAGGTTCGGGTTGGATTTCGGGTCGTGTCAGGATTTGCCAGCCCTAATTCTACCTCTCACTCTCTCTCCCTTCTATCTCTCTCTTCCTTCCCACCGCCAACCTCCACCTCCACCATCACCTCCGCCAACCTCCACCTCCGCCCACCTCCACCTCTGCCATCACCACCGCCACCAAGAAACACATTCACTCTCTCTCTAAGACCACCACGGGACACCACCATTGAAAATTGAAAACAAGCAACCACCAACACCTAAACCCCCATAACAGTGAAATGGGCAAATCACCATCGCAAAAACTCGAAAAAAACTCGACGTTTGCAAAAACCTCCAAACTCCAAAACCTAGATCTGCCCAAACTCCACCCAAAAACCACACGTTAAAACCCTAGATTTGCCCAAACACCACCCAAAAACCTCGCCGTAAAAACCCTAGATCTGCCCAAACTCCACCCAAACTCGAAAACCCTAGATCCCACCCACCACGATCGCAAAAACCCTAGATCTGCATACACACACACACACACACACCGCGACACACAGTAGCAGAAATAAATTAAAAAAAGTTTGAACAAACAGACACCCCGACACTCACCGGCGGTTCTTTGATCTGTTGTTTCTTGATCGGCGATTGCAGCGTCGTGAGAGAGAGAGAGAGACCCCCGTTTTTCTTTCCCTCTCTAACGCTGCCGCAAAGTGTAAAGAAACCCCCCGTTTTTCTTTCTCTCTCTAAACCACTGACGAACACAGACCAAAGTGTAAAGAACCCACCGACGAACACAGACCAAGATCAAACACTACCACCATCACCATCGCAAAAACTCGAATTGCATGTGGGTTATAAGCGATTGTATGCAGGTGGGTTCACGGAGATTCGAGAGAGAGAGAGAGAGAAGAGAGAGAGACTGAGGAGAAAGAGAAGAGGGAGAGAAGAGAAGTGACAGATAGAGGGAGTGGGTAGTTTTAATGCTTTTTAATTATTAATAATATTATTATAATATAATTATGAAAGAAAATAAATAAAAAATAAGGGTAAGGGGTATAATAGTCAATTGACAAAAACTAACAGAATTAATTAACGGAAAACGCTAAAAAGGACCATTGGTGCAACTTTTGCGCAGTTAAAGGACTATCCTTGCAATATTTTTAAAAAAATGATTAAAGTCGCAACTTTTGAATAGTTAAAGGACCATTGGTTCAATTAACTTTTTTTTTATAAGTCATCTTGACTTGACTTATTTTCTAAGATGTGAGCTTTGTTTAACACATTTATCATTATACCTCTATTTATCATTATTTTCTAACATGTAAGTATGTCCTTTTTGGTCTTTTTTATTTTTCTACGTAAAAGCTTATAAGTTCATAAGCTTAGAAAAAAAAGCTTAAACAAATTATAATACATAATGATAATATACCAATTTAGCTACTTATGAATTAAGATTATGATAATTCATTAAATGTATTAATATAAAATTGTTTTAAAATTACCAAAACTACTTGTAACATTGTAGGAGGATAATGTGTTCTTAAAATACCACCCTAAAATTTTAACTAACTTGAATAATTATCAAGTAGGTTTATGAGAATAAATTCATTAATCATAAACTATTTTAAGATAAGTTGTAATTATAAGATGCTCGTAATCGGTTTTGAAAAAAACGGACTGATCTCTATATTTTCGTAAAAATATGCGAATGCGATATGTTAGTTAAATATTGATTTTGATAACTGCTACCAGAAATATTTACACACATTTATAAATTTTTATTAATTATAAAATGTCATTTGGATAACTTATGATATGTAGATTTCAACCTTCCAAATTTAAAGTGATAACTACCGTCTTCATTTATCATAATTAGTTCATACATTTATTAATTAAAAATTCAATTTAGGTAATTATCAACACTATTTATGGCAATAATATGATTAATAAATTTTCTATTTATCGTATATATATATATATATATATATATATATATATATATATATATGTATGTATAGCAAACTCATATATATTTACTCTTGGATCTCCAGTAGCTTATATATACTAATGAATTAAAAACTTGTGAAGTTAATATAGTTCATCATATCCGTACGTACGTAAAGTCGTAAGATCGAATGGGGTATTCAAAGAGAGCCTCGATGAAGAAGACTACTCAAGAGGGTCGTAATTCTTCTATCATCCATGCTAGACGACGGCCAAAATCAAAGACCATCGAGTCTCTTCCGAGAGAGTTGTTAGTCGATATTCTTGCTCGGACTGCTTCTTCTTCCTTCACCGATTTCATCAACGCCAAAATATGGTTCGATCCATCAATTCCTCCCACTGCACCTCTCTAATCGACATGCATCACCTTTTCTTCTTTATTTTAACTATTTAATCAATTTAAGATGTGTACGTGTATATATATATATATATATATATATATATATATATATATATATATATACATACATGTACGTGTGCAGTCAGTTTAATATTAATTTTGTTCTCTCTGTAAATCTTATATGATTTTTTATTTTTATCTTTTTGACATGAAGTTGTAAGGAATTTCTTAAAGCAGGAGAAGATGATTATATCTATGAACGTGTTGCAATGGATAAGTTTCCCGTTGTTCATTGGAGGCTAAGACCACCCAGTAATCAAATGATTGCATTCGTAACTAAATGTCTGGAAAAAGAAAACCCTGAGGCATTATTTAGACAAGGACTGGTACGTATAAATTTAATCTGGCATTATTTATGATTAATTAATAGTCAAATCAAGTTGTATTATATATATACATTGATAGATTGTCGATTTTTACATATGCAGAAAGAGTATTTCAATGAAGGTAAAGTAAAATCAGGAATGAACAAGTTAAAGAGGGCATCTGAAAAAGGACATGATGCGGCCACATATGTTTATTCCAAGATTTTACTTTCACGAGGAGGTCAATCATCGAGCACGCAATTAGCCTTGAATACTCTTTTGACTTCTTTGAAACATAAACATTCAAGAAGAGCAGGCGTTTGGAAATTAGGAAGAAATTTATTAAAAGTGAAATACGAGTCCATTGTAGGTCAAATGTGGATTAATAACCCCATTTCCGTCAGCAGAAGATTAAGAAGTCATGTTTAAATTCACATCATTAGAAAGATCGATAAGCATGCATCAACGATCGAGGTTTCAAGAATTTACTGAAAACCATAAATTCTAGTAATTAAACTAACTACGTACTATAGATAGATTCAAGAGCTGTTTAAAAAAGAACTAGCTTATAACTATGTTGTTAAAGTCATTAATTATCTTAATGGTCAATTCTTAGTTTTTCTTTAAACGTTAGTATTATCGTTTAGTGGAATGTAAATCATTTGAATTCATGATTGGAGAAAGACGATCCATGACATTAGAAATGTGTCACCAAAGACTTTTAGTTTAGGTGTTGGTAAAAGGTGTAAATAATATTAACGTACGGTTCAATATCATAGTAAGTGAATTATAGTAAAGATTATAAAGTTTAATATCATTGTCTCGTGGTGGACGATGTAGTTAATGATATTATAGTAAATGATATTAACGGTTCAGTACGTACAATCATTATAGTAAAGATTATACCCAAAATATATGTATGGAATACCGCGGTTTTTTTAACCGGATAAACAAAAGAACACGTTAACCTACTACTAAATTTATACTTTTTATCTACATCGGTACTTAATCCTATGACTATAGGTCATGAAGAACAACTTTCAACACCTAAGTACGAGTGACAAATTTAGTAATTTGTTTGAGAGTATAACTCTATGAAACAGAACACCTTTCAAACAAGTTAAATCAATAATTAAGTTTTTTTTATCCGGACGGGGTTTTAGATTGATCATCTAAAAAGATTTCAGATTATTATTTATTACTTACTAGTTTCGACTATTAATTGGTCATGTTATCACATTTCCTGTTGCAGAGGAATTTAACTATTTATTAGAAATGAGGATTTTGTAATTAAATTTACAACTTTTATGCTTAAATTAATTAATAAAAAGGGCTTTAATTTCAAATTGTTATCAAATTTCAAGTATCATGACATGTTAAAAATTGGTCAAGATTATTTTTTTTTGCTAGAAATCAAAATTTACGATCCTTTCTTGGTCACAAAAACTATACGTTATCTTTATTACAAATTTTGATATTTAAGTTAACTTTCTTGACAATTTACGCGATAGTTTGTTGCTTAAATTAGGGGTGAGCATAAAAAACCAAAACCGAAAAAACCGAAAAACCAAACCGAAAAAACCGAACCAATGGTTTTGGTTTTGGTTTTGGTTTTCAAAATTTTAAAAATCGAAAATTTCGGTTTGGTTCGGTTTTTGGTTTCAAAACCGCCCAAAAAACCAAACCGAACCGAGGGTGTATTTGTAAATACATATATAAAAAAATTCTAAGTAATTCCCCCTTCCCAAGTAATTGCCTAGGTTTATCTGCTTGCTTCCCTGCCTCCCCCATTATTTCTTAGGTTTTTGATTTTAGTTCTGCCGCTCCCCTCATCTTTTCGCCGCTCCGACCTTCGCAGCCACTCCACCGTTCGCCGCCGCTCAGCTGTTTGCAGCTGCTCCGCCTTTGTCAAGGTGCTATGACCATCGAGACTATACACCATCAATTCCCCTCATCGTAGGCCGCTCCGCCGTTCGCTCCGATGAATATCACCACCACCGGTCAATAGTCACCCATCGCCGTTCGCTCCGACGAGGATCACCACCGCCGTTCGCTACTGAAGACCGCTACGTTTCACCCATCGACAGGTTTGTTTTCGTCTTCATCTATAACATATACTTCACCCCTTGACCAACATAGATTTAGATGTTATTTTGCTTCAATTAGGATCCTATTTGATTGTTATTTTGCTTCAATATAGTTGTTATTCTGATTAGGGTTTTAACAATAGTGAAAATCGATTACTGCCTTTGATTTGTTTACCAAGTGAAGCCAAACATCTGAAAAACCGAACCAAAAACCAATAACCGAACCAAAAACCGATCTTAAAACCGAAAACCAAAAACTGAAAAGCCGAATGGTTTTGGTTTTGATTTTTCAAAAACCGAAAATTTCGGTTCGGTTTCGGTTTTACCCCAAAACCGAACCATGCAAACCCCTAGCTTAAATACTTATTTGTAATAGTAACCACCAATCAAACCAAACATACCAAACGTGGTACTTGATGTATGAGCTCCTTCCTATACAAATGAAACTTTTTAAGACCAACCCCGAGATTCTTTGCTTCTAATTGGCTCAAAGCATACCCACTTTTTCACTGCAAAATCTGGCAAAAACCATTTGAATCTAAACCCAAAATCACAGTATCTTGATCTTGCATCTACGCTCCCAAATCACCGCTTACTGCTCAATTGTCGAAATCTCCGTACTCGATTTCACACGAGTATTTCTTGAAATCTCAAGCTGTTATAATCTGTACATCAATATCTCAAAGGTAATCGTTTATTGTTCATAAATTTTCGATGATAATCTGTTTTGAGTTATATCTATTTGAGGATTACAGACAGAATCTTCGTTTTGTTAACTTTTCTGCCTCTGTCTATCGAATTAAATTAAGTCGTATTTAATTTGGAAAGACTTAACTAGTGAACAATGATTTGGGTTCAGGTAGAGCAATATCGTCTTTAGGTTTTCCACTTTTCAGACTTCTATTCATCGGCAAATCTACTTGGGTGCTTCTTCATTATTGTTAATCAATGAATTTCATGAATCGAATGGATGATGAACAATCTCTAGGGTTTATGGAAACCAAGATTTTAAACCGTAACACGTCCTATTTGAGTTTTGGGAAAGTAAAAGCTGATGCTAACTTGTATGATCAAAACATAAGTGATGAAGATGAACCCAGTTTCATGGAAGATGGCAATGGTGAAAACTGTAACAGAGGAAAAGGTAGAAAGGGTAATTCATCACCATGGCAGCGAATGAAATGGTCAGATAGCAGAGTTAGGCTTTTGATTCAGGTTGTAGCTTGTGTTGGAGATGACGATGGTACCCTTGATGGTGGTTCAGTTCGAAGATCATCAACTTGTTTACAGAAGAAAGGAAAATGGAAAACAGTTTCAAAGATCATGGTTTCTAAAGGATGTCAAGTTTCACCACAACAGTGTGAAGATAAGTTCAATGATTTAAACAAAAGATACAAACGATTGAATGATATTCTTGGAAGAGGAACTTCTTGCAGAGTGGTGGAAACCCCGTCTCTATTGGATTCCATCCCACGGTTATCATCTAAGATGAAGGAAGATGTCAAGAAAATCTTGAACTCAAAGCATCTGTTTTATCCAGAAATGTGTGCTTACCATAATGGTCAAACGATTCCAAATTGTACAGAACTTGATCTCTTGCAAGTGCGAGAATCATCTGTTACGGGTCAATGCTCAAAGGAAAACATGAAGCATAATGCTGATGAAGATAATGATGGAAGTGATGATAGTGATGATGATGATGATTTGGATCATGAAAATTATGATAATGAGGATTATCGTGAAGGTGAACGGGAAAAGAGGCCTAACGGGTTTCTTGATGAGATCAAGGTTGTATTTGAAGATCCTAAGAATTCAAAAATCCAAAAGAAAGAGTGGGTTAAGAAGCGAATGTTGCAGTTACACGAACAGAGAATTGGGATTGAAACCGAAGCTTTTGAAATGGAGAAAAGGCAGTTTAAATGGCAAAGATTTTGTGATAGAAAAGACCGAGAGCTTGAGATTTCAAGATTAGAGAACGAGAGGTCGATGTTGGAGAACGAGCGTATGGCATTACAACTTAAGCACACGGACCAGGTGGCTGACTCGGACTAGCTTTTGGATAATCTTGCTGATAAGTAATAATAACCTTGTACCATATGTTTTTTTTTTTTTTGAACGGCTCCTAAATTTATACCACTTTGCCCTTAACCGGATGCCATGACCTTTGGTCAATGGGGCACTACACCAAAGCACTTGGTGCTTACCACTAGGCTACAACCTTGTACCATATGTGATGAATCTTGTTTAAGAGTCCCTTTTGGGATTTCCAAGTTATGAAAGCTTTTGTGTATGATTACATGAATCCTCCATGTTGTCTGTGTTAACAGTGTGATTCTTGGTTATATGCGTGTTAAGTGGCATAATGGGCGGTTCGGCGTTTTGGTTAACGGGTTCAGGTGAAACAGGTAAGAATGATTTGCTAGGTTTACATACAATTTAAGGTCTGCTAGGGCCATGAATTTGACCTCAAATGAATAATCTTGTGTTGGTTTATGTAAACAGAGCTTCTGTCACCTTTTTAACTAGCTTAATATCCTCCTTGTGCTCATAGAAAGTAAGAAAATTCTGGCGGCCGGGTTGAATAGGTTATCAATTGACCCACTCACAAAGATTGGTCAACTTAAGAATATGGTTTAAGATATTTTAGTTTTAAAAGCAGGAAAAATGAGAGGAAAAATGAGATAGAATCACTCGCAAAGTCTTTAAATAAGAAATTAAATATAAATATTCAAATTTCTAAAATACTGTTTATTTTAAAGATTTTGCGAGTGTAAGATCAAGTATCATTTCTTCTTAAAAGCATTAGAATAATGTTTGATTTACGTTTTGTCCTAATCAACTTATTTTGAGAAGAGGTATAACAATCTTAATCTAAGAATCTTCTAATAATGTAAATAAAATCTATTACATAATTTTAACCATTGTTTTAGAAAATAATATTTAAAAATGAGTTATTCATTTTGCTAAACATTAAAATTTAATTTCGACTTTTTATAGATACAATTGAATTTAATTTTGATTTTAATTTAAATCAATATTATTAGAGATAATATATATATATATATATATATAGACAAAAGTTCATGCGAGAACCGTTGTTAGCGCGAGAACCGCGAGAACCAATCTAAGCCGTCCAATTCCCCCTCCTTTAATGTCATTGCCCACCCATGAATTCCTCACATGCACTCTGCCACACCCTATCCCTCCACGCTCTCCATCCATGATACTTCCTATATCAAAGGAACGACTGAGATTGGTTCTCGCGGTTCTCGCACTAACAACGGTTCTCGCATGAACCCTCCCCTATATATATATATATATATATATATATATATATATATATATATATATATATATATATATATAGAAGGGATATTGTAAAAAGAAAATAAAGCCACTTATTTTCATCAAAAGTCAATAAATATCAGTCAGATCTGGGGATTCGTAACTGCCAGTTCAAGGGCAAAATTGGAAAATGTAATTAGGGACTATGCTACTTTCACGGGATTTACACGGTAAAATATTAAAAAAATCAATAATCGAAGATTCTGTTCACGGCGGCGGCGTTTTGATTCTGATGCACGGCGGTTTGAATCTGATGCACGGCGGTTTGATTATGATGAACGGCGGCGGCCACCGTAATTTCCGGCCACCGTTTTAAGCACAAAGTTTATGCATCCACGTCTCCCTCAACTGTTTCCGATTCACAGATTGAACCGAAAATTGATGGTGCATCCATCGTTTTATGCACAGAAACCCTAATTGGAATGCGACGGGTTTGGAAGAGGCGATGGTGGAGGCTTCATGGCATTAGCAGGTTCTGAAAAGAGAGTAGGGTTATTTTGATTTTTGAAAATGATTGAAACATGGGAGAGAGAAAGGGTCACTCTTCTTTTTATCTTTCTAAACTACCCTTGGACTATAATTGTCATGTGTCAATACCAGACTTCTTCTTACACTTTTTATCTTAAAACTCTTTTTATTTGATCCTGATATATATATCTTTCTTATATCTTAAAATACTTATTTGTCTACTCTAATTTACAAATATTATTTTTACACTTCATAACATTTCAAAATATTGTATTTATATTTAATAATATTTCAAAATATTATATTTAATCGATTTAGTTTTATGATTATTAAATATTTATAATCATTTTTTAAATACTTTATAATTATAAACCATAAAGACTAGACCTTATTACTTCTAATTGTAACATTATGGCCAATGACTTATACAATAAATACAATCATGTATGTTTGTATTATGATACGGCGTTTCCGTTGTCACGTCCGTTATCCCTCGCGTCGACGCTTTTAGTCTAGGTGTTTATGTCGTCTGTCACCATTTTTTACAATTCTCATTCTTTCTCATTTTATCATTTTTAAATGAATCCGTGTATCACACAGATATCTAATATAGTGTTTAACTCTCAACCCCTCTATCAACATTGCATTAGTTTTTCTCTCTCTACCCCTCTATCCCAATAAAACACCCACAGTTGTCATCTTTCTATCCTACTACCCACTAACAATTTTTTTATAAAAAATAAGAGAGAGAAAAAGAGAACTTAAGAGAGATGATTGATATACCTGACGTGTAGCGCAGTCTGCGGGATAGTTTTTTTAGACACTAGGGACCGGGATCAGGATGGTGTTCCCCAGCGGCCCTGGTTGAAAATTCAACCCCACTAGGATAAAAACAAGAGTACTCCACTTCGCCGTAGCATATGTAAATCTAACTGATGTTACTAATTTTGAATCAATTCGTTTTTCTCTTCTGTGCTTTTATAAGTACTATTATCGTACCCGCGCAATGCTGCGGCGGCAAATAGTTTTGTTTTACAACATGTCGCTTTCAAGAATGTAATGATATATTATTCACACGATTCAATGTTACGAAAAAGATTTCTAAAAGACATTAAACTAAGAAAAAGATTTATATTGATGAAATAAAGAGATAGAAATTAATAAAATTTTGAAAATTATGTTGATGTGTGGATAATTGTGTTTATGTGATAGAGTGTGTTAGTGTGAGATAAAGAGGGTATATTTTAAATAGATAAAAAATAAAGTAAATTAGGGGAGAGAATTAAATAGTTAAAGATTGAGTGGATGAGATTAATTTAAATAGAATGAATGGTCAAAATTTTATCTTGATTGAATTCTAAGAATTTTTAAAACTAAAGAGGTGAGATAATGTTAAATGATTTATAGATTAGTATAGATTTAAATTGATAGCTAAATGGATTGTGTGTTTAATGAAGTTGATAATTTTCATAACAACACAATATTAAATTTTTTTTGTTAAAGTTATGACGTTGATATGTTATTTGACTAGCCATCCTTTTTGAAATTAAGAGATTATAACACTCATCAAATTTTACATGTATAATAAATACTAGTTTAAATGCCCGTGTAAACACACGGATAATCATAAAAGTATCTTCTATATACAAAAGACTAACTTTCATAAGATTTATTATACAATATTAGCCATTGATTTATTTAAAAAAATTAATTTCAAATCTAAATCATTCATTGTGGTAAATATTTTAATCTTTTTTACCGGCAAATAAGGACACTTCCCTGCTTCTCTAATGTGAGTTCAAATTACTTGGTGGCGGGTTTTCATCCATCCCTCGTTATTTGGCTTTAAACAAGCTTCGAGCATCACACCTTCACTCTATGAAGGAAACCCTAAGAAAAAAAATCCCAGCCCACTGCATGCAGTAGGATTTGATCCTCCAACCTCTTACGAGGAAGAGGGGCGCCTTACCAGATGGGCTAAACCCCATTGACAGTAAATATTATAATCTAATTTATCTCTTACTCGAGTCTTTTAAAAATTATAAATATTAATAATCAATGTCTTACTATATCTCCTAATTCATTATCGTTGGCGTAATTATATAATTATTAATTGATATAATTATTAATTGATTATAATATTACACAATAATTTTATTTAATTAATATTAATCTCATTGAAGAATATATATAGTTATATCGTTAAATAATTCTTGTCATGTAGTTATATACGTCTAATTTAATTTATATTATCTAATATATTGTTTAAACAAGTATATTTATTATATCTTATAATTTAAATGGTTTACCAAATAAGATTTATCTTATTTTATAATATATTAATTTGACTCTAAAAAGTCAAAATCAAAATTTTAGAATTAAAGGTTTTAATGATTAAGATTTAATCTTTTATTAAATAAAGGGTCGAGATCGTCTAATAAGTTTTTTCAAATTAGTCTTTTATATATATTAGAAGATTATGTCAAGACAAATTATTTTCGTGTTTAATTTCATTTTCTTTTGTTTACATTTTCTAAAACAGAGAAATTATATTATTCGCATAAATTAATTACAAATTAATGGTAAATTTTAGACAAGATGCAAATTTTGTATGTTAATAATCTAAAATACTATCCTTTTTACCATAGTTAATTACACATGAGGGTTACCTCTACATATATAGAAGCAACTAAAACCACACCAAACAAAACAGTGAAAGGAGGCTGTAATGCTACTCTAGCTAAAAGAATAGTAAGTGGTTGTGTAATTTAGAAAGAAGGGGAAGGTTTAATAGGGAATGTAAATAATTGTAAGAATTTAAGATTTAATTTTTATTTTTTATTTGATTTGATCGGATTATCTATATTTGATCTTCATTTTTTATATAATTCAACCATTAATTACGACGGCCATGAGTTGCATCTATAAGATCTAATAGATCAACATTTAATTATAAATAATTAATATTTGTTTTCTCATTCCCACCTTAAATCTCATTTATTCGGTTACCCTCCCTTATAAAGAATATGTCATGTAATGTGTTTGGTAAAGCCTCTTGATGAAATTATAAATGAAGAGAATACCATTGAAGAAATACAAGGTACATTGATTATATATATATATATATATATATATATATATATATATATATATATAGTAGCTAATACATGGTGATGATAAATATTTAAAACAAAATTATAATAAATGAATGTTAGTATTTTATTAATATTAAAAAATAAGATATTAGAGATAACTGGTTTTACATACTATATGCTAATTAGTTTTAAAAAATATGACATATTAACTACTCATTTCTTGCTATTCAATCCAATCTATAAAGTTCAATCTTTAATCTTCCCCACAAACCTATTTTCCTAACAAATTTCTCACAAATTTCTATTTTCCTCACAAATTTCCGTATACAAACCCTAATCCTAAATCTGTCACCTTCTCTGATATCTTTCTAAGAGTATTAGTAGTGGTTATTCGCCACCATACCATTATATCAACTTTTTTTTATCACTCAGCCTACCACTTAGCCTGTAGTGGTCACTTCCACCGCACAAATTATGAGACTCTCCTAATACCCACTAACAAATAAAAAATTATATAAAGAAAATAAAAATAAAAAGACAAAAGGTGACTTTGAACCTCTAAAAAATTATCACTTAGCCACCCCTTAGAGAATTTGCAACATTCCTCTCCACCACGCTGTCACGTCAATTTTTTTCTCTCATCACTCAGCCTCGAAGTGGTCATTACTCATTACTCACCACACTAATTAAATAATTGAACCTTTCTAATACCCATTAACCAATTAAAATCAAATAAATAAAAAGTAAAAAAGAAAGAAACAAAGAGAAATTGAGAATGAGTCTCACTTTAATCTTCACAACACATTTCTCTTGGTGTGAATTTCACCACATGATAGTGGTATGGAAACCACACTCACCCCTTTCTCATCTCACACTTACCCCTTTCCCACTCATACACTCTTATGCGGTATTCGTCCCCCAAACTCCACCACCACTTAGCCATGGAGTGGAGCACTCCTTCCCATCACTCAAATGATAATACTCCTGTGACTTCCTCCCTCTCCTACTACTCTAAGGTGAGGACACCACCATCACCACCACCATCACTCAGCTACTTAATCCATCATAGTCATCACGTTAACAACCGTCATAGTCACCTTCAAACACACATCCCTCCACAATACCCTTCGATTGGCATAGGCATAGGCACGGCCACATTAACATCATTCAACAACCATCCTACACCATTGTTAACTATTGTATCAATTTCTTTAATCTCTATCCATGGGCGGACCTACTCTTTAGGTGGTGGTAGCACAGGACACTAGCCAGTTATATCCGCATAGTGCAAATTTTGATTTTTTTTAGACAGTAATACCACTACGTAGAGTAAATTTTGATTTTTTCGAGACGGTGCTACCACCCACTAAAAATGATACCACTATTGATTATCTCACTTCATGGAAATCATATAGCGTGAGTGCTTACGTACATTCCCCCTAACTTATTGGAAAAGTAAACCTAGCCTAGACAATCCAAAAGACCAACGAAACTTCTTATATATTTTGGTTAGTAGTAATTGTTGGACCTGGCGGCTCCAAACATGCCCCAATTTCGCTTTCCATCTAATCTTCACATGAAGAAATATTCATGGTCTACTTTTCACAACCCTATAGAGTTTTGACAACAAATTCCTTTTAGTAATAAATAATTATACAAATTTAATTTAATAAAAAACTTAAACACGTATAGCTGCTTCCTATTACAAATTAAGTTTCTAGTATAAATATAATTAAATCATCTATGTTGTTAATATCAGAGAATAGATTATACTAGAGTTTATTATACAATGGTTAATTTTAATTATATAAATTGTTGAGAACCCATTAAGATTTTCTTATATTTTATTGTTATACATAGATAGTTGTTAATGTAAAACATAAAAGTCACTGGTTTTTCATTATTCTACTAGATAACAATACATAACATAGGTGTTGTACCTACAAATCACGTACTTGAATAAAACATATTTACATTAATGATTGTTTAATAATTTATCTGACTTATGAGTACAGTACACCTAACATAGACGTATCTTGTTGGTTGTATAAATCATTTTCCAATAAGTATTATTTTGTTTTACACACAAATCACCTATCTATATCTATATTATCTTATAAAACAAGTAGATTTTTTCTTAATCTCTTACTTATAAATAATTTGAAATTAATAATTACTCTCATATCAAACTAAATGGAAACTATTAAATGAAGTAATTATTAATTAGATAAAATTAATGAGATTATTATATATCATTTTAATAATAAAACCTTCTTCCATAAGAGAATGAATATTATCTTATAAAACATGTAGACCTTTGTCTTAATCCCTTTATTTTAAGTTATTTAAAACTACTGATTTACCCTCATATCAAACTAAATGAAAATTGTTAAATGAAGTAGGTATTTGTGACACCATGATTTTCAAAAATACCGTTTAATTAAAAATTTCCAATATCTAACAACTAATAGCAACGGAAGACTCAAACCATAAATATAATGAATGTAAACCGATGGTACCACGGTGTCACACCGTATTCGAACTTTTAAACCGTTACAGAATTTAAACCATAAAAAAACATATTAAATTGTTCATTGGTATCAACCGCCAACTAACTAACTACCCATGAGTAACCCGCCTCACTAAGCCGCACCTCTAAACCTCCTGCACGAGTACAAGACACATTTCAAAAAGAACAAGTGTCAGCTTACGCCTTGTGAGTCAATAGAGTTAAGTCTACAAAATCCATAAATTAGTGTTTAAAATAAACGTTAATGCAATTATAATATAATCATACCCGACCCGCATGTGTGTTTGACCCATCCCGTGAAACCCGCATAACACAAAACATGTATATGAGTCAAACAAATGTAGCATATAATCATTCATGTACCGCATAACAACCACATACCGCATGGCAAACCATATACCGCATACCGTAGTCCGTATATCTACCCGCTAAGTTTTCCCTAGCCATTAGGCCCCGTCCAGCTAGGTAACCCGTTCGCTAATCACACGCTACGCAACCCATGTATCGATTGGGTAGCTACTCCCGATCCATGCATGAATGTACATTAGACGATGCTTTCGCTACTCTGACGGTGCAGGTACAAGTACCGCGTTGTCGTTCAGATGTAAGTACAATCGGAAACCACCGTCATCTCCTCCTTACACCCACGTGATGTATGATCTAGCCCACCGTATCGGCCTACATCATTCCAGTACCCGAACCCAACTGAGTCCGTTTACCATGTGTTGCAAAGGTTATCTAGAAAACCCCGCAACTCCGCTTGTGGCTAGCACTTTTACCTATAAGGTTATTCAAACCTAATAGGTCCCTATACCATAAGTGAGCACGTAAGGTTACTACCCCTGCCCAACAGTTCATGTATATGTATATAAATCATATAAACCGTAAATTAATCGTATCATGCATAAACAACCTTGTAAGCATACATAATCATATAATTGCAAATAATACACTTATAGCACATTTAACCATCATATACATATTCGTTTAATCATTAAAAATAGATTTTTGTCGTTGTACTCGGTTTTGTAAATTATTGAACTCACCTGAAGTCCGGAGAGTAGAAACTGAGCGATAAGCCGAGAGATTAACGGGCAACCTAAACGAAGAACAAGTCCTAATAAGTAACGAATAACGAGAGCCGAAGACAATGTGCAATAAATAATAAACCATAAGTCTACCTTCGATGAATTGAGTGTACAAATCACAATTCTAATTTAGTGACTTTGAATTGTACTTTAAGTCCATTAACGAGATACTAATTCAACCTTTGAAGTACAAGATATCGTAATTAGGTCCATTAAGCAAAACCGAATTCCAATCACAACCTCAAACCGAAATCACAATTTAACTCCCTAAGTTAAGAATCCAATGGTAAATTAAACTTCCAATCACATGTCTACACTAGCAAACTGCAACTCGTAGCTTAAGTCCTTTAATAAATTAAATATATAAATCGCAGTTCACATGAGTAATTAATCATAATTCCCTTGTGAGAAGTTTATCATAATTGAATTGCAAATCTACTTCTTCTTAGTCACGCCATCTCCAACAATTGTAATTCACAAATAAAGCTCAATCACTATTTAATATTTCAGCCACCATGTGTTTTTCTTTACCAAACTGCCATCGTAATTAAGACCTTCAAAAGAAATTGCAATTGGTCTCCTATAACAACAGGTGGCTAACTTCGAAGAACAGGTTATCAAAATCAATAAATAGATGCCCGATTTCCTAATCAAAATTTGATTCTTTTCTCAATTAAAGATCATACTTATACATCCATGTTCTTAGAATTCATTAATATTCAAAACCCAAATGCCGATTTAAAGATTAAACAACATATACTCAATCAATTTCTAATTTCTAGAACCAAAGTAGTCGACCCCAATATCCCTTTGTTCAATCAGATTCTCAGCCCTTAAAACCATAATTAAATTCTTGGAAATCAACCACAACTCACATAAGATACAAGTTAAAGGGTTAGAACGTTTACTTGGAGGTTAACTTCACAATATCACTCAACAAGCTTGTTTCTTCTGGTCGATCGAGAGCACCCAAGCCGTAGCCTCAAAACCGTCGTGACCTAATTAGGGCTGCCAAAGGAGTTTAATAACCTAATAAATCATAATCCCTTTAATCCCCTATTAATCCTTCATGTTTCCCCTATTAACACCTTAGTCCCTTTCCTTCTAATTTTATTCATTAGACATCCCTTACATCTCTAAACAGCCAATAATAATTAACTAAATCCCAAGTCGTCTCATTTAATGCTCAAAAGCAAATACCGAAACGAGCTGATTATTCTAATAAACAATACCTAGAAATTCAGGTCGTTACAGTATTACATGGAGTCAATGAGATTTCTACATACCATTTTAGTAAGTAAACATTCCATAGTAAAAAAATATTCAAAACGTCAAGTCAATGCCAATTAACTTAAATATTACAAAATATTTTAATAGCTAAATATTTCATTATAAATATTCTATCACATAATAAATATTTTAACTTAATTATTATAAAATATATATAAACAGAACTTATGAATTTTAATGACCTATAACTTAAATTCATAAAAAATTATGAAATTTAAATAACTCTATAATTAAAATAGACACGTTACCGAACAAAACTATTTTAACAACTAACCATTTCATTTTGAATATTCTATTGCATAATAAATATCTAAATTAATTGTTAGAAAGTATGTATAACTAAAACTCGTGAACCTAAATTCATTAATATTTTTGGAATTTTTGAATAACTCAATAATCAAAATGAAATAAAATTACGATACGCTGATTTACTCTATTATATTAACCTGTTAATTTTAATTAGTTTAAGATTTCTAACTACCCCTTATATAATCAAAATGGATACCGTTAAATAGAAATATAGAATTAATTAGATCTTTATATATCATATTAATAATTAAACCTTTTATAACAAAAAAAATTCAATATATCTTAGCTATATTATAATTCATTTAATATTCATCTCTGGTCAACTTTTAAAAGTACACGTGTTAAGTAATGAGAATTGAGAAATGACTTATATAACCCTAAAAATTATAAGAATACAACATCAACATAATCTCCACACTAACACATTTGCTGAAAATTTACCAATTAATGTGAAATGTTATTAACAAATGATTATGTAAAAAAGAAACACATGATCTTTTTCTAATTTCTTGCCGTCGCATTGCACCGATGATAATACGTACAAAATAACACATTTTATATATAATAAATAACGATAATTCTTTTTTATATTCTAAATGTTTTTCATCTTTAATAAGACATCAAATTATATGTAATTACTTTTCCATCCTTATATGTATACCCCAACTTGCACTTGACTACAAACTCAACATTAAATCACCTCGATCTGGTCCTCTGCCAGCATTCAAATCAGCTTCAATTAGATCATTAGCCACTTCAATAATATTCTGATCGAGCGTGCACGTACAGTTAACTAATGGCCGATCAAAACCAAAATACAACCGGCGTTATCCATAAAGTAGTCGGAGGGCAGCTACACCTTTCTTCCCAAGATCTTGGAACTCGATATGATCATGCGATTCATCGGCCTGCAGAGAAAGGGTTGTCTGGATTTGCGACCGATTTTCTTATGGGCGGAGTTTCAGGTGCTGTTTCAAAAACAGCAGCGGCTCCGATCGAGCGTGTGAAGCTTTTGATCCAAAACCAAGATGAGATGATAAAAATGGGTCGTCTTTCAGAACCCTACAAAGGTATTGGAGATTGTTTCTCAAGAACAATTAAGGATGAAGGAATTTTATCTTTGTGGAGAGGAAACAACACTAACGTCATCCGTTACTTCCCTACTCAGGTTAATTAATTTTTTAATTACTTGTTTACGTACTTTAAAATTAATCTCACCATTTTACTTCGGTATTTAATTTCTAGAAGAGTGATTTTTTGACTTTTAAAAGTAACAATATATTTATTTTAGCAAGTAAAAATACATAATATCGTCCTGTGGAAAGAAAAAGGTAGCACCGAAGAAAGGAAAGAGCGAGACGTGGATTTTGTTGTTTCCGCTAAGCTAGGATGGATATGGGTTAATTTCATATATACGTTTATTAAAAATATCCTATATACCTTTATTAAACTTCATAATAGCTTATTTGCCCATATCATAATTTTTATCAATTATATATCATTTTAAATGAGGATTTTTTTAAGTTAAGTTAAATAAATAAGATATCTTGATGTTTAATAAGGATATACATGAAATTAACCTTAACAAATTATTTTTAGAAATAAAAACCATATTACTTTTATTTTTTTAATAACTTTTTAGTATGTGGTTATCATTGTTATTAATTATAATTATTTGATAGGATAACATAAGTAGTTTTGGTCAAATCTGTTGAACAAGTCATCTTTAATGAATAAAAACCTTCTAAATATTTTTTTTATCATATTTTAGATTTGTACTATAACAATTAATTAACATTAAGTTTGGTCAAATTATTTTGACCAAAAGAAAGGATCAATCTTTCAAAGAAATGGGAAATTTGGAAAACGAGGTTGATAAAACGCGCTTAGTTGAGTCTTTAATTTATTTTTAGATGTTACTTTATTTGATAAGCATTATATTTTTCTAGAAATAATGTACTTCTCTATTGTTTATCACTAGAAAATATACTTTTATATAACAAAATATTATTTATCATAACGTTTTCTTTAGCAAAAACTATATTTCAATTTTTTGAATTTAGTTTATTAAAGGTTTACTTCACCCACATGTATCTAATATATTATGTTTTGATATTATGTGTATCGAACTTCAAAAAATTCTATTGTCTGTATCAACCTTTTAATATGTTGCTAATGTGTGTATTTTAGTTACATAAAAAAGAAACATGTATATGTTTAGTATGTAAAATAGAAATTTTAAGGCACAATAGCAATAAATCAAATATTCGGTACACGCAATAGATATTTTTAAAGTCAGTTACACATAATAGCAACACGTGACAAGTTAGATACATTTTAACGAATTAACTTTATTAAAATTTATTTATTTATCCTATAATGTTCCTAATGTGTTAAGAGGACGAAAAATAAATTGTTGCATGTAATAAAATCAAAAAGAAAAAAATAGATATTTAGTAAACGTAATAAATATAAGTGTTGAGTAGTGTCCCACATCGGACGAATAGTGAATATGTAATGTGCTTTATAAGGGTCTTGTGTTACTCCTCTCATAACCAATTGGTTTTGAGTTGGAACCCCACAAACTTACATGATATTAGAGCAAGGTTCACCCGTGGTTGGTCAAAGGTCACACGGACTCCACGTACCCCATAAGTATCCACGTGTTAGGCACAAAAAAAAAGAACCCCACACGTGAGGGGGCGTGTTGAGTAGTGTCCCACATCGGACGAATAGTGAATATGTAATGTGTTTTATAAGGGTCTTGGGCTACTCCTCTCATAACCAATTGGTTTTGAGTGGAAACCCCACAAACTTACAATAAGATTAACTTAGAAAGGGAGAAGCGGTAAAAAAAGAGGTAAAAGAAATACCTACCATAAAAAAATCGAACACACCTAACTTTATCATATGAGTTGGATGGAAAAAGGTAAAGAAATAAAACAACACACGGAGTTGAACTCAATACCCGTAGGATATAAATGACATTGATAACCAGCTGAACTATACCATAATTAAATAATTTTATAGCATACCAAGTATATAAATAGAAAAACGTAAGTTAGTATAACTCAGGTATATGAACAGTAGATTAGCGTAGGTAAAGAACTTGCCTAATTTATATATTTACAATGTTTATATATATATATATATATATATATATATATATAGGGAAGGATTCATACGAGAACCGTTGTTAGTGCGAGAACCGCGAGAACCAATCTCGGCCGTTCCTTGAATATGGGAAGTTTCATGGATGGTGAGAGTGGAGGGATATAGTGTGGCAAGGTGCATGTGAGGAATTCATGGGTGGGCAATGACATTGAAAGAGGGGGAATTGGACGGCTCGGATTGGTTCTCGCGGTTCTCGCACTAAGAATGGTTCTCGCATGAACTTTTTTTTTTCTCTCTCTCTCTCTCTCTCTCTCTCTATATATATATATATATATATATATATATTATAAAACAAATTTATTGTATGTATTACTTTTAATTTGTTATTATTTTATTTAATAAATTTAACTCTTTTATGTAACCAAAATCAATAACAAATAAAAGTTAATATACATAATACAAATTATCAAAGTTTAATATACATAAAAGGTGTAAATTTAAATAAATTTTAAAAACATTACCATTTTTTTACTAACATGGAGCCCATGTGACATAGAAATCCTGATCCTATGTTACAAGATTCCTCAAGATAAGAATAATAAATTTAAATATCGACTCTCCTTTTCACAATAGGAATATCCCTTGAATGTAGAAAATTGACCAAGTTACATTATTATTGATTGACCTTTCTGATCGTTCCTTAAATCTATAAATAGTGAGTGATTTAGGTATTTGATCTTTAAAAGTATAGTAATTAACTTAGAATTTTTTTTACTCGTACACTTCTTTATTTTAATGTCTCTTTAATATTTCTCTCTGGACCCTCTCATATGCCTTATATATGACTATATGAGGCTAAAATAGTCATATTACACTTTTCTTTAAGATTAACCAAACATCCATCTCCCCAACAACTTATATATACATATGTGTGCACACACTCTCTCTCTCTCTCTCTCTCTCTCTCTCTCTCTCTCTCTCTCTCTCTCTCTCTCTCTCTCTCTCTCTCTCTCTCTCTCTCTCTCTCTCTCTCTCTCTCTCTCTCTCTCTCTCTCTCTCTCTCTCTCTCTCTCTCTCTCTCTCTCTCTCTCTCCTCTAATGCCGATGAAGCCACCACCATCATATCACCTAGCACTTGTCATGGACGTATGGCAATTTGATCACTGAAAGCCAACCACATGCCATCTATGCCTGATGTTCATCAATGTACTACATTGAAACCTTGATCTTGATTAAGATTTGCATGTTTCCACTGTTAATGATGCTATATCACCTCTAATGCCAACGATGCTACATCCAAGTCACTATAATTCTATAGTTTCCTACAAGTTCACCTTTAAGAATATCACGAGGGACCATGTTTGTAGGTAAGCTCACACAGTATTGATCACATATGTTACAAAAAAAACTTTATCTGCCATATTAGTACATATAAAAAAAACGTAATCGAACTTTTCTCACTTTGAATAGTAACTCTAACCATCGTAACATTCTTAATGATTTGTAAATATCAATGTTAAATATTGTTAATAATACACTAAAATATTAATTAGTTACATATTATTAACTGAAAAGACAATGAAATAAAGGAAGATAGTTGTTATAGAATAAAGCGTAAAATGAATTTTATATATGCCCTAGTGTTCAAATTAGATGAGGGTTAACAAATGAACTAATCACACCGGTTAAGTAAGGGTCTGCTTGAGTTAAAAATTCCTAAAATAAACACGTACCAGTGGTGTAATTTTAAAAACTAAAAAACTAATTAATTGTTTCACATTGTAAACCAAATGGTTGAATTTTGTATTATACAATATATACAATAGGCAAGATATATACGTACGCCAAGATTACTGTTGACAAAGGAGGTTTTCTAAAATGCGCCATACTAATTATATACCACTATTCCAACAAATAAACCAAATGCTGCGCAGCTGGTTAAGTGCCTTTGTCAATAGTCCCAAAGTTAGGAGTTCGACTCCACGCCTCTTCAGATTTTTTTATATTTCCACCTTTTATTGCTTCTTTTTCTCTTTTTCCAAATATATTGGTTTTTTGTTTTCTTTTTCCTTTTGGCCTTAATTTATTTATTTTAGAAACGCCTTTCTTATTATTATTTATTAGTAGAATTATTGTCACTTTATTTTCTTTTTAATTTATAAGAAATAAAATACATGTTTTTCTCTTTTTTATCCTATTTTTTAATTCTTGCTAAATATTTTATTGTTTTACTTTTGTTAATCTTTGTTATTCCTAAACACATTATATAATTTTGGTTTTATATATGTTATCTACATATAACAACGCTCTTTCTGTTTTTTATTTAGACTTTTTCAATAATTTATAAAATATATAATTATTTAGAAGTTTAAGAAAATTTTAATATATACATATATATAGAACTTTTAAAAGTCGTTCACGTTTTACTAAAAAATATAACTATATATTAACAATTTAATTAAAATTTACATATCAATATCCCTGATTTAAAATAATTATATTTAATATTTACATGAGTGAGACATTCCACAATATTTTGGGTGGTTAGTTATATAAGCTCAAAATAATTCTATTGTTTACTTTGTATACATGTTTTAAAATATACAACTTTGTGTGAAAATAAAAAAAAGTTAGTAAACCATAACATATGCAATATTGAATTACATATATTCACTAAATTAACTTAAATATAACCCGGAAACTTGAATTCCTAAATTTAAATATAATAGATAAAAACAAAAGAATGTTTTTTTTGTCAAACAATATCAAAAGTATTAAAGTGTTCCTCTATGTGGTTGAGGGTTCAAGTACCGTCGTTGATATAGATGTATACTAGACGAGGGAGTGTTCACCGCTAGAAAGAATCAATAAAAATGTACATATACTAAATACAAGGAGAATACAAATCCGCAGCGTAGCGCTGGTTGCCCTCCTCGTTTTATTATATTTGACATTCTTATTCTAGAAAAGCAAGTTTGTCGAAGATTTTAAGAAATCTGTTTTTAGATCAATCTGATTCGGCTTCACCTACTTTCACGTGTTCCATTTTATTTGGTCCGACCTACCTACCCATTTTCACCTTTTCACATTGATCTACAAAAATATGGAGCGTATATATTTATGTTTAGTTATGTTGTTTTTTAAAACAAAATGTATATTTTGTAGGCCTTTAACTTTGCATTCAAAGATTACTTTAAGAGTCTGTTCAACTTCAATAAAGAACGAGACGGGTACTGGAAGTGGTTTGCTGGCAACCTCGGCTCTGGTGGTGCTGCTGGTGCTACCTCCCTACTCTTTACATACTCTTTAGATTATGCAAGAACTCGTTTGTCAAGTGATGCTAAGGCTACAAAGACAGGAGGAGAGAGACAATTTAATGGCTTGATTGATGTATACAAGAAGACTTTGGCATCGGATGGCATTGTTGGGTTATATCGTGGATTCAACATTTCATGTGTTGGTATCATCGTGTATCGTGGTTTGTATTTTGGGATGTATGACTCTTTGAAGCCTGTTCTTCTCACTGGATCATTGCAGGTTAGTAATTTATCTTTTTTGTGTTTAGATACACGTGCTAAGTGGCAAGTGGTTGAGTAAGTTGGTTAACGAGTGAAAGATTCACTTTTAACTTTTGGTGTGGGTTTGACCTACAATTAACTATTTTTACCCAATTTTTTAAAATGTGCTATAAATAGTTAATGGATGAATTACTAAATACAATAATATCGCAATCTAAATCTTTGAATAAGTTATAGGCTAACATCAATTATGATAGCATAATAAGGATTTTCACTTTTGTTTTTAGATTGGTATCATATTTCATGAGTTTATTTCGTACAAAGTTAGTCGTTTAGAAAACCAGTTAATATTATCTTAACTATAACATAGTAACTTCTTAAATGTTCAATAATGATCTTGTATACAATTCATTAAAAATGACAAAAATGAAAGATTTATCAAAGTTTGGTGACTAAATTGACACAAAAAGTATAACAACCAATATGGAACAAGAGTGAGTAAAACAAACTTCTTTTACGGAATTAGCCCTAAGGTTTTTTAAAGGTTTATACGCATTTATATTTTTTATTAGATTTGTGTGACCTATATATCCGATATATTTTTATTATTCGACATTAAATATAACCATATCAACTTATCAAGCCGATCCTAAGTAAATGGTTGAAATTGTGAATGTGAGTTTCTTATTATGTCTTTCCAAGATAAACCATGTCTAACCTACTATCTAAAAAATTTATCTGTTAACTAATTAACTCCATTGTTTTTGTATAATCCAGGACAACTTTTTCGCGAGCTTTGGGCTTGGTTGGCTGATTACAAATGGTGCTGGTCTTGCATCATACCCTATTGACACTATCCGTAGAAGAATGATGATGACATCCGGTGAAGCTGTCAAGTACAAGAGCTCTTTCGACGCGTTTAATCAAATTATAAAGAAAGAGGGTGCCAAGTCATTGTTCAAGGGTGCTGGAGCGAATGTTCTGCGTGCTGTAGCTGGTGCTGGTGTTCTTGCTGGTTATGACAAGATTCAGGTGATTGTTTTCGACAAGAAGTACAGTTCTGGTGGAGCCTAATCGAATAGCAAAGTCTAATTATTTACCTTAAGGTATATTTTTAGTGTGTCTATATATACATAGGATGACGATGAAATTTATTCTGAGTTTTAATAGGTACGATGTCCCTAAAATATATTGTTTTGTTCTTATAAAATCTTTGAAGAGGTTGATGAATGCCCTTGGTGGATTTTAGTATGGTTTTGTAGTACCATTATTTTGTTGGATTTGAAGGTTTTGATTATATTTTGTTATTTGATCTTATTTTGTAGGAGAGCATTGTATTATTATTGTATTCTAAACTTGTCAAATTACAATACCATCCTTCCTAGTTCCTACCAGGAGTAGAAAGGAGAAAGATTTAATGAATAAAAACAAATTGAAATGCAATTGACCTTCGTTTACCCTATCATATACGTGAAGTTGTACCTTAGCCTATCTTTTTTGTTGATTCAAACGGATTAGTAAGCCAGTTTGTCCCGGATGAAGATTTCCATTTAGAGACCCTTCCTTTAAACCAATGAAAGATGATAACTTGGAATCGAAAGCCACATTTTCCACTTAATATTTTCCCTTCAAATATCAATAAACTACGTTTTCTCCATATAATGTATCCAGCGACTCTCAAGGTGGCTTTCCAAATATCAACTTGTGTAGATGAGAGAAGTGCCACACTTGACTAAAATCGAAGTTAATTATTACCCCCAAGGAATTGAAAGTTCCACCATTGGTGTAAATCATACCAAATTGTAGTAGTTGCAGGACATTTGAAAATCACATGGTTAACTGATTCTATTTCCAGTTCACAACAAGAACAACGGGAGGAGGGGACACCAATACCTTTATCCACCAAATTGGAACACACAGTTAGCCATTCGACGTCCGTTCTCCACCCAAAAACCAGGAACTTTTTTCGAATAATCTTTGATCAAAATGTTTTCTTTTAAGGATTGTTCACTTTATTGCATTTTTCCTCAAGAAATCTTCTCACTTGTTTGACCAAATATCCATCTTCATCCTTTAATCCCCAGCTTCACTAATGAACAAGATTGCAGGGTATCTAGAAGCCCTTGAATTTCATCACTTTCCGTGTGCCAAGTCTACCATCAAGGTTGATGTTTCATTTCAATTGTTGATCTAAACAAAAGCCATATTCATATGAGTTTTCAAAATCAGATATCCGAAATTTTCAATATCCAAATTCTGGATATCCCAAAACTTTAATCACAAAAAATAGCTTAAATTTGCTTCAAAAAGAAAAAGACGTGCATATAAAACTATATATGTTATGAAAATCAAATAAAAAAAGCAATATACAAATAAAAAAATAAAAAATAAATTTCGAATATCGGATATTCAAAACTTTAATCACTATCTGAATTCGAAAGTTCGGTTATCTGAATCTGAAAATTCGGTTAGGGTTTAGGGTTTGGATATTTAAAACAGATGCTCGGATTCGAATTATTTTAATAACCCATACCGGTTGTCCCATCAAAATATTTTTGTGTGGTGCCCTACTGTATGACCTAAGGAATTAACTTTTTTAAGAGCTCTCATCAATCCACATATCCAACCAAAATGTTGTATTTTTGCTGTTACAAATTTTAATTTGGAGAAATAAAGAAATTGAAAATTCAAGATTATGAAGGTCAGACGCGACCTCCATTATACAGTTTATACCCCCCAAAGCCCATTGAGTTTATATTTCGAATGGAGTTCCAAGTTCCAACCCTACCAAGAACTCAATTATACTTTTGATAACGGGAGGTGATCCTTACACAACAAAATTAATCATATACAACAACTTTATGCATCATCAACTTGTACCCTGTGTATAACTGTTTGTACCTTGTTGTGTATAACTAAAAATTGTTGTGTACGGATCACTTTCCTTTAATAAGCCTGGGCCGAAGTGATTGTTTTTATTTGTAAAATCTTACCCGCCATGCGTCCTTCAATTACCATGTTGTCTTTATTGCCACATGCAATATGCATTCTCCAAAAAGAAATTACATGATCTAATAACATATTTTAATATTTTTTTTTACTAGTAATAAGAATCAACTATACACATAGAAATAACGAGGCTTCTGGAAATATTTTATCTTTTGATTTATTAACACATTCTGATTTTCAATTGAACTTGTATATTTACAATTCATATGTAAAATAATTCATGAGACCATTCATCATATATATGGAATGCGGGGAGAGTTTATTTTAAAATTATTATTATTGTGAGTATTGTGAAAACGAATTATTTACATTTGATTAAATTAGATCAATCGCTATAATATTAATGTTCCACTAATGAGTGCTCATTGATACTCATTAATGAGGGGTATTTGGGAAAATTCAGTCAATCTAATAACGACTTATCCACTCAGATGCAATTCACGTACGGTTGAGTAAATATAAATGACTAAAATACTCTTATTAATGAAAATTAAAGGTGGTTACAAATGATATTCACGGAACTCGAAATAAGAAGGGTTTCAAACGAATTTTTTTCTATGAAATGCTACAAAAATCGTATTTATTGAAACATCTAGGGTACGTTCGGTGTGAAGCTCTTTTGAAGCCGGTAGCCTTTTGTTTTGAATAGAAAAACTACAAGCCATGTTCGGATGAAAAAAACTGGATGTTTTTTTAAAACAAAAGGCTTTAAAACAAAAGCTTATTGAAGTAGCTTATAAAACTCTGGAAGCTTTTTATATACCACCTAAATACCCTCTTATATTGTTTCATAATTCCTCATACTTTTATTATTTGTCTTTTTTTGTCATTATACACTATTTAACTTCAGCTACTAGTTAATTTGCCAAACACGTATATAACTAAAATATACAGCTTCCAGCTACCAGCAATTTCTACTACCAAACGTACACTTAGATGTAGTTAAAATTAAAGTTTTTGTATTTAAAATTTTGTTATTACAATTTGAAATTTTCTCAAGTATGAAAGATATTTAATTAATAAAAACTTGTTTAAACAAAATATGTATCTGAAATCATAGTTCATAATTCTTGTTCAATAAATCGATGGAGACGGATATCACATTGAAGCTGCTGGAGAGATGCCGCCGGAGACGTAGAAGAAGAACCTGACGCCGCTACCAGAGACGCCACCGATGGAAGAAGAAGAATCTGATGCCGCTGAGGATGGAGGCGTACAAGAAGAAGAAGAGATGTCGCCGATGGAAGAAGAAGATATGCCGCCGACGCCGTAGAAGAAAAAACCGAATACGCTTCCAGAGATGTGTAGGTCAGTTGGTAGGATTGAGACGTCCGTGGGTCGGATGAGGCGTTGGTTTGGTAGGGTGGAGTCGTCAATTTGGTCGGTTTGTTTCTTTAAAAAGTTAGCCTTTTCATTTCTCTTCATTTCCTCACTTATGAAGGAGAACTGAAAATAGAGAATGGAAATGTTTTTTTTTTCCATTTCTCCTCTTCTCAGCTACAACCAAACAAGAGAAATATTTTTATTTCCCTTTCCTTTTCCCTGTCTCCAAATCTCTATACTAAACACTCCCTAATTCTCTTTCTCTACATTTACATTATCTGCATTTTCATTTTTTTTACCAAACACACCGTTATAATAACTCACAATTACAATAATATTTTTTTAAAGTAGCAACGTACAAGTATTTTATCAATGTCTGGGCCGAGAAGCGGCTTCATGGGTCACCCTACAACCTATTTATAAATGAGTTTTTTTAAACTAGCATTGCACCTGCACAATACGGCGGCGATGACAATAGTTTGTGTTCGACAATATTTTGATTTTAAAAGTAGGGTATGGTATGTATGAAATACGGTGTTCGTCAACCTATCCATATTTTTTGTCCTTATTCTGATTTCTTTACTTCATTTGCAATCAACAATTTTATTAGTTGTTAAAATAGTTTTTGAAAAATAATAAAAGATATTATTATTAAATAATTAGAGAAAAAGATATCATAGCCTTAAAATTGATATAAGTAATTTAGCCAAAATTAGATATATTAAATAGTTGTTGTGATGTTTAATAAGTTATTAAAGTAATAGTTGTCTCAAATTAGTTGAGATAATTAAGGGAATGATTGATTAGGCTATTACTTGAAGGGGGTGTGCGGTTCATTCTTTGATTTTGGGGGAAATGAGATTTATAGATAAGATTTGCATTTGATAGGAATTCATTTGGTGGGATTTGAAATCCATTCCCTTGTTTGGTTGACCTCATCCATCCAACACCAACACAAACCCACCATCACCGCCGGCCACCACCTCACCTCTGCGACCTCTGTCACCATCCAAAACTTCTCTGCGAACGCCGACACCAGATCTACGAAGGGCGAACCAGATTTGCGACGCAGGGGGCTAGGGTTTTCGAAGGGGGCGATGACGAAGGGCTAGGGGTTTCAGCGGCGGCTAGGGTTTCAACGGCGGCTAGGGTTTCTTCGACGACATACGATGAAGGGGATGAAGGAACGACGGCGAAGAACGACGAAGGGGTTTAGCGGAGGCTAGGGTTTCTTCGCCGGAAACGAAGGTAGGTTTCTTCGCCGGATTTGCGAAGGGGTGACGGTGCGGCGAAGGGGTGACGGCGGAGACAAAGGAGCGACGACGGCGGCGGTTTTTTGTTGACCAAGGTTCGCCGGATGGTCACCGGAGCAAATCCCTCATATGTGGATTTCAGAATACCAGGGGGTGGGAGGATTTGGAAATCCCTCAACCATAGGATTTCATGAATTCCTGGGAATTAAAATCCCACCCTCTTTTGTCAAACCAAACACCTCATTCCATGGGATTTGAATTCCCATTCTCCCCAAATCCCCCCAAACAAACACCCCCTAAATGTTTGTATCTTAAGCATAAAAACTTTTACTACTTAAAATTAAGTAGTCTTAAAATTTTTAAGAAAGAGAAAGTTAAATACTTTATAATGTAGTATATATATATATATATATATATATATATATATATATATATATATATATATATATATATGTTTTTAATTTCCCCTTTTTGTTTTTCGATTTCCCGTATCGACACTTACAAATATACCAATTTGCTTTTCATTATTTTTCAAGTTTTTGTAATTGTTATATTTAAAGTATGGTTTACATTCGTTACAAATTTGATTATTACAATCAAATACCAAACGCATTTGTTCACTCTCCAACGCCAACTTGATAGATCTATTGCTATGTCTATACAACATAACAATGTGTATTCCTATTAATATCGCTCCTTTAAATGCGACTACAATGTTCACTTCTAAAACATAAATCTTCTTCAAGACGTTTGTGCCATATCGAAATTGATATGCCTCCATGAATCTGTTTATGACTCGTTAATCAGATATGACACACTAATCTATATAATTAAACATGTTGCACATACCGTCTTCATGCCTAACAAGTACGGGTTGGTGTTGAGGTACCTAACACGGAAAAAATAAACCGGTTGCATTCAGACTACGCATCCAAACCCACCAATCCGCAATCTGTTAATTTGAACACGACATGATTCTCAACTTTAGTTATAACTTGTATAAACAGTTAAACGGAGAGATCTCTGTTCCAGACTATTCAAAGAATCAGATTTTAACTTAGATGTATATAACTTAACCTATATTTCGGTAACTAGAGAAATGTTCAATATGATTCATACTTAATTCATAATCCTAAGTAACTAATTTTAGTCTTTGGATCAGCCCCATCAATGATTCAAATTGAATTTCTTATTTTAATGGAATGATATTTTCGTAATTAATATGTAATACTTTTACAATTACATATAATTATATACTGGATGTTTTTTAGATAAACTCTGTTGAACACAAACTTATTTCCAAACCTAATCTACGCAATAGCTAACCCAAAGACTTGAGCGAATTTTAAGTTCGGTTGAACTTGTTGCAAAGGCGAATAGCAATTAGCATATCAAATTGAAGAAATACCCACACACCCACGGCCACAGAGGAGAAAATGGAAGCTCAAGGTGGGCAACAACCATGGATGATGTCTGCACAGCCACAGCCGCAACCACAGTATGCTTACGGAGCTCCGCCACCGCCTCCTTCACAGCCCTATCACCAGCCCTCCTCTCACGAAGAAATTCGTACCCTTTGGATTGGCGATTTACCTTACTGGGCTGACGAATCCTACCTTCATTCCTGGTTCGCCCCTACTAACGAGGTTCTTAATCCTTCAATTTCTCTCTCCAACACACACACACACACACACACACTTAACGAATTTTTGCTTATGGTTATGTCCGTTAGGGTTTCCTAGGGTCAGAGATATTAGCCATGAGTACATGGTATTGAAACTCAAATCATGAAACATCCTCCATTGCAAAGAATGTACATGGTATAAATTTGTTTGAAAACCTCATAGTTAGTATATGAAATAGATAGTAATTGTTTGTGGCCACACGCCATATCAATTTGATAAGTTGCATCAATGCAGGAAGGTGTTTATTGTTGGTTGATTATATGTGTAGGTGCTCTCGATAAAGGTAATTCGTAACAAGGCAACTGGGCTTCCAGAGGGTTATGGATTTGTGGAGTTTGCTTCACATTCTACAGCAGAAAGAGTTCTCCAATCATACAATGGAATACAAATTCCAGGAACCGAATTAACCTTTAGGTTAAATTGGGCATCTTCTGGCGTTGGAGAAAGGCGTCCTGATGCTGGTCCTGACCACTCTATCTTTGTAGGTGATTTAGCACCTGATGTTACTGATCATTTGTTGCAAGAAACGTTTCGGACTCAGTATCCATCTGTTAGAGGAGCCAAGGTTGTGACTGATCCCAACACTGGACGTTCAAAGGGATATGGTTTTGTAAAATTTGCAGATGAGATGGAAAGAAACCGTGCAATGAGTGAGATGAATGGGATTTATTGCTCTACCAGACCCATGCGAATCAGTGCAGCAACACCAAAGAAGACCACAGTCTTTCCACAGCAATATGTGGCACCGAAAGGTACTCCATTCTCATTTTATACTTGGTTAATTGTAGGTTAGGATAATGTTGCATGAAAGACAGAAAATAATTTGTCCTGGTAAGCATGAAACTGAAGTAAACATGCGTTCATTAGTATACAAATTCTGTTTTATCCGAGAACATAATTATAATCATGGGCCATATACACCCCTCTATGACTCCATGATGATTTACTACTTGATTGGAAGTCATGAGAAGACTGATTATCTGATGACCCCTTATATAAAGTCATAGTATTATAAGGTTACTTAAGTAGCTCTCTCTTTTGTATTTTTAATACTTTTCACCACATTTTCATTGTTCATGTTATAATGCTAATAACAAAAAAAAAGCATATTCATCGTATGATTAGTTTTTTTTAGTTAATACATAAATTATGGAAATTTGTTTTGATAGACATAATATTTTTGGGCACTTTAATCTTCCAGTACCGTTTATAACCAGAATTCACAGCTGATGATATGAATGATTATTACTTATCACATCACCAGCTTCAAAACATGCATTCAAACACCTCATTGAAAGCAAATTTCTGCAAATCTGAGTTGAAGATGATGATTATTGATTAGAGTGCAGTTACATAAATAGTGCTTTTAATTTCATTCTTAATAAACACTTGTATTGTTGTATTCTTTGGCAGGGTTATATCCAGCCACTGTGTCTACAATTCCTGTGGACAATGATATAACTAACACTACAGTAAGTTCGGTATATTGAATTATAGTTTTGAGTCCATTTGTGCTTCTTATTTACATTCTTTTTTCTTATTGCAGATTTATATAGGCAATCTTGACCCTGCTGTTACAGAGGAGGAATTGAGGCAGATTTTCTTGCAGTTCGGGGAAATAGTTTATGTCAAGATCCCGGTAGCCAAGGGATGTGGGTTTGTGCAGTTTACAACCAGGTCAGTCTTTAATGTCAGAAAAGCAATGTGCTTTATGGGTAGCGTTTATCTTTCAAAAAGAAAACAACACATAAGCTAACTTGTCTATGCATGGTGATTAGAGGTGGCAATTTCAACCTAATTACTTATGAATGGGTCAAATCACGTTTCATTTCGTCAGTTAAACAGGTAAATCAAAAAATTTATTTCAAAGGAAATGAGTCAAAAGTCCCTCAAAGTATGCACATAAAACCTCTCAAATCATGTTATTAAAGAATTATAATAATCATTGGATTAGAATTCTAATTATCTAGAAAAAAATTTACACTATACAAGTTTTGTCCCTCTAGTTTGCCAATGCCACCTATTTCAATTTTGATTCATTTCACGGATAGTCCCTACTTTAAAAATGTTCCATTTCTGATCTCCACTATGTAATAATACATGGAAAACACATGGCCAATCAATTGTATAGTTAACTTTTTCAAAATGATGTTTTTACCCTTTTGGTCAATTACAGTCTCTAAAGCATTTCATATTTGTATTATCATTAATAGTTATTGTTGTTATTAATCTCAAATAAAAAATTCTTTCAAATTTCAGTTTCTATATAAAATAAAAAATTTTAGAACTTTGTACAAGTTTTTTAACAAATTATTATTTTAAGGAAAATCATATATCCCCTTTTGAAATCCTTATACTCCATCATTCGAACCATGAAATAATTGGAATCCGTTAATACTTTATTTTATGCACACTTCTTGGTCTTGTTGAAAGGAGGATAAGTAGGAAGAAGTTTTAGATGTTGTAATTATCATAGGAATTGGTTATTATGGTCTAGGTGATGCTTGTGAATGTTCTTGATGTTCATGTTACCTTTTACCTCCACCATCACAAACCACCATTGCACCAGCCTTCACCACTATTATTTGACAAAAAATGAAATAAGAATAGAAGCAAAATAAAAAACGGCAAAACTTAGTGGTTGTACCACCTAATCTCATCAGACCACCACAACCATAGTCGCTACTACCAAGCGTAAAACTATAACTCCATACATGAATGTACACATACAAGAACATCCACAAAAATGCACACACAAATCATAGATTTGGGGAAATCATTCCAAAGACATTTATAAATACATAAGCACACATGAAAACTCTAAATGGATACACAAACATATATGAACATACATACAAACATCCAAAAAAACCTTAATTTCATGTTTCATAATGAACACATACGCGAGAGGTAGAGGGAGAGAGAAGTCACTGTCATTTTGTTATGAGATTTCTCACTACTGTTGATTTCACACAATGACAACACAGAAAGAGATGGGGGGAGAAAGAGAATGAGATGGTGTCTGGTGGTGGTGACTACCAAGTGTGGGGTCGGCGTCGGTTCATTGGCAGAGAGAAGGCGAAAGTATGTTATACGTGTCTAGGGAATTTATCATATAAAGGTAACTTAATCTCAAAATTCATAATTGAGGTAACATAAATTTTTTTCTTATCCTATAGGATTACAAGTTCAAGTTTTGATCATAAAAAAGCTAGCATAAAGGTGTTTTGGTTTCCAAATATTGAAGGAATTATACTTGAATTCTGTGAGAACCCCTCATTTGGTTGAAAAATTGAGTGATAAGGTATGGAATTGAATTTCGTCGAATTTATTTGAAGGAATTGTCATCCCTTGGGGAGTTAGGGAGTACGACGGAATTAAATTCACGCTTAATTTCATGACAACGGGCTTTGTTTGTGTTCCACCTCTTCTTTGCTCCACCGGTTAGGGTTTCTTCTTCACTTTCGTCTTCGTTTGTCTACCACCCACCACCACCACCAACACCCTTTTTGCCTTTGCTTTATGTTCATCTTCACCTTTGTTTGCGAACCGTCTCTTCGTGTGCGAATCATCGCTATGTCTACGAACCGTTCAACGATTATGATTTCCCTAGCTTCATCTTCACTTCGTCTACGAACTATCGCTTCTTCTGAAGATTAGGATTTTTACTTCAACACTGTTGTGGTGATTAGGGTTTGGTGGAGGTTTCCATATTTGTTCCTAACCTTCTTTAATTTTGGGTTGCATATTTGTTATTATTATTATTACTACTACTTTTATCATTATTAAGTTTTATTAAATATTTTCTTCTTGATATTCAAGTGTGTTCATGTTCTTGACTTCTTGTTGAAGATCTTCATGTGTTAGAAGATGAACACCATCGTGAATCACCAGTGACACTTCTCAAGAATCACCAAATTGATCCAAAATCGAACTTAAGAACTTTTGATTTGAAACACACGCAATGACACAAACACATACTCAAACACACTCTCTCACACCAATCGAAGTAGTTTTGTGAGATGGTGGGAAGATGTCCTTTTATGTATCTTATGGTCGTCATTTTTGCATTGAAGTAAAACTCTGCCCTCATGATCTTTAATAAGATGATGTGTTTCATTTCCATATTGGTGACTGGATGCTATGCAGGACATCTGCTGAAGAAGCAATTCAAAGGATGCACGGAAGCCAGATTGGTCAACTTATAGTCCATCTATCTTGGGGCAAGAACAAGCAGGTTAATTTATTACTATTATAACTTCTTACATTCCAGTTATAGGATATATTTCAAAAAGCATGTTGAGAAGTATAAGGTTCATTGTGGTCTACAATCTTAAAACTTCAAAGCCTAATGACAAGACCTATATTACGGACATTATTATTATTATTTTTTTAAATTTTATTCAATTCTAAAAGTGCATCTGGATTTATACTTTAGGATCCATCTGGAGTGTGGAACCCGCAGGCAGATGCAAGTCAATGGGGCAGTGCATACTATGGTTATGGACAAAGTTACGATGCTTATGCTTATGGAGCAACTCAGGATCCATCATTGTATGCATATGGTGCATATGGCGGTTATATGCAGTATCCGCAACAGGCAAGACAGCTTTTTTCTTTTTCTTATTGCATATTGCATTTTTCAATAACTATTTTATATACAGATAACTTCTTGATAATGCTATGTATTGTTTTTTTGGATTATATGATATTCATTAAAATGGTTGATCTTCAGGGTGAAGGTGGTCAGGATATGGGAGCAGTGGTAGGTGTCGTCCCGCCTGTGGAGCAGAGGGAGGAAATATATGATCCCTTGGCCACACCAGATGTTGACAAGTATGTAAAAGTTTGCAATTTTTATTTATTTATTATTTTTATTTTTTTTGGGATTTTAGAATGATGGTGGGTAGTAAATTTTGTAGGTTGAATTCTGCATATCTTGCTACCCATGGAAGTGCGATATTGGGCCGTCCCTTGTGGCAAAAAACATCGTCTCTCCCTCTACAAGCTTAGCTTAGCTTAGCTACAATCGAAAACTACATTGTAAGCGCACCCTTACCTTTGACTGGTCTCGGGGATGACATGGCCAATGAGTCATATTGCACAAAGAAAGCCAAGCTACTTGCTAGTTTAAAGAGTTTGGTAATGGAAGAAGCTACAATTTTGTATCTGAGACTGTAGATTCCTGCCAGTTTATCAACTCGCGACCTTTATCAACATGGATGTATGTTTGCTGGTGTTCAATTCATGCCCAGAAAATTAGGAAATTTACATTGGTATTATTAAAATACAAATGTAATGATATTTTCTTAGGATTGTGTAAAGATGCCATCAAGTATCTGTTTTTTTTTTTTTTTTACTTTTTTTACTTTTTTTTTTGGGTGTGCCTAAAGTCAAGAGGCTATTGAAACTACTTTATACGTCAAGACATGTATGAGGTTTTCTTTGTGCGAAATTAAGCTAAAACACTATGAATGAGAAAATGCCCATCAACTTTTACTATGATGTAGAAAAGGTAATGAAGAGTTTACTTTTTGTTTCTTTGTGATAAAAAAAAATTCTGAATATTATCTCTGTCTGTAGTATAATTTCTGCCACCTCTTCCCCCCAAGAAAACACAGTTTGGTAGGTTTAAGGATGAGCAAATTTGTACCAACCTTAAAGGTAATATGATCCATTTCTGAAAGGTACTATGAAACATGGTGATTGGTGTAGAACTAAAGTTTAGTAAAACATTCAATTTATTTAACTCAGTGTAGGGATGACCTTGATTTGGTCTAAACCTTTAGAACATATTGTTTTTTGTTTTAAAAATTCAGTTGGTTTTTTTTTTTTTTTTTTTGGGGGAGTACGGTAGGGGCAGAGGGAATTTCCGGTGGAGCGGTGAAATGCGTAGAGATCGGAAAGAACACCAACGGCGAAAGCACTCTGCTGGGCCGACACCGACACTGAGAGACGAAAGCTAGGGGAGCGGGGGGGGGGGGGGGGGGGGGAGGGGGTTGGCTTGGATTAGCTGTAGGGATAATGTATAAAGAAGCAACCTAACTATTTAACCTGTGTCATTATTTGTTTCTGTCTTCTCTCATTTCTTGAAATTAAATTGAATTCTTTGACAAAGTGTTATCCAACCCTTACAAATATGCTTCTGGTGGTAAAGTGTGAACCGGCTAAATAAGAACATGAGCCCCTTCTTTTGTTGCTATAACTTCTGTTTTTTTTTTCCTGGTAAAGCTTTTATTGTATGAATTATCAAACTTGAAAGACGAGGAAACAAAATTTTTAAACTTAAAGATGGATAAAGTTGGAAGCATAGATGGGTGGCATTATAGACTTTGCTTTATATGGTTATCCTTGAATATCACTTGTCAAATTAACTTTTTTTCTCTCTACCTCTTTCATCTTTCTATCATAATAAAACTGTAGTGATCAGCTTTCTATATCACTATCCTTTTTTTAATAAAGAAAAATATTATGACTATTTACTACTGATATCTATCTTTATACCACCGACATATTTATCTTTCAAGGATGTTTTTTATTAAGATAAATGGGAGGCAGGATGGTGTCACATCCGGCCCCTGCACACCATTTTATCCCACCTGGAGAGCTAGGTCACGGACATGTCTCTAAAAAATATACCATGTCCATAGCTATGACATAAGACACTAGCATGTCTATGTAAGATACGGTCATGCCTAAGCCTAGGAAGGCACATACATTGCCTAGTGTAATGAATGTGTCATATATAGAGGACATGGGCCATGTCTATCTAAGGCACGGGCATGTGGAGCCCTAGAAGGGCACATGCCATGCTTGATACCACAACTCATGTTGAGTCGTACGGCATGGGCGTGCCTTTGTGAGACACGGGCCATGTAGGCCCAACAACAATGCAGAATTCAGAAGCTTAATAATGTGTTTATAGTATTTGTGCGTTCATATAATGGAATATTTAGTATGAACCTCGCTGTTTGTTATTTCTTATATTTTTCAAGTGATGACAAAGGCAAGAGCAAGACTCCAGTTTGACAAACATTTTCATAAATATTTTGAAATGACTAACGCCTCTTTTATATATCTGTTGATAAAACCTTATGTAATCTTGTATATACCCTACTTTTGAACTGTATTTTGCTTCCGTTCAAATGATTTCTGTACTTTCGTATTTTAAAAGTTGTTGTGCAAAGTAAATTTATACATAAAATTTGGGGGCGTTACATAATACCATCCTTTTGAAGTCACTTCCGGATCTTCTTTATTGTATGTGGTCGTTTTCTACAACTTGAATGAGCACAGTCCATCCTCTATTGGTTGAGGCTTTATGTCTTACCACATTTAATAGAGTCCGGGTCATTTCACCTTCATTTTGAAAGTTTGCATGTGAATGGGTAATTGTCAGCCAAATTTGGTTATGCGTTTTCCCATTTGGATAAAACAACAATGATATGATCCTTTGAGGGTGAAGCTTCATATTAACAAATGGAAAGTAATTTCAGAGTTAGGCAACTAAACAGACCAAGTAAAATAGCAGCTGCGTGAAGGGCATAGGGGTTGGAGACGTGTTCAAAAGATAGGCATGAGATTGCTACTATTATTATAGAAAAGATATCTCTGGTTACAATAATCTGATTAATTAATAAATTAACAGAATGTATTAACTAATCATCAAGCTGACAAAAACAATAATAATAATGGAAATTAATGGATTATTAACCTACCAACCTCGTTGACTTCTCTAATTCTTCCAATTTAGAAACTCTCTGACTTTTCTTCATACTCCATTTCATTTCTCATCATGGTTCTTCTTACTGAAATATCACAACAATCTCCTGCTTCTTCATCATCAAGTTACGGTTATGATGTATTCTTGAGCTTTAGAGGTCAAGATACTCGATATAGTTTCACCGATCACCTCCACGAGGCCTTGCTCAATGCTAACATCGTGACTTTTTTGGATGATGAAGAGATTCAAACTGGAGAAGAATTGAAACCAGAACTGGAGGGTGCGATTAAATCATCCAGGGCTTCCGTTATCGTGTTGTAAAAGAATTACGCTTCTTCCACATGGTGTCTAGACGAACTGGTGCTAATCCTGGAGCAACGCAAGAACTTCAACCAAATCGTTATCCCCGTGTTTTATCATGTGGAGCCCACTCATGTGAGGAAGCAACAAAGCACCTTCGGAGATGCGATGGCAAAGCATAAACAGAGGATGGATGCTGAAACAAATGCAGACAAAAAAAGTGAATGGGGTCGGAAGATAGAGAAATGGGAGGAAGCACTTACTGTAGTTGCTGATATAAAAGGGCAGGAAGCATATGGCCGGTAATTTAACATTTTCTTACTCATTTCTGTAAGATTGTCTAAGGTGATGTTTGTTTTCGAAGACATAAATGTCTTATGTCTTATTTCATGTCTTCAGGAGAAGATGTGGTTTAAAAGGTTTAAGTCTGAGGTCTGACAAAAAAAGTTATAGTTTTTAGCTTCTCAAAATAAGCAAAAATAAGACACAATAAGGTCTTATGTCTGCGGAAAAACAAACAAGCTTATTAGAAACGTCTGTGCACGCGCAAACGTTAAACAAACTTATTAGAAAGGTCTGCGCGCCCGCGGGCGTTTCTTTAAAATATGACCTTGATTGAAAAAACAAACAAAGCCTAAGATTCCCCAAATTCTCATCCACTTATTAACATATATCACAGTTTGAATGCCCCTGTAATATATACTAATCATCAAAGACATTGATAAATACAACCTGATGAGCTTGACATTATTATTGATCGTATCTAATTACTTGGCCGGTATCTTCTTTTTGTGATCGAACCAGGCGGGAGACGATTCTTATTGAAGGAATCGTCAAAGAGATCACTAGAAGACTAGATCTTCCCAAGCAGAGTGATATGCCGAAAATAATTGGTATGAAGTCTTCAATCCGGAGAATCACTTCATTCTTAAGGGATGGATCCTCACCGCACGTTCAAATTCTAACAATATGTGGAATGGCTGGGATTGGCAAGACATATTTGGCAGAGTATATGTTCCAGTTGCACTATCGTGACTTTGAAAGAAGCTGCTTTCTTCCAGACATTGAAAGGAGGTGTGCATCACCAAATGGATTGCTCGATTTACAAAAACAGCTCCTTAAAGACATTCATTATAACAGCTGGATGGACATACAAACTACCAATGTGGGCAGCTCCAAGATTGCGGAATCACTACAGAAGAAAAGCATGCTTCTTGTTCTTGATGATGTTAGTAAGGTTGAGCAGTTGGATGTGTTTATTGGGACAAAAGGCCTTCACCCTGGAAGCAAAATCATAATCACATCCAAAAATGAATCGTTAACAGAAAACTGGTTGGTTCAGACACAAGCTACTCTAAAGCACACAAAGCAAGTACTTGAAGGCTTATACGAGTATGAATCATTAGAGCTTTTAAGCTGGCATGCTTTTGGACACATTGATAATGAGGAGTGCAAAAAGGATGAATCAAGAAAGGTGGTTAGCTATTGTCAAGGACATCCGTTGGCACTTAAAATTTTGGGCAGTTCTCTACGTAACAATGACAATACATGGGAGGGTATCTTAGAATCATTGGGGGAAAAAATTAATCCTGACATTAAAAAAGTCCTGCAAATAAGTATCGACTCTTTGCAATGTGAAGAAGACCGAGAATTGTTTAAGCATATTGCTTGTTTTTTTGTTGGAAAAGATAGATATTTTACAGAAGAAATACTAAAATCATGTGGTATATGCAATTCAGACTCGATCAAGAAGCTCAACGATAGAAGCCTTATCAGTCTAAGAGGAAACTATCTACATATGCATCAATTGCTTCAAGATATTGGGAGAGATATGGTTTACCAAGAATCACCAAAGAAGCCATGGAACCGCACTCTTTTATGGCACCATGAAGACTGTTTTATTGTGTTACAAAAAGGGAAGGTACTCGAGCCAACCGGTCATCTTTACCTATCGTTTTAGTGTGAGTATTCTTATAACTTGTTTAATTTTATGTTATTCCTCTTATTCTTCATTAGGAGGCATCAAATATTAAAGGATTTGTCCTTGACATGAAAAGTTTTGAGGTTGGGACTTCATTTGGATCAAGTACTGCAAATAAGAGAAACTCTGAAGATGATGTGTACAACCCGATTAGATCACCTACAATGCTCTTCCATATGATTTACTTAACTTTCTCAGTTATTTGGTGGTTACTTGGTTGGGTTTATAGACTGTGTTCCTCATTTCAACGTCAAAAAAGCGGCTTTGAAACACATGTATTTGGGAAGATGTGTAACCTTAGAATACTCCAGCTCAACTATGTACAACTCAACGGATCCTACAAGAGTTATCCTAAAGATTTAAGATGGTTGTGCATGCATGGATTCCCTTTAAGGTATATACCATCGGACTTAACAATGGAGAAGATGGTTGCTCTTGACATGACTAACAGCAATCTAAAACAACTTTGGAAGAAGCCCAAGGTACTACTAGATCCAAAGCTTTCACATCTTCTTTCTAAGTTTTTGCTTATCTTAGTAACACCAGCTAACATGCTCCTTTTATTAATATTCATTTATATGGCAGTTGCTCAATTCACTGAAGTTTCTTAATCTAAGTTGTTGTCATAAGCTTGTAAATGTGGGTTCCTTCCATGGGCTCCCTTCACTTGAAAGGTTGATACTTGTGGGATGTACAAGCCTAGTTGAGGTCTGTGAATCAATTGGGAATTATTGTGATAGGCTTGAAATCATTGACTTGAGTGAATGCCATAAGCTTAAAAAGCTTCCAAGGAGCTTGAAGAAGTTAAAGAATCTTAAAGAACTATCATTAGATGGTTGTTCAAATCTTGGTCAATTTCCATATGAGATAAAGGACACAATACCAAGAGTTTACAAGTCTTTTGTAAACTCGTTACCAAGTTCATTAGTATGTTTATCACTTAAAAACAATAACTTGGCTAATACATCCTTCCCCAAGAATTTTCAAGGCTTGTCAGTGTTGAAGACGTTACATTTAAACGAGAACCCCATTGATTCATTGCCTGATTTTGTGACAAGCCTTGGTAGGCTGGAGTTGTTGAGCGTTTCTGATTGTTCTAGGTTGACAACAGTCTTATGTGTTCCGAATTCGATAACAACCTTGTATGCTAACAACTGTGACTCATTGGAGAGAATAACTTTTTCTCTAGAAACATCAATACCACCATATGTTAATACTTCTGGATCAAAGTCCTTGACAGAGGTTCAGGGGACTTTCAAAGTAGAAGATATAGCAGAAATGGAAGAAGAGATATTACATAGCTTGGGATGGATTGACATAAAAGATGTGAAAGATTCCCAGCACTGGATAACATATGCTCATTATTCACATTCTCGCACATACTACAATAGAGAAATACCTAAAGTATTGGTAAATGCTTCTTCCTCTGTCCTAACATATCATATCATATGTTATTAACCAGTGAACAAAGCTAATATTAGTTTTTTTTATTTGACAGGTGATTTATGAAAAAGGGGTATTCATCACATATTTTAAAGGGACTGAGATTCCATACTGGATAACTCATAGAAGCAAAGAATCATCACTATCAATTACCATCCCGTCGTGTCCAAATAATTACAGGATTCGAGGGTTAAATATGTGCCTTTTGAGTATAGCTTCCATCCCTGTGTATTTTCCATGGCTTGTAATAAAGAATTTGACAAAGAATTGCTTCTGGAAATATAGGCCTGACATGGAAGTTGTCCCACAAGCTGGTGAAGAAGGTAGAATATTGTTAAGCCATTGGATTTTTGGGAACAATGAGTTTGAAGATGGTGATGAAGTCAGTTTTCATTATGATGGCTATTACATAAGGGAGTTTGGGATAAGCTTTGTGTATGATGAAAGAAACAAGAAACAAGATCCTTTGGCTTCTTACAAGTCACAGCCATGGAGGCGCATCGCTTGTGAAGATTTATCAACTTTCCACCCAACAGGTTACTTCTTCCCACAACTAGAGAAATGGTGAAGAAAAAAATTGTGAAGTCCTGATGTGAAAAATTATAGCACATCAGGACTTATGTTCATTCATCTAATCCAGTGTGCTGCAGAAAAGAAACACATAAAGTAGAGGAAGATGCCTGTTCCTCTCTGCCCTCTCATATTATATGAATATCAAATGTAGTTATTTAATGTATGAAGATAAAATTATCTAGTTGTATTTGAATATGGTTAAGCCATTGGATTTTGTTATCATTTCAATTGTAATGGGCTACGATCGTACTTTTTTTAGTTGTTTCTTTTGGCTATTATATAAATATTAAATCTCAACACATAAACACAACTTGTCATTTAAGTTCATCAGAACTAAAGTCGACAATTTACTCCAAAAAATGCAAAAAAAAAAAAGGGTGAAAAAAGGAAGAATTTGATTAATCTATCATGACTGCAATAACAAAGAAAGAAACAAAAATCGGAATGATATATATATTTATAAGAAAGAGACATCTAACACTAAGTAGATTTTTTATTTTGTATAACACTGTTTCAAATACATTACATTGGCGGACCCAGGATTTTAGCTCACCGGTGGTACCATATAATAACAAAAATAAAATTAATTAAAACCGAGGGTGTTGCTCGTTTTTTTTTCCGGGTTTTCAGTTAATCGGATCGGGTTAATAAGGTTTCACTTGTTGTTCCGGTATTTTAGGACCAAACACAATTTATATCAAGCCCTCTTAATTAAATTGTTATATCCAAGGTAAACTAAAGTATTATAAAGGTACAAATTGAAGATTAAAGTATATCTTATCATTTTTTTTGAAAGGTACAAATTGAAGATTAAAGTATATCTTATCATTTTTTTTGAAAGAATTTCATTTTTCATTAGATTACAGTGGCATAAAAAATCATCTGTGGAACCCCAAATTTTGACCCGTGCCACCGGCTCGACAACGTTAAAATTTTCCACTCTGTCGGCAACATTGACTAGTGGCCCGTGCCACCACCAAGTTGTACCTAGGTCCGCCTATGCCCTAGATACAAATGTCTACAACCAAAAAGCTTTACGTTCATGAAACCTAACAACCATCAAACAAGGCAAGTAGGAATAACATAATATCAAATCTGCAAAATCAGAATATGATCTTTACACAAACATGTGAAGTTCCAAAGTAAACTAGGAGTACACTCAGATGGACCATGTGTCCATGTGATATTTAAGGCCGATATAATACGGATATTTGTTAATAATTTTTGAAGATATGTATTATAATTTAGATAAGATTTGTTAGTTAGCTTTTATTATATAGATAGGATTCATTTTAGATAAGGATTAGGAGTTAGAGTTATTTTAGGATTAGATTACTCTTATTCATTATAAATAGGAGCTATAGGGTTGTATTATTACTTTTGAGTGTTGGTTTACCTCTCAAAAGTAAACTATAGGAGAGCCTAACGACCTCTCGAAAGTCGATTATTCTAACTTTTCATCACTAATGGCAAATTTTTTTTTTCCTTTTCTATTATGAATGATTTTAAGAGACTGGAAAGATCAATTGAAGAATACAAGGCGCAAAGTGCAAGACTACACGAAGAGCTAATAAGGTTACTTAAGAAGATGATGGTTTCGAGGAGCTATGACGTTTATTCCTCGAATTCTGATGAACAAAACAAGTTGGATTTGAAAAGCGACCCAGGTGGATTTCAAGATACTAAGTTCAAACATAAGAAAACCAATGGCGACTTGAAAGAAAATAGACATTCACTGAGTGTCAAACCCAACCCATGACAATGGAACATGGTGATGAAGATGGTGTTGAGAGTCCAACAAAAAAAAGTCACCGGAGAAGACCAAAAATCACGCACATCAGGTCCGAATGAAACGAATTTGTACACTACCTGAAGGTCACAATGAAGGAGTCAAAAGATATGAAGGCCTCACGTATGATGGTGATAGTAAAGTGATCAGTGGAGGACCAATGCTAGGGTTCTGGGGAGGAAAATGTGGCAATTTAATGGTAGAAATTCTGACATGAAAAGCACAAGAAAAAAGACTACGACAGGTGACTCTGGTTCAGGGTGAATTGTACACTCATACGGACCCTTGCAATGAGCCTTTTCATTCCTTTTTCACTCATGTGGCCGGGTTATTGATACCACAACCTGGATGGTTTCAACCCGCTAGTCACTGCGTTCAACCCGTTATTAGGAACTTCAACCATGTATGAAGACCTCGCTTTTTACCCCTGGCAATTACAAGATCTCCCCCAACAACTCTCCATTGTCCCCCACCAAAAGTAACATCAAATCCCTAGTCGTCCAACTTCCCAATAGAAACATTTTCATGAGATCATGAATGGTCCAAACGTCTACATGGTCATCAATGAAGTCTTTAAGTCTATATCACCCATCCTTGCAATGTCAAGAGTTTGGTCATTAGCCAAACAAACTTTACCAAAGTTGGCTCATCTTCGTGCTCAAAACTATGTTTTAAAAAGCGCGCCTTAGGTGCTAGGCGATGAAGAGGACGCATTAGACCATCAAGGCGGCAATGGGTACATGAGGTGGCGCCTCCATGTGAGGCGACGAGGCATCACCTTTAGCGACTCAAGGACAATGACCCAATTTCACATTGGGCTTTAGGCTCTGGTTTCGATTGTCCAACGGTCTATTGTTAGATTATTAATTGCTTTAATCTAATTACATGAAGATGGATCTTATATACATAAACAGTGCTTCGATTCAAACCTATAATCCCTCATTCATTATTCAATTCTTAAGATTTTCTTGGTTTCAAGTATGTCTTTAATTTGTACGGGTAATCCTTATATGATCATGTTCTATAATCTTTATAGCATGTTTGCTCATGTTGTATAATCTTTATTTGTTTATAGCCTGTTAATTGTTATTCCACTCTGCTTATTGCAAAAAAAAAAAAAAAGTGCCTCGTGTAAGTGAATCCCTCGCATCAAAGCATCTCGAAAAATTAAGGTTCTTTAGTGGCCAATTGCCTCGGAGCGCCAAAACGCCTATTAAAACACATATTGAAAGTAGCATGAAATGATGCACCAGGATCCATAATCTATGACTCTACTGAATTCTCAACATAGTAGATAAGGGCATCGTCAGAATCGTCAGTTGCTACATTCACCTCTTTCCTTTCTTTTTCATGTAATAGTTTAGGGCATTGATTTCTAAAATTCCCAGTTTCTTTGCAGTTCCAACATTAGATGACTTTCCTTGGTTTTGACTTGCTCCTTTTTCTTGAAATTGCCATTACCCTATAGTTTCTTTCTACCTCTCCCTTTAGTGATCAGCAAGGCGCTAGATGATTCTCCCGAACCTTGTCTCCTTATATCCTCTCTAAAAGTGAGGTTAGAGGTTCCAGATGAACCACTTGTAGTTGTGACTGTAGTTGTGACTGCTCCTAACCGATTTTCCGGTAACAAGGGTAACAAAAGGAAAGCTTGGACTTCATCTTCAAACTTTATATCAATAGATAGCAAGAGGGATAAAGCGGTATTGAAATCATTAATGTGTGAGGTAACAAACACACACACCTATCATATCAATAATACTCTGTTGGAAGCATAAGGCTTCTTATACATGTTTGACAAAGCTTTCGTCAAACCACATACATTAGTATCCTTCATAATGTTAAAGGGCACACTCTTGGCTAGTGTAAATCTGATAACAGCTAGGGCTTTTATGTCAAGAGCAGCCTATTCATCATCTGCTATCTTCTCGGGTTTTACTCCTGCCAAGGCTTGATCCAAGTCTTTCTAGACAACAAGTCCTCAATTTGCATCTTCCACCGTCCAAAATCTTGTACATCAAACTTTTCGATTCTGGGTTTTCCATCCTCAGCCATTATCCCAAACTACTAGTGTTTACTAATCAAGTCAAGACTAAAAATAATGTTCAAAAACAGCAGTGGACGGGCTCCCTGATTTTGACGCTTGTTCTATTGCATACTACCCTTTGCAATCAGTCTCCAGAAACAGAAACAAAGTTTGAATAACGCACAAGTCTTTGACGGAATGAAAAGAGAAAATGCCCAAAAAAATTGAACCTGGCCATTGATGAATCTGCCAAAAAAAATCGTTTCTGGCGCAGAACTTCCTGTCAGTGATCGGAAAACAGAAAACACTATCTCCTCCTATCGGCGATCGAGAAGACAGAATAAAAAGAGATCTCCTCCTAGTCGGCAATCGAGAAACATAATTCTATCTCATTCTAGATTGGGGGCGATGGAGTGTAACTAATCAAGAGCAATGCAGTTATCGGAGTGGGAAATCAAATAGCGTTCAAAGTCCCTGATTTGGGATAGCGGTTATCACGGTGGGATAGTGGTTTTTGATTTTACATAAAATATATATATATTTATATATACAAAATTAAAATCATAAAACATTAATTAAAAGCATTGTGTAAAACTTAGTACAATAATATAGTAAATAGTAATATGGGAATCGATTGTGGAGTGTAAACCGAAAACAAGTATAATCTGCAAAAAAAGGAAACAAAAATAAAAACAAAAAAAAAAAGTGCAAACCGCTATCCCACCGTTATTTTGCCTCAAATAGCGGAAATAGCGCTCAAATAGAGGAAGCGGCGCTATTAGCGCCTCCGCTGTTTCCCACCGCTATTCCCCACCGTTATTTTGCCTAGGTCCACTCACCGTTATCCTACCGCTATTGACTACATTGATCAAGAGCCTAAAGCTCCTATACCAGTTGTTAGGAAATAGCCACACACACACACGTACAAAACCAAAAACAATAAAGAACACGAGGATATAACGTGATTCAATCAATATTTCTATAGACCTATGTCCACGGGAACAACTAGGGTTTGAACTAATATTAAGGTGCTCAAAGTGTTTACAAGTACAATGAGATCAATATATTGACGAAACATAATTAGGGTAATCTCCTAACCAAGAAAATTGTGATCTCCTAATTAAAGAAACTATAATCTCCTAAGTAAGGAAACATAGGCAAAGGGCTAGGGCTGGCTTGGAAGTTGGAACCCTCCTGCCCTTTCATCTAGTGGGCCATAGCCTACACCCCAACATGTGTGTTTCTTATGAAAAAAGGGGGATTGATATATTCAATATAAAAAATTCCTTTGTTTCAATTTTTGATTCACATACTTGTTTTCCCTATACACAAAAGGATCCAAGAGACAGAAAGCAGCACACCGAATAAATGTTAAAAACAGACCACATACATCAAGCAAAAACATAGCAAATTTTACATCTCTAAACAGAAAATTCTTGTTTATAAACAATTGAACTACTGATTCATCGGGAATTCATTTACCTGATAAAAATCAATTGATTGATAATGCTAGTTTCCATCCAAATTAGTAGGAATCAACACTTATTGAAAGGAGGCCAGCAAACCTACGCAAGTTGCAGCCTTTCAATTCTACCTAAAACCTAACCTCAAATTGTTAATTAAAGTGAGTACAAAGCCACGAGACAAGCATGATACTTAGGGTTTGTTAGTTTACTTTCAATTTATTGACACAAAATCAATAATTAATACTAACCGCTATAAGAGATTCAAGCTTGAGGTTGAGATTTACCTCAGAGTTGCTGTAAGTTATCTTGCTCCACAGCTTCTTTATTAACTCGGTCGTTTGAAATTTCTTCTTTGATTTGTGTTTCTTATGTGACTATCGATCGTATATACACCAAAATTACCGAAAGTCGGTTGATTTTTTGCCGTCGCGGTGGGTTTCTGCATTTCCTTTCGACGGTGTTCCAGAAAGACGTTAAAGTGGAAAATAAATAAAAAAGATAATTAAAAGGAAAATAATATAAAAGAAAAATTAATAAATTAGATTTTTTGTGTTTTCGTGTCGAAATAAAAAAAAATTTTAACGGCAAATTTATTTGTTAGTAAGTTAGTAACATCAAGTTTGAATTAAACTTCATTACCAAGGTTAGTTTTGCCTCCCCTCACTCCATTGCCAAAGTTAGTAGAAATAAATGAGTTTGTGTTCTTGAGTTCGTGACGAATGACGAAAATGTTTTTTTATAAAATATTGTTATTTTTTAAAATTATTAAATGTGATTAAGAGTAATTTGGTAATTTATGAAAAACATAAAAGTTGTTCGCTTATATAAAACCTTTTATGTTCTTTCAAACATTTTTTCTCTTTAAAATAAAATGGGGAACACGAGTAAGAATAAGAAGAGGAAGATAGGACTTTGAAAGTAGAATTTACACTTATTTTGTCTCGATTCTTTTCCTCTCAAAAAGCAGAATATTTGGAAGAAATTTTTTTTTCCCTTCCTTTTCCTTTTTCTTTTCTTTTTCTTTCTCTTAAACTCGAGAATAAGTATGGACTAGGTACATGCTCTTTGTGACTATGGACATGAGTTCAATTACCATGTATTCCAATATTTTGATGATACTAGGTTGCACAACTTGTTTTTATTTTTTTCCAAATCTTTTCTCTACCCAACTCATATGGTTTGAGTTATGTAGGCCTAAGGAGTAAATTTCCCTTTTACATTTAGAACACAACCAAGTCCCTTCTTTGATGCGTCACTATATATTTGTTATCCGTAGAGTAAGTATATATAGGAGAATTAGTCGTCTTCTTTTTCAACTCGTCAAAGCTTCTTTTTATTAACTTAATCGCTTGAAAAAATTTCTCCTTCATGCAATTGTGTCATGTGTATGTATTCACGATATAAAAGAATCTCTCTAATGTTTTAAAAATGTAGCAGGATTACTTTGATGTATGAACCACGTTAAAATACACGTTTGCATGTTCTTAATTATTTTTATACATTCTTTATCGGTTGTTATCGTTCTTAATCTCTAAAGATTTCTTTCAAATAAAAATTTGATTATGTTACTAATAATTTTGATTCACACTGAAATTTAAGCATACTTTCAATTTTACTCTCTTTTAATGAAACTTTATTTTATGCTAATAAGGTTTATTCAAAGTGTAATGTTTGGGGAAGAGGTTTTATTTCTATAGTGGGGGTAGTTTGGAGTGTATTTTATTCTCCTTTTAAAGCTTTGCTAAATTCCTGGTTCTCCACATGGGTAGGTAAAGTCCTTTGGTTTGTAATTTGATATTAAGAAATTATATGCTTTTCAAAAAGAAAATGCTTGGAAAAACATTGATTAGCTATAGAGAGATACTACAGAGTTATTGAGAAGGTTTTAGTTGAATTGTAACAGGAAATTGACAATGATGATGAGAAGCTATTTTGTTGGATCTAGGGGTGAGCATGGGGCCCGGTAGACCGGAAAAAACCGAAAAACCGGACCGTACCGGACCGAGACCGGTCAGGACCGGGCCTGGTCGGTCCGGTCTTCGGTCCTTGTTTTTTGTAAATTGCACACATGTTCCAAAGTCTCAGGGCCGGCTATGTGCGCTTTCATATCGAATCACTTAAGTTGGTCAATTTTGCATCACGTTAATCTTTTCTCTAACATATATAGGAAGAAGTTCATTTGAGGACTATTTTTATTGCGAGAACCGCGAGAACCAATCTGAGCCATCCAATTTCTCCTCCTTCAATGTCATTGTCCACCATGAATTCATGCACCCTACCATACTTGATCCCCCACACTCTACATCCATGAATTCTATTTATCAAATCAATGGCTAAGATTGATTCTCGCGATATTATGCTCTCTATATATTGAGTTGGATATTTTTTGTACTTTAATTACTGCCTTTCATAATCAATTTCAGTTCTTAAATATGTAATGCAAATCCATTGACTTAATCGTGACATTAGGCATCACCACATTTAATCTTGGAATGACGCATCACTCATAGGCTTTCAAGTTATGTTTGCCCAAACAAATTAGACATTTTTGGTAGAGATGTAAATGAGCCGAGCTCAAGTCTCAAATCACAAGCTTGAGCTCGAGCTTCTGTATTTTTTAAAAAGTCTGACTCGATTAGTGTAAAGCTCGACTCGACTCGTTTACATTCCTAGTTTTTAGGGTTGGAAAATGCAGCATTTCATCCACTGCAGCCTGTCATGTCATAATCTGAAGGCCTAACTCGATCTTGAATTAAACCTCACTACTGCATCAACTAAATTAATTATTTGATAAATCGGAAATTCTGCCAAATTTGTAGAACACATTAGTTGTAGAGGCTGATGGTTTAGTCGGTTTGACCTAAAAACACTATTAATTTGTCCATAACAACTATATTCTTTAAAAAAATAATTAGTGTTTCAAATATAATTACAAAAGTTTTAACACTTCAATAATGATATAATTTTCAGGTGAAGTTTAACCTATTTTCTTTCACATTACATAGTCCAAATAAGGCAAAAACTTGACCATCTGGCTAGATGATAACTAACTTCGATTCTACATTAAAATTAGCAATTTGAAACTCGTTTGATCATGTCTTAAACGGGTGTAATCTAGCTAAATCGATTCAGTGTCAAGCTCAAGTTCAACTCAATTTGAAAACTCAAAAGTTGACTCGAGCTCGATGAGCTAACCGATACTAGCGAGTTCGGCTCGGATCGACTCGACTCGATTGTTTGAATTAACATATTAAATAATAATTTAAATTAGTTTAATACTACTCGAACTGAAACTTTCGAGCTCAGCTTGACACTTATAAGTTTGACTCGACTCTACACACGTAGACCTTATGTCGTTGTGTATATATACATATAAAAAAAAGATAGAAATGTAAAATAACATAAGCTTGATAATATTCGCGAACCTTACAAACCGTTTATTTTATTACTCGAGCTCGACTCTGTTATAACATCCACCCTTTTGCTCTTATGCAATTTGCTTTCCTCTTAACAATATTCTAAGAACCAGAAACATAATATGTTGGACTTTATAAAATAGAATCTGTTTTGATTGGTACAAAAGTTGAACAATAAAATATTTTTAATTGTTTTTAAGTTATTATTTTTGTCTTTGTTAATAGTTTGTGTTTACTTTGATGGGACAAAGGATTTGAAGCTTCATCTAGACACTAAATGCATTGTTTTATTGGATGGGACAAAGGAACTTTATTGTGGAAAGGAAACACTCCAAGATCATGTTGTGATTTGGCCTAAATTGGAAATCCCCATCAAACTAGAATTGATTAAAATCAATTGGGAAAGAGACTTGAAAGGCATAGCTACATAATAATTGAGGTTGTGGACCTTGATTTTTATGATCCAAAAAGATGCATTTCTTGTGCCATTATTAATAGTTGCTTTCTTTTCCTACCTGTGATATTTATTGGAAACCTTTTTAGAACATGTAAATTATGGTGTAATGGGGTAGCTAGATACAAGATTTATGTTAGTTCTAATCTCGTATTGTTGTATACGCGTAAAATCTGATGAAAAATATCAAAGCGAGATTGCTTTAATGAGATTTCGAAACAAGGCATTACAACATAATATCGTTATAAGAATAGAGTTTAAGATAGACGACTAATGTCGCATAATCATAAAACTTGTCAATTTCAATGTAGTTTCTTGACATTCTGTGTTTCGACTTGTGAGTTTATTAAAGTTAAAAAAAATTTACCAATCTTTTGGGCTTATATAAAAATTATGAAGGTTGAGTTTATTCAAAATTCTAATAAATATATAAACTGATAAAGAGGCTAATACAAGGGTGTGTTTGGTTACGGGCTTACAAATGATTATAGGAGATTGAAATTCTAGTTTTCATAATCTCTAGCCCTCTAGCCTTGTTCGAGTGTTAAAAGCTTGAGGAGATTGTTAAAAACACAATCCATCGTAATTTCCCAAAATAAAAGTCTTTCCAAGTTGCTTATGGATTAGACTTGAGATTATCAATTAATTAGTCACAGTTTCAGCTTCAGCTCCAGCTAGTTTCGCCAACCATACCCTAACACCTCCCTAGACCATAGCTGTCCATTTGAGTTATGATCTGTTTTTCTAAGTGTTTGGTTATGTTACTTCAATTCTTCTTAATTCTCATTCATATTGTCTTTAAATATGTCACATGCTTTACTTACTAAAGCCTTTTGAAGCAGTATATTGAAAAAACATGACAAAAATCAGAATATGTATGTATTATTACATGAAATTGTGTAAAGTGTCGACTGTTTTAGAAATATGAAGCTTCTAACAGTCGAAATTATTATTTTTTAAAGCAAGCAAATACCAATACCATTACCAAACCAACAAAGTACATTCTAAAGGCGGCAAAACTTTTCCATTTTGCGAGACTTAAAATCAAAAGGTAGCCCTACAAAACTATATAATGGATCAGATGTATTCCCAACTAACAACTTGAATATGTGAACAAAAAACAACACTAAAGAAACAAAATGTGCTCCGGCAAGAGTCAAGAGATTGGTGCACCTGTGGGAAGTAATAACCAATCAGAACACAAGCCAATACTATTTCTCGATCTAGAATGAATCCAACCGTAAATTTGCTGTTAGAAATCCGAGAAAGTCAGTCCAATTTCTGTTATTTGAAGTGTATAGGGCTTATAGTCAAAGTGTATAGGGCTTTTATTAATTATTTGAAGTTTTTTTTTTAATTTTTTTTCACTGTAAAGTTCAATCGAATTTCTAGAGTCTCTCGTAACTAAATAGATACCTTTGTTTCAAATAATTAGTCTAAATATAATCTTTAAAAAGGGGGTGATTTATTCATAAGAATCATAATAATATTTTGTCAAAAAAAGTTTATTTGAAGCAGCGGTGGTCGTGGTTTGAAGGTAATGAATGCGACGATGGTTCTGGTTTGAAGCGGCGGCGGCGACGGCAATGGGATCTACGGCGGCGAGATATTGAAGGGTAGTGGTGGGTTTGTTTCAATAAGGGTGGCGGTGGTGCATTTGGTGGTGTGGTGGTGGTAGTATTGCAAATCTGGAACCCATAGCATGTGTTCTTGTTTTTTAAAATAGAAATTATTAAAAAAAGGTACAAATAATAATAAAAAGCATGGTGACTTGTTGAAGAAATAGAGGTGACCTGTTATAACAGGTCGCTTGTATACAATGTAAGAGTAAATAAAGTTTGTTGTATTTTTTAAAGTTTTTAAAATTTGTTGTATACATTGGTAGCTTAGCAAAAGTTCATTGGTTTTTGGTGCAGTTTTCCCATAATTATACCCTTAAATATAAAAATGTATATAATAATTATTAAAAATAAATTTAAAAAGGTATAAATGCTATAATGATTATATATAACAAAATAATATTATGTATAAATTACTTTTCTTAACAAAATTATGACCCAAAAACCAAATTATGTTATAGAATTTAGTCATTTACTTCTAAAAAGGTAGCCTTGGTTTATTTATTAAATTTTTTTTTTTGAAAGAAATGAGTCATGTTCAAAAGTTTATTATCGTAGAACCAAGATGTATGAATCAAAAAAGAATCTATATATATATTAAAAGAAAATTAAATATGGAAAAGATTCCATAAATAAAATTTAATTAACCAATTAAAACCTTTTATTTTCTTAATTTTGACCAAAATTTTTAATTTTGACTTTCACTATTAGAATAGTTCTTGAAAAATATATGGAACAAATTATAAGGGAGCTATATGAAAATATATAGGGGTGTTTTTATAAATTATATATTTATATTTAATGAATGTATTTAATTGTATATTTTTTGTAGTTTTTCTTTTATAACTTTTAATATATTATGATTGGAATAAATATAATTATATATTTATAATCGTCTTATTTTTATCTACGTTTTGATGTAAATTTTACCATAATAGCACAAAACTAAAAAATAATTCTTTTTTTATTTTTATTAGTAAAAAGTATATTTTATAACCATTGAAAAAAGGGAGTTACTATCTTTAATATTGTATTTGAAATGTAATGACACTTAATCTTTTTCTAGATGAGAATATGTATTTTTCTTGCTTATCTTCTTTATAAAACTATAAACCGGTGAACATATTTATGACTAATTTTTATATTATAAATCACTAAATCATTAATCTTTTTTATGAGTTATTTTTTACTTAGAGTATATGATAATATATCTACAACATATTAGTGAGGTATAGTACCTTCTATGGAATAGTTTATGTTTGTGAATATTTAAATCAATTATCTTTAAATAAAATATTGGTTAAAGTGTGAGCATGTGATCGAGGTATTGCTAATCACACTATTTAAATGTAATTGACCGCCAGTGCTTTACATGTAAAAAAAAAAATTTATGAGAATGACATCCGAATTGTAATACGATATTATTATAAACTAACGAAGTGATTTGTGTATTCATTTAATTTATAATTCAGATTTTATATAATAACAATGAGAAATTTTACTAAATTATTTTTTAAAATAATCTATAAGATTTTGGAATTAAGAAGTATTAATTATTTATAGGGCAAATTGCCGAGAAAGGTAACTAAAATGTTTAAATTTGCCAATAAAGGTAATGTCTATTTTTTTGGGCCAAGAAATGATCATAAATTTCAATTTTTTCAAAAAGGGGTATATGGTGACCAGATCAACAGGTTGCCGGTTAAAATTATATTTTAATGCAATAAAATATATGATGTGGCAATTTACTTGATTAAAAAAAATTTAATATAAAAAAATAAATTTGAGAGTTGGATCTATGAATATCTGCTCCTCTTTCTTCCCCCTCTCTCTAAATACGATTTCATCACCACCACTCGATTTGTAATCTTACTTGGATCTATGAACAAAACCCTTTTACTTCTGAAGCATCCCACCGCCCACCGCCCACCCTAGATCCACCGCCACCATCGCACCACCGCCACCATCACACCACCGCAGCGTCGCTTCACTACCATCGCACCACCTCCGCAGCGTCGCTTCACTACCATCGCACCACCTCTGCAGCGTCGCTTCACTACCGTCGCTTCAAGATCTGATCGTGATATGTGTTTGATTTAGGGTTTTGTTCAAGATATGTGTTCGTATGTTCAGATATGTTCGTGATTGTGTTGGTATGTTCAGATCTGTTCAAGATCTATTCGTGATATGTGTTCGTATGTTCAGATCTGTTCAAGATATGTTCGATTTAGGGTTTTGTGTTCGTATGAACCACCTATATAAATGCTTCTTTCATCTATTTAGGGTTTTGTGAATTCAGGGTTTTCTTATCTGATCGTGAGTGTTTGTTCAAGATCGTGACTTTGACTCAGATCTTTGTTCTTATGTGTGTTTGAGGGCTTTGAATCTGTGTGTGGGTGTGTGTTTGTTTGTTGGCGTTTGAGGGCTCAGATCTGTGCGAGTGTGGTTAATGGCGGAGGTAATGGTGGTTCACGGCGGCGGTGGTGGTGGTTCATGGCGGCGGTGGTGGCTCATGGCGGCAGTGGTCCACCGATGGAGATCTTCATATCTTCAAGAAATTCATATTAAAAATTAATTAAAAAACAAAGAAATTCATATCAAAAATTAATTAAAAGAATTAAAGATATTAAATAAATAGTTATTAAAAAAATTGAATGCATTAGACTGCCATGTGTATTGCCATGTCAGCATAGGACATGAAATGACATTGACTGGATTGCCACGTGTGTGCCACGTCACTGATAACCTGCTAACTAGGTAGTCAGCAGGTTTAAGAGGTCATAATACCTTTTTTTGTCAAAAATTTAAATTCATAATCCTTTCTTGGCCCCAAAAAAATGGACATTACCTTTATTGGCAAATTTGGACATTTTAGTTATCTTTCTCGGCAATTTGCCCTTATTTATATGTAGATTTTTTACTCATATTTTTACTATGTTTTTAATAATTTTTGATAAAAATAACTAAGACTAACCGTATATCACGTGGGCGTCTAACAAATGAAGAGGTTGAGCATATAAAAGATTACATGATATTAATTAACATGCATCTTTTTTATCTAAATTATTTTTAAGAGATAATAATTCTGTTCTAACAAATAAAGAGGTTGAACACATAAATTATTACTTGGTATCAATATTAAACACTATAGATGTATTATATTCCGAATTAGATAATATATGTTAAGGACTTAAGCTGATATTTCATATTATGTCTAAGAATCATTGTACACACCAAATATACTTAATTCCCTCAAGGTTTCATCTTAGTAACGATGATAGTAGCCTGACAAATAAAATTATGAATGTAGTATACAAAGAAGTACTACTGAAAATATGAAAGCCCCGTCTTAATTCAATTTTTAAACATTCGATAAATATGTTTTTTTATTAGTTATTATTTCTATGAATATGATTCTGTTTGTTTATATGATGTTATATATTTTATTTATGCTTTATTACATATTAAATCTTTTAGTTTTTTAAAGCTTACTCGTGCGTGCACGGGTCATTTAACTAGTGTTTAGTATCTAAATATGTATTCAATCTGTTATTTTTTGTTAGTGTATGTATAGACTTTAAATTTACCATTTAATGTATTTAAGTCTCAAAAGTTACTAATTAATATCCTTGGTTACCTGATAACGGAAACATATAGTAAAGTATTTATCACACCATAATTCATGATCATAATATCTTAATATATTAAGAAAACATACGGGTTGTTACGGTTAAAGTTACAATGTTGTAATCAAATGTTATTTCTTCCTCCACAGTAGCGTGGGGTGGCAGGCAAAACTAAATGGGATACTTGTTTTTTGTTGTCGAATTTTAATTGGTTATTTAGATGATATGTAGATTTTAAAAATTGAGTATGGTGATGAAAAGTGTTTATTACGAGAGTGAGTGATATGAGAAAAAAAAGCCTGACACGTGAGGGTTGCTACGACTCTTAGAGTCTAATAATACTTTTTTATAATAATAATTTTATTTCCTCCTACTAAATCTTCTTACTTTATTACCGTTTCACTATATTGTAACACGTAGACTTTACTAAATTTCTTTCCCCATTTTATTTCGTGATTATAATCATTATCTTGATATTATGAGTAATAGAATAATTAAAAATATAAATATATAATAAAAAGACATATAACCTTAATATATAATAAAAAGACATATAACCTTTCTTTTTATAGTAATCTCGTGGCAAAAGAAATTATACATTTAAGAAAACTTATGTTATCTTTTTGTGTGACAAATTGTCAAAGATGAAAGTTAAACAATATGTTTTTATAATCATATGTTTGAATAACATGGCGTTTGCGCATGCTCTTCGTTCTTTATAATAAAAAAACAAATAATCATTTTGTGGTTATTTAGTTCCTATTATGTACGTTTTACATACGTGATATAATATGAGACAACCTTCTTTTTAAGGCAATGACAAACACCCTTGAAAGTAACACTAGATTTTAGAATTATTATTATAGTAATAAATTAAGTTATAATGTGTGGAGTAGAAAGTGACAAAAGGCAAGTTCACGTTTAAAGATAGGGTGCGTTACCTTTTCTCTCACATAATATACATGTTAAATTACTTAATTACTACTTTTAATACATGTCACACACTCACATATATCACATCAGGTATAGGTCAAACAATGCTAACTCAGTTAATTATATTAAATACTAAGGTGAGTGTACTATTCCTTTAGTAAAATTAGCACATGAATATGCACAAATGATGAGTATGATGTCCTTGTTATGTGATATTTGTGTTAAATGAAATATTTGTTATGTATATACATTGTGAAAATAGAGGTGTATAGCTATGCGGGTGACATAGCTATGCACAAGAACAACGGGTACATAGTTGCGCGTGAAGTGTATCTTTGTACCAAGAGCAGTGACAGGGTATACAATGATTTGTATACCAAGAAAAGTGTTAGAGAGTGTGGCTACGCGAGAGGTGTAGCTATACTCCAGTAAAGTTAATAGATTGGAACAGTTTTGCAGGTGTTACAGTTTTGATGTAAGACATCCTGAGAAGAGTTTACTCCTGTTTTATATTTTGTTTTAGTTCAGTTAGTATGCTAACTAAGCGAAAACTTATGTTTCAGTGTTGTTGTGCATGAAGGTGGATCAGGTTCCAGTAAGGGTAAGGCCCCAAGACAGTAATCAGTTGGATAACTCCTAGTTTTTTAGAAGAGTACTTTTTGATACTACTTTTATAAAAGTTAGCATGTGTGTATATAGAAACTGTATTTTGTTAAACTCTGATATCTTTTGGTGCTAACTAATAGTAAGAAAGTTTTAAAAGTTAAAACTGAAAAAGTGGTGTTACATCTGAGTGTTGACGCAATTTTTCATTATTTTTATAAATTATCTAATAAAATTTTTATTTTTAAACCAATCCGTATATAAAACCAATCCATTAAACAAAAAATCAAAGCATACGTTATATAATAGCTACGCTAGTGTATTATTTTTATCGAAATTGTGAATATCTTTAAGGGTAATTTTATTGAGTCTCTCTTAATAGTCTAGATGACTCCTCTTGATATAACATATGTGAGTGTGTGATATGCATTAAAACTTAAAAGTGGTAATTAAGTAATTTGATATTTTTATTATGTGAGAGATGGAACCAAATAATAGCTAATATCTTTAAATATGAACTTGCTTTTTGTCACTTTCTACTCCACTCATTTTAACTCTATTACTATAATAATAATTCTAAAATCTATTGTTACTTTCAAGGGTGTTTGTAATTGCCTTTAAAAGAAGGTGGTCATAGTATCACGTATGTAAAACGTACATAATAGGAATAAATAACCACGTAAAATGATTATTTGTTTTTTATTATAAAGAACGAAGAGCATGCGCAAACGCCATTTTATTCAAACATGTGATTATAAAAACATATTGTTCAACTTTCATCTTTTGACAAATTGTCACATAAAAAAAGATAAGCTATAATTTCTTTTGTCACGAGATAACTATAAAAAGAAAGGTTATGTCTTTTTATTATATATTTTTAATTATTTTATTACTCATAATATTAAGATAATTATTAAAATCAAGAAATAAAATGAAGAAAGAAAATTAGTATATTCTACGTGTTATAATTAAGTGACACGGAAATAGAGTAAAAAGATTTAGTAGGAGAAAATAAAATTATTATTACAAAAAAAGTATCACTAGACTCTAAGAGCCGTAGCAACCCTCACATGTCAGTTTTTTTTCTCACATCACTCGCTCTCGTAATAAACACTCTTCATTACCATTCACCATATTCAATTTTAAAATTCGCATATCACCCAAATAACCAATTAAAATTCAACAACAAAAAACAAGTACCCCATATAGTTTCACCTGACCCCTCCTTTAAGTGGTAAATGTCACTCAAGCCTACCACCTCACGCTATGGTGGAGGGAGAAATGGCATTTGATTACAACATTGTAGCTTTAAGTGTAACAAGTTGTATGTTTTCTTAATACCCGCTTGGCCTACCCGAGAACCCAACCCGATTCACTCGTTTTGGTGTTCTTGAGCCTACTCGATGCAACCTGATACCATCGAGTAGGGTACAACGGATGGTCTAAGCCCATAAGTATTGAATGTTGGAACTCCTAACTATTCTTTTTATTATTAAATTTTAGAATTAATATGGAGTACTATATATTATTAAAAATTCTTGTAATACATGTTATAACTAGGTAAGAATGCCCTGCACGTTGCTGCGGAAAATAAAACATAAACTTCTAATATGCATAGCCATCAAGAGGACGAATTAATCCATCAACATATTATAAAAACAAATTGCCAAGAATGTAATAAATAGCTCCTATCTAAAAATAAGGTCACTGATTTTTAATATAGTTTGTTCTCCAAATCCATCTCTTTCATCACCTATTTCTCTAAGGCATAAATTTTCTATGATAGTCGGTGTTTAAGATTAAATGAATTTCTTAGTATTGTAATTTTGAAAATGACATTTTTAGATAAATATAATAAAGAAAATTACCAAGAAACATAACATAAATATTAAAATTTATCAATAAAAATAATGTTATATTTTTTTGGCCAAGAAATAACCATAAATTTTAGTTTGTTATAAAGAGGAAATCGTGAGTTGATAACTTTAATTATTTTTTGAAATGTTATGATACTCTTCTTTTATTAAAAAGTTAAAAATTTATAAAATCTTTTTATGCAGAATTGAAATGTAATCCTCTTTTTATAACAAATTAAAACTTATAATCTATTTTTAGTATAAAAAATTACGCGTTACATTTGTTGATAAATGTAGATATATATATATATATATATATATATATATATATATATATATATATATATATATGGGCAAATTGCCGAGAAATGTAACTAAAATGTTCAAATTTGCCAATAAAGGTAATGTCTATTTTTTTGGGTCAAGAAAAGATCATAAATTTCAATTTTTTCAAAAAGGGGTATATGGTGACCAGATCAACAGGTTGCCGGTTAAAATTATATTTTAATGCAATAAAATATATGATGTGGCAATTTACTTGATTAAAAAAATTTTAATATAAAAAAATAAATTTGAGAGTTGGATCTATGAATATCTGCTCCTCTCTCTTCCCCCTCTCTCTCTAAATACGATTTCATCACCACCACTCGATTTGTAATCTTACTTGGATCTATGAACAAAACCCTTTTACTTCTGAAGCATCCCACCGCCCACCACCCACCCTAGATCCACCGCCACCATCGCACCACCATCACACCACCGCAGCGTCGCTTCACTACCATCGCACCACCTCCGCAGCGTCGCTTCACTACCATCGCACCACCTCTGCAGCGTAGCTTCACTACCGTCGCTTCAAGATCTGATCGTGATATGTGTTCGATTTGGGGTTTTGTTCAAGATATGTGTTCGTATGTTCAGATCTGTTCGTGATTGTGTTGGTATGTTCAGATCTGTTCAAGATCTATTCGTTGTATGTGTTCGTATGTTCAGATCTGTTCAAGATATGTTCGATTTAGGGTTTTGTTCAAGATATGCGGTGTATGCTCGATGTTCCAGATCGTGGCTTTAGGGTTTTGTGTTCGTATGAACCACCTATATAAATGCTTCTTTCATCTATTTAGGGTTTTGTGAATTCAGGGTTTTCTTATCTGATCGTGAGTGTTTGTTCAAGATCGTGACTTTGAATCAGATCTTTGTTCTTATGTGTGTTTGAGGGCTTTGAATCTGTGTGTGGGTGTGTGTTTGTTTGTTGGCGTTTGAGGGCTCAGATCTGTGCGAGTGTGGTTAATGGCGGAGGTAATGGTGGTTCACGGCGGCGGTGGTGGTGGTTCATGGCGGCGGTGGTGGTTCATGGCGGCAGTGGTCCACCGATGGAGATCTTCATATCTTCAAGAAATTCATATTAAAAATTAATTAAAAAACAAAGAAATTCATATCAAAAATTAATTAAAAGAATTAAAGATATTAAATAAATAGTTATTAAAAAAATTGAATGCATTAGACTGCCATGTGTATTGTCATGTCAGCATAGGACATGAAATGGCATTGACTGGATTGCCACGTGTGTGCCACGTCACTGATAACCTGCTGACTAGGTAGTCAGCAGGTTTAAGAGGTCATAATACCCTTTTTTTTGTCAAAAATTGAAATTCATAATCCTTTCTTGGCTCAAAAAATAGACATTACTTGAATGTAGAGAGATTGCTTCCTGAAAAGGACCTCCAGCCATATAAAAAAAAAGTAATAAAGTAAGTAAATAGAAAACAAAACAAAAAATATGGATAAAAAACACAAAAGTAAAAATATTAATAATAATAAAAATAAATAAATACTAAAAAACATATAAAGAAAAGGGAATACTACTAAATATACATATAATAAACAAAGTACTAAGTAAGTAAAAAAGGAAGGAACCGAAATAGAAAAATAAGGTAGGTACTGTACATACACACCACACAAAAAGCGAGAGAGAGAGAAAGTCAGACCTATTCCCAAAGCCCTATAGGCAATCTGCAAACTCGGTTCTTCCTAACCCAGAATCTTAATCCTCCTTCTCCATGTCGCCCTATCAGAGATCATGTCTTCAGAAAGAGAAAGCTCTTGTAAATCCTCCCTAACTCTATCTTCCCACCTTAGATAAGGGCGGCCACGCCTCCTAGTACCTACAACTACAACCGATTCCGTTCTCCTAACTGGTGCAGATGGTTGTCTCCTTTTAATGTGGCCAAACCATCTTAGTCTGCCTTCCCTTAACTTGTTTACAATCGACTTTACTCCTAGTTCGTTTCTAAAGGCACCAACCGGGATTTTGTCCAACAAAGTCTTCCCACAGATCCATCTAAGCATCCTCATTTCAGCCACTTCCATCTTCTCCGCTTACGTCTTTTTCAGGGGCCAACACTCAGACCCATATAACATGGCCGGTCTAACTGCTAGTCTGTAAAATTTTTCTTTAAGCTTAAGCGGGACTTTCTTGTCGCAAAGAACTCCTGTAGCTGCTCTCCACTTCCCCCACGCCGCTTGAATACGGTTTGTAACATCCTCATCTATCCTTCCTGTTTTGTGTAATATGGAGCCCAGGTACCTAAAGGAATCTTGAGGTCTCAACACGTGGTCCCCAAGGCGTAGATCTATGCGCTCATCCTGTTCCGTTTTGTTGAAGTGGCAAAAAAGGTATTCGGTCTTACCCCTACTAATCCTTAGTTCTTTGTCCTCTAGCACTACCCTCCACTGTTCTAATAATCTATTCAGTTCTTCCTTCGATTCAGAAACCAAAACGATGTCGTATGCGAAAAGCATACACCATGGGATACCTCCTTGAATCCCTCTTGTAAGCTCGTCAAGAATGATAGCAAAAAGGAAAGGGCTAAGTGCTGATCCCTGGTGAAGACCCCTTACCACCGGAAAGTACTTACTGTCTCCTACCAGGGTGGCACACATGACACCGCTCTCTCATACATGTCCTTTAGCACCCTAATGTATCTCCCTGGGATTCTTCTATCGTTCAAGGTATTCCAAATAAGCTCCCTAGGAACACTATCGTAGGCTTTCTCTATATCTAATAACACCATATGCAAATCTCTTTGTCTCTCCCTATGCTTTTCCACCAGGTTTCTAATCAGGTGAACTGCTTCTATCGAAGACCTCCCTGGCATAAAGCCGAACTGGTTTTACGAAACTCCCGTTTCTCGTCTCAGTCTGTTTTCTATCACTCTTTCCCACAACTTCATAGTATGGCTAAGAAGTTTGATCCCACGATAGTTCTCGCAACTTTGTGAGTCTCCTTTGTTCTTAAAAATAGGGATAACCACACTGCGTCTCCATTCCTCTGGCATCTTAGCCGTCGTAAAGATTAGGTTAAAATGTTCGTTAGCCAGAAAATGCCCGGGTCTCCGAGACACCTCCACACCTCGATAGGTATTTGGTCAGGTCCTGCCGCTTTACCTCTCCCCATCTTGCGAATAGCATTTCTAACTTCACCAAAGGAAATCCTAGTACAATAGCAGTTATTCTGAACTTCCGGGCCCAACGTAGAGTCCTCTCTACTACCCCTCACAACCTGTCCTGTCTCCTGGTTAAATAAAAGTAAAAAATAATCACTCCATCTACCCTTAATTTCTCTATCTTTAGATAGGACTCTCCCTCTGTCATCTTTGATAAACTTAATGCTTCCTATATCTCTTTTCTTACTCTCCCTGGCTTTAGCTAATTTGAAGACTTCATTAAGCCCTTCTTTAGAGTCTAACCTATTGTATAGGTCTTCATATGCTCTTTCTTTAGCCTGGGCTACAACTTTCTTTGCTTCTCTTTTGGCTTCTCTATACGAATTCAAAGCTCTCACCATATCTTCCATTCCACTTCCCCTAGCTAAAACTACCTCCTTAAAGCAACTTTGTTTTCTTCTAACCTTAGCCTGGACCTCGTTGTTAAACCACCAAGATTCCCTATGAGGCCGCACCTTACCAGTGGTAACTCCTAGAGTTTCTTTGGCTACCCCTATAATAGTTTGGGCCATGCGGTTCCACTTAAAATCTGCATCCCCTGTAGGGGCTATATTAATCTCTACAGCTACTTTGATTCTAAAATCCTCTTTTGCTACTCCATTTAGGTTTCTCCATAAAATTCTAGGTTTTTCCTCCTTTTTGTCCTTTGTAAATCCTTTCCTGAAAAAGATGTCTAATACTAATAAACGATGTCGCGAGAGCCTAGCAACTCGTGGAAGAACCTTACAGTCTTTGCAATTCCTTAGATCCCTTTTACGCGCAAGCAGGTAATCAATCTACGTGCTATGCCCCCACTAAGGTAAGTAATCAAATGCTCTTCCCTTTTCTTGAAGAAAGAATTTGTGACGACCAACTCATGAGCAGTAGCAAAATCTAGTAAAGACCGCCCTGCGTCGTTCCTTTCCCCAAATCCAAGACCTCCATGTACTCCTTGGTACCCCTCTACACTCGATCCTATATGTCCATTGAAATCTCCCCCTATATATAACAGTTGGTCCTCTGGGATCCCCCTTACAAGATCATCTAAGGCCTCCTAAAAGCTCGTCTTTTCCTCTACCCCCAATCCCACCTGAGGTGCATACGCACTCACTATGTTAACCGTTACTTCTCCTAAAACCACCTTAATAGTCATGATACTATCGTTAAGCCTCCTCACCTCAACTACATTATCCTTAAACCTATCGGGTAAGATTATTCCTACTCCATTCTTAGCACTACCCGAGCCCGAGTACCAAAGCTTATAACCATTTGTTACCCTAGATCGACTACCCTTCCACTTTGCCTCTTGAAAACACACTATATCTACCTTGCGTTCTCTTAAGCAGTCCACTAACTCCCAAAGCTTACCTGTTAACGTTCCCACATTCCAACTACCAATTCTAAGCTTATGGTCTGAATCCCTATAACCACTCTTTCTACGAGTCCTAATCCCCTTTGACCCTACTTGACTCCCTTCAACTCCCCTCGACTGTAGAGGTGTAGGACATGATCTCAGTCTTCTGGCATACCTATTAGTATCTATAGTGCTCTCGAAAGTCTAAGTAAAATAGTTAAGAGTAGATAAACACAAAAAAATAAACACACAAGATAAATGGGTGAAAGTTAAGATAAGAATAAATTTTCAAAATCAAATACAAAACCAATACCAACGAAAAAACCTACTAGAAAAAAATAATTAACAATTACAGCTAATAAGTAACAAAAATAGTAAACTAAAATTGAAAAAAATACAATAACGTCAAACACTTGCAGAAAAGAATTAAAGAATTGAGATAAAAGTTATTAACGAAAATAAATAGGAGTTAGTGGAAAAGGTCAAGTGATGAATTGTCTAAATGCCCGTAACTACTTAATGTAGTGGGAGCTACATTAGGGAGGTAACGCTATTATGGATATTTGATGATTTATTCGAGTATGAATAAAAGCACAAGGTTGTGACCAAATATTCATAGATATTTATCAGGGGATAGATATTGGGGTGATCCGCATCGAGTTTACTTCATGGAGCGTTAACATAAGTAAACTTGTTAGGTTGTCCTTAGACCTGAGATATTTGTTTTGGGGCGTGGTAACTTCTGTACTTTAGCGTGTTCTAACGTCACGCCGTAACAGGGTGATTATAAGGGGCATGTCTAGGTATAGCGGAAGCCATATGCTCAAATTGCAAATAGTCAATGTAACATCCTCCTTACCGGCCTAGTAGGATTAAGGTAAATAAGATTCTTAATCTTGGTTTAGTTGTTAATTAATTGTTTGTGTGTTTTAATTAATTAAATTTAATTAATTAAAATGTGATTAGTTAATAATTATGTTAATTGTGAGGGTTTTGTGGGTGGAGTATGAGGTGTCACGGTTTTGACACCTAAACCACCTCAATTGCCACTTTCATTCTCATTTACATGCAAATTAGAAAGTGAGTGTGTGTGTGACTTCGGCCGAGAGAACAAGAAAGAACAAGAATTGGAGATTGTTGATCTTGATTTCACAATTAACTGAATTGAAGCAATTAACATCATCAAGAGGTTAGAATCAGAATGATATGTTAATTGTCAATTAATTTCGGATTTATTTGAGTTTATATGTGAAATCCGATTAAATTCAAATATATGATGAATTGATGATTTTAGGTTGCATGTATGTTAGATTATTATGTTAGAATGATCAATATATGTTAGAATTAAATTCTGGAAACATATATGTTGTTGCATGCTTAAAATCAGAATTAAATTGAAGTTAAGGATGATTTTTGATTCTGTCGGAATTGATAAGTATGAATCGATCGGATTTTTGTGTTTGAATGGATCGGATTAGGAGAAATCCGATTAAATTTAATCGGATTGTTGAGAATCCGAGAAACTGAAACAATTGCCTTAGCTATTATCGGATTCTGATTGTTTTATCGGATTGTATATTTCTCGGATTTTAAGTCTATCGGATTGCTAGATTTTATCGGATTCCATGTTACTCGGATTTGATATTTTATCGGATTGTAAGACTTGATCGGATTTGGGCTTTTCTCGGATTGTGCTTTTATCGGATTGTGCATTGACAAGGAATCCGATTATTTCGGAATTACCTTTGCTCGGAATTGCCATTTCTCGGATTTGAATGATCGGAATTCATGTTTTATCGGATTTAGCCTTATCTCGGATTTGATTTCATCGGATTTGGTTCAATCGGATTTGATTTTGTCGGATTTAAAACAATCGGATTTCCAGTCATACCTGTGCTCGGAATTTGTGACTTATGATGTGAAAGATCAATTTTAGAACATGAATTTGTTGCCTTGGCTTATTAAAGGAATGAATGATTTGCCTAAGCTAAGGAGTTGGATGATTTCACTAAATTACAGGAAGTAAAGAGTAATAGTGAAGTGTGTGTATTGATTGTATATACATGAGTTGATATGTACTGGTAATTATATGTACATATATGTTTGAATATAGTATTGTGCTTATTGTGTGTTGATTAAGCAAATACTGACTATTAGTTGTTTGTTCAGGTGGAGACAAGACTCAGTAGTTGAGAATAGACTGAGTTACCTGAACTTTTGAAGATATTGGTGAGTGGATATATATCTTGGATGTATAAGATATATCACCTGATTGTTGCTCTTTAAGATGTATTCTCTTGATGACTGTATATATACATGTGGTTTGAGAGATCAGCTTGGCGGTTGTTTTTCAGCTGGTCCTTGGTTTAGGGATATACAGTGCTAGTATTCGTCTTGATAGCATTTGTTGTAATCAAGAGGTGCTAGTATTGTTGTCTGTTGTAACTAGGCTATCGGTAGACCTTGGTTTTGGCCGACCTTGGTTGTAGGTTCTGCAGAACCGCCGGTTCTCTTGTTTGTTTGAGCATTGTTGGTTTGGGCTTTATGCCTTGTATGTTTGTGATATCTATTCTCTCACTTAGCTTTGTGCTAATTCCCCCTTGTTGTTCTCTTTTACAGGACTTTCCTGGTCAGTGGAAGATAGAGATGTAACTGGAATAGTGGACTGATCATAACTCTGATATCTAGTTGTTTTGTAAAGAGCCTGTTTATGAGTAACACTGTAAATGTATTTTGTAAATCAAACAAGTTAAAGTTGTTTGTACATTTATATTATATTATATTATGTTAAATTAGCTTCCGCGCGTATTTCAAAATAGTGTCAGAAAGTACGGTGTTACAGTCAAGATGGAATTTGCACCTCCTTTTTAGGAGAGATATTTTCTGAGCTCCTCGACGATTAAGACTACTGAAAATGCGTGGCCGCGCTCGGTTAGAATGATAGTTTTTTCATTTGGTAAACCGTAACTGCAGAGTGTTGAAATCAGAGTCGAGAAAATCTGAGTATTTAATAAGATCCCTGCTCCATGTCAAATACTCACATTACGGAATATCGCGATACAAAAGGAAAAGCCTAGATAATCCAAGGCATGGATTATGTCTCTAGATATAAGAGATCTCATAGTCTGGTTAACCTAAGCGTCTGGCTAGGGACCTCCTTAGGCCAACGATGTACAAGGAGTGTTACTTATCTTGCACAAGTGGGAGTCTGTTAGATTATGTGCAGAGATATATAACATGTATCATCGTGTCCAATACTATGTGACACTAAAGGATCACACTGCTACACACTCAATTAGAACCTTTTGAATTTTACCTGTTTGTGTATCACAATAATTAATAGTTTAATTAATTATTGAGAAAGAGAAAAATAATAATAGTTATTTATTATTTAAAGAGGAGAAGTTAATATTTAGTTTAAATATTAACGGGACCAATTAATTAATAGTTATTAATTAATTAAAAAGGTCAAGGGGTAATTTCTGTAATTGATTAATAGTTTAATTAAAGTTGGGCTTTAATTAAACGGGCTTGGGCCTAATAAGGGTTTATTATATATAAACCTTATTTAGCCTCATTAATCACATAAGTCAATTAAAAAAAGAAAGATAACCCTAATCTCCTTCTCTCTTCTCTTTCTCTTTCTCGGTGGCGCAAGGAGAAAACCGAACCACCACAAGTGGTGGCCGGCGGCGACGCAACGCAACACACACACGCGGGTCACGTTTTTTATCCGAAGTTTAATCCTTAGGCGGTCTAGCAGTCAGTTCAAGGTGGTGCAGTAGCGGTGGATAACCTGCAGTTGTCTAGAGGTTTAAAGGAAAAGTTTTTGTTTTTCATCAAGGTATAACTTTTGAATCCTCTTCTACTTCTAAGTTTCTGTACGAGTTAGATGAGATCACTGCAGGGGGTTTTTATTCCGCTGTGCATGTTTATGATATGTTTTTATACCCTTCAAAACCCTTCACGGAATATGATGATGGCGGCGGTTTTATGGTAAAATGGTGAGGGAGGCGGTTCTTGCAGAGAATAGAGGGAGGCGAACAATTAGGGTTAGGCTTAAAATGCTTGAGACGTGGGGGAGGGTAATTTTCAGGAATTTATTTTTATTTAAACAAAAACAAAAAGTCAAATATACCCTCCATTAAAAAAAGACACGTGTCATCCTCACATTTCTCCTTACACTTAGTACCTTAACTTAATTTTTACTTGAACCTAATTCTATATATATATATATATATATATATATATATATATATATATATATATATATATATATATATATTACATTTCTTAATAACTTGACCAATATAATATGAAGAAAAATAATAATAATAATAATAATGAAACGATAAGTTAAAAATCTGAAACAGGGGTGGCAAGGAGGTAAGAAGGCAACCAATAAAGTTAATGAACACCCAGTGTTAGAAAAACAAAGAAAAAGACAAAAGCAAAGTGGGAGAATAAAAGGCAAGGTGAAAGCGGTAGACAGTTTCGAAAACCTGACTCAAATGTTGAAGCCCAATAACTTTACCACTCCAACTAGAAGGCACAGAAAATCCGAATAACCGATTTCGCGCAAAAACTATCAGAAACCGGATTTCATCAAACCGGATTTTCAATCCGGATCGATTATTATCCGATCCGGTTATTTGATCGGATTGGGCTTTATTCGCTGGGCCGGATATTTTACCGGATAATAATCCGGTTACGTAAAAACCGGTTAAAAATCCGAAAAAGAAATCCGGTCGAGGGCTGTACAATAGAGCCGTTACGTTACCCTTTTTTTTGCCCCTTTTTTTTTGTCTTTTTTCTTCATTTTTGGCCCCATAAAATTGTATATATAGTGAGGGGATGTTGTAGGTTGTTTAGTGTTCCAATCCAACTCTCAAAAACTCTCTCAAACACAAACACGGTTTTTTTTAAATGGCTACGAGTAATCCCGAGGGCCACACGGTTGAATCTTCCGTTGGGGGAAACATCGAAGTGGTTAGAGTGATCGAGCACAACCGCAACAAAGAAATATGGGATCACTTCGATTTATGTGAAATGAGTAACTGTTCTAGGAGGGCGCGGTGCAAACTTTGTTTAAAGTTTTTTGCACCCGAAGGAAATACGACCTTGAGGAATCACTTTACAAAGTCATGCAAGGAGCTTCGGTCAAGATCGGATGCAAGTCAATCAAATCTTACCCCGCAAGGTGGCATGTTCATCTACGACAACGACAAACTCCGCGAAGCGTTTACGAAATTCGTAATTACAAAAGCTTTGCCGTTCGACCATTTTGACGATGCCGATTTTACCGCAACCATTCAAGAGCTTATGCAACCACGCTCCACTCAAGTAAGTCGCGCAACTCTTAGGAGGGACGCTATAAAAATGTGGCGTGTTGCTAGGGAAAAAATGATTTTGGGTTTTCAAGAACACCGTTATGGTGTGTCACTTACATGTGACGTTTGGAGTTTCCCTCACAATACGGTATATTCTTTTTTAGCCGTTACGGCTCATTGGTTAGATCAAAGTAATTGGCAAATGATGAAAAGAACAATTGTGTTTGAATTATTCGGTGAACCGCATACCCGTTCCAATTTATTTGCACTTTTGAAAAGGGTGATCTCTTTACAAACTAGAAAACAAAATATTTTCAATGTCTTTTGATAACGCGTCGAATAATACAAACGCGGTTCCAAGATTGAAACATCTACTTTCACCGATTCTAGATGGAGCATTTTTCCATACCTGTTGTGTTGCACACATAATTAATTTAGTCGTGCAAGCTGGTTTGGAAGTCATTAAGCCTATTAGATTGGGATATAAAGCAATGATAAAATCAGATCTTTGTAACAACAACAAGAGGCTCAATGACTATAAACGATATTGTAAGTCGGTCAACAAAAAATATTTGGGTCCTAACTTGGATTGTCCAACACGTTGGAACTCAGCTTGGTTTATGATGCACTCCGCCTTAAGACAAAGGGATACATTGCAAGCATTTCACAATCGTTTATTTGAGAGGGGTTATGTCCCAAACACGTATTCGAATTCGGATTGGGAAGTTATCGCAAAGATAACCGATTTACTTGGACTTTTAAAAATGCAACAACTTATTTGTCCGGTATTTATTACCCCACTAGCCCGTTGGTTCTTAATCAAAATTTCTTGATGGCTAGCAAATTAAACGACTTTGAGTTTGAAAGTGAAGTTTTCCAACAAATAGGCGTAGCGATGAAAATGAAGCTTTTAAAATATTTCAAAGAGATTTCACCCGTTTTTACTTGTGCCGCCGCTTTAAACCTGACGTTAAATGTTGGTGGGGTTGAAACGTTGATCGAACAAATTGCGTTTGCTTTTAATCTAACCAAGGATGACCCTGATTTTATCCAAAATGTTATAAACTATTTTAACAAATGCTTTCGAGACATGTTTGATATTTATGTGGTTATATACGGGTCGAGTAGTGCGATACACGATCAAATGAGAACGCACGCCGAGTCATCTAGTAGAAGATCAAGCAACGTAAATTTGTCACTTTTTAACACACTACTAAACTCCAATCCAAACGATCACGTACTTCCACCCCAAGTAGCGAGTTGGGAAATTATATGGCAAGTGATTTGATATCAAACCATACATTTGAGGATTTTCAAAATTTCGATATTTTTGCTTGGTGGAAAGAAAGGAAATCACAATTTCCGGTTTTATCCTCCATGGACCGTTATCTATTAACCGTCCAAGCTTCTATGGTAGCTTCGGAATCTGCTTTTTCTGTTAGTGGCAGGGTTATATCTCAAAGAAGATCAAAACTAAGTCCCGAGTCGGTGGAAGTATGCATTTGTTTGAAAGATTACTTGGATGAAGCGTCACGTAAGCAACATATGACCACCCTTGAAGACGCACTCGATGTTGACTTGGAAGCAAATATACACAATGAAGAAGTTGAGCTTGGAATATCACCTCCAAACGAAGACAACGACGAAGAACAAGATTATGGAGAACCCGAAATGGCGGCATAATTTGAATTGGAATTATTTGAATGTTATTCTAGTTGTTGTAATTTGAACTATGGATTTTAATTTGTTTCCTATCCGTTTGAACTATTTTAAGTTTGTATTTGAACTATTTAAGTTTGTACTTGACGAAGAAGACGAAGACAACGAAGACGAAGACAAAGACAAAGATGCCCAAGATGTTTTAACTATTTGAGTATTTGAACTTTAACTATTTGTATTTTAAGTGTTTAAGACTTTTAAGTGAACTTTGTAAGGTTTAAGTATTTTTAATTATCCAAATCTGAATTTTCTTTTATATATTTCTTTTTTATAATATATATTTAATGTTATGTAGTTAAAAAAATTTGAAAAAAAAATTAAAAGGGGGAGTAGGGACAGTCGGTAGAGGGAAGAGGGAGGGGGTAGGGTTAGTGCAGTGGGGAGTAGAGGTACTTGGAAGGGGAAGGAAAAGGATTGGAAAACCGGTTTCTAACTGGCACTGGTTACACTTTTGTTCGCCAAAAACCGGATAACATCCGATCTGGATATTGATAAAACTGGTTTCAGTTTGGACCCTAAAAACCGGATCGGATAAAAACCGATCCGGATCGGTTTTTTATCCGACAATGTGCACCTCTAACTCCTACAGTCCAACTAAACAAAAACTTGATAAAAGATATGGCATTCAAATATATAAACATTAGCTGAAAAGTTACTGTTTATTGAACAATAATCTTTTCTCCAAAATATTATTATATATAATTTAGGTTTAGCTTTTATTATTGATTTAACTAATAACATATATTCTTTTTTCGTTACAAAGTTTTTATAATATTTTATTAAGAAAAAAATAAATAAAAGAAACCCTTACTAAACAAAACTAAAAATTTATGTTGTCGTAGTTCTCCTAGTGTTTTCTATGAGTTAAGATATTTGTAAGATAACAAAACCCTTCTCTCTGTCTCTAATTTTAAGTTAACAATAGATCATTTTATACTCTAGTATTTGTAAGAGAACATGATAGATAATGTTTGATTAAACGTAAGAGGATTTTAATACAGTTTTCTATATATGTATATATATGAAGAGAGGTGATATGTCATTCTAATCTTTCCTTCTACTTTTCTCTTACTCACAATATCAACACAAATGTCAAAATTAATGAAATAGATGAGGAAAGAGAATTAGCGGACTCCTCATGCCATCTTTTGACGAGTAGGAGATTGCAGTAAAAGGAAAAAGTAAAATGATATATCATTTGAATACTCATCTCAATTAGATGTTTACGTACAAATTAATTTTGCATTTGACATTTTGAAGATGTTACAAGTTTTAGATCGTCAATTGCAATTTATTTGTTTATTTCATTGATTGATTTTGGTTTCAAATGTGTGTTTAATGAATGAATTTTGATATTTGAATGCTTGATTGTTAACTAATTCTATTTGAATGTAGAGGAAGAACAAGATTTGCATTTTATCTATTAAGAAGGTTAAAGGTAAGCAAGTGGGCGAAATTGTAAATAAACTAAAACTTGAAGGATTTAAATTAAAACCAAGCTAAATTTTATGATTAAACCATTTAAAAATAAACTTTAAGAGAGTTAAACCGTAATATAAATAAAATTTTAATAAAATTTTAATAAAATTTGAGAGTTAAATTATAAAACAAATAAAACTTTAATTATTGTATATTTAACTCATTAATAATGGCACCCGATTTCAAAGCAGAAGTGGAGTCTGTAAAAGTGAATTCTCTTTCTTTCTTTTTCTCCGAGCAGTTCCACGTCCATGCTGACCCAACAGACCCTCAAAAACGCCGGAAGCAAGAACACAAGAACAAATTTATCGGGAAAACCTAACTGTTCGTCCTTTTTTCGGATCACAAATTCCCACCCCTTTTAATATAATTCAATTCAATTCACTTGTCTTCATCTCCTTCTTTCCTTCTGTCTGTCACTCACAGCTAAGATTCAACCTCTTAAACTCACTTACTCCATCGATAACGACATCCCATCCGTGAGTTTCCTCTGTCTTCTAGTCACTTGTTCATGTTATCTTCATCTGTAATTTATTACTTCTTCTCATCTTGCCTTACACGACATTATTCCCCTTTATATTAATAACCCACCAAGGAATTTTGTTTCTGTTTTTGTATATTCTTCTTCTTCAATCATTACTCTAACCTCAACATTCATTTCAATTCCATTTCACTTTCGTTTTCAGTTCTCTGTGATCTGGGTGTGAATGTTAATCCATTCTTCGCCGAAATTTTCGTTATAGCCGTGACAGGTAACAGATAATTGCCTTTCACGAGACTTCATCGACTTTCACATTCACTTGTCGTATTCATTATTGATTATCTTGTAATATAAGTAGCTATATATACTATGATTTAGGTATTTCAATTCAATTTCAGATGGGGTTACGAGATTTCTGAAATTTAAGTTATCTCGAGTGATCATAGTTCTTGAACACAATGGAATTGTTTATGTTCTTGAAGATGCTGGCTGTTGCGATTCTGGTTTTGTTCTGTGATTATGTTGTTCTTGGTAAGGAATGTACCAACACCCCAACTGAGCTCTCATCACATACTTTTCGATACCAATTACTGAATTCGAATAACAAAACTTTGAAAGATCAAGTGTTGTTGTATCATAGCCATAACCATTTGACTCCCACTGATGAATCTGCTTGGGCCAGTTTGCTCCCTAGAAAAGTGTTGAAACAGGAAGATGAATATGGTTGGACCATGATGTATAGACAGATGAAGAACAATCATGGAGGTAAGTCCAAGGTTTCTGGGAATTTCTTGAATGAGGTTCCTTTAGGTGATGTGAGATTGGACCCTGATTCGATTCATGGTCAAGCTCAACAAACCAATTTGGAATACTTGATGATGATGGATGTTGATAGTTTGGTTTGGAGCTTTAGAAAGACCGCGGGTTTGCCAACACCTGGCACGGCATATGGTGGTTGGGAGCACCCGACTCAAGAGCTTCGTGGTCATTTTGTAGGTTCGTATGCTTCCTAATTATGATTATCTTGATCCACTTCTTGAATTTCTTTCATTTTGATCATATGGGGTTAACTCTTTCTAGTGTAAGCAAAATAAAGAAGAAAACTTTATTATTTGTATGATAACCTAAAGAAATCTTGGATCTGACATTGATTAAAGTGATTATTATTATCATTTTTACTTGTAACCAAAATAAAGAAGAAAACTTTGTTATTCGTATGATACAGTTATGTTCAATAAAGTCTATGTAAAAAACACAGTTCTAAAATTTTAATATTCAATCACATGTGATTCAGTAGACAATTCAAATGTGATTTGTAAAAGCATCACATGTGAATTACGAAAATGCCCCTCCGCCCAAAATATTATAATGCAATTTGGACCGTTGATGTCATTGATCCAAAGGTTAAAATTAGTCCCTTAACACTATGAATTAAGTATGGACTATATTGAACATTCTTCTGGTATGATAACCTAAAGAAATCTTGGATCTGACATTGATTCAAGGGAATAATATTATTATCATTTTGATACACATATTGACTCGTTCTATGATGAAAGTTTCCCTCGTTTAACTTTTTTTTTTCTCGAAAACGTTATCAGGGCATTACTTGAGTGCCACAGCTCAAATGTGGGCAAGCACTGGTAACGATTCTCTAAAAGAAAGGATGACTGCAGTGGTATCTGCACTCGGTGAATGTCAAGAAAAGATGAGCAACGGGTACCTCTCTGCTTTTCCAGACGAGTTTTTTGATCGTTTTGAAGCTGTTCAACCAGTTTGGGCTCCTTATTACACCATCCACAAGGTCAAACTTTTTACCATTTTCGAAGATTTTGTTGCTACTTTTTTATCAAACTTGAATTAGTAATTTCTTGTAACTGGCAGATAATGGCAGGTTTAGTTGATCAATATGTTTTTGCTGGAAACAATCAAGCTCTGAAAATGGTTACTCAGATGGCAGATTATTTCTGCAAGCGTGTGCAAAACGTGATTACACAGTACACCATTGAGAGACACTGGCGATCGTTAAATGAAGAAACGGGTGGAATGAATGATGTCATGTATCGGTTATACACTATAACAGTATGTTTAAATCATTCGTTATATTGTCTTCTTATATTTTTGCATGTCATTAATCAGATATTAATGCGCTTGCTATTGTTACTAGGGAGATTCGAAGCATTTATTGTTGGCTCATCTTTTCGACAAACCCTGCTTTCTTGGACTGTTAGCAATAAAGGTAAATTATATATAATTGTGATTTTTATGGAATGATATGAGTAAACTGTTTGTTACAAAGAAGATATATATTTGTAGGCCGATGAATTATCTGGTTTTCATTCCAATACGCATATTCCAATTGTTGTTGGATCACAAATGCGGTATGAAGTTACTGGCGATCCTCTCTACAAGGTATTTATTTATGCTTTAAGACTATATTGAATTCTCTCCAGGGCAGCAGGGGCGGACCCTGGATTTTTTTTACTGGTGGCACCATATAATGGAGAAAATAAAATCACTTAAAATTGAGGGTGTTGTTCAGGTTTTTTTCTCGAATTTCCAGTTAATCGGGTTGAATTAACGAGGTTTCAGTTGTTGCTCCGGTATTCTAGGGCCAAAATTTAAAACAAAACACAATTTATATGAAGCCATGTTAATTAAATTGTTATTTTTAAGGTAAACTAAAGTATTTTAAATGTATAAATCGAAGATCGAACTATATATTTTATCACTTTGTAAAAAAATACAACTATATTGAATTCTCTCCGGGGCAGTATACAAATACAAGTTTTCTTTAAAAAATGTGTTACGTTATTTACTTTCAGGAAATTGGGATGTTTTTCATGGATACTGTGAACTCTTCTCATATGTATGCTACAGGAGGGACATCAGTTAGTGAGTTCTGGTAAATATAGTAAATGATTAGAACGCTTCATAAATATTTACTTATAATATGCTTTTTCACGCTTAATATTCTAACATTATTACATAATTATGTAAAACGTAGATAAAAGATTTACATGTTACCTTGATTTTTGAATAACGAATTGGTGGTTGATCGTCTCAGGTCGGAACCAAAAAGACTAGCCACCACCTTGCAGACGGAGAATGAAGAATCATGTACCACCTATAACATGTTAAAGGTGAACCCATGATAAAAAAATACTTAATCCAAGGTTTTAATTATCAAACTTATCGATAAATTTACATGTTTGTGTGATTATAGGTCTCTCGGAACTTGTTTAGGTGGACCAGAGAAATGGCGTATGCAGATTATTATGAACGAGCATTGACTAACGGTGTGTTGAGTATTCAAAGAGGAAAAGAGCCCGGGATTATGATATACATGTTGCCATTAGGCCCAGGAATGTCAAAAGCTACAGGATACCATAAATGGGGAACAAAGTTTGATTCTTTCTGGTGCTGCTACGGGACAGGTTTCGATATCTCATTTTCTTATATCTTCAAATAGTGAGGTGATTCGTACACAACAAAAATTATTCATACACAACAAGTACAAGCATATGGCATCATATGGTACAAGTTCATAATGCAGAAATTGTTGTGTATGAACAATTTCTGTTGTGTATGAATCATCACCCAAATAGGTAGGTGTATTTTCAAATATAGATGATCCAAAAAAAATAAACATTTTGATAGTTACACCCTTTTTTCCCTTTTCAATCATTTCTTTAGGTATCGAATCGTTCTCGAAATTAGGTGATTCGATCTACTTTGAAGATGCGGGAACGAATCCTGCTCTTTACATCATTCAGTACATATCAAGCTCGTTAAATTGGAAATTCGGGGAGATTTTTGTTGATCAGAAAGTGACGCCTGTTGTGTCATGGGACCCTCGCCTTCGAGTGACTACAACAGTTTCCTCAAAGAAGGTAAGATATTATATAGTACACCAAAAAGATTACATATACACACATATATATGAGTTGTGTTCAATAAAGTCCATATAAAAAACATAGTTCTGAAATTATAATATTCAATTACATGTGATTTAGTATACAATCACATGTGATTATAAAAACATCACATGTTAATTACGAAAATGCCACTCCGCCCAAATTTTTAAAATTCAATCTGGACCATTGATGGGGCTGATCAAAGGCTAAGATTAATCCTCAGGACTATGAATTAAGTATGAAATATACTGAATATTTCTCATATATATATATATATATATATATATATATATATATATATATATATTCATTTGTGACACCGCCTTTGTGTTTTTGGCAGGAAGGATCGTCGTCTACATTGAACTTTAGAATACCATCTTGGACAACATCAAATGCAAAAGCAACACTTAATGGTCAGGGTATTCCAGTAACATCTGCAGGTATTGTTTTTCTTTTTAATAAAAAAAGTGACTCGAATATTAAAAAAGTCACACTAAGAACGATCCAAATTCTTATAAAATTTCTTGATCGTAGGTAATTTCTTATCGATAACAAGAAAATGGAGCTCATCCGACGTCATTACTCTTGATCTGCCAATAACTTTTAGAATGGAAGCCATTCAAGGTACAAACTTTCTCCATTTATTACAACTGATAAAGCTACTCTACTGTCTCTAAAACATAATTTCTGTTTTTTACAGATGATCGGTCTGATTACGCGTTTCTTCATGCAATATTATTCGGCCCCTATCTTCTTGTTGGCCTGAGCACCACTAATTCTGATCTAAAATCCGACTCGGGTTCTTTTTCCAACTGGATCACTCCAATTCCATCGGAATACAATTCCCAGTTGGTTTCCTTTTCTCAAGAAACCGGGAAATCAACTTTTGCTCTTGCCCATACAAACAAGTCCATGACAATGGTGAAATTCCCAGAGGCTGGAACTAGCGATTCCGTTTTCTCAACGTTTAGAATCGTGTCAACGGAGCCATTAACTCGAGTATCATCGTATAAAGATGCGGTTGGTAAAACCATCATGCTAGAGCCCTACAACCTCCCGGGCATGTTAATTGTACAGCTAGGAAAAGAACAGAGTCTTGGAATCAGCGATTCCTCTGATCAACGGAATGCGTTATTCCGATTAATGGATGGTGGTGATGGGATGGTTAGATTAGAGTCTGAAAGCCAGACTGGCTGCTTTGTGTACAGTTCCGGCGGAACTGTGAAGCTGAGCTGTGATTCCGGTGAATCTGATTCCGGGTTTATTAGCGCGACGAGTTTCAAGGTGAACGCGGGAATCAGTAGTTACCATCCGATAAGCTTCGTAGCGAAAGGGTTAGATATGAATTATCTTCTGCAGCCATTGTTTAGTTTAAGAGATGAACATTATACAGTTTACTTCAGAGTTCACTCCTGAACAGTGTTCGATGGAATAGGAATGAAGATTACACGAATGGCCCTCTAGTAATTTAATGAAATGGGTTTGGGGTTTATGTTTATCATCTCGTGCAATATATACTTGTACTATATGCAGTTATTATACACTGTGTCCGTTTCTATCTTGATCATCATTATTCGATTCGATAGTAATAATATACCTCTAAAAAAAATAAAACATTAACTCGGATATCTTTATTAAATAATTATATCCGTATATAATAAAATTAAATTTTAATCGTCTATTTAAAATATAAATTTAATTTGATTTTAATTTTTAGAAGTTCATTTTAGCAAAATTTCGCAGAATCGTGGTTGTGATAAATTAGATGATAGATAGCTAACAATTAAGTGTGGAATTTGTGGAAAACACCTATAGAATTGGTAAATTCTAACTCGTCCGAGGAGTCCTTATGCTTTTTTTTACAATTGATATAGACAAGGTATATTATAAAATTAGACTAAATTCTCGATACACATGTTAGTTTAATAGATAATAAATATTAAATACTAATAAAAACGTAGTAAATAATAATAAAACGCGACTTAAATAAGAATTTAGAAAAATGACGACGTACGACATCAATACTCTAACCAGCAGTGGAAACATCGACGGGAGTGGGATGACAGACTTGACGGCTGAAACGTAGTATAATGATACGAAGAGACATGATTGTATTTCTTATATAAGTTATCAATTGTTATTGTTACAATTATGGGTAATAAAGTTGAACTATATTATTATAATTAAAAGGAATTTAAAATTATTATAAAACATTTTATAATGATAAAACTAATAATTTGATTAAATAGTTATAAAAGGTAAATATAGTATTGTAAATTAAGATAGACAAATACGATTTTGTATGATTTAATAAGAGTATATATGAAATTATCTCCGATAGTTTTGACTTTAAAAATTCATTTTTTTTTTAGTGTGGGTAGTAAAATGCAAATAAAATTGAAACCCAAAAAGAAAAAAAAATTTGCAATCGGAAGCCACTCCATTTTATCAGAGCCAGGTTTCGATCCTGGGACCTGTGGGTTATGGGCCCACCACGCTTCCGCTGCGCCACTCTGATTTGTTGATTGTTTAACGAAGCATCTTCTTTATATTACTTGCTCGTTTTCTAGTCAATCGGAACCGTCGGATACAACATTACGAAGATCTTCACAAGGAATCGAGGTAAGCCTGATCTGAGCTAGGGTTCTTTCGGAATGCTGTTAGTGATTTCTGGGTTCAATCTAATCGGTAACATATTCTATTTTATTTGATTCATAAAGATTTTGTATTTCATGTTTACTGTAAGCAAGCTACTAGTAACTTGCTGTGAAGATCTGAAACAAAGCCATCGATTCTAGGTCAGTTCTTGAAACCCTTGAGATCTATAAAAAGGTGAATACTTTAAAAAAGTTATCTACTTTCAAATCATATTTATGGTATTGTTATTGAAGCAACAGTATTGTTGATATCTTCAATTACTCAAAAGTGAAATCTCTCTTGATTATTGAGATTTGAACATTCTTCTCACTTTATTTGTTAATTATAGGTTTTTAAATTATAATTTCCTCAATAACATTAACATATACAGATTTGGTCTTTTACTAGTTTTGATTACACTCTATAGACTGTGTACCAAATTAATGGCTGTTAGTACATTTGATCATTGTTTTTACCGGTAAAAACTTCAAGTTGGTTTTCAAACTATTTCCAGATTCTAAGTGGTGTTTCTTTTAGGGTTTAGTTGATCAAAATGTATCTAACTTGTCATAGTTTGCTATTGTGTGTTTTGGACGCTAATTTTTTTTTATTTTGTTAATAATCGAACATCTAATTTGTGTATTAAACTTTCTATTTTATGTACTAAACTTATAAATTTTATCTTTTAGAGTCGAGACACACAATATCAAAACGTGACAAGTGTGAAACATTTCGGTGTACTAAACCCTTTTTTTACTAAATAAAAGATTGATATTTGGAAGAATGAAGGAAAATAATATAAGCAAACATTGTCAGGTTTTGTTTAGTTTAGGGTGTTTAATATTATAATTGTGTGGGTTGTATTTATATGATATGAGGAGTCAAGCACCCATCCAAGTGTATTAGTTTGTTTAAATAATACATTTTGACATCAGAAGTTTATTGTAGTATCCAATGGTAATACTCTCTGTCCTCTGTTCCTATCCCTTATCAAGAGATACTCCTACTGCTCATATTGATAAATTTTAAGAACTTGTGGGAGTTTTGCCCAAAATTTTGTAATTACAAAATATATTTACCAAACCATAATAGTTTTGTATAAATTTGCCTTTTACCTGTTCCGCCTTTGTTTTCACAGTTTGTATTATGTTACAGCTTCTTTGGATCTGCTCACACTTAAATAGAAAATTCATGAAAGTTAGTATTATGTTGTTGTTCATAGCTGGTTGTCGTTTACTTGTTCGGATGTAAAAGCTTGAAGCTTTTTTTAAAACAAAAAGCTTATCGAAGTATCTTTTAAAACTAGCTCAAAACTTTTTATATTACAAAATGTCTACATATCCTTTTTAATTGTTTTACAATGTGTAATTTTAAGATTAATCTTTTTTTTTTGGTTATTTTACACTATTCACCTTTAGCTACCAGCTATTTTGCCAAAAACATATACAAATAAAATTAGCTATCAGCTATTTTGACATCAATCTTGCTTTCATATACACAATTGTGATTACTTATTACTTTAAATTCGTGATTCAAAAGTGCCTGGTCAGTGGTGATTTAAGAGAAACAGGTGAGATATTGATCAAGTGATGCTTCTTAATTTGTATATGAATCAAGAATGTTAAAAATTGGTTCTTAAAAATTGCCTAATTCGGTTCCGGTTCTAAACCGGTTCGGTTCCACCGGTTCCGGGCAAAAAACCGTGACCGACCCGGAATATGAATAGTCAATCACTTCCTAATCTAATTCTAACTCTAATAGTTTCCAATTTTATATGTTTACCCTTCCCAAGTCCCCATTAGGCCATTACGTGACTCTTCTTCATGTTAGTCAAGAACCTTTTGATGTATATGCTTTGTTTTTGTTCCATTCTTTTCTATATGCTGTTGTTTTTCTTTCTTTTTTATGTTTTGATGTTTAGTTTAGGTATGAGTAGTATGATAAAGGTTGCTAGTGGGTAGTAAATATTACTTGTATTTTGGGGTGATATGGATTTGCACATTGCAAATCAATTTGTCTTGTGCGATGATCAAACTTAGTATTTAGTTGGTTTATCAGTTAATGGTAACTATATGTAATTGATATAACTTAGTTGATATTCCCAATTTTTTTAACTTCTTTTTGTTTGTTTTTAGGGCAGCGAAGATGAATTTGTTGGCGCTACACCTCTAGTTAATATTGATGACGATTTACAAGAAGAAGATGTGCCAAAGCCTACCAAACGAAAAAAGAAAGATGGCAACAAGGAAAGGAAAGAGCCGCTTGTTGGAAATTCTTCGATCGAATAATGAAAGTAGATGATGATGGTGTAAAAAGAAAGTATGGCCAATGTAAGTTTTGCAAAGCTTTATTAAAAGCCGATCCAAACCTAAATGGGACTTCTAGTTTACACAAACATGCAAAGAAGTGCAAAAAAAACCCGGGTAACAAAGAAGATAAAATTCAAGCCAAGTTGAATCTTAGGAAGGACACAAACGGGGAGGGTAGTGTAACAACATGGAAACACGACGAGTCTAGGATTAAAAAAAACATTATTGAACCTTTTTGTGGTAGGAGAACTACCATCTAAGTCTGTTGAAAATGAGGCTTTTATCGAGTATACCAACACACTTAATGGTAGGGTTGTTTTGCCATCTAGACATAAGATTTCCCGAGATGTATGCAACTTTTACATAGAAGAGAGAAAAAAATGCACCAATATTAGTGGGTTACGTTTTATTACCTTTGCATAGTTATTATTTATGGATTTTATATTTTGAGTTTCACATTAATAGTTGTATCAAACACATAAGAAAATGTATTGGTTCCAAGCGGGTATTTGACCGAAAAACCGGGACCGGGACGGGAACCGGCACCGGTGTAGACTAACCGGTCTGGTTTTCGGTTCTTGAAGTTTGGCTAATTCGGTTCCGGTTCTAAACGGGTTCCGGGCCAGTTCGGTCTGTTTGCTCACCCCTAGCTTCTATGTTTCGATTGAAGTTTGGCTAATTCGGTTCCAGTTCTCTTCCTTGTCCCTCCCAGACCATCGATGCTGCTTCTTCCTCATCTAACAAAGAATCATCCTGACTACCTAGCTTGGGTTTCCAATGATGCCCATGTTCGAATGCTTAACAATCTCTGAAAACTCCCTCAAACATGTTCAAGGTGAAACCTCTCGTGACTTTTGGCTTTCACTGGAACGCACCTACACACACCCCACACTTCTTCCAGAGAATACACATTACGAACCCAACTTCTCAAAATGGAGATGCAATCTGATGAAACGTCTGCTTATATATCAAGAGCCCAAGAGTATAATGATGCATTGACAAATATTGGTGTAGCTATGCAGGAAAAGGATGTTGCTATGCTGATTATTTCAGGTCTTCGGGAAGAATATAACATCTTAAAACCCACCCTTGTTGCACGACACCCTCCAGTAACCCTTCTGGAATTACCTGGACTAATTGCTGGCCATGAATACATGACAAAGAAGGCTGATCCCACTCTCTCTGCTGTTACCCAGGCTTTCACGGCCACAACCAACCGTGATTCTTCAACTGCCACCTGAAACAATTCAATCACTTCAACAACCGATGACACAATTAGGCTTCCATGTGCAGCCTGCACAGCCACAGAATCAGTCCTATTACATCAGTCGTGGACATTCTACTCGTGACCGAAACAACAACCAACGTCGAGGACGAGGCAACAACCGTCACACAGGCTCCTCGTTAGGTAACATTTCCAGATTTGCTTGGGCATCTAATCAGAATACCGTCTATGGTTCTTGCAACAGGTGTGATATTGTGCATGTTCCTTCACAATGTCCAAACCGTGATCCAACAACAATTCGTCCACCACGACACGCTCCTTAGGCGAACTATAATACTGATATTCGCTCACAAGCATAATCATCTTGGCTGCCGGACACTGGTTCAAACAGTACAGCCGCACCCGATCTCACTAGCTTTGACACTGCTGAGCCTTATTTCGGTAAGGACACGCTTCTTGTTGGTAATGGCAATAGGTTGCCTATTCTTCACATCGGTTCCACCACTGTTCACTCACCAATAAAAAATCTCTCTCTCAAAAATATTCTACATGTTCCACACCTTAAACATAACCTTCTTTCTGTTCAACGTTTTTGTCAAGATAACAATGTGTTTTTTGGATTTCACTCTACATTTTTTTTGTGTGAAGGATTTGGCTACCAAAACTATCCTCCTCACGAGTCCAAGTAAAGATGGTCTCTACCCTCTTCATCTACCAAAGACCTCTCTGGGCCTCACATGTTGCTTTCTCTACCACTCGAGCTTCTCCTACAACTTGGCACCAAAGACTTGGACATCCTCACTTGCAGCTTTTACAATCTATGATTTCTAAGAATTGTCTTACCTATTACTAATAATTCTGTTTTACCTTTTTGTCATTTTTGTCCCATGGGAAAATCTTCAAAACTACATTTATCATCTTCAAATCATAAAAGCAATAATATCTTGGATTTAGTTTTTTGTGATGTTTGGGGTCCTGCTCCTGTTGCTTCCTTTTATGGTCATCAATATTTTTTGCTTTGTGTTAATCATCACACTAGATATATGTGGATCTTTCCCATTAAAAAGAAATCTGATGTTTTCAACACCTTTACACAATTTCACAAAATGGCAGAAAGACAATTCAAAACACCACTTAAATCTGTTCAATTGGATTGGGGAGGGGAATTTCGAAACTTATCCTCTTTCTTTGCAAAACTTTGAATTCTACATCGCCTATCTTGTCCTCATACAAGCGAACAAAATGGCTTTGTTGATTGCCCCTTTCCTTCTACTACAGGCATCTAAAACAAAGAAAATTCTGAGGCTCAACATGGAAATCAACAAAAGAACGATCCCAAAAACTACCAACCAAACCTCCTTATTTCTTCATGGCCCTAGGATTGCCCCTTTCCTTCTACTACAGGCATCTACCACCATCCTTATATCTTCAGCCCAAACCAAAAATCCCATCCCAAAAAAATTGTTAATTTCCATATACTTCTTCAACTTCAGTAAAATCATGTTTTTTTAGATATTTGCCTTTTTAATCCTTTCTTTTGCCCTTTTCAGCCAAAAAGACTCATTCGACAACCAATCAAACTCAATACAAACCTAAAAAAAATAACCAGCCTGGAATTAGGGAAACACAAGCTCGATTTGATGGACTCGGTTTTTGGCATTCTTTCATCGGTTACAAACAAAAGGGAGTCCTCAGGAACCCTTATTGAAGCCTTATGCAAATACTATAATCCTGTGAAGGCTGTTTTTGAGCTAAATGACATGACAAGTTTTAGATTTTGTACCCGAGAGATTGCCGACATACATGGCATGGAGGACACAGGGATCAACTTTGAAGATTTTGAAAAACAATGCGAGGATACAACTTTAAAATTTCCTAAATATGTAACTAAATTTGTTAATGGCAATGATAAAGCTTTCACCGAATCAAAAATGAAGGAACTATTGAAACGGATGACTGTAGACGAAGATGAGAGCAAGCAATAATTCCGACAGCTCATGACCTATTTTCTGATTGAGGAAGTGCTTCGTTGTGGTAGCAACTCCAAGATGCCACGTAATTCAACGTAGTGGATGGTCAAACACCTTGAAGCTTGTGAGTTGGTCAACTGGGCAAGATGGACAGAGGAGCACCTCCATAAATCTATGGTGTACTCGAAAGCCTAGCTGGCGAACACGAAACTGGAGGAAGGTCCTCAAGCTCAATATGGTTTCACGGGTTGCACTCCTGCTTTGGAGGTATTTCTTTGGAGGTATTTCTGTTAATTCTGTTTATCCTACTTTGATTTATATTTCTGTTAATTCTCGTCATTTTACATTATCTTTTACTTAATACTGTGTTAAGCTATTGTATACGAACGCATCCCTAAGATGCGGCCGGGTACCCATTCGAGACAGTCTCCCCTGATTCAAAAATATACATCACAAAGGAGAGGTGCAGGCGAGTGGATAGAGGGGAAGTTAAGCCAACTGGCGGAAAGTGATGTTAGTATTCATTTAAATATCATTTTGAGTAAATCCATTTAAATGTCTTTTTTTTTCTAGATTGTAGGGTGCCCACATCGTCCTTTGGCTGTGGAGAATACTCCAAGCCGTTGGCGGTGGAGAAAACTCCAGCTTCCGTGGAGGATTTAGGGCGGTTTCAAATTTATCTTTATTCCATGTTGCTGGTATATGCGATGATGCTATTCTTCCTACACCAACAGTTGGTGCTGCCAGCTGGTACATCGGATGAAGCTGCTGCTGTGGAGGAAGCTGCTGTGGTGGAAGAAGCTGCTGTGGAAAAGAAGAGTCGATATGGAAGGATAATCAGACCACGGAATGTGTTGAGTTCAAGTCTGATACGTAAGAAAAACAAGCAGGCAAAAAGGAAGTGAATATGGACTGATCAAGGTCTCGAAAGAATTGGTCCACTTATTGCTTGTTTGGAGAATCTTATGATACAAATTTCTGGTTAACTACTCTAATTATACATATTTGATAGTGAGCAATTTTGAGATGTGGAGACCTCAAAATTGACTTTATATAAGATACGCCCGTTGCTAAAATGATTTTAAATGTTCCAACATTTTGCATATCGTTAGATCAGAAACTTGTTAGCATAACCTATTCGGTTTATGCCTATGGTTTAAGTGAACGGATTGCGTCTCATCCCTACTAATTTTTGAGGTCTCCACATCTCAAAATTGCTTACTATCAAATACGTATAATTGGAGCAGTTAACCAGAAATTTGTATCATAAGATTCTCCAAACAAGCAATAAGTGGACCAATTCTTTCGAGACCTTGATCTGTTCATATTCACTTCCTTTTTACCTGCTTGTTTTTCCTGCGTATTAGACTTGGGCTCAACACATTCCGTGGTCTGATTGTCCTTCCATATCGACTCTTCTTTTCAACAGCAGCTTCCTCCACCACAGCAGATTCCTCCACAATAGCAGCTTCATCCGATGTACCAGCAACTGTTGGTGTAGGAATAATAGCATCATCGCATATACCAGTAACATGGGATAAAGATAAATTTGAAAACCGTCTTAAATCCTCCACATAAGCTTGAGTTTTCTTCATCGCCAACGGGCTTGGAGTATTCTCCACAGCCAAAGAACAATGTGGGCACCCTACAATCTCGAAAAAAATAGACATTTAAATGGATTTACTCAAAATGATATTTAAATTAATACTAACATCACTTTCCGCCAGTTGGCTTAACTTCCCCTCTATCCACTCACTTGCACCTCTCCTTTGTGATGTATATTTTGGAATCCGGGGAGACTATCTCAAATGGGTACCCGGCCGCATCTTATGGATGCGTTCGTACACAATAGCCTAACATAGTATTAAGAAAAATATAATGTAAAATGACGCAAATTAACAGAAATATATATCAAAGCAGGATAAACAAAATTAACAGAAATACCTCCAAAGCAGGAGTGCAACCCGTGAAACCATGTTGAGCTTGAGCACCTTCCTCCAGTTTCGCGTTCGCCAGCCAGGCTTTCGCGTACGCCATAGATTTATGGAGGTGCTCCTCTATCGCTTTTTCCCAGGTGTCCGACTCACAAGCTTCAAGGTGTTTGACCATCCACCACGTTGAATTACATGGCATCTTGGAGTTGCTGCCACAAAGGAGCACTCCCTCAATCAGAAAATAGGTCATGAGCTTTCGGAATTGTTGCTTTCTCTCATCTTCGTCTACAGTCATCCCTTTCAGTAGTTCCTTCATTTTTGGTTCGGTGAAAGCTTTATCATTGTCATTAACAAATTTAGTTACATATTTAGGAAATTTTAAAGTTGTATCCTCGCATTGTTTTTCATAATCTTCAAAGTTGATCCCTCTGTCCTCCACGCCAAGTATGTCTGCAATCTCTCGAGTACAAAATCTAAAACTTGTCGTGTCATTTAGCTCAAAAACAGCCTTCACAGGATTATAGTATTTGCATAAGGCTTCAATAAGGGTTCCTGAGGACTCCCTTTTGTTTGTTACCTATAAAAGAATGCCAAAAACCGAGTCCTTCATCAAATCGAGCTTGTGCTTCCCTAATTCTAGGCTGGTTATTTTTTTAGGTTTGTATCGAGTTTGATTGGTTGTCAAATGAGTCTTTTTGGCTGAAAAAGGCAAAAGAAAGGATTAAAAAGGCGAATATCTAAAAAAACATGATTTTACTGAAGTTGAAGAAGTATATGAATAATAACAATTTTTTTGGGGATGGGATTTTTGGTTTGGGCTGAAGATATAAAGATGGTGGTAGATGCCAGTAGTAGAAGGAAAGGGGCAATCCTAAGGCCATGGAGAAATAAGGAAGGTTTGGTTGGTAGTTGTTGAGACTCGGGAGGTTTGTGAGTATGTTTGTGTGTGTTGAGTATTGTGGGGGTTATTGAACTGTTGGCAGTTCATTTATTTTGTGAGTTTCCTGAGTGTTAGCCTAGGTAACCCTGTTGTGCCCCTAATTTGTTTCGGAAATAATAGTTATGGTCTTGTTTTGTCTTTCTTATGCCATGACTGTTATTTTCTTTCTGGGTTGTTCGGATCTTGGGTTGGTTTTCATTTTGGTAATTCGCGGAATAATGAGGGTATCAATTTGGGTTGTTGCTGGTCTCCTTTGAATCTGATGATTTCTGGTGATAGAAAGAGTAGTGGCTCCTGTATCGGTAGCTGGATTTGGTTCATAAATATGCTGCTTAGTTATAGATATGAGAGTGTGCCTATTTTTGGGGTCTATGCTGAGTATTGGTTCTCAAAGTCTGAGCATCATTGTATATTGGTTGCTGTTATGTTTCAAGCAGAATTTGGGTGTTTGGAAGCTGGGGTTTATTGTTTTTTAGTTGGTATTTCTAGTTTTCGCACTGAATATAGGTTGCATGGAGCTGATCAGATTGTTTTTTATGTTAAGTTTTGGTCGGGGCCTGTTCTTTGGTTGCATACTGTGGATGTATTTTTTTGAAGATGAGTAGAATGGATACGCTGATTGCGAGCTATGGTTTGGTCCTTTGAAGCTGAGTTTTTATGTATGTTTACTGATCATTTTGTTTATCGAGCTGAGTGCTTTTCTTTTGGAGCTGCTCAGATTTTTCATCATGTTGGGATTTGGTTTTTGAGAATTGTTTAATTCAAGTTGAATATTTTTGGGTCTTAATTGTCAAGCTGATGTTGACAGTTTTGTGTTTCTTCAAAGATGTTGGGGGCTGTTCTACCTTGTTTGGTTATTACTAGAAGGCATTATGAGATCTTTTGTTTAATCATTCGATATGCTGGTTTTGGCGTTTGACTGGTGTTTGTCCAGCAGCAGGAACAAGAATTGGAGTTATGCAGTTGTTAGTTGGAATGGAGCTTTGCTTTGGCTTGGTTGTTTGGTTTGTATTTTGTTGTTGGGAGAGTATAGTTTGTATTGGTCTTTGTTGAATTCGGATTGTTGAAATTTGTTCTGGTTTGTTCTCGAGTTCACCCATGGCTTTGTCATGGGGTCTCTTAAGGGTTGGATTTTGAGTAATACTTAGGGCTTGTCCTTTGTTTTGCTTTTAATTTCTAGTGATATTTATCTTTGCCTTAAAAAAAAACCTAATATGAAATATATTTCTAGATTGAAAGGATCTAGAACCATTACCTTGACTTGCTCGACAAAATTATCAAGTCCAACTGCATTGAAAGTGTCATCCCCGTCTATGATGTGGGTTGAGCAACATTCGGCTTCTTCTTTTGAAATTAAGATATCACTTGCATGATTACAAATAGGTACAAACATAGTCCTTTTAACTAGTTAAGTTTCAATAGCATACATCCACTAATCTAAAGGTTTAACAGTTAAGACATCTAGGGCATTTACAGATTAAGCGAGTCCAGATCCAACCATAGACATGAGATACAACATGTTTCATAGTAAACAGGTCAAAAAAGGGCAAACGGTATATTAAATTCAACAACATGTTTATCAATGAAGGGCAAACGGTATATCAACTTCTACGACAAAACACTTTATGCTTAAGTTAAGATCAAATTCAATAAAAAACCCCTACTAAATGAAATGAACAGAAATCAGAAGCATAGATATCGAATATCAATAACTAACACGGAGATCGAATTATAAAAAAACCCCTACTATATGAAAAGAACAGAAATCAGAAGCATATATATATATATATATATATATATATATATATATATATATATATATATATATATATATATATATATATATATATATATATATATATATAACATGGAGATCTTATTACAACAGCAAAAAAAAAAATCCTACAAAACACCGATTCAATAACAACCGATTAAATGCCCATCGAGAGAAATTTGACACGATTCTGACTTGGAAATTGAAGAATAAAATCATTAGAAGAGAAATTTGTTGCTAGTATGATAAATCATATGCATAACCTTAAAGAGGTTCTCATGTTATTCAACCAATTTGATTAGTGTATACTTTAACTAGAGGTGGCAGTTATGACCTGATTACGTATGAATGGTTGTTTATGACTTTATGTTATGCGTTACCTCAAAGACAAATCCAAAAGTTTTTTTAAAAGGGAAATGGGCCAAACGGGTTAAACAAGTTGAAACTCATCAAAAGTTTATTTTTAAAACAGATAACCACCTAAATCACTTTATTCAAAGATCTAGATAAGTATAGTAACTACAATGTTTAGTAGAAAAAAACAGAGTTTGCATGCCAATTATATGTAAGGATAGAGTTATAATAGTATTGACTTATTCATGAACTACACTTTTAGTCCGTTATAACCCCTACTAGGTTGGTAGGGGTTTGTGTGATAACCCCTACTAGTATAGTAACCCCTGCTATATATACTAGGGATTCTATGTTATAACCCCTACAAGGGTGGTAGGGATTTGTGTGATAATCCCTACTAGTGTACTAACCTCTACTATATGTACTAGGGGTTCTATGTTATAATCCATACTAGGGTGGTAGGGATTTGTGTGATAACCCCTACTAGTGACCCCTACTAGCTGATATAAATGTATGATCTTTGCCTTTAATAACAAAACTATACAATGTTTTCAGTTATTATCGTTTCCCACTCATGAAACCAGTTCCAAAGTAAACATGCGGTCATATCCGGTTCCATAACTGGAACTGGAACCGGAACCGGAACCGTATCCCTTATATTGGTTGGGTTTTTGGCTCTAGTCTTCATAATTTCGGTTTTCGGTTTTTCGGTTCCAGTCCGGTTACCGAACTGAACACACCCCTACTTAAAGTGGTGCTTACTTTCCTGCTTTTGTACGGTGGACCTGAAACCATTGGGTTTTTCATTATTGAAAGCCAAACCGTTGGTTTCAAAATGATTTTGGTTCTTCGGTTTTAATAGTTGGGTTTGAATTTTTGATCTTTTTACTCACCGCTACCAACAAATTATGTCTCGTGAATCGCATAACACAGTTAATTAGCTCTCATACTTCCATGTTGTTTAGCATCTCCTCGTCCTTCATCATTTATTATACATGACCGAACTTCCATATGGTGGCTTGATTTTAAATTAAAAAACTTGGGGTCTTGGGCTATATGTATTGGAATTGAGTTCATTGAGCCCCTCTTCTCCGCATCAAACCACCCTCCTTTTCACCTCCCAAGAATACTCATTTCGACTTCCTACACCAACTTTCTCTATCATCGTTCTATTCTCTGAATCTCACTCAATCACTCTATTGATCTGTTCTTGAGATTTTAGATGAAGGGAAAGGAAGGAGTGGAAAAAAGAGGAAGAAAATGAAATGATGAAAAAACTTCTTCTTCCAATTATCTAAAAAGTACGAGGATAGTTTTTACACACATAATAGGTGAAATTGCCCCTTCCAATCTCTCCCAACCCTTCCTTCCCTTCTTAAGAAAAATTTAAAAACACAATTTCCACTCCTCCTCCTTAGGCTAGGCGTTATGGTCACCATTTTCTCTTTCCTTACCCACAGGCACAGCAACGCCACATCAGCTTTCCTTCCTTTTCTTTTTCTTTACCCCTAACTAGTGTTGTACCTACCCTTTTCCCTCTTCCCTCTTCCTTTCCTTTTTACTTTTTTAATTTTATTTTCAATTTAACAATTCCAGTAATAAAATTAATTCAAACTAGTATTTCGAAATTTAAAAATAAAATCCATTAATAACTAAAATTTCTAAAATTACAAATAAAATCCTAAAATTTTAAAAATTACATAAAAAGATAAATAAACTACTCGTCTACGTTGTCAGGTCCTTGAGTACTCCAAATGTGTTCGACCAAATCGGACCGAAGGTTGAGATGAGTCTCCCGGTTTCTTACCGCTTCAAATAGTAGGCGGGCCGCTTCTCTCGCAATGGCAACCATAACCCTCGTATTTTCTTCGGAAAAATCGTTGGATGTTGGTGAACCATTTGGTGAATCCATAGATTTTTTATAAACTAAAGTGTGTAAAAAGAAAGAAGAAGAGAGAAAGAAAAAATAGAAGAAACGGTGAATATTTGATGAAAATGGTGTTGTATATATAGTGTGTATATGGATTAAATAAAAAAAAAGAAAAAAAGAAAAAAGCCGAACGGCTATTTTATTTTAAAAAGAACCGTTGGAGGGGGGGGGGGGGGTTGGGCTGCCTTCTTTCCTCTCGAGTAATTAGACCCGCAGCCTTCAACCCGTGGGGAACCTGCATGAGCCGTGATGGTGTTCCTTCCCTACCCGCGTTTTACCCCAGCCACACCCGAAGCCTTACCCGTATGTATAACGCCTAACCTTAGCAATTATTTCGTTACCTTTCTAAAAATAACTCGAGAACATACCGTATATCTCTATCTCTCTTATTTTTCTCTTTAATTATAAAATTTTAAAAATGAAATAGAGATAACACATAAGAGTTAATAAAAAAAATATATAAATAAGTGAGAAATATAAAATAAAAATATACTCTATACTTGTATTTGATGTTATAAGTTGAGTCTAGACATAAATATCATTGCATGTGAATTCCTTATTCTTAAGAGGAAAAACAAACATATATTTTGCAATTACAGAAAGCGGTGCTACTATAATTAATAAAATTATCTATTTTAATATAAATTCCCCAAATTCGCCTTTTTACTGCCTGCATTTACTTTTTACCCACCCACCGACCAGAAATTACGTTTTAATCATAATTACCGGTCTGGTCTTAAATACACTCAAAATTTTAACATTTATATCCTTTGACCGGCGACCGACGACACGAGATATTAATTAACCTAATCAATTCCATCAACAAGCTCGAAGAGGCTTCCCACACAAACAGTCATTGTAAGTAAACGACGACGCTTCAAGGTGATCGAACCACGAACCGGCGGGAATCGCCCCACACAGATGGTTATGGCTCAGATCAAGATGTCCGACGTATGCCGCCGACGTAATCGACTTCGGAATCGGACCTTTCAGTTTGTTGTACGATAAATCCATCACCATAAAGTACGATCGCGCACTGAACGCGTCCGGAATGCTGCCTTCTATTGCGTTGTTACTAACGTTCAAAATGCTGATGCCGGAGTTTATCAACGTCGTCGGTAATGTGCCGGAAATCATGTTTCCGTCGAGATTCAACGTCGCCAGCACCGCCATTTTTCCTAGGGATTCAGGAATCGGTCCGGAGATACGGTTCAGAGACAGATCAAAATCAGAGAGACGGTAGATGTGTTGAATTGTGTTCGGAATCTGTCCAGATATCTGATTGCCGCTCAGCAGAAGACGACTGAGCATCCGAAGCTTACCGAGGTTTTGAGGTATAGCTCCCGAAATCATGTTGTTTCGTAGATCCAAATGCATCAACGACGATAGATTTGCAAGCGACCTCGGGATTATTCCGGTGAGTTTATTGTCTGCTAGGTTTAAAACCGTCAATTGGCTGAGTTTACCGATATCGGCAGGGATTTGGCCGGAGATTTGGTTTCCGGTGACATCGAAGTGTCGGAGGAACGGTAGAGTGGAGATACACGAAGGTATAACACCGGAAATGCCCTTCCAATCGGCGAGAATTACATTGGATAACCTCTCCAAATTGCATATAGCTGGAGAGATTGAACCGGTCATGTAACCAGTACGCTTAGCCTTCTGGAAAATCGGGTCTTCGGACTCTCCACGGAGCGCTATATCTGCAACCCGTTTAGTAGTCGGGTCGCAAGTAACGCCGTACCACTTGCTACAGCAGTCGCTACCCGTCCACGATTCGAAGATGCCCAAATAAGGTTCGTGTAAAGCAGCTTTGAAGGCCAGCAACGCTGCCATGTCTGACGGCGGGCAGGCATTCACCACCGCACCGCCGGCGAGCATTAAAACAGCTGTAATCCACCGCAAGAAGGTAACCATGTTTACTTTCGGTTGAATTAGTTTCACTCTCTCGCGCACACTTTCACAATGCAATGTGTTTTGTTTACTTGTTTTAGTTTTGATGTTTCAAGACGACGAGTAGCTGGTTTAGAGTGAAGGGGGAAATGGGGTTAATATATAGGGGAAATGGTGGAGAGGAAAAATGACGGATTGGTCCCTCACGTGATGTATGTAAGTAAGGGTAAACAAGTCAACGTGGGTAGGATAAGACTAGGGGTGTTCACTCATCGGATAAAACCGGCCGAACCGAAAATATTTGATCGGACTATTTTGTTCGGATATTTCGGATTTTTTGATCGGATTGGACCAAAACCGAATAGTTAATATGGATTCCGGTTTGGTTCTGGTTACTATATATATATATAACACTAGTGTAACAAAGTGATAAATACGTGTCATGTCTATGTTTATTACAACTTATTATTTTTCATAATATATTTATAAAGCCACTACTCCCACTAGTTATTATAACTTGGACAACTATATTTTAATCTTAATAGTATATGTATCAAATATAGTTTTTAAAATATCTCGACTCTTTAAACATGTATTTGTGTTACAATGAAAACCGAATTGTAAAAACCGATCCAATTGAATTGTAATTTGGATGGTTTGGTTCGGATCTTAAGATTGTTTGGATGGATTGGATCACGCTTTTCAAAACCGAAATCCAATTGGATTTACTCAATCGGATCGGATCAAACCGATCCATCCGAACGTACACCCCTAGATAAGACCAAGAAGGAGATTGAGAGTTGATTGTAACAAGGTATATCAAACCCGTGTGTTGCATCGGGGTGATATTTAAATAGTCGTATTCTTAGCAATTCAATTTTCGCATAGTATTATATATAAGATGTCAGTTTAACAGTATTATTGTTTAACATGAATCTAATGTATTTGTCGATTACATTATGTACATAAGGTTACATGCCGAAGTAATTTATAAGATCAAATGTAACTTTTATAAACGCAAGGGTAAAACGTGAAGACTACATTACCTAGTAATGTTATAAGATCAAATATAACTTCTATAAATAAACTAACGGGCAAATAGAAATGTATTAAGGGCTGAAATAAATAATTAAAATGAAGTAAAGAAGACCTGATAGTTAATCTCAAAGAAGGAGACAATCTGGATACCACTAAGTCACCTTGATTTGAAAATAATAGTAAATAGTTTTTTAAGATAAAATGCAACTTATATGAACTTTAGGCTAAAAAAATAAAAATTTATTAAGAGTTAAAAGTAAAAGTTAAAAAATAATGTTCTTATGTAACTTATATAAACTTAAGGTAAAAAATATAAATTTATTAAAGCTTAAAATTAAAAATTAAAAATTAAAATCATTAGTATTCTTATATAATTTCTATAAATTAGGGTTGAAAAGTTTGTAAATAATAGTTAATAATTATAGGAGATAAAATAGATTTTGTGTAGAATGAAGGGTAAAAAATAGAAAATTGTTAAGGGTAAAAAATGAAATATTGAAATGAATAGTGTATTTATTTTGAGAATTAATATAAGGAGATAATTTGTAAAATGAAGGTCGAAGGAAGAAGGAAGGTGACGGTAGCCATGAGCCTATGACACATGGCAAAAAGCATTCGGCTTTCACAACTTAAATTCTTGCTGTTAGGTCGCTAGTTATATCTTATTTCTCAAATCCTTTACCTAATATTACATTAGCGTCACATCATTCTTCTTACTTTAATATAAATTAAGTGTTATACCTTTCCTTCAAACTATTTCTATTTTTTATTTTTATATAGATAAATATATATTGTGTGTGTAATTGGTTGAGAGGGCGGGTGGGTGGGGGGGGGGGGGGGGATGCAGGTGTTTCTTGAATGAGTTCCCACACCCGAAGGTGCTACCCGCTTGGCCTACCCGATATACGTGTTTTGATGTTCCTTGGGTTACCTGCTATTACTTGATGGGATCGAGTATCCCATAACGCCTAGCCTTAAATTTTCCCTCACATCATACTCTTCTTCTCTACATTCATCCTTCCAATACCTTCTATATTTACAAAAAAAAAAAGAATTTCATTTATATTATAAATACTTTTTTAATTATGTATATATATCTTTTTTCAAAAAATTAAGATTACATATATATTTTTCTAAAACCAGAATAAAAATGTCATAATATCTACTTTAATACCTAGTTTAAATGACTTACATACTATTAAATTAGGTATTATGACATATTTGAGAGTTTGGAGGTTTTATAAATATACATATGTAATATTGATTTTTGAATTTAAGTAATTAAGAAATTTATAAGGATATATGAAATTCTCTCTTTAGAAAATCAAAGAAAGTAGGTAGAGAGACCGAAAAAGGCTTGGAAGTTAATTCCTATGTTTAATTTGACATTTGACAATAGTCGATAGGTATTTTCTTTTCTTTGTTTATTTATTTTTGTTTATGATTCATCATTTTCCATTTGGATAATATTTTCTTTTCTTTGTTTATTTATTTTTGTTATTCATTTAAATACTTTTTTTAACTTTTTTTTCTTTCTTTTATTGTTAAAAGACAACTATATATATTTTTTTTATCTAAATATATAGTTTTGTATGATTTTTTATACAACGTCAAGTTGAATAACATTTTCCTTTTTTTACTTATTCTTAATTTGTGTATTATTTTTATAATATATAGTATTGTTTAACTTTTCTTATTATAACAAACTATTTCTAATTTTGTGATAAATTGCTTAAAAATATAGCAAACTTTGTCTTATTTATAAGAGTATATAACCATTTAAAAAAATATATATACAATCAACTATGATAGTCCTTTCATTGTAGCAATAAAAATTTCTACATATGACTTTTAGTTACCATTGTAGGCAAAGAATTTTGCCGTAACTTTTGTTATATTCAAGAGTTGCAAATAATGAGAGGGCTGTGAAATTTGAGTGTATTTTCTTTTGAAATAAACAATTTATTATATAAAGTGATAACTAGAAATCGAGTATATGTAATCCGCAGCGAAGCGCGGTTACATTACCTAGTTTTTTTTTTTTTGAACAGTAAAGTTGTGTTAGTAAACTCCAAGTTAGAATTAAACTCAATTGCCAATGTTTGAACCTTGGACCTCCTAGAAGGCTTTGCCTCCCCCTCACTCTTAACCACTAGACTAAGAGATAATTGGTAACCTAGTTAAACTACAATTATTATATGAATGTGTAATTAGGAGTCGTATTATATTGGTTTGATGGGAAGAGAACCTCTGCTGCCTCTGATGTATAAATTAAATACACCAAACCACCACCCATTATGGGTGTCATAAGAAATGGGTCTCTGCATTTATTTATTGAGATTTTATTTTTTTATTTTTACTACTATGTTGTAGCAGAGGCACATTTGTCTAGCCGGACCCAGTTACTGCCTTAAGTGGGCCCAATATTAAGGGTAATGTATCAACGTCCAGCCTGTAGCAGTAAAGAAATAATATCTAGATCAGACTTGGAGATATGATTCATTGATTCTTATCTACTAGATAATTGGTTAAAAACTTGATAGTTGCTATTTTGGCGTAGGTTTTAAGGAGTCAGAGGGTTCTTGATTGGGTTCTACTTTTAATTAGAGGTGACAATTTGTTTTCTGATCGGATTTGTATAATTATTTAGAGTGTGCGATACGAACCTGTATACGTGAAAATATGACACAACCTGCATAACTTGTTAAATATGCGGGTTCACGGCTTAACGGGTCAGAAACAGGTTGATGGGTTAGTGAGTCTAGTTTTACTTATTTTGTCTGTTATTCGTCAAAATACACAATCTAGATAAAAAATATCAAATAAAGTTTAACTCTACTAAACAGTTTAGCTATAAGTGATGAAACATTAGTTATTCAATAGTGTTTACTCTCTATGGTCTCAAGACGATGAAAGAACAAAAAGGAAATGATATATTTGTTTTTTTGTTAGGTGTACGAGGATAATTAAATAAGAGTGTAGCCTAATAGCAAAACAAGTAAAATGGAATATAAATGACTAAACTGGAAATGAAAAAAAAATCCAAAAAATTAGAAAGGTTGGTTGGTCAACCCGCGAACCCACTACCCAACCTGAACACGAACCGTTTTATGAAAATGACCAACCCCGATTATATTCAACCCAAACTTGTTCGTGTTGCGTTGATAAATAATTGTCACCCCTACTATTAATAGAGTGTGATGAAGTTTAAGGTGAAACTGCCTTTTGCGAGATCCTTCAATGACAATGGCTCTGAATAAAATTCAGATGTGAAGAATGAAGAATGGAAGAACTCTGCTCGCCAAGCGAGTATATGGTCCTACATTGTCGAGAATTGTTTATAGAATTCTAAATATTCTAGAGGTTTCTTTCAGCGGGCGAGGTTATTAAGCTTGATGAGTGTAGTTTTGGTGTCTGCTTACCCTTTGAAGGGATTTAACTTTTAACATATAACTTCAAGAAGAGTTTTAATAAGATTAGGAATGATAGCTGGGCGGGTTTTGCCTCCCCCGTCCCTGATCCGGAAACTGAAATCTACTAATCTACTAATAATCTACACAGAAATCTACTAATCCACTGGTGGAAAAGCAGAAACAACAAACAATAGCAGCAAACAGAAACAACAAACAATAAAAGAAGATACTTTTATTAACAACAAAACTTGGATTCATTGGATATGGATAGCAAAACTAGAGGCATCGTAGTATCTCAAACTGAAGATGCTTACAGCCTTTTTTGACCGTTAAATGGGAACACTTCCCCGCCTCTCCAGTGTGGGTTCGAATTGCTTGGTGGCGGGTTTTCAACCCCCCTTGTTATTTGGCTTTAACTAAGTTTCAAGCACCACGCCTTCACTCCATGGAGGAAACCCCTAAGGAAAAAACTCCCAACCCACTGCATGCAGCATAATTTGATCCCCCTAACCTCTTGCGAGGAAGGGAGACGTACGCCTTACCAGATGGGCAAGGATGATTTTACTCTCAATGTCCACTTTGTACAGATTTCAATAGATATCTTGTACATTTTGCATGAAGCCACCTGGAAATCTACTAATCTTCTACATTTATCACCCATCATAGATATAGACCATGTGCCATCATCACCCATTTGAGACCCTTCAAATACCTCTAATTTACCAGTTAAATCTATAGAATAACCAATCAGATAAGTAACCCGGTTTGTTTCAAAAACACGATGTAAATATAGTTTCTAAAATAAACAAACTTAAGGCGTGTTTGGTTGGACGTAATGTAATAATGAAGGAATGAAATGAATAAGGTAATGGAATGGGTGATTAAATTGAATGATCCATTATATTCTATTATTATGTTTGTTTTACATAGGAAATAGAACGAGTCATTTAATTAAATTGTCTTTATACATATAATGAAAATTTTGAAATAATCATTCAATTAAATTGTCTTTATATATTTCATCTTTAAGGAAAAATGAAATATTTCTTTTATTTATCTATTTTTAATTTGAAAATAATATTTATCTTTATCAAAATTTTATATTTTATACACACATTCTAATATGTATTTTATTCTTAATTAGTTACTAATTTAATAAAAGTATGTAAATCAATAATTTATTAGATAGAAAGATTAAGCATAAAAAAGTTTAAAATTTTAGTTGTGGAAAATGTTCAATATAGTTCATACTTAATTCATAGTCCTGAGAGACTAATCTTACCTTTTGAATTAGCCACATCAATGATCCAGATTGAATTTTAAAATTTTGGGTGGAGTGATATTTTCGTAATTAATATGTGATGATTTTACAATCACGTGTGATTGTATATTGAATCACATATGATTAAATATTAAAATTAACTATATTTTTTATACAAACTTTATTAAACACAACTCTTATATAATTATAAAAAATATCCTTCTACTAAATTTTATAAATATTCTTAATTAGTTAAGATCATAATTAACAAACAAGCTTTTCCGTTAAGACAAAATGACTAATTTTATTTCATCCCTTGATTATTCGTACCAAACATTGCATTAATATTTAGTAGAAAGATGCGTGGGACAATGACAGGATCCTCTCTTCTGGCGATGGAAATCAGAGTCAAAAGTTGACAGGGAGTAACATGCGAGGTCTGGAAGATGAGGACAAAACATACACCAGATATTTTTAATTATTATTATTTTGTCACATAAAATCTTGGTTTCCTTTTCATATTATTTTGTCACAGTAATTGCCTCTGAAACCCAGCGTATTACCCCAATTCAAAAAATAAATAAATAATAATTCTATGAATATACTCGACATCATCAAAGTTGCATGTTGGATGATTTTTCTTCGGCGTGGAATTTCTTTAACACTATATATCTCAACTTCTTATTTTTGAACTGTTTATGTAATACTGGTGTTACAATCGATTCCCTAATTATGTCATTCTTTTGAATTGAAGATGAGGATTATGTTTATGTTTTTTAGTTTTTAAATACATGATGATCATGAAAATCCTAACAATATGATCTGAGAGATGAACTTTATTAAGTACACGTGTTTAACGAAACTTCAAAAGGAATAAGACTCGTGTTTAAGAAATTTAAGGGGACAACTCTATGAAAAAGTTTCAAATTAGTGTTAGAAATTTCAGGGTAAAAGGTATGAAAAAGTTTTAAATTGGAGATCAAGTGCAATTTTTAAGAGGGGTTAAAGTTTTATTTGATGCAAATTCCAACAATGCTAAGACTATGAGTATCGGGAGGTTTGTCCGAGCTGGTTGACCCTCAATCAGAGCTGGAACACCATCATCTCAAGGAGGGTTGAGACTAGCTGGTCCATGAACTAGTGGCGGGTTGATATATTTCCCTCTTTTAATCCTCTTTTTTTTTCTCTCTCTCTCTCATATATATATATATATATATATATATATATATATATATATATATATATATAGACAAAAGTTCATGCGAGAACAGTTGTTAGCGCGAGAACCGCGAGAACCAATCTAAGCCGTTCAATTTCTCCTCCTTCAATGTCATTGCCCACCCATGAATTCCTCACATGCACCCTGGCACACCCCATCCCTCCATGCTCGCCATCCATGATACGACTTATATCCAAGGAACGGCTGAGATTGGTTTTCGCGGTTCTCGCACTAACAACGGTTCTCGCATGAACTCTCCCCTATATATATAAATAATATAATATTAAGAGAGTAAGTATGGGTTGAATGTGAGGGTTTGTGTGTTAGAGAGAGTTGAAGGCAGATGATGATTTGGATGTTGATGTGATAATGGATTTAGGACTGTAAGTATAGGTTAGATGTGCATGGTCTAAAAGAGGAACTCCCTTCACCATATCAAAGTTTTTGTTTTAATGCTCAACATCAACTAGTTCTATGAAGATAAAATAGATCATTATGGTTTCAAATTATGAAAAACCTAAACTCATTGCTACAAATTCTGAAAACAACCTAATCATCAGAGAAGAGTATTTGAGGACTCAAAACTACAAAGAACAAACTTTGAGTTTTGGTGATTGTAAAAAGAAAAACAATATATTATATAAAATTTAAAATGAACACACAGGGTGAACTTGTTACATCCTTTTACTGTGTTCATTTATATTGTAGTTAAGTAAGTTTAGTTAACATATGGCTAAGTATATATGGTAGTTATTGTAAATACCGTAAAAATATAAATATAAAATTTCAAACCCTAATTAATAAAGCTTTCATAATATGATTCATCAAATTGTACTGCTCTATTGTGTCTCTCTCTTTAATATGTATTTACGACTTCACATATTATTGTGTTGATTGCTTCATATTTAATTGATACTTAATAATTGAAATATACGGAAAAAACACAAAATGCTTGTTGTTTTCAAACATTTGTTTCTAGTATTTGCACATAATATATCTCAGTAATGTACTATATTAGTATATAATAATTCTACAAGTTATAGTTACTCATATTAGTATATTAGTATATTTTGTCAATTAGTTAGGCACATTGTAACTACTGTATGTATTTATATTCAAATTTAATAAGAGAAATATTCTCTAACATGATGCATGTGGTCTAAATCCTAGTTGCAGCAAGCCACGTACAACCGATCATCTACAAGCATTTGCTTCATTAATTTCGATCGACTTTCTTTGTCTCATGGATAAACAGAAGGGTATATATCTTCATCTAGCTAGATGAATTGTGGTAATACGCTGGGTTTCAGAGGCAATTTGTTAAAAGCATTCACGGCGGTAATCTATTGGGTCCCGTTTGTTTCACCGTAATGCGAAGGAATGTAAATGATTTTTATTCCATCCATGTTAGTTATGGAATGTCATTCCTCTACCTAAAGGAATATAAATACTTCAAAGAACTTTATTCCTTTCCAAATAATGTTACCAAACACGATATACAACGTAATTTGATTTCAATTCCGTTACATTCATTCACATTACGGTGAAACAAACTGGACCTTGGTGTTTATGGAAACATAGGAACGACAATGTATTCCTTTGAGCTGTCAGATTCAAGCCCATTTCTTCTATTGGATCATCGAGCTGCAGGGGACAGAGGAGCATGTCTATGGGCGGAATGGTGTCAATCTCCTATCACCTGTTTTAGATACTAATTGGAGTTGCTTTGTTTTTATTTTTCAGCCTTTTGTTTCTGTTTGTTGCTGCAACAATTCCTGCAGCTTTGTTTTGTATTTATGTTGTGTTATGTTTGCTGTTTGTAACTCTTGGTTGCTAGCAGTTTGCTAGTGGCCTTTTTAATATAATTTTCGTTGCGTTAGTAAGTGTGATGGTCAGAGTCGATTTTATGTAGAATCTAATGGGGTATATGGACCTAAGGTCACTTTTTTTTGTAAATATATATATAGAAAAAAGTTCATGCGAGAACCATTCTTAGTGCGAGAACCAATATATATATATATATATATATATATATATATAGGGGAGGGTTCATGCGAGAACCGTTGTGTAACATCCTCAAATGGGCGTAGTCGCGTATGTTTTCGGTACGTTCCAAATCTCGAGTTTATTAATAAATATTAGAATTATATTAAATATTAGAATTATTATTAATATAATTAAGAAATCATGATATTAAATATTATAACGAAAATAGATAAGTTTAATATAATATTAAACGGTTTTGAATAAGGATTCCGGAAATATCCCCGTTAGTTGAAACGGGTAGTCGGGTATTAAGTTGTAAGTTGAAAGGGGGAGCAAAATACCCCTTGTGGATAAAAGAGTGACCAAAGTCGGTCTCCCCTTTTAACACCAACACAGACACACACATACATACATAACACATACTTTCTTTGTGTTCTTGAAAGCTTTGAAGGAGAACCCACGGGAGAGATCATCAAGACTAAAATACCAACAACAAATCCAGACAATAATCTGTTCCTAGTCCAAGATTCATCATCCTCTAATCCTTTGTAAGTCCATCATCTTCCTCATGCTTGCTTGTTCTTGAGTTTCAAGTTTAGGTCAAAATGGCAAAATCCAAAATTAGCCATTAATAATTGATTTCGAGTGTTCTAATCTGTTCCTATCTGATTTCTAAGTGATTAGAATCCAAGTTCATGAATTGAAATGATGATTTGAATTAGATTTCATGAAATTCATTAAATGGGTCAAAATGGAAGAATTTGATCATATACCTTCAATCTTTGGTTTGATGTTGTTGTGTGTATGTTTTTGGATTCATTTGGATGTCTAAAATCATATGGAAACACTGGGAATTGGACTGAGATTGCTGGAATTGGTTTTGGGATGAAAATGGACTGAACAGGGGCTGTTCTTCGCACACTGTCTGTAGGATGTTTCCTACGGCCGTAGTAGGTTGCCCCTACGGCCGTAGGAGGGTGTTCAGAGATAGTCCTACGGCCGTAGGGCCTTTTTCGTACGGCTGTAGGGGCTTGTGTTTATGAACAGTGCACTGTTGTACTGTTTTTCGACGTTTTGTTTTATGAGACAATTGTTTAGGGTTCTAAATAGTCTAGTGGCATCTTTAGAGGATTCATATTAGTTATAATAGTTAATGTACTTGTGTGAAGTGACTAAACACGAGTATTGTCTTATAGGTAAACTGTACGACTCAGAAGAAGAACGCGACGAGCACGATATTTGTTTGCTTTAGCCTTTAGCCTCTCAGGTGAGTATAGGATAACATACGAATTAATATAAACATGTTACATGTTACTAGTATGTGCAAGTACTTCCATGAAATGTAATTAACACTGTTGTATGCTTGAAATGCGTACTGTATGCTATATTTATGCATGACATACGTAACTGTTGAATCATGATTGTAATATGATATGTATGCGCGCTATGAGGCCCGGAATGGGTCAGTTTTGTGTTTATGAACGGATCCGAGATATGGGGGCTAGTTATAGTCCTTGATCGAGGCCAGACTGCGGTCTGGGATGCCTTGAGGCCTGCGGGTCGATGATAGCGTCAACGATACCTGGTTAGGTATTTAGGGTTTGGCTAACCCAATGTTCCTCGTGCGATTAGGGGATCAGTTACCCACTGTACCCCATGGAGTCTATGGCTCCATAACGCAACGGTGGACCGCTACCCGCTCACCCACCCGCGCGGTTGATGTGTCTGGTTTCCCCAGTTAGGAGTGTTGAGCCGGGCTCGCTACACTGCAAGATTATGCTTCCTTCTGGCTGTGCCAGCTCATCGCGAGATGCTAGGATAGCACTGTTTGATATTGATGATATGTGATATGTTTGTATTACTGATTATGCTATCTTATGCTCACTAGCTTTAATTAGCTAACAGTTACTCTCCCCTTGACTGCAGGTGACACTTAGGCGTCTGAGCTTTGGGTACCTGCTGTTTGTTACATATATTTGGAGGAACACTTGTCTTGGTTACTTATATTTACTATTTATGTTTGTATAAGCTTGTTTATGTGGTCGGTGAACAGTTTAGTAACACCAACTGATCTTTTGTATACCGTGGCTAATTTTGGGTTGTAATTATAGCCACTTTTATATTTCCGCTGCTATTACTGAGTTTTGAAAAATAGGTTTGGCTTAAGTTCAGTTTACAAACGGATCCACCCAGTTTGGATTCTTGAATTTCTATTATTAAAATGAAAAATCTGGTTTTCAAAATCGCGGTGTTACACGTTGGTATCAGAGCCTAGGTTTGAGTGAATTGGGTACTTGTAAGAGTATTCAGTCTCAAACCCAGGCCCGACCATTGATTAGTGTTCCTCGGGGGGGGGGGGGGGGGGGGTCGTGGGGTGTGTAAGAGAGTGTTATGTTTGTAATATGCCATTGTTTGTTGCTTCTTGTGCTAGTAATATTTGATAAAAGTACTAAGTGTGTTATCTATGTTTTGTTTGGCCAGATTATTTACAAGAATAACATGGCTGAACATAGAGATAGAGAGGCTTACATAAGAGACTTAGAGGCTCGTTTGAAAGCTTCGGAGGAAAGGGTGTTTGTACAGCCAGTGACAGAACCCAAGATGTCACCAGATCTTAAAATTTTCCTGTCTTGCCAGCCACCTACCTTTGAGGGTAGCATGGATCCAAGTGTTACTGAGAGGTGGATCCGCGAGATGGAGTTAGCTTTCGACAATAGCAGTTGTAAGGAATCCAACAAAGTGGGATTTGCTCGGAAGCAGTTAAGGGGTAATGCACTGACATGGTATGACACCGTGATCTCATCCACGCCAGCAGAGGTGAGAGCTACATATACTTGGGCAGATTTTGTGACAATCCTCCGAAGTAAGTATTGTTCAGATCAAGTGATGGATAGATTTGAGGAGGAGTTCATGGCATTGAAAAAAGGGGATAAACCGGTCGAAGACTTAATCGAGCGGTTTTTTGATAAGATGAGGTTTGTGAATCACTTGCTGCCAGATGAAAAGTCAAAGATAAAAAGGTTTGCCAAAACTCTTCCACCGGATTATCGAGCTTCAGTTAGGAGTGCTCTGTCTTTGGATATCGCGTTCGAGATGGCGCGACAGTATGAAAGCGATCACGCGCAGAAAAAGGAACCTACGAGTGGGGGCTTTAAGAGGAAGTTTGATCAGTCTTCGGGGTCGAGGAATTGGACTGGTGGGTCTCGCCAACAACAGGGTACCCAGAGATATAGCCCGTCTACTACTCCATGGTGTTCTCAATGTCGTTCTAACCACACTGGTCATTGTACCCGGGACACAGCCCGTTGTTACAAATGCGGGCAGAAGGGGCATTCTACTGATGCGTGTCAATTTAAAGGAAATGTTTGTTATAAATGCTTCAAACCGGGACATCGCTCGTCTGAATGCAGATCAAGTCAGGGAGGTTTGTTATAAATGTTTGTTATAGGGGAGGGTTCCATCGAGAACCAAAAAAAATGCGAGAACTGCGAGAACCGATCTAAACCGTAAAATATCTACCAAACGCCAAGATATTAAATTATGAAAATTATACCAAATATGCTCTTTAACATGACATTCATATTGTTATATTTTTTTCAACAAAAAAAATTCGTTTTTGCCGGGTTTTTATTTTATCACTATAAGGTATGTTACATATATGTAACGAATTTTTTTTCTTGAAAAAAATATAGCAATATAGATGTCATATTAAAAAGCATAGTTTTATCGTTAATTTGGTATAATTTTCATAATTTTATATGTTGGCGTTTGGTAGATATTTTAGGTTTAAAAAGATGGGGATCAGTTCTCGCATTTTTTTTGGTTCTCGATGGAACCCTCCCCTATATATATATATATATATATATATATATATATATATATATATATATATATATATATATATATATATATATATATATATATAGACAAAAGTTCATGCGAGAACCGTTGCTAGCGCGAGAACCAATCTAAGCCGTCCAATTCCCCCTCCTTTAATGTCATTGCCCACTCATGAATTCATCACATGCACCCTGCCACACTCTATCCCTCCACGATCTCCATCCATGATACTTCCCATATCCAAGGAACGGCCGAGATTGGTTCTCGCGGTTCTCGCACTAACAACGGTTCTCGCATGACAAATAATGGGTTTTCAAATTTTATCATGTACTTTTCTTATTTACAATAATTTTCTTTTTTAGTTTTTCATTTTTATTGGAGACTCTCAAACGGTTTATTTATTTTAATTTATAGAAGTTAGTTCTATGTTTGAGTAATTAAGTTGTATCGATTTTGAATAACTTTATATTAACCATCTAATTTACTAATTTTATATTAAGTTAAACTACAAATGCTGAGGTTTTCTAAAACAAAATTGGTGAATCTAGTTCAAACGATATTTGCAAAACAATAAATGTTAAAGAGACAATTGTTAAAATCAATAAGTAAAGAAACCCATAAAGATCCGGAACAACGATTGTAATAACTGTATGCTATTTCTTTTGAATATATATATATATATATATATACTAGCACTGCACCCGCGCAATGCGGCGGCGATGACAATAGTTTGTGCTCGATAACATGTTTGATTTAAAAAGTAGAGTATGGTATGTGAAATACGATATTCGTCAACCTATCCATGTATTTTCTACCTTTTCTGATTTATTTACTTTTTTTTACAATCAAGCATTTTATTAGTTGTTAAAATAGTTTTTGAAAAACAACTAAAAAATATTTTTATTGAATAATTAGAGAAAAAAATATTATAGCCTTAAAATTGTATTGATGTAAGTAATTTATCCATAATGAGATAAATAAAATAATTTTTGTGATGTTTAATGATTATTAAAGTAATATTTGCCTTAAATTAGTTGAGATAATCAAGGGAATGATTGGTTAGGCTATTGCTTTAAGTGTTTGTATCTTAAGCAAAAAAATTTGTACTACTTAAAATTAAGTAGTCTTACAATTTTTAAGAGAGAGAAAGTTAAATGCTTTATAATGTAGTATAGATATGCAAACCACAGGGACCAAATCAGTAATTAACTCTTTTTTATTTAACAAATCAATTATAATTATACAATCATGACTATCTTCTTTGATAAACTCTATAATCCAATTTTGACTTTCTTGATCATTATTGGATTCAATTTTAACTTTAGTTTGAATCAAAGTTATTGGAAAGTACAATCATGAGTCATGACTATCAATTTTAACTACATCCCTCCCACTTGCGTAGACGCTTTCACCATGGTTTGGGTATTGACGACTTGACGCCGTCTTTCATAATTTTTTTAAATTCTCTCAAATTTTCGTGTTTTATAATTATCTAATATCTTTTAATTAATATTTAATATTTATTATTTTTAAACCAAACAATATAGTTATCTAGTAAATATTTAATATTTATTATTTTTAAACCAATTAGTACAAATATCTAGTACATTGTTTTTTTTTTCATAAATACATTTCGTGCCCTCGTTAATGTTAATTGTTAAGTCTTGATTAATCAGTGATCTGAAGTATATTGTAAGAATTTCAAACAATATATATATGAGAAAAGAAAGAAAAAAAGAGAGAGGTATGAGAGAGAGAGGTAGAGAGAGAGAGAGTGAGGGAGGGAGTAAGTTTTCTTGCAGGTCACAGGATAATGGATGGAAGGCTAGAAGGAATACATGGAATCGATTTGACAATGTGTTCGACCAATCTACTTCGTTCTTCTTCTACAACTTCCCGGAAGGAACTGAGGTAAAAAAACTGTGGTTCTTGTTCAAGACGCTAGGAAGAGTGGTGGATATATTCATTGCAAAGAAGAGATTGAAAAATGGTAAATGCTTCGGTTTCGTACGCTTTTTGGGGAAGGGAGACTGGAAACATACGGTACACAGGCTCAACAACTTATGGTTAGGATCATATAAAATTATAGCTGATTTAGCCTGGGACAGTAAACCGACGAAGATGGTTAAGATGACGAGAAATGATAATTACAGAAATAAGAGTAATGATGCGGATATTAGAAGGAGGGAATCAAATAATAATACAAGATGGAAAGTAAGAGATGAAAGAGATTTTGCAGAGGTGGTAAAAGGGGTTAGAACTAGCAAAGGTGGGATGGATAATAGGACAAGACAAAGTAAGAAGATAAATGAAGAAAGCAAAACAAGAAATGGAAGTACACGAGTAAAGTCAAATTATGAGCAAGAGAAGGTCAAGATGAAGAAGTTGGAAGAGGAATGGGAAACTATTAAGGGATTAAATGTCAACCAAGATTTAGAGCCAATTCTTGAAGGGAGCTTGGTGGCACAAGTGAAGAATGCAGAGACGCTGGAGGAATTCTCTGATATCCTAAAGATTGTGTGTCCTTCCCTAGTTTACTGGAAGTTCCTGGGTGGTCTGGATGTATTACTTACTTTTGGATCAAAAAAGGAGGCTGAAGCTATCTTAAATGATAAACAGAATGAGATATGGAATTGTATTAATCATGGTAGATTGTGGTCTAAAGATTATGCGACAAGGTCAAGGATGACATGGATTAAAATCTATGGGGTCCCCTTAGATATGTGGTCGGAGGAGAACTTAAAAACAATTGCAATGAGATGGGGGGAACCATCTGTAACGGCCAACTGCTCATGGAATAGTTCCTCTTCGTTAGTGTCCGGGAGAGTGTTAGTTACTACCTCATATGAATACCCATTGCTAGAAAGAGTAAGGATCAAATGCGGAAATAAAACCAAATCTATTCTGATGAAAGAGGAAAATTGGATTGATGTTGTAAGTGACGAAGAAGAAGATAGCGCGTCGTCCTTGAATGAAGAAAATGAATGGTTCGATTGGAAAGAAAACATGGAGGAACAAGGGGAGGATTCGGAAAATGATAAGGAGGAGGAGGACGGAAATTTCGTCGGAAAAAACGCCGGAGATCTACCGTCGGAAAATGAAAGGGGGGAAGATGAAAGGACGAGTACAAACCAAGAAGTTGTAATGATGAGTATGAACAGAAATCTTCGAAATACGGACTCATGGGGAAATGTAGACATAAAAGAAACCTTGGAGAATTCAAAAAGCAGAACGGTGGATTGTGATGACTCATCCTCAAGTGATGATTGTAGGCCAGTGGTGGGCAGTGAAACAGATGGGCTTGAGCCAAGTCAGGTGGAGCCCAATGTTGAAAATGATACGCAAATGGATGAAGATATTGGGTCTATAAAAGTCAATAATGGGCCTAAAATTATGGATGGACTTTATAATAGTAACGTTAAAGAAAAGAATTTGGGCCCGATGCAGGTGGAACTAGAGGACTTATTCAGTGACGAATCGGCGGTTCCAAACACGAAAGAGAAAGAGGGGGATAAGGAGGAAAACGTTATCTCGAGTGGTAAGGAGATAAAAAACGATTGTATAATCGGAAATGGGGAGAGGTCGGATTTCAGCCCTCTTGGAACCGGCAGAAGAAGCATTATGCGAATTAAGAAGATGGCAAGGGAGAAATTCAGGAGGGGTCAAGTCACGAAATCAAAGGGTAGCAGCGATGGTTTATTTCGTAAAGGAGGGGAAGGCAATTCATTCAAAGATAGGGATGATTCTATGTCATCAATTCACACGAAGGAGATCGGCGAACAAGTCGGGTTCACATGGAAGGGTAAGGCTGATTAATACCGACTCAGATACAGTAAGGTTCGTAAGTTATTAATTTTCAATGAAGATGGTATCTTTAAATATTAGGGGTCTAGGGTCGGATGATAAAACGGATTGGGTAAAGAATATTTGTAGAAATATTAAACCGGATGTATTGGGGTTACAGGAAACAAAACTTAATCATCTGGAAGATGATTTTGTTGAAAGTCTTTGGGGGTCAAGTAGACTTTGTTTTGTTCATAAGGAAGCAAGGGGGGCTGCAGGAGGTATCCTGCTGATTTGGGATCCAGACTTTATCAAGAACACGGTGGCTTGTTGTGGCGATGGTTTTGTTGCTGTTAAAGGTGTCTGTATAAAAAATGATTCTGATCTAATGATTATAAATGTGTATGGGGGCCACACGAAGGAGAAGAAAATGGAGTTATGGGATTCCCTAAGCAATCTGTTAGTAAACTACAATGGGGAATATGTAATTTTTGGGGACTTTAATGAGGTGAGAGCTAAAGAGGACAGACTCAACACAATTTTTATTGAATCGAATGCAGATATGTTCAATAAATTCATTGAAAATAATTGCTTGGTAGAGATTGAGGCGGGTAATAAGAAGTTCACTCGAGTATGCTCTAAGAATATGAAGTTCAGTAAGCTGGACATGTTCTTAGCATCAGAAGGTTTCATCAACATGTGGGGAATGGTTAAAGGAAAGGTCTTAGATAGACAAAAATCTGATCATTACCCAATATTGATATCTAACGATTGTGCGGATTCAGGTCCAAAGCCTTTTAGGTTTTTTAATGCATGGATTCAAATGGAGGGATGCGAAGAAATTGTCACGAAAGCATGGAAGAAAGAAACAAAGGCGAGAAGTAAAGACGGGGCCTTCATGGAAAAATTGAAGAACGTTAAGATGGATCTTAAGCAGTGGAACAAATCCAATGTTGATAAATTACAAAAAGAGATAGAGGAGATCAAAAAAGAAATTTGGATTCTGGAATTAAAAGCAGAATCAGATGGTCTCACTACCGATGAACAGCAAGTATGGAAAGAGTTGAAAAAACGCTGGTTAGAAAAAGAAAAAGTAAGTAAAGATATGCTTCAACAGAAATTTAAAGAGAAATGGTTCAAAGAGGGTGATGCCAATACCAATTTTTTTCATGTTATGGTAAAAAAGAGATGGAGGCAGAATAGATTGGAAGGTATTCAATATGGAGGCGAGTGGATTGAAGACCCACAGATCATTAAAAAGGCAGCACAGGAACACTTTGGTAATTTTTTCAAAAGTTCAGGATCACGCGAGGTTCAATTCAATTCGGAGAAGTTTAAAAAACTTAACGGGATTCAAGTAAAGTTGTTGGAAGAGGCATTCACTATGCAGGAAATCAAGGAAGCGGTTTGGGAGTGCGGTTCTAGTAAGGCACCGGGACCTGATGGTTTCTCATTTGGGTTTCTTAAACACTTTTGGCATTTGGTGAATGAAGACATTTTGGGGGCGATGAAGGAGTTCTGGTTAAAGGGAACCATAGCTAAGGGGTGTAATTCATCTTTTATAACCTTAATTCCTAAATGCCCTAACCCCATGTTGTTCTCAGACTACAGGCCGATCAATCTCATTGGTTGCTATTACAAGATTGTCTCAAAGGTGTTGGCAAATAGATTAAAGAAGGTCATCGATGAGTTAATAGGTGAGTCTCAATTTGCTTTCATCAAAGGTAGATCAATATTGGATAATATTTTGTGTGCGAGTGAGATAATTCATCATTTAAAGAAGAACAAGCTGAAAAGTTTTGTGTTTAAAATAGATTTCGAAAAAGCTTATGATAGCTTAGAGTGGGAATTTTTGTTAAATATCATGAGGCAAATGAGATTCGGTCCTAGATGGATAATGTGGATTAATTCATGTTTACAGTCATCTAGAATGTCTGTTCTAATCAATGGCTCACCCTCGGATGAATTTGGGGTGGAAAGGGGGGTTAGGCAGGGGGATCCGATTGCCCCGTATTTGTTCTTACTTGCAGTTGAGGGGCTGAATATTATATTCAAAGAGGCATTAGATAGGCAGATATTTAAAGGGGTTCGTGTTGGGAAAAACAAAATAGAAGTGTCTCATCTGCAATATGCAGATGATACTATTCTATTTGGAAATTGGGATTCAAAGAATTTAAACACTTTGATGGCATTGTTGAAACTTTGGCAAGAAGTGTCGGGTCTGAACATTAATCTGAGGAAGTGTAGTATTACGGGCTTTGGGGTGAACAACTTGACAGTTAACAGAGTTGCTAAGAGGATTGGATGTAAACAAGGAGATGGGGTATTCAATTACTTAGGTGTGCCTATTAATGTTAATATGAATCTGAAGAAGAATTGGGGTTCGTTGATGGAGAAATTTGAAGACAGATTATGCTCTTGGAAGAAGAAACTCTTGTCATTTGGTGGTCGAATAACTTTGCTCAAATCGGTTCTAACGGGTATCCCACTCTTCTTCTTTTCATTATTCCGTGCACCGGCAGGTATCTTACAAACTCTTGAAAATTTAAGAAGAAAGTTTTTTTGGGGTGGGGATGGGAATAATAACAAAATGTGTTGGGTTAAATGGGAGGACATCATCAAAAACTTTGAGGGGGGTGGTTTAAACTTGGGAGATCTTAAAAGTTTCAATTTGGGTCTCTTGGGCAAGTGGTATTGGAAATTTTTTTGTTGCAAAGATACATTATGGGTAAACATCATTGAAAGTTTATATGGGGTATCGGGTTCTTTCGAGTCGAATAGGTTTGACAGGGGGGCTATGTGGGGAGGTATTATCAAAGCAGTAAAGGAATTGGATGCTGCGGGTTTTTCGTTAAGGTCATGTGTCAAAGTCAAGGTAGGTAATGGGTTAAAATCGAGTTTTTGGTTAGATAAATGGGCAAGTCATTTGAGTCTCAGCGAGTTATTCCCTAGAGTTTATAGTAGATGTCGTAACAAAGATATCAAAGTGGGGGAGATGGGTTCATGGTCTATGTCAAATTGGGTGTGGGATTTGAGTCAATTTGAGTCTTCCATTGGGCGAGTCAGTTTGGAGTGTCAAAATCTTAAATCTTTGTTGAGTCATGTGTCTTTAAAGAAACAGGTCGAGGATTTGCGGGAATGGTCGTGGGGTAACAACGAGTCTTACACAGTTAAAGGGGTGAGGAATTTTTTGCAAGATCGAAGATTGCAACAATCACAGCAACAGAGGCAAACGGAATGGTCTGCAATTTTACCATCCAAAATTAATGTCTTTGTTTGGAGGGCATATAGAGAAAGGCTTCCAGTATTGTCTAAACTTCGTGACAAGGAAATTGATATTCCATCAATACTTTGTCCGAGATGTCAGATGGAGATAGAAGATGTTAACCATGCGATTTTGAAATGCTGCAAAGTGAGAGTCGTTTGGCAAGAAGTTTATAAATGGTGGGGCCTGGATTTCATAGAAGAAAATTGTTTAGAAGAAGCAAGCAATCGTACATTTCATTCATGGTCGTTAAATCAGAAAAGGCTGTGGAATGCTACTGTTAAAACAATCGCTTATGGGATATGGAAGTGCAGGAATAGTTTTATCTTCTGTGGAAAAAAAAGAGAGCTTGATGGTGTGGTATTTTCTGCACAGCTTCATTTGTTCCAGTGGATAAAATCATGGGCTAAAAATAAACTTAAGATATCATGGACAGATTGGCTCCTCTCTCCGGATAGAATTTTTGATAAAAGCTTTAGTAGTGGATAATCTAGATAGTATCCAGTGGAGCATCATATATGGATTGGTGCTAGTGTTTTTTACAGTTTTCATTTTTGTGCACTGTACTATGGGGATGCTCTATTGCTTATAGAGATCCTTCTTTTTTAATATATTTGGCATTTCAAAAAAAGAATTTCAAACAATATGACAACTAAAATGTCACATTGTTTTAACAATTATTGATGATCTATATGAAGTGATTCTAATAAATAATTATAATGATTTAAATAAATTATTGTGTTGGCATAAGTATGCAATTGATAATAATAATAAAGATCCTCATTATTTTGCCAAGTTACAATTATACAGAAAAGAAACAATAACAACTAATATTTGCATAATAACTGCATGGGACAAAATCCATATAACCAATACTATAACTCCCCTTAAAGTTTGTGTTATTTAAATTAAGTACTTATAATAGGTGTGCATATGAACCAAAAGAGAACAATAATAATCCATTTCATGAACCTTAGCGATTTTTCATGTATCAAATGTTGAATAATGAAAATCTCGTAGATAAATATATTATAATAACTATATATAGAGTATAAATGTATAATGGGAACCCTAATATGAAACTCTAATAAAACTAAGCCCAACTATACTAAACCCTAAGTTATATTCTCATTAATATAAAATAGCTAATTTCCTCAATCAAAAGGCAATTATAAAACAAACGATTCATACAAAATACAAACTGGGAAAGCTGTGCATCTTTAACTGCATTTTAACATCATCTTCAACATAAACCTATTATTTTAGTTGAAGATATATGAGTGGCAAGAAATTAAGAGAAAAAAAAAGAAAAAAGAAAAAGAAAAAGAAGGATAAAAACTTCATAATAGCGTGTACTGCTTAATTAATTTCTTATAATTTCCAGCTGAATATTTTTTTTCTTGTAATGGGTGAAAAAGCTTTGCTATTGTCTCTAACTTGGAGTGTTACTCTCTCTTGAATAATACTGTTGCTTTGTGATATCGCGGTTTATATATATATATATATATATATATATATATATATATATATATATATATATATATATATATATATATGCGATATTCGATTATTTTAAATAAAAATCATGAAAAATATATTAAAAAGTGATTCTTATCTGTAAATATTTGATTTCAGGTCAAAAATTCGAAGTTGGAAGATAAGATGATGATAAAAACGAGATAAAGATGAAAAAGTCAAACTGCTGGTCAAAGCCAGAGATCGCGACGCGATCTGTGCACTTGGTCCCGACGCGATGGTCACATAAACCCTGTTCACGAGTCAGCCGGCGAGAACGAAGGGATATACATCGCGATCGCGGCGCGATCGCTACTGTCACGGTGCGACGAGAGCTGACATGCACTCTGTAAATTCGTTTTGTATTCTATTCGTGATTTAATCACTTCCAATCGACTTTCTTCCACCCAAAACTCTAGAAAACATTCTCTAAACATTCCAGGGAGCTTGGGGCATGAACTTGGAGCATTGGAGCTCAAATTGAAGATTAAAGTGAAGATTTTGGCTAGAACATTCATCTTTTACGGTTTTATTCATTATTGTTCATCATGATTCTTTGTTTGAATAATTTCCAGAGCTTATTTATGATTGTTATTGGTTAGATCTTCTGTTTTCCTCCCTAGAGGAGATGAAACTCTTGTAATGGTTCATTTAATTCATGACTTTGATACTTAATTCATGTTTAACTCATGTTTAGCTTAATCTTAGTTCATCCATGCTTAGTAATCTGTTTTGGTTATTTATAATCTGTTTTAAAAGACCATTTAATTCATAAAGTTTGCATCTTGATTATCTAAGACCAATAGATGATTTAAGTTATAGTGATTGATCCAATCCTAGTGTTAATCAACTTTTAAATAGATGATTTTGCATGTGATTAAACATATAATGATCTTTATGTGTTTGTGGTGTTTTGTTGATCATATGAAACATTAAAGGTTGAGTCTTTACGTGTTAATCTAATCAATTGGCTAATTATCTCTTTTAATCGCGCTTTTGACCATAAATGTTATTAATTGGTGTAATTAAACGGTTAGAACTGGATCAAGGTTTTAACTAATTTATGAATCGATGCATGAATGTTCAAAGTGTCTTCAACTCATATTGCCATGAATTGATTGTCATGAAAAGGGTGTAATTGAATCTAGTGAGGGAATATCTTCATATATATTCTCCGAGTTTATCGCTTTCTTGTCTTCTTTGCATGCTTTAGTTAGTTGTGGCTTAGTTGGTCGAAAGTTCTAAAATTCATCATAAATTCACCCTTTAGTTGCTTTATTTATTTTTTTGTCCTTAGTTTAGTTTATATGTTTTTCGTAGTTTAGATTAGTTTAGTTGCGTTTAATATTTAAATCATTATGATTTAATCAAATCATATTCGTTCCGTGAGAGTTTGACACCCGTACTTATTTTCTATACTATAATACGATCAGGTTATCTTGCCTATTGTGTCATAGTCGTACATAAATAATACGGTTTTTATAAATTTAAAACTAGTACGTTTCAAGCACATCACTTTGCCTTGCAAACAGAGAAAAAAAAAGAAAGAAAAGAACACATAATTAAAAAAAGTTTACGGCTCAACAACGAGACAAAAAAAAGGTACCATGACACAAAATGATCAATAAAAGTAAGAATACCTTTCACTTTAACTATATTAGAAAGTGAGTTGATCCTTAAACAATAAAAGTGGTAATACACAATAACTTTAAGTATCATTAACTTATATTATATGTATTGACTACTTATACTTTATTATATATAACTAAAAACGATTTATATACAAATCAATTAACTCCAGAAACCCCAATCGATCGAAAAGGACATGAATTGATTTATGGTAGGGATACCGAACTACCGACCCATGAATGATATCCTCACCCAGGTTGGTTTCAGGGGATCGTGCAATCATCAAATGTGCATTAATCATAAGCTTCATCAAACATGCATATATGAATATTCAATCATTTAACATATATATTAATATATTATGTATATTCACAAATAATAACAATATTAAACTTGGGCTTTCATATAATGAGATATATAATATTACTTGTCCACGTAATAATAACGTTTTTCTGTTCTAATATAGAACGTAAGTATTTTTTTTAAATAAACACATTAAGTTAACAAACATTATATTGTGCTCCTTAATGTTTGTAATTAATGTTTAAAAAAACTTTTCATTATGTCCTATTGTTCTTTACATATATGGAACACTTTTGTAAACATTAGTAGATATATTTGTAAAAGAATACTTCATGTACCATATTAGAACATTGGAATACATTTTTTCTAAACAGTAACTTGAAGTAAACATGGTTTCACATTTAATCTTATATGTAAAACCCCCAAAACTACATAGTTTTACTTGAAAACTATTTGTTTTCTTTACCAGATTAGTACTTGTCTACTTCCTTAACCGTCTTTACTCTGCATCGTCCCTGTCTACTATTTTCCCTCTACATCATTTAATCTTTTCTGTTTGCGATTCACACTCCAACAAATAGATAAATACGTCTGTGATATAGGGAAACATTAGTTTCAATTCCTATCAACCATATCTTAGTAATTGAAGCAATTCCTTTACCAAATAGATATATACTATGAATGAAAAAAAAAAAACAAATTGATTTTTGTTTAATTACTTGTAGCCAACAATTAGTATATTTGTTAATACTACCTAAGCTTCCCGAGGAATGTGTGTCCAACTTTACCTCGAGGTTTTTCTAGGCTATTTTACTAAATAAGAAATGTGCATATGTATGCTCACATACGTTTAGACAAATTTATTTTGGCCGTTTTTAACATTTAAACATAAATAAGAATTTTAATTTTAATGATAAAAGTTTTATTCTTAAGGATAACTATAAATTAATACTATGCTAAATTATTTCATCATTATTATGGTATCAAAGTTACAAACATCTTACTTTTTATAAGAGAGAAAAGGAAATCGATGGTAATCATTTTCTTCTAAATCCCTTCACTTTAAGAAGGAAATCGATGATAATTATTTTTTTAAATAGAACTCCAAGACACATCTGTTTATTTCTTGGAAAATGATAACAAACTAGATTATCATTGTTAATCGAGTAAATTACAAAAATCGCCCTGTGGTTAACAAAAATCATACTTTTCGTTCTTTATAATAAAAAATTACACAAATCGTTCTTGTGGTTGACATTTTGTAACACTTTTAGTCCTTTAGTCAAACGGCAGTTAACTAGACTGTTAAGGCCCGGGCACATGAGGGTATTTTGATCTTTCTACCCTTAATCCATATTTCCAAACACTCTTTCACCCATACCAACTCTCTTTCTCACTCTCTCTGCTCTCGACTCTCTCTCTCTCTCTCTCTCTCTCTCTCTCTCTCTCTCTCTCTCTCTCTCTCTCTCTGCTCTTGATGATTTCCAGATGAAGAACAACAGATCAACACCAACAAAATTAAATCTGATATTTGTGCAATAAATTTCCAGATGAAGAAAAACAACAGATCAATGAATTTTCATGTGAAGAACAACAACAGATCTAGCGCTAACAGAAAGATGATGTATAAAAACAATTACTGAAATCATAAATCTAAATATTACACAAACACAAAAAAAAATCAGAGATGATAATCAAGAAGAATGAAACCATATAAACAATTTAATCTGAGATTAGTTCAACCAGATGAATTAAGATGATGGACATAGTCATACAAACACAACAAAACCCTAATCCAAGACCTTTTAGCAAAGAATTACAAATAAAAAACCCTAATTACCCACCTTGGATCTGATCTGCTTGAAGGCTGCTACTGGAGGTTTGACAACCCTAGATCGCAAATGTTAGAGAAAACCCTAGATTTGCGTCTCACAAAGAGGCGGCGATGAGGTGGTGGTGGTGGCGTGACTTGGAGAAAACCCTAGATGGTGCTGGAGAAAACCCTCGAACCAGATCCGTGATTCTAAACTCAAAACTCGAAGGTGAGAGCAGAGATATCTTAGATCTGTTGTTCACTCCAAAGATCTAAGATCTGTTGTTCACCAAGGTGAAGAGAGCGAGAGCAGAGAGAGACGGGTGGTGTTGGTGGTGGACGTGAACAGGCGATGGTGGTTGTTGGAGAAACGAACCAGTGGTGGTGGTTGTTGGAGAAACGAACCAGGGCGACGCCACCGAGATAGGTAACGGTGGTAGTGACGGCGGGTATGGCAGAGTAGGTTTACGGCGCCGGTGGTGGTACTACGTGACGACGGTTGTTGGAGAAATGAACCGGTGGTGGTCGTGGTTCCAATTTGAGAGAGAGAGAGAGAGAAAGGGAGAGAGAGTGTGTATGTGAGAGGGAATTTGTTTCTTTAAGAGTGCTTGCAATGGTCACACTCTATCACACCGCCACGTCAGTTTTTAACTTTATCACTTAGCCTATCACTCAGATACGTAATGGTCACTTCCCACCACATCAAAATTTGGGCCCCATATATTATCTCATTAACCAATTAAAAACCAAGAAAATTAAAAAAATAAATAGAAAAGTAATCTTGGACCCACCAACACATAGCTCTTCACATGTGATTATCTCCACCACATTACATATTCACGCACCTTTGGAGTGGATACCACTTCAATCACATGGTTTTAAGCCTCTATCATGCAAGAATTTACATGCCACTCCTTTCACTCTAAGAGAGAGGGATGACAAGGAATCTGTTTGCTTTGTTTGGAAACATGGAATAGAAGGTAAAAAGACTAAAATACTCTCATGTGCAAGGCACATGAGGAGGCTCTTAACAAAACATTAAACGGACGTTTGTTTAAAGGACCAAATGTGTTACAAATTGTCAACCACAGGGACCAAATGTCAACTACAGAAACGATTTGTGTAATTTTTTTTATTATAAAATACGAAATATGTGATTTTTGGTAAACCACATGAACGATTTTTGTAATTTACTCTTGTTAATTTTTAGTTTGAATTTTTCATTTTTTATGCTTTGTTTTTTTATGATTTTTGTTTTTAGAAAAAGTGGTCTATTAAATTTCCACTTTCATGTCATTTTATTATCATTATTACTAGCTTTGAAAATTAAAATTATATTATATTTACTTGTATCTACACTCGTATAATTTCTTTATTTCTTTCTAGATATTTTCTTTAAAAAACTTGAAAACAACATGCAAAAGTCAGCATGATGGTCTACTTCATATGTCTATTTAAACTGATTTTTTGACGGTTCTTAAATCTACTTTAACTTTGTTTACTACGGGCCTCAAGTTCATTATATTAAGTCTTAGGCGACATCAAACATCAATACTGCTGGACTAAAACGCATAAGTCTATTTAGACAGATGATTAAGATAAGGGTTAAAAATTATTAAATACAAAGAACATTTTTCCAATACTTGTTACGGTACATGTAGTTTTTTTTATCAAATATGTACATCAGGTTTACTAAAGTTTTTTATTATGTCTATTAATGTTTACAAAATGTGTCACTACACCAATTAATGTTTAAAAAACGTTTCATTATCGTCTCCCCCTTTTTGTTCAAATTTTTACACATATAAAATTCTTTTCTAAATATTAATGAGTATATATAAACAATAAAAAATTAACTTCATATATTATAATAAAACATTGATAAAACTTTTTTTTATATCCAACAACTTTAACCCTCGCCGGACTACATAATTCTAATTATGATAATACATTTGGGTCGATTGGGGTCTTAATTAGTTGGTGTTTAGACACAAACCGAAACCTAACTTATTAAATATTTTGACCTTCCCACGTTCAAAGACATATATTATCATGCATGGTCCATCTAACAATTTAATTTTATATTACTTGTTTATAATTGCGATTAAGAAAATGATTGATTAGACGTTAATATATTGTTTTGTGATCATCTTTTCTAGTGATAATCAAAACAAAAAGAACCGTAAATTAATAATAAAAATGCATTTCAAACAACACGCTTGGCTATTCTTTACTTCTAATTACGTATTGATTTAACACAAGGCCATTGGTACCGGTCTATCCGAAAGGCTTAGGGAGAGTTTGGGTTGCAAGTGGGTGGTTCGGGAACACCGCAACAACCTCATATTTGGGTTAGCTTTCAGCTCCCCAAACCCGAACTGCTCGTTCATTTTCTTTTTTTCTTTCTTTTTTAGATATGAGAGAGGAGAAAGATACCCGGTACTCATGGTCTAATAATAGGGATAAAGCAATCTTTTCAAACTCTCTTTAATCAATTAACACTTTAAAGTTCTATATACTAATTAAGCAAAAATCATGGCTCTACAGTCGATTATAATGGTCATATGCAAAGGTGTTCTATTTTGGTCGTAGCTCCAGTTTGTACGAATAAACTTCCAGGGGTGTATACTACAGAACTCAAACACTTTAACACTTTAAATTAAGGATATTTAAGTAATTTCAATGTTTAAAGTTTTTATAGATATGGTATTAGCTAACTTAAGTGCTACTACTAACAATATTAATCATTTTTCATATACTAACTCAATAACTTCAGTTTAGTGGAAAGCTAGGCGTTTTTAAAAAAAAAACAGCAAATTTTATATTTTCCAACTTATAATTAGAAATTTTATGAGTGCAATGGACATTTATTCATGTGCTGCTACTGTATCACCTATGTTAGAAGTAATTTATCATTTCAGTGTTTACTCGTTAAAAATTTGAGTGCGACAAAAATGTACTATTACCTTGTCCATTATTTACTCCACGTGCATTATTTCATTAATCTATCAATACGAAATTAGTTGTTACGATTACCTTGGCCATTATTTCAAATTTGAATTTTTAAACAAAAATGTAAAAACTCCTAAACCTGTTGTTCCAACAAGAACAATGACTCGAGATACCCGAACATAAACATGATTAATTATGAAATTGAAGTATAGAATATGTAAAAACATCGAATGAACATACCCTAGCATTTAAAAACTGGAAATAATCGATCCATTGACGTGTCACGTTTTGATTGGTTAATGTTGGATCGAAAAGGACTAACCTGTTGAATGAATAAGAGCTGTATTGCCTGGAATCAATGGGTATGGTCGCCCTGGAGACATTTACCTGAAAGATCAAAGTAGACTTTGATATAGATGTTTTAACAAATAACATGCACATTTATCATAAAATTCAGCTTTAATGGTTTTAGGCCCTAACACATTAATTATAACATAAATCTGTCTAAAAACATACCAAGCCAAGAGATATATTATTTGCTTTAATTAGGAAGTGCAAGTGCTCAAGGAGGTTATGTCAAATGTATAGGTTGTTCTTAATCATTAGTTATCTCCTAAAGTTCTAAGGTCCTTTAGTTTAATACAGAATTATAGATTGAACTTGTGACTACAAACAGCGATCTCGACTATGCATATCCTATAAAGAGAAGTTTTTTTAAGAATCGTTCTTATTGCGAGTACCACGAGAACCATTTGTAACCATCATTAATGCTCATTAATATGGGTATTTCGGTCATTCGTATATTTTCTCAACCGTGAATTGCATTCAGGTGGATGAGTCGTTATTAGATCGACTTAACTTTCCCAAAATACCCCTCATTCATGAGCAGGCATAGGATTATAGTCATTGATCTAATATAATCAAGGGCCAAGATTAGTTTCCGCAGTAGTTACATAAAAGTGTGTATATTGGTAAATGTGTAGATTAAAGAGTGTATGGTTGAAAAATGAAGGTCATTTGAGGGGTATATTAATAATAACAAATTGCTGAAATTTTAAGGGATAAAGTAATGTAGGAGAGATCCCTTTGTAATGGTGCTGTTTTGTTTTTCTCCTTCCATATACTTTGTAATTGTGGTTTGCCATTAGCTTCTTGCTTATGACTTCTTAATATATACTGTTGTTCACAAAAAAAAAGTAATGTAGGAGAAAGTGCTTAATGTATTATAATGTAGTATAGATATATATAGAATAATATTACTTGCATGAGAAAATTTAACTATGAAGAGGAAATATATTTCTCTGATTGTAGAATAAATGAACACTTACCTTACATCAGTAATCAGTGTACTTGTTGTGCTTTCCCAAATTTCAAGCCACAATCTTTCTAGGTCTTACCTGACATCATAAAGTACTTGTACAACAAGATAGAATTTGAAAATGTTTAATTAAACAAAAACAAAAAAGGAGGATGACTTCTAGTGCTATGAATAGAGAATGCACAATCATCCAATGCAAGTTATAAGATAAATTTGAGATGTGACCAAGGAAGTAAGCATAGTTTCTAATTTCTTCTTAAATTTGAGGTGTGAACTAATGTTGCTAGATTACAAGAAATATTATAGACAAAGGGATAATAAAAAAATTTCCATTCAAGTTAATGTGGCAGACGAGAATTCTGCAATTGTGCTGAAGCTACATTGTGAAACTGACTGGATGCCACATTGTGGAACATTGTTGGTACTACACCTTGCAAGTGTGGCGGCATCATGTTATGTAACTGTAGGAGCCTAGTGTTAGGAATTTCCTGCAACAGACACAGTAAACAGATGGTAAGGTTGTCAACCAAAATATCTGGTAAAAACTTAAAATCTTTATAAGATGAATCATGGTTCTTTACTTAAAAAGACCAGCGGGAGATGATAAATGTAGAGTCTTTACTTAGAATTTGATATTGGACTGAAACCATTTAAGGGAAACTCTATTTAAGTTATGAATGTATAGTTTCTTTGTTTGCTATACTTGGATTGTGACAACTAGCAGTCCACATACATTGTAACACTGTTTTAACAATTTATGAATTCTTCACAAGATATTGACGTGTAATAACATTTTTTATAGATATGTATGCATGATTAATATAATATCGATGAGCAAGACAAACCATTTGGTGAAAACTGGCATCAATCCCAATATTTACAAATTCTGGCTGTGCAGACACCTGATACATTTGGAATTTAGAGAAGTGAGAACATGAAGTCATGGAAACACTTTTTTTTTGTTTTAATTATCTCAAAGCAAATAAACGAACCTTCTCTTTCATAACTGCAGAACCATCATTGTTTGATTTTTCTTTTCTGGATTCCGTTCTCTTAGTACCCTTGTTCACATTTAAGTTGGGCATCGACTCTTTAGAAACTGAAGGTAAACCATGGTCATTTTCTTCGGTACCATACATGGCAAGAGACGTTGATGTTGAAGGTCTTAATTCATTGTCAGCAAGGTTATTTACATTCGAGCATTGCTTTAAAGCATCTTTTATGGCACCTAATGCTATCTTGTAACTTTCTTGTGAAATTGACCCCTCTTCACCCAAGATTATAGCCCGACGACACAAATCATTAAATCGGCGGGTCTTTGTTTGTACATTTTCCAATTTTTCACTAATAGGATATCTACTTGCAGCTGCATTTGTCCATCTTTGTAGTACATATTTGAAAGGGATGGTGAAAACACCAGACATTTGGAGAACAACAACAGCATGCCTACACAAATAACCTTTAGATTCGAATGAACGGCAAGAACAACAGATATCCAGCTGTGTTTCATTCCATTCCACCATGTAATCCTGATTACTTTCAAAGTCTTTTACAACATATGTTACAGAACTACCATCTTCTTTTTCTATCTTAAGATGGCATGCCGCTGCTCCCAAAACCTCAACTTGAAACTTTTTAAAGATCTCATGAGTATATACCAAGGACAACTGTTTCTCAAAGGGTGAAGGTGACTTCAACTCAGGTGTGTCATGCCATGCATCAAAATCTGCTTTTGCTTGTTCTTCATACATATCTTCCATGACAACTTTGTATTGTTCTACAAAGTCTCTCAAAGATGTTTCCATCTGAATGTATTTGTCAAGAAAGGAGTTTGGACTCTCGGATCGAGAAGGTGTAGACAACCCAGCAAGAGATATATTTTTCATAAATGTAGGTGCCCATAGTTTGCGATCTTCATACAATGATTGAAACCATGCGTCATTGACAATATTAAATTTGGTAACTAATTTCATCCACCTCTTGTCAAATTGTTCTTCAGTCCATGACTTGTGTATGCATTTAGCAAACTTTGCCATGAAAGTATCACGCCACGGATTCAAATAATCAAGCTGCCTTGAAACCTTTTCCAGCACATGCCACAAAGCATAACAGTGTCGTGTATCCGGGAAGACTGCTGCTATAGCTGCTTCTATAGAATTACTCTGGTCGCTAAGTATTACAGATGGAACCCGATTGCCCATTGCCAAATACCATGTCTGGAATAACCAGACGAATGTAAATAGTGTCTCATCTGCAATCAACGCACAACCAAGTATTGTTGGCTGACAATGCTGGTTGACTCCAACAAAAACAACCAATGGTAATTTGTACTTGTTTATGAAATACGTAGTGTCAAATGAAACCACATCATTAAAATATGTATAATCATCTATGCCTTTGGCATCAACCCAAAAGACATTTCTTAGTTGATGCTCTTCATTCAAATCCACAGCATAAAAGAATTTTGGATTATCTTCCTGCATGGTTACAAAGAAATCAAGAAGAAGTTGAGCATCCCCCTCCTCCAGCTTTAAACTCCGACCCCTATCATTTTGATTTCGAATATAATTCTCCAAACCAGCACCAAATTGTTTTGGCATGGCGGATGGTATTGTTTTCCTACGTACCTTTGCATCATTCTTAAGTGGATCTGAATTCCTGTGGCTGCGAAAAAAATGAGACTGAGATGGCAAAAGCTCATGGTTATGCTCCTTTACAAAACTATGAATATACCATTTCCCATTTGGTTTTCTCTTGACATGCATACTAGCTTTACAACCTATCTTAGGCGAGGGCCGTGGATTGATCGCATCATCAGACTGTTGTTTGTTCCCGTATCTTATGCATGAAAATTTAGCATCAATGAACTCCTTTGATGCCCTAGAACGACGACTGCTCAATTTGGCAGTTCCAAATCCCACTGATTTTGCATATTCCTTATAGAACTCATAAGCTGCCTCATTTGAATCAAACTCCATGGCGTCTTGAGGTTTTGAAACAGAACCCCCCGAAACAGTATTTACATCCATACTTGCACTGGAAACACAGTTAATCAACTTAACCAGAATACAGGATCACATTCCATCTTACACTTTCAGAGGTACGTGTATTCATGTCTCGCTGATCCCTCCTGGGTAACTTAGACCTACAACACTAAAACTTAAATCAATAATTAAAATATTATAAGTACTACGTTTCGTACTTGAAAGCATCGATAATCAAAAGCAAACCAATTATCAGAAACTCTATAATTTGTTATGTCAAAAAAGCATAATTCATTTGAAATGTGACAGATTTTAACAGAAAGTTTATTTTAACAAATAAAAGTAGCTAGAATTTCTTACTTGGACACTTCAAAATCCATATCAAAGTTTGAACGAAACTGACACACTCAAAGTAATTTATAAGAACTGTCTGTAAGGGTAAACACTAACGAAACAAGAATGAAGAATCCGCATATAACAATATGACATATACAATGTAAGTCTGCGTAACATTAGAGTATGAAACTGCATACATAAACGAAATTTCATGTATGAAAATGGGAATTCAAAGCAAACAGCAGCAAATAGACGAGATGTGATGTAAAAGATTCCACCAAAATTAGAGATAAATAAGAAGAGATTTGAATAGCTACTTGTGATATGGGGATGGAGATAGCAGGAATTTTGATTGAGATCAGTAGATCATAAAGTTGCAGATGGATTTGCGGTTCCAGTATCTAGGGTTTCTCTCTGTATTTTGGGGAGGAAGAAGAAGGTTTAAAAAAAATAACGAGTCAGATTTTGATCGGCTTTCAGAGTCGCGTTTGTATTTGCTTCAAAGGCAGTCTGATCTGAAGCTGACACGCGTTATCAATTCATTTTTCCCAATTTAAAACTTAAAGTAACCCATAAATATTCTAACCTAGTAATATAAGATGTTGAGACATGTTTTTTCTGTTTATGATTATGGGATTATGTGCATATGTAGATAAAAGAGGTATGTTTAGGAATAGATAAGTGTATATCAAAAAGTTTGTAGCTCAGCGGTATCTGGTGTTGTAAGGTGGTGCCCCTACCCAAGAGGTTGTGAGTTCAAGTCTCGACGTAGACAGTAGAGTAGATATTTAGAAGTAAGTTTAGAGGGTGTGTGTTTGTCATTCAAAAAAAAAGTAATAGATAAGTGTATGTTTTATTGTTTAAAGAAAATTTAAAAGTAAAATTTCTAAAGAATGTTTTTTTTTAAATCCAACAGACATCCACATAATCTATATTTTATGTTCACGATAATACTTAGGGGGTTTTTGGATAAGCTTATTTTTTTAGCATAAGCTTATGAGCTTATGAGTTTAATAGCTTATGAGCTTATAAGCTAATTAGATAAAAAAATGTTTGTATTAGCTTATGGTTATTGTTTGGGATTCTTATTGATAATGTGTGGTTGCAAGAAGATGAAGAACAGATGCTCTTGTTACAGTAACATTACAGGGTAACCATGAAACAGGGTAACCATGAAGAACAGATGCTCTTGTTCTTGTTTAACTATAGTTTAAGTACAACCACCGCCATCAGGCTTCGAAGCCAAATCCAACCAATTTTGTTCGCTTCACACGATCTATACAACAGTGTATGTGGGTTTTAGGGTTCATCACACGATCGATCTGATCGATCTCAGTGTATGTGGATTTTAGGGTTCATCAAACGATCTATAAATTGGAGATTTTTGGATTTCTTCAATCTCTGGATTTCTTGTTCTACAAAATTCCGATCGATCTCAGGGTTTCTTGTTCATCACAGATGGATTTGCGCTTCCAGTATCTAGGGTTTCTCTGTGTATTTGGGGAGGAAGAAGGTTTTAAAAAATGCTCCAAAAGAATATGCATCTACGGAAATACCTATTTTTTCTTTTTTAATAATAAATAATAAATAAAATTATAAAGAATATAAAATTAAAAGAAAGGGTAAACCATGTTTGGTTACAAGAATAAGATGGAAAAAGACGAAAATACCCTTTGACTAACGGTCAACTTTAACACCAGTTAGTCTAAAGGACTAAAAGTGAAACAAAACGTTAACCATAAGGACTACTAGTGTAATTTTCGATTTTAAAGGACTAAATGTGAAATTTGAGCAAGACCACAGGGACCATCTTTGTAATTAACTCTTAGTTATATTTGTAAAATGACTAAAATGAGAAGACAAATGACACATATATGAGGAAGATGGCAAAATCAAGGGTAGACATGTAAATTCATAAAAATAAGTCCATCTTATAGAAAAAAAGCTAATGTCAATGAGTTTATAAAAATGAGCTTATTTACCTAAAAAATAAACTTGCCAATAAGCTTTAGCCAAACACTTTTTTTATAAGCCCTTAAAATAAGCTAATAAGCATATAAAATAAGCTAAAACAAACCACCCCCCCCCCCCCCCCCCCCAAAAAAAGTAAGAGATTACACACTCTAATCAACCCTTAACACCCCTAGGCCAAATGTCTTTTTGGTTAAAGATCTTGTTAAATTGTCTAATGAGGAAGACAATTCGTACATCATTATCCCTCCTCATTATTTCTTCTTACCAGATCGACATCATATCATATTTTCGTCTTCTTCTACAATTTTAGTTATACTCTCTTTGATTTTATTATGATGTTATATTTTATTTTATATTTTATATTGAGTAGAGAGAAAGTAGGTTGGAAAAATTCTCGAATTGAGATACTTAAAAAGAAATAGGAAAGGAAACGAAGAGGGATAACTTTTGGTATTTCCTCACCTACCCGATAACAAGGCGGGTTAGATTAAACTGATGTTCTAATGATCAAGTGTCTAGGAGTAATTTTAATTCCCTTTTAATGGCTATAACATCTCTTAAAAATAGAAAATTTACCTCTAAATTATTTTTATAAAAAGAAGTTTTATTTCTTTTTACTAATCTTTTAGGCACCTATTAACTAATGTTAACATTTTTTTTGTCTTCTTTCTTAATTTATGTTGATCTAATTGGTCTAGTGAGTATTATATAATAAGTATCAAAATGTAATAGGGGATGTAGCATTGCTCTTCTATGAAACAAACACTAACTAACATATTCTGATAATCTATAGTTATATACATCTTGAAATATGCTCCCAAACTTTATAAGAATAATCAAGAAATATAGAGCTATTAAGGACCAAGATTTATAAGAATAATCAAGAAATATAGAGCTATTAAGGGATGATACAGGCGAGAACTATTTTTTGTATGAAAACTATGATAATCAAATTTGGTCATAATCAAAATACGTTAATGACTAATAATTGTAACGACTCATTAATAATGCGCTCATTTATGAAATTAATGACGTTACATTAAAGAGATTTTTGAAAAATTTAATCTCACCCATAAATAACGATCTATCCAAATTCACGATTGAATAAATATATAAATAATTAAAAATTAAACTTTTCCCATCAAATTAAACTATATTATATTTAAATATATCGATTATGGTATTAATTAAATTATTTAAACGACTAACACCACTTCTTGTTAATCTACTTGATTTGTTTTCTCTTTATATTTCATAGACTCCCCCTCAACTCCCATCATTAATAAGTAAGTGATCATCCTTATTGTGATTTCCATGACTTCGATAGACAATAACACTTAGGACCATTAATAACGAATTTTTTTAAACGGCTTCTAGATCTACTTCACTTTTATTAGTTGAATAACACTATTTGACGTTTGCAACGAGACTCATTCATTTTTACGGGTAAGCTAAGCTTATCATATTTGCAAAAGTTACATAACCATGGTACAAAAGATATGTTATTGCAACATATCTCCATGCTACTGAAGTAGTAATGTTAACTTGTTTCAACTTTTTGATCAAATCCACCCCTTTTTTTCGTATTCTTGATCTCCTTGGGCAGTTCTTGATCATCTGGATGTAAGTTTGCATGTCATGAACACATAAAATGTCTTCTATCTTGAACAAATATTCCATCACATTTACACCTTCTTTGATCACTTTCTCTTCTATATTCATGGTATCAGACACTCCATTTGTGTCATCTTCATATGTCTTTATACAATCAAGTACCAATTCAATACCAACATGAGTATAACAAGCACTCCTCCATGCCCTAAAAGTCTCATTGAATATAACTCCGGGGAGTTTTGTTATAGGATCGTTTGCATTAACGATTCTAAGAACTTTCACTCCCAACTTCTCACATCGTTCCTTGAAGTAGATGTTCCCAACCCTCGGTCCTGCAAATGAAAACACAGTTAGCAGGACCGTGGGTTGTTTTAATCCAGTTTCTGCTATGTCATACGCGAGTAGCAGAGCCAGTGAACTACCCATGCTATGCCCAACTAATGTTACGCTTACCTCTTCGTGTTTATATATTCTTAAAAGCCGAGAAATTTCAGAAAGCAGCTGTTCTCGGCAACTTCCGAGTCCAAATCTGACGTTGGACTCGGAAGAAGTATACAAACTGAGAAAACCGGCTTCGACCATGATCTCAGGCTTGGGATCATTAGGATCCAACCTGGCTGGAGTTAGCGAACTCATTAAATTCGCTATCCACTCAGTATAAGTAGCCGTCCCACGGAAAGTTACCAAAATATCTCTCCTTCCGATCCTCTTCACCTCTTCGTCCGATGACACTGCAATGTACCCTACCCACCTGGCACACGAACCGCCATTTTGGATCGGAATGCTGATGTCAGCAGTGACATAAACATACTTTGTAACCTCGTAACCACAGTCTCCCCATCCCACCTTGGAAAACATTTGGTTCTTACCATACTGGCAGTTCAAGTAGCGGCTCGAATTAGGGTTCAGATCGAAAGCATCATAACACGCAGTAACAAACTTGCCATAACGAATGATTTCGCTTTGGAGAAGAGGATCTAAGGGTTGGATGAGATTTTCCCAGTTGTTTAAACCTTGAACATCTCTCCAGTTAAGATGCAAACTTGCAGAAGAAGGTAAAGTCGTAACTGCAGCGTTAACACTACCGATCTTCTTGCTGAATTTAGGTCTGGCCGATGAAGATGGTTTTTCTGGGGTGATGATAATCGCAGGATTGACTGGGAACTTAACAAGATTCGTGCACGAATTGCTGATCATCACGTTAATTAATCAGAGATTTAGATTAAAGAGATGAAAAGATATATAATAATATTCTATATATAGATGAAATCTAAAACATCGATCTTTGATGATCAGAATTAAAGCTTGCTTTAGACTAATTAGGAAGTTAAGGGAAAAAGATAATAATTCTTGCCAGGTCTTTTATAAGCAAAATCGCATGGATGGCGAGGAGTTAAAATAAAGGGAAAATATTGTATATAATGGAAAAATGTCGTTGTTTTTATGGTCGGTGTATTGAATATTAAGCGTAAAATAATCTGAACAATAATACGACTTGTTGCGGCTGAGGGTTAAAAAAAACGAAAGCGGGAAGCATAATAATTATAAACCTCTAGAAACTCCACATATATTCTTTCTTTCTTTCTACATGGATCCTTAATACACATGTAATACACGTTTTGGATAGATTGATAATTAAAGCCAAAAGCTGATAGTCAGAGCTAGAAACTATAGCTTTTATTTATATATTGATCAAGTAGATGTATAAAGCTGGGACTTTTGGATGAGGTAATGGGTCTGATGAAGAGATAAGTGGCGGCGATGGATTCAGGGTTGCCTCTCCTCATCCATGGTCTCTATTTTGGTCAACGGCTCCCCTACAAAGGAGTTTAATATGGGGATTGGTGTGAGGCAGGGTGATCCCCTTGCTCCTTGTTTGTTTATTATTGTTGCTGGAGCTCTCAATGTAGCTATGAAAGAGGCATGTTGTAAAGGTGTCTATCACGGTGTCTCTCTCCCTCGTAATGGTCCTGTCGTATCTCACTTGCAATATGCCGATGACATAGTTTTTATTGGTGACCGGTCCTATAAAAATCTATGCAATCTTATCCGTATTTTAAGGTGTTTTCACCTATCATCGGGACTTAAAATAAACATGGATAAATGTTCTTTATTGGGGATCGGCTCTAGTTTTGAGGAAACCAGTTTCATGGCAAACCTTATTCACTGCAAGGCTGGGACATTTCCATTTACGTATCTCGTTGTACCAGTGGGTGTATCAATGAATAAAAGTGAACATTGGGAATCTATTGTAAACAAATTCAGAAGAAAACTTTCGTATTGAAGGCCCGGTCCCTTTTATAAGGAGGGAGACTCACGCTAATCAAATCCGTGTTAGGGAGCCTTGGCTCGTATCTTTTCTCTCTATATAAATGCCCTAAGAAATTTCTCGATAAGCTGGAAAGTTTAAGGATGAGTTTCTTTTGGGGTAGCAAGAACGGGGAGAGGAAAACTGCATGGGTGAGATGAAACGTAATTCTTGCAACCAAAAGAAAAGGTCGTCTTGGCGTTGGTAGTCTCATAGTGGCTAATCTTTCTCTCCTAGCTAAATGGATATGGAGATTCTATAAGGAGGAGGACAAATTATGGAAAAAGGTGGTATAGTCAATTCATGGGGATTTTGGTGGACTGGGAAACATCATTCCTAAGGCATCGACAAATGGTGCATGGGCAATATTTTGAAGATTCACAAATCCTTCGAAAATGTAAATATTCCCCTATATGCTTGGTTTCGGTTCAAGCAAGTTGGTGGCTGTAGATGAAAATTTCACTGTGTCCTCGCTTAGGGTTGCCTTCGATGATTTCTACTTATTGTCCTCCTGTTTTGTTCCTCTCGATTGGAACAATTGGGTGCCCATAAAAGTAAACATCATGGCTTTAAGAAACTTCGCAATATAGATTGCCTTCTAAACTAAATCTGATGAAAAGAGGAATTCGGCTGAGTAATGCATTGTGTTCTATCTGCAAGTTGAAGGACGAATCAGTGGATCACTTATTTGTTGAATGTTCTCTTGCAGAAAAATTGTTGTGTGAAATAAGAAGATGGTGGAGATTGAGCGATGGTCTGTATATTTCTCGTCCCCTATAGTGGGCCTCAAGGGTTGATCTCACTGGTGATAATAAGAAGGCATTTTCTTGTGTGATGCTTACTTTTGGGTTGTTTGGAAGTATAGAAACACTTTTACGTTCTCGAAGGTGTCAGATACAAAGATCAGTATGCTTTTCTCAGAAGGTGCATGCACTATCATTCTGTTGGATTAAACAAAGATCAGGAGTTGTCTCGTTCAAATACAAATGGCTGAATTGGTGTAATTTTCCTTTTGATTGTTTTTTATTGGTTGTTCCTGTACTTTCTTCTAGCGCATCGCTAGTTTTATTAATGAAAGCTTGCCATTAAAAAAAAAAGTAGATATATAAAGCTAGACATTTTAAATGATATGAAACATCGTAAAAAGAGGAGAAATTTATAAACAATAAAAAATGGTATAAAGGTAACTTTATATATAATAAACTTACAGCTAGTTTTTAAGTGTTACTTATGTTCATAGTTTTGATCGATATCTTCTAATATAAATAAAAGAATAACTTTTATCAATTTAATTAAAAAATCCTAAATTTCAACTTATTTAATTAAAATTAAATATCAACCATTTACTTAAATCAATGTGATAATGGCATCATATATAACTTTTTTTATTTAAATTATAAAATGTTGTTATTATATTATATTATATATATAATACAATTGTCAAGGACTTGATGTATATTACACTATAAACAGTAAACTTTGTTCTTTTTAGTGTTTTTTTTTTATTTTCTTTAAGAACCCACGTAATAATTTATGTCATTTTTAGTTCCACCGTGGCCTCTTTGATGTAATTTATTGTCTTTGATGTATGTGAAAATTCAAAACATATAAATAAAACAATCAATAAATATGCTAATACTTTTATAATGAATGAATCTTTTTGGACACAAAAAAGTGATATATAACTACTAATGTAATATATTACCAAATATATTTTAATAAGTAATATTTACAGACATAATGTAATAGTAGCATCGTATCTGCGTAATGCTGTAAGGTCAATAGAATTTACCAAATAATTCTCGCAGCGAAGCACGAAGACTTTACACTCGTTAATATACATCGTAACAAAGTAAAATTAAAATACGTTAGTACGCGCGTGAAGGGGATTGTACGTCTTATATGTTAAGCTTCATTATTTTTCATTTTGTTGTTTACGAATACATGTAAAATGATTTATCTCTTTTATATTGATAAAATAATAACATTAATTAGTTTCATTAGATAGTGTTAGCTATTTATTCAGTTAAATTTAGAACTTTTTTTAACTGTGCAATATCAACCCTCCACCAGGTTAAAATTAAAAATAATTTTGACTCCAATGCAATTTTTTGTACATATCATAATTTCTTTTAAAAGCCATATCTTATTCTATGCTTTGATAAATTCATTTGCAATAATACAATTTGCGAAACTAAACAATTTTCGATCTACAAATAAATGTGTACAATAGTTAATTAGATGATGACCTCATCTTTTTTCTGAGAATGACGAGTTAACAACTAATTAGATAATTAATTTATTCTAATTCTAATAAATAATATTTACCAAACTTCATTAGTTTTTTAATCACTTCAAACAGTGTATTATATAAGAAGAATTAGCGTTTGGAAGCATCATGTTTTAAATTCTTATTATTGTATTAATATTTTTCATTCACCTTTTATAATATTTTGATATCTTTTTAGTTAGTTTTAAAGATATATATCTTTTTTAACATCATCCCTTATATCACACGGGTATATAAACTGATATCATGGATGATAAATATATTAATAATAATATTGAATATATTAAATTGATTTTCAATATAATTTAGAGTTAATTATGTTTTGATCTTTTTCACTTTTTAGTCTCTAAATTTCATTATTTACAAAAATGATCAATGTTTTTAAAGCTGAAGTTATACTTATAAAGGTTAGTGTGGTGAGGGTTTTGTTCCAAAATTGAGAGAGACGAGAGATTAGGATAATGTATATATGTTTATGTTTGTATTGTATGATTTTACGTTTTGTGTTGCATGAGGGGTTACATATGTAGGAGAAATGAAAAATAGGGAGAGGGTTAGCTAATTAGCTACGTTTTCTAAACGTTGGTCTACTTCTTTTTACACGGATTGGTCTTTATATCATCTAACCATTCAAACTATGCTTAAAGTCACAATGTCACATTGATATCATGTTTCTTAAAGTTTTAAACTCAAACACTTAAAAAAAATGACAATACTAATGTGTATATATATGACTAGATTAAATACATGTGTGATATATAGATTTGTTTAAAAATAATAAACAATATTAAATATTAATAAAAAGATATTATATAATTATAAAACGACGTTAAAACTTAGACCATGGTGGGAATATCGATGCAAAGTGGGTATCATGATACAAATAAACTTGATTGTATTTCTTGTAATAGTCATTAATCATTGTTGTTATAATTAGGGGTAGTAAGTTAAGCGTTTAGGGAACGGTTCAACGAGAACTGTTTTTTATACAAGAATTGCGATAACCAATCTTAGCCCTTGATTAATATTAATCCATGGCTAAGATATTTTGGCGGCTTTTTAATGCTTCATTAATGAATCAGTAATGACGCATTAATGAGGGTTATTTCGGGAAAATTAAGTCTCGCAAATTAATGACAGCTCACCTGGACGCAATACACAGTTGGGTAAATATATAAATTACCAAAATACCACTTCTAATGAGTCATGAATGACGTTTAAAACAGTTCTCGCAGTTCTCGTACGAAATTTAGTTCTCGTTTGAACTTTTTCCTATTGGTTATAATTAAAAAAATTAAAACGATTATAATTAAATATTTTAGAATGATAAACTAAGAATTTTGTTAAATATGATATTTTGAAATATTATAAAGCGTAACATGATATATGTAAATTAAGGTAGGCAAAATACGATATTTTGGGTTTAATAGGGCATATATGAAATTATATTTAAGAATATGAATTTTAATTAAAGTCAAAACTGAATTCAATAAGTCAAAACTGGATTTTAATTTTTATTAAAATGGAGAGTTAAAATTAATATTTTTTAAATTATTATCTAAATTTAATGGCTACGATTATCTAATAAATATAATTAAAGTTAATTTTCTATTTATAATAGAAGATAGAAGATAGAAGATAGAAGATAGTTATATAATAATAAAGATTATAAGGAATCAAATTAATGCGTACGAGCAAGAAGCACCTTTGACAACGATATATAACACTTTTACAGAAGCATATATTCTTTTGTTTATTTAAAATTTACTAGCATTGCACCCGTGTAATGCGGCGACGATGACAATAGTTTGTGCTCGATAACATGTTTGATTTAAAAAGTAGGGTATGATATGTGAAATGCGATGTTAGTCAACATATTCATGTATTTTCTATCTTTTCTGATTTCTTTACTTTTTTTTACAATCAACCATTTTATTAATTGTTAAAATAGTTTTTGAAAAACAACTAAAAAACATTATTATTGAATAATTAGAGAAAAATATATTATAGTCTTAAATTGTATTGATGTAAGTAATTTAGCCGTAATGAGACAAATTAAATAATTTTTGTGATGTTTAATGATTTATTAAAGTATTAATTGCCTTAAATTAGTTGAGATAATCAAGAAAATGATTGGTTAGACTATTGCTTTAAGTGTTTGTATTTTAAGCAAAAAAATTTGTAATACTTAAAATTAAGTAGTCGTAAAATTTTTAAGAGAGAAAAAGTTAAATGTTTTATAATGTAGTATAGATTATATAACTTCGATGATAACATGAGGAAGAAAAACACATAATAAATGTTAGATAAACAAGGTATATCAAGCTCACGCGTTGCGTTGGCTGATATTCAAACAATCATATTCCTAGTAATTTAATTTATATATAATATAATATATAAGACGGTTGTTCAAATTTAGAATACGTTGAAAAAATTTAGGTTAACATACATCTTCTGTATTTACTGATTACATTACTTACATTGGGCTACATTAGCCGGTAATGTTATGAGCTCAAAATTAACATATACAATCTGAAGGGTAAAAAGTGGAAATTAAAAAATTAAAATGATGTATATTAGTAATTGAACTCTTAAACTTAAAGTGGGAGAAAAAAACTAAATACTATTTAATTTGTAAATAATAGTAAATAGTTGTATTAGATCAAATATAATTTATATAACTTAAAAGAGTATAAGAAAAAAAATTAAGGGTTAAAATTAAAAATTAATATAAATAGTAATTTACTTAGGTTAAGGGCGTATAATGAAAAATATAAATTTGATGGTTAAAATTGAAAATTGGTTAAGGTGTATAATGAAAAAAATAAACTTAAGGGTTAAGTTTGAAATTTGAAATGAATAGTAAATTTTGTGGGGAAAAATAGAAAATTTTGTTGGAAAATTGATTATATATAAGGTATATCAAGCCCACGCGTTGTGTTGGGTGATATTCAAACAATCATATTCTTAGTAATTTAATTTATACAAAATATAATATATATATATAAGATGGTTGTTCAAAGTTAGAATGCGTAGAAAAAACTTAGGTTAACATGCATCTACTGTATTTGCTGATTACATTACGTATATGTTGCTACATTAGCTGGTAATTTTATAAGATCAAAAGTAACATATACAAACTGAAGGGTAAAAAGTGAAAATTTATTAAGTGTTGATTTGAAAAATTGAAATGATGTACACCAGCAATTGGACCCTTAAACTTAATTAAAGTGTGAGAGAAAAACTAAAGACCATTTAATTTGTAAATAATAGTAAATAGTTGTACTAGATCAAATATAATTTATAAACTTAAAAGTGTATAATAAAAAAATTGAGGGTTAAAATTAAAAATTAATATGAATAGTGATTTATTTGGGTTAAGGGTGTATAATAAAAAAAATTCAAGGGTTAAAATTGAAAATTAGTTAAGTGTGTATAATGAAAATAAATAAACTTGAGAGCGAAAATTAAAAATTGTAATGAATAGTTACTTTTGTTAGAGAATTAATTATATAGATAATATAATATAATATAATTAGTATTGAATAGAAAGTTGGTTGCATTGATTAATCAAAAGTAAAGATAGTTACATACTTACATACTTTCATTTATTAATATGTTTATATATAAATATAAGTTTTTTTCCTTTTTTTCAATTGTCAAACATGCATTGAAACGGCTATTTCTACATGAGAAATAGTAATTTTTTTGACCCTATATATAGCATTGCGTGAACACATACATATTTTAAAATTGTTGATTTACTCACTCTCCGGAATAAATTATAGAAATAATTTTACAAATATGAATTAATACGAGTTGTCATTTTGTTAATGTAAGTTTGTGGAGTTCTAACTTAAAACTAATTGGTTATGAGAGGAGTAGCCGATGACACATATAAAGCAAATTACAAAGTCAATTTCCGTCCGATGTGAGACATTACTCAATACGCCCCCCTCACTTGTGACGTTCTTTTTCTTTCTCACGGGTGAACCTTGATCTGATATCATGTAAGTTTGTGGGCTTCTAACTCAAAACCAATTGGTTATGAGAGGAGTAGCCCAGGACATTTATGAAGCAGATTACAAAGTCACCTTCCGTCCGATGTTAGACATTACTCAACAGAATAATTGAGGATATAAAACAAAACCACCTCTACGATAATTTTTTTAACAGCAAACACACACTCTCTAAACTTACTCCTAAATATACTCTACTGTCCATACCCGGACTTGTACCTACAACCTCTTAGGAGGGGGAACACCACCTCACAATACCAAATGCCGTTTGACTACAAGCCCTTTGATCTACAATAATCTATTAACCTTAGACGAGGAAATCTCAAAAAATGACGGTCAACATAATAAATAGAGTTAATTGTCCAAATCGTCCTCTAACTTAGGAAAACTGCCATTTTGATCCTTTAAGTTTAAAAGTGGTGTGGATGGTACTTTGTGAACCATTTCGTAGCCAATTTGGTCCTTTCAATGTTGACTGTTGGTCAACTCCGTTAAATCAAGGTAAAATGACAAATTTACCCCTCTGGTTTATTTTATTCTTTTTATTTATACGTTTACTTATTTTATATATTAATTATGAATTATTAATTATATAAATTAAATATAAATTTTAGTTTTATTAGATGTAGATCTAGGAAGTCTCACACTCTCTCTATATAATACTCTCACTACCGCCACCACCGTACACCAACTACCACCGGTTGTTTTCTCCCCAACAACCACTAACCTTCAAAAAAATGCCAAGATGCATACACACAACGCACACCTTCAGATCTAAAGAAAAAGATGAAGAACTGAGCTTGAATTCGTATGATTACCAACCACCACAATTTTTCTCCCTCGAAATTAAGGCTTTCAAACCAAAACATGTTCTTATCCGATTAGGGTTTTTAAAAGAAGAAGAAAAACGTTTAGGGTTTTCAAAAGAAAGATAAAAACATTTAGGGTTCGTACGTTTAGGGTTTTCACCCATAACCGCCACCACTAAACCACCGCCACTGCCTTATCTTCAACAAACTCTTGAGTTTTCAAATTATTTGACTATAGATCTAGGGTATTCACACATTTTAGGTTTAGATTTAAGGTTTGTGTCGATGGTGGAGATCTAGGGATATCTTGAATCGACGGCGGCGGCTAGGAGATTTTACAGTGATCGTTGGGTGGCGGCGGCTAGGGTTTTCTATGGTTACTTGGGTTTTATGTAGGTATTGGTAGTGCAAGAATGAGAGAGATAGAGAGAGAGAGAGAGGAGAGTAAGAGCGAGAGACGGAGGTTGGGTTTACGGTGGCGTTGTAGAGGGTGTGAAGGTGGCGCTGCTAGAGGGTGTGACGGTGGTTGGCAGCGGTTGGCGGTGGCGCTACTAGAGTGTGGTGGTGTGACAGTGGTTATAGAGGGTGAGGGTGAAAGGAGATGCAACACAAATACATAGTTGGAGACTGAGGCGGAAGATAGTGGTAGTGGATGGTGGTGGCGGTGGATGGTGGTGGCGGCGGTTGTAGGTCAGTGAGAGTGAGAGAGGAGAGAGAGGGGGAGAGTGAGAGAAGGAGGGACAGAGAGAGTTGTGTGTTGTGTTTTTAGGGGGGTATATATATTTTTAATTAAAAAAAGATATATATTATTTTTTAGGGTTTAGTATCAAAAAGTGTACCGAACTTGTCACTTTTTGCTATTTTATATACCCAACTCTTAAAACTACCAATTAATTTATCAAAATTTCAAAAATTACCATATAGTGTACTATAACCTTTGATGGTAAGTTACATGTGATGTGACAAAGGTTATGGGTGAGGTAACAGTTAATGACAGGTTACATGGCTTTTTTTTCCAGATTAAATAATAATAATAATAATAATAATAATAATAATAATAATAATAATAATAATGATAAGGGTTTTGTTTTGTTAAAAACTTAGTGAGTCATGAGTGTCTTAATGCAGAGGATAAGAAACCCTAAGGCAACTTCTGCGAAGAAACCCTAGGTGGAGAGAATGTTGCCACCACCGCCAACTACACCATCTTTCGGCGATTTCTGCTAAGAAACTATAAGGGTTTTTGTTCATCTGCGATTTAGGGTTTTTGATCATCTACAATTTCATGGTTTATCGAGCTCTTCAATGGCTGCTCTTCAATGGTAAGTTTAGTGTTAAACCGTCGACCATCTTCATCTTCATCTTCATCGAGATGTGAGAAGGATTTTTGGGGTTTTCGTCTTCTACAGGCGATTCATCGAGAATCCTAAGATCTTCGTGTTCTTCATCATCAACAGATCTTCGTGTTGGGGTTCGATTTTTGGAGTTTTTGTGTTCTTCATCATTAACAGATCTTCATCGAGAACCCTTAAAGAGTTTTAGGAATAAGTTCCCTAAATATAAAATCTTTATTAATCGGTTCAAACATTTATGAGAAATGATTTAAGTTGATTGATTGTAACATAAGTTTTAACGTTATTTTAAACGTGAAAATGTAAAAAGAAATTGTGGAGATGTAGTTGTATTGGTGTGCAATGCGCGTGGCCTGTGTTCGATTCTTGAGCCAGCGTTTTTCAACACACGCAGGAGCCAACACTCATTTTATTCTTTGATGTGGGTCGTATTATTATTTAGGTGGATCTCAATCGTTTGAGACTGTCATGTAGTAGGACACTTAATAAATTTGATGCAACCTACAGTCAAAAAATGGAGGTTGTAAAAAGCGTACAATGTTCTATCGAGAAAATAGAGGAATTCAAGTTTTTAGTTTAGGATTATGTAAGAGGTGGAAGAAGTATTCACAACAATCTAAGTTGACGATTTTATAGAAGGAGTAATTTATTTATTCATATAGTTTTTAAATGAATTTTTGGAATAAGTTTCTTAAATATAAAATCTTTATTAATTGGTTCAAACATTTACGAGAAATGATTTAAGTTGATTGATTGTAACATAAGTTTTAGTATTATTTTAAATGTGAAAATGTTAAAAGAAATTGTGGAGATGTAGTTGTATTAGTGTGCAATGCTCATGGCCGATGTTCGACTCTTAAGCCACCATTTTTTTAACACACGCTGCAGCCAGCACCCATTTTATTCCTTGATGTGGGATGTTGGGTCTCAATCATTTGCAACTGTCATGTAGTAGGATGCTTGTGTAAATTTGATGCAACCGGCTATCAAAAAATGGAGGTTTCAAAAAGGGTACAAGGTTCTATAGAGAAAATAGAGAAATTCTAATGTTTAGTTTAGGATTATGTAAGAGGTGTGTTAGCAATATACAAACGGTAGATTGAAGGATTAAAATATGTAACTATGATAAGGTTGAGAAAATCTCAATTTCACCTTCAAAACACATAGTTTATTTCTTCATTGTGTGGCAATCCTTACACTTCTTCACCTAGCACAAGGCTTATATATCTCTTGGGTATATTTACAATAAGCACCATCAACTATTGTTTGAATTCCTATTCTATTACAATAATATAGTTCTAACAATCTTCCGCTTTGGAATGGAATATGAGTTGCATAATAAAATGAATACAAGTCTTGATCTCTTCAGCTTCTTGAGGGTCTTGTTCTTATTGTTTTGTATCGCTCCGGTAACCTAGGGCATTGATCGCCTTCGGTTGTATTAGCAGTTTAGCATATAGAGGTTTTCAGCATCTGGACCATTGAGCATCGATAGCATCAATGGAAGCATATAAGGATTCATTAACAGGAGAGAATATGTTGCTTACTCCTCCTAGAATCACAAACGGGGAAACCCTCCCCCTACAATGTTGCTCTCGATCCTTGTTGACAAATTTGGGACGAGAATAAATTGTTCATTAACAGGAGAAAATATGTTGCTTACTCCCCCTAGAATCACAAACGGGGAAACCCTCCCCTACAATGTTGCTCTCGATTCTTGTTGACGTATTTGGGGCGAGAATAAATTGCTCTTGCATCTGAGTATTTCTCCCCCTAGCTGAATACCTTATAAAATATGTCTCAAGCAGTAACCAACTGAATAAATCTTTATATTGGTGGTCCTACCGAGATTTGAACTCGGGTTACCGATATTCTACAACTTTTGTATATTTTGTGTTTCTGTTGTTGATACAGTCAATCATGTCTTCACCATACGATTCGTTATGCTCCAGTAAGTCCATGAACCTTTCTTTCCAAACCAAGTAGTCATTTCTGAAAAGAGCTAGTAGTTTGGTGTCCGTACCAATGGATAGAATCTCATTTGAGCCAGACATACTTGTAGTTGAGTATGAAATGATCGTTTACTCGTTGAATTTGTATTGATTGTTCAAACTTTTCTTGTCACAAAGTCTAATGGATGGTTTAAAGTTCAAGTGAGACTGATTAACTTTCAATCGATTTGATGAATGAGGTCAATTTAATTCAAGTTTGAATTAGATCAATTTTGATTTTAATGTTCAATCTATTCTCAGTTTAGTCTTGATCTAAGTTCAAGAGGAATAGATTTGGGAAAATCGAATGGATGTATGTCTTGTCTTGAAATCGATTGCAACAAGATCGATTTAGAACACTTGTGATTTGAAATTTCAGCAGAGTAACATCTTGAGATCGATTGTTTAAGTAACAATGAGTAAGATCAATTTAATCACGATCAATTCAATCCCTTACAACACAATCAATCAGAACACTTGATAGAATCAGTAACAAAGCCACGGTCGATTGAACAACATCGATAGGACATGATCGATAGGATCCACAATCAATCAGAACGCTTGGGATAATAGAGTTGGTAACACGGTCGATAGAATGCTTTGTAAAGATAATCGATCAGAAGACTTGACAACAAAATAGTAAACAAGGTCGATAGAATCAAGATCGATAAGAGCATGATCGATCAAACACTTCTAGAACACGGTCGATCAAACACTTGGTGAATTGCACACTAGAACCAGTCAACCGTACCTTAATTTGCCTTCAATCGATCTAGGACAGTGAATCACGGTTGATAGGTATCGATCCTGACATTGTACTTGTCAACTCTGATGTGTAACTGATTTGTGACCTTTGCAACTTGTACCACTTGTACCTGATTGTACTTGATTTCATACACAAACACCTAAATTTTGGTGTTTTATTTTTGAAGGATCGAAATCTGAACTTTTAGTGTTCTTACTGTTCTTGAATAAAATTTTAAAAAACTCCAAAGCTTCATAAAAATTATTGAACCGAACACAATCAACTCAATATCCAAAGATAAATAGAATCGATCGATGAGCTGTGATGATAAAATCGATTTGATCTTCTAAACTCTCGATAAAACAATAGGTTTAAGACCACATTTTACATTTTATATCTTCTACCTCAGAAATCGAACACTTGTAGATGAAAAAACAGATTGTATGCTCACAATCTTGACGATGAAACAATGTTCTTCTTCGATAAAACAGGAAATCTTCGACTTTGAGCTTGTTTGTTTGAACAATCAAGAGCCAAATCCAAAGAGTTTGGATCTAATACCAATTGTTAGCAATATACAAGCGGTAGATTGAATGATTGCAATATGTAACTATGATAAGGTTGAGAGAATCTCAATTTCACCTTCAAAACACATAGTTTATTTCTTCATTGTGTAACAATCCTTACACTTCTTCACCTAGCACAATGTTTATATACCTCTTGGGTATATTTACAATAAGCACCCTCAACTATTGTTTGAACTCTTATTCTATTACAATAATATAGTTCTAACAAGGTGGAATAAGTATTCATAGTAGTCTTAATGGAAGATTTTATAGAAGGAGTAATTTATTTAATAATACAGTTTTTACATGAATTTTTAAGGAATAAGTTTCCTAAATATAAAATCTTTATTAATCGATTCTAACATTTATGAGAAATGATTTGAGGTGATTGATTGTAGATAGTTTTAATTTTATTTAAATATGAAAATGTCAATAAAAAGAAATTGTGGAGATGTAGTTGTATTAGTGTGCAATGCTCATGGCTCGTGTTCGATTCTTGAGCCAGCTTTTTTCTACACACACGCAAGCAACACCCATTTTTATTCCTTGATGTGGGCCTTTTTATTATGTAAGTGGGTCTCAATTGTTCGAGACTATCATGTAGTAGGATGATTTTTAAATTTGACGCAACCAGCAAGTAAAAAATGGAGGTTGTTAAAAGTGTAAAATGTTCTATCGAGAAAAGTAGAGGAATTTGAGTTTTTAGTTTAGGATTATGTAAGAGGTGGAAGAAATATTCACAACAATCTTAGCTGAAGATTTTATAGATGGAGTAATTTTTTATTAATACAAATTTTATATGAAATTTAGGAATAAGTTTCCTAAATACAAAATCATTATTAATCGGTTCAAACATTTATGAGAAATGATTTAAGTTATTGATTGTAACATAAGTTTTAATGTTATTTTAAACGTGAAAATATAAAAAGAAATTGTGAAGATGTGGTTGTATTGGTGTGCAATGCTCATGGCCCGTATTCGATTCGTGAGCCAGCATTTTCCAACACACGTGGCAGCCAACACCCATTTTATTCCTTGATGTGGACCTTTTTATTATTGAGGTGGGTCTATATCGTTTGAGACTGTCATTTAGAAGGGTGCTTTTTAAAGTTGATGCAATCGGCAATCAAAAAATGGAGGTTGTAAAAAGGGTACAACGTTCTATCGAGAAAATAGAGGAATTGAAGTTTTTAGTTTATGATTATGTAAGAGGTGGAAGAAGTATTCACAACAATCTAAGTTGAAGATTTTATATATGGAGTAATTTATTTATTAATACAATTTTTATATAAATTTTAGGAATAAGTTTTCTAAATATAAAATCTTTATTAATCGGTTCAAACATTTATGAGAAATGATTTAAGTTGATAGATTGTAACATAAGTTTTAATGTTATTTTAAACGTGAAAATGTAGAAAAAATTGTGGAGATGTAGTTATATTGGTGTGCAATGCTCATGGCCCGTGTTCAATTCTTATATATATATATATATATATATATATATATATATATATATATATATATATATATATATATATATATATATATATATATATATATATATTTATATAAAATATGAACGAACGGATAAACGAACGTTCACGAACATAAATGAACGATCGAAAGCACTGTTCGTGTCCGTTCGTTTAATTAAACGAAGGAAAATTTTGTTTATGTTCGTTCGTTTATTAATTAAACAAACGAACATAAAATAAACTTTCTGCTGAACAGTTTCATAAACGATTAATGAATGTTCTGTTTGTATACTGTACTAGTTATTTTTCTAGTGTAAAAGGTTCATTTATTAATAAGTTTGATTTAATTTATTAATCACTGGTATTAAACAGATACAACTTCTATTATTTTTCCATCCATATACTCTATATGCTATTTACATATTTTTTTTTAGGTTTATTGCATCTATCTATATAATAAATTTTGAATAAGTTTTCATTACGTATAATGATATTTGTTTTGTGTTAATAAATACGATAAAATTTTGTAATCTTCATATTATACGTAAGCTGTATACAAGTATAACTTGTGCAAAGTTTATTATATGTAATGACAACTTAAAATGAGACATTGTATAAAATGAAAAAAAAATTGTATTTATAATGAGACAATGTTAACTTAATTTTTTTCATCCGAAAAAAATAATAGTTTTTTTGAAAATTACTTTTTCTTTTGAAAAAGAAAATGTCTAATCAAAACTTATAAAGTTATTGTTTATGGATTTTGGTTGTTTTGACTATTGGATAAATTAAACTATGAACATTTTTAATTTAAAGTCAAATTCTTACGAAATGGTGTAGAAGATCTGAACATAATTTGCTGTTTTCCGCCCAACCCATAGCTTTTTTGAAAATTAAAAAGTAAAAAATAAATAAATCAAACAGACATCTTTTTCATGAATAATCTGAGCAATCGCGTGAATCAGGATCGAGTATTTCTTTTTCGCAAACATATATTTTCTATCATTAAATATTATCTACTTCATCCTTCTACTCATAAGATAATGACATATACAACCTATCAATATTTTCTCCTCATCTTCGAGGTCTTGATCTAGTGATGAGGAACAGAATGTGTATATGAAGATTTTTGTTCGGAGATGAGCTGAAGTGTCATGCAGAAAAAACAAGATGCTCGACGTACAGTAGGTTTGCTCGGCGTGGAGACATCGAAAACAAGATTCGGGGTTTTTCTCAAAGGCTCCATATCATGGACCCTTGCTCCAGGGCGTGGAGCAGGCTGACTTGTGCCCGAAATCATTTTTTTATCTTGTGTGCGGTGTTAGCCTTTCTAATTTTGTTAATTAGGTTTTACTAATAAAAAATTAGGGTTATACTTGTTTAATAGGTATAAATACCAAGCTAGTGGTTTAGTCATATATACATTTAAACGCTCTCGGTTGATAAAGAAGTATCTAGTTCTTGCTCGTGGATGTAGATTGTGATTCTGATCGAACTACGTTATATCATGTGTTGTTTGTCTTGTTTGTTATCCGCATTCTTTTAGCACTTGAAGGATATTTTTGATCCTTACAATTTCCTTTTCACTCTTGATTTTGATACTAGTCTCGGTCTAGTGAGTAAGAGAATGTTTATGAAGATTTCCTCAAATTCACTTTTGATTTTGACACTAGTCCTGATCTAGTGAGTAATAACATGTGCAGGAAGATTTAGCAAGATGATATAGAATCTCTCTTACTTTTATTAAACAAAAAATACTGCTATTATAATAATTAATTATTAAGGCTGGTAATTTTCACATGACATAGAACCTCACTCGTACATGATCTAGGTTGATACGATCGACCACGATCCGAAACTATGTTTGGTCAAAAAAAGAGTCGACCTGAAAATGACATGAAAAAGGTTGATAAAAACACGATAACCCAATTTTATTAAATGGTAATAAAAGACAATAAAAACATATTTACATTAGAAAAATAAAAATTTATAAAAGTTACAAAGTCATAATAGGCATTGGAATTTTGATTTTGGTGACGTTCCACATCTTTAAATATAGATGTATATACACCGGAATCTTCATAGCCCAGCCTTATTTTTTTTACATTAACACTTGATCAATCGGGTATCTAATTGTTTAGTAATATAAATAATATTATCATACAAGAAGTTTTAATTTAATGTATTTTTATGATTACAATGGTTATTTATAATAAAACTTTTTATATTATCTCCAGTTAATACAACGTATACAACTTTCATACAAGTTTGAATAAAAAACAATACTATGCATATAAATATTCATGTAGAAAACTTAATTTTGATACTCACACAAATACATATGTACAATTCGGGATTGGGGATCTTAGGAGTATCTCCATTTCTTGGTTTCTAAATTCACGGGTTAACGTAACGAATTCAAGATTTTTGTCATCCCAAATAATAGATAGTTAGAATGTGTTTTAAACGTTTGGTAAGAATTATACACGTAAAACAACACGACCTGTTAACAAAAACACCACCCGAATTATCAAACCTAATATTAATAATTCCTTATCGTTTTACTTATTTTTTAGTTTAGTTCTGTTTTTATATCCAGCTCAAGACTCCAGCTAATCGGCTACTACCTACGCTACTAAACACATAGATTGACAATTCTTGTATTACACAAGTTGTACAAGTCTTTTGTTTATTTTTCAAGAATAAGTTCTTATTTAAAAGTATATATACATGTGGGTAGACATTGCTAATAAGTTTTGTTTTAAAAAAAATGTTGATAAGTGGGCAGACGTTTCTAATAAGCTTTGTTTTCAAAAGAAACGTTTGCGAGAGTCGCCGTTTCTAATAAGCTTTGTTTTTTTAACGCAAAGTGTGCGGGCGGGCGGACATTTCTATTAAGTTGTTTGTTTTCGCAGACATAAAGCCTTCCTTTATCTTATTTTTGCTTATTATAAGAACTAAGAAACCACATTTTATCTTTTTAGATCTTAACAGATTTCATTCCTTTTTAACACATCATTTTCTACATAGTTATATAGTCATGTCGGTTGGAAACTATATATGGAAATAGGGCGGTTTTTGAAATCATAATTAATTTGGACTTCTCGTAGGATCATGTAAATCATCTGAATGTGATATTTCGTCCCTATACCATGATATTCAAACTATGAAGATAATCTTACAAAGATCAACACTGATTCTTGGCATTTAACCAAAGTCACTATTACTGGATAGATTAAAGCATTTAACCACTCTACCACCATGTTATTTTTTGTCGTACCGAGAATAAATTTATTTTATATAAGTATGCATTTCACACATCTCTACTTATATAGATTAAAGCAAAGTTTAAACTCAATGAATAATCTCTAAAGTCAATACTAAAATCACTAACAATGGCTACCATTCGTAACATATATTTAAACTTGGTCTAACTGGATTGGTTAGACGTTCACTAATTAAACGATCATTTTAACTCCATTATAGGAATTTTTGTCTAAAAAAATTGGTTTAAAATTGATGTTCCAAGGTAGAAGCACTAAACATGGTGGTAGAGTGGTTTAACCATTCATACATTGTGTAATAATTGCCATGCCATATTGATCATAGCTATATTGTTTTCCTACCGTGTATCGACATATAAGGTATCATTCGTATTTTAATTTAAACGATGAATGGTTAATATTACGATTAAATATGTATTTTACTTAAAATGAATATGCAATTTCAAACCGAATATGCTGTCGTAATTTCAATCTTTGATCATCTAAATCGAAAAGTTAAGATTGATTATGCAAGTTCTATAAATAAGGTTGATTTTGTATTGATCGTTGTTATATATATATATATATATATATATATATATATATATATATATATATATATATATATATGTGAAAAAGTTCATTTGAGAATCATTTTTAGTGCGAAAACCGCGAAAATCGCGAGAACCAATCTTGACCGTCAAATTCCACCTCCTTCAATTTGATTACCCACCCATGAATTCATCACATGCACCCTACCACACTTGATCCCCCCACGCTATCCATCAATGAATTCCACTTATCAAATTAACGGCTACGATTGGTTATCGCGGTTCTCGCACTAAGAATGGTTATATATAGGCAAAAGTTCAAACAAGAACTGTTTTTCATACGAGAACTGCGAGAAGCGTCCAATTTCCTCTCCTTTAATGTCATCACCCACCCATGAATTTCTCACATGCACCCTGCCACACTTGATCCTCCCACGCTCTACATCCATGAATTCCATTTATCAAATCAACGGCTAAGATTGGTTCTCGCAGTTCTCGTACGAAAAACAGTTCTCGTTTCCGTGAGTTTTCAAACAGAATCTGTTTTTCGTACAAAAACTGCGAGAACTGTTTGTAACATCATTAATGACTCATTAATAGGGGTATTTTGATCAGTTATCTATTTTACCCAACCATGAATTGTATCTTGGTGAATCTCAGCCTTTAGATTTGGATGATCAATGGTTGAGATTATGACTGCATATTCGATTTACGTCAGCTGCACATTCGTTCTAGAAGTACATATTCGATTTACGTAAAATATATATTCGGTTATAATCTCAAACATTGATATCCAAATCTAAAAGATTCTGTAAGTTATGTATATGAGGCTAGTTTTTTATTGAACCTTACCCGATACACACACTTCATCCTTCTGCCCATAATATAATGAGAGTCTACCACTAAATCTCTTTATTTATCGCCTATGCTAATTTTAATATTTGTATGGATCTAGTTAATACGAGAATAAAGATGAAGATTTTGTAAAGAAATAAAGAAACATTCCATATTAAAAATAGCAATCTCCAACAATTGTTTAACATTTTAACACTTGGAACACAATATACATTAATAATACCCAATTTCGCTATTCTTAATATCAAACTTTTATTGATCATCTTAACCCAATTTTAATATCTATCATCTCATATTTTATACCGTTTCTTTACACAATTTCACATCATTAATATGGATCTAAATCAACCGTTTTAATATGAAAATCCTCCCTTCAAACCGAAAGAAATCTCATGCAAAAGATTTCACAAACACCACAATTAATCTTACTATGTTTTCACCCGCTAATTAATCCACCAAATTTTCACCCCACAATTTCACCTCAGTTTCATACACAACTATCATATATATGATGATGAATTTACGCTCCCGGAAGAAGACTCGACAATTCCATCAACCTGAAAGGGAGGAAATTGAAGAGACAGAAGTTGAAGACACCTAACCCTAATCGTAGAATAGTTCAGAAAGGCAGGGATTGACAGTTTCAAAGATTCTAACTTCTAAGACCGGTAATTCACAAAGGAGGCGAGCTTTTCAAAAGGATTTCTTGAATATTTTCATGGAAAAATAGAGAAAAAACAACCTAGTGCCCACAAAGTAAATTCAAAGTGGAAGCATAAGAACTGAAGGTAATTATTCGTGGTATCCACAATAATTTTAATAATTTGACCACTCATTGATGAAACGGTCACTCCCAAACCAGTTTATTGTAGTCAGCATATCAATAATATAAAATGATGATGAAAAGAGTTTCTCATAGAGAAGTTGTAATTTGTAAAAGACATCCAAATTGGAGGGAAAAAAAATTCAATCCAAGAAGTTGAATTGAAAACTGAGACAAACAGCCTACAACATGAGACCTAACAAGACTTTCAAGCACTACTTACGTCAAATGATCATTTCAGATTTTGAGTAGATCCAATCTTTGGAAGGTATTAGCTCGATCAATGAAGGAGAAGTAAGAAAATAACGCGGACGAAAGTAGTTTCTTTTTTTGTAACTTTTTAAATTTTGTATAGTATTTCTTATGTAATATTTTAGTAGTTTATTAATGATATATATATATATATATATATATATATATATATATATATATATATATATATATATAGGGGACGAGAACTGTTTTTCGTACGAGAATTGCGAGAACCAATCTCAGTCGTTTCTTGGATATGGCAAGTTCATGGATGGAGAGCGTGGAGGGGATCAAGTGTGGCAGAGTGCATGTGAGGAATTCATGGGTGAGCAATGACATTAAAGGGGGGAGAATTGAATGACTCAGATTGGTTCTCGTAGTTCTTGTACGAAAAAATATTCTCGTTTAAACTTTTGCCTATATATATATATATATATATATATATATATATATATATATATATATATATATATATATATAGGGTAAGGATCCTTTGAAAACACCTTATAAATGAAAACAATGAGAACACCTGTCATTCGTTGGATCTAAAAAGCTATCTACGGTTCAGATGCATCCAACTAAATAAAGGTTTAAAGTTTAAACAAACATTCCCAAAACACATTCTCCATCCGCCAATTCGTCAAACACTCCCGATCCAAGGCTCGCCTCCTCCCCGGTGCACTCCTCATCGACCGTCGCCAGGGGTAACCATCGGCGCCACTACCGTTCTTCACAGCCATACTTCACCGCCATCCTTCACTGCCATCCCGCCTCACCGCCACCATCTAGCCACCGCCTCGTCGCCTCAACCTTCAAAAATCACCATTGATTAACTTCAAAACCACCACCATCGATTCCGATTTACTTCTCCTCCTCATCGATTCCGATTTACATCTTCTCCTCATCGATTAACAACTGCCATTGCCTTCATTAACTTCATTGCAGTAATCGAAGAGATTAGGGCTCTAATTTGTGTTACTGCATCAATTTGGGGATTAGGGCAAGAGAATCAAATTTCGATTATAGAGGTGCTTAGGGCAAGTTTGATTACTGCATCTGAAGAGATTTTCGAACCAAAGTCTAACAAATGGAGCAATTTGGTAAGTTCAACCATTAAAATATATGATTACTGCATATGTTACGATTACTGCATATGATTCTCATGTAATATATTTCATCTGATAACTATGATTACTGCACATATGTGTGTGATTATTACATCTGATTCTAACTGATTACTGCATATATGTGTGATTACTGCATATATGTGTCTGAATACTGCATATATGTGTGATTACTGCATATGTGTGTCTGATTACTGCATATGTGTGTGATTATTACATCTGATTCTCACTGATTACTGCATATATGTGTCATTACTGCATATGTATCTGATTACTGCATATATGTGTGATTACTGCATATGTGTGTCTGATTACTGCATATATGTGTGATTACTGCATATGTGTGATTACTGCATATGTGTGTCTGATTACTGCATATATGTGTGATTATTACATCTGATTCTCACTGATTACTGCATATATGTGTCATTACTGCATATGTATCTGATTACTGCATATATGTGTGATTACTGCATATATGTGTGATTACTGCATATGTGTGTCTGATTACTGCATATATGTATTACTGCATATATGTGTGATTACTGCATATGTGTGTCTGATTACTGCATATGTGTGTGATTACTGCATATGTATGTCTGATTACTGCATATGTATCTTATTACTGCATATATATATATATGTGAATACTGCATATGTGTGTCTGATTACTGCCTTATGTGTGATTACTGCATATGTGTGTCTGATTACTGCATATATGTGTCATTACTGCATATATATGTGATTACTGCATATGTGTGTCTGATTACTGCATATGTATCATATTACTGCATACATGTATCAGATTACTGCATATGAATTTGATTAGTGCATATATGTATGATTACTGCATATGTGTGCGATTACTGCATCTGATTCTCATTATAATGTATTTCAATGTCTTTACTAATATTAATTGCATCTAATGATTAATTAGATACTCCAAGGAAGAGCATGAGGCTAGCTGCATCCATATTTAAAAACAAAAGCAAGAAGTGGGATCCTAGAGTTGATCGTCCTATAGAAATTGATGAAGCAGATTCAGTTGCTGTAAATGAAAATGATATTAATGAAGAAGAACCAGAACCAGTTGCTGAAAATGTAAATGTTGGACATGAAGCTGAAGCAGATAATATATTCTTATTAATTATGTTTTAGTGCATCTAAATTTAGTTCTTCCTCTTGTGCTGTTATCAAATAGGTTCATAGTTCACTCGATCCATATGCGTCCACCATATCTAATTTATATTTGCATATAGGAAATAGTTTTATTGTATCTTGTATCTTATCTAATTGATACATGCATGTGATAAAGTTTTTATTATTGCATATACTTTCTTTGCGAGGGTTTTGTTGTATTTTATCAAGTTTTGATTAATGCATGTAATTAGTGTGTTTTCACTTCATCTCGTCAAGTTTTTAACAAGTTCTGCATATGTAGACACTGATGATGATTTCGAGAATCCGCCTCCAAAAGTACAAAAACAAAGTACACCTAACAAAAAAAGGAAAAAAAGAACTGAATCTGTTGTGTTGGTTCAAAAGAAGAAGGAAGAAAAGGATTCAAAGAGAAAAAAACAGGAAAAGAATCAGAAAGATACAACACAGAGAACGAAAATTAATTTTGAAGGAATAGTGTCAAGACAATCTCCATCAAAGATGGTTACATTGTTTTTAACAATGGATGAAAAATCTAAAAAAGTAGTAAACTCGATGGGGTTTGGTTCAATGGTGAGTTGTAAGGTTGATGCAATACCGAGTAAATTAGCATATTGGATTGTTGATAACTTTGATGCATCAGCATGTGAGATGCAGTTTGGGGAAGAAAAAGTTAAGATAACAAAAGAAGATGTTAATCGAATATTGGGATTCCCAATGGGTAACTTAAGTGTTAGTTCAGTTGAAAGGGCTGGAGTAGGAGAGAATACTGTAATAATAGACTGGAGGAAGCAATATCCTGTACGTACAAAAGGAAATCAGAGGATATACATTACAAATGTCATAGATATGATAAGTAAGGACAAAACGAGAGGAGATATGTTCAAATTAAACATGATTGTTCTGATAATGTCTTTATTGGGAGAAGGCATAAGTTGTGGTACGGTGAATCAAAGGTTCCTTCAAAGTATAAAAAGTGTCAATGATATAAAGAATATGGACTGGTGTGGATATGTTCTTGACTGTCTACGTAGAAGTAAAGCTAACTGGAGAAGAAATGATTCTAAATGTTGGTACACGGGTCCTTTACTCTTTCTAGTGGTAAGTTAAATACATAAGCAATTTATTTTTATTAATTTGAATGAGCATGGTATTTTTATTCCCTCACTAATGATTGTATAAACTTGTAGGTGTGGTTTGTTGACATGCATGAACAAAAATGAGGAGAAAGTAATACCAACGATTGAATACTGGACCACTGAAAAACTTAGATATTGGGAAAAGAAAATGCTTTCTATGGGAGGGTTTGATAAGATGAAGCTGATGCAGGAAGTTGATAAATATTCATCAAGAGTCAACAAGAAGAAAGGACGAAAGACCCGTGTTACTTTAAAAAAGAATGTTGTAGGTAATGTTATGATTTGCATCTAAATTAGTTTTATATAGGTATATGAAAACCAATTCAGCTTCGAAAACCTTTCATATCTATAATACAGTAAATAGTAAAGATATATTAACTTGTTTTGAGAAGTTTTGATAGCAGAATATAAATTCCAATAGCATTTGATGTATTTACTACACTAATCTTGTATGATATAGCTTGTTGCATCTATATGTTCACATACAATGTTATGACTTTATATTTGAATATAATGTATTAAATTTGAAGATGAAGGTGATAATGGAAATGATGATTGTGATGTCGGTGATGAGGAATGTGATGGTGGAGATGACAAGAATGGCACGGGTGATCATGAAGACATGGTAGCATTACACGATTCGTTTGAGATGGTACACAACGTGACTCAAAATGAGTTTACCGAAGAGGCAAGTAAAAATTGACAAATTCTAAATTTTTATACATTATTATATCAAATATTTGTATCCGCATCTAACTAGTTTCAATGTATATGTCAAATACTAGTATTTATATGACTTTAAATTAATTAATATTTGTTAACAACTTACACTGATTTTCTTTATATATGTTTACTGCATATTAACTTTTTTACTGCATCTCTAATATTTTTGTTGCATCTATTAGATGCATTGAAATTTGCTAAAACCATTTCTTTAAATTTTTGTTATCTTTGTACCAGGAATATGCTACTCAAATAAAAGAAATTGGAAGCAAACTTTTGAAAGGATTTGTTGAGTTAAAACATCTGACGAAAATCACAGTTGAGAAGTATCCGGTAAGTGATGTATTGAGAAATGTAGTATTGGAAGTAAAAGAGTCCTTGAAGACGGAATTTTTAAGTGAGGAAAAGGAAGAGTTGAAAGAAAATTTGGGGAACGATGCATGTGATCATGTTGAAAATGAAACAACTCAGTTGCAAGAGCAAACAAGTGAGGTGCATGAGCGTGATAATACAGTAGCTGGAGATAAACAAATTGCAACAGATACCTCAACACCTTCACACACACAGGTTTTTTTTAGCACACAAGGTCTGGAGTATTTAATGGAAGAAGAAGCATCACTTTTGAGAAAATCTGTTTTTGGGAAAAGTTCCATAGAAATTGGTGATTCAGTGAAGATTGTTGAGAAGGCTGTTAATGCATCTGAAATCGAAAAAGCCCATGTTGGAAAGGAAAACCCTGTTGAGAAGGAAGGCCCTGTTGAAAAGGAAGCCACTATTTGAGATACAACCGATAACAATGTTGATTTTGCAACAAAAGGTAAGAGGATAATGAAACCATCAGCTGTACTAAAATCACCTTACACCAACAAAGCCATCAACATGAAAAGATTAGTGACGAAAGAAGAAAGAAAAGTGGCTTCCTGGTTATTTTCGGGAACATGAGCAATAAAGTGAGATTGTTTACCTTAATTTTATAATTTTCAATTGCGTATTTGGTATTGACAACCATCAGTTTAATGTTCTTTTTCTTTCCAGTAACACTGTTTTCAGGTTGTCCCTGATGTTTCATTAAAAAGAGCTTTAGCTGAGAGCCTAATACCAGAATGCGATGTACATGTAAGATTGATTGATGCTTGGGTCGTTTTGTTGAATCATGAAGAAAGATACACAAGTGAAACATCACCCAAGAGAATATTTTGTTTTCCAACAATACTGGTACATACTACTTGCTTATTTAATGAATCTGAATTGTATGTTTTATGGTGCATCTACAAAGTTACTTATGAAACTATTCTGTCAAGGGGAAAACAAAGGATATGAATTTTTTGCTATGAATCTCAATAGAAGCTTGATAACGACGACCGTAACAATGGGATCTGCAAGCTTGGTATATATATTGTTAATTGATAAAACTACATTTACACTTTTTTTAATCTTTACTATATAAATATAAAAATTTAATTGTATCATGGTTACTTAGGTCTTCTTCCCGGTCTTAGACAAGATGCACTTCTATCTCTATTGCCTAGATCTCAACGGTGCAAAATTATATGTCATAGACAATGTGGATTATGGGAATGACGACTTAGGAAGATACAAGGATGCAACAAATAAACTGGTAACTAACTAGACAAACATATCTTGTGTCCATTTTCTTACATGTAGGTAGTGGTAATTTACAGTATTGCATCAAAACATATAATAATAGCTACATTAACAATTTCTAACAAATTTAGAATTTCATGTGAACAGATAAAGTATATCAGAAGATATGTGGATGGTTACAACATAGTGAAGCAATGTTCAGTGAGTGTTATCAAACCTGTTAAAGTAATGTTGAAGTGGCAAACAAGAAATAACAAGGTTGACTCTGTATATTTCTCATGAGACACATGGAGACATTTAAGGGGAAAACCGGAAAAGAATGGATTTGTGATTTCAAATTGGAAAAAAATAGACAAGAAGATCAACTCGTAAGCCTTAGAGAAAAATATGCAGCAAAGATTCTATTGGCTGAAATCAATGAGTACAAGAAAATTGTGGCTGATGAAGTTGATGTATACCATAAACTTGATAGATCTGAACAACTTCACATTTCAGATGATGCCTTGGAAAGAATCTTGCAAAGAATTGAAAATCTGAAAAAGTTTTAGAACTTATTAGGTAGCAATATGCAATTAGAAAAGATTGATTAGTAAGATGTAATACTTTTAGAACACGAATTTGAATTTTGGTTGGAAACTGCATATTTTGGTTTGAAGGTGTACTTGATTCTAAAATTTACATCATCTATCTAATGCTCTAAGTGTATTGCATCATATTGCATTGTTAGTGCATCTACTGATATTAATGCATCTAAGTAATGTTACTACATCTGTATATGTTTTTATTTGTAAGTGTTAAAAGAAAATACAAAATAACCTTTGTATTATTTTTTATAGGATCTTTGTTAATATGGATCAAAAAATGAGTTGATTTTGAATGAATATAATGTTTGACAATACAATTAAAAAATGAAATATTGTAATACTATAAAATGAAATATTGTAAGACTATAAGTTCTACTAAAGAAGTTGATTACAATCCTTACAAAAAAAGAATAAGCTATCGATCAAAATTCATTATAGAGAACTTATTGAGCTAATTTGCCTTCTTTTGCTAGTCTCGTTTTGCATGTCCTAATATCGTGCTCCTCGTATTTACCACAATATGAACAGTTTCTTTTATTTTTCTTTGCTTTATCCATGCATTGTTCTTTAGATGATTTTATTCGCTTGCGCGTTCCAGATCCCTTATTACGAATACCTTGAGGATTTTGAACGGTAACATGCTCTGGTTGTGATATACCTAAAAAAGCTTGAATGAATTCTTTGTTGCCCATGGTAGGTGCAGAACCCATATTTGCATCAACTGTATTAAACAACGACCTTTGTGTATCAAGATATTCCTGCATCTTCTATTTGTTAACCATTAACCGTCTAACTGCAGCATCTACATTATAATAAATCTGTCTCATCAGCTCACCCATTTGACCCAAATCTTGCCCAAGACGTAAAGCAGTATGATATGAACTTAGAGGAACGACATCCCTAGTCCAACGTTTACAGATGTATTTTTTGGGAAAATGATTAAATTTGTATATCCGTAGAACATAGTAAATAACTAAATATGACGACAAAGGGTACCAAATCGCTCGTAACGTTTGCATGAACAAAGAAATTCCTCACTCTCGTGTTTAAAGAACACCTGAAATTAAAAAATTCAAATGGATGATATTATGCATTAATTAAGAAAATGCATCGTGTTGAAAGAAAATGAATTACCTGACTTTCAGTTGGAAATAGCTCATCAAAGTACTCCGGGTCAGCAACTCTGTCAATGGTTTCATCAATATTTGAAGAAGAAATACTATTATCAATGATTACAAACATCTTGCATCCATTTTCTTCCTTCACAGACAGCGACATGCAAGAATTAATAGCGTGATCAATCTCTTTCTTAACGCCCAAAAAAACACGTCTTGTATAAATCATAACAGCCTCTTTCTCAAATCCAAAAACAGACCCTGTTTGAGGAGTAGTATAAGTTGTGACATGATCATTTCTTGACTGCTCAAACCGTTGAGCTTGCATAGCAGTATCAAATTGTGAGAAAAACTCCACAAGTGTAGATGTAGAACTCATGAGCTGAGAAAACATATGATTTTCGCTTTCTGAACGAGAAGAAGTTCTCATTAAGCCTGACATGTTCCAATCTCTAAAATAAGCCGGTATCCAAAAGTGTCTGAGACCAAACATGTCTGATAACCACTTGTTTCCATTCAAATCAAATTCACTGATTACTTGGGCCCATCTCCTGTCAAACTCCAATGGATCTAACTTATCTGTCCAAACTACCCGGCTTATCTTCTCTTTAAAACCCTTATTGCAAGTTGAAACACCAACCTAGTATGAATTAGTATATAACAAATGTGTAAGAATAATAGCAAGTTAATAGATGCAGTATAACTATATAACGGATATAACATTATAGTATAAGTTGCAATTGAGAAATTTGAACATATACCAATACCAAGTGTTTATTAGTAGATGCAGTAACATGCATTTGAAATAGATGCAGTAAAAGTAATTTGGGCAGACATTAAAAACAGATGCAATAAAAAATACAGTCAAGTACCAAGTAGTGTTAAACTTGTGAAATAACCTTAGATGTCAGTTTCTCCATAATGTGCCACATGCATAATCTGTGTCTTGCAGTAGATTAGACTTTCTCAATTGCAATTTTCATTGATGGATCTTGGTCGGTTAACACAAGCTTGGGTTCGGTTGGGTATGAGTTTACAAATGCTTCTAGCAACCATGTATAAGAGGAAACATCTTCCTTGCTCAACATCGCACCACCAAATGTAACACACTTTCGGTGATTGTCAATTCCGGTAAATGGTATAAAAACCATGTCATACCTAAATTAGAAAACATTATTGTTAATAAGTAAATAATATCAAAGGAAGATTATATGAAAACATAAATTTAGATGGCTAAGTGCATTACTTGTTTGAATGGTATGTTACATCAAATGAAAGAACATCACCAAAAGCAAAATAATTCCTTTTAGCATGTTCATCGGCCCAAAAAAGCCCACCTAATCTACCATCAGATCCAGTGAAGTAATCAAATGAAAAATCGGGGAGAACTTTCTTTTTCTGCGTCATCACGTCAACAATCATCTGACAATCATATCGACCAATGAAAGCGTTAACATATCTTTTGTAGTTTTTGCAGTCCACTTTTGTACTGCCAAATGTATCTGGACCACCATATATCTTTGTTAAAACCCTATGACCTACAACAGGACCTATGCTAGCATCACAAATCTTATGTAGTAGCACTTTTTTGCCAAAGTCAAGCCTCCTTGAAGAAATAAGATGTCTCCTAAATGCTTGATGGACAAGGCTGTGATTATGTTTCTCTTCAAAGAAGTATATTTTATAACGATTGCTACTTGTAACTTCTAATCGTATGCCTGCTAAACAACCACAACGATGTGATGGTCTCTCCCTATTTTTTTTATCTATGTGTGATGAACTTTCATCTAGTTGAGCAACATCAGATGTAAGTGTCATTATATCTACATTGGAAATATCTCCTTCGTTGCATTCATCAACGGTGTCAACATTTTTCGATTGGTTAAAACCTTCACGGTTACAAATATACCTCTTTAACTTTATACAACCACTTTTAAGTGTTTTTGATGCACCCTTCCTAACTTGAAATCCACCGTTCATTGCATACTCTTCATAAAACTTTTGAGCACCAATGAGAGAATAAAAAATCATGCCTTCAACAGGTTTCAAAGAATCAGGAACAAAAGGTACCCAATATTTAGAACCTGATGGTGTAACTTGCTCAATACCAACATCATTGCCGCTGTTATCACCATCTAATAACAGATACCAAAAAAATTATATCAGGTACATTAAAGTTAAATAATTTAGAAGGTATGGTTTCATTATCTACTGTGAAATTAAACTAGATGTAGCAAATCAGTAAATAAAAGGTTATAAGGTTAAAAATACATTGAAATAAGAGTTACACAATGATATAACACATCAAGCAAGATATGTGATTCAATTCTATAAAAGTGTCATTGAATATAGTACAGCTACAGCAGTACACTCAACATATGCTTTTAATTTGGGCTAGATGCAGTACTTTAAATAGATGCACCATATTAGACATGGAAAACTAGCTACAGTAATAGAACCTGGAAGTGTATAATAATGCGTAAATACAAACAATTAACAAAAGAAATTAACAAGTAGCATTACTAAAAATGCTACATAGGTGCGATTTCACTGTTATTGTTAACAATTAAATGAATAGAAATCAAAATCATAATCGATACATACATGCGTCTGAAGAAGGAACCCTAGGTGGAGTTGAAACGCTGCTTAAATCTTCCATTCCAAAAATCGGACCTAAAAATTGAATGTACAGCCTCCGAATTAGTCAAAGAAGAAGAAGAATTTGCAGAAGAAAAATTCGCATTGTGTGTTTGATAAGTTGCAAACGAATGATATTGAATGGAATGTTTGATAGCAAGATAATGAATAGGATCAACACTTTTTATATAGATTCTTAACGAAATCAAGGAATCTGTTAAAAAGATCAAAGGCAGAGAAGTGTGCGACATCAAGGGCTGAGAGGTGTTCGCATCGTTCGCAAAGATACAGACGTTCGCATTTGATCCTTTGACTATATATATATATATATATATATATATATATATATATATATATATAGGGTAAGAATCAATGAAAAATCACTCTTATTTAAAATACTTAAAGAATTAATGTGAGCAAATCATTTAAAAAAGTAAAAAAGGAAAATGGAAATTTTTTGTCTCTTGGGTTTTAAAATAAGGGTTAAAGTCATAAAATAACGGTCTACTTTCCCCATTTTCCCATTGTAGCACGTCATGTTTTTTTTTACACATTTGGCCAGTAAACTTATAAAAAACGTGTTAATGTGCCCATTTCTTGACCTGCAACCTGCCAGCCCGTTTTCAACCCGTTTTTGCGATTTTTGCGTCGATTTTTTTATCGTTTTGTGTAATTTTTTGTAGAATCTTGTAATTTATCATTATACCTTTCAAATGACACCAAATTCATGAATTTTCGTCAAGTAGTGAGGAAGAATTTCGAGCTCAAAGTTTCGTTTTTTTGTGTTAATGGGTTCGAAAACAGGGCAAAAAAAAGATGTATTTTTAGCTTGATTCTTGATCATTTTACATAATTCATTTTATAGATTGTCGTAGATAATCTTTTTACCCTTAAAATAACCCTACCAATCTTCAATTAATCCTAACTTTTAGGAAATTATGTTAAAAAAACAATTATACCAAAATGTTTTACTTTGTCCTCGGTCACAACATAAATCTGAAGAGAAATATTTTAAAATGCAACTCGAAAATGCATTTGCCTCTATGAAAATGCAACACAGAAATGCAATATCTCGAATATGCATATTATAACCACGAGAAGCAAAAGATGTATAAGGAGTTGAATATGCATAATACACATAGCACATTACAAACATAGAATGTAAACACAAATATAACTGAAAAAATAATCATCAGCTAAAATGTGTTTCATACTCACCAATTGCATATTGATATAAACCGGAATTCATTCGATTCAGATGTAAATTAGATTTAAAGCAACGAAAACGCAAACCATATGCATCTTTATATGAAAAATCCAAGTAAACATCTACGTGAGAACCCTAACAGATCTCGAATTTTCAAAACTAAACTGAAAAACAACCATACAGAACTAAAACTCAATACTAATGAAATGTTCTATTTATTTTAACCCCAATGAAAAGATATTTTTTTCCTGAAAGGTTAAAAACCATAAAAATACTAGAGATTTACAAACAATCAGAAGCTTTACAAAGAATCAATTAAAAAAATATCCATAACTAAATATATGAAACCAAACCCACAAAAAATGAACATACCTAGATCCAAAGTACAATATAACACCCCAAGGTTAGAAAATGCTTCTATTTATTTTATTCGATTTTTATAGAAGTTTAGTAAATTTTTATTATAATATTTTATGTACATATATCTAGTAGAAGGACTATATATGTCAAACTTGGTAAATAAATTAAGTTCAAGGGCTAAAGTTGTTAAATGATTAAAGTTATTAATATATATATATATATATATTCTCAAATTAGAAGAATTGAATCATTTACACACACTCACACCAGAAGAAGCATTTGAATAGATTTTGGTTCAGCCCTTGTATGCCATTTACATCTGATTTTGAAGAAGATTGAGGAGGATTAACCAAATCAAGGTATGTGTTAGCTCAAGAACATGTAATTAGCCTCTTGTTAGTTCAAATTCTTGTTTAGATTATTATGCATGTTTGGGTTTAGTAGTTTTTTTAATGATCAAAAGCTCAAAAACAACCACATATGTTGTTATAAGTGTGGGGATACACTTTTAGGAGCAGCTAGATCAATTTTGAAGAAAAAATGGTTTTTTGTTAGAAAAACAAGTTGTTCCGGTTGATTTAGTGCTGATTTGGGAAGGGTACGTGCATGCATGGGAGAAGTTGGGGCGTGCCTATCGTCCGGTCCATATCCTAGCTCAAAAGGTACACCCAGTGTTTTTTGACTAAGGCACATGTGTGCCTGAGGAAAAGGCACAGTCATGCCTGAAGAAAGCATAACCATGCCCGGGGAAAAGGCATGCGAACCTCTAAAAGGCATGTGCGTGCTTGAGCAAAAGGCAGAGCCGTGCCTGAAAAAGGCACAACCATGCCTGGGGAATACATAGCCATGCCTAGGGTGTGCCTAGCCTATTAATGTTTAGAAATTTATATTTATATATATTACTTGTAAATTACTTGTTGGTATAATTTGTTAACGTATACAGTAAACTAATAGACGATATTTGGGCTGTTATTTGTAACGTACTTAATACAAAGATGAGTGTACTTATCTTCTCACTATAGATGTATGTATGTATTATGCTTTATGCTATGCGTTGATCCAAACCCGTAAGCGCTCTTTGAGCTAGCATTGAAAGTTGTCTTGGCACTAGACTTGTAGTAGGGATCCAGTATTCGTTATTAGATCCACCCTTGTTAGCAGTTGGATCAACATATTTATGTCTACAGTTAGTAGTTAAGTATGCTTACTAAGCTTTTGCTTATCAGTTGTTTATTTCAATATTTTCAGGTTCTTCGGGAAAAGATAAGGGCAAAGCTCCAATGGTTGGAATATTTAGAGATGGCTCCTAAGTGATGTTTAACTTCTGCGTCTTTTGAACAATTATAGTTTTATGCACCAAAGGTTGATAATAATCTACAAACTTTTGTAACTAAATCTAATCTTTACTTTTGTTTATCTTTGTTGATCAAGCTTTTATTAAAACTTATTTAATAAAATTCTTTGTTTTAAAAAAATTTGGGTCTTTACATACAAATAAGAACTCAAAATCTCAATGCACTCATCACTTTATACAATCAGGGCCCGGCTCTAGGCCTAGACCGCAAGGGCAGCCACCCAGGGCCTACCAATTTTAAGGGCCCACTAGTTCTCTGCAGCATATATATATATATATATATATATATATATATATATATGTGTGTGTGTGTGTGTGTGTGTGTGTGTGTGTGTTGTAAGCCTAGGAAAAAATATAAAACCCACTTTTTAGGTAGCCCAAAGACTCCACACAACCAACAAAACACGGGAGGTTAGAGGGATGGCGACTCAATCGAAATCATCGAAACAAACAAAGGAGGCATCTGTACGACTGGAGAAATCGAAACTATCTGGAGAAATGGAATCGACGCCAGTCGGCGTCTAAAGAAATGAATCGATGATTACCCAACCATCAAGACATCTGTACGGCTGTATTGTTCCTCAATTGAAGCATCGTCTATCGAACCATCGAGATGCCTCTGTTCACTGCTCCTTAAATGACCATCAACGCCTTTGTCATTTGTGAATCAAAATTGAAAACCCTCTACTCTGAGTCTGTGAACGATAATCGACTGTCCATTCACAACTTCATGCTTGAGTCTTGAAGAACTCTAAGTCGACTGAAGTTCATGCTTGAGTCTTGACCGATAACCAATTAGTAAGTTTATTTATATCAATTTATCTATATTGAATTATTTCATTATGTTTCTACTTTCTTATCTCTTAAAAATCTCTGTTTGTTAATTTGTTTAATTGTTTTTGGAATTATGAAATACCCAAGGCGAATAACCGTGGAGTGTCAAGTTTGGTCAATTGGTTGTGGAAGGTTGATAGTTGGGGCATTAGGGAAAATCCGAATTCTTTAATCACTAATCAGAATCATAATCAACTCATCAAGATTGGCATTTCATACCAATTGGGGTCAATCCTTCAGTATTACGTCCTATTTTCTAAGTCCTAACTTTCTTTAATCCTTTACGGCTTTTCTTGTTCACATATTGTTTTTTTCATTGTCTAATCGTATGTCAGTAATCAACTACCAAAGTTAGTGAAAGTGTGTCAATCTATGATTAGTATTTGACTTCAAATTGTTATATGTGAATTTGTCATTAGTGTCTTAGCCTAAGTCATCCCGTTTTGACTCATTTCTATTTTAGCAAAAGTTCTTCATTTGATCCCGTTTAGGATACCACAAGACCCGATTTCACCCATTTGTGAATAAACTGGTTGAAGTTATAACTCTAACTCTATTGGTTCATTTCTTAGGTTAGCTTGCTTCCTCAAGTCAACTCTTTATGCATATTAAAAAGTAAAAGTTTGGATTTTGAGTACATTAGAAAGCTACAAAAAAGTTGAAGATACGACATGTATTCAAGAAAGACTCCATATGTCATGTTACTAAATCACAAATAATATCTTTGTGTGATCTACAAACTTAATTTTGATCGATTTGAAGACTTGAGAGTTGAGATACATAATCTTTCTATATAAATTATACTTTATGTGAAAAAAAATTATTTTAGGGTCCCTTTTTTAGTTTATGTCCAAATCCATAAAATGGTTGGGCCGGACGTGTATACAATAAGGGATATAAAAAAAAGCAAAATGTATTATAGCTATCAAAGTTGACGTTGTTCCGGTAGCCAAAAAACAATACAAATTACAACAGAGGATGCAACCTCATATCATTATACACATATAAATATTTTTTCATCAAGCTACACAATTTTGAAGCAAAATTGGTATTTTAGAAATGTAAATCCAAAACTTGAGATACACTAAAACAACAACAACAACAATCCCATTAACGGGATATGGGGAAGATAGAATGTTAACAATTATAACTCAACCCATAGGTAGAGATCTTGCTTCCTGAAAGGACCTGCAACAGCGTAAAATAAAAATAAATAAATAAATAAAAACCGGGTTTGAATGTGTTTTTTGTAGTAGTGAAAATAATGGGATACAATACAAAATAAACAAAAATTGAGACACACATCACTGCAAATGCAATGAAGACGGGATATAATACAAAATAAAAGTAACAAAAATGCATAAAAAAGCTGACTCACACCTTCACTTTTTCATTGAAGCTTGTCTTTGGTTGGTAGACGACGATTGGATAAAGGGCTTACACCACTGTTGCTTTAAATCTAGGATACAATGCAATGTCGATAGGTTGCATGATGGGAATCTGGTTGGCTTGCACAACGAAGATTATGGGAGGTGATCTAGCAGATGGAGCATGGAGGGGAACGATGGATGTGAGAGATGGGTTACATAAAGGCGAAAGGGTTGCGTCGGGAAGTGAAGAAGGCATAGACGGGGTGGGATTGACGGAGGATGAGCTTCATCTCGCCTGAAACATTACTTGGAACCGTTGGGTGTCTTTGGATGAGAGAGAAATGCAAGGGTCAATGGAGAAACTCTTTACACCAGCAAATGAAGCGCATTTGAGCAATTTTTTGATGGGTAAAATATGGTATAATCATCAAAGTTTTGGTTGATTTTCGGTTTAACCATCAAAGTTTTTTTTATAATGATATAACACCAAAGTTTAGTTTACCTGCTACTTTAACCATCTTACCTACAATAACAAGTTAAATATAACCAAACACCCCCTAATCTCTCAACCTCTTTTCAAACCTTGATTCCAAACACCCCATAACCATTATCTTTCTCTCTCTCCCTCACTTTCTCTGTCAACCTTCAATCTTCCCACCAGACTAACCCTCCACCTTCATGTCTAGCACCACCGCCGCCGCCACCACCACCATAACCACCACTGCCGCCGCCATAACCTCCGTCACCCTCCTTCGCCTTTCTCTCTCCCCGTCACTCTCCCTCTCTGCCTCTCTCTCTCCCCCCGTCCACCTCTGCCGCCATCGACCTCTGCCGCCGCCACCATAACCTCCGCCACCTAATCTCTCTCTCTCTCTCTCTCTCTCTCTCTCTGGTATTTGCTAACAGCCAAAACCCCCACCTCCCCAAGAGCATCCACCGCCGCCACCATACACGCCACCGCCACCGCCACCGCCACCGCCACCGCCACCGCCACCGCCACCGCCACCGCCACCATGAAGATGAAAATTAGGGTTTTTGCAAATTAGGGTTTTTGCAATGAAGATGAAGATACCTTACTCCAGTGCGTTTTCAGATCGAAGATGTTTTTGCAATAAGATACCTTACTCCAGTGCGTTTTCAGATGAAGATACCCTGCTCCCTATCAGATCGAAGATCGAAGATGCATGGACACCACCGCCGTATCTTCATCTGTGTACAACCACCACCACCGTCGTATCTACATCTATGTACAAGATTTGTCAGATTTGGTTGTTCTTGATTCATTTGGGTGTTCTTAATTTCATGATGTGGGTGTTCTCAGATCTTCAAACATTCTAGAGAAAAAATAAAAAATATATATTATTTAACTTGCTTAGCAGGTTAAAGGTAATAAAATGGGTAAAAACGGAAACCAAACAAAACTTTAAGGATACAAATGATTGTCAAATGAAACTTTATAGTTAAATCATTCAAAAATAAACTTTAATAGTTAAACCGAAAATCAAGTAAAACTTTGATGTTTAAACCATATTTCACCCTTTTTTGATAATTAAAGTTTAAAATATAGTTATTTAATAAAAATTTTAAAACTTTAATATAAAAATGTATTTTTTTAATCTATATATCTATATAAAAGGCATGCAAAATTTTAAAAATAACCATAAATTAAGTCTTAATTAACCAATCATAACCTTAAATTTCAAATTATTTCATTATCAAAACAATTTTGGAAAGTTTAAAACGTGGGTAAGAAATTTTAATTTCAAATTATTCAATTTCAATTTTGAAATATTAGTTTTAAATCTATTGTGAGAGGGTTAGATGAATATTTTGAGGGGGTTTTATAAAACATATAAGGAGGTTTTAAGAAAATATGAGAGGGTTTTATAAAAATTGTATACTAATGTAATTAATTATAAGTTGTTTATAAATTATTTTTAGTAACTTGTGATATATTTTTTTAGAGAAAAAATAATTATATATTTACGACCGTCTCATTTTTATCTACATTTTGGTATAAATTTTATTGTAATGTGACGCTTTTATGAAATTAGTATATTCTCATCACAAAGGTGATATTTCATTTAATGCATTATTTTTATTTAAAAATTTTAATATCTCAAATACACTTCCGAAGTACCGGTACGTGTACGGGTCAATAAACTAGTTATCTTATATATTGGTAGTTGATAATCAAAATTCTGAATACGGAAAATACTATTCGATCGAAATTTAGAATATTCGGTTTTGAATCGTTAGGACGTGAAAACCTACAACGATTGTACGTGTGATCGTCGGTGTAATGACCTTAATGAATAATTTTTATGCGTAAAAGTGAGATAATAAGTATTTTGTACCTAGATTTTATACTTAGGGTGCGTTTGTTTCACGTATTGTGAAGGAATTGAATTGGATTCCTTTAGGCCCCGTTTGGTTCGCTGGAATTGGTCGGAATTGCCCGGAATTGGAATTGAAGATTCCTAATCCAAGTCGTGTTTGGTTCACATAATTCTAAGAATTGGATTTTGAATTCCCCCCAAATCCTAAGTTTATGGAATTACAATTCCATCACTAAACCAATGGAATTGGTCGGAATTGGCCAACCACCACCACCAACCGCCACCAACCGCCACTGCCACCACCGTACCACTGCCGCCGACCACCACCAACCGCCACCGCCGCCAACCGCCGCCAACCGCCACCACCGTTACTACCGCGCCGACCACCACCAACCGCCACCACCGTCACCACAGCCGCTGACCACCACCAACTGCCACCGCCACCTCCACCGGCCACCACCAACCGCCATCGTCACCACCGTCACCACCTCGACCGACCACCACCAACTTGAAATTTGGAATTTCTTTCAATTCCGCGAACTAAACACACGAAGGAACGGATTCCGTTGGAATCCTTCCAATTCCAATTCCTTCCAATTCCAATTGCTTAACGAATTCCAATTCCGGTCAATTCTATTCCGCGAACCAAACGGCCCCTAAGAATTCAATTCCTATGTGAATTGAAATCCTAAGGAATTAGATTCATATTCATGTTTGTTTCACACAAAATTAAATTGAATGTAATTACATTACATTCCAAATTTGTGTTTGTTTTGCACATTTAATAGAAGAATTGCAATGGAATTATAATAAAAGACCAAAATACCCTTAATTCATATTTTTATTAAAACTTTATGTGATCTAAACTAACCGCCATTGCCACCGCCACCACCGACAACCACCAACCGCCACCGCCGCCGCCGACCACCACCAACCGCCGCCACCGCCGCGACCACCACCACCGCCACCGACCACCACCAACCACCACCGCCACCACTGCCGTCGATCACCACCAACCGCCACCGCCACCACCTCCGCCGACCACCACCAACCATTACCTCCATCACCACCGACCACCACCGCCACCACCGCCGCCGACCACCAGCCACCGCACCGACCATCACCAACCGCCACCGCCACCGACCACCACCAACAGCCACCACCTTCGCCGACCATCACCAACCACCACCGCCGCTTACCACCAACAATCGCCATCGCCAGCACCACCACCGCTGCCGACCACTACCCACTGCCGCCGACCATCACCAACCGCCACCACCGCCTCAACCGCCGCCACCAACCGCTACCGCCACCACCGCCACCGACAATCACCAACCGCCACTACCACCGCCGCCGACCTTCACCAACCGCCACCGCCGACCACCGAACATTACCCCACCCCACCCCAACCGCCGCAGTGGTGGTGGTCGGTGGCGACGGAGGTGGTGGCGGTGGAGGTTGGTGGTGGTGGTCGGCGGTGGTAGTGGCGGTGGCGGTTGTTGGTGGTCGGCGGCGATGGTGGGGGTAGCGTATGGTGGTGGTCGTCGGCGGTGGTGGCGGTGGTGGCGGTGGCGGTTGGTGGTGGTCGGCGGCGGTGGTGGCGCTGGTGGTTAGTGGTGGTCGGCGGTGGTGGTGGCAGTGGCTGTTGGTGGTGGTCGGCGGTGGCGGAGGTGGTGGTCGGCGGCGGTGGTGGCGGTGGCGGTTGTTGGTGGTCGGCGGCGGTTGTGGCGGTGGTGGTCGGCGGCGGGGGTGGTGGTGGAAGTTGGTGGTGGTCGGCGAAGGTGGTGGCGGTGGTGGTTGTTGGCGGTGGTGGCGGTTGGTGGTGGTCGCGGGCGGTGGTGGCGGCGTTGCCGTGGTGGGGTGGGGTGGGGTAGTGTAGTGGTTTGGTGGTGGGTGAGGGGTTAGCGTGTGATTAGTTTATTAGGGTTAAATTAAGGATAATATTTTTTTTGTCAACATTACTTAGCAAAATGAATTGAATTATATTGAATATATTAGAGGAATTGAATTACATTACATAAGAGAATGTGTTAATTCCAAAGAATATGATTATGTTGCAAAAAGTTTACCAAACGTAAAACACAACGTAATTAGAATTGAAATACATTAAATTTTTCAAATTATGGTGAATCAAACGGGGCCTTAGTTTTGGTAGGGTCTTAAATTATGAGACTCTGGTTATACCGTGACATTGTGTAATAATATAGTAACGTAAAATATGACGCTTTTAAACTTAATTATGTTTAATTGTAAATTATACTTTTAGGTCTTAGCATATCGAGTTATCAACGTCTCAAATGGCCCACAAGGCCACAAGCAATCGAAAGTCCACGCTTGGTGAATTGCATGTTGTTGCATATTGTTTCAGTTTTTCTTTAATATTCAAAAAGTCCAGGCCGTTGACTAAATTCCTTTTTCCTAATTCCTCAAATTTCATTTCTTATTTGAATTATAATTATATTTTATGACATAGTATTTTTATAAATAATAGAACACATCTATATATTAAACTTAGTTCTAAACTATATTTATTTTCGTTTACAATAGAAATTAAACTTATGGCCATAATAAAACTTTGATATACTGAGCTACAAGATTTTTAGTTATTTTATAACATATTAATATATTATAACTATCTTTATAAATTGTGTTATTGAGGTGACATGCAAGTGGGATAAGTTTTCATGACATAGAATCAAATAGGGCGTAGTTAAGATGATCTACATAGGAGATTAATAATGTTTACAATCTAATTATAATTATAGTATTGAATTGAATTAGGGATGCATTTAGTTATGGACAAACTGCTCCAAAATATAACGTACTTTTGTTAAGATATCAATTTATACAATAAACTTTAAAATTTTAAAAAAGGTACAACAAACACGGCCACTTGTAACTCACATTGTATACAAGTGGCCTGTTATAACAAGGCACTTTGAATTATCAACTGGTTACCCTTTTTCTATTTTACTTTTTTGTCTAAAAAATTAATCTAATTTATATACTCATATCTTCATCTGCAATCTTCATCTGCACTTCATATCTTCAAGTCTTCAACAGATACAAGAGCACCATACATCCATAGTACCCCTTCAAACCAAACCCAGCGCCGCCACCACCCTTCAAGATCCTCCGCACCAACCTTCAAGATCCTCCGTCGCCCCCACCCGTGAAGATGGTCGCCGTCGTCGCGCCGTCCAATCCCACCATCAGCACCGTCGATTAGGGCTTCGAAATCACTGTCGCCGCCTTTATATCTAAACAGAACCACCGCCGCTGTTGTCTTCAAACTACATCCGCCATCACTGTCGTCGCCTTAGGGTTTCATACACCACTACTGCCGCCTGGGGATGACAAAGAAAACCGAAACCGACAGGGAAAACCGAAAACCGACATAAACGGTGCGGGGAAAACCGAAAACCGATTATTTAAACGGGGATGGGGATGGGGACGGGTTTGATGATCCCCGCCCCGATTACCCGATAACGGCCCCGATTACAAGTTAATACTAATTATTTACATATTAATATGCATAAAATTATTTTAAATAGAAAATATACAAATTTTTATACATTTTCATACAAACTAATTTTAATGGTTGTCTTTATTTGAATTGTTTGGTTTTGCTATTTTTGATGCATTTAGTTTCTTTAATACTTTCTTTTAGGTTCATATATGTTTGTATTCGATATTGTTATATAATTTAGCATAATTGTTTTCTAAAACTCGTGATAAAATCATAACCCTAACGATCTACGTAGTGAATAAACACAGTTCCACTTTAACCGGTATCTTTGCGGTGAAAATTACAAATTTAATTACAAGTTTTATATTAAACGGGGATACCCGTTTCCCCGCGGTTTTCCCCGGTTACTGACGGGGATCCCCGTTTAAATCCCCGCGGTTTTTTAAGCGGGGACGGGGGGACCAATCCCCGGCACGAAACCGCCCCGTTGCCATCCCTACTGCCGCCGCTTGATTTCAGGGTTGCAAGACATCAACCACCGCCATTGCGAGACTTCCACTACCCGCTGATTTCGTCGTGGGTTTTAAGATCGACCGCCGATATAAGGTATAAACAACTAGTTATATTACGAGTTTTCATATCTTCAATTTTGGGGGTTGTTATAGATAGGTTAAATTTGAGATATGGGGATTTGTTTACAGATTTGGGATTTATTATGTACGAATTTGTATATTAGGGTTCTTCATTTTCAAGCTTAGATTGTATGTTAAGGTTCTTCATTTTCATGATTTTGGTTTTTTTTCAAAATCTAGGATTTGTGTCAGATCTGGGTTTATATTCAAATATAAGCTTTCTGTTTATGATTAAATAGTTATGAAATCCATATGAACAATAAGAAAAGATTGTTTTCTGCTTAAATTAGATTTGTTTATGCTTGAATACCTTGTATATGCTTTTTAAGTTGAAGAACACATGAATATCATGAAGAACACGTTAATTTTAAATAAGAAAAATATAAAAAAATATAAAATGACTGGTTACATGTAGCCCAGGTTATAGATTGCATATAATGGGAGATAAAAATGGGTTGGTTGTATTTTTTTAAATTTTTAAAGTTCGTTGTATAGATTGATAGCTTAGCAAAAGTACGTTATATTTTGATACAGTTTACCGTTTAATTATCGGTTACATATGAACCGGGAATGTCTACATCTAATTATAGTTGATGTTCAAAAAATAAAAAATAAAAAATAAAAAATCTTACTATGTGATGTATAATACTTTGTATTGTTTTGTTATCTAATATTACATTATATAAATAATATATATCATTGTTTCTTATTTTATAACTGAATGTGTTAATGCTCATGAGTTATTGATTTTAGAAGTTTATTGATATTCTATATTAATGTAACAGAATTCTATTTTCTAACTGATCAGTTATTTAGTTTTCATCAATCGCAAAGTTTGAAAATAGAATGTTTTAAGATATTGTAATACATATATTATCTAACTTATAATTGTTCTTAATTCTTAAAATTGACGTAAATACACTATAACGTAGTAGAGATGATATTACCATGTTTTCTATTATTTATTTAGGTTTGAACATTTTTTAATATATAAACGATCATCGATCTATCAGGTAAAATACTTATCTTTTATAGAGTTTTAGTATCATAAAGGTTTTAATCAGATTTGTTTTGAAAACTACTACAGATATACTATTTAGTCCGCATATCTAAACCAAATGTTTTACATCTCGAAGAAACCTCAAGATAGGGAAAACCCTCCATTTTATCCTTTTTTTTACATGTTTATTAATAACTAGCAGCGTATCCGCGCAATGCTGCGGTGGCAATAGTTTATGCTTGGCGAATGTCGTTTTCAAAAATGTAATGATATGTTATTCGCGTAATTTAATGTCATGAAAAGTTTCAACAAGTTCGTTTTTTTTCAAATTTTCTTATATTTGTAGCATCTATTTTTTTAATTCTAAAAACATTAAAATAAAAACAAGTATTTATATTTATGAAATAAGGATAGAAAAGTTAATAAGATTTTGAAAATAATATTGATGTGGGTGGATAATTATGTTTTGTGTGAAAATATGTGTTAGTGGAAGAGTATATTTTTAAATAAATAAAAAGTTAAAGTAAATTAAGAGAGTGAAATAGTTAAAAATTGAGTGGATGATATTAATTTAGATTAAAATAAGGGTGATTTGAAGGTTGCACATTGTGCATAAGTGTTTGGACTACTTAAATTTAAGTAGTCTTAAAATTTGAAGAGAGATAAACATAAATGCATTATATAATAAGATAATTAAAAAATTGTTAAGGTGTTCTGGGACTTGTAAATCCTCACTTTGTTTTGGTTAAAGAACAAGTAACAATTACCCGCGCTTCGCGGCGGGATAAAAATAGTATCTCGTCTACTGTAAAATTATATTGTTACTTAAATTTTTAATGAAATGTGTCTAAACGACTCTATAAAAAATATTTTAAAAAGCTTCGAAATTTTAGCCTTGACTTCAGTCATTAATATTAATATAAAGGTTTTAGTTCTCCAAAATGTATTAAACTATACCAAAAAATCTATTGTGTGTATCCACCTTTCAAAATTTCTATTGTGTGTATTGAACTTTAAATTTGGTGTTATTGTATGTATTTTGATACATAAAAAATCAAAAAAAAGTATAAGTTTAGTACATACAATAGAAAGTTTAATACATACAATAGGAAGTTTAATACATACAATAACACCAAATTTAAAGTTCAATACATACAATAGAAATTTTGAAAGATGGATACACACAATAGATTTTTGGGTTTAGGGTTTACGGTTTAAATAACTATTTAAAGTTCAATACACACAATAGATTTTTGAGTATAGTTTATGTTGGTGAGATAGCAATATCAAACCTTAATCAAAGTTATCTATTAAGTAAAATAGGATTTGATGTTAACAAAACCCTATATTCAGTTTTGGACTTAGATTGATGAAAAACATGTGTTGTTTTTCTATCTGAGACTTAAAGAATTTCTAAGTAAGAAATGTCAGCTGACGAATCATAGTGTCAGCTGAACACTAAGTATCAGCCAAAGGACCAGCTTCAGAAAGATCAGCTGAGAAGAAAAGATCAGTCAAAGAGCATCAGCTGAGGAATCACACTGGATCAGCTGATGGCCTAGAACCATCAGCTGATGAAGATTTCAAGGTCAGCCAAGCAGACAAGGATCAGCTGACACAATCACAGTTATCAGCTGATGCCTTCCATCTGTCATATAAGGTATTTCCTACTTATCCAATCTTCTCTTTATAAGCTGACTATACTCAAATGATTAGCTGAGCCCTTGGGAACAGCTGACAGTTGAGTTAATCAGTTTATTAGCTGCTGCTATGATTTGTATTATCAGCTGAGCAATTTGATCAGCTGAGCAAGTCTAGTCAGCTGAGTCTTTCACACTTATCCTTAGCTGAGCAAAATTATATTTGTAGTTCAGTGTCTGTTAACTGAGTCTTTATTGTATATCTCAGTTAATAGCTTTTCTATGTAATATTTTCTTAAAGTCAAAGGCAGAACATGTGTTGTTCTTATTATGCCTTAGATCTTTCTTTTGTAAAAGTACTTAGCACTTTTTGGATCTACAAAGATACAAAAAGGATAGATCTTTATCCCCTGAAAAAGGAGAAAGTTACTCTTGAAAAGAAGATCTCGAAGATATGATGTTAAGTATGGCTGGCAACTCCATACTTGGTAAAGTCAAATCTTCAGAAAGCATGGTGCCGATTAAAGCACAAGCATGGAAGGATAAGGTTACTTTCTCAAGACATAAAGGTAGTAATTTAATAATATAATAATAGATAGTGGGTATACTCATTACTGAAAAGTATGTTCACTTTACACACTTTGTGTATAAAGTTAACTTACTTTTCACCCACTAACTTTATCTATTATAATATTATTAAATCAAGTACCTTTGTCTCCTTCTCTCTCCATCAACCCGGACACACTTTGCTTATATATATTCATGCATGGAAACATGCTAAAAATGCGAATGCGTTGAAAAGCACTGAAATCTCATAAGTTGAGAATTAGAAGAGTTAGCATTTTACTTTCAGTGTAACAAACTTGTTCATGTGTTGAACGTCTTAGACATTTGTTGTTTAAGATTAGCATTGTCTATGTGTTAGACAAAATTAGTTGCCACCTTTTATTGAACTTAGATTTTCCGCATCTAGTTCATGTAATTCTTGATTAACGTCAATAAGAATTATATAAAACTAAACCGTGTGTCTCTTAAATTTTAATTTGCTAAAGTTTGTATTCAACCCCCCTTCTACAAACATTTGTTGTTGTAGTATCCATTCGGGACCAACAACTGGTATCAGAGCTGGCTAGATAATCCATATCTAAGATCTGTTTTGCTTACTCTTCAACTGCTTCTACCCCACACTACAAAATGGCCACTTCTGTTGCTGCCTCTAATGGTTCTTCTAACAATGGTTCACTCACAAGGTGTCCTATATTTGATGGAGAGAACTTCTCTCTCTGGAAGAGTAGAGTTCTTCTCTATATGTCAAGCCTTGATGATGTGATGCTCAAAACTGTTACTGAAGGTCCTCATGTTCCTTCCTCAACTATCCAAGTAACTGAAGCAACTGATGAAGCTCCTGCTGTTGAAAGACTGATTATAAAACCTATAAATCAGTGGTCTGATGAAGACAAAAGGCTTGTTAATCTTGATGTTAAAGCAAGAACAACCTTAGTCTCTGCACTACCAAATGATGTCTATCATCAAGTTCTTAACTGTAAATCTGCAAAAGAGATGCTAGACACTTTGACTGTTGCATATGAAGGCACTGAAGAAGTGCAGGAGAACAAGAAACTCCTTCTGGTTAGAGAATATGAATTCTTCTTTGCTCATAAAGGTGAGAGTCTCACTCAGACTTACACCAGGTTCAACTGCCTCATTAATGACTTAAGAAGGGCAGATGTTCACAAAAGCAATAAGGGACTTGTAAACAAGTTTCTAGACTCTCTCCCAAAATCTTGGGATCATTTTATCACTGTGCTTAAACATGGTGAGAAAATCAAGGGTCTTTCACTGGTTGGTTTATATGGAAATCTTATGACTCATGAACAATCAGTGAAACAAAGGAAACTCTCTACCAAGGATATGAAGGAGGCTGCAAAAGCTCCAACTACTGCCCTTGTATCTAAGGATACAAGATCTAGGAGTTTTGCTGCAGTTGTGGATAAGTCCAGTGATGAGGAGAAAGAGGAGGAATATTCTGATGAAGAGCAAGTGGCTGATGGGGATGAAGTTCTGGAGAACATGGACAACATTGAAGCTGCTGTTGAGCAGGCTGCCATGTTGGTTAAAAGGTTCAAACCTTTCTTGAAAAGAAAGGGTGTCAAGAGGTTTGAAAGGAAACCCTTCAAAGGAGAAAGAGCCATGTCAAAACCAAAGGCTTCTGAAGGTTGTTTCTCTTGTGGCAAGACTGGTCACTATGCCAGTGAATGTAAGTCCAAAGGAAACACAGGCTTCAAGGGTTCCTCAAGCTCAGACAGCAAGATTGATTATGAAGCCAAATATAAGAAACTTCTTGCTGCTGTCCTTGACAAGAAGAAGAAGAAAGCTCAGAACAGGGTGCTGGTTGCTGAAGAAGAAGATTGGGCTGAGGAAGATCTCTCAAGTGATGAAGATGAGGTCCTCACAGCTCAGTTCATTTTGATGGCCAACACAGCAAGTACAAGTTCCTTTGATGAGGATATGAAGAAAGCTGCTAAAGCTTGTACTTCTCCTGACTGGGATCCTTCTTCTATGTATGATGGTTGGAAAATTTATTAACTATGAAGATAATGAAAAGAACACTATGTTTGATTATCTGTGTGTTGAGTTTCAGTCAAATATTCAAAGAGAAAAGAAGCTAGAATTAGAAATAGAATCACTAAAAGAGAGATTAAGTCTTAAAGATGAGAAACTTAAACAAATGACAAAACTGGAAGATGATTTAGCTAATCAAAAGATACTTAATCAGATCTTGGTAAAAGAAACCAATGAAGCAACAATAAAGTTTAATGACCTTCAAAAAGTAGTTAGATCTTGGTGTGTTTCTGCTGAGAAGACCACTCAGTGTGTCAATGAGCAGATTCCAAAACAAGTTCAAGCTATTATTGGTGGAAACTATTCCCAAGCTGCTAACTGTGTTGATTTTAGCAAGAACATAAATATCTTAGAAAAAGCTGATATTTTACCTCTTACTTTTCAAAAGATTGTAAAAGGAAAAAGTATTATCACTAACAGATTTGTCAAAAGTAAAAGTACTCAGCTGAAAGACTCAACCTCTTCAAAAGTTGGTTCAAGTTCTATTGTCTTGACAGAAAGCAAAAGTACTAAAAATTTAAGTGTAAAGGAAGTAAGTAAAGGAATGGAATCATTTGTTGATACCAAAGAGACATTCTGTTGTCAAACCTTGAAAGCTGATACATTAAATTTAGGAACTCAGCTGACTGAAAATTCCTTAGCTAATGATATTACATCAGCTGATAAAAAAGTAGATGATAACTGCTCAGCTGATATCCTGTCAGCTGATCATGGATCCTCTTCTGTTTGTTTAGCTGATCAAACTTCACTTCAAACTCTTTTAATAGGAGAAACTAAGGGAAAAGGACATTTTGTTTACAAAGAGTCTAAGTCTGCCACACCTAAAGTTGATCAAAAACTCATTTTAATTAAGGGTCAACCTAAGGTGAATGTAAACAAAGACCTTATTAGTTTACAGAATCAGCTACAACAGCTGAATGGTGAAATATGTTAGCTGATGACCCATAGTCATCAGAAAACAGTTAAGACATCTCTTAGTCAATTACCAAAACATGTTAAAAGCTCCAAAAATAAAAAATGATATACATGTGGGAGCAAAGAACATAAGGCAGGTAATTGTTCTCTAGAAGGTAACTCAAGACAGCGGACTGATTATGATAACACAGCTGTTTCTCTCATTCATAAACAACCTAATATAAAGTGGATGGCTAGGTGCAATCCACAGGGGTCCACTTAAATGTGGATGCCCAAATCTCACTAACCTTCTTTCAATCACATCTATGCAGGGTCTGAACACGTGGTATCTTGACAGTGGATGTTCAAGGACCATGACAGATTGTAAAGCTTTGCTTAGTAACTACAAGAAGGAAAAAGGTCCAAGAGTAACCTTTGGTGATAATAAATGTGGGCAAACAAAAGGCTACGGAGAACTTCATAATGGGAACCTAACCTTATCCAAGGTATCATATGTTAAAGGACTTAAGTATAATCTCATCAGCATAAGTCAGTTATGTGATGGTGATCATAAAGTCCTCTTTACAAAGACAGGTGGTTCCATTTTAGATCAAGAAGGTAAAACAATAATTTGTGCAAAGAGAACCAATGATGTATATACTCTTGATATGTCCTCTGGTGATCCATCCAAGTTAACCTGTTTGTATACCAAGTCTGTAACTGACACAAACTGGTTATGGCACAAAAGGCTTTCCCATTTAAACTTCAAAAACATTAACAAGTTGAGCAAGGGTGAACTAGTGTCAGGACTACCTTCACTGACGTATGTTAAGCCTAAACCTTGTTCTGCCTGTGAGAAGGGAAAGCAACACTAGACTTTGTTTCCATCTAAGCAAGCCTTCTCCATTACTGAACCTTTCTACATGTTGCACATGGATCTATTTGGTCCTGTTGCTACTTCTAGTATTGGTGGAAGTAAGTATGCATTGGTAATGGTTGATGAATTTTCAAGATACACTTGGGTTATCTTCCTAAAATCAAAGAGTGAGGTTGCAGAAGAAATTATAAGCTTCATTAGAAAGATGGAAGTGCTCAATGGCAATCTGGTAAGGATGCTTAGAAGTGATCATGGAACTGAATTTAGAAATCAAACTCTTGAAGGCTTCTGTGATGAGAACCATGCTGTGTGAGAGTGGGTTAGGATTCAACTTCTGGGCTGAAGCTGTCAGCTGTGCATGTTTTACTCAGAACAGATCTCTTATAATAAAGAGGCACAACAAGACTCCTTATGAAGTGCTCAAGGGAAGGAAGCCCAACATCAGCTTTCTACACATCTTTGGGTGTCAGTGTTTCATTCTGAACCAGAAAGATCAATTGCAAAAATTTGCACCAAAAGCTGATGAAGGTGTGTTCATTGGATATTATGTGATTTCCAAAGCTTACAGAATCTACAACCTCAGAACAAAAGTCATAGAAGAATCAATCAATGTAAGTTTTAATGAAAATGACTTTGTTGCTTCCTGTTCTACTAATCCATCTACAGGTAAGGAATTTAATGATTTGCTGCTTACTGAAGACAACACTCCAGTGTCAGCTGATCCACTCCCATCAGCTGATCCAATCTCATCAGCTGACATAGATGACTTAGATGAACCTGTTCCGAATGTACAAAACACCTCTGCACATTCTATCCTAAACCAACCCACATTTTTACTAAATGAAGGGAATCATGATTCAACATCAATGGACTCTAATTCCATATCAAACATTCCCTCATCAGTCGAAGTCTCATCAGATTGTAATCAAGAAATTCTGTCAGCTGATCAACCAGAAGTCTCATCAGCTGATCCAAACCAAAGAATTTCAACTCCCAGAATCCAAAATACCTACAAGGACCTCAGAAATCATCCAATTGATCAGGTCATAGGTAACATAGAAGCACCTGTACTAACAAGATCAAAAGCTTGTAACTTATGTTTATATACAGGTTTTGTTTCTATGATTGAACCAAAGAAGGTAGATGAAGCTCTAACTGATCCTCACTGGATAAATGCCATGCAAGAAGAATTGGCTGAATTCACAAGAAACAATGTATGGACTTTGGTGCAAAGACCAAAGGACAAATCCATCATTGGCACTAAGTGGGTATTCAGAAACAAGATGGATGAAAAAGGGCTGATCATCAGAAACAAGGCAAGATTAGTTGCTCAGGGGTATTGTCAAGAAGAAGGTATTGATTATGATGAAACCTTTGCCCCTGTTGCAAGACTTGAAGCAATAAGACTATTTCTTGCTTATGCTGCCTTCAAAGACTTCAAAGTATTCCAAATGGATGTTAAGAGTGCCTTCCTAAATGATGAATTGAAAGAAGAGGTGTATGTCAAACAACCTCCAGGTTTTGAGGATAAAACCAAACCAGATCATGTATACTTCTTGAACAAAGCTTTGTATGTTCTGAAGCAAGCTCCAAGAGCCTGGTATGATACCCTCTCTTCCTTTTTGACCAATAAAGGATTTATAAGAGGAAGCATAGATAGCACTTTATTTATAAGAAAATTCAAGGGTGATGTGATTCTTGTACAAATTTATGTAGATGATATAATATTTGGGTTTACAAATGTTGATCTTTGCAAAAAGTTTTCCAAACTCATGTCTGATAACTATCAAATGAGTATGATGGGTGAATTAAACTATTTTCTAGGTCTTCAAATTAAACAAGAGGTTGATGGAATTTTCAATTCATCAAACAAAGTATGTAAATGACTTACTTAATAAATTTGAGTTTGAAAATTGTTCTTCAATGAAAACACCCATGTCCACTGCCTTAAAGCTTGGAAAGGACACTGATGGTAAATCAGTGAACATTACAGCTTATAGAGGTATGATAGGGTCTCTTTTGTACCTCACTGCTAGTAGACCAGATATTATGTTTTCTACATGTCTTTGTGCTAGATACCAAGCAGATCCCAAAGAATCTCACTTAGCTGCAGTTAAAAGAATTTCAGGTATCTCATAGGAACTCCTAATCTAGGTCTTTGGTACCCCAAAGACTCTGATTTTGAGTTAGTTGGATACACTGATTCTGACTTTGCAGGTTTCACACTAGACAAAAAGAGTACATCTGGGGGTTGTCAATTATTAGGTGGAAGATTAGTCAGCTGGTCAAGCAAGAAACAAAACGTTTCAACCTCTACAGCTGAGGCAGAATACATTGCTGCTAGAAGCTGCTGTGCTCAATTGCTATGGCTGCAAAATCAACTACTGGATTATGACTTACAGTTTGAAAACTCCCCAATTCTGTGTGACAACACAAGTGCTATATCTATCTCTAATAATCCTGTTTTGCATTAAAAAACTAAGCATATTGAAATCAGACATCATTTTCTTAGAAATAATGTGCAGAAAAAGAAAGTTTTAATGCATTATATCAACACTGATGTTCAATTAGCTGACATTTTTACAAAACCTTTGGATGAGTCTCGGTTCAACTTCCTAATATCCAAACTTGGCATGTTAAATTTGTAATATATTCTCTTCTTAGGTAGTTAATTGTGTGTGAGAAAATAATTTTATTTGTGTGTGAAATGAAGTACTTATCTAAGCTTCTACATATTTTACTTATGGTAGATCAGCTAATAGAATTATGTCAGCTGACGATCATCAGCTGACACTATACCTCGGCTGATAAACCATCAGCTAAGACTTAGAAGCTCAGCTAAGTGCATTCATTAGCTGACACTTATTTTATCTCAACATGGATCAGCTGACACTCTCATTTGTTAGCTGATGATTTTCAAAAGTCAAAAATATTGTGTCCCCACACTTATTTTATTAATTTCTCATTTGTATTTATTGTGTTACTAGGTTATTTAATTTAGTTTATTTGTCCGTTTATTGTCTGTGTATTTAATATCTATTCCGTCTATTACCTTTTTGCAGAAGTGACAGTTACTTTTTACAAAATATTTCTGTGACAGTTTAGGTTTCCAAGGAAGATTTAAAGGTGTTTTCGAGCGGTTATTCATTTCTTAAGCTTTCAAAATTCCCAAACACTCATTCTCTCTCAAACTTTCAAACCCTAAACTCTCGTTGCTCAAACTTCATTCACTCTGTAATCATGGTGATCTTCAACCCTGCAACTTCTCCAAACGCCATTGCTGGTGAAAATGTCACACCCAACTCTGAAATCACAACACGCCCAAACAACTTTCTCATAAACACTGACATTCCCGCGAGCAAAGCAAACCAGGGATATGAACCTATGGTGGCTTTCATAACTGCCCATCCCCTGTTCGCATGTCTATCTGCTCATCCTCTGTTTATCTTTCCAAACATTGTTGGTGAGATGTGGTACACTGCAAGGTACCATGCTAATCAAGATTTAATCACTTGCACCTGCCTCAATGGTACCATCAACATAAACGTCACTACTGATTCTCTTAGACAAGCGATCTCCATACCCCATATGGCCCAATTTCAACCTTTTTCTACAATGAATCAAGTTTTAGAGGTTTTGCCCCTGATTGGCTACCAAGGTGTTGTTTCCCATGGCCAGTATAAACTGTCTGCTCTAGGACACCCATGGAAGTATTTGGCCAGTGTCATCATTTGATGTTTTGGTCACAAGTCTAGCAGCCATGACCAAATGAATCAGTCTGAATTGATGATTCTTCATGCTTTGGTCACAGGGAGGAATATTGACTTCTCACAAGTCAAATTCTCTGAAATGGTGGATAAGATCACTCTGGGCACATCAAAGAAATCAACCAGAACCCTAGTTCTTTACATCAGGTATCTAAGTTTAATTGCACTTAGAGATGTTCAGAGGGAACACTATGCTGGGTTAGCTGCTCACTTGCACACAATGACCATCCCTCAAATGGGTCAGAAAACTTTCCATTTGATAAGGGAATTTCAAGGTCCTGCTATAACTGCTCAGATGCAAGAGTTGATTGATGTTGCTGCTGAGGATGCTGAAAATGAAGAGGAAGTTGATGCTGAAAATATTGAGGGACAAATGGCTGATGATTCTGAGTCTCCTGATTTAATTACTGATCATTCTGAGGAGTCTATGACTCATGCTCCGGATGAAGCCTTAGTGGAAGAAGAATTGATGTTTAGAGCAGATGTGTTTGATGAACTAGCACAGGATGAGCCTATTAATCCTGATGCTGAGGGTGATAATGACAATGATGCTGACAGTGATCAAAATGATCATGATGAGGGAGATGATGACTTTCATGGTGGTGAAGCTGGATTTCATTATACTGAAAATGTTCAAGATACCACCTCCTCATCTTCTCAAACTGGGATGCCACTCTCACATTTCCCTGTTCCTTTCAGCTCAAGCACTCCACAAGACAAACAAAGTGGTGATGCAGCTGATGGTGATGATGCTGAGGAAGACACAATTTCTGACAATCTCATTCAACTAATTGAGATCAGCAAGACTCAGCACATCGCAGGTATAATCTCTACCACTCTTGAGGATACTCATTTGGTTGACCCCACCAATGAAAACCCATCCTCTCCTCTAGTTGTAACACCCCCACAACTGCCAAGCTTTAGTCAACTCCCAACAGTTGCTAGTTCTACTCGTAACCCAAATAGAAACAAGGTCATTAGAGATGGTGCACACTGCACTTATCTCAGAGGGATTGCACACTGCACCTCTGACCTCAACTCCTATAGCTACCTCTTATTTTGAGGGGGAGCTCATGGAAGTTGATATAACCCTACAACCAATAGGTGTGTCCTCACAACAGGGCACATCTGTAAATATGGGATTGCTGCAATCAGGGTCACCCTCCTAACAGGGTGATGCCATTGAAAGACAGACCCCCTCCCAAGGTCATACTGTGTCTACAACCCCTATGTGTCAAGCCTATCCCCTAGTAAGTTCATAACAACTTGCTACTGTAATAAGGGATACCCCTTTGAGTGCAACCCTCACTCACACTCACATATTTGCACCTATTTTTGATTCAATTCTTACACATGCTAGTGCACTACCTGTCAATACTAGTGGCATAAACCAGTCATTAGTACAGGGTACAACTTCTGTTCCCAGTGATCTTAGGCCTCTATACCAAGGTCTAAGTGAGGGACCACAATCCATTCCAGTTCTAAGCACACTTTCTCAATCAATTCCAACCCAACCCATTCCCTCTACTACTTCTGAACCCTCACCCCAACTAATTCAAACCTTATTATCTATCTCTCAAAAGATGGATAGTCTTCAAGCCTCCTTTACTTCTTTCCAAACTCAAACAGAAACTCAAATCTCTCACCTAACCAATGAGATTGAGTCACTTAAAGCCAACCAACCCAAACCCCAACCCACCCCTGCCCCTGTTGATCTTTCCCCTATTCTTACCAAACTAGATCAACTTATAAACCAAACCTCTACTCCTATTCCTACACCCTCCCCTCCTATACCTGCCCAAACCATTTCTACCTTAAACCATACCATTTCCAATCTCCTTTCCCAACTCAAAACCCTTAGACCCTCACCCCCTGATATCTCCATTACCATTCCTGAATCTCTTCTAACTATCCCCTCTCTCCTAAAAGATATTGATACTGAGGTCAATAGGTCCAACTTTTGTGCTAAGATAAGGCACCGTGATACTCTGAGAGAATTCTCCAATCTCACTGAAGCTATCAACAGCCAAAAACCTCTTATCTCAACTTCCTTTCCTTCTTTCTCTCCTATTCCCTCTCACCTTAGACACTCAACATCACCTTTCACTCAGCCTCCCATACCCACTGCCTCACCTTCATCCTCAACCATACCACCCTTTACCTCTACACCTACCCCGACCCCTTATTCTTTCACCACTCCTGATGCCCCTGCAAACCCTACTGTTTTTCCCTTCTCTGATGATGACAAAAAGGGGGAGAAGTCAGTTAGGACAAAGTCAGTTTTACAAGCAGAGGATGCATCAACCCCCGATGAAATAAGATCAGCTGTTGAGGGGCAGAATAAATCTGAGGGGGAGCAACCTGCTCAAGAAGAGCAGAGGCCAAAGAGAAGGCTAAAGCAAATGGCTAGAAGGACAAAGAAATCAAAGCAAGGTGAATCCTGTGCTCCAATTGAACTACCATATGAGGATTCTGATGATGATGATGAAGATGAAATGCCTTTGTCCTCTATGTTCAACATAAGGAAGCAGAGCTCCTCCACTACAGCTCCACCAGTCCAAGCTTCCTCTCCAGTTCAATCAAGTCAACCAACTCCCAGCAGTTCATCAAGAAGAAAAGGAAAGAAGATAATGACTGCCGAGGAGATTGAAGAAGAAGAAATAAGAGAGGAAGAGCTAAATCAAGAAGATGAGAATCTCAGAGAGTTAAGTGAACTGGCTGCTGCTCTTGGTTCAACCATTGAAGAAGTTCTTAAAGCCAAAGAGAGACACCAGGATTTCACTAACACTGAGGATCTTGCTGCTGCAGTTGGTGTCACTGATGATGAATTGAGAGAATTACAAGAAGAAGAAATCATCATGCTATCCTCTCAATCACATCCAACACAGGTTGCATCACAGCAAGATGATCCTTCTGTCAAGAAAGTTCCTAAAAGAGGAAGAACTCATAGAGAAGCCATTCAAGCATTGCATGAGTTCAACTTTGGAGTTACAACTCAGCAATCTGAAAGGGAGATCAAAGAGGTCTTGGATAACAAGAAGAACTTGATAGAAAGAAAGGATCCAAATCTCATTTCCAGAGTCACTCCATATAAGGGAACAGATGAAGGGCCATATCTCAGATTAGTAAGAAGAGATGAAAGACAAACACAAGAGAATTCCATCACTGCAAACTGTTCTCCTTCACTGAGATGATTGAGACTCTGTACCACCTCCTTAAATCCAAAAGTGAAATTGCCCCAAGGTTCATAAACAAATTCGAATTCTGGATCAGAATGGCTGTTTACCACAGGATATGCACTCATGATCAATTTGTGGAACACATTGATGTGATTGAGGATGCCTTCAAGAAATCCTCCAAAGCTTTTGTACCTGCTGAACGGATTATACTTAATCCTGATCATCCTTACCTGTCTGCATATGAAAATTTCAACACTGCTTTGCCCTCCAACATTGAGCCAGAAATGTTTAAGTACATAACTGAACCTGTGAGAGGGATTTTCTTCAAAGACAGAGCTGGTGTTTGGAGATTCCTAAGAGAAACTGACTTAGGAAGAGCCCTTGGAGAATTAATCTTTCAAGCTGCACATTTAATAAGGGGACAGACAGGAAGTGAACATTTTGAAAATCTGATTCAAGCAAGAGCTGAAGAGTTGTTGGCTGCTAATCCTCTGAACAGACTTCTGGATGTAAAAGAAGAACCTTGGTGGGAATGAAGACCACACTTCATAACTAGAGTAGATGTAATTTCAATTCCTAGAATAGTTCAACTTCTGTACTTAGTTTAACTCTTAATTAGATTTCACTGTACAAACTCTTATGTAAATACTTTGTTTTGTAATCAAGCTTGAAACTTTGATCATGGACTACTTAGCTAAAATGCTAGTATAGATGACTCTTAGTAGATAGCTCACATAGTGTAAATATAGAAAATATCAAAAATCCTAAAAACAGAAAAAGGATAGAAAAGATACCACAAAAACAGAACATGGTACTTCATAAATGAAAAGATTCCCAAAAACAGAACATCAGGGAACATACTTAAAAGAGTTACCAAAAACAGATAGCTAGGTAACCAAAATTGCACTTAAAAGTTATATCTTTACAAATCCTAGTCAAACTGATTCTTCTTAAACAAGATAAGGTTTTGTCATCATCAAATAGGGGGAGATTGTTGGTGAGATAGCAATATCAAACCTTAATCAAACCTATCTATTAAGTAAAATAGGATTTGATGTTAACAAAACCCTATATTCAGTTTTGGACTTAGATTGATGAAAAACATGTGTTGTTTTTCTATCTGAGACTTAAAGAATTTCTAAGTAAGAAATGTCAGCTGACGAATCATAGTGTCAGCTGAACACTGAGTATCAGCCAAAGGACCAGCTTCAGAAAGATCAGCTGAGAAGAAAAGATCAGTCAAAGAGTATCAGCTGAGGAATCACACTGCATCAGCTGATGGCCTAGAACCATCAGCTGATGAAGATTTCAAGGTCAGCCAAGCAGTCAAGGATCAGCTGACACAATCACAGTTATCAGCTGATGCCTTCCATCTGTCATATAAGGTATTTCCTACTTATCCAATCTTCTCTTTATAAGCTGACTATACTCAAATGATTAGCTGAGCCCTTGGGAACAGCTGACAGTTGAGTTAATCAGTTTATTAGCTGCTGCTACGATTTGTATTATCAGCTGAGCAATTTGATCAGCTGAGCAAGTCTAGTCAGCTGAGTCTTTCACACTTATCCTTAGCTGAGCAAAATTATATTTGTAGTTCAGTGTCTGTTAACTGAGTCTTTATTGTATATCTCAGTTAATAGCTTTTCTATGTAATATTTTCTTAAAGTCAAAGGCAGAACATGTGTTGTTCTTATTATGCCTTAGATCTTTCTTTTGTAAAAGTACTTAGCACTCTTTGGATCTAAAAAGATACAAAAAGGATAGATCTTTATCCCCTGAAAAAGGAGAAAGATACTCTTGAAAAGAAGATCTCGAAGATATGATGTTAAGTATGGCTGACAATTCCATACTTTGTAAAGTCAAATCTTCAGAAAGCATGGTGCCGATTAAAGCACAAGCATGGAAGGATAAGGTTACTTTCTCAAGACATAAAGGTAGTAATTTAATAATATAATAATAGATAGTGGGTATACTCATTACTGAAAAGTATGTTCATTTTACACACTTTGTGTATAAAGTTAACTTACTTTTCACCTACTAACTTTATCTATTATAATATTATTAAATCAAGTACCTTTGTCTCCTTCTCTCTCCATCAACCCGGACACACTTTGCTTATATATATTCATGCATAGAAACATGCTAAAAATGCGAATGCGTTGAAAAGCACTGAAATCTCATAAGTTGAGAATTAGAAGAGTTAGCATTTTACTTTCAGTGTAACAAACTTGTTCATGTGTTGAACGTCTTAGACATTAGTTGTTTAAGATTAGCATTGTCTATGTGTTAGACAAAATTAGTTGCCACCTTTTATTGAACTTAGATTTTCTGCATCTAGTTCATGTAATTCTTAATTAACGTTAATAAGAATTATATAAAAGTAAACCGTGTGTCTCTTAAATTTTAATTTGCTAAAGTTTGTATTCAACCCCCCTTCTACAAACCTTTGTTGTTGTAGTATCCATTCGGGACCAACAGTTTAATACATTTTGGAGAACTGAACCCTAATATAAATAACTATTGAATTAAACTAAAATTTTAATATAAGTAATAAAATATAATAATAATAATAATAATAATAATAATAATAATAATAATAATAATAATAATAATAGGTTTTGATAATAAGAGATGAAATATAAAATATATATCTATTTACTAAAAATAAAAACAACAACAATAACAATAATAATAATAATAATGATAATAATATTAATAATAATAGTAATAATAATAAATAATAATAATAAATAATATAATTATAATAATAGTATATAATAATAATAATAATAATAAATAATAAATAATAAAATTATAATAATATAATAGTAATAATAATAATAAAATCATGAATTTTAGTCTTGACTTATTCATTAATATTAATATAAATAACTATTGAATTAAACTAAATTGTTTTAGTATAAATAATAAAATATAATAATAATAATAATAATAGGTTTTGATAATAAGAGAGTAAATATAAAATATATGTCTATTTACTAAAAACAAAAACAACATATAAAAATAAGAATAATAATAATAATAATAATAATAATAATATAATAATAATAATAATAATAATAATAATAATAATAATAATAATAATAATAATAATAATAATAATAATAAAATCATCATCATGATGCACATGAAGACAAAACCATAAAATGACAAATATTTTTTCTACAAAATGTAAGTATTTATAATATGTTTCTTTTTCATATTATTTCTCTGTATTAGCATGTGATCCTTGACACGCTCATATTTTTTTTAAAAGAATAGAATATTATTATTAAACAAAAGCCTCGAAAGTTAAGACTTTAAAGAATACAAATAGTCAAATGACAAGAAACATGAGAACAATAAGCAGAGCCAAACTATATTATGACAACCAAAGGAAAAGACATAGCAGCCTCCTTCAGAACTTTTGATTTTGATAATGATCCAATTTTATTTCTTTTTAAATCCAAATTGATAATATATACCAAGGTCAACAGAAACAACACTCAGTCAACGTAGTTCACAGGCTCTCATCAAAATACTCTTCCCACTTTAGATGTTAAAAACACTATAACACTTTTTAGTTAGTTAGTTATTATTCTGTTAGTTTCTCAGCTTCAACTCTGATGTATATATAGGCTACACAGCCTTGTGTAATACAACTAGAATCATTTTCTCCTACTCTCTAATCTCACCATACCTTTACATGGTATCAATGCTAACCAGGCTCTCGATCCATTTATGCTAAACTTCAATTCTCAAACAAAAATCCCTAATTCTTTCTTACGAATTCATCAATGGATGATTCAAAGTCTTCAAATCATCCTCTGTTTCTACATCAGAATGACAGTCCAGGTCTTGTACTAATCTCGAAGAAACTCACAGAACATTACAACTCATGGAAGCGATCGATGATGATAGCTTTGAATGCCAAAAACAAACTGAAGATAGTGACAAAGGAATTCAAAGAACCTGAAGTTGGATCCCAAGACAGGGCACTGTGGGAGAGGAATAATGACATGATCATATCATGGATCTTGAATACAGTTACTGATCAAATCAGTAATAGTCTTACCTACGTGAATTCTGCATCTGAACTTTGGGCAGAACTCCAAGAGCACTATTCTCAGATCGACGACCATAGGATTTATCAATTGACAAGTGATATCACTCAACTGAAACAACAAGACTCCACAATTGAGGTATATTACCACAAACTCAAAGGTTATTGGGATGAATTAGATGCCCTAGAATCCCCATATATCTGTACATGTACTTGCGTATGTGAAAATGGGAAAACCAATGATGAAAGGGAATAGAGGAATAAACTATTACAATTTTTGATGGGATTAGATGATAGTTATTCCAATATTAAAGGTCAGATATTACTCATGCAGCCACTTCCTACACCTGCAAATGCTTATGGAATGGTTAAACAATGTCAGGATCGGACATGCTGTTTAATTCTTAGTTTCCACATCTCAAAATCAGATGGTTTGAGCATGGGAACACGAATGTTGGACCCTGACCCACTGTTATCAGAAGAACCTCCCGAATCCATTGAAACAAATTGATTTAAAAAACAGTTTTGAAAAATAAAGCAAGGTAATGCAAAAACCTTCAACTGGTGATCAAAGGAACCTTAATGATAAGGCTCTGATACCACTTGTCAGGATCGGATATAGATTATATCAAATAACAAGAACTAACTTTTTAAATAATAAATCAGAGTAAAATAAAAGTTAATCTTTAACTATGATCACAATCAACTAAGAAGTTGCGGAATCACACTTAATTGATTAAAGAAGATTTTGATCACAAATCAATTCAATCAAACAGTAATTCTATTAATCAATGAGAACGATTACAATAGCAAACTTCACCCCAATCTAACTTATTATGTTAGACGAAGAACACAAATTGTTCTTAGGTTTCAACGAGAAACTTAGAGGCTTAGCACTATTCAGAGAGCAAAATTACAATTTGAAGAACGAATGCAAAAATATAATCAATGAGTAAGTTCTAATTATGAATTCTAATCTAGCATATATATACTCCTTGATCTTCCTTGATTTGCTGACAGTTAGGTAATCTTCTATCTTCTGAGATAATCTTGATGATCTTCAAAGTATTTCGAGATATCTTCAAAGATAGGATTTTTCCATATATAGCTCAACAGAAACTGTTTAATGAATACAACAGTTCTTGATTCTTCTAACAGTCTTCAGCTTCAAGGTCTTCAAACAGTTGTAGACGTTTACACTAACAGTTCTCAACTGTTTTCATATTTTCAACTAACAGTTTCCAACTGTTACACCAACCTTTACTTAACAATCTTAACAGTTTTAACAGTTTTGATTTTTGCATGTATAACAGTTTCAATGACTTAGCCAATTTCCCCACAATCTCCCCCTAACTTAAAGTATTGAACAATACACTTAAGTTGTTTGTTTTAAGGGTTCAATCATAGACAAATTAACATAAGTAAAGAACATATTTATCAGTGTATGCAAAATCAAACTATTATAATCAAAATTCAAGAGATAGAAAAATTACATTTTCTCATCTTGTTTAATTATTCTCTTGTTTTGAAAAGCAATCTTCTTCTTTAGGTGTAGGTGAGCAGCAAAGTAAGTTGCAAAGTTAGGATCCGTCAATGCTCGTTGTTTCAGTCTAGTCTCAATGTCATCCAGTGTTTCCACTGTTAGCATATCATTGACAGATTTAACTGGTGGTTTACTCACTTGAGTTTCCCCATCAGTACCCCTCTTTTCTTGGTTCTGGGGATTACCAGAAACTGTTTTACCAGTCTCTGTTGCCATGGTTGAGGTCTTAGCTATGTTAACACTATCCTGATTATCCTTTGCGGATAAAACAGTAGTGTCAGCCTCAAAAACCATATGATCACCCTCAAAAGGAGTGATCACCTCCTCATTGTGCCTGGGAGACAGCACAAGGGATTCCCTTTGGATATTCTGCACAGGTGAATGCACCTGTTCAGGGCTAACAGTTTCAGTTTTAAGAACTGTGGTGGAAGGAGCACCAACAGTTCTTTTCCTCTTCTTTTGAAATATTTTTAGCGCAGGGGCTTGTGTTGTAGCTTTTTCAAAGGAAGCAGGTTGGGAATTTTGAGTATCTTGGACTGTGGGTTCCAGTGTTGGTGGTGTAGCAATACGTTAGGCTTCATGCTCAACACTGGCAGTCCTGTTTCTTGAAAGAAACTCCACCATTTCAGAGAGTGGTGGAGTTATGGCACCAGAGAAACTCTTGCCTTTAACCAACAGTTTGCTCAAAGTGGAAGCTACATGAGCAGAGGGAATAATGACCCTCTTGTGTATTTTAAGGTTTGGAATCAAAAAGTTTAAACAAGTTTGCACAAACCGTGGATACATAAAAAAATAGACCATACTTGGTCCCCAGATGTTTTACCATACCATTAAATATCAATTTTGAAAAATTAAAACATCTGTTGTTGGCTAGACAGATGAGTGCGAGAGCAATGTTGCTCCCAAACTCATTCCAGCCCGTTCTCTTAGGGCTTATGCACTGCTGGAGAGTATGGATAATGAACTTCCAGTGTGCGCAAAACTGCCCTTTGTAGAAGGTACCCTTAACCCCAGGGCCCTCATACCCAAGTTTCAGTAACTCGGTGTGTAGATATTCTAATGCAACCGAATCAGAATACTCACCATTAAGATCATTCAGTTGTAGTGCATGGCAAATAGTATCTTCTGTTATAGAAACCTCCATATCATCAACAGTTGTAGAAATCTGTTGCACTCCATCAACTTCTTGGACTTTGGCATTCTTCCAGAAGTTCTCAATATGTGAGGTATAGATTGTGGGGTTGGCAGTTAGAGCATAATGAATGTTTGATACCGTGAGATAATCAATCATGACGTGGAAAGCGTCAAGATTGTCTGGTTTTTCAAGATAAGCGATCACATTGTGCTCTTTGACAAATGGAAGAGGAGACATTTTGATTTCGATCTCTGAGAGTTGTTGAGGGTTAGGGTTTGTTTCTGATCGAAGTTCGTTTTGGACGTGTGAGTTGCTTGATAAGGAGGGAATTGCCTTATATATGTTTCGACTGTTGAATGCAATCCAAAAGTTTCCAAAATTCTGCAAAGACCAAAACACACTTTAATAGCTTAACAGTTGACGGACAAAATGACCTAACAGTTGAGGAACTGTTTTCATAAGATGTAACAACTGTTATTCAAAAGTTAACTCCCTTTTGTTTGATCATTTATTTGGATTAACAGTTGTTTAGTGTTTACAACTGTTCTCGTTTCTCCCCCTTAGTTGACGAATTTCTCCCCCTCAGTTGCACATGGACTTTGCCTAACAGTTGTGGAAGCCATATACTAACAGTTGAAAACGGTTAGTATTAATTGAAACAGAATTGTGCAACTGTCAAACAAACTTTAGCTCATATATGTCAAATGCTGAAGCAACAATAACAAATCATTAGTGAACACAGTCATCAACATAAGATGTATTTTATTCATGATAATCACAATTGAGCTACAATAATTTTGAGAAAACAATACTGTCTTTTTCTATAGATCTAAACACAGCTTATAAGAACTGTCTTAACTCCGAGATCTACATGTGACAAATTATCGTTAACATTTTGTATCATCAAATCTGAACTTTAAGGGAAGACAATCATCATCACATTCTTGCTCGAGAATGTCTTCATTATTTAAGAATCGAGTTCAGAATAGCCTCTACAGTGCCGCCATAGCCTTACTGAGAAGCCTGTCTTCAAAGAATGGTCATGTAATGCACAAGCCATTGTTGGTACTGCTTATCTAATTGTGCAAGGCCGTCTCGTAGGTGTGGGAGAACAATGATCTACACCGTAAGTGTAGACAACTTTCTCCGTTAACAGTTGACATGCCTTAAACAATTTTCAAAACATACAACCTACCAATGTGTGTGTAGTAGACCTTCTCATCATATGCACCACCAGAGACGATTGTCATAATTTGCCTCTTGGGAAGATGGTGAATGATACCAATTCAACATCAGTGGAACTAGTCATCTATTACAATGACTTCCACTGCATCATCATCCGAGGCCCTCTGGTGGTTATGAGTATTATATCTTCGAACATTGAACCACACTACGGAGTTTGTAGTGCCTGCCAGGTTCAAGACGAATCTTAGACAACATGGTGTAGGCAATTCATGGAAGAGAGTGAAATTTTCAAAATCACCTCTTATACGAATATGATCAATTGGTTTATTTGGCCTACGTGGATCTGGATGCTGTGTCAAGGTGAACCTATCTCGATCATCATGCATCTCAAGAACACATGATGAGTATTGCCAAAGCTCATGCATTCTTACAAATGGGGCAGGGATGGTTACATAACTTTGTCTAACATTAATTTCTTTGAAGTTTATGAGAAAGAAATTAGTAGCCATTTGCAGAGAGAAGTGTGTGCAAATGTAGGTGTGATTTGTGAAGTATGGGTGCAAGGCTATTTATAGAGAAACTGGGAGGCATTAATGTCCATTAATAGCCATTAATGACCATTAATGTCCAGTAATTTCCATTAATAGCATGCAGTGACTTGTCATATCAAATTCACTATATTACAAGCAAAATGACTCACCTTTATCAGTCTGGAACTGTTGATTCAAGAAAGTGAATTTACCTTTACTTCTTAACAAGGACAGTCACGGGTGTGAAAACTGTTTGTGAGACAGGTAAGCAGATATGGCCAAAACTGATGTGTGAAATTGCATTTCCTTCTCTGAATACTTAAAAGACAACAGTTGTTAGAAAACGTAACTAACAGTTGCAAACTGTTAGTGTGAAAAACATGGAATAATGAACAACTGTTAGTCCAAGTTAATCATTCCAATGTTGGAAATCAAAAAGTTGAATCTGCTCACATCAAAAGCTTTAGTGAACAAATCAGCTAATTGATCATCAGTATGAATTTTCATAATTTGGATTAATCTCTTTTCATTGCAGTCTCTTATGAAGTGAAATCTGATTTCAATGTGCTTGGTTTTAGAATGCTTCACTGGATTATTAACTATGCTAATAGCACTGGTGTTATCAACATAAATAGGGGTATTTATGAAAGACAAACCATAATCCAGAAGCTGATTTTGGATCCATAACACTTGTGAACAGCAGCTTGATGCAGCAATATATTCAGCCTCAGCTGTTGAAGTTGAAACTGTTGTTTGTTTCTTGCATTGCCATGAAACCAGCCTTGATCCAAAGAATTGACATCCTCCAGAGGTTGATTTTCTGTCCACATTTGTTCCACCATAGTCACTATCAGAATATGCCACCAAATCAAAAGGTGAATCTTTAGGATACCAAAGTCCTAATTTTGGTTGGCCTTTGAGGTATCTAAAGATCCTCTTTACAGCAAACAGGTGTGACATCTTTGGACTGCATTGAAACCTGGCACAAACACAAACAGCAAACATTATATCAGGTCTAGAAGCAGTTAAGTACATTAATGAACCAATCATTGACCTATATAGGTGTATATCAACATCCTCCCCCTCAGAATCTGCTCCCAACTGTTTGTGTGTCTCCATTGGAGTACTTGCCAGCTTCACATCTTGATAGCCAAACTTGTCCAATATGTCCTTGACATACTTAGATTGGCTTAGAAAAATACCAGTGGGCTTCTGTTTGACTTGTAATCCCATGAAAAATGTGAGTTCACCCATTGAACTCATCTGAAACCTTTTGTGCATGATGATTTCAAATTCTTTGCACAAGCTGTCATTAGTGGATCCAAAGATTATATCATCAACATAGATTTGAACAAGCAAAATCTCTGTTTTAACAATCTTTGTAAACAATGTTTTGTCAATTGTGCCTCTCTTAAAACCATTCTCAAGAAGGTAGGATGATAATGTCTCATACCAAGCTCTAGGAGCTTGATGTAGTCCATATAGAGCTTTATCCAACCTATATACCTTGTCAGGGTACTTTGAGTCTTCAAAGCCAGGGGGTTGACACACATATACCTCCTCATCAATAGTTCCATAGAGAAAAGCAGACTTGACATCCATTTGATACACCTTAAATCCTTTGAAGCTTGCAAAAGCAAGAAATAGTCTAATGGCTTCAATCCTTGCAACAGGTGCAAAAACATCATCATAGTCTATTCCTTCCTCTTGTGTGTAGCCTTGTGCAACCAGTCTTGCTTTATTCTTGATAACAATCCCTCTTTCATCTTTCTTGTTTCTGAACACCCACTTGGTGCCAATTACTCTTTTGCCTTTTGGAAGCTCAACCAACTTCCAAACTTGCTGAATTTGAAATTGTAAGAGCTCCTCTTGCATTGCTTCCACCCATGAAGGGTCTTTCAATGCCTCAATTGCTTTCTTTGGTTCTATTTGAGATAGAAAGCAAGCATTCACATCAAATTGGGCAAGATCCACACCACTGTTTTCATTTTGCAGCATATTCCTTGTTCTGATAGGAGTGGTTGGATCACCAATTATTTGTGATATTGGATGAATCTTGTGAACTCTTGATGTAGGAATGTTTTCTTCAGTCAGTTCATTCCCTAGATTAGACAGATCAAACTCACATTCACTTGAATTTTCAGCATTATCACACACTTGATCAGCAACTGTTTGGGATGCAGAGTCAGTGTGTTGTTGAGGATCATGAGATTCCATGTCCTTTGAAGATTCAGCATCAATCAATGGATCAACAGCATTGGAGAACTCTTGTTGAAGCATAGGAATCACAACAAAGTCTTCAGTAACTTTGTTTGAACCAACAGTGGTTGGTTTTGAGCTAACAGTGTCAAAACTGTTCGGGCTGGTGGAAGCTGTTTGATGATTTTCACCAACAGTTGTTGGGGTACCTGTAGCTGTTTCAGTAGAATACTCAAAAGAAAGAGATTTAGATAATGCATCAATATCAAATAACCAATCAGGTCCATTACCTGCAATATTGATCCTATTCTCATTGAAAGAGACATTCATACTCTCTTCTATGATTCTCGTGACATTGTTAAAAACTCTATAAGCTTTACTTTGAGTGGAGTATCCTACAAAGAAACCTTCTTCAGCCTTACTCTCAAACTTGCCTAATTGTGATTTGGTATTAAGGATAGTGCAAGGACAACCAAATGGTTTGAAGAAGTTGATTAAAGGTTTTCTCTTGAGGAACAACTCATAAGGAGTTTTCCCTTTGGACCTGACTACTTGTACTCTATTCTGAACATAGCAGACAGTGTTCACTGCTTCTGCCCAGAATGTCATTGGAAGCCTAGAATCAGCTAACATGGATCTAGCAGCCTCTATCAAAGTCCTATTCCTTCTCTCAGCAACTCCATTCTGTTGGGGAGTCCTAGGGGCACTAAATTGTCTTTCAATACCTTTACTTTCACAAAAACTGTTTAGCTCATAGTTCTTAAATTCAGAACTATTGTCAGATCTAATGACTTTCACCTTCAAATCAGATTGATTTTCAATTTTAAGAATAAGAGACTTAACTAACTCAGCAGTTTCATCCTTAGTTCTAAGAAATTGAACCCATGTGAACCTGGTGAAATCATCAACTATGACTAAACAATACGCTTTCTTCCCTATACTCACTACAGATGTAGGACCAAAAAGATCCATGTGTAACAATTGTAAAGGTGCAGTAATAGAAGAAACTTCTTTGGTATTATAAGAAGTTTTGTGTTGCTTGCCTTTGAGACAGGCTACACAATGATCATCACATGAGAATTCTTTTTGGGGCAAACCTCTTACCAAACTGTTTTTAGCTAACAAGTTCATTGTTTTAAAATTCATGTGACACATCCTTCTATGCCAAATGGCAGACTCATCATGAGATGCCTTTGAGAGTAAACAGCTTAACACATTCTGTTTAGCAATCTTTTGTGTATCAAGACAGTATACATTATCTTTTCTAGGTGTTCTTAAAAGAACATCCTTCTCATTTAGTTTAAAATCTTTTGAAAGAATAATGCATTCTGAATCTGTAAACAAAACTTTGTTTCCATTGTCACAGATTTGAGATACACTTAACAGATTGTACTTAAGCTGTTCAACAAAGAAAACATCATTAAATGTAAGTGTACCTGCCTCAACAGCTCCTTTACCTGTGATTTTTCCTCCCTTAGCATTTCCTCCAAATGCTACAAATCCACCATTGATGCTTCTGAAATCCTTCAAACAGTGTGGATTTCCAGTCATGTGCTTTGAGCATCCACTATCCACATGCCAGATAGATCCATGATTGGCCCTATGAATGCTCTGCACAAATAAAATCAGTTAGTAGCAGGAAGTACCCAGGCCATGCAGGTCTTGGGTACACCATTCAAGTCATAATACTTAAACAGAGTTTGGTTCTTTTTGATTTCATCCAAATTAGATTTCTCTAATTTGTGTGAGGAATACTTTGTAAGAACATGTGGTTTCCAACTGTTGTGATTAACAGTGGATACCTTTGAACAAACAGCTGGTGGAGTTGGTAAAACAGATGAATCAACTTGTGATTCCTTTTGATTTTCAGTTTGAAGAACAGTTTTACCCTCTCCAGAATCAGTTTGTTTTTGAATTTTCATCCAAGCCAAACCAGCAGTTTTTGGTTTTGTTAAAACAGTTTTGGAACTGTTAGTTGGTTTGGATGTAACAGTTGTAGAACTGTTTGCCAGTTTTGGCTTAGCAGTCTTAGAACTGTTGATCTGCTTTGACTTAACAGTTTTAGAACTGTTATTTTGTCTTTTGGGACTTTTGTTTTGAGTGCCATTGGTCTGTGGGTTATAGTAACAATCTTGAACTAAATGATTAGATCTCCCACAAATGTAGCACTTTTTAGTTTTCACAATAGGTAAACCAGTTCTTTGTGACCAGAATTGGTTTCGATTTCTTTGATTTCCTCTAACAGCTGCAGATTGAGGAAACTTTTGGACACCGTGTTTTTGGCATGTGCATGCAGGCATTTCAGTATGCCTTTTCTTAGGCTTGGGTTTAGCCTGAGATTTTGGAGCTTCTATCTTCTTCTTTGCATACACAACCTCACCAACTTTCTCCTTTCCTTTGGCTTTTGTACTAACAGTTGGGCTTTTTAGCTTAGAACTGTTTGGGTTCTTGTTGGAACTGCTAGTGTAAAAATGGGGACTATTGGCAACAGTTGTGGAACTTTCTATGGATTGGATAGCTTTTGAAGGTGTTGGCTCAGTGATGAGGGATTCTGTGGATGCTTTTACAAACACCACAGGCTTGAAAGATGGTTTTGTGGAAATGGGTTCACAACAGATGTGATTTTCATATGGAATCACTTCATCTTTCTTCACAACTATCTCAATATCTTCAACACTTACTACTGACAGAACTTCATCTTCATAACTCTCAAACTTTGGATCAGCTGACTTTAATTCATCTGCCAAAGGTTCATTGACATATCTATCAGCTGCCTCAGACAAGGGTGTTATGTATGTGTGATTGTATGGAGGTGGGGTTTCCTTATATCCAAGTCCAGTTTTCACCTTGTCTCTCACTTGAGATTGTAGCAGAGTCTCAAGCTTAAGGTTTGCAGCCTTGAACATTCCAAGATCAATGTACACACCCTCCAATTTCTTTGTGAGTTCATCCACCTTGCTTTCTTTTTCAACCAATTTCTTTTTTAGACTATCAATCTCATCTTGAAACTGCTCTTTCTCCCACTTATGATATTTTCTATCATAGTCCATTTGCAGTTCATTAGCCTGATAGTCTTTAATTTTCTTTTCAAGATCTTCTATCACAGAAGTATACTCATACCTTCTCTCCTCCATTTTGCTTAGAGCAGCACATACTTTCTTATTGTGCTCTCTAAACCTCTTAACAATAGCTCTACATTAACCAGGACATAGTTTAGAAGATACATGTATGTCCTCAGATTCTGGGGAATCCATCTTGATGGAGGAGTCACTCAATGCCATCAAAGCTTTGCTGCTTGTAGCCTCCTCTGCTTGATCACTCCAATCAAATCCATGGCCTTCTTGTGAGACCAATGCTGAGGAGGTATGATTCTGAGTTGGCCTCTGACCTTGATTTTGAACTTGTCCACCAGATCTGCATTCTCTTGCAAAGTGGCCAAGTTGTTGACATTTGAAGCATCTCACCTTTGACTTGTCAAATCCAGCCTTACCATTAGCTCTGAAATTCATGTTTTGCCTTCCAGTCCTTTTAATGAACCTCTTGGCTCTAACAGTAAGCATGACCATCTGCCATTTGAGATTCATCTCCTCAAGATCATCAGGGTACACTTGTTCAAGATCCTCATTGGTGAGGGTTGAATGTGCATGGCTGGCAAGAAAAGCTTCAAGAACAGCATCTGGAGTGTTCATATCTAGTCCAACAGCAGAACTAGTACCTGCACAACTATCAATAGAGTTAGTTAATGAATGGTTTGATTCCATACCTGAGGATGACAGGAGAGCAGCATTGTGGCTAGGGATAACAGTTTTTCTTTTTCCCTCTATCTCTCCCTCAAACACTATCAAACTATTATAGAGGTCATCTAACTCTATGTCTTCAAGATAATCCTTGGTTCTCCATTGTGCAGCAAACACAGTCCATTCATCACCTAGAGACCTAAGAAACTTTCTATTTATCTCATCTTGATCAAGCCTAACCTTAGCACTCTCCAGTTGACTCACCAGTTTGTAAAACCTATCAAAGATTTGGGTGATACTCTCATTCTTCCCACTGGTGAAGTTCTCATAGGCTTGTTTAAGAAGATCTCTTTGGTTTCTCTTAGAACTAGCATTCCCAGCAAACCTCTTCTCCAGAGCATTCCAAAGTTCATGAGCATCATCAAATTTCTTGAATTGATGTTGATACTCATTGGGAATTGCAATATGGAGGATGCTGAGGGCTTTCATCTCAATCATTCTATCCTTCTTTTCAGCATCTGTCTTTGGTGGTGGTTTCTTCTTTGGTTTTCCATTCTCATCCAGTTCAATGGGATTAGTGGGAACAGTTTCAATGATTTGCCAAACAGCATAGTCCATTAGTTGGACATGCTGTTTAATTCTTAGTTTCCACATCTCAAAATCAGATGGTTTGAGCATGGGAACACGAATGTTGGACCCTGACCCACTATTATCAGAAGAACCTCCCGAATCCATTGAAACAAATTGATTTAAAAAACAGTTTTGAAAAATAAAGCAAGGTAATACAAAAACCTTCAACTGGTGATCAAAGGAACCTTAATGATAAGGCTCTGATACCACTTGTCAGGATCGGATATAGATTATATCAAATAACAAGAACTAACTTTTTAAATAATAAATCAGAGTAAAATAAAAGTTAATCTTTAACTATGATCACAATCAACTAAGAAGTTGCGGAATCACACTTAATTGATTAAAGAAGATTTTGATCACAAATCAATTCAATCAAACAGTAATTCTATTAATCAATGAGAACGATTACAATAGCAAACTTCACCCCAATCTAACTTATTATGTTAGACGAAGAACACAAATTGTTCTTAGGTTTCAACGAGAAACTTAGAGGCTTAGCACTATTCAGAGAGCAAAATTACAATTTGAAGAACGAATGCAAAAATATAATCAATGAGTAAGTTCTAATTATGAATTCTAATCTAGCATATATATACTCCTTGATCTTCCTTGATTTGCTGACAGTTAGGTAATCTTCTATCTTCTGAGATAATCTTGATGATCTTCAAAGTATTTCGAGATATCTTCAAAGATAGGATTTTTCCATATATAGCTCAACAGAAACTGTTAAATGAATACAACAGTTCTTGATTCTTCTAACAGTCTTCATCTTCAAGGTCTTCAAACAGTTGTAGACGTTTACACTAACAGTTCTCAACTGTTTTCATATTTTCAACTAACAGTTTCCAACTGTTACACCAACCTTTACTTAACAATCTTAACAATTTTAACAGTTTTGATTTTTGCATGTATAACAGTTTCAATGACTTAGCCAATTTCCCAACAAACAAGAAGAAAGGCAAAGAGAGGGTATCTTACCTAAATCATAGATTCTCACTGTTATGTTATTATCATCAAACACCAACTTTAAACAATTCGGTAATAAAGTCATACACACTGGACAAAATACAGCAAAGAAAAGTTACTTAAAAAAGGGAGTGTTTTGCAATTATTGCAAGAAAGAAGGACACCCTAAGGAAGAATGCTATAAGATAGTAGGTTATCCAAGTGGACACCTTTGCATTGAAAAGTTTTACCAAAAGTTAATGACAGCAAAGGACACAAAGCTGCAATAAACATGGCCTCTACAACAAATGATATTCTCTTGTCTCCCATTGAAAATTACAATGCAGATCTTACTGTTTCAGCAAGAATGGACATGCTACAAAATCAGCTGAACCAAATGATGATGATGATGCAAAACAACCATGTTAAAACTAATGCAGGAACTGGTATACACTCTTTCCTTGCCTCATTCATATCTAATCGAAAAGATGCATGGATTATAGATAGTGGAGCCACTGATCACATTTCAACATCTTTATCTCACATGCATAACCTCAAAAACTGCCACACACCTATTCTTGTTGCTTTACCAAATGGTCACAATGTCACTGTAACAGTCACAGGTTCAGTTACATTCAATAAGTGCTTCACTATCCACAATGTTCTTTACATACCCACCTTCACATACAACTTAATCTCTGTTAGCAAACGCACAAAAGCTGCACAATGTTCGGTCCTATTCACTAATTCTTTGGGCACTTTTCAGGGCAACAACAAGAAGATTGCCCTTGGCAAACTTCATGATGGTCTCTACATCTTCTATCCAGACTCTACTGTTCCATCTTCCATCAAAGTCAAGCCCCCATCTACTGTTCTATCTCATTTTAGTAATTCTCAATTGTGGCATGTTAGACTTGGTCATTCTTCTTTGCAAACTCTTAAGAAAATAAAAATTCTCAATATTGTTTTACCATGTACTTCAATAGACAAGTGTTTCATTTGTTCTAAATCTAAACAACATGCTCTTCCATTTACACCAAGTACCTCACATGCTCTTACTGTTTTTGAACTTGTTCACATGGACCTTTGGGGCCCATATAAGCATCCTACTTTAAACAAATGCAAGTATTTTGTTGGTGCATGTTTGCGATTCCCAACGAGATCTTCCACCAGTTTAGAAGATATCGAACTTCTTACAGTCTATGGAGAGCCCTTGAGAAGAGGAACGAGGGAAACGCTGCTCTGAAGGAACTAAAAGCAAGTCAATTAAGGAAGGAATTAGACCATTTCATGGCTACAAGAGATGAGAAGATTCTTTCCCTTATTACAAGATACAACCACCTTCTTAGTGAACTGGACAGTCTGGGTGTCACTGTTCCAGAAAAGCAGCAAGTAGAGATCTTGGCGAAAGCTTTACCAAAGAGTTGGAGGCCATTCATCATGATTCTGAAGAATGGTAACGGCTTTGACGGGATGGACCTTAATGACTTCATCACCAAGTTGAAGGAGCAGGAGCAGGAGGAACTAAATCTGGATTCTATGTCTAGTTATCAACAGAACCCCTCACTCTACTACTCCGGAACACCTGTTTCGTCGTCCACCTCGTCACATGCCCCCCTACAGTCTGCCTATGTGACCAACGTGAATGAATCGGGCAGATCTACCTCTGATGCTTCATCTTCTGGGGCATCTTATACTGCATCTTCCTCCGGACTTAATGTCGAACACTTCAAGTATGGGAGTACAGATGAGGTTAAGACACATATGAGCATGCTAAGTGCACTAGTCTCCTCTTATGATGATCTACTGAAGGGGAAGATTGGTAATGCTCATATGACTCAAGAAGACTATGACCAGATCGACGAGGATGAGATGGAGAGACAAGATATCCTCTGGTCGTATGCCAACTTAGTGAGAAGGGCAAAAGCTTATGAGCGAAGAACGGGAAAGTCAATATCAGCAACCAAGGATACCAAACTCGGCTTTGATAAATCTGCTGTGACCTGCTATAACTGTGGTGAAAAGGGTCACTTCGCGCGTGAATGTGAAAAGCCGAAGAATTCGGGACCGAGGTATCCATTCAAAACTGGTTCTGGCAGCAGATCATCTACCTCCACAACCATAAAATCTGAAGTAACTCCAACACCGACTAAGGCTATGGCGGTTGTTCAAAGAGATGAGGGAGTGGATTGGTCTGTACAGTTCGGGAATGCTGATGCTGACATCAACTTGGCGAACGTTCATGGGTTGAACGAAGATTCTTCATCCGAGACCGAAAGCTATTCAAGTGAAGAAGAATCAAGTGCCAGCAATGATGATTAACCAGCCTCGACACCAGCTGCAGAAGAGACACCAGTGAATGTCCGTGCCAAAGAGTCAAATCAAAAGGTGTGCAGCTGTGGTCAACCGTCTGCGGATCAGGTATGTACCTTTGGATTACCTTGTGGTTCGTGTGATGAATATGTAAAACAGATAGTGTTCTTAAAGTCTACTATTTCAGATCTCACATCTAAGTTAGATAATAACCTGTTGATCAAAGGAAGAGAAAATCAATTAAAAGAAAAGAATGAAAGTCTAGGTAAACAGGTTAATGAACTAGGTGTGGCTCTGTTAAATAAACAAGATGCTATCGTGTTTTACATAAACGAAATCGAAAAGCTGAAACGGGACCTTGCTACCTCAAAGGTCGATTATGAGACTCTGAGTCAAAAACTCAAAAGCTATTCCACGTCTTCTTATTTTTTTGAGTACATAATCGATCAGAGAGGTCAAGGTACCGATTCAGAAAAGGACAAAAACGTATATTCAAAATGTCCACCACCAGTGTTGAATCAACTGGTGAACGATGATGTCCATTCTGAAGCTGACCCACTACTCACAAAGGTTGATGAATCTTCTGCATCAACCTCAAATGAGGATTTAACGTTACATGAGGATGTGGGTAAGCCTCAGAAGAATGAGGTTCAGCAAGAGGTTACCAAAAAGGCTGAACCAGGCATTAGAGAACTGTTGGACAGTTCCTATGTGCAAGGTCCGTTGATGCATCGTATCCATGATGCACTTCGGAAATTTGAAAATGAGGGTATTAAGTCTCCTGATACCCGTCCATACCAAGAGGTCAAACAACTACCCAAACATCAAGGGTTAGGGTATCGGCCTCAAAAGGTAACGAAAGGCTCTGTGAAGCAATACCCAGAAAGGGTCTGCTATGTGTGCAGGAGACCTGGTCACCTCAGTTACAAGTGTGATCAGAAGACACATCAAAGCTGTAACAAGAAAGTTGAGATTTTGCAAGAAAATAAAACGTTTCTTAAAAACCATCAAAACTCAACTCTTCCTGTTCAGCATCAAAGGATTCCTAAGTGGACTAACAAACTGTGTGTTCAAATGTCCAAGGAATCAAGTGACAGGATCATCAAGACTGGAACATGGATGAAACTTCCAGTGGTTGGAGAAGACGGGAAACCCATGACCATCCGGGCTTGGGTTCCTAATGTTGTCTAACTCATTCTTCTAAGTGAAGGGTGTCAACCGAAATAGTCCAGGTTAAGGTTTCTATGACTGTGTGTCTTTATCATTTTATTTTCTTTGTGCTTATTTTCTGTGTCGTTGCATTTCTATTTTCTTAGTTTTTAGTTTCTTTAGTATTTTAGGGGGAGATAGTTCAGAAAACTTAGAAAATACAAAAAAATCAGAAAACTTAAAAAAAAAAAAAAAATCAGAAAAACAAAAATGATAAGTTGATCCAACTCAAAAGGAAAATGATGGTACACTGGGTTTCAATACAAAGTACGTCTAGTATAATTAGGACTGAAGGCATGTACATATCCTTGAGAAAAATGTCTGAAAATATAATTGAATCAGATAAGAAACAGATAGTGTGTAAGACATATAAGGAAAGTCTAGACTAATAAATGGTTATGCATGTGAGAATCAATCATAGATTTAAGCTATCGAGACATTCCAAGTCTATAGGTCAAAAACAGTTGAGACTAGCTTAGTTTGATGCACACACCTGTTACCATGCCAAATGTGATAAATGACATTGAGCTAAAAGAGGGTGAAAAATTGACCCCAAACCCTGTTTATGTCAATAGAATTTAGACTTATCAATCTGAATGTTAAATTGTCAAAGAGCATAAAATGCATTGACACAAGCTCAGCAAGAAAAATGTCAAGTGAGGAGAAAAATTGACCTCCATGTCAAAGAGCATAAAATGCGTTGACAAATTAACAAAATCACACAAGCATGGTAGTCTAGGTAACCAAGTTGTGCAAATTACTAAGTAAATCAATATACTGTGAGACTTTGAAAGAGATAGCCTTATCCATGTATCCAATCTAGATAATCTTAAAATGTTGAAACAAAATCTGCCATTATCTGAGGAAAGTTAGGTTGACAGACAGAGTTTGAGAGAATATGTCTATGCCCAAGGTTCTGAAATGAATTACTACTGAGTATTGATGTGCTGGTACTGATTCCACCTTGGAACCTTCTCACAAAAAGATTTAATTTTCAGGAATTTACTTCTTTTGCAAATTTATTCTTAGTTAATTTCATTTCAGTTCAGTTATTTTCATTTCTGTTTTTTTTTATTTTTTAGGATTTAATTTGTTTACAATTTGCACTTTCATTTTTCTTTATTTTCAGAAAAATACAAAAAGAGTTCTAGTATGTTCTTAATCATTCTTAGTGTTTTGATTAGGGGGAGTTTGTTCTGTTTACATTTCCTTCATCTTACTTTGATGTGTTTTGCTTAAATGTCTATAAGTGATCTTGAAGTTACTGACAGTTTATTGCTGAGTGCAGTACTAACAGTAATTAAGGTTCACAGATGAGAAACTCATTACATGCGAGATGGAACCCCACTAAGCACGAGTTACAGCTCACATCGTGCGTAGTGCAGGTAAGGGTGTAACGAAAGGTATTCCAATAACATTGTGCTGTGTGCAGCATGCTATGTACTTTTTACTTTGTGGAATTTTTGCTTAGTGCAATGGTTATTGATAGAACTAGGTCTTAGGGGGAGTTTGTTGGTGCATGTTTGTGAATCCCTAGTTCGTATCAATAAAGTATATTCATGTGGTTTCAATTAAATGTGTTTTGATTAATGGTTTGCATGTTTATACATTCTTAGTGAGTCTATGTGGTTACCTTAAGCTTACAAGTACTTAACCATGTGTTGGTGTGAGTTTGGAAGTTTAAGTCTGCGTGGAAAAATCACCACTTTGGTGATCAGGTTCACCACGCACGAAATGACCTCACTACGCACGTAGTGAGTACCACTTCGCACGTGGTGAGGATATTGGTCAACATGGATTAAATAACAATACTACTTCGTGCGAATTTATGTCACTACGTGCGTAGTGACTGGCACTTCGCACGTAGTGTTTAGTCTGGGCCTATAAATAGTGCTTAATTCGCATATTCGAAAGGAGCTAGCCACGAAACTCGACCTTTACGACCTTAAGCTTCGATTAACGCAAACTAGCCCTCGAAAACCGAAATCTAAGGGATAAATACGAAAACCAAGGGCAGCCTAGGCATCTCTGTGTGAGTACTGTGTGTTTTGTCTTCTACCTTTCTGTGTGAGTACTGTGTGTTTTGTCTTCTACCTTTCTGTGTGAGTCACTGTGTGCCGGACACCTAAGTAGATCCTAGTATCCTTAGGAGGTTTGGGAAATATAATTCCGCGATATTTCTCATCCTAGATCAGTCCTAGCATTAGGGTGTTTTAGTTTAGTTTAGAACCCCGTCCCCCAGCCGGTCCTACATATTTTCTTACTTTAGTGGATGACTTTTCACGTACAACATGGGTCTACCTACTGCCAAGCAAACATCATTTGTTTTCCACTTTTAAAACATTTCATTCCTATGTCATTAATCATTTCAACACCACCATCAAAACAGTTAGAAGTGACAATGGATCAGAATTTCTCAATTCCAACATGAATTCCTTTCTTCAAATGCATGGCATAGCTCATCAAACCAGTTGTCCCTACACCCCTCAACAAAATGGAAGGGTGGAGAGAAAACACAAACACTTGCTTGAACTTACACGAGCTATTCAATTCCAAGCACAATTTACTATTCATTTTTGGGGTTATTCTCTTTTAGCAGTAACTCAACTCATCAACAGACTTCCCTCAAGTGTTTTAAAAGACAAAAGTCCATATGAAATTTTATTTCAAAAATCACCAGATATCTCCTACTTGAGAACCATTGGATGTGAGGCCTATGTACATAATCACACATCAGACAAATTGGCTTCACGTTCCATTCATGCTGTTCTTGTTGGATACCCTCAAAACCAAAAGGGTTATCTACTCTATGATCTAATTACCAAGAAAACTTTGGTAATTCGTCATGTTCTCTTCAGTGAGAATACATTTCCTTTTGCTAATTCCAAAACACAATCCTTGACCCCTACACCTACTAACTTTACATCCATTCACACTCAACCTCCAAACCTGATCTTTACACCTTTTCCCTCGGCCCCAGCTCTTAGTACTACCTCCATACCCATACCATCTTAGTACCATCTCCACTAGAACTTCCACACGTCCAAAATCCATCCCCACAAAATTTAATGACTATCATCATTCCATTCTTTCCAAAAATCATCATTCTCATTTCACACACACTTTCAATATTAGCTCTGTTTCTACTCAACAATTCCTACACTCTTTAACTGCTCACACAGAACCATCCACTTATAAACATGCATCTAAAGATTTAAAATGGATAGAGACAATGGAAAAAGAAATACAAGCTCTTGAATCAAATAATACAAGGGAACTCACCACATTACTTCCAGGTAAACAACCAATTGGTTGTAAATGGGTGTATCGAATTAAGTACAAAGATGATGGTCAAATTGAACGGTATAAAGCTAGGCTTGTTGCCAAAGGCTTTACCTAAAAAGAGGGTCTTGACTATAATGAAACATTTGCTCCTGTGGCCAAAATGGTGACTGTTAGAACATTTCTCACTGTAGCAGTCCATAACAACTGGTTCATAGAACAGTTGGATGTAAACAATGCTTTTTTACATGGTGACTTAGATGAGGAGGTCTACATGACTATTCCTCAAGGATACACATGTTCAGTCCCTGCAAATACTATTTGTCATTTGAAGAAGTCTCTATATAAACTCAACACATTCTTACACACCTTGGGTTTTCATCAAAGCTATGCTGACACATCACTATTTACATTTCAAAAGGATCAAACTTTCATGGCACTTTTGATTTATGTTGATGACATTCTTGTTACTGGGAACAATGAAGAAATGCTAAAATTGGTCAAACTCAAACTTGATCAAACTTTTAGCATAAAAGATCTTGGTAAAGTCAACTATTACCTTGGTATTGAGTTTGTAAGAAATTCCAGTGGTTTGGTTATGTCTCAGAGAAAATATGCTCTTGAACTTTTAAAGCATGCCAACATTAGATGCTAAACCTGCTACAACTCCATTGGAATCAAATTTTACATTACACAAGGATGAAGGTGAACCTCTTGAAGACCCTACAATGTACAGAGCTCTAGTAGGAAAACTTCTATATTTGACTATTACACGACCTGACTTAACATTTGCTGCTCAAGTCTTGAGTCAATTTTCCCAAACACCAAGAGCTCCTCACTTGAAAGCTTTACAAAGGGTCTTACGATACATCAAACTCAGTCCAGGGCAAGGTATCTTCATTCCTTCACAGAACACTCTCCAAATCAGTGCATACTGTGACAGTGATTGGGCAAATTGTCCACAGTCTCGTAGATCAGTCACTGGGTACTGCATCTTCCTTGGTTCTTCTCCTATTTCCTGGCTATCGAAAAAGCAATCAGTGGTGTCGAGGTCCTCAACAGAAGTAGAATACAGAGCTATGGCAGATTGCACTTGTGAATTATCTTCGTTGACCTGTTTACTCAAAGACTTTCAATTGTCTGTTTCTACTCCTCTTCTTGTCCTCTGTGACAATGCCTCTACGATAGCTTTGGCTTCAAATCCAATTCAGCATGCTCGAATAAAACATATAGAAATAGATTGCCATTTTGTCAGGGTTATTCAAAGCAGGCTTCATTAAACTAGTCTTCACTTCTTCCAAAACTCAAACTGCAGACATTTACCAAAGGGTTAAATAAAGCCTTGCATGAAAACTGCTTATCCAAGTTGAACATATACACACTGTCAACTTGCGGGGGGAGTGATTATATATACCAAGGTCAACAAAAACAACGCTCAGTCAACGCAGTTCACAGGCTCTCATCAAAATACTCTTCTCACTTTAGATGTTATAAACATCTCACCATACCTTTACACAGCCTTGTGTAATACAACTTGAATCATTTTCTCCTACTCTCTAATCTCACCATACCTTTACACAAACACCTTCTTCACCTTTCAAAGAAAAGGCCCCATGATATGCATATTTCATTAAATACAACCAAAGATTGGAAAACGTCTCATATCATCTTACCTTCCACATTTTCTCATGGTTTAGTATACTAAATTAAAGTGTATCCAAAATATCATTTATATGTATCCAGCTTTCAAACTTATCTTTTAATGTATTAATGATTTAAAAATTACCATTTACAGTATTAGAAAACTTGTTAAATAGGTTGGAGGTAATTCTTTGAATTTTGATTCTTTAGTACTAAATTATTATTATTTTATAATTATTATTCATGTTGAAGATGAGAAGCATCAACAAAACCAATGAAGGAATCAATGGCAGTTTGAAGAACTGAAGGAACATCAACAAAAACAAAACGCCTAATCAAGATGATCAATATCATGATTCAACTATTCACAAACAACTAAGAACAAAATGAATATTGAAACACCAATCACAAACACTTAGTCGAGACTTATATTTTCAAATCCGAACCCTTAAACAAGAATAAATAAAAACAAGATAAATATAATAACCTCCAAACCAAATATATCAAGACATATTGATGAAATCGCTAAAGATGAAGATGATCAATTCAATTTGTTAATACTCAACTAAACTTCACGCAATTGCTAAATACACTCACATTTGAATTGGACGAGTATCACAACTTAATTTCACCAATACATCAGAGCCTCGACAAGAATGTATTAATTGCACGAATATATTATTATTTTGTAGTTCTTTTATTAACGTGGGAACATGGAAATTTTCATATAAACATGGGCGGGGGAGAGTACTAAATCAAAGACCATATAATCTCCAAGTGAAATGATATGAACAAAAAATTATGACATTCAGCGGAATGGATAACAATCTAAAGAGTACATATCATAGCGGGTGAGGTGAGTCGAACTACATGCAGAAGACACACGCGAGATATTAGGAAGATAGCAATGGAGCGTCTTTCACCAACAAAGCGGCTTGGAAAATTGTTAATTAAAGACCACCCTAAACTATAAAGGGTGCCTTTGATGCATGGAACACAAACTAAGACCGTCAAAATGGAGCAAGATTACATTGGAGTTGAACACAAATACAACATCTTCCGATGTACATTGTCGGTTCAACCTTAATGAAGACGAGGATGAGGAGAATGAAATTAACCTCAACTACCGGTAGGGAGAGACAAAGGTAACGAGCTGAGTCAAGCTCCACACATACAGGTTTCGTATAAGGAAGGGGTGAAGAAGAGTATTATGGAGTTGTCAACACAGGTTTAGTATGAAGAACGAAAAAGTACTAAACTTTGAGGAGAAAAAAGGAACGAAAAAGGCTAGAAGCACTTGGAAAGAGATATCAACTTCTACATCCGGCCACACAAATTAACACCTTACAGGTGAGACGCTAATTACTACTAAGGCTCTAGCTTAGTGGTATGGGGGGTTTTACCCCACAGCCTAGGTCTTGGGTTCAAGCCTTGGCAGTGGAAGTTTTTTCCAAAAATGGTGGAGGGTTACTCCTTCATGGCGTGTGGCTCGGAGTTCGCATACTGCCCTATATGGATGTCACTGCGGATCCGGCTCACTAACTTTGCTGTTAAAAAAAAGGTGAGATGCTAATTAAGAGCGATTCTCTACCAGAAGCTAGGAGGTTATTCCATTAAATTACAATTGGGATTAGGGCTTTTTTAAGTATGTGTTTTTCTAAAATACTTTAACTTTATCATGTAAGGTTAAAATTGTAGTTTTAGAATATGAAATATAATATTTATTATTTTCTCATTTTTATTTTTTTGTAAAAATTAAATTATTCAACTTAATAATAGGTGTAAATGTGTAATAAAAAAAAGCTAGATGAAAGATGGAAGACTTAGGCTATGTGCATCGGAGGCGTGAGAGGGCTCGTGAGAGGCGCTCACGAGGGTGAACACCATTGCCGCCCCTCGTGAGCCGGCCTTCACGCTCACATCCGTGAGCACCATCGCGCGAGTGAGAGAGGAGAGAGGGGAGGAGAAGTCGACCGTTGGGGGTTTTCAAATTTATTTTTTATTTTATTTTATTTTTAATCCATTTATCTCCTATAAATACACATTAATATTCAACCCTTTTTTCACACAAAATTTTACTTCTCATATATTCTCTACATTCATCTTTTCTCTCATAAAAAATATACATTCATCTTTTTAAAAATATATTTCACAAATGGACAAGGGCAAACAATCGTTCAAAACCCCACGACAGGTTTCAAAGACGGGAAAACGCACGAGCTCGCAACCAACCCCACCGGATAACACGTTCGGGATGTCATCTCCACCACCACATTACATCCAAAATATACAACAATTTCCGATGTATTCACCTACTCAGATTCCCTGTGGTTTTCATGGTGGAGTTTATCGGCCACAACCCCAGATGTTCAATCAATACCAAATGGGTTTTTCGGATTATCAAAACATGAGTCAATGTGGCTTTACAAACCTCCTTCAAGGTGGGTATCCGGGTGATGACCCAGAGACGGAGGAAGATGAGGACGAGGAGGCTATTCCCGACACCCCACGCGAGGAGGTGGTACCCGACACACAACCCGATCCCGGGCACAAAGGAAAAAGAAGGGCGGTGTCGTGGAGTGCCGGGGAAGAGGTTTTGTTGGCTACGGCATGGGTTACAATATCCGAAAATTGTGTAACCGGCAACAACCAAAAAGCAAGTAAATATATATATATATATATATATATATATATATATATATATATATATATATATATATATATATATATATATATATATATATATATATTATTTAATATATTTATGTAATATTATTTAAATGTATATATTATTATTTAATATATTTATGTATATTATTTGTAGTAAATTTTTGGGGGAAGGTGCGTGATTTTTACAACGAAAGGAGAATGGACTACATCGAACACACCAAAGACCAACTGACGGGCAAGTGGAACGATAAGAGGAAAAAAATCACGTTGTTCAATGGCTTGTACAATAATTTCACCAACAACCCCCAATCCGGATGGAGTGAGGTGGACATCCTCAAAAAAGCCAACAAACAATATCAGCTAGAAAATAAAAATCAAGCGTTTGCTCACGAGGAGGCATGGAGGAAATTAAAAGATCATCCTAAATGGTCAAATGTGCCCCAAATGATGGTTGAAACCCCGAGACCATCTAAAAGGAGCAAGTCTTCGGACCCGTCAACCCCGCACACCGCGTCTTCCAATGCCGGGGTGAACATAGATCTTAACTTAGAAGACATCGAGGAGGATGACGATGATGTTCAAGTTCACGAGCCGATACGCCCACCGGGGCGGGACAAATCTAAACGTGCTACCAAAGAAAAAAACACAGCAAGAGGCTCGGGCTCGGGTATCATGGACGTGATGGCGGAATTCAAGGATTACGTTCACAAGTTCGCATCCGGGACCGAAGAAGTGCTTAAAACCGAACAACAAAAAATAAACGCAATGAATAACATAGCTGAATCGATAAAAGAGAAAAACCGTCTAATGAAAGAAAGACAAGAAAGCAAAGATTTCGATTTTGTCTATGGCCGGCACGATCATCTCACAGGGGAAGCGTTGGATGCGGTGAACAAACGAAAGGAAATTATCAAGAAAAAATACGGGTGGTAGATTTTTCTATTTTTAAAAATTATGTACTTTTTATTTTTATTTTTTTAAGTTATGTACTTTTTAATTTTTAATATTTGAATTTATATTATTATTTAGTGTTTTTATAATTATTATGTTTTAATTATATTGTTTTAAAAATTAAATAATGTTAAAAAAAGAAAAAAAAAGAAAAAGAAAAAGGATGTGAAAGGTATGATGGATGCAGGGGTTTGTGTGATGTGATGAGAAAATGGTGGAAAGCTGATGTGGCACTGATGTGGCTGTGTGATGTGATGAGAAAATGGTGGAAAGCTGATGTGGCACTGATGTGGCTGTGTGAAGGATGTGATGGATGCACATGGTCTTATATGGAATGAATTTTTGGGCCTAGGGGTTTGTGGGTTGGAAGAAAAATTGAAGGATAAAATGATGCGACTTTGACTTGAGTATGTGACAAATGGAAGGACTGCATAAATTATATGTGATAGATGATCAAGGTCTTAATAATTCTAAGTTTTAATTTTACCGGATTTATAACCGTAGTGAAAATAATTTTCATAGTAGTGGTGGTGAATTTAAACGTTGGCGAAATATCGAGGGGATATTGGTTTTAGCTTATTAAATGTTTATAAGTCATCATTATTTTTAATAAGCTTGTTTTTTATCTTATTTTCTGACTTATAAATTTATTATGACTTACGATGGAAAAAATAAGCCTAAAAATAAACTTATCAAAAACATGTCAGACTTATAAATCTTTAATTAGTTAAAATAAACACCCATTAACATCAAAGTTCAAAAGTATATAAGCATATATATATCTATTAGATTAGATGATGTTGTGATATACGGATTGTTTTAAAGAAAAAGATAAATATTAAATATTAATAAAAATATTAAATAATTATAAAACGCTAATAAATGAGAATCTAAAAAAATTGGTGTGAACACACAAACCAATTTTAGACAAATAGTCGGTTATTATTGTTACAATTAGAGCAATAAGCTAGTCAAGTCTTTAAATGTTTAAATTTTTTTTAAATGATTATAAAATATTTTATATTGATAATATTATAAATTTGGTTAAATATAATATTTTAATAACTTATAAATGGTAAATATGATATTCGTAAATTAGATTAAAAAATATGATATTTTAGAATTATAGACATATATGAAATTCTTTTAATGATTTTGATTCATTTTGGGTTTTGAACAAAAAAAGTTAAATTTGAAATTTAACATTTAATAAAATGATTAAATAATTAAATTTATTTTGTTAAATAAAAAGTTAAAATCATCTAATAAATTTGATTCATATTAGTTTTATATTTTATATTGGAAGATAGTTGGGTTGTCGCGTCGTGAATTTAAAAGTTGATAATCACAACATTTACCGAACGGACCCATGGAAGGAAATATGACCATAAATGTAAGTGCATAACTTTAATTATATGATGAACAATTAAAAGAAAACGTCGTATCATTAAATTATTATTAACAAGTGGTTATAAGCCCGTATGTTATGACGGGTGTTATTTACATAATTTAATAGGTTTTGATAATAAGAGATTAAATATAAAATATGTTTATTTAATAATAATAATTATTATTATTATTAATTATTACTATTACTATTATTATTATTATTATTATTATTATTATTATTATTATTATTATTATTATTATTATTATTATTATTATTATTATTATTATAATATAGCAACACTTTTTATATATTCCTCCTCAAAAAGGTTCTTCTCATAATGGTCATTTATAAGCAATAAAATAATAATAATAATAATAATAATAATAATAATTATTATTATTATTATTATTACTATTATTATTATTATTATAATATTAATAATAAGAAGAAAAATGATATATTCTTCTATTTTTTTCTTCCTACTTTATCCTCCTACTCACCAAATGATTATATTTGAATTTCACTAATTCTCTTTCCTTACCTCCTCCATTGATATTTAGGAAAATAAAAGATGAAGTATATAATATATGTCTATTTAATAATAATAATAATAATAATAATAATAATAATAATAATAATAATAATAATAATAATAATAATACAACACAAAATCATTACTAAAAGACAAAATATATGTAAAACATTACAGGACAAAATTATTTTCTGTCAAATGTATATACTTGTATAATTAGTACAGGATATATATATCAATTTAAGGATAATGTATTCTAGAAATAATATTTACACCCATACATACATAGATAAAGAGAGAATAGTACCCGTGTCAATGCGGCGGCGACGAATAATTTTGCTCATCAACTTGTCCTTTATAATTACTGAGTCATTTAAATTCCATAAATATTTATGAATTTAGGTTATAGGTTATTCAAATTTATCTGTCTATTTATACACATTTTCTATTATTTAAGTTCAACTATTTATTATGTGATAGAATATTTATAATAAAATATTTAGTTGTTAAAATCTTTTATAATAATTAAGTTAATTAGTATTGACTTGATGTTTTAAATTTTTTCTTATTATGAAGGTTTATTCACTAAAATAGCATATATGAATCTCATTAAATCCTTTTAATAGTTACTTCATTTAACAATTTTCATTTAAATTTTGATTTGATGGTAGTTTAGTACTTTTAATTTACTTAAAAATTAAGAGTTTTGAAAGTTGTAAATGCTTTATAAAAGAGTAAGATATACAATAATAATACCTAATTCTAACAGATATGAGTAATCTATGATACAAATAGTCTTCTTTCTATCTGTACATAAATATATCGTTTTTAGAAATACTTCTGATAACATGTATCTATGCTATCTTATAAAGCATTTAGACATTTGATTTAATCCCTTAATTTTAAGTAATTAGAAATTACTAATTTACCCTCATTTCAAACTAAATAGAAATTATTAAATGAAGTAACTATTACATTGAGTTAATGAGATTATATATACCATTTTAGTAACTAGACCTTCCATATTAAGAAAATATTTAAAACATTAAGTTAATGCCAATTAACTTAAATATTATAAAATATTTTCATAACTAATCATTCATTATAAATATGCTATCACATAATAAATATTTTAACTTAATTATTAGAATAAATATATAAATAGAACTTATGAATTTGAATAACCTATAACCTAAATTGATAAATACTTATAAAATTTAAATAACTCAATAATTAAAATGGACAAGCTGCTTAACAAAACTATTCACTGTCGCCGTATCCGCACAAATACTATGCTAGTATAATATAAAGTATGTAAAATTGGCTTATAATAGCAGGAAGAGTTGATGCTAGTAAATATGTACTCATTAGGTGCACAAAATGGAAGTGGCTTCGTAGTGATTGTAATACTTTTATATATTATCTAATATCTAATTCATATAATGTACTTAAAAAAATTCCTATTATATGGGAGAATTAAAATTAAAATCATTCTTTAAATGATAACATTCCATTAGAAGAAATATATTAATAATGAGGGCAGTGGCTGGAGGTGCTTGGTGGAGATGTGACCATGGTGGTGTTAGAAAGATCATGAATATATATTTCTCTCAACTTATGATTGCTTATATATACATATACATACTAATGGGCTGAGATTGGGTATAGAATTAACCTTGTATATAGAATATATATAACCAATTATAGTTTTTAGATTTGAATGATTAAATATTGAGATTACGATCAAATATGTTGTTTTGTCAATCGAAAATACAATTGATGTAAATTGAATATGTAGTAGTAATATCAACCAAGGATTATCCAAATCTAAAAGATGAGATTGGTTATGTATATAAAGCTGGTTCTCAAGGTTCAAATAAGAATATATATTTAGGTGAGAACAACAAACTTAATCCTGACATCTTTATATGATTTGATCGGACAGTCTATGTTTGGTTTTCATTTTATTCATAGCCCAACCATGAATTTGCGACGACCATTAGTTGCGATGGGTGAATTACGTCCGTGAAATCTAATAGACATCTAATGGATGACTATGATTTGTTCCCCTCATTTTCACCTAAAATCTATTCTCACAATAACACACTCTCTCTCTCTCTCTCTCTCACACACACACACACACAATCCATGGCAAAAAAAAATAAGGGCTCATCGATGATGTATTAATGAGAGGTGTTTTGGAAAAAATCAAGCCTTACTCATTAGTGAGTAATTAATGAGCCGTGTTTTAGGAAAATCAACCCTTACTCTTTAATGATGGTAGACCCAAACACATTTACGATTCAAAAATATGTAAGAGACCAAAATGCCACTATGAATAAGCATTAATGACTATTACAAATTGTACTCGAGGTACTTGCAATAAAAAGAATTCTCAAATGAAATTTTCCATATATATATATATATATATATAGGCAAAAGTTCAAATGAGAACTGTATTTCGTACGAGTACTGCAAGAACCAATCTGAGCCGTCCAATTTCCCCTCCTTCAATGTCATTGCCCACCCATGAATTTATCACATGCACCCTGCCATACTTAATTCCCCCACGCTTCACATCAATGAGTTCCACTTTATCAAATCAACGGCTAAGATTGGTTCTCGCAATTAACATACGAAAAACAGTTCTCGTTTGAACCATCCCCTATATATATTGGGGAATGTTTATTTGAGAACCGAAATTAGTGTGAGTACCACGATAACCAATCTTAGCCGTTGATTTGATAAGTAGAATTCATGGATGTAGAGTGGGGGGGGGGGGATCAAGTGTGGCATGCTGCATGTGATAAATTCATAGGTGGGTAATGATATTGAAGGAGGGAGAATTGGATGACTCAGATTTGCGATTTTCGCAATAAAAATGGTTCTCAATTGAACTTTTTCATATATATATATAGGGGAGGGTTCCATTGAGAACCGATTTTAGTGCGAGAACCGCGAAAACCAATCTTAGCCGTTGATTTCATAAGTGGAATTCATGTATGGAGAGCGTGGGGAGATCAAGTGTGACATGATGTATGTGAAGAATTCATGGGTGGGCAATGACATTGAAAGAGGGGGAATTTGACGGCTTAGATTGGTTCTCGCGGTTCTCGCAGTAAAAATGGTTCTCGATAGAACTTCTTCCTATATATATATATATATTATAAAGTATTTAGGTCCTTATAATCTCTTAATTTTAAGTAATTTGAAATTACTAATTTACCACTTAATTAAACCTATAAGAATATTGTCATATGGAGTTAATTACATTCTTAAATACGAATTTTATAACTAAACCTTGCATAATAAAGAATGTTTAAAAAAGTCAAATCAAGACAAATTAATTTTCAACCTAGATGCTATTAAATACAATTTCAAAAATAAATAAAAATAATTTTTCTAAACATTTTATCATATAACACATTTTAATTTAAGTATTTAGAACTCATAAACCTATATCTAAATTTATATATATTTCCAGATTTTTTACTGACTTGTGTAATCTAAACAATAGGTTTGATTTATATTATATTTAATAATCTTTTTACTTCCCATTTATTGTTTTAAATTTTTATTTTTAAAATTAATAAAAGAGTGATAAAAAAAGAGAATGAAAAAAAGAGAATAAAAATAGATATGTTCTGAATGAAAATTGTTTGATGTTATCATAATGCATAATTATAATAGTCTTACATTGCCAAAAAGGGACATATTATCGAGTAGTTACTATTTCTAGCCGTTGCATTACACTGATCACATGTTCCATTGAGAACTGATTTTAGTGCGAGAACCAATCTTAGCCGTTGATTTGATAAGTGGAATTCATGGATGGAGAGGGTGGAGGGATCAAGTGTGGCAGGGTGTATGTGAGTAATTCATGGGTGGACAATGACATTAAAAGAGGGGGAAGTAGACGGCTCAGATTAGTTCTCGTACTAAAAATGGTTCTCAATGGAACTCCTTCCTATATATATATTAGTTTTATTTTATGAGGACCATGTATATCATCATAAGCCCGAAAAGGAAAGACTAGTGTTATTATAAGTGTGACTTTTAAAGGTGTGATCATTAGTTTGACATTTTGGGAATAGATTTTTGGTGGGAGTGTGCACTAATGCTCACAAAAAGTCTCCTTGAATATTTCAAGCCAGTAATTAAACGATTCAAAGGATTTTATTATATATTATGTGGAAGAAATATAATCTTTTGTTGTCTTGCCAATATTGATTTGTTTTCATTATGGAGGTTAATTTTTTTATTGTTTTACTCCAATAGGCAAATTAATGGTGACATTCATACCACAAAATTTTGAGTTGCAATGATAATGGTTAAATTTGGTATGTGATGTGTCTTATGGAGTTGGAAGTACAACAATCACATGATATACCATATGCCATTTGGGTTGTAGCTCACTTATAACCACTTAGGTGTTTTGATGTGATAATTGATTATTAAACAAAGCTTATGAGTTCAAGCCCTGTCGTGAATAAATTATAGCCTTTAAAAAAACACAACATATATCATATATAAACTGCAGACTTTATATTTAGTTTGGCAAGATCTTCTTAAACTTAAATTGATATTTGGTTGATCATTATATTTTATAAAGAAAAAAATTAGTTCACCAACATGTATTCAACTTGTCACGCTATGCGAATGTGTGTATCGAACTTTAAAATTTTCTATTATGTATATCGAACATTTATTTTGTCGCTATTTTGTGAATTAAACTTTCTACTTTATGTACTAAACATATACATTTTTCTTTTCTATTTAATTAAAATAAATACAACAGCAAAAAAAATAAAAGTTTGACACACATAATAAAAAAATATAAATTTCAATACTCATAATAAAAACATATGACAACTTAAATAAAATTTAATAAACTGAACTAAAAAGAATACACATAGAGCCTACTCTACATCTATGTCTCTTAAAGAGATGTGAAGACCTAAATCACTTGTTGAGAACAACTAGATACACTTTGTATGCCACTATAGTCAAAAGTCTATTGTTTCTGTTGGTAGTTACTTGTGTAATAATGATTACAAATGTAGATGGTTCAACATGAACTTGTACCTATACGTCAAGTGATCATTGTATTTATTTATTTGAAGTTACTGAATATTATGATTAGGCGTTTGTCTCTCTTATATTTCAATATCATCTCAATATTATATCACTAACTTTTTAATTTAATTGATGATTTGTGTATAATATATCTTTGTTATTCATAATTAAAATTATAATGTCATCATTCTATTTTTTAAAATTTTCACCAATCATCCTATTAATTTTTTCAAACTTTTTATTTTAGGAACCAATCTAATGATCAAACTTATATATAGCGGTTTCTCGAGTAAAAATTAAAAACGGTATGAAAGTTCTAATCTGCAATGACGAAGAGACGATGAATAGAGTTTATGAAGATGTTTTACGAAAATTTGATGATGATTTTATATATGAATTTCTTATTTGTAATAATGTATCCATCTTTTAAGAGATTTTTTTATCTTTGTGTATGTTTTACAATTGTTTTAATATATATGTTACTGCTATTTAACACTATAAACATTTAAAATTTTCTTTAATCATCTCTATGTTTATACACGAGGTATTAAACTAGTTCTTGATTAATCGATAAACAATCACCCCACATGTGATCATGGTCCTTTGAGTAGATTTTTGATGTCGTATCCTCACTTAGAAATTGGGATTTTCAAAGGCTAGACTTTTATTTTTTAAATTTCTTATATAAGTTTTGACTTATAAGCTTGACCGAGTAGCAACTACATATTTCACATGTATTAACCTCGAATATCATTTCTAAATACTTGACGTGCCTTTTTAGCTTCTTTTGACTTATGTCTTTCTTTTTGGCTGTAAATGTCCTCCTATCATGCAAGATGATCTGCATTCGTTGGCGTCTTTATAGCTTTGTGACAAGACCATTATTAATCAATTCCTATATTAAATTAAAATTTATAAATTTCCGTATCATTTTTATTGTTGAGCTTTGACTAGTAGCTAAGTAGAACATTTTGTCTTTATAGCTTTAGGTTAACTAAATATAGACGAGCTGATCGAGTTACTTGAGCTAAGATCCTTAAAAGCTTGAAAGTTGTCTAGTGAGAGTGATTAAAAAAACGTGAAAAGTGTGTGTGAAAACAAATCAAAACAAGCACCAAGAATGATGTTATAAGTATTAAGGAATGATTAGATCTAATCTCCTTAAGCCGGATAACTAACACTTGATCACACACTCGTGGAACAAAAGTCGAAAAATCAACTTGGGTGTACGGCCATAGGTGAGGAGAGTAATTTAGGTTAATTAAGTTTTTCCTCTAAAATTTAATATTCAAATGATTTTGTCTAAATTAAAGCCAAAGCCATAATTAAGTATTTCATTAATTACTCAAACCCTAGGCCCAAATACAATTAATTCAATGTTGATTTGTGAAGGGTGTTAGATTAGACAGATGTATGGAATAAAAAAGAATTTAAAGGTATACTTTTATACTTAAATCATATCTAAAATTGATATTCCATTATTTTCAACTAATTGATTTTCTAGGAAATCCTACCCAACAGGCCAACAAGATAATTAAAGGTACATTTTTCTTCTAATACCATCATAATGGTAGTAATTGGTCCATAAGTCTGTTTTTAGATGGGTCATGGGTTTTTAGCCTGTTGTTATTTGTTGAATTGTTGCCCACTACTTAACTTTGGTCTTTGTATGCTAGAAATGTTTTGTAGATGGTCATAATGTCATATAGAGTTTTATATTATGTTTCAAATAGCTCCAGTGGGCCTAGTTGTTGGGTTTTGACATGGGTCATCGGTCATGGATCTTGTTTCTATATTGAACCTTTTTTCAATGTAAGTATAACCACTTTTTCTATATTATATTTTACCATTCTTTCACATATTCAAATGGTAATATTTTCTGGTCTAAATATAATATCAACCTTGCAATCATGATGTTTAATGGCAAGCACGTGACAGTGAAAAGGAAGCATGCATATTGTAATTTTGTGGGGGCTCTAATATCAACCTTGCAATCATGACTCTTACTAAGTATACTATTATGTCACTTTTAGTCTGATGTAGGATATTACTGAATACATTTGTTGCTATCTAGTAAGTTTTGGACATGAAAGTATAACCTTTCTAGTATATTGTAGAGATGGATGGATGTTATTATGTGATACTTTTATTAGCCATATCATTTAGGGTGTATTTAGTACGTAGTTTTTTTAAGTTTTGTGAAGCTAATAGCTTTTTGAAGGAAAAAGTACAAATTTTGTTTGGATGAAAAACTGTAAGCTTTTTTATAAACAAAAAGCTCTAAACATAAAGTTTATTGAAGTACCTTTTAAAATTAGTTGTAAGCTTTTTATATATAAAATTATCTAAATACCCTCTTTAATTATTTTATAAAATTTTGTATATAATTTTTTTTGTTATTTTACACTCTTCAGCTCATGCCACCAGCTTTTTTTTTACCAAACATGTACACAAATAAAAGATACATCTTTCAGCTATTAACTACTAATTGCTAGTTATTTCCAATAAACACAATTTTATTTGTATAGTTGAAAGTTTATTTGTAAGGCATTTAGTTTATTATTTGACAGTTATGGCTTTCACTTTGTTCACGCTTGATACCAAAAGTTAATTTGTATGGCTAACTTAATGAACTTATGAGTTTATTAATGAGTCAAGTCTGATATGTGCCACTTAATGAGTCAAGTTCGTCAGGCTTTAATCAAAACTAGGTAAAATAAATATACCAGCTGAGCCGAAACCTAGCTTGGAATAACTGTTATTACCCCAGCATGAATTCAATATCACATGCTTGAAATGTGCCAACCTCGAGTTTGAGTCATGAATTCTAAATGAGCCGAAATCGGTAAATGCTATATATGTTTTGGCTTGATTTTTACTTTTCTTTTCCCTGTAATCTTTTAATTTTGTACACTTCAAAGTGTGCATAGTTTTAAGGGTAGTATGAGAAAATTTGGGTACAAATACACTCTAATTATTTAGTTTCAAATTTCTCTCTTTATTTATTTTAAGCCCTAGAAGTAGAAGAGGGAGTTAGGGAACGACTTAAATGTTGTTTTAGTTATAAGAGAAAAGTTAAGAAGAAATAAAATAACTACCATAGTAACCATCCATATAATTTTGAAAGGTAAATAAAGAAAAATGCAACTTGTGTTAAACCATACGGATTCATTATTATTATTATTATTATTATTATTATTATTATTATTATTATTATTATTATTATTATTATTATTATTATTATTGTTATTACTATTCTTAATTGTTAAATATGTTATTAATTAGATTCGGTACATCATAAAGCCCATAAACATACTTTGCTAACAAACAACAATTAAAAGTGTGTAGAAAACGGCCGAACTCGACCAACCTGGTGAGCTGGACCTGTTAAATTCCGGAGACGTTCTAAGCTTATAACATTCGGTCGATCTTCGGGTTGAGATTTGTGAAAATCCGGGGTTCCAGTCCACCGATGTAGAAACCGCAAAAACCTATTACGATTAGGACTGAACCAGTTATACATGACACTTAGAATTTCTAAATTCTCCTACATTATCATTCGAGAATCATAATAGTTTTGTACGATATAATAAAACGTGTAACAATCGAACCCTAATTTGATCATAACCCTACATAAAGTCATAAAAAAGTTGATTTGATTTAAATATTCGAATGGGAGACAATTGGCATACATGATTACATCCATGAGAAAGTATGTGTTTTTTGTTTTTAGTAAGTGGAGAAGATAACCATGTGTCCATGTTATCACCACGCTCTTTTTTATGTGTGATTTTCGGGTCAGGCACAATCGAACTCAACTTCAATCGGTTCAAGTCTAGGAACCTGACCGAAGATATAATGACAGTCTTCAGGTTGTGTTTTTAGCAATTCCGGTTTATCATCTTTGTTCGGGTTTGGTCCGGTTTATGAGTCCAGTTTCAAATACGTGAACACTCCTATCAAGTATTAACGACAGTGCTTGTTTAGATATAGGGTTGCTTTTTAGAGCCCATTTACCATCCTTACTAGTTATTACATCAAACTTCAAGTACTTAAACACTTAAAACACTATCACACCAAAATAATTTGATAATATTTCTATTTTGGCCTCAACTTTCATTTTGTTCACAATAACTCATAAAATTACCAAAATCTTCATTTCGACTTTGAAGACAAGGTTATTGATCCTCCACTTTTGTTTTATAGAAGAAGAGTGCTACTACTATATGTATCTTTCTCCCTTGTATATAAGATATGAGATAATAATTAATTATAATTTTTATTATCAGCATATTCGGTATGAAACAAAAAACTTCTTAAAGTAACTTTTAAAACTAGCTGGAAGTTTTTTATATACCAAATTACCCAAATACCCTCTTTAATTATTTTATAATTCCTCCTATTTTTATAATTTACATTTTTTCTCATTTTACACTTTTAAGTTCTAGCTGTCGGTTAATTAATTTGCCAAACACATATATAGCTAAAATAAACAGTTTACAGCTCCAGCTATCAGCTAACAACTTCCAGCTACAACTACCAACTATTTCCGTCAAACACACCCTATATGTCACTCATATCAATGAAGTTAATTTGAATTTAGAAATAGTATATATACTTATATAGTAAGACTCTTTATACAAATGATGACATATGATTTTGGTGATAACCTAACCATATGGGAGGACAGTCATCAACTATAGAAAAACAAAGAAGGATACAAGTTATGGGTGAACATGACATATCGACAATTTTATGATGGTTCCCATCGTACGTCAAATATTCAATCTCGGCCGTCAATAATTGGGGGTTGGAGGTGAGTACGAAAAGCGTAGGAGAATATTATATACTAGTTTAGAAATTCATGTATTATATGGATATAATTATAAGTGACTTATAAATATAAAAAAATATATAATAATATATGAAACAATAACAATAAGTAAACAAACTTAAGAAATGTAACATCCCAGAATTTTTTTTTGTAAATTAAATAGAACAAATAATCATAAATTGATAGTAAAATATTTGATTCAATTTCAAATCACCACCGGCTTAACATACGAGACTACGGTTTCCAAAACAAGTTTTAAATGTATTTATAAAGCAGACTTCGATAAATAAGTTGCGGAAATAAGCTGTCACATTGGCGTCTTCCCTTTATCCACACGAGACGGTCCTGAAAGAATAATCAACAAAGGGTTAAACATAAAGCTTAGTGAGCACACTACACTCATACAATATATCAGATAAATATTCAAATAATCATATACATCACTTTAGTGCCACTCAGGCGATTGTTACTCAAGCGTTTGTGCCACTCAGGCTGTTGCTACTCAAGCGATTGTGCCACTCAGGCGATAATTAAACACAACATCATATAAGAACATACATCACAATATAAGATATAAGTTAGTGAAACTCACTTGATTGCAGCAACAGAACAATACCGAAATCACAGTAATTTGCAAAGAGAGTCGGTCAACGAGTCACACCACCAGATCCTACATCATACAGTGTCTAGTCAATAACATATATAAAAACATAGATACGACGCTCTCTCGCATCTATCAAACCCTAATTTTTGAAACCCTAAAATTGATGGACGCGACGCGTCCCTAAACCTGACGCGACACGTGCGCCTCTTTCAGACTAATACTTGTTCTCAACACATGCATGCAGGTAGAATATATATGTGTATTTATGTAAGTTGGATCTATCAATTTGAAGCCCCTAAGTATAAGTCGAATATGCCGGTTTCGAACCATATACAGGAGTCGAATTGACCATTCGGAGTCCATATATTTATATAAGTCTAATTCGTTCGAAGGCTATATATATACATAAGTCCAATCCATTCGAATCCATGTATATCTAATTCAAATTCTAATCCGCTCGAAGCCATGCATACGTAAGTCGAATAGTAATGCAAGCCGAATATTACTCAAGTCGGAACATACATGTGTGTCTAATTTGAATTTTGAACTTAAACATAAGCCGGATTATCCGTTCGAAGCCCACATATATTTTTATAAGTCAACTTGTACTATGGTTCTTATGTTTTAGTTAATGATATAACAAATATCGTGTTTCACTAAACTTTTATTTATATATGTGTATAAAATTAAGGCTTCCACTTTTCTTATTCACACAAAACCTTAAAAAATCATGAAACACCCCTGCTCTTATGAAATAACACCTTTTGTTTAAATCAGTATATGAGAATTGATTGAATATTTATATGTTAAACAATTATATCAAATAATGACAGATTGTTGTTTATATGCGTATTTTGAAAATTGAAGTGCCATATATATTGTATATTGAATTTCCATATGTTATAGACTTATATCATACACTACTAGAAAAACACGGAATTTCCGAGGACAGATTCCCTCGGAAATTCCTCAGAAATGGCTATTTTCCGAGGGATTTCCGAGGAAAATCTGTCCTAGTAAAAACCCTCCTCGGAAAACAGTTCCGAGGGATTTCCGAGGAAACTTTCCGAGGTCTTTCCGATGACATACATTTCCGAGGGAATTCCATCAACATAAACTTTCCGAGGGATTTCCAAGATAATGAGTTTCCAAGGGATTTCCGAGGGCAAGTTTCCAAGAGATTTCCGAGGGGTAGTTTCCGATAGATTTCCAAGAACATATTTCCGAATGATTTCCGAGGGATTTCTAAGAAATCTAGTGGAAAACCTCATTAAACATCATATTTTGTAAAATATTAATTCTTAATTATGTTGTAATACCTAAAATATTCAACTAATATAGAAAAAATCATTCATAAATAAATTAAACATCATCACACTTAATTCGATAAGTTAGTAAAAGTATAATACTAGATTTGATAAAATATCTAAATACAATCTAATTTCGACGAAATATAACATTCAATTTCTTTTTATCTAAATGTACAATTGTACGAATGATATGGATCATAGATAGATGGAGGGTCTTCATGTTGCAATTGTTGAAGCACCATTTGAGTTGACACCATCACTTGTTTTATCAACTCTATTGTTGCTTGTTCCTTCACCAATCTTTGTGCTTCCATTTCTTGTCTTACTAGTTAATTCATTATCTTTGAGTTTTACTACCATCTCTTTCAATCTTTACATCTACGATTAGAGAACACATAACGATACATAAAAGTTACTATCTAAATATGATGAAATAACACAACAAAAATAATAAGATTATAAGATCTCACAAATAAATGTTAATCTAATTGCGTGATGTACATGAAATTGATAATTGGAAATTTCACCTGAATCGTCCAATTTCCGAGGGCTTTCCAAGGACCAAAATCGTTTTTTTCATATTTTACACTATTTTTATATGCAAAACATAAATAATCACATGCATGTTTCATAATAAACATAATCAATCAAATAAATCATAGGATACAAATATACTATACACATCATGATGACACACACAAATCACAAACAGGTTTATATACACGTATTCGTTTACGAACACTCATTCATATAGGTACATTACTATAAATATACTAATTTATGTTTAATGATATACCTAGATACATGTATTTGTATAAGTATGCTTTATATGTTTAATAATTTGTGTTCTAAAGGGGCAAATATATAAAAATTACATTTTAGCCCTTGGAAAGTCCTCGGAAATTTCCGAGGACTTTCTAAGGACGAAAATCGTTTTTTTTCATAATTTACACTTTTTTTATATGCAAAACATTAATAAGCACATACATGTTTCATAATAAGCATAATCAAACAAATAAATCATAATAGGATACAAATATACTATACACATCATGATGACACGTACAAAACACAAACACGTTTATATACACGTATTCGTTTACGATCACTCATTCATATAGGTACATTACTATAAATATACTAATTTATGCTTAATGATACATCTAGATACATGTATTTGTATAAGTATGCCCCTATGTTTGATAATTTGTGTTCTAAAGTGACAAATATATAAATATTACATTTTAGCCCTCGGAAAGCACTCGGAAATTTCCGAGGGATTTCCAAGGACGAAAGTCGTTTTTTTTCATATTTTACACTATTTTTATATACAAAACATTAATAAGCACATGCATGTTTCATAATAAGCATAATCAAACAAATAAATTATAATAGGATACTAACATACTATATACATCATGAAGACACATACAAATCACAAACACGTTTATATACACGTATTTGTTTACGAACACTCATTTATATAGGTACATTACTATAAATATACTAATTTATGTTTAATGATACACCTAGATACATGTGTTTGTATAAGTATGCCTCTATGTTTTATAAATTGTGTTCTAAAGTGACAAATATATAAAAATTACATTTTAGCCCTCGGAAAGTCCTCGGAAATTGAGGGCTTTCCAAGAACGAAAATAGTTTTTTTTCATATTTTACACTATTTTTATACGCAAAACATTAATAAGCACATGCATGTTTCATAATAGGCATAATCAAACAAATAAATTAAGATACTAACATACTATACACATCATGATGACACATACAAATCACAAGTATGTTTATATACACGTATTTGTTTACGAACATTCATTCATATGGGTACCATACTATAAATATATTAATTTATGCTTAATGTTACACCTAGATACATGTATTTGAATATGCATGTTTATATGTTTGATAATATGTGTTCTAAAGTGACAAATATACAAAAATTACATTTTAGCTCTCGGAAATCTGTCGGAAATCTCTCGCTATCTTTTTCGAGGGTGTATTTCCTCGGAAGTCTCTAGGAAAATTTGCGAGGAATTTCCAAGGGCATGTTAGTTCTCGAAAATCTGTCGGAAAGCTCTCGGAAATCTCTCGCTATGTTTTTCGAGGGTGTATTTCCTCGGAAGTCTCTCGGAAAATTTCCGAGGAATTTCCGAGGCATTTCTCGCCCTCGGAAATTTATCGGAAAACTCTAGGTAACTTAACACCCTCGGAAATATGTAGGAATTTCCTCGGAAAGTTTTCCGAGGGAATTAACGTCCTCGGAAATCCCTCGGAAATCGCGCTGTTTTCTAGTAGTGATATGTAGTAAAAAGAACACCTAAAATCGCAACAATTTCTAGCTTGCTAATTTCAAGACTTAGACTTATATCATATATTCATATGGCAGATTATTGTTACTAAACTGTCTGATAAACCAATTCAAATAACTCCAAAACCGAATGGACAAACACTGCTAATGTAAATGTAGCAAATTAGTGAAACAAAAATCGCACTAATTTTCAGCTTGACCAGAAAACAAAAAACCAATCTGATGAACACACAAAGCAGACCTATATTATATAGGTCCAAATGGAGGCACTACCACCAATCAATTAATTTATAACACTATATATGTACCCAAAAAATTTGGTGTTTTTTTAATCTTGATACCAATAGAAAAAACTTTAGTGTAAAATATGGAGTGAATTGTTAATTTCTATAGTTTAAACATAAAACATAATATATTTGTTAAATGTTAAATTGTATTTATGTACTAATACTTATACTAAGATGTTAAGTTGTTTCTTGGATGCAAACTTGAGTTCTCATTTGAAGAAATTAATGTGGGTTCGGTGGCAAGTCGATCAATTCTTGAACGAGCTTTGATATGGGTTTTACAGCCCATGCTTTTCATCTACAAGCTTCATAATAGTTTAATACTTTGCTTATGTAATTCTTGAGAATCACGTGCTACACGACTCACGAGTCGCTAGTCTTGATATTTTTTCAATCATTTGTATATGCATGTACTGAGATTAATAAAAATGGGTGACTATATCTTTTTTAATGTAATGTGTGTGAGTGTGTGGTCTATCTTTAAAAAATTGATATGATATGTTTAAAATATGAAAGATAAAGGATTCAAATAGTAGCATCCAACAAAACACCTGAACCAACCTTCAAATAATTATATATGCTACTCGTTTGACCCCCTTCTTGTATATACAACAAATATCATACACACATCATAGATAGTGAATCTAGACAGAAAAAAGGTTTAACTTAGACATTAATATATTGAAATATTCAATATAGATTATATATTCACATGAATCACTTCAAGAAGGTCAACTTAGACATAAAAAAGTTCTAAATAGGCATGCCCATAGTTAAATTTTGTGGGACGAATCACATATGGTAAGCTTTTAAACAGTCTAGGACTAAGAATTATGTTGTGTGAAGTTTTGTCATGATTCTTGATATAGAATTGAAAGAGTAAATAATATAAAACTAACTTTACACATGGTGTAAGTGTGAAATCCAATGTTGATGATGTGATTGCAAAACAATAGGATATGTATATATCATATATGTAACTTGATTGTTTTGCCTTAGATTATTGGGTATGTAATTAAAGACTTATGCCATGGTCAATCAGTTTCTTAGAAAATTTTATTTGTTGTTTGGTAAGAACTACAGAAACTTTTAAATTTGAATCAACAAATAGTTTTTCTAATAACTCAAAACCACTATTGAATTTTCAAATATTGGCACAAACTTAATATAATATTCATTGTTGAAACAATATAAAATTTTGATTAAATTACCTAACTTACACATGACATGCTTCAAAAGAATTTTACTAACATGATGAATTATTAACATTAATGAAATTCTTAATAGACTTACATGACATGTATCTGCCAGTCACAAAGATTGGATCTTGGATAATAAGTTAATATGTTATGTGAAATTTAATACAAATCAAATGAACTATGAGGGACAACAATTTTCTTTCTTTATTTTTATCTATTTTTTTAATTATCATGCAATCATGCATGGTTAAGTTGAAGCATTTTCTTATCTTTGTGTTATATGTTTGTAAACAACTAAGGCTCAGCAGCCTTTGATAGAACGACGATGTAATTAGTAGAACAAATTAATACTCGATCAATTTTTTGAAAACAAATTAATATATTTGATTATATATCATGTTTGAAAACAATTATTTTTGTTGAACTTTCCCAGCCAAAGAAGACAAATTGAAGATTAAGTGAAGTGAATCTTAACCTCTAAGTTCTAGATTTCATTGATTGTACTATTCAAACAATCAAACTCAACAATTCAACATATTGGTTCCAATATCTAATAAGCCAATGCACTCATGGGGGACCATATACGCGACATGATGCGAAAATGAAAGATCGTAGTGATTGAGCGAGACCATTCACTCGAAACAACCGCGTGACAAATAAGATAATGTTCATACCCAAATAACTCAGGAGCAAAAATAAAATGTACGTATATATATATATATATATATATATATATATATATATCAAGTACGAAAACTATAAACCGAAATAAATTTTATGTTAGATGATGGATACGTATTGGAATATATAGTTAACTTTACATTAATTAATAAAGTAATTTAAATGGATAAATCATTTATTTTTTGTTATTAAATCTTTCTACTCATTCTAACAAATTATATATGTTTCTTTTTCATGAGATACAATTAAATTTTAAATTTTTTTAATATGAATTATGGAACCACTGTACAACACGTACTACACGTTACATATATATGTAAATTGTTAAAATTAAAATAAAAAATGTTTAGAGACCATAACTTTCACGTTGTTTTTGTTTTGCCCATGTCTTCTAGCCAATAATACCCTTTCTGGTCCCCGCATACAACAAAGGGAGCACCGTGGGGACCCGATTTGACGTAAACCCGCACATGTCATTATGTATTATATATTATTATATATTATATATAATTCTATAAAATCATTTATCTATAGACATATTTTATATATATATATATATATATATATATATATATATATATATATATATCACTAATTAATTATACTATCTGTATATAAATAAAACAAAAATCAATTTGGATCTTTTATACAAAAAACAGTCTAAAATTTTATTATTAGATATTATTATTATTATTTTGTGTTATCCTTATCATTACAATTCATGCCGGAGTAGTCAATTTTACTTGCATACAAAAATCCCTTAACTATGATTACCAATGTAAGACTTCAAAATTATATATGTTATCTGTTAATTTAGTTAGCTTTTCGTTATTTATCTGAAATTTTTTAAATGTGATTGAATAAGAAGTTTAAAGAAGTTATTGTTGTTTGTGTATTCTTTTTATTATATATAAAAGTCATTTAACTCATAGATAAGATTATCTCGATCTTATAATCTCTTAACAAAAGTCATTTTCATTCTGTTGTAACAACCAAACTTCTTCTTTAGCAATTAGCACCAACATGTGCTCTTTCGCTCCTCCACATACATAACTGCCTTCTTTTCTGGTATTGTAAACCTCAACCTTAATTGTCCTCCTTGCAGCCACCGCCACATATCTCTTTTAAAAATTATTATTTTAACCGACTATATGCTATGCTTTAGTCTTTTAATATAATATTTACTTGTATAAATAAAAGAGTTTAATTTTTTAAAAATTTAACAGTGAAATATGAAATATCATAAAACATGTAATTACAAACATTCAAATGTTTTAAAATACTAACAAAAATATATGAATATATATTCAGATATTAGAACCAACTCTTAATATTCAAACTCTTAAGAAACAAAGAACACCTTAGTAAAATTTTATGTTGATGATACAGTAGAATAAGCTAAGGATGTATTTAATTAAGTCTAGCCCTAGGGGGACTAGATTTCAGCCGCCTCACTAACACACTATTAAGAATTTTTTTAGGAAGGATGGAGAAGGATTTTGAAGTAACTAAAAAATAGGTTTTTACAAGTTTTATTTAAGAAAAGAAAAGAAAAGGAATGGAGGGATTGAGAGTGGAACTTAGACTAATTTCACCTTGAATCTTTTCTTCTAAAAATGGAAGGATTTGGAAGGAAAGAATTCCCTTATCCTTTCATCTCCTTCTCATATATTAATCGTTGAGAGTAGACCGAGTGGATAGTTTGAAAAACAAAATATAGGATATAAACCGATGACTATGCATTGAAACCTTCTTCTATGCTTCTATGATCATCAACTCATGACTCATCGTATTCGTGTGATCGTATCTCCGCTTTCAATCCTATCAAAAGTTTCTTCAAGTGAGTAATGATGGAAAAGTGTATAGAAATGCAGAATCATTGGTAAATGTTGAATTTTCAAATTTGTTACAGTGAGTGATATGCTACTTAATGTTGCACTTAATTTTTTGGAGAAAATTTGTTACTTATTTTGAAACATATTGGGAAATTAGGTTTAAGACTCTTATTAGTCAAAGAAACCATTAGAGCTTAACCTGAGTTTCCTGTAAAATGTTCTTTTATAGAAAAAGACAATTGACGATATTTCAAATACGGAAGTAGAATAACAATTTGCTAAAGAAACATTTAGAACAGATCACTTTCTTCTTTTAGTTGATATAGTTTTTTTAAATATAAAAAAGTAGAGTTAAACAAATGAAATATTGATCGATCTGAATCTACTTTTGGTTGTGTTTGACGTATTACATTTCCTTTTTAGATAGAAACATCTTAAAAGAATTTTGTTTGAATCTTAAATCTTCTTTGACAAATGATAAAAATTCATATATTGGTCAATGGAAATGATTTGCATATGAAGTCATAAAATTTTGAAATTTATATGTGTTGCCACTCACTACAAGAAATAAAGGTTTTTGCGGCGACCACTTTTCGCCGCTAAATCCTTGCTAAACGACAAAAAGGTGGCCCACTTACATCTGATCAAAACGCATCCCCGCTAAAGCGTTTTTGCGGCGACACACGTCGCCTCTAAAGGGGTTTCCCTCCACCGAAAACCATGGCGGGATGTTTTCCCTCCTAAAAAATTCGATGTCGCCGCAAATACCCCTTTGTCGCCGCTAAAGGTGTCGCCGCAAAAAGTATTTTCTATTTTCTTTATTTTATTAAACTATTTTCTATTTTATTTATTTAGTTAAAATAAGGTGTCGCCGCAAAAGGTATATCGTCGCCGCAAAAAATATTTCGAGATATAGGGTTTTTTTCCCTGCTTTCTTTCATTTACGAGCCCCACAAGTAGCCTTTCTCTCCCGTCGTTCGCTCTCACTGCCGCTGCTCTCTCTCGCCGTCGAAGGTAAAATCGTTCGCCGTTGCCCGCCGCCGCTCTCTCACCGTCGTTGCTCCCTCTCGCCGGTCGGAATCTCGCACCCACGCTTTCTGCCTCTGCCGTTCGCCGTCTTCTCCGTCGCCGACGACCACTAATCCGAGGTAAACATCCCATTTTCTGTTTTGATCTAGGGTTTTAGTTTTATATCCTTACTTTTTATTTTTATTTTGTTACAAGGTCCTCCTCCTCCCCCTCTACTTGCCACCACCGGTCGGAACCCTCTGCCTCCGTCGACCTCCTCCTCCGATCCTAATTTAGGTATTTTTTTTATTAATTGTATATTAATGCTATATATTAATGTTAATTAGTTTAGGTTATTATTAGTTTATGTTAGATTATTATTATTTTTTGTTAGTAATTTAAGTTATTTAATTGTTAATTAGTGGTAATAATTGATTAATCTAAGATTATTGTTAATTAATGTTAGATTAATTAGTGTTAATAATTGATTAATTTAAATTCATTATGTTAGATAATATTTTGTGTTATAATTTTATATTATTGTTAATTAGTATTAATGTTTAAGTATTGTTAGTATACTAATAATGTGTTAAATAATTGATTAATCTAGTTGTTAATTTAAATTCATTATGTTAGATTATATTTAGTGTTATAATTTTAGATTATTGTTAATTAGTGTTAATGTTTAAGTATTGTTAGTATACTAATAATGTGTTAAATAGTTTATATGATGATGATGTTATAGTTTATTTGATAATGTTTGATTATTATCTATTGTCAATAATGATAGATTAGTGCTAATTACTTTTAATATTTAATCATTGTTAGTACACTAATAATGTTAGAAATTAGATCAATGTTAGATTATTATTTATTGTTAATGATGTTAGCTTATTGTTATCAATTGTTAATCTTTAATTAGTGTTAATATTCAATGTTAGTGTTAATCTTTAATCTTTAGTTAGTATTAATCTTCAAGGGTAGTATTAATCTTTAATTTGTAATGTTAGATTATTAATTAGTTGTTCCAATGTTGGTATAATAATAATGGTAGTAATCATTTAACTTAGAATGCCCGCTCGAAATTGATTTAGAAATTAATTTCGGGTTGTTCCCATGTTGGGACTACTATTTGAATACTTTATCTCATTTAGGATGTGAATGCTTGTTACATGGTTGTGTGTTTAAGAAAGATTCGGTTGTCATTTACTCTATGTTTCCCGGGTATATATTTCTTTATATACCTGGGAGCTAAGCGTAAATGTTGCCGAATTTTTCTAAAACAACCGATCATGTAATATGTATTCACAAATGAGGTAAGATATTCAAAAAGTGGGTTAGGACGGCCACCCTGCTACAAACCACTCACAATTTCGTAGTATAAAAATTTATTACATGATTTGTATTCTTAATAAGTATGATATGCTTTGAACACAGTTATGACGATTGATAAGAGTTGGACTACTTTAGCAAACCGTAAGTGTCCTGAATTTCGTACTAGTCTTGAAGCATTCCTAGATAGGTGTAAAGACTACGTAAATAGCTATGGTAATATTCGTTGCCGGTGTGATCATTGTGATAACAGCCGTTATCTCCCGCTTAGGGCACTTAGGGTTCACATATATGAAAATGGGTTTAGCGAGGGCTACACGAATTGGATCTTTCACGGAGAACCATTTGTTCCTCGAGCACCACGCGACGGTCTTGGTGAAACGAATAACGAGTTGCATGATTACCTCAATGACGTTCGTCATGAGAATACTGTCAACGAACACAACGCGGAAAGTGATGAGCCAGCTGAAGGCCCAAGTGATGATCCACATGAAGGCCCAAGTGATACAAATGAGGAACTTGGTGAATTATTTAAGTTAGCTGGCACGGAGCTATACCCTGGTTGTGACTGGATGTCTTCGCTTGACTTTTTGGCAAAGATGAGGCATATGAAGGTTATCAATAAATGGACAGATACTTCATTTGACCAATTGTTAGAATTGCTTAGGGTTGCATTTCCGACAGCTAATATCCCGTCATCACACTACGAAGCTAGGAAGATAATGAGAACGGCCGGGTTAGGATACGTACCTATCCATGCTTGTATCAATGACTGCTGTTTATTTTGGGATGAATACAAAGATTTGCAAAGTTGTCCGATATGTTCTGAGAGTAGATGGAAAGACAAAAACACAAAGGGAAAGAAAGTTGCTAACAAGATACTGCGTTACTTTCCTTTGACCCCTAGGCTAAAGCGTATTTATAGCTCAAGACAGACTGCAAAGTCTATGACTTGGCATGCTACCGGTCAGTGTACGGAAAATGGTAAGATGCGTCACTCGGTGGATGGTAGTGCATGGAAACATTTCGATGCACAATATCATGATTTTGCTGCAGAACATAGAAATGTCAGATTAGGGTTGGCTGCTGACGGTTTCAATCCGTTTGGCAACATGAGTACTTCTTACAGCATGTGGCCGGTCATATTGACAACATACAACACGCCTCCATGGTTATGTATGAAAGAGTCTTCATTCATGCTGATCTTGTTAATTCCTGACCCTAAATCACCTGGTAAGGATCTTGATGTTTTCCTGAGGTCGTTGGTTGATGAATTGAAGAGTCTATGGTCTAATGGAAACAACCGCGTGACAAATAAGATAATATTCATACCCGAATAACTCAGGAGCAAAAATAAAAGGTACGTATATATATAAAAATATATTAAGTACGAAAACTATAAACCGAAATAAATTTCATGTGAGATGATGGATACGTATTGGAATATATAGTTAACTTTACATTAATTAATAAAGTATTTTAAATAGATAAATCATTTATTTTTTGTTATTAAATCTTTCTACTCATTCTAACAAATTATATATGTTTCTTTTTCATGAGATACAATTAAATTTTAAATTTTTTTAATATGAATTATGGAACCACTGTACAACACGTACTACACGTTACATATATATGTAAATTGTTAAAATTAAAATAAAAAATGTTTAGAGACCATAACTTTCACGTTGTTTTTGTTTTGCCCATGTCTTCTAGCCAATAATACCCTTTCTGGTCCCCGCATACAACAAAGGGAGCACCGTGGGGGACCCGATTTGACGTAAACCCGCACATGTCATTATGTATTATATATTATATATTATATATAATTCTATAAAATCATTTATCTATAGACATATTATATATATATATATATATATATGCATCACTAATTAATTATACTATCTGTATATAAATAAAACAAAAATCAATTTGGATCTTTTATACAAAAAACAGTCTAAAATTTTATTATTAGATATTATTATTATTATTTTGTGTTATCCTTATCATTACAATTCATGCTGGAGTAGTCAATTTTACTTGCATACAAAAATCCCTTAACTATGATTACCAATGTAAGACTTCAAAATTATATATGTTATCTGTTAATTTAATTAGCTTTTCGTTATTTATCTGAATTTTTTTTTAATGTGATTGAATAAGAAGTTTAAAGAAGTTATTGTTGTTTGTGTTTTCTTTTTATTATATATAAAAGTCATTTAACTCATAGATAAGATTATATCAATCTTATAATCTCTTAACAAAAGCCAGTTTCATTATGTTGTAACAACCAAACTTCTTCTTTAGCAATTCACACCAACATGTGCTCTTTCGCTCCTCCACATACATAACCACCTTCTTTTCTGGTGTTGTAAACCTCAACCTTAATTGTCCTCCTTGCATCCACCGCCACATATCTCTTTTAAAAATTATTATTTTAACCGACTATATGCTATGCTTTAGTCTTTTATTATAATATTTACTTGTATAAATAAAAGAGTTTATTTTTTTAAAAATTTAACAGTGAAATATGAAATATCATAAAACATGTAATTAGAAACATTCAAATGTTCTAAAATACTAACAAAAATATATGAATAAATATTCAGATATTAGAACCAATTCTTAATATTCAAACTCTTAAGAAACAAAAAATACCTTAGTAAAATTTTATGTTGATGATATAGTAGAATAAGCTAAGGATGTATTTAATTAAGTCTAGCCCTAGGGGGACTAGATTTCAGCCGCCTCACTAACACACTATTAAGAATTTTTTTAGGAAGGATGGAAAAGGATTTTGAAGTAACTAAAAAATAGGTTTTTACAAGTTTTATTTAAGAAAAGAAAAGAAAAGGAATGGAGGGATTGAGAGTGGAACTTAGACTAATTTCACCTTGAATCTTTTCTTCTAAAAATGGAAGGATTTGGAAGGAAAGAATTCCCTTATCCTTTCATCTCCTCTTCTTCTCATATATTAATCGTTGAGAGTAGACCGAGTGGATAGTTTGAAAAACAAAATATAGGATATAAACCGATGACTATGCATTGAAACCGTCTTCTATGCTTCTATGATCATCAACTCATGACTCATCGTATTCGTGTGATCGTATCTCCGCTTTCAATCCTATCAAAAGTTTCTTCAAGTGAGTAATGATGGAAAAGTGTATAGAAATGCAGAATCATTGGTAAATGTTGAATTTTCAAATTTGTTACAGTGAGTGATATGCTACTTAATGTTGCACTAATTTTTTTGGAGAAAATTTGTTACTTATTTTGAAACATATTGGGAAATTAGGTTTAAGACTCTTATTAGTCAAAGAAACCATTAGAGCTTAACCTGAGTTTCCTGTAAAATGTTCTTTTATAGAAAAAGACAATTGACGATATTTCAAATACGGAAGTAGAATAACAATTTGCTAAAGAAACATTTAGAACATATCACTTTCTTCTTTTAGTTGATATAGTTTTTTTTCAATATAAAAAAGTAGAGTTAAACAAATGAAATATTGATCGATCTGAATCTACTTTTGGTTGTGTTTGACGTATTACATTTCCTTTTTAGATAGAAACATCTTAAAATATTGTTTGAATCTTAAATCTTCTTTGACAAATGATAAAAATTCATATATTGGTCAATGGAAATGATTTGCATATGAAGTCATTAAATTTTGAAATTTATATGTGTTGCCACTTATGCATGTAGAGAGAAAGATCATGGACATCTATTCTAATATATCATAGAGCTTACATAGAAAGTGAACATGTTTCCGAACATTCTATCTATAGATAAAATCTTGTTAATTATACCAGTCATGATAGCATTCGTAGAAAAAAGTATTTAATATTGAAATAGTTAAAATCCTATTTACGAAGCATAAATAAGTCGAGAAAGTTTGAACAGTTTAAAATTTTAATTACTGAAAGTAAGTTTGTAGCATAATATATATTAATTATAACAAAATATTAGTGATGTTTTTGCTTCATAAAGTATATATTTAATGAGAGGTTTTTTTCATTGAGATCCTAAAACTATTTAATAAACAAAAGATAAGATTATTTCTTATAACGTCCTAATATAATTCATGTTTCACTCTCTTGTAACAACCGGACTTCTTCTTCAACAATTCACACCAACAGTGACGGACCCAAAATTTTTTGACCGGTAGCACCATATAATGCGAAAATAAAATTAAATAAAATTGAGGGTGTGGTTCGGGTTTTTTCTCAGGTTTCCGGTTGATCGGGTCGGACTAACGAGATTTCAGCTGTTATTCTGGTATTTTAGGGCAAATATTTAAAACAAAACACAATTTATATGAAGTCACGTTAACTAAAATGCTATTTTAAATGTATAAATTGAAAGATTAAACTATTTCTTATAATTTTTTTTAAAAGTTTCATTTTTCCTTTGATTTTGGTGGCATCACCGGTAGCATCCCGAAAATTTACCGGTAGCACTCCCTAAAAAAATCGAAAATTAACACTACGAATCGTCAAAAGACCGGTGTCCCGTGAACCCCCGGACTACATATAGGTCCGCCCCTACACACCAACATGTGCTCCTCCGCTATTCTACCTACATATCAACCTTCTTTTCCAATACTGTATACTCCAACTTTAATGTCCTCCTCGCAGCCACCACCGCACATCTCTCTCTTATATAATTTCGTTTCAACAAACTATATTATTATGGTTTAGTTGTTAATATAATATTTACTTTTATAATAAAAAGGGTTATATTTATTAAATAATGTAATAGTGAAATATGAAATATCATAAAACATGTGATTACAAACATTCAAATGGTTCTAAAATACAAACAACAAAATATAAGTAAAAATTCAGATATTAGATTCACTTCTTAATATTTAGACGTGATATTTAGTAAAACTCATAATCTCTTAAGAAACAAACAACCCCCTAGTAGAAATTTTATGTTAGATGATATAGTAGAATAAGCTAAGACCGTACGTTGTGGGTAACCCGAAGCCATCGGGTAGCGGCGAGTACCGGCGAGAACACCAAAACGCAAAATTGGGTTCCGCCATCGAGTTCGTCCATCGGTCTCCTGGACTCGCTGAAGACATCAAGGCACCCACCCCCTCCCCCCCCCCCCCCCCCCTCCAACAGTCCATTTTTTAATTTTTTTACCTTTAACTTTTTTTTTAATTCACTATTTTACTCTATAAATATTACCATTTCACCATTTTTCATCCCACACAACTCATCTCTTCTACTTTTATATTTTTTAATCCACATAAAGATTTTTATATTTTTTCATCTATGATTCCAAACGAGGTTCCTACCCCACCATCAACCGGGCGTAACCGTTCACGGGTTACGAGTTCCATACCGACACGGCCGGATAATCCAATTTCTTAAACGTTCCGCCACCACCATACAAACCAAATCCTTTTTTCGCCCCACCCCAATTCACGTATACGGGGAATGCTTAATCAACAATTTCCACTATCTCATTTCGGATACCCGATACATCAACAATTGCCACAACAATTACCTCTCGACACTCAAGAGGTGGAGGATTTTTTTGATGTAGTGCCGCAAACCCAATTTGAAACCCAACAAGAAACGCAACAACAAACGCAACCACCAACACAAAAAGAAACTCAACAAGAAAGTCAACCGTCACAACGAAAGAAAACCGGAGCATTTGCCAATCGAGCCAAAGCAATTCCGTGGAATTCCGACGAAGAAAATGCGTTAGTCACGGCGTAGGTCAATGTCTCCGAAGACCCAATTATCGGAAATTCACAAAAACAAAGTATACTTCTTTATCTTTAGTCTTTATATTATTATTATTATTATTATTATTATTATTATTATTATTATTATTATTATTATCATTATTATTTCATATATTATTATTATTATTTCTATTCCGTATATATTATTATTATTATTATTATTACTAATATAATATTATTGTCGTTTGTAGATAACTTTTGGCAATGCGTCTTGACGTGTTTCCAAAAAATACTAGGTAAACCCAATAGCTACCGTAAGGTACACCAAATTATTGTCAAGTATAAAGACATTAATACGAAGGTGTCAAAATTTGTGAGGATCTACAACAACCTCTACAATACGAGAGAAAGTGGTACGAGCGACACCGATATTCTATCTGTCGCGCTCAACCGTTACCGTGAGGATAATCACGGTGTTGCGTTTGGTCATCAAAGTTGTTGGAAAATTCTTAAGAATTCTCCCAAATGGCACCAAGTTCCAAACATTGATGCCACCCCTCCTCCTTCCAAACGAACCAAAACCTCGTCATCCCATACAAACCAAGTTCCAAACACGGCCTCCTCCGATGCACACGTCTATATAGACTTGAATGAGGACAATGATGAGGATGAGGAAGAACATGTTGACCCAACCGAACCTCGACGACTCAGGGATCGGGTAAAGCGGGCGGCGGCATCGGGATCAACCGGAACGAGGTCAAAAGATGAGAGTATCTCGTCGTTGTTAAGTGGAATGTCATCTTTACACTCCCAAAATGCCAAAATGCCAATTTTCTCGAGATGCAAGCGGAATGTCATCTTTAGGGCCTTCGAATTTTTCATGCAACCGACGAGTCATCTATCGGGAGCGGCATTGGAAAATATGAAGGATATGAAGGAGGAATTACGACGCAAGTACGGGTGGAGGTCTACAGATTAAATATTGTTTTTAATTTTTAAGTTTAAAATTATGTATTTTTTTAGTAGTTTAGTTTTTTTAAGTTTAAATTATGTAATTTTATATTTTAGTAATGTTTGAATTTTAAATAAATTAATTTATGAATTATATTATTTGTTAAAAAAAGAATAAAAAAGTGAAAAAAAAGAATAAAAAAAGTGAAAAAATATTGGGTAAGAGAAGGTAAGGTATAACTTGATATTGAGTAAAAGAGAAAGGTAAGGGAGAGAGAATGATGTGGCGCTGATATGACATTAGGTAAAAGGAACCTGCATGTAAGGTACAACTCGCAGCCTAAGATGTATTTAATTGAGTCTAGCCATAGGGGGACTAGGCTTCAGCTGCCTTACTAATAATTAACACATTGTTTTTGAGTTTTTTTCGATGGTTTTAAAAGTAAACTAAAAAATGGATTTTCTCAAGTTTTCGTTAAAAATGAAAAAGAAAGAGAATGGAGGATTGAGACTAGAACTAGACTAACTTCACCTTCAATATTTTCTCTAAAAAATGGAAGGATTTGAAAGGAAAAAATTTCCTTATTTTTTCCCCTCCTCTCCTTAAACTCGAGAATGCAATGTAAAGGTTGGCAATCAACGTTTTTATTTAATATATTGATTGTTTGAAGTAGGCTGAGTGGATAGTTTGAAAAACAAAATATAGGACAACAAATGGACAACTATGCATTGAAACCGTCGGCTCTTACCATCAACTCATGACTCATCGTATTTGTGTGATCGTATCATTGCTTTCCAAATCGTCAAATCACCAATCATCATTAGTTATACTATCAAACGCTTCGTCAAGTGAGTAATGATAGAAAAGTGTATAGAGATGCAGAATCGTTGGTAAATGTTGAGCTTTGAAATTTTGCGTTTATTATAGGTTGTCTATTTTTTATAGATTTGTATAAAATCATTATAGCTAATAAAAAGTTATAATCCAGTTGTATTCTACTTAATGTCGAGCTAAATTTTTTGAAGGAATTTGTTACTTCTTTTTAAACATATAGGGACATTTGGTTTAAGACTCTTGTTAGTGAAGCTAAAGAAATTGTAAAAACCATAGAGCTGAAGTGCTGAACACGAGTTTCTTGTAAAATGTTCATTTGCAGAAAAAGGCAATTAATGATATTTTCGATAAGTATAACAACACTTTGCTAAACAAAACGTATAGAACAAATTACTTTCTTGTTTTAGTTGATAAAACATTTTACACAATTAGAATGTAGAGTTAAACAAATGAAATTTTTTTGAATCTTTTTTTTTCCGGCAAAAAGGGAACATTAGAGGTGGAGCTTCGGCATTGCCATCACCCCAAAACTAGATACCCGAATTATATAAATAAACTCTAGCAAGGTGCTAGAAATAATGTACATCAGAGAATACACAATGAAGGCATATATATTACACCAATTCGACCATGAAAAATCAACATTTCCTTTAAACTTCCAATGTTTCAACAAGAAAAAAGAGAATCTTTGTATATCACCCAGGACCTTCGACGACGATTCAGCAGCCCCGTTTCGAAATGCTTACGCTTTTCTTAGGTTCCACAAGCACCAACAGTAGATATATATAGATTACAACCAAAAATAGATTCCTTTTGGTACCTTTGAATCCGATAGCGTCTCCCAAGCGAAGTAACCCATCAAGGCTTTGGCCATGCGAATAAGTCAACTTTTGAGAATGTTGACTTGAATCTACTTTTGGTTTCATTTTTGAATCTACTTTCGGTTTCATTTTTGACGTATTCTTTTGTAGATAGAGAGGTCTTATGAGAATGTTGTTTGAATCTTGAATTCGCTTTGAGAAATGACAAAAATCTATATATTGATGGAAATGATGATGGAAATCAAGCCTCAAAAGAACTCACAAATAAAGAGTTGAACTTGCAAAAACTCTATATATACATTCACAAAGGAAATCGGCTGTATATAAATAGCCTTACATCATGCAAAGCAACTAACATACTACTTACCTAACAACTAGGGGAAGTGGAATAATTTCACCCAACGTGGCAACGTGCACAAGAGACTCGGTCATATATATTTTACTATAATTCTAGTCTCATGTAACGTGGCAACGTGGAATAATTACACTTTTACTTCAATTTATATGCTGCAAAATTCATGTAACGTGACCGTAGATCCGTAACTTGTTATAACCGTGAACCGTTAAATAAATGATTAACCTAACAAATGATGTGCTTAAGGAGTCATAAAATTTTGGAGTTTATACATGTGAGAGAAAGATCGTGGACATCTACTGAAATATGTCGTAGAGTTTACAACGAAAATAACATGTTTCCAAACATTCTGCCCGTAGATAAAATCTTCTTACATATACCGGTCATGGTAGCACTTGTCGAAGAAGTTTTCAATATTTTATTAGTTACAATCCTATTTATATAGTACAAATAAGTCGAGAACATTTGAACATTTTAGAAGTGTATATATACAGAGAGAGAAGTTTATTTACCAATTTTATTACAAAACCGCGATAACCATTTCTAGGCGCCATTTTTTAATTAAAAGACATAAAATTGTTCAGCGATTACGTACCACGCTAGCCGCCATTTTTTAATGTGCAACTTCAAGCTTAAAATTGAGCAGCTTTCTTAATTTCTTATTTCTTTTTTATAGGTTTCAAGAATTAATTTTTTCTTATTTCTTCTTTCTTCTTTTTTATTTTTTTTCACTTACTTCCTTATCTATTTATTAATTACAACAATTATATTTTTGTTGGAGATCAACGAGAAGAATAGTTTTTATTTTGGCAAGTAGAATAATCAAAATAATCTAAAAAGGCCACTTTTTTAATTGATTAACCTACTTTTAGTTACAAACACCAAAATTTAAAATTTAGAGTAATATGTGAAAAAAATAAATGTAAATTTGTATAGTATTTTCCGATTATTCTCTCTTTTGTTTAGTGTAATGATTCAAGTAGGCGATTTTGTCTTGATGTTTTTTAACATGTAAATATGACAACTAATAGGTACTTGCTAATGTTACGTTTGAACTAACCAACTATGAGTTGAATATATTCATATAAAGATGTACATGTGTATGTGCACATATGCACAAATATGTACCTCTGTTGGGAAAAAATTAGTGTTACATGCACATGTACAGAAATCTGTACCTGTGCTGAAATTTGTTTTAATGTTACGTCTACATTTGCATGTGCATATATGTACAAGATGCACACGTGCAAGATGCATATATATGCACCCACATGTGCTAGGTGGTGCAATGGTGCACATATGCACATGTGCTTGAAAAAAACCGAGTGTTATATGCACATATGCATATATCTCATGCTGTGCTAGAAACAAAACCGGGCAATAACAAAATTATTTTCTTCAAAAAGTATAGCAAAGTGTGTGTCATATTAAATAGCATTATTTTCTCGTTAATTTGATATAATATTCGTATTTTAATATCTTTGCATTTATTAGATATTTTAGTTCTAAGAAAATGGGAGTAAGTGGTCCCCTCTTTATTTAGATAATTTACCTAAAATACCCTCTAGCATTCTTGGAAATTGAAAATGACGGTTGTGTTTTTAATTAGTTACATGTTTGCAATAACTAATATTAACCTTTGATTAATTATAATCAATGGCTACAAATAGTTCTCGCGGCACTCGCAATATATATATATATATATATATATATATATATATATATATATATATATATATATATATATATATATATATATATATATATACTACATTATAAAGCATTTAGCAATTTTTGCTTAAACTCTTAAAAATTAAGTAAAATAAAATTACTAATATATCCTCATTTAAACCTAAAAGGAAACAACTAAATGGACTTAATTATATTCTTAATTACCATTATAATAACTAAACATTTCATAATAAATAATGTTTAGAAGGTCAAGTCAACACAAATTAATTTGTAACCTATAAGATATTATAACAAATTAAATAAAAATTAATAAATAGTTAAATCAATAAAGAAATTGAAAATCAGTATAGATGTTGCGGATAAAAACTATTCAACATCATCATAGTGCATGAATATGATACCCTTAAATTATCAAAAATAGACATGTTATCGAGTAAGAATTATTTGTAGTCACCGCATTGCGCGGGTACTATGCTAGTATATATATATATATATATATATATGGTTGCCGGTGAGTGTAATCGTCAACATAAAGTTTGTATTTTCAACCGTTAGATCATGCTAACATTTAATCTCAACGGTATAATATATCCTGAATTAGATAGCCATTGGATGAAACTCTTGTGTAATATGAGCCATTGATAATGTAAATAAAACTACTTATATAATAACCACAATAAAAACCCTATTGAATATTAGCAATTACACAAAAATGGCTACCTTAGTGGGGTAGTGAGGGGTTTAGACCAATTAGAAAAATAACCATATAATAGATGGAAAAGTGATAGAAAGAAAGGAGGGGGTTTTATATAAAATTCTAAGGGTTTTTATAAAAAGTTTATTTTAACTATTGATATGTTTATTTATAACAAATATAATTGTATATTTATATTCATTTTATTTTTATATATGTTTTGATATAAATTTTATCATAATAAGATATGGGTTGTATAAAACATACTTATTATGTCCCTTGTATCAAACTCATTTAAATGTTTTAAGTAATTGATTTTTGTTGTCTATCATGATTATTGTGTACTTTTAAAATAGGTTTTTATTTTACGTATATGGTTACCATGGTTACAATATGGACACGATCCTGGTATTGCACTAGTTTCAATTATTGAAAGTTTGTAGAAAAAATAATATTATAACAAAGATTTTTGATAAAAATAAGGGGTAAGACAAGGTTTTCCAATGGCACATTTTTTATTTCTTCTCGATGCAAAGGGTTTGAATATCGCGATGCGGGAAGCGAACTTAAAGGGTGTTTTACACGGAATAAAGCTACCAAATGACAGTCAAGTCATCTCTCACTTACAGTATGCCATGACGCCATTTTTCGTTAGGGAATGGTATGATATGAATGTTAGAAACCTTATATGTAACGCCCCTAAAAAATTTTTGAAGATAAAATAGAAATCTGAATTTCATAAACCGATAGTAATTTCCAAACATTCAAAAGTCAATGGCTAGCCCAACACACGGGACTTACGACATTCAAAAAATAGTAGTTTAACGCATTTAATTATAAATAAGAGTTTGAAACAAAAGCGGAAGTAGCTGTCATGCAGGCGCTTTCCCCTTGTCAGCACGTGATGGTCCTGAAAGAAATAAATAACAACGGATCAATCATAAAGCTTAGTGAGCACACAACACTCGTACATTATATCAGATCACTCTACAGATAATGCACAACACATCAAATACGCCACACAGGCGAGCGGCCCCTGCCCAAATGAGCAAAACTGCTCAAGACACAACCTCCGTGTCAATAACGAGCACAACTGCTCAAGACACAACCTCCATGTCGAATAACGAGCACAACTGCTCAAGACACAACCTCTGTGTGAATAAATCACAATATCACATAGAGCACGTATCACAATATAATATAGAAGTTAACGAAACTTACCTGACCAGCGACAACAGCAAACAATACAAAATTGATCAAATTGTAAGAATGGCAAGGTTCATGAATTTGATTGTCGAAACCTACAACACATCATAAGAATAATTTTCTAAGTATTAATTACTGGACTTGGACACACCTTAACTCCTAGTCGAGACACCTTAAGGTCAGACTTAACAAAATCTCATGAACCACCCAAATATGCCTGATGCGACACGTCCCCGCCGCAGGTGTCATACCCTAGTTTGCTTGTTGGGCCAGCTTACACTTAGACTGACTTTTGGCACAAATCAAATTAAGTTAAGGCCTGTCCGTAACCCTTACATAAGTTGAATTGATCATACTAATGCAAATTGAATTCTCTCACGCAGGTATAAGTCGAATTCTCTTAAGCGGCCCAAGTCGAATTTACATATAATAAACAAGTCAAATTGATACTAGGCAATATAAGTCGAATTGATACTTAGGCAACATAAGTCGAATAGATACTTAGGCAACATAAGTCGAATTGATTAAAGGGGAAGCTATGCCGAAAGCATATGTGTATATATATATAAATCGAATAGGTTACACAAGGTAGGCTTCAAGCTACAAGTCTAAAGCTACATAAGTAGTACATATCGAATTCTATATATAACGCAAGTAAAATTCCTAATGCGTATAACACAAGTCGAATTCAAGCTTGTCTTGGTCGAATCCTCCCCTGGACTTCCCAAAACCTATTTCTGAAAATTAGAGTCTTCAAAAACTTACCCAATTTAATAAATGACACTTTTAGAAATGTTTCTCAAATAAACTAAATTAATGATTACCAAAAATATTAGATAAACAATCCTTCCAAGTGGCTTTAACTCTAATTTTTCTCTTCTTTTCTTGATGTTTCACATCACAACAAGAACAGGGGGTTTTCTCATCTTCAAATCCATGAAACTAAGCTAGAAAACTAGGAAATTATAACGAAAACAAAACACAACAAATGAGGAATTCATACCTTGAGTTTGTGTTCTTAATTTGTTGGCTAACTCTTGCTTCTCTGCTACTTTCCTTGAAGAACAAAGGTAGAAAACAACTCCACCCCCTTTATCTATCTCTCTCCCCCCCTCTCTCTCTCTCTCTCTCTCTTTCTCTCTCTCTAATTCTCTGGTGAACTCCAACACAATGTAACAATATCCTCAAACCGAATTTAATATATACATATATATATATACATATATATATATACATATATATATATACATATATATATATACATATATATATATACATATATATATATACATATATATATATATATATATATTTATATATATATATATATATATATATAAGCCTACGTGGGCCAAGCCTAACACTGGTACAAATCTGCAATTTTGTAACACCCTCCTTACCGGCCTAGTTTGATTAAGGTAATTAATTAATTAATCTGGAAATTTAATTGTTATGTGGATTAATTGTTTTAATTGTTAAGGTTGTGAAATTATTTTGTTTTAATTTAACTAAGGTAAATAAATTATTTAATTTCAAATTGTGTAGGTATGGAGGGGGGTGTGGCCGCTTGGTGGGTATATCCACCCACTCCTCCTCCATACTTCTTTGTTTGTTAAAATAGAAAAGTGTTTGTGTGTGTTTTGTGAGTCTCGGCCGAGAGCAAAGAAAAAGAAAAGAAGGAATTCAAATTTGTTGATCTTGGTTATGCAATCTGTTTAATTGAAGTGTTAACATCATCAAGAGGTTAGAAATTCTGAATCATTGTGTTAAATTGATGTTTAATTTCGGTTTTGATTATGTATATATGAAATCCGATTGAATGCTTGATTTGATGAATTTATAATTGTAGGACCGTGGGGGGGATGGGGTTCTAAACTAAACTAAAACACCCTAATGCTAGGACTGATCTAGGATGAGAAATATCGCGGAATTATATTTCCCAAACCTCCTAAGGATACTAAGATCTGCTTAGGTGTCCGGCACACAGTATCACACAGAAAGAGTAGAAGAACAAACACACAGTACTCACACAGAGATACCTAGGCTGCCCTTTGTTTTCGTATTTATCACTTAGATTTTGGTTTTTGAGGGCTAGTTTGCGTTAATCGAGGCTTAAGGTCGTAAAGGTCGAGTTTCGTGGCTAACTCCTTTCGAATATGCGAATTAAGCACTATTTATAGGCCCAGACTAGTCACTACGTGCGAAGTGCTAGTCACTACGCACGTAGTGACCTCAATTCGCACGAGGTAGTATTGTTATTTAATCCATGTTGACCAACATCCTCACCACGTGCGAAGTGGTACTCACTACGCACGTAGTGAAGTCATTTCGTGCGTGGTGAACCTGATCACCAAAGTGGTGATTTTTCCACGCAGACTTAAACTTCCAAACTCACACCAACACATGGTTAAGTACTTGTAAGCTTAAGGTAACCACATAGACACACTAAGAATGTATAAACATGCAAACCATTAATCAAATCACATTTAATTAACATCACATGAATATACTTTATTGATACGAACTAGGGATTCATAAAATATGCACCAACATACTCCCCCTAAGACCTAGTTCTATCAATAACCATTTCACTAAGTAAACATTCACAAAGCAAAGTTCACTAAGCAAAAAAATTCACACAGTAAATTTCACTAAGCAGAATTGCAAAATGCACACAACGAAATTTGCACAAAGCAAAATTCATAACGAATACCTTTCGTCATGCCCTTACCTGCACTACGCACGATGTGAGCTGTAACTCGTGCTTAGTGGGGTTCCATCTCGCATGTAATGAGTTTCTCATCTGTGAACCTTAATTACTGTTAGTACTGCACTCAGCAATAAACGGTCAGTAACTTCAAGATCACTTATAAACATTTAAGCAAAACACATCAAAGTGAGATGAAAGAAATGTAAACAGAACAAACTCCCCCTAATCAAAACACTAAGAAAGATTAAGAACATACTAGAACTCTTTTTGTATTTTTCTGATAATAAAGGAAAATAAATGCGAATGTAAACTATGAACTAATTAAATCCTAAAGAACAGAATAACCAAAACAAAAGGAATTGCAAAAATTAAATTACTGAAATTTAATCTTTTTGTGAGAAGGTTCCAAGATGGAATCAGTACCAGCACATCTATACTTAGTATTCATTCATTTCAGAACTTTGGGCCTAAACATATTCTCTTAAACTCTGTCTGTCAACCTAACTTTCCTCAGATAATGACAGATTTTGTTTCAACATTTTCAGATTATCTAGACTGGATACACGGTTAAGACTATCTCTTTCAAAGTCTCACAGTATTTTGATTCACTCAGTAGGTATATAACTTGATTACCCAACCACCATGCTTATGTGCTTTGTGATTTTGTCAACGCATTTTATGCTCTTTTGACATGGAGGTCAATTTTTCACCTCTTTTGATAATTTTGTTGAGCCTTTGTCACTGCATTTTATGCTCTTTGACAATTCAACACTAATAGATCAATATAGCTTTTGTTACTTCATTTTATGCTCTGTGACAATTCAACATTGATAGATCAATGTATCTATTTCTTTTGACATCTCAGATTGGGGTCAATTTTTCACCCTCTTTTACATTTTGTTCATTGTCATCTAAGCACATTTGGCATGGTAACAGGTGTGTGCATCAAACTAAGTTAGTCTCAACTGTTATTGACTTATAGACTTGGAATGTCTCGATAGCTTAAATCTATGATTGATTTTCACATGCATAACCATTTATCAGTCTAGACTTTCCTTATATGTCTTACACACTATCTGTTTCTTATCAGATTCAATTAGATTTTCAGACAGTTTTCTCAAGAATATGTACATGCCTTCAGTCCTAATTTTACTAGACGTACTTTGTATTGAAAGCCAGTGTACCATCATTTTCCATTTGAGTTGGATCAACTTCTCATTTTTGTTTTTCTGATTTTTTTGTATTTTCTAAGTGTTCTGATTTTTTTTGTATTTTCTAAGTTTTCTGATTTTTTTGTATTTTCTAAGTTTTCTGAACTATCTCCCCCTAAAATACTAAAGAAACTAAAAACTAAGAAAATAGAAATGCAACGACACAGAAAATAAGCACAAAAAAAATAAAATGATAAAGACACACAGTCATAGAAACCTTAACCTGGACTATTTCGGTTGACACCCTTCACTTAGAAGAATGAGTTAGACAACATTAGGAACCCAAGCCCGGATGGTCATGGTTTTCCCGTCTTCTCCAACCACTGGAAGTTTCATCCATGTTCCAGTCTTGATGATCCTGTCACTTGATTCCTTGGACATTTGAACACACAGTTTATTAGTCCACTTAGGAATCCTTTGATGCTGAACAGGAAGAGTTGAGTTTTGATGGTTTTTAAGAAACGTTTTATTTTCTTGTAAAATCTCAACTTTCTTGTTACAGCTTTGATGTGTCTTCTGATCACACTTGTAACTGAGGTGACCAGGTCTCCTACACACATAGCAGACCCTTTCTGGGTATTGCTTCACAGAGCCTTTCGTTACCTTTTGAGGCCGATACCCTAACCCTTGATGTTTGGGTAGTTGTTTGACCTCTTGGTATGGACGGGTATCAGGAGACTTTACACCCTCCTTTTCAAATTTCCGAAGAGCATCGTGGATACGATGCATCAACGGACCTTTCACATTAGAACTAGCCAACAGTTCTCTTATGCCTGGTTCAGCCTTTTTGATTTCTTCTTGCTGAACCTCATTCTTCTGAGGCTCACCCACATTCTCGTGTAACTTTAAATCCTCTTTTGGGGTTGATGCAAAAGATTCATCAACCTTTGTGAGTAGTGGGTCAGCTTCAGAATGGACATCATCGTTCACCAGTTGATTTAACACTGGTGGTGGACATTTTGAATATACGTTTTTGTCCTTTTCTGAATCGGTACCTTGACCTATCTGATCGATTATGTACTCAAAAAGATAAGAAGACGTGGAATAGCTTTTGAGTTTTTGACTCAGAGTCTCATAATCGACCTTTGAGGTAGCAAGGTCCCGTTTCAGCTTATCGATTTCGTTTATGTAAAACACGATAGCATCTTGTTTATTTAACAGAGCCACACCTAGTTCATTAACCTGTTTACCTAGACTTTCATTCTTTTCTTTTAATTGATTTTCTCTTCCTTTGATCAACAGGTTATTATCTAACTTAGATGTGAGATCTGAAATAGTAGACTTTAAGAACACTATCTGTTTTACATATTCATCACACGAACCACAAGGTAATCCAAAGGTACATACCTGATCCGCAGACGGTTGACCACAGCTGCACACCTTTTGATTTGACTCTTTGGCACTGACATTCACTGGTGTCTCTTCTGCAGTTGGTGTCGAGGCTGGTTCATCATCATTGCTGGCACTTGATTCTTCTTCACTTGAATAGCTTTCGGTCTCGGATGAAGAATCTTCGTTCAACACATGAACGTTCGCCAAGTTGATGTCAGCATCAGCATTCCCGAACTGTACAGACCAATCAACTCCCTCATCTCTTTGAACAACTGCCATAGCCTTAGTCGGTGTTGGAGTTGCTTCAGATTTTATGGTTGTGGAGGTAGATGATCTGCTGCCAGAACCAGTTTTGAATGGATACCTCGGTCCCGAATTCTTCGGCTTTTCACATTCACGCGCGAAGTGACCCTTTTCACCACAGTTATAGCAGGTCACAGCAGATTTATCAAAGCCGAGTTTGGTATCCTTGGTTGCTGATATTGACTTTCCCGTTCTTCGCTCATAAGCTTTTGCCCTTCTCACTAAGTTGGCATACGACCAGAGGATATCTTGTCTCTCCATCTCATCCTCGTCGATCTGGTCATAGTCCTCTTGAGTCATATGAGCATTACCAATCTTCCCCTTCAGTAGATCATCATAAGAGGAGACTAGTGCACTTAGCATGCTCATATGTGTCTTAACCTCATCTGTACTTCCATACTTGAAGTGTTCGACATTAAGTCCGGAGGAAGATGCAGTATAAGATGGCCCAGAGGATGAAGCATCAGAGGTAGATCTGCCCGATTCATTCACGTTGGTCACATAGGCAGACTGTAGGGGGGCATGTGATGAGGTGGACGACGAAACAGGTGTTCCGGAGTAGTAGAGTGAGGGGTTCTGTTGATAACTAGACATAGAATCCAGATTTAGTTCCTCCTGCTCCTGCTCCTTCAACTTGGTGATGAAGTCATTAAGGTCCATCCCGTCAAAACCGTTACCATTCTTCAGAATCATGATGAATGGCCTCCAAATCTTTGGCAAAGCTTTCACCAAGATCTCTACTTGCTGCTTTTCTGGAACAGTGACACCCAGACTGTCCAGTTCACTAAAAAGGTGGTTGTATCTTGTAATAAGGGAAAGAATCTTCTCATCTCTTGTAGCCATGAAATGGTCTAATTCCTTCCTTAATTGACTTGCTTTTAGTTCTTTCAGAGCAGCGTTTCCCTCGTTCCTCTTCTCAAGGGCTCTCCATAGACTGTAAGAAGTTCGATATCTTCTAAACTGGTGGAAGATCTCGTTGGGAATCGCCTGAATTAGTTGAGCATAGGCCTTCTTTTCTGCATTGTAACTGGTCTGCTGTTCGACAGTCATCTTATCGTAAGGGGTTTCAATGTTTCCCTCCCCTTTCGGAACCATATACTCAACGTTCATGGCTCGTCGCAATCTACAGTCAACCCCATCTAGAAAGATTTCGAACCTGGGCTTCCACATAGGATAGTCCTCCATGGTTAGCAATTTCGGCACTTTGTTTATACTGCCCATTTCTGTTTCTAGTAAAAGGTTGTTTAAGGCAGTGGTTTGTTTAGAAGCCATTTAGATTGACTTTGAGAACCAAGGCAGTAAGCACACAGAGTAAAAAAATTTTGAGAGACCACACAGAAAGCACGGATTAAAGTTTGATTAGAAAGATCACACAGGACAGCACAGAAATGCACAACGCACGAAGACCGAAAAAAAAAAATTTATACTCTTTTTTTTTTTTTTTTTTTTTTTTTTTTTTTTTTAAGAAAACGAAGGTTCTAGACGCACACAGCAACTACGCACGCACCACAAGCACTTCGTGCGGACTGCGAGCACCACGCACGCAGTGAGGACACACCACGCACGGATTGGCGAACAGTCACTACGCACGCACGTATGGCAGTACACGCGGACTACAGGACCACTTCGCACGAGGCACACAGACAGCAATCGAAGGATCTAGAACACACACAGACAGTTCGTGCGAACTGGTCCCACTACGCACGGAGTGGAAGTCCACTTCGCACGGACGGAATTCAAGAAACTAATCGCTAAAATTTTGACCTTTTAAACGCAAAAGACCCTAATTTTGACCTATTGACCGATTAAAACCGACAAAAGAGGGCACACACAGGCCTAAGGGGACACCTAGATCGACAAATCCTAAGGAAAAGTGATCAATCAAAGCACAAGGCTCTGATACCACTTTGTAGGACCGTGGGGGGGATGGGGTTCTAAACTAAACTAAAACACCCTAATGCTAGGACTGATCTAGGATGAGAAATATCGCGGAATTATATTTCCCAAACCTCCTAAGGATACTAAGATCTGCTTAGGTGTCCGGCACACAGTATCACACAGAAAGAGTAGAAGAACAAACACACAGTACTCACATAGAGATACCTAGGCTGCCCTTGGTTTTCGTATTTATCACTTAGATTTCGGTTTTTGAGGGCTAGTTTGCGTTAATCGAGGCTTAAGGTCGTAAAGGTCGAGTTTCGTGGCTAACTCCTTTCGAATATGCGAATTAAGCACTATTTATAGGCCCAGACCAGTCACTACGTGCGAAGTGCTAGTCACTACGCACGTAGTGACCTCAATTCGCACGAGGTAGTATTGTTATTTAATCCATGTTGACCAACATCCTCACCACGTGCGAAGTGGTACTCACTACGCACGTAGTGAAGTCATTTCGTGCGTGGTGAACCTGATCACCAAAGTGGTGATTTTTCCACGCAGACTTAAACTTCCAAACTCACACCAACACATGGTTAAGTACTTGTAAGCTTAAGGTAACCACATAGACACACTAAGAATGTATAAACATGCAAACCATTAATCAAATCACATTTAATTAACATCACATGAATATACTTTATTGATACGAACTAGGGATTCATAAAATATGCACCAACAATAATCTAGGTTGTATGCATGTTAGAATTGATTGTTAGTTATGATCAAACATGTTTAGAAATCAATTCTGGAAACCTGGATGATGTTGCATGCTTAAAATCAGATTAGAATTGAAGTTATGAATGATTTTGATTTACTCGGAATTCATGTTATGAATGACTTGGAATTCAAGAGATGAGTTAGTCGTATTTGGATTTACTCGGAATTGGACTTAGAATCCGAGTAAACTTCATTGTATGCCTTAACTTTTTAATCGGATTTGATGTAGTCGGATTTGAATTAATCGGAAATGACATTACTCGGAATTCATGATTTAAGTATGAAATCAGACTGTGATATGCCCTAACACTTTCGATCGGAATCCGACTCTTAGTCGGAATATGACTTTACTCGGAATGTATGAGTTAGTTGGAATTGTCTTTACTCGGAATTGAGCCTTAGCTCGGATTTGGTTCAATCGGAATTGGTTTGATCGGAATTGACCCTCACTCGGAATTTGAGATTTGGTCGGAATTCTAATCTTACCTTTGCTCGGAATTTGAATTGTTATGAGGAATCCGATTAAAGATCAACTCTTTGATGATTTGAAGATGAACATAAATTATACATTCAGTATGGCCTTGGCTTATGAAAGGAAAGTATGTATTGTCTAAGCTAAGGAGATTGATGAATTCACAGAATTACAGATTGTAAAAGGGTAATAGTGAATTACGGTATATTGACGTGAATATACATGAATTTAATATGTACTTATGATTGTATGTGCATATGTGGTTGATTATAGTATTGTGCTTATTGAGTATTGATTATGCAAATACTGATTGTTAGTTGTTTGTTCAGGTGGAGACAAAAACTTAGTAGATAAGTAAAGACTGAGTTGCCTGACTGTTGAAGATATCGGTGAGTGGATATATATCTTGGATGTATAAGATATATCACCTGATTGTTGCTCTTTGAGATGTTATCTCTTGTTTACTATATATATACATGTTGTTGGGGAGATCAGCTTTGTAACACCGCTATATATATATATATTTTTTAATTAATCCTGCGGAAGCGAGCAACCAAAAATATACTTATTTATAGTAGTATTACAAACGTTTTAACATCTGACACAAGTGTCAGTAAACCAAGTCCAGTGTTACATATATATACATACAGGCTCATTAAAAATTGTATCAGAGTTACAGTATCAGACATTCCCCAAAAGACCAGCAAGACTCCCAAAAGCAAAACGGCTCAACAACCTGCAAATTGGAGTTTATGGTGGGGAATTAGCTCAAAGCTAAGTGAATGGAAGTTTAACCAACGAAAAGCATCAGCAAATAAACAAGTATCACAGAGGACCGGCGGTTCGGCCGAACCTTCAACCAAATGCTGGCCTAGCATAGGTTTACCGATAGCCCACTTGTCATTCTCACACAGTAATCACCTCAAGTTGCAACGCATGCATCAACAGATCTAATACTGATTAGCCGATGACAAGTGAACCCAGCCCACTATGGCTGACCCCATCATATGCACCCAGTGCGAATAAACAGCTGTTAACCAATCATCAAGTATGCCCAAGGCATCAACAAAATAAATACCAGATCATTTAGTCTAGCAGAGAATAAGACATTACGACATGTTATAACCGTTACCGTTACAACCAAAACAATTCGTGAGTTAAAAGTCCACTCACCTGTGTTCTCCAACACCACACTCAGTATTCTAATTTCACTGAGTCTTCTCGTTTCCTGAAACACATTATAACTTAGTCAGTATTTGGAATTACATTCCAATTGCAAAACATCAACTTCCAATGGTTACAGAAATAATAAAAACATTCACTGAATTAACATCCGAATCACTGCGCACGTGGTGAACACACTTCGCACGTGGTGCACACACTACGCACGTAATGAACACACTACGCACGTATTGCATTTTGGCACGTATGAAGTGGTTCACACACACTACGCACGATTTGGACACTGGTACGCACGTAGTGGACTACACTCCGTGCGACCAAAACTCATCGGCTCCATCTTCTTCATCGAGCACTACGCACGTAATGGAGTCACTACGCACGTAGTGGACTCCACTTCGCACGGCCAACATTCAACATTCAAGAACTTCCTAATCAAAAGCTCGACATAAACAACAAAACACACCTCTTGCTACTGATTCTAAGGCTTGCTTTCGAAATCTAACGTTAAAACTCGAAAACAGAATTACTTGAGTAATAGTGGGTTTTTTTGTTTTTGGTGAGCTCTCCTCCACAACGAAGCAAGGCCGAAAAACGGCCACACACATATAGAAATAGTATATATAGGTCACGAAATGAGCATATTACACTACACAGTGCAAATACTGGTATCTGAGATACAGAAACTTAATTAAAGCAGTCCTACTCAAACCAAAAACATGCAATGAGGTATTATTTGGAACCCTCGTGTAAAACCAAATCATATGATTTCAATATCTAAATAAAATATTAAATCTCATATTTTATCTCTTGTCTCGCAGACCAATTAATTACCATGAAAACATCAATAACATCATGCAATTAACAATTAAATAAAATGAGTAACTAAATAAATAATACTTAAATACTCACCTAATTGCCAAGAACGACTGGACCCTAAATGCGGGTGTTACAACTCTCCCCCCCTAAAGAAGATTCCGTCCCCGGAATCTCATCCCTCTCAAATAGGTTAGGGTAGCGGTTCCTCATGTCTGCCTCGGTCTCCCATGTCAAATCTGAACCCAAACTGTGTTTCCATTTAATTAAAACCATAGGAATTTCTTTTCTGCGAAGCTTTGTCGTCTTACGATCAACTATCTCAACTGGTTCCTCTACTAATCGCTTTTTTGAATCCACTTTCAAATCATGCACTGGAAGGATCTGACTTTCATCCTCAACGTTGCATTTACGCAAGTAACAGACATTAAAGGTGTCATGAATACCTGCTAACTCAGGTGGAAGATCAAGAGTAACAGCCTGATCATTGACTATCTGTCGTATTCGGAACGGACCAATATATCGTGGAGCTAATTTCCCGTGCGTCCCAAAGCGAATAACCCCTTTCCATGGAGAGACTTTCAGATAAACCAACTCTCCTTCAACAAATGAAATTGGTCGACGGCGAGGATCTGCGTACATTTTCTGTCTGTCTCTGGCAGCTTTCAACTTTTCTCGGGCAATTACAACTTTTTCAGCTATCATTTGAACAATGTCGGGACCTGCAAACTGTTTCTCACCTGCCTCTAGCCAACAAGTAGGAGTGCGACAGCGACGCCCGTATAACATCTCGTAAGGTGGCATACCGATACTCGAATGATAAGAGTTATTATACGCAAACTCTATCAATGGCAAATGTGTATCCCAAGATCCACCATACTCTAACACACAGGCGCGTAACATATCCTCAAGGGTTTGAATGGTTCGTTCGGTCTGACCGTCTGTCTGAGGATGATAAGCGGTACTCAAATTAATACGCGTCCCCAATTCACGATGTAAACTCGCCCAGAAATTAGAAACAAACCTGGGATCTCGATCAGAAACAATAGAAAGAGGAATACCATGCCGAGAAACAATCTCATCAATATATAACTGAGCCAATCTACTAAGTGAAGCTGTCTCACTGGTGGCAAGAAAATGAGCACTTTTCGTTAAACGGTCGACTATCACCCAAATCATATCATGTTTCCGCTGAGTACATGGCAGTTTGGTTACAAAATCCATCGTGATATGCTCCCATTTCCATTCAGGTATCTTCAACTGTTTTAAAGACCCGTACGGTTTCTGGTGCTCTGCTTTGACTTGTGCACAAATATGACAGGATTCCACGAATTTTCAAACATCTGTCTTCATCGTAGGCCACCAATATAGTACTTTAAGATCGTTATACATTTTAGTGCTACCAGGGTGAACAGATAATCGCGATTTGTGAGCCTCTGACAGAATCAAATTTCGAAGTTCCCCAAGTACTGGCACCCAAATACGAGACTGAAAGGTCTTTAATCCACGAGAATCGTCAATTAACTCAGCTTTTCTTTTTACCATGATTTCTGATTTCAAATTTTCATCCTTCAAGGCCTCTAACTGAGCAGCTTTAAGTCTATCCACCAAGTCAGAAACAATCTCAATACGCATGAATCGGATATTATCACCCGCTCCCTTACGGCTCAAAGCGTCTGCTACCACATTTGCTTTTCCTGGGTGGTACAGAATCTCACAATCGTAATCTTTAATCAATTCCAGCCATCGCCTTTGCCGCATATTAAGCTCCTTCTGGGAGAATATATATTGCAGGCTTTTATGATCAGTACAGATAACACATTTAGTACCATATAAATAATGCCTCCACAGTTTCAATGCAAAAACCACCGCCGCAAGCTCTAAATCATGGGTTGGATAGTTCTTCTCGTGTGGTTTCAATTGACGAGAAGCATAGGCAATAACTCTGTCACGCTGCATTAGAACGCATCCTAGACCTGCAAAGGAAGCATCGCAATATACTACAAAATCATCAGATCCATCAGGTAGAGCAAGAATAGGGGCTTGACACAACAGCTGTTTCAAAGTCTGAAAAGCTAATTCTTGTTCTTCATTCCACTTAAACGGTACATCTTTACGGGTTAACTTCGTCAAAGGACTCGCAATTTTTGAGAAATCTTTGATGAATCTGCGATAGTAGCCCGCCAAACCCAGAAAGCTTTTAATCTCAGATGGTGATTTAGGGGAATTCCAGTTCATAACCGCTTCAACTTTAGCTGGATCAACTTTAACTCCATCTTTACAAATAATATGTCCCAAAAACTGAATTTCTCGCATCCAGAATTCGCATTTAGAAAACTTCGCAAAAAGACGATTCTGTCTTAAGGTCTCTAAAATTTGCCTTAAATGAAGCTCGTGCTCAGATTCGGTTTTTGAATATACCAAAATGTCATCGATAAACACAATTACAAATTTATCCAAAAACGGCCGGCAAATCCGATTCATTAAATCCATGAACACAGCAGGGGCGTTAGTTAGACCAAAAAGCATCACTAAAAACTCATAATGACCATATCTGGTACGAAACGCAGTTTTAGGAATATCATTTTCAGAAACAAGTACTTGATGATAACCTGAACGCAAATCAATCTTTGAAAAATAAGAAGCACCCTGTAGCTGATCAAACAAATCATCAATCCTAGGTAAAGGGTATTTATTTTTAACTGTCCTTTTATTCAATTCCCGATAATCAATGCACATTCGTAGAGTACCATCTTTCTTTTTAACAAATAAGACCGGAGCCCCCCATGGAGATGAACTAGGACGAATAAAGCCTTTATCTAACAATTCCTGAATCTGAGTCATCATTTCTCGCATTTCAGCAGGAGCTAATCTGTAAGGGGCTTTAGCCACGGAACTCGAACCAGGAATTAGATCAATTCTGTATTCTACCTCACGAACTGGAGGCAATCCTGGTAACTCATCAGGAAATACTTCCGGGTATTCCGAAACTACCCGAATATCAGAAATAACTTGCTTCTCCTTTTTAACATCAATAGCATACGCAAGAAACGATTCACACCCTTTGGCCAAAGATTTTCTAGCCTTCATAAACGAAATAATAGGGAAGGTAGAAAAAGACCTCTCTCCGCGAGCCACTACGTGTGACCCGTCAGATAAAGGAAAAGAAATGAACTTCTTATGGCATTTAATACTAGCTCTATTCTGGCTCAACCAATCCATTCCCAAAACAACATCAAATCCAGATATAGGCATTAACAGAAAAGAGACTGGAAAACAAGTGCCATCAATATCAATTCTAGCTCCAGACACAGCCGTTGTGACTGGAACCATTTTACCATTAGCTATTTCTACTTCTAGAAAATCAGTAACATGTGAAGTAGGCAATTTCAATTTATCACAGAAAGCCATCGAAATAAAGGAGCGGTTAGCCCCTGAATCAAACAACACACGTGCAGGTACAGAATTTACAAGAAACGTACCAGTGATGACATCATCGGTGGCAATAGCATCATCTACTGTCATCCGAAAAGCTCTACCCTCGGGTGCAGGAGGATTCTTTCTCTTTTGGCCAGACTGAGATGATGATCCCCCAACTGTAGTTGCCCCTGAACCTGACCCCGTCTTCCTTGCAGAAGGACACTCTCCTGATCTGTGACCCTCTTTTTGACAATTCCAGCACACGTTACGAGGAAATTTACAATCTTTTACCTCGTGTCCCAATCCACCACATCTGATACATCGCGAGGTCTGGGGTGTACAAGGTCCGGTATGGGAAAACCTACAGTTTCTACACCATAGAAACCTCTGACTTGAACCACCAACAGTTGCTCTAGGGTTCTGCCTACCCTGTCCCTGGTTACCCTGCCATTTCTTCTTTTGCTGAGAACCAGTCTGTTCTGTCTTTGGTTTCTGTAAGGCAGCTTTATCCTTGTTCATCTGGTCCCGTGCCTTAACATCTCCCTCGGCTGATTTAGCTAAGGTGAAGGCTTGAGACAAAGTGTTGGCTAGACGGGTATTACCCCTGTATTCTGGTAACAAAGCTCCAACAAAGTGTTGTATCTGAGAACGTTTGGTTGGCACCCACTGCTTTACAAATCTCAATTTCTCATTAAACTGTTTGATTAATTCATCAACTGTCATCCTCTCGGTCATATGCAAATTCAAGAAATCGTTTCTGATTTTATCCATTTCAAATTCACCACAATACTGTTCAAGAACTTTATTCTGGAATTGTTCCCAAGTAATGGATTTCATCTGCTCCGGGGTGAGGTGAGCTGTCAACGATTCCCACCAAGCTGAAGCATCCCCTGTAAGCATACTCTGGGCATAGGTAACTCGAAGCTCCTCTTCACAATTACAAATATTCAAAATTCTCGTTATTCCTTTCAACCATTCTAGAGTTTCAGCAGGATTGGTGCTCCCTGAGTATTCCTTTGGTTTACAATCTCGAAAATCCTTGAACTGACATTTCTTGGGTCCCTTCTGAGGTGGGTACCCAACCAAAGGATACTGATAAGATCCCTGAGACATAACGGGATAAAAATACTGAGGCTGGGTTGGCTGATATGTAGAGAAAATAGGTACTGATACTGGAGGAATCTCCGATTGGGTAGAAATCGCTGGAGGAATTTGTGCCTGAGAAGCCTGTACCTGTTTCTGTCTCTCAAGCTCCCGTACCTCTCCTCTAAGCTCTTGTAACTGATCCTCTAACTGATAAATATACTCTTCCCGATCAATATTAGCTTCTGTAACCTCAACACTCTCTGTTACAGGAATCTCTGAAGGACCTGCCGCCGAAGAACCAGCTCTTCTTGGGGTCAAGGGGGCATTACTCAGGTTCTCATTATCGGCCATATCTGTGTCAATCACAACATCTCAACACTTATTAGGTAAACCGTTAGTACACAATCTACTAACAACAGCTAACATCAAAAGAAACTTGCATTCACGCTAATTCCCAACCACATCAGGAATGTCTGACCAAACTCGAGCCAAGATTTGAGAATTGAACACTCTAACTGTGCACACATCCCAAACCAGGGCTCTGATACCAAATTATAACACCGCTATATTTTTTTTTTAATTAATCCTGCGGAAGCGAGCAACCAAAAATATACTTATTTACAGTAGTATTACAAACGTTTTAACATCTGACACAAGTGTCAGTAAACCAAGTCCAGTGTTACATATATATACATACAGGCTCATTAAAAATTGTATCAGAGTTACAGTATCAGACATTCCCCAAAAGACCAGCAAGACTCCCAAAAGCAAAACGGCTCAACAACCTGCAAATTGGAGTTTATGGTGGGGAATTAGCTCAAAGCTAAGTGAATGGAAGTTTAACCAACGAAAAGCATCAGCAAATAAACAAGTATCACAGAGGACCGGCGGTTCGGACGAACCTTCAACCAAATGCTGGCCTAGCATAGGTTTACCGATAGCCCACTTGTCATTCTCACACAGTAATCACCTCAAGTTGCAACGCATGCATCAACAGATCTAATACTGATTAGCCGATGACAAGTGAACCCAGCCCACTATGGCTGACCCCATCATATGCACCCAGTGCGAATAAACAGCTGTTAACCAATCATCAAGTATGCCCAAGGCATCAACAAAATAAATACCAGATCATTTAGTCTAGCAGAGAATAAGACATTACGACATGTTATAACCGTTACCGTTACAACCAAAACAATTCGTGAGTTAAAAGTCCACTCACCTGTGTTCTCCAACACCACACTCAGTATTCTAATTTCACTGAGTCTTCTCGTTTCCTGAAACACATTATAACTTAGTCAGTATTTGGAATTACATTCCAATTGCAAAACATCAACTTCCAATGGTTACAGAAACAATAAAAACATTCACTGAATTAACATCCGAATCACTGCGCACGTGGTGAACACACTTCGCACGTGGTGCACACACTACGCACGTAATGAACACACTACGCACGTATTGCATTTTGGCACGTATGAAGTGGTTCACACACACTACGCACGATTTGGACACTGGTACGCACGTAGTGGACTACACTCCGTGCGACCAAAACTCATCGGCTCCATCTTCTTCATCGAGCACTACGCACGTAATGGAGTCACTACGCACGTAGTGGACTCCACTTCGCACGGCCAACATTCAACATTCAAGAACTTCCTAATCAAAAGCTCGACATAAACAACAAAACACACCTCTTGCTACTGATTCTAAGGCTTGCTTTCGAAATCTAACGTTAAAACTCGAAAACAGAATTACTTGAGTAATAGTGGGTTTTTTTGTTTTTGGTGAGCTCTCCTCCACAACGAAGCAAGGCCGAAAAACGGCCACACACATATAGAAATAGTATATATAGGTCACGAAATGAGCATATTACACTACACAGTGCAAATACTGGTATCTGAGATACAGAAACTTAATTAAAGCAGTCCTACTCAAACCAAAAACATGCAATGAGGTATTATTTGGAACCCTCGTGTAAAACCAAATCATATGATTTCAATATCTAAATAAAATATTAAATCTCATATTTTATCTCTTGTCTCGCAGACCAATTAATTACCATGAAAACATCAATAACATCATGCAATTAACAATTAAATAAAATGAGTAACTAAATAAATAATACTTAAATACTCACCTAATTGCCAAGAACGACTGGACCCTAAATGCGGGTGTTACAAGCTTGGCGGTTGTTTTTCAGCTGGGTCTTCTTTTAGAGATATACAGTAACAGTAATCGTCTTGATAAGCATTTGCTGTAATTAAGAGGTGCTAGTACTGTTATCTGTGATAACTGGGCTATCGGTAAACCTATGCTTTGGCCGGAATTTGGTTGAAGGTCCCGCAAGACCGCCGGTTCTCTTGTTGCTTGAGCTTGGTTGTTTGGGCTTTATGCCTTGTATGTTTTTGATATCTATTCTCTCACTTAGCTTTGTGCTAATCCCCCACTGTTGAACTCTTTTACAGGATATTCCTGGTATGTGGAAGATAGAGGTGAAACTGGAACTGTGGACTGATCATAACTCTGATATATGTTTGTTTTTGTAAAGAGCCTATTTTTTAGTAGCACTGTAAATTTGTTTTGTAAATCAAATTAGTTAAAGTTGTATTTTCACTATTATATTATTATAGTATGTAATTAAGCTTCTGCGCGTATTCCAAAGTTGTGTTAGAAAATACGGTGTTACTAGTAATGGTATCAGAGCCCTGGTTTGAGGATTTGCATTGTTGAGTAGTGCAATACTCGAACCGAGGCTCTGATCAGTCCAATATTTCCAGGGTGGGTAATTAGTAAGATAGTTGTTACCCTTTCGTCCCCAAGAAGGCAGCACAACAGTGTGTCCTCTACTGCTGCCAATGAACAACACAGAGCTGGTACCTCGTACAACGGGGAGTCTGATAACCAAGATTATGTACTGCAGCTAGAAGATACTCTACAGACTCAGAGAGATTGGATTCAAGAGCTTGAACAGCAATTAAACCAAACCCAATCTTCACAACCAACCTCTACTGTTCAGATGCATCATGTAACAGCTACTTTTACACAACCTTTACTGCCACTTGTTTACACAACAGCTACTGTAAGCACGGTGTCAACTCCTTACGGATCGTTTCCTTTTATCCCTATACCACAAGGAGTGTCTACCCAACATCAAACACCACAACAGAACTTCTTCATTCCGTGGTTTCCACAACAAGAAGTTAGGAATAAATGTCAATTCAAAGATTTTGTGGCATGTGGAGCACCCGAGTATGCAGGAAGTTCAAATCCTAATGTAACTCTGAATTGGCTGAAAGAGCCTGTGAAGGCTTTGGAAGCCTGCAACTGTGAGAAAGCCGAGTGGGTCAAGTTTGCAACGAGACGGTTGAAAGATCAAGCCTTGACGTGGTGGGATTCTCTGACTACACATCTGCCGCGAGATGTTGTTAATGCCATCACCTGGGAGCAATTCCAGGATAAATTCTGTGAGCAGTTCTGCAATGCGTTCGACATGGCAAAGATTCAACGACAGTTCCTAGATTTGGCACAGACAAGTAATATGTATGTAGACGAGTTGATCAACAAGTTTCAAGTGACTCTCAGGTTTGCAAAGCAGTGGTTGCCCGAAGAACATTCTCAGGTTCAACACTTTGTGAAAGCTTTGTTACCAGAATATCGGGGTAACACTCGTCTGGCGACATCGCTTGTCCAGGCATTCACATTAGCAAGAGCTGCAGAGTCTGATGCTAAAGATTGGGAGAAGATGAACAGAGGGTCTTTTAGCAAGTTTAGTGGAGGTTCTAGTGGGAATCAAGGTAAAGGTAAAGGGCAGAGTCATTATGGAAAGTCCGACCAGAGGTCCAAGGGATCAGGATCTTTTCAGAATAAGCCATGGTGTCATAGTTGCAAATCTCGTCACACTGGACAGTGCACGCCGCAAACTCGCAAATGTTTGAGGTATGATGAGTTTGGTCATGATATAGGTGCTTGTAGGTTCAACACCTTTGTTTGCTGGAATTGTAAAGAAGAGGGACATCGGGCAGGAAATTGTCCAAGGTTGAAGACCGCGGGGACCGGGGCAGGGATAAGTAACACTGGGGGATCGTCTTCTGCAGGTCAGAAGAGGAAAACTGTACCTTCTGCGGAAGGTAGGGCTTTCAGAATGACTGCCAAGGAAGCTACTGGCAGTGATGATGTGATTACCGGTATGTTCATAGTTAACTTTATGCCTGCACGTGTTTTGTTTGACTCTGGTTCAAATAGATCGTTTATATCTATGACTTTATGTGATACATTGAAATTACCTGCTTCTGTGAACACTACTCCTTTAGAAGTAGAAATTGCTGATGGTAATGTAGTACCTGAAACCACTTCTGTGACTGGAGTTCAGATTAGTATTGATGGTACTAGTTTCCCTATTGACTATTTTGTGATGCCTATACCTGGATTTGATTTAGTATTAGGCATGGATTGGTTGAGTCACCATAGGGCTAGTATCCAATTTCATAAGAAACTAATAACTATTCCTCTGGCTGACGGGTCGCATGTCGTGGCTCGTGGGGATAGATCTCCATCTTCTCTTCCGATTATCTAGTATATGAAGGCTAGAAAATCTTTAGCCAAAGGGTGTGCGTCCTTTCTAGCCCATGCTATTGATGTGAAGAAAGAGAAGCGTCCGGTTACCGATGTTCATATGGTTTCGGAGTATCCGGAAGTATTTCCAGACGATTTGCCAGGATTGCCACCTGTGTGTGATGTCGAGTATAAGATTGATCTGATACCTGTTAGTACACCTATTGCGAAAGCTCCTTACCGATTAGCTCCTTCAGAGATCAGGGAGATGATGACTCAGATACAGGAACTGTTAGATAAGGGGTTTATTCGTCCAAGCTCTTCGCCTTGGGGTGCACCGGTGTTGTTTGTTAAAAAGAAAGACGGGACTCTGCGTATGTGTATTGATTACAGGGATTTGAATAAGAGGACTGTCAAGAATAAGTATCCGTTGCCAAGGATAGACGATTTGTTTGATCAACTTCAGGGAGCTTCGTACTTCTCGAAGATTGATTTGAGGTCGGGATACCATCAGGTTAGGGTGGCCGTAGAGGATATACCGAAGACAGCCTTTCGTACGCGGTATGGTCATTATGAGCTTCTTGTTATGCCGTTCGGTCTGACTAACGCTCCTGCAGTGTTTATGGATTTGATGAATCGGGTGTGTCGACCATTTCTGGATAAGTTCGTCATCGTGTTTATTGATGATATTCTTGTGTATTCTAAAACGGAGGATGAGCATGATCAGCATCTGCGACAAGTTTTGGAGATTTTAAAGCAACACAAACTGTATGCCAAGTTGTCAAAGTGTGAGTTCTGGTTGCGTGAAGTCAAATTTCTGGGTCATGTGATTTGTGAAGACGGTGTTAAAGTAGATCCGACAAAGATAGAAACTGTAAAGAATTGGAACGCTCCTAAGACACCTACAGAGATCAAAAGTTTTCTTAGATTAGCAGGTTATTACAGGCGTTTCATTAAATACTTTTCGAAGCTTGCGGGTCCGTTAACCAAGTTGACTAGAAATGATGTTCAGTTCCAATGGGGTGAGTCTTAGGAGAAGGATTTTCATACTTTGAAGCAACTTCTGTGTCAAACTCCTGTTCTTGCGTTGCCTGATGGATCTGAATATTTTGTGGTATACTGTGATGCTTCACATGCGGGGTTAGGATGTGTACTGATGCAAAGAGGTAAAGTTATAGCTTATACTTCCAGACAGTTGAAACCCAACGAGAAGAACTATCTGACTCATGATTTGGAGTTAGCAGCAGTAGTGTTTGCTTTGAAGTTATGGAGACATTATTTGTATGGTACAAAGTGCACGATTTGAACTGATCACTAGAGTCTGCAGTATGTATTCACACAGAAGGAATTGAATTTGAGACAGCGCCGATGGTTAGAGCTGATTAAAGATTATGATTATGACATTCAGTATCATCCGGGAAAAGCTAACGTGGTTGCTTATGCACTTAGCGGGAAAGGTTCTGCAGATATAGTAAAGTTTACGCGGTTAGAGATCAAATCAGATTTGATCGATCAGTTGATGGCTGCACAATTGGAAGCACTGAAGGCTGAAAACTTGAAAGATGAGTTGATGGTTAAAAGACAGCATGAGTTAACAACTGATTCTCGTGGTTTGAGGATGTATCAGAATCGCGTTTGGGTGCCAAAGTTTGGTAATTTGCGGGATTTGATTTTGACTGAAGCTCATAAATCCAGAATGTCTATTCATCCTGGTAACACTAAGATGTATCAAAGTATGAAGACTTTTTATTGGTGGCCTACTATGAAGTTAGATGTTGCACGATTTGTGGAGTCATGTCATATTTGTCACAAGTGAAAGCTGAACACCAGAAGCCGTACGGATCGTTGAGACAATTAGCAATACCAGAGTGGAAGTGGGATCACATTACAATGGATTTTGTAACAAAACTTCTGAGGACTCAGAAGGGAAACGATATGATATGGGTTATTGTTGATAGATTAACCAAGAGTGCACACTTTCTTGCTACTGCTGAGACTGCAAACTTGAGTAAGTTAGCCAAGCTGTATATTGATGAGATAGTATCTAGACATGGAGTTCCTTTGTCTATTGTGTCAGATAGGGATTTGATGTTTGTGTCGAATTTCTGGAATAGACTACAGCAAGAGTTGGGATCTAGGGTTAATCTGAGTACAGCTTGCCACCCACAGACAGATGGTCAATCAGAGAGAACAATTCAGACCTTAGAAGATATGCTTCGGGCATGTGCGTTAGAGTTTGGAGGTTCTTGGGATTCGCATTTACCGCTGGTTGAGTTTGCCTACAACAATTCTTATCACCTAGTATCGGAATGCCGCCATATGAGATGCTATATGGGCGACCGTTCAGAACTCCTACTTGTTGGTTAGAGGCAGGAGAGAAACAGTTTGCTGGGCCAGATATTGTTCAGATCACAGCGGATAAAGTTGCAGTGGCTCGGGAAAAGTTGAAAGCTGCAAGAGATCGACAAAAGATGTATGCAGATCCGCGTCGTCGACCAGTGACTTTTGTTGAGGGAGAACGAGACTACTTAAAGTTTTCACCATGGAAGGGCGTGATACGCTTTGGGAAACGTGGAAAGTTGGCTCCTAGATATATTGGTCCGTTCAGAATTCGAAAAGTAATGAATGATCAGACTGTGGTTTTGGATCTTCCTGATGAATTAGTTGGTATCCATGATACATTCAACGTTTGTTATCTAAGAAAGTGTAATGTAGAGGATCAGACACAGGTATTGCCAATTCAAGATCTGCGGGTAGATTCCAACAAGAGGCTGATTGAGGAACCTGTTGAGTTGCTGGATCGTAAAGTAACGAAAATTGAGAAATAAACAGATACCCATGGTATTGGTGAAGTAGAAACACAGCTTGGGTTCAGACTTGACTTGGGAGACCGAAGCTGATATGAGAAGTCGTTACCCTTTGTTGTTTGAGCGCGATGAGATTCCGAGGACGGAATCTTCTTAAGGGGGGAAGATTTGTAACACCCTCCTTACCGGCCTAGTTTGATTAAGGTAATTAATCTGGAAATTTAATTGTTATGTGGATTAATTGTTTTAATTGTTAAGGTTGTGAAATTATTTTGTTTTAATTTATTTAAGGTAAATAAATTATTTAATTTCAAATTGTGTAGGTATGGAGGGGGGTGTGGCTGGTTGGTGGGTATATCCACCCACTCCTCCTCCATACTTCTTTGTTTGTGAAAATAGAAAAGTGTTTGTGTGTGTTTTGTGAGTCTCGGCCGAGAGCAAAGAAAAAGAAAAGAAGGAATTCAAATTTGTTGATCTTGGTTGTGCAATCTGTTTAATTGAAGTGTTAACATCATCAAGAGGTTAGAAATTCTGAATCATTGTGTTAAATTGATGTTTAATTTCGGTTTTGATTATGTATATATGAAATCCGATTGAATGCTTGATTTGATGAATTTATGATCTAGGTTGTATGCATGTTAGAATTGATTGTTAGTTATGATCAAACATGTTTAGAAATCAATTCTGGAAACCTGGATGATGTTGCATGCTTAAAATCAGATTAGAATTGAAGTTATGAATGATTTTGATTTACTCGGAATTCATGTTATGAATGACTTGGAATTCAAGAGATGAGTTAGTCGTATTTGGATTTACTCGGAATTGGACTTAGAATCCGAGTAAACTTCATTGTATGCCTTAACTTTTTAATCGGATTTGATGTAGTCGGATTTGAATTAATCGGAAATGACATTACTCGGAATTCATGATTTAAGTATGAAATCAGACTGTGATATGCCCTAACACTTTCGATCGGAATCCGACTCTTAGTCGGAATATGACTTTACTCGGAATGTATGAGTTAGTTGGAATTGTCTTTACTCGGAATTGAGCCTTAGCTCGGATTTGGTTCAATCGGAATTGGTTTGATCGGAATTGACCCTCACTCGGAATTTGAGATTTGGTCGGAATTCTAATCTTACCTTTGCTCGGAATTTGAATTGTTATGAGGAATCCGATTAAAGATCAACTCTTTGATGATTTGAAGATGAACATAAATTGTACATTCAGTATGGCCTTGGCTTATGAAAGGAAAGTATGTATTGTCTAAGCTAAGGAGATTGATGAATTCACAGAATTACAGATTGTAAAAGGGTAATAGTGAATTACGGTATATTGACGTGAATATACATGAATTTAATATGTACTTATGATTGTATGTGCATATGTGGTTGATTATAGTATTGTGCTTATTGAGTATTGATTATGCAAATACTGATTGTTAGTTGTTTGTTCAGGTGGAGACAAAAACCCAGTAGATAAGTAATGACTGAGTTGCCTGACTGTTGAAGATATCGGTGAGTGGATATATATTTTGGATGTATAAGATATATCACCTGATTGTTGCTCTTTGAGATGTTATCTCTTGTTTACTGTATATATATACATGTTGTTGGGGTGATCAGCTTGGCGGTTGTTTTTCAGCTGGGCCTTTTTTTAGAGATATACAGTAATAGTAATCGTCTTGATAAGCATTTGTTGTAATCAAGAGGTGCTAGTACTGTTATCTGTGATAACTGGGCTATCGGTAAACCTATGCTTTGGCCGGCATTTGGTTGAAGGTCCCGCAAGACCGCCGGTTCTCTTGTTGCTTGAGCTTGGTTGTTTGGGCTTTATGCCTTGTCTGTTTTTTATATCTATTCTCTCACTTAGCTTTGTGCTAATCCACCACTGTTGAACTCTTTTACAGGATATTCCTGGTATGTGGAAGATAGAGGTGAAACTGGAACTGTGGACTGATCATAACTCTGATATCTGTTTCTTTTTGTAAAGAGCTTGTTTTTTAGTAGCACTGTAAATTTGTTTTGTAAATCAAACTAGTTAAAGTTGTATTTTCACTATTATATTATTATAGTATGTAATTAAGTTTCCGCGCGTATTTCAAAGTTGTGTTGGAAAATACGGTGTTACAGATTTGGTCACACATAGTCGGAATTAAACGGCCACACGTTTGAATTTTTATGTGACTAAAGGTACGAAAATAAGTTCCTCGTTATTAGTTAGCCACTTATGAACTCGGATTGTGTGACCATTCGGTAATGTATCACCACACATTCAAATATTAATGTGGCTAAAGGTTACAACTATTTTTTGGTTGATTATTTAGCCACATATGAATTTGGAAAACGTGACTAAATATCATAAATGGTCACACACTTAATTTATTGTGACAAAAGTTTGTCACACACTTGAATTACTGTGACTAAATGCCATATATGGTCACATGAAATAATTGTTTATGTGTCTAAATCATAGATTCAAAATTGTCACACATGTGTTAAGTGTAGCCAAAATCGTACATATGGTCACGCAACTTATTATGTGTGTCTAAAGTTTAACGGCGCCAAAAGGTAAATTATATAGTCATATTTATTTCTAGCACGATCATGTGTGACTATATGACTTTATAATAGCTACACATCATGACAAATGTGTATCTAAATGCTGTTTATGGCCACATTAAGTGTTTGTGTGTCTAAATCATGATTCTACATATGGTCACATGAACTAATTGTTTATGTGTATAAATCATAGATTCGAAATTGTCACACATGTGTTCAGTGTAGCCAAATCGTACATATGGTCACGCAACTTATTATATGTGTCTAAAGTTTAACGGCGCCAAAAGGTAAAGTATATAGTCACATTTATTTCTAGCACGATAATGTGTGACTATATGGCTTTATAATAGCCACACATCATGACAAATGTGTATCTAAATCCTGTTTATGGCCACATTAAGTGTTTGTGTGTCTAAATCATGATTCTACATATGGTCACATGAACTAATTGTTTATGTGTCTAAATCATAGATTTGAAATTGTCACACATGTGTTAAGTGTAGCCAAAATCGTACATATGGTCACGCAACTTATTATGTGTGTCTAAGGTTTAACGGCGCCAAAAGGTAAATTATATAGTCACATTTATTTCTAGCACGATCATGTGTGACTATATGGCTTTATAATAGCCACATATCATGACATATGTGTATCTAAATGCTGTTTATGGTCACACTAAGTGTTTGTGTGTCTAAATCATGAGTCTACATATGGTCACATGAAGTAATTGTTTATGTGTCTAAATCATAGATTAGAAATTGTCACACATTTGATAAGTGTAGCCAAAATCCGGTACATATGGTCACACAACTTATTATGTGTGTCTAAATTTTAACGGTGCCAAAAGGTAAAGTATATAGTCACATTTTTTTCTAGCACAATCATGTGTGACTATATGGTTTTATAATAGCCACACATCATGACAAATGTGTATCTAAATGTTGTTTATGGCCACATTAAGTGTTTGTGTGTCTAAATCGTGAGTCTACATATGGTCACATGAAGTAATTGTTTATGTGTCTAAATCATATAATCGAAATTGTCACACATGTGTTAACTGTAGCCAAAATCCAGTACATATGGTAACATAAATTATTAATATTCATAATTCATTTACTTGAATTTAATTCGAATTAGTTTTGTTTTTTTGTTTTATATATATATATATATATATATATATATATATATATATATATATATATATATATATATATATATATATATATATATATATATATATATATATATATATAGGGGAGAGTTCATGCGAAAAGTGGCTTATTTGCGAAAAGTGCGAGAAGCGATCTAGGCCACTAGTTTTTTGTATTTATTTTTTAATTCAAAAGGGTAATAAGGTCTTTTACCAATTTCTTTAGTTTTTTAATTTAATTTTAATTAACCAACCCCTATTTTTTCTCCTTCTTATTTTCTGCAGGATTTTTGCACATTGCTGAAAACAACGTACAAATTTTCGTTAGGTATATTGTGTTTATTAATGAATACAACGATTTAGAAAATTTTCTCTATTGCAAATTTTTACTTCTTCTTGTTTAAGTTATGTGTTCGATAATGAACACAATCAAAATTATACCGGTTTTAAGATAAATTACAACATTCAATATTGAATAGATCGAATAGTATATTAGTTTCATAATGAACAACGTGCAATACTGCACGCGACCAATTTCCTCATGTTATTCACCAAACATAGATTCAAAAACCCCTATGTCTAACAAAACTAAATGGTGTTCATCAGTATGTACCAAAACTTCAACTTATATTCAACTCCGATTAACCTATATTATAAAAACACATAAACTAAAAATAAAAATCTAAAACTATGATCATCAGTGCACAAAGAATTGGTGTTCAACGTTGGTGATTGAGGCGGCTTTGGTGATGTATATGAGTATATCGACCAACTTAACGTATTCAATGATAAACAAACCCATAATCCCCATTTTCACTAAAGGAAAACATAAAACAAACCTAGAATCTATTCAATGATAAACAACATAAATTTTATTCTACAGAAATGAAAATTTAAACAAAAGTAAAATCAAATTACTAATAAAATAGATTTCGTAAAAACCAATACAAAAACAGATTTCCTAAAGCTACACTGTTTATTTCTTGCAAACCCAATGAACAAAACGCTAGAAGTTCAATCCATTCCAATCAAAATAAAAAAAAAAACTGTAAATAAACATCCATTATAGCATCATCAATCATCAAGCTTTAAATTTGAAACTAAAATCTTATTAAAAGAAAAATTAAAAAGATAAAAATGAAAATACACGGTTGAGTCGTCTGGAAGTCGCCACCGTTGGTTGTATCATTCATGTACTCCAATGTAAAACTAAAATTTACTAAAAAATAAACCTAATCCACAACCAAAAAAAAAATTGAAACAAAGAATCATTCTACTTCATCCAGCAACAATAAAAAAAACAAAAACAAAACAATCCATTTTGTTATTCACATAATAAAATTAAGAAAAAAAGATATTGGATGAGGTATCCAATATATATAGATTAAAAAACTTCATCACGGTGAAAAAGAAAAAAACTAAAAATTTGAATAGAAAAAACATAATAGATCGGCGGCCAGATAACCATCGGCGGTGGTGGTGTTTGTTCTTCACCGATGCAATGAAAGAGAGTGGCGGCGACATAACCACCGGCAACCAACAACGACAGGGAGAAAGAGATAGAGAATGGAGGACAACATAGAAAGATAGAGCGGCGGTCGATAGTTATGTAGCGGGGCTTTAGTCGTTGTTTCCTACCTTTATCTTCGATCGTCGGGATTTAGTCGATGTTTTCTTCCACCATCTTGATCCGGAGAGAGAAGGGGAGGCGGCGGTCGGTAGTTAAGCAGCCGCCATGGACAACAATGTTACAATGGGGGAGAGGATAGGTCAAATGGTGAATAGGTAGAGAGAGAAGGATTTAGGGGGAAGAGGTAATGCATCAGATTTTGAATCGGTAAAAAGAGAGAGGGTGGGTTTGACTTAGGGTAATGATTTGTTTACAACACTTTTTTGCCATACACAACAATTAAGACCCTTTTCGCATGAACACAACAAGGTTTGACTTAGGGTACTTAAATGTCATATTTAATCTCAGCCTTTAATTAAATTATCTAATGGTTCAGATCGCTTCTCGTATTTTTCGCAAATAAGACCCTTTTCACATGAACATTCCTCTCTCTCTATATATATATAAATTCATACTGTGACACAAATTATTGATTTCTTAAATGTGACTAAAAGGTGCCCTCACATAATATGGTCACACTTATTAACACTTTCGGCCACTGTTTTCATAATTCGTTGTGTGACAAAATATTACACAAATGTCACACAAACATAAATTAATGTGGCCATTGGAAGAACAATAGTCACACAAAATACACATTTACTTGACTTTAAAAAGCATATGGTCACATATTTAAACACTTTTCGTCACTATTTAATTACAACTATTTGACTAAATCCTCAAAATTAAAATGCGTCGTGTGACTGAATATTACAAAACGTCACACAAAAATAAAATTCATGTGACCATTGGCTGAACAATAATCACACGAAATACACATTTACTTGACTTTAAAATGCATATGGTCACACATTTAAACACTTTTGGTCACTTTTTAATTACATCTATGTGACTAAATCCTGAAAAATAAAATGCGTTGTGTGACTGAATATTATAAAACGCCAAACAAACATTACATTCATGTGACCATTGGGTAAGCAATAGTCACACGAAATACACATTTACTTGACTTTAAAAAGCATATGGTCACACATTTAAACACTTTTGGTCACTTTTGTATTACAACTATGTGACTAAATCCTCAAAATTAAAATGCCTTGTGTGACTGAATATTACAAAACGCCACACAAACATTACATTTATGTGACCATTGGGTGAACAATAGTCACACGAAATAGACATTCACTTGACTTTAAAAAGCATATGGTCACACATTTTAACACATTTGGTCACTTTTTAATTACAACTATGTGACTAAATCCTCAAAATTAAAATGCCTTGTGTGACTGAATATGACAAAACGTCACACAAATATTAAATTCATGTGACGTTTGGTTGAACAATAGTCACACGAAATAGACATTCACTTGACTTTAAAAAGCATATGGTCAAACATTTTAGCACGTTTGGTCACTTTTTAATTACAACTATATGACTAAATCCTCAAAATTAAAATGCCTTGTGTGACTAAATATTACAAAACGCCACGCAAACATTACATTCATGTGACCATTGGGTGAACAATAGTCACACGAAATCGACATTCACTTGACTTTAAAAAGCATATGGTCAGATATTTTAACATATTTGGTCACTTTTTAATTACAACTATGTGACTAAATCCTCAATATTAAAATGCCTTGTGTGACTTAATATTACAAAACGTCACACAAATATTAAATTCATGTGACGTTTGGGTGAACAATAGTCACACGAAATAAACATTCACTTGTCTTTAAAAAGCATATGGTCACACATTTTAACACATTTGATCACTTTTTAATTACAACTATGTGACTAAATCCTCAAAAATAAAATGCCTTGTATGACTGAATATTACAAAACGCCACACAAAAATTAAATTCATGTGACCATTGGGTGAACAATAGTCACACGAAATACACATTTACTTAACTTTAAAAAGCATATGGTCACACATTTTAACACATTTGGTCACTTTTTAATTACAATTATGTGACTAAATCCTAAAAAATAAAATGCCTTGTGTGACTGTATATTACAAAACGTCACACAAATATTAAGTTCATGTGACCATTGGGTGAACAATAGTCATACGAAATACACATTTACTTAACTTTAAAAAGCATATGGTCACACATTTTAACACATTTGGTCACTTTTTAATTACAACTATGTGATTAAATCATCAAAATTAAAATGCCCTGTGTGACTGAATATTACAAAACGTCACACAAATATTAAACTCATGTGACCATTGTGTGAACAATAGTCACACGAAATAGACATTCACTAGACTTTAAAAAGCATACGGTCACACATTTTAACACATTTGGTCACTTTTTAATTACAACTATGTGAATAAATATTACAAAACGCCAAACAAACATTAAATTCATGTGGCCATTACATAAACAATAGTCACACATACACATTTATGCTTGACTTTAAAAAGTATATGGTCACACATTTACGACCTATGGTCACTCGACCTTTGGTCACACATGCGCTGAAAAAGCAAGTGTGACTATAACGCATATTGTCACACATTTTTGGTGTGACGAAATCGCGTTTTTCTACTAGTGTAACCAAATCACAAACTTAGATTCCAACCTAATTACCTAAGCCCATGGTTGCACATATATGTCCATTAGATACATCAGCCACCCGCAATGCAAAATACACGCACACACACACACACACACACACATATATATATATATATATATATATATATATATATATATATATATATATATATATATATATATATATATACATTCTCGTACATGTATAACTCTACAAAAGTGTCCTTGGAAGCTTGGAAATTTATTATATTTCTTTATTCAAAGCTCCGGGAAAAGTAAAAAAGATTTTGGAAAAGATTAAGATCGGGGTTCTATTATGGACAAAAAAATCTCTTATGTTGTGTTGGCAAATACCCAATCAGCGGTCTCGGCATTTGAAGCATTAAAGCTCAAAATATAGCTCTTATTTGCACGTGGTGGTGGAGGTTTCTTACTGGAGATAATTCTCTTTGAAAAAGGGTCATACAATCCATTCATAAGGAAAATAGTGGTCTTGGTGAATCGATATCTTATGGTAAATGTGTTGAAATCAGAGGGGAAATTCATAGAATACTATTGATGATCAAAAAGTACAAGTAAATTACATAGAGAAACAAGATATATATAGGAAACCCTAATGACAAAATAGGTCGTAACATAAGAACAGGTCTATGGGCCATTACTATGCTAACATCCCCCCTCAAACTTATAATGCGACAGCTAAATGCATTGAGAGTTTGTCAAATAAAAAACGAAAGCGTGAAACTGAATGAGTTTGGTGAAGATATCTGCAATCTGTAGAGCTGAAGGAACAAATGGCAAGGATATGGTACCAAGTTGAAGATGATGAGGAGTAAGATGACAATCTGTTTCAATATGTTTAGTTCGTTCATGAAAAACAGAGTTGCGGGCAATTTGAATAGCACTTTTATTGTCACAGTGTAGAGGCGTGGGGCGATTCAAAGTAACACCCATGTCTGCAAGTAACCATCGCAACCATATAATTTCACATGTAGTCGAAGCCATGACACAATACTTTTCCTCTGTAGAAGATCTAGAAGTAACCTCTTGTTTCGTACTCTTCCATGAAATAAGAGAATCACCCAAAAATACGCACCATCCAATGGTGGACTTACGATCATTAGGATCACCATTTCAATCAGCATCACAATAAGCACGCAAGTCTAAAGATGAAGTAGATGGAAAGAAAAGGGATTGAAACTAGGTACCCCGAAGATACCTGAGATTACGAAGAACAGCAGTCTAGTGAACGGTAGTCGGAGCTGAAACAAACTGGCTAACAACATGGACCGCATGAGCGATGTCTGAACTAGTCACTGTTAGGTATCCCAAACTCCCAACTATAGTGCGATACAAATTACAATAAGTTAAAGGAACCCTATCTGATGTGGAATATCGTGCACTAGTCTCAAGAGGAGTATCAACAATCTTGTTATCAATAAGATGAGCACGTTCAAACAAATCAGCTATATACTTAGATTGAGATAAAAGGTGTCAGACCCCGCTAAAGCGGAAACACGAGATATGACAACACAAGGTTTCATAGCATGAGGTAATAGACAGCACCAACCATAACATAAAGGATTTGTAGTACAATATTACAAAGTTTGAACCAATTTGTTTTAAAAATTTACATGTACTTTTAATAAAGTTTCATGATATTGGTGTCGTCACACAAAATGCACCTACATGCCATCACTAACTTATTTGTACCTGAAAAGCATGAAGAAAATGGGTCAACTACAAAGAGTTGGTGAGATCCATAGGTTTTTCGTATGCAAGAAAAATTTAATAATGATCTCATGTAGTAAAAAGATATTTAGGTGAAACATTGTCACCTAGCACAAGATGTTTTTGAGTTGTCCAACCTTTTAGACAACGATGCCCACGATCTATACACAGAGGTAAGTCTAACTTACATGTGTAAGATCAAAAATAAATTTAAAATATTTTCAAGTATGTACACTTAAGGTTCGTCAACCCTAAGTGGGGGCGTCCCTACCCACAATAGCGCTATCCACAATACTATAGGCTCATATTGAGTTAATGGTAGTGTACCAATTATTTTCACGGGACTTACACTGCTTTGAACTTAGGCATTGCATAATATGTACATATCAAGTGCTTTTTCAACATCAAGTCAAGTATTTCATAGGACAACATACAAAGATTTAATATTCATGCCTTTCACCCCAAAAACTTAGTAAAAATACTTTAAAAAAAAGGGGGCTATGAAACTCACTGGGGTATTAGTACCATGATAGCTCGAATTAGATCCTCAAATCTACCGTTGCTTCCTACCAAGTACAAGGAATATATATATATATATATATATATATATATATATATATATATATATATATATATATATGTATATATATATATGTATATATATGTATATATATATATGTATATATATATATGTATATATATATGTATATATATATATGTATGTATATATATATATATATATATATATATATATATATATATTAGACCTAATATTTAAGTATTTATAAGTGAAAATTATAAAATATTATTAATAATTTACTAAACCCTTAAATGTTTTCCTATTTCTTTAAATCATAAAACTTACTGAAATGTATTAAATTTTAAATCAAATTTAAAAATTATCAATATGTATTTTAGATATCAAATCAAGGTTCAATATTTTTATATAACCTCAATTCAAGTTTCTAGAATATTTAGTAAAAGTATAGAAATTTATTAGGTATAAATAATATTTTTACTAATTAAATTAGATAAAAAGGTCACTGTTCAGAATCTGAATGACACACTGTTACTAAAAAGGCTGTTTGAGGCTCATACTATCTCATTTTTAAGTTATTCAAAAGGTAAAATATCAAAATCTCAAAAATACAACTTTTAAAAAAAACTAGACAGATTTTCACCCAAGATTGGCCAAGTTATGCACGTTTAAAGTGCACCCTCTTTAATCTGTCAGATTCCAGATTCAACACATCTAACTTATAAAATACGTTTGAAGGATCAAATCTCCATAAAAACTTGTGAGATCAGATTTAGATGAAAACTAACACTTCACATTAAGTTTATCAAAAAGAATCAAATGATTTTGATTTCTACAACTCCAGATATAACAAAAACAAGTGAAGAGTTTTATAACAAAATGCATCAGATCGTTTGATCTTGGGTTTTTGGGTGTTTAAACACCATTTTCTTTTGATTTTGAGTCATAAACACTATGATAACTCATTATTTCAGATCAAACAACCTTTATTAACATAAAAATAGAAAATCATGTATTCCTTACTTCAATGGTAGGATGATAACACATGCATAATCAAAAGTTCTCATTTTCTTGAGTTTTTAGTTGCATGGATCATGGATTATCACCATTTTTGGACATTTTCATGTCTTTGGTGTATAATCTACCATCTAAACACATGATTACTCATGCATTCATAGTTTCTCAAGAAACAAAAATAAAATCAAAGAAAACTTAATTAATAATTGAAGAAATGAAGGTAATGGTGTATATTGACTTACCAAAGTTTATACCTCTTAGATCTTTGTATAGATCTACCAAAAACCAAAGTTTTTATGTGTGTAGAGGCTGAAATCGTGGTAAGTGAGATAGAAAGAAGAATATGAAGTATAGAAGAGTGTAGTGTGTGCAAAAGAGTGAAAATGAAGTGGCATTATGCCCTTTTTATAGAGAAGGAAGTGGAAGTGGCAAGAGAAAAGAGGGGAATGGGTAGGGTGGTGAGGTGGTGGGTGTTGGAGTGTGTAAGTAAGAAAAAATGATGGTGGGTGTTGGATTGTGTAAGTAAGAAAAATGATGGTGGGTGTTAGGTTTTACTTTAGTATATTTATATAATTTGTTATATACATGTTTTATATATATATATATATATATATATATAACAAATTATATATAAATCTAATGTTAAATATGTAAATAAAAGTATTATAAATAAAAAAAGTAGGCTTTAAATCATAAAAATTATATAAGTTTATACAAATTAATAAATAACTCAAACTAGCATAAAAATATAATATAGATCATATATAATGTAAAATCAATTAAAATTTAAATAGCTCAAACAATTCGCGAGTCGGTCTAACGATTGATTAAGTTTTAAGGGTTTACACTTCTAACCGGGAATTCTACTGAACCTAAGAGTTTTATTACATAATTTTACCATAATTAAACTTATAACATAATTTATATATTCTAAACTCACTTATTCATTACTGATCTGAAGGCTTAGTTGACGGTTGTCACAGTCTCCCCCAGTAAGAAGAATATCGTCCCGAAATTAATTATTAGTATCCTCGGACTCTTCTTTACAAATAGATGCATATTTTTAAGCTTCGTATAATCTTCTCATTCACTAGTGAACTCATGTTCATGTCTTGAACTCCAACGAACCTTCAAGATTGGAATTTTCACTCCATCTGAGTTGTTCGGTCTCTCGGTCAAGAATTTCCTTAGTATTTCCTTGAAAAGTGTTCTGTTGCGCGATGTCTGGTCTAGCCAATTGCTTATCACTGGTTTTTAACCATCTAAGTGGGGATCTACACTTATGTCCATACAACGCTACATATGATGCGGGCTAAATTTCTAGAGTGATAATTATTATTGTAAAATAACTCAACTAATGAGATTCGTAAGTATCCCAACTACCATCAAAGTCAATTTTTACATGCACGTAGTATAACTTCTGACATTTGTATCAATCTTCCCGTTCGCCCTTCCATATCTAATGATGGTAGGGTAAAATGTAGTCACTTGTATGTCTGATGCCTTTTGCAGCGATTCCAAAGTTGCGACGTAAAACGACTATCCCTATTCAAAATGATAGAAAAGTTGCACTTATGGTGTATAATCATCTTGATGATAAAGATTTGAGCAAGCTTCTCTACTAGTAATCCTATTGGACTGGTACGACGCGTGCAGAGAGTTTATCCGCCGATCCACTATAGATCAAATTGAATTGTGTCCTTTCTTGGTTCGGGACATCTTAGCAATGAAGTCCATAATTACTTTCTTCTATTTTCATTGTGGAAATTCAAGTTCTAGCAGTGATCAAGATGAATTTTGATCCTCAGCCTTAACTTTCTAGCATGTCAACTGTTTCTAATGTACAAGACTATTTCCTTTTCATTCCTACTCACCAAGCACATTCTTTTAAGGTACTTATACCTTTCATTTGCTCGGGGGTTGGTTCTAATATCTAATCTATGAGCCTCCTCTAAAATTGTTGTTTGATGGTTTGTGGTCTTGGGTATCTAAACCATATCTTCTCATTAATGTACTTCATTTGACCATGTCTTAAATCGATATTCTAAATTATGTAGCTTCTCAGCTTTTAAGTTCGCTACCCTTAATTCCACCTCCCTAACTACATGTATTCTAATTTTTAGGCTTGTTTGAACGATTGCTTCCAATGCTTGCACCCTTGATAGCTTTATTCCTTCTTTTCAACTAAAAGTGTTAGCTACTGCATTGACTTTGACGGGATGATATTTAATTTAACAATCATAATCATTGAGTAATTCTACCCATAATCTTTGTCTCATGTTAAGCATTTTCTGGTCTAGTGTATGTTAAAGACTTTTGATCGATGAACACGGTGCATTAACTACCATACAAACGGTGTCACCATACCTTGAAAGTGAATACTATGGCTCCCAATTATAAAACATGGATGGTGTATTCATTCGACCGAACCTTAAGTTGTCTTGAATCATATGCAATTTTTTTTCATAAATTACGCATCCTAAGATTTGGTGTGATATATCGGCGTATACAACAAGATTCTCGCGTTCCGGCAATAATCGAATTGGTGCGTTACATGACTCATTCTTTAACGTTTTAAACGCTTCTTTTTGTTTCTCTCCACAAAAAAATTTCTTATCTTTTTGTGTTAGAGTTGATAGAGGTTGTATGATTTTTGAGAAATTCGCGATGAATCGTCGATAGTAACCTGCCTAACCGAGAAATTGACGAATTTATGTCGGAATCTCCGGGGTTCCCACATCTTGATGGCTTCAGTCATGGTTTAATTCATATGAATTCCTTCCTCATTAATCATGTGATCGAGAAAACATACGTCTTGTTTTCAGAATTTGTACTTAGAGGATTATGCATACAACTTCTCGTCTTTAAGAAACTCCAACATCATCTTTAAGTGCTCCTCATGTTCCTCTGTCTTTCGTAATGAGATTACCGTGTTGTCTAACATTAAGATCACGAAATTGTCTAGACATGGTATGCAATCCTATACTATCCCCAAGGAAACATCTAAGGATTTATAACCTCTTATGCAAGTCCTAATGGTTGTCTTAAGGATGTCCTACACACAAACTCTCGATAGGTGACATATTATAAAAAATGATATTTAAAGGTAATTTGGTTCTTGCAACGGGTGATTATTGATACGGGGAAAGAGATATCTATTTTTGACGGTCATCTTCTTTATTTCCCTCTAATATATCCGTTCGTTGCGATTATATTCCTAATATTTTCTTGTAATTGTCAGAGCATTCGATAGGTATCAAAGTTCATAATTTTATTTTAACGTAAAAGTCTTAGGGAATAGTTCTCACCCGATGCCTTTAGGTGACGTAGACTATAATCATTTTTCGGCCATGTCAAAAAATTTCTAAAATAGAAATCATGAAGTTATTGGCCTTAAAGTTATGACACCTCAAGATCAAGTTAATCTCAAATATAGCGGGAAAGGATGAGATATCTCAGTTGAAGGTTCAACAACCTTAGATTCTTTAAGTCGACCACATATCCTATTTGTGAGACTATTAAAGTGTTTAACCAACATTGGTCTAACTAATATTTTTAGATCTGGTAGGTATTCACTGTTCATCTCCAGAGTTCCTAGGGGTTCTGTAATTTCTCTGTCTTAGCTATTGTAATATCCAAGCAAAGTTCCTCAGGGATTGATAATCTCTATTGAATCCACATAATCTAGTTGGAAAGTTTGTTATCTTGATATCCTAAATCATTAGATATGATACTCCTAGTGTTTCTCGAATGTCATTGCTATAAAATTATTTTTCGAGAAAAGCATTCTCAGGTTTATTTCATTCATGAGTGCTAATTTCGGTGAAAGTTGTCTTCATAATCATTAAACACTTCAAGCTCTAGTACGACAACCAAAATTTATAAAGAACTTGTCATCCATAGAATCAGTGAAACGTTTATGGACCTAATAACAGTTACATCTATTACTTCTTTCGAAAGCTCGCCGATGAGTTCATAAGATGGAAACTTGGGATTCACAAGTTTACTTAAGCTTCAATATTTCTGATAGAATGGTTCCGTATGACAGACCATTTTAGATGACCATGGAATCACCCCGCGAATTCTAGATGCATGAAACTCCGAGAAAGATTAACAATGCGAATCGGAGACGAGGGATCCACGTGTAGGTCATCTTTAGTCATCAAATCTATAATTGAAATGTACAACTAGTAAAATATATCCCCTAAGAAGAGTAATATGATCTAGGTATCACAAGTTGTCTCATTATTTGGCAAAGCATTATCATCCCTTTAGTAGTCCTTCCTGTCGCACACGTAGTTTTCCTTGATCCTTGACGAATATCAAGACGGTATGTCCAACAAGCCTATTAATTCATGCATAAAATGATCCTAATGCACCATCATATTCCGGTTATGGCGTAGGTCGTATGTCGTAGCTTAAACTTTCTACATCTTCTCATGAGTCACGCTTGTGGTAAATGTTGAGGGTATTCTATTGATGATAATAGTGTCTTATCACCACCCATTATGATGCTCCTTTATCACTTTCCTTGTTATCGGAACGCTCTTTTGTATCATTACTCTAATTCCTATATCCTATGGAGTAAGTAAAGGTAATACTAGCGTGAAGAACACTGGTGGACATTAGCAAGTAGCTCTCTCGCGCTACACATTTCATATTTATAGTCGGTCTCCATTAAGGGTCCTCAATACTTGGTATTTATAATATTTATCAATTCTTAAATTTTGACAGTCACTTAATCTGTTAAAGGAAACTTACGTTCTCACAATTCCTTCACAAGATAGTCAAACCGATGCTATGTAAAGTCATCAAGTCATCTTAATTCTAGGGGAATCTAATAGTATTTTGTCACCACTCAGTGACACATCCCAAAATAATCTTCTATCTTATGGGAGTTAGCGATATGTATAACCAAAGTATGGATGTCATTCTTAGTAATAGAGGGCTACTGTCTTACAAGACCCACCTATCACGCACTGTGCTATTAGTCATTAAACATACATGTGTAAGTGTCTATTAAATGCAATGTTTATGCAGAAACACTCAAAAATCATGCATTTCCAACTTTATGAAGAAATTGAAAGCATGTCTCAAATAAAACCAATCCAAGTGTCCCATCACACATACCTAAATTAGACATAGGTGGCCTGTCTATATATAATTAAAGTATAATAATGTGATACTCAACTTAGTTATACTAGCAACATGCTTACATTTTAGAAAACATTTTGAAAATTCTTGGTTATAGTTTGAGTTTTCCCTTATAAGGAAAACGGCATTCTCTATAACCTTAGGCTCTGATAACAAATCTGTCACACCCCGCTAAAGCAGAAACACGAGATATGACAACACAAGGTTTCATAGCATGAGGTAATAGACAACACCAACCATAACATAAAGGATTTGTAGTATAATATTACAAAGTTTGGACCATTTTGTTCTCAAAATTTACATGTACTTTTAATAAAGTTTTATGATGTTGATGTCGTCACACAAAATGCACCTACATGCCATTACTAACTTATTTGTACCTGAAAAGCATGAAGAAAATGGGTCAACTACAAAGAGTTGGTGAGATCCATAGGTTTTTCGTATGCAAGAAAAATTTAATAATGATCTCATGTAGTAAAAATATATTTAGGTGAAACATTGTCAACTAGTACAAGATGTTTTGAGTTGTCCAACCTTTTATAAGCACCACAACATATATATTTGTACATTAGCAATATTCGCACTAAGCCACTACCAAACCATTCAGACAACGATGCCCACGATCTAAACACAGAGGTAAGTCTAACTCACACGTGTAAGATCAAAAATAAATTTAAAATATTTTCAAGTATTTACATTTAGGTTCGTCAACCCTAAGTGGGGGCGTCCCTACCCACAATAGCGCTATCCACAATACTATAGGCTCATATTGAGTGAATGGAAGTGTAATAATTATTTTCACGGGACTTACACTGCTTTGAACTTAGGCATTGCATAACATGTACATATCAAGTGCTTTTTCAACATCAAGTCAAGTATTTCATAGGACAACATACAAAGATTTAATATTCATGCCTTTCACCCAAAAAACATAGTAAAAATACTTTAAAAAAAAGGGGGCTATGAAACTCACTCGGGTATTAGTACGATGATAGCTCGAATTAGATCCTCGAATCTACCGTTGCTTCCTACCTAGTACAAGGAATATATATCTATTAGACCTAATATTTAAGTATTTATTAGTGAAAATTATAAAATATTATTAATAATTTACTAAACCCTTAAAGGTTTTCCTATTTCTTTAAATCTTAAAACTTACTAAAATGTATTAAATTTTAAATCAAACTTAAAAATTATCAATATGTATTCTAGAAATCAAATCAAGGTTCAATATTTTTATATAACCTGAATTAATGTTTCTAGAATATTTAGTAAAAATGTAGAAATTTATTACCTACATATAATATTTTTACTAATTAAATTAGATAAAAAGGTCACTGTTCAGAATCTGAATGACACACTGTTACTAAAAAGGCTGTTTGAGGCTCATACAACCTCATTTTTAAGTTATTTAAAAGGAAAAATATCAAAAACTCAAAAATACAACTTTTAAAAAAATTAGAAAGATTTTCACCCAAGATTGGCCAAGTTATGCACGTTTAAAGTGCACCCTCTTTAATCTGTTAGATTCCAGATTCAACACATCTAACTTATAAAATATGTTTGAAGGATCAAATCTCCATACAAACTTGTGAGATTAGATTTAGATGAAAACTAACACTTCAAACTAAGTTTATCAAAAAGAATCAAATGATTTTGATATCTACAACTCCAGATATAACAAAAACAAGTGAAGAGTTTCAAAACAAAATGCATCAAATTGTTTGATCTTGGGTTTTTGGGTGTTTAAACACCATTTTCTTTTGATTTTGAGTCATAAACACTATGATAACTCATTATTTCAAATCAAACAGCCTTTATTAACATAAAAATAGAAAATCATGTATTCCTTACTTCAATGGTAGGATGATAACACATGCATAATCAAAAGTTCTCATTTTCTTGAGTTTTTAGTTGCATGGATAATGGATTATCACCATTTTGGACATTTTCATGTCTTTAGTGTATAATATACCATCTAAACACATGATTACTCATGCATCCATAGTTTCTCAAGAAACAAAAAGAAAACCGAAGAAAACTTAATAAATAATTGAAGAAATGAAGAATTAATGAAGGGTAATGGTGTATATTGACTTACCAAAGCTTATACCTCTTAGATCTTTGTTTAGATATACCAAAAACCAAAGTTTTTATGTGTGTAGAGGCTGAAATCATGGTAAGTGAGAAAGAGAGAAGAAGATGAAATATGGAATAGTGTAGTGTGTGCAAAAGAGTGAAAATGAAGTGGCATTGTACCCTTTTTATAGAGAAGGGAGTGGAAGTGGCAAGAGAAAAGAGGGGAAAGGGTAGGGTGGTGAGTGAAAGTTGGTAAAACCCCGTAAGGGACCAATGATTATCATTATGAAATATATAAGAGTACAAAACCCTAACGGGCCTGGCCCACTATACAAAACAAGGGCTTACCCATAATAACAAACATAATGATAAATAGATCCTATAACTTAGGATCTTTACTTAACATTCCCCCAGCAGTCCGAGCTGGAGGTTCCCGAACACTTAGACTGGATCTAAAAGAAAGAAACAGTTGTGACGGGAAACCTTTAGTAAAAATATCGGCAAAATGATGGGCAGAAGGCACATGAAGCTCCCGGACGTCTCCAATGGCAACTCATTCTCTAACAAAGTGTAAATCAATTTCAACATGTTTGGTACGTTGGTGCTGTACTGGGTTACTTGACAAATAGACTGCACTCACATTGTCACAAAAGACGACGGTGGCTTTAGATAAAGGACAATTTAACTCAAGAAGAAGATTGCGAAGCCAAGTAGATTCAGCAACATCATTGGCAACACCACGATACTTAGCTTCTGCACTAGAGCGAGACATAACATGTTGACGTTTTGACGACCAAGAAATGAGATTGTCACCAAGGAAAACACAATACCCAGAGGTTGACCGACGAGTAGCAGGACAACCTACCCAATCAGCATCGGTGTATGCAACAAGTCTATCGACAGAGGAGGCTGAAAGTTGGAGTCCTTGAACAATGGTGCCATGAATATAACGAAGTATACGTTTAAGGGCATTGAAATGAGGCTCCCGAGGATCATGCATGAACCGACAAACTTGTTGAACAGCATAAGCAATATCGGGACATGTAAATGTCAAATATTGCAGGGCTCCATCAAGACTTCGATAGAGCTTAGGGTCAGAAACAGGAGTACCAATAGGAGAAAGCTTGAACTTAGTATCGACATGAGTGTTGCAGGGGTTACAGGAGGACATGTCTGCTCGAGCAAGAATGTCACGAGCAAAAGAGGTCTGAGACAAGAAGAGACCAGTCGGAGTTCGAGTTACATAAATCCCTAGAAAATAAGAGAGTGGACTGAGATCGGTCATTGTAAACTCGGATGATAGGCAATTGATTATGGTAGAGATTAGGGAGTTTGAGGAGGCGGTAAGAATGTGATCATCTACATAAAGAAGAAGGTAGATAATATCAGACCACTGACGAAAGATGAACAAAGAGTTGTCACAACGACTACTAACAAAACCAATAGAGGGATGAACAAAACCAGGTGGTTGTTTCACATAAACCTCTTCAGATAAGTCTCCGTTTAAGAAAGCATTCTTTACATCTAGCTGATGAATTGGCCAAGAACGAGAGACTGCAATACTTAGAACGGTACGAATAGTTGCTGCTTGACGACGGGACTGAAGGTTTCATCATAATCGATGCCGGGTAACTGAGAGAAACCTTGTGCAACAAGGCGAGCCTTGTAACGATCAAGTTTACCGGTACTATCAAATTTATGACGAAAAAGCCAACGACAACCAACTACGTTAGTTTGTGCAGGACAGGGTACAAGGAACCATGTATGATTATGAAGGAGTGCATTCATCTCTTATTGCATGGCAGCATTCCAATGAGGGTCAGCAAGAGCCTAAGAGTATGATTTGGGAATCGGAGAAGACCCAGTGGTTGTGGAGAGATTGAATATTTGCTTAGGTTTGAAAGACCCGGTTTTGGAGCGCGTGGTCATGGGATGAGTAGGGATGGAAGCTGAAGTGCTAGAGTGTCCCAGGGAGTCAGAAGAACCATGCCTAGATGGAGCTTTCAGGAGAACCATGCCTAGATGGAGCTTCAGCAGGATCAGCAGGGAAGGAGGGAGCTGGCGTATCATTGGTCGGGGAAGATTGAGAAGCGCAAGAAGGAGATGCAGAAGTAGGTTGGAGAGTGGTTTGAAGAGGCTCAACAAAGTCAAAGATACTATAGTCAGATATCAATGGTTGAGAGTGAAAAGAGGAATAAGGAAAGTGATTCTCATCAAACACAACGTGTCGGGAAATAATGACACGATGTGTAATGAGGTCAAGACAACGAGATCCTTTATGATCTGAGGAGGGACCAAGATACACACAAGCAGTAGAGCGAGGGGATAGCTTATGTGGAGCTGTGGCAGAGAGATTTGGATAACAAAGACATCCAAAGACTCTAAGATGCTCATAAGAAGGAAAAAAACCATATAAAAACTCAAAAGGGGCCCTAAAATCTAAAGTTGTAGTAGGAAGAAGGTTTAAGAGGTGGACTGCCATGTGAAGAGTTTCAACCCAAAATTTAGGAGGAAGGGATGCTTGGAAAAGGATAGTGCGGATGACATTATTGATAGTACGAATGGAACGCTCCGCTTTGCCATTTTGTTGGGATGTGTATGGGCAAGAGAAGCGAAAGCGAATACCATGAGTTTGAAAAAAAACTATGGAATTCATGATTATCAAACTCTTGTCCGTTATCAGATTGAAAAGCTTGGATGTCTTGTTTAAGTTGATTTAGAATAAAAGAGCGAAATTTCTTGAAGACATCAAACACATCAGATTTAGATCGTAAAGGGAACACCCATAAGAAATGCGAGAAGTCATCCAAAAGCAAAACATAATATCTAAAACCATTCATGCTCAACACATGAGATGTCCACAAATCAGAATGAACTAATTCAAATAAACGACCAGTTTTAGTATTTGACCTAGAGAAAGATAAACGACAATGTTTGCCAAGCTGACAAGCGTGACACAAAGGCAATGTCTTACTTGAAACATAAATAAATTTCTAGCAACTAAAAAATCAAAAACAGATAGGCCAGGGTGTCCAAGTCTGCGATGCCATGTAGGAGGAGAGACTACAGTTAGGGCAATTGTGGATGAAACTGAGGGAGAAGGTAGAACAGGATATAAGTCACCAGTGTTGTTGCTGCGGTAGAGAGACGAACCTGTTTTAAAGTCCTTCACAGTAAAACCAAAAGGGTCAAACTCAACCGAAGTCCAGTTATCAGTGTTGAACGTACGAACAGAAATAAGATTTTTAATCATGTGATCTGAGACAAGAACATTTTTAAGAGGAAAAGACGGATGTTGAAACAGATAAAATGAGTGACCAACATGTGTAACCGGAAGTACAACACCATTACCAACCATTATTTATTTTGATTTATCTGAAGGAGTTAGAGAATAAAGTGTACCTGGGTTATACGTCATGTGGGAGCTAGCACCCGTGTCCATATAGTAGTTAGGATCCGAAGGAGGCTGCTGGAGAGACATGCTAGAGAAAACTGAAGCTAGATCTGTAGGGGTTGAAGTAGCAGAACCTGCGAATCCCTGTGGTGGAGCTTGACCATGATGCTGATACACTAGGGGGTAAGGATTGTTAGGTCTAGAAGTTGACCAAGGTGTTGGAATCAGAGCTAGTGGAGGATGAGGTGAGCCACCCCACTGAGTTGGTCCAAAACCAGGAGCATTAGGTTGTGGTCCAGTGAAATAGCCAGCATGAGGACAAGTAGTAGGTTGTTGAGAAAACTGATACTGCTGCTGATGATGCGAATAATGTTGAGTATGTGAACCTGCATATGGTTGATGTTGAGAAGTCATATGTGGTGCACCACTTGTATTGCTACCTGAAGTACCTGCAAAAACACCATAACCAGTATTTTGGCCCCCTTTGGGAGCACTACGACCCGAGTTCCTGTTTCTATAATTATTATTTTTATTCTTTTTCTTACCACCATCAGACCGTGCAGGTTGAGCAAAGAAAACCGAGGAAGAATCAAGGGTCGGCTCATTTGGTGGTTCAGAGTGATGCTCACGAGACTCATGAACAAGAAGCATATCACGAGCTTCATAGAATGTAGGAAAGGGGTGACGATTGGTGATGACATCCACAATACTGTGATAAGATTTTCGCAAATTTCTAAGAATCTGCATAATGAGTTCTTGTTCAGACACAGGAGAGTCAACATCACTAAGTGCATCAACGAGGTTTTTAAGATTATGACAGTACTCGGTAATAGAAAGATCACCTTTTTTTTAATTTCGAAATTTTTCTTGAAGTTGGAGTGATCTAGAAACTTTATTTGTGATGAAGAATTTTTCTATATTGTCAAACACCTTTTTAGCAGTGATGTTATCACCGGTGACTATTTGCAAAAGGTTTGGTTCAATAGTGTTATAAACCCAGGTTTTAACTTTTGCATCAACAGAATACCAATCAGAGTCCTCAGCAGATAAAGCAACAAAGGTACCAGATATGTGACCATAAACTTTAGCACAGTGACAAAGATCAATGAAAATACGGCTCCAAAGTTTATAGTTTGCTCCATCAACAGATAATTTGAAACCAAAGGTATAAAAAGGATTGTTTAAAGAGTGTGCAAGGGTGTTAGAGGAAAGACTTGGGGAACTAATATCAGAACTAGCGGACGACACAGTCGACATGGTAATAAAAATAAATAAAAATAATAATAATTAAAAGCAAGCAAAGATCAGATCAAAGAGCTCACTGTAGGTATACTAAATTTGACGGGTGTAAAAGAAGATCTGAAAGGCTTGAAACAGAGACCTGAAACAAAAAAAAACGAGAAAAACAAGTTTTTCCGGCGAACAGCAGTGTTTTTCAGAATCGGCGGCGGCTTCAGCGGCGCGTGGAGGCTCTGACGGCAGCGATTCCATTAGTATCGGAAGCGTAATTGTCAGACGATGACAATGATACTAAGTACGCCTCAAACGGAGTTCGGAATCAACGGGAAAATGCAAACAAAGATGGCCTGTGTTTCAGCGTCGTTTTGAACGTCAGCCACTTTGACCGGCGCGTGACAGCGCGTGCGGGGTCAGAAAATGGCTATTTTCAGTCATGCTGAATCGTGGCGACGAGACGAACACAATGGTATAAGGGTCGATGGCGGTAAATGGCCCGATTCGTCGACGTTTTTGGAGCGGAAGACGGTTGTCCCGGGGTAGGACGGCTAAAGGGAAGAAAAAGAGCAACCTAGTTGCTCTGATACCATGAAAGTTGGTAAAACCCTGTAAGGGACCAATGATTATCATTATGAAATATATAAAAGTACAAAACCCTAACGGGCAGGCCCACTATACAAAACAAGGGCCTACCCATAATAACCAACATAATGATAAATAGATCCTATAATTTAGGATCTTTACTTAACAGTGAGGTGGTGGTGATGGAGTGTGTAAGTAAGAAAAAAATGATGGTAAGTGTTGGAGTGTGTAAGTAAGAAAAAATAATGGTGAGTGTTGGAGTGTGTAAGTAAGAAAAATGATGGTGGGTGTTGGAGTGTGTAAGTAAGAAAAATGATGGAGGGTGTTGGGTTTTACTTTAGTATATTTATATAATTTGTTATATACATGTTATATATATATATATATATATATATATATATATATATATATATATATATATAAATCTAATGTTTAATATATAAATAAAAGTATTATAAAAAAAATATAGGCTTTAAATCATAAAAATTATATAAGTTTATACAAATTAATAAATTAACTCAAACTAACATAAAAATATATAATATAGATCATATGTAATGTAAAATCAATTAAAATTTAAATAGCTCAAACAATTCGCGAGTCAGTCTAACGATTGATTAAGTTTTAAGGGTTTACACTTCTAACTGGGAATTCTACTGAACCTAAGAGTTTTATTACATAATTTCACCATAATTAAACTTATAACATAATTTATATATATTCTAAACTCACTTATTCATTACTGATCTGAAGGCTTAGTTGACGGTTGTCACAAAAAGTAACCTTTTGGAGAACAAGCAACCTCGATACCCAAAAAATATCGTAGAAGACCCAAATCTTTCATAGCAAAATGATGAGATAATTCAGACTTCAATTATTCAATCCCATCACAATCATCACCTGTAATGATAATGTCAACAACATATAAAGATAGCAAAATACGTCTTGCACTTGTTCTCCTAACAAACAATGCACAATCATGATGACTAGCCACTAATCCAAGAGACAATATTACTGTAGAAAATTTCTCAAACCAAGCACGAGGTGCTTGTTTGAGACCATAAAGAGCTTTTCAAAGTTTGTAAACTTCACCAGATTGGTGAGAGACGCCTGGTGGAGGGATCATATAGACTTCCTCATGTAAGTCACCATTCAAAAAAGCATTCTTGACATCAATTTGATATATCTTCCATTGAGAAATAGAAGTTACTGCAATCAATGTACGAATGGTAGTCATCTTTGCGACAGGAGCAAATGTTTCTTCATAATCCATACCATACTCTTGAGTATATCCTTTAGCAACAAGTCTTGCCTTATACCTCTCAACCGAGCCATCTGATTTAGTCTTAATTTTGTATACCCAACGAGAACCAATCGGACGTTTACCTGGAAGAAGTGGAACTAGATCCCATGTATGAGTTTGGTGTAGAACAACAAGTTCTTCAGCCATAGCATTTTGCCAAAGAGGATCACAGACAGCCTCTTTAAAACAAGAAGGCTCATGAAAACGATGGATAGAAGCAATAAATGCAGCAAACGAACTAGAGTATGATGAATAAACAAAATCTGGTAGTTTAGTAGACTTACTATTACGCTTGGGTCGAACATGTGTTGGAGGAACCGTAACCTCAGGAGATGATTGAGCAGTCGTGGAAGGGGGGTCAACAGATGCCCGAACAGATTCTGGATTCCTATCAGGAGCATATTCTAGAAACGGATCTTGAATGGGTTCTGAAACAGGTGCAGAAGTAGGAGGTGTGTCTTCAGAATCAAAGGTATCAATATGAATAAGATCAGATTTAGTCAAATGATGTGAATTAGTAGGAATAGAGAAAAAGGAAATATGTTCTAAAAACACAACATGACGAGAGACATATAACTTTTGACTAACGGGATCAAAACAACGATATCCCTTTTGACTAACACCATAACCTAAAAATACATGGCAGACTTGGAGGATAATTTAGTACGTTCAACATGTTGATTCAGGACAAAACAAGTGCATCCGAATACGCGTAAACTAGAGTAGTCAGGCACATGACCATACAATTTTTGAAAAGGAGATAGACCAGAATTATGTGAAGTGGGGATCCGATTCACAACATAAGTTGTTGTCAGAATAGCTTCCCCCCAGAAAACAGTTGGGACATCAGCAGATAACAAAAATGAGCAAGCAGTCTCAACAAGATGAATGTGCTTTCTTTCTACAACACCATTTTGTTGAGGAGTGTCAGTACATGAAGTCTGATATACTGTTCCATTTGATGCAAGTAAGGTGGTAAAATCATGAGAAGTGTACTCACCCCCTAAATCACAACGAAAAGATTTTATAAAAGCAGAGTGTTGAGTTTGCACAAGAGCTCTAAAATTTTTGTAAACACTCAGAAAATCAGACCTACGTTTCATAAGATAAATCCAAGTGTAACGAGTAAAATCATCAACAAAGGAAACATAATATCTAGAACCTCCTTTGGTAGGAACAGGAGAAGGACCCCACACATCAGAATGCACAAGATCAAAAGGAGCACTAGACACATAAATACTTTTAGTGAACGGTATGGCTGAAAATTTAGCTAGCTTACAACCACTAAAGTAAGAAATATCATGACTATCTGAATGACCCAAGGCACCCGTAGATGCTAAAAACTGCAAACGAGAAGCAGACACATGACCTAAACGAGAATGCCACAAATAATAAGGGGAAGAAGACGAAGATAACCGAAACGAAGACAAATCCACACTAGAAGCTGCAACTATAGAATCCTTGAATTTATCCAACACATATGGACCCCTTTGCATACGACCAATCACAATCACTGTCTGAGATGTTCGGTCCTGCACAAGACAACCAGAAGAAATGAAAAACACATTATATCCAGAATCACAAATTTTTCAAACAGATGCAAGATTCATAGATAAATCAGGGATGTAGTAAACATCAGACAAGGACACAGATAGTGTATCTATAGTACCAATACCCACTAATGGAATTGAGTTACCACTAGCGGAAGCAACAAACAAAACAAATTGCAAAATCTTGTTTGCCAAAAGCAAGTCACCTAAACAAAACGACCAAACCCGTAACCAAAAAATAAATGCAAGCTGTCAATACCGTAGTAGCAATCAAAAAAATCTACCAAACGAGTTTGCAAAAGGAACCAAACAAAACCCCAAGATCAAAGCTGCCGCTAATGTACCCTCACAACCACAAAATCAAACCGCCAGCAATTCTTATGGATTTCTTGTATCCTCGGAAAAAAAATAATAAGCTGCCAAATAACTCGAAGTTCACAAACTGAAAATCCAAGCTATTTTCCAAAGTCAATCGGCGACAATTATTATCCAAATATGGATTTCATACAATTGCAAATAAACACTAAAGCCAATCCACGAAGCCAAGAAAGAAAACAATGGCAATTAATTACCACCAAAATCACGAAGGCCAAGAAAGAAAACAAACCGACGGTAGCTAGATAGTCAAAGGTGGCGACTATTATTCCGGACAAACTAACGACGATTAGCGACTATGAAAGAGCCTTGTATAGCTCTGATACCATGTGAAAATTAGAGGGGAAATTTATAGAATACTATTCATGATCAAAAAGTACAAGTAAATTACATAGAGAAACAAGCTATATATAGGAAACCCTAATGGCAAAATGGGCCGTAACATAATAACGGGTCTATGGGCCATTACTATGCTAACAAAATATTATGAAGATTAATAAAGATCTTGCTAGTCTCACTTTTTGTTTCAACAACTTCTTTCTATTAGTACAAGGAGTAGATCTTGTTGTCAGGATACATGCGTTTGGAATCAAGATCCTTCTTGTAACTTTTGAGCTAGTTCAGTTAGATTAGCTTTTGACGATTTGTATTTCGCTCCAACACTACTCTATCTTTTGGGCGTTTTACAAAGAAAATATAAGAAGAGAGTTTGGTTTCAATAGCGATTTCAGCAAGAAACTGGATGAATCGGATCGTATATTCTTGGAGGCTCAAGTGACCTTAGAAGAGGTAAAAAAATGCGGTTTTTGATTGCGGAAGTAACAAGTCACCGGGACCGGATGAATTCAATTTTTTGTTTTTCAAACACTTCTGGCAGCTGATAAAAGAAGATCTTATGGCTGCAATAAAATGGTTCTGGTCAGAAAAGAAAATCTCCAAAGGTTGTAACTCCTCTTTTATAACATTAATTCCTAAAGTTCAAGACTCATTAACTTTTGGTGAGTATATACCTATTAACCTAATCGGAAGCTATTATAAAATAGTTTCAAAGGTGCTAGCATTCAGACTAAAAAAGATACTGCCAAAGTTAATCGGGCCCGAATAGTCGGCTTTTCTTAAAAACAGATCTATTTTGGATGGAATATTGATAGTGGGGGAAACTATGAATCAATTACAAATAAAAAAGAAAAAAGGAATGATATTAAAGTTAGATTTTAAGAAAGCTTACGATAGTATAAAATGGGAGTTTCTCTTTGACATAATGAAAGCAATGGGATTTGGGGAAGTTTGGATTGACTGGATGAGAGCTTGCTTGGATTCAAGTTTCATGTCGGTTCTAATCAATGGATCACCTACAAATGAATTCAAAGCAGAGAAAGGGGTTCGACAAGGCGATCCTTTGGCACCGTATCTATTTCTAATAGTCGGAGAGGCTCTAAATGTACTATTCCACAAGGCGGTTGATCTAAAGATTTTTGAAGGAGTGGAAATAGGTAGGGACAAGGTGGTAATTTCACACTTACAATATGCGGATGATACGATAATCGTGAGTAAATGGAGCGAAAAAAATTTACAAGGGATAGTATCATTACTAAAGGGCTGGGAAGAGGTCTCGGGTCTAAAGGTTAACTGGAAGAAAAGTGCTATCAAAGGGTTTGGAGTGGACTTACTCACTCAAGAGGGTTTTGCAAACAAGCTGGGCTGCAAAGTAAGTGACCAGATTTTATATTATCTTGGAGTACCGGTCAACGCAAACATGAAAAAGAAAAGTAGTTGGGAGAAAGTCTTGAAAAAAATGGAAGTTGTGCTTGGAGGGTGGAAAAGTAAATGCCTTTCTTTTGGAGGGAGATGGACGCTTATATCCTCGGTTCTCTCAAGCTTGCCCGTATACTACCTCTCATTGTTCCATGCACCCGCTCGTATCCTTTTTATTCTAGATAAATTCAGAAAACATTTCTTCTGGGGGGACGGGTTTCAAAAGGAAACTATCCTGGGTTAGTTGGGATCGGATTACGTCAGATAGGGAGTCGGGTGGGTTGGGTATCGTAAACTTAAACACCTTCAATTTGAGTCTTCTTTTAAAATGGTGATCTAGGTTTAGAAAAGAAAAAGATTCGATGTGGGTCAATGTCATCCGTAGCATATATGGGGATTTGGGAGGGTTAGGGCGTGATATCACAGTTAAAAGATATGGGATTTGGGGGGGGGATAACAAATATTGCAAAAGAACTGTTTAAAAAAGGTATTACGTTGGATTCTCTATGTAAGGTGGAAATAGTTAATGGAAATAACACAAACTTTTTGAACGACCTTTGGGTGGGATATGATCGCTTGGCAGAAAGTTTTCCAAGGGTTTATAAGAAAGTGGGTGATGATAGCAAGCAGGTGAGCGAGATGGGAGAATGGTTAAACGATCGGTGGGCTTGGAATATAGCGGATCAAAGCACCATGACAGGTAGAGTAGGAGCCGAATACAATCAATTAATTCATGTATTAAACTCAATAGTGATACAAAGACAAAGAATAGATACATGGTCGTGGCTCGGGAACAAAGACGGAACTTATTCGGTTAAAGAAATGCGTGCTCACTTGGAGAGAAAATTCAACAATCAAGTACCATGTCGAAAAAGTACCTTTTGGTCAAAGTTGATTCCGAAGAAAATTTCCATTTTTGCGTGGCGAGTTGACCTCGAAAGGATCCCGGTGAGGACGAAACTTGTAGACAAAGGAATTGATGTGCCGTCTACATTATGTCCGAGATGTATGCTGGAGCAAGAAACGGTAAAACATGCCATTTTTTAATGCAAGAAATTGGAGTCTACCTGGAGAGCTTTATATCGGTGGTGGGTTGTCCCGTATACACCACCACATTCTTTTGCAGGTCTTGATCAGGCTGCCGCTGGTTACCTTTCATCGTCAACTTTGAAGGTGTGGGAGGTGATTTCAAGAATAATAGGGTATCTCATTTGGAAGAACAGATGTAGCCTGATTTTCAATAGCAACCCCAAAGAAGAAGACACATTTTTCATGTCCCAACTGATGGCTTTCCAATGGTTAAAGTCTAGGTTGAAGAATACAAAATCTCTGAAATGGGATACTTGGTTATCTTTTCCGTATGTTATACACATTCACAATTAGAACTCACAAGTAGGGGGTATCATAGCAAAAGAGCTGTTAGTTGGATAAATGCTTCCGTTTAGGTTGTATTTAGCTTAGTAACAGCTATTGCTTGCTTTGTTGTTGTTCTCACTGCTGGTGAGAATCAAAATATGGTCACATGTTTTGGCAATAGAATACAAATACTATTATCTTTAAAAAAAACTACTCTATCTTTTGAATGGGTAAAGATTGTGCCAAGAAAGTTAAGATACTAGCATAATAGCATGACGTTTTATGCATAAAAGGCTACCTACAAGGATGAATTTAATTAAAAGAGGTGTTCACTATATTAATGATTTGTGTCCCTTATGCGGAGGTTATTTGGAAGAGGAGACTTATTTGTTTAGAGACTGTCATGTGTCAGCTCATGTGCTGCAACAAATATGTCTTTGGTAAAATATTGATCCCAATTTAATTCGAAGCTTTAGTGGCATATTCTTCCACGACGATAGTTTGAGATTCAAAGGTAAGAAAATAAATCTGTTCATGGGGTGATCTTCTCATATTTATGGATAATTTGGAAGCATCTAAATTACAAGGTCTTTAGCAAAGGTGCTCCAATATAGTTTCTCAAGCCAAATTCAAAGTCTATCATTTCTTGGGTTAAGCATAAAGAAAGACTTCATTCATGGGATACATTTTAACTGAATTTCTTAATGTATCTTGTACTTGTGCTAGCTTCTTCTATCGTTCTTCTTATTGCGGTTTAAAAAAAACTTGTGTTTAGTTGTAGAAAAGTTTTCTATTTTTTTTCGTGGAGTTCCATTTTCCAAGAAAGTTAACGATTGTGTTTAGTAAAAAGATAATTATTATAGCAATAAATAATAATCAAAGTTATAATATAAAAACGACAATAATAGTAAATATAATAATGATACTATCTTTTAACTATTTTTCCCATCAACCATACCAATTTATTTTTTCAAGCTAGCTTGCGAATAAGTTTCTCCTTAATTGTCAATTTTTAGGTGATTTAGTTGGTTAACACATAATATCTTTATAAAAATATTTATTCAAAGTATTTACTAGATACATATACATATTTTTTGGTATGTAAACACGTATAAAAATTGAATAAAATAAAAAAAAAGATTCAAATTTGATTATGACAAGGTTTTATAAATTTTTTTGATGATGATGATGATAAGTATGAATTTCTGATTTACAATAGATTTACATCTCTTTTAAGAGAGATTATATTCCAATGTATACTTTACAAATGTTTTATTATATATGTTAGTACTTTTTAACATCATAAACATTTAATATTTATTTTAACAATATTTGTGTTTATAGAAGCAGTATTAAGCTAGTTATTAGTATATTATATAATAATGAATAACAATCATATGTAATAGTAATAATTAATGATATATAATAATAAGTCATGACCGAAAAATAATAATAGATATATAATAATAAGTCATGACCGAAAAATAATAATTGATATATAATAATGATAAATAAAATTATAACTGTTAGAAAATAAAACTTATAACACAAATAATTATAATTTAAAAAATAGTAAAATTAGAATAATAAAAAATAATATTAATAATAAAAAATCCTAATATATAAATGAAGAGTAAAATAATAATAAAAATAATATCAATAATAATTATAATATTATTAATAGTAAAAAATAATGCGTAGCAATAGTAACAATTATTATGAAGAATAAAAATAAATAATAAAAAATTTAATCATTAGTATTATTATTAGTAGTATAATATATTATTTAAACAACTAAAAATAGAATAATAATAAATAATAAAACATTTAAATCATTATTATTGCGGATATAAGTAATAATATATATATATATATATATATATATATATATATATATATATATATATATATATATATATATTATAATACATCTAAACATTTGTCTACTTTCCACTTTTTCATAAAAAACAAAAAATGCCATTTTATATTAACAAGTTTATAAAAGTTTCTGAAATATAAAAAGAGTACTTCTTTCTAGAAAACTAAAAAACAGCAAACTTTTTAATAATTAGACGTATCTTTAATTTTAATTTAAAAAAATCAATACGGGAATCATTTTGTTGTATTATGGCTTATGAGAAAAGTCTACCAACTTGTGAATCACGTTGATTTTGCTTGAACTAAAGAACAAAATTATATTATATTATCTTTATGATAAGACAATAACTACAGAAAAACTATAATCTTATTTCATGTTTTTATTATATTTTATAATAAGTCTATGAGAAGCCGATAATGATAGAAAACTACACAAATACATTGTTATTAGAAAAATTGGGGTTAAAGCTACTAAATAGCAGTCAAGTTTCCCCACGTTATAATATGGCACAGAGTTTTAAATTTTTTATATATGTGGGCAGTAAACTCACAAAAAACGTGTCAATATGTCAAAAGTCGAGCTGTAACTTATCCAACAGGTTTCTCGATTGACTCTTGATATTTGGCTAATTCTTTTTTATAGAACCTTGTAAATAATCATTTTACATTTTAAAGGACACCAAACTTATGAATTTTCATGAAGTGTAGGCTAAGAAATTGCTAATTAAAGTCGGTTATGTATCATTCAAGACCATCTTACTGCTTTTTAATGATTTGATTCATTTTAAACTCATTTTTTACCGTTATTTTTGTACTACTTTATAGATAACTCGATTACCTTTCCATATGATTAAGAATCACAAATTTTCATAATGTATTAATGGAGAATTTTGAGATTAAAGTGTCAGATTTTTATTCGATTTCAATTTAAAAACAGGGTAGAAAAAAACTCGTTTTTCGCTCAACTCTTACTCGTTATACATAATTTATTTTACAAATTATAATAGGTAATATTTTTACCTGTTAAATTACATCAAATTCTCGAATTTTTATCAAGTACAGACCAAAAAATTGTTAATTAAAGTTGGATATGACCAATTTAGCACTCTTACAACACTTTGATGATTTACTCATATTCAACTCTTTTTAGTCAGGCTTTTTTAGGTATTTTACAGACAACTCAATTATCTTTCTATAGACTCAAGAATCATCAATTTTCGTCAAATGTACATAGAGAATTTCGGGTTTAAAGTTTTGATTTCAATGTGAAGAAGATGAGGGGAAAAGATGACCTGCTATAGCATGTCAAAATCAACAAAATGGACATACTAACATGTTTTTACAAGCTAGTTGTCCACATTAAAAAAAGGTTGCAGTGCCATATTAGTACATAGGAAAACTTATCTGCTATGTAGTAGCTTTAACCCAAAAAATTGATAAGAGCTTATGATATCATAAAAAAACCATAAGAGTTATATATTTTAAGGTTTAATATTTTTTTATGTTTTTATATTATCAAATTCACATATGAATTTATGAGTAAAAGATACCATAAGTTGACATTCAAATTATTAGTTAATTAAGAAAAAAAGTGTTAATCTTATAAGCAAAAAACATGATTTGTTTTCAATCTTACTTGTGTAATTAATTTTAAATTTGTATAACGTCCGTCAACACATTATTGTTAACCAAAAGCAACAATTTAGTTGACATCTTATTAAAAATAACATATTATTTCTTCGCCGAACCGTGGGAAAAAAATACTAGTGTATATATATGTATGTATACACACATATAGTGAGCATTTCTTTAAAAAACCAAAATTATTACGAAAACCAATCTCACACATCCATTTATTTTTAAATCAATTTGTTTTTTAAATAAAAGGGATTAAGTTATAAATAAATGTTTTACCTCCATTAAACTTCACTTCTGTTTTCGAAGATCGACCACCCAGTGATACACCATACCCTGTTGCTATAGGCCGTCGACGCTTATTGTCGACCTGTCATGTTACATGTGTGAATTCTTTCACTAAATAAAACCCTAAAAAAGTAACTGACGCTATACCTATAAAGACCTAAAACAATTTTTTCTAGAAGTTTCTATTAATAAACTCGGGGATATTAAAAACTCTAACATTTATCAAATGTTATTCCACTGTTCTGTGCCTGTAGCTTAGGAATAGTTTTTTTTAGGTTACAAATTTCTTTTATTTTACTTTTTAGTTTTTTTTTTCTTTTAGGTTACAAATTTCTTTTATTTTACTTTTTAGTTAATTCATTTAGATATATGACTATTTATTTATAGTTAATTTTTTATTTTTTATACTTTGAAGTTAATTCATTTAGATATAGGGCTATTCATTTACAGTGACTAAAGTTATTTTTTAACCTCTAAGATACTATCTAAATAGGAGGTAAGAATTTTGTCTTTAATTTGACAGTCAAAATCATGCTACCAAACAAGTCAAATAATGTAATACTCGGATATTTTGTAATTGAAAACGTAAAATTCTTTTTTTTTGCGTGTATAGCTTTGTAGAAATTTGAAAATTATAATCTTAATTTTCAAGGTTAAATAAATTGTCGCTTGAGCCATAATGTCCTATCGATTATGTTACATATAGAACAACTACTTTTAGTTGATTTATGTCGTTATATATATATTAGTTAATCCCTTAGGCTTGCCCCGCTCCCGTAACGCAAAATTCTCTTATCGATTTATGTTACATATATAACAACCATTTTTAATTACTTTATGTCGTTATATATGTTAACCCCTCGGGTATGCCCCGCCCCCGCAACGCGGGGCTGAAAAACCTTGTATTTACTAACCATGAAAATTCCAAAATGATAGAAAAGAGTATTTGTGATTGAATATATACATTACAGATTCTACAAAAGTTTTCTCAAAAGGTTGGAGCAATCATCATCATTAAAGAGCTAGAGCCTTGTCCTTGTCTTGTCGGGCTAATTGTTCCACCTAAAAATAAATCAATCAACTTGTAAGTTTTTGCTTAGTGAGTATACTTAATCAACTCAAACTTTATCACGTAAGCATGTATGATCCAACATCAACAGCACCCTGTGAGACCCAATAACGAATACTGAGATCTCTAAATCCTGAACCTGGCAAGCTAAACCCTGAATGCTCAATGACCGCATAGCTGTATAACACATTGGACAAAACTTCATCATATCACATACATTACATTCATAGTAAAAGAGATCAAGTAAACTCACAATTAGACTACCTACTTAAATTAAACATGAACAACAAGCTTGCACATACCTTGGTTTGATCTTAGGATTTGTTAATCTTTTGACTTAAGTTGTAGCTGTAAGTTTAACTGAGTTAAATTCAGTTCCGACCACAATTTGGAGAGTATTTTAGCTAGTTTAATGATTAACTCTTAATTATAGTGTATTTATATTTTACTTTGAACTATTTGCACTTTTACCCCTATAGTTCTTAACTTTTAGTTTTATCAATAACAGCCCCTAAAGTTTCAATATCTAAATCAAGTTAAGCTTTAAATTCTATAAAAAATCAATAAATTAACATTAAATTAACTATGAATTTTCTAACATTAAGATGTTACTCTATCCAAAAGCATAGTCACTTTATTTGGTTGCACATGTTTAATTTGCTTTTGTATCTGTTTTACACATACTTAATTTTTCAGTGTGTGATCACATTATTGGGTTGCACATCTGCATTACAATTTTATTTCTAGAAGAAATATATAAATATAGGCAGGGGCGGAGATAAGGGGGTCTGGAGGGTGCTCGGCCCCCTCCAATAAACCTGAAATCCTTAGTATTTTATAAGTCTAACTCCCGCACACATATATATATTAACCCCCTAATAATAGTTAAATAATAGCCCAAGTATTTCTCAAAACAGAAAAGGCAAAGAGAAGGCTCGAAGTGGCGATTATGAGTGATATATAAGGCGATACGAAAATGATGAAAATGACGAAAATTCATCATTTTCATCACCTGCTGTTACGTGATATATAAGGGGCAGCCGAAAATGATAAATTTCATCATTTTCATCATTTTCGTGCGCTTGTATATCACGTAACAGCACAGCAGTTGACGAAAATGATAATTTTCTTCATTTTCATCATTTTCGGGACCTGCTGTTTAAGTGATATATAAGGGGACACGAAAATGATGAAAATGACAAATTTATCATTTTCGTAAAAAAATTTCAGAAATATAGGAAGAGTGGTCTCGTTTGAAAGAGGATTAAAAAATGAGTAGATTGGTATAACTTTTTTGCTCAATTTCAAAAAATTGAAATGGTTATGGTCATTTAAAGATTGAAGAGGTAAAAAAAATAAAAAAAATGGAATGTGAGAATGGCTGGAAGATTGGTGTGAATTTTCTATTGAAATTATGCAATTCCCGTCTTACCCTTTTAGATGAGTGGCTAAGATTGAGCCCTTAGGGTCTTTGTTTAAGGAGGTCTTTGTTGATCCTTACCATATATATATATATATATATATATATATATATATATATATATATATATATATATATATATATATATATATATATATATATATAGGGTAAGGATACATGTAGAACCATCCCTAAACATAGAACCTAAAGAACTACTTCTGGTGGTGACACGTGTCAAATGTAAAAAAGGGTAAAACTGGAAATGAAACTCAAGAAGATAACTCATGCGCCTCCCCTTCAACCTCCAGGAAAAGCCAAATTTAAAAAAAAACCCACTCAATCATTTAAACAATCATAACTTCTTCGTTTTTAAGAGTTTATGCAAGAAAATTATATCATTAAATTCAGTTTTTCGTCCTCTTTTAAACTAGACCAGGCTTGATATATTTCTGAAACTTTTTTTTTTTTGAAAATGCAAAAGTTGCATTTTGAACTGGGTTTCATTCCAAAATGCAAAATGCAAAATAACCGAAAATTCAAAAGCAACAAACAACATTCTGAAATGCAAAGCAACAATATTTTCACATAACTGGAAATGCAAAAATCATTATCCATCACTGAAAATGCAAAAAAGCAAACAACATCTTAACATGATATGATTTTCCAAAGTTGCATACTGAAAATGCAAAAACTGAAATGCAAACAAATCTAGACCTATACATTGTAAAAGAGATAATGAAGGAACAGAGAGGTGTATAACCCACTAATCTAAAAAATTTACTAACAAATTTTACTAGTCTAGTTAGCATACTAACATGATATTCAAAACCCAACATGTTACATAAATGCAAATTGTAGTTTGCATTTCACAATATTTTCACATAACATTTTCATATCATAAATGCAAAATTAAGCAATACCATCTTCACATCGTATGCAAATGCAAATTCTGAAAATACGAAGTAACAAACAACAATCTGAAAATGCAAAGCAACAACTCTTATCTGCATTTCACAATCTGATTTAATGTAAAATACAGCTCAAAATGCAAATTATATATTCAAACCCAAAATACAAATTCCCTTCACAACACTTTTCAATATCATAAGAAACAGTTGAACACAATAATCTAAATGCACTTTTCAATGAAATTTGTATGTTATTTATCTGTATAATCTGAAATGAAACCCAAACGAAATGCAAACAAACTAAAGAACTAACTGGAAATGAAACCCAGATGAAATGAAAACAAACTACAATTTGAAAATGCAAAGCAACTTAAGTACAATCTGAAATGAAACCCACATGAAATGCAAACAAACTAAATAACTAACTAGAAATGAAACTCAGATGAAATGCAAATAAACTACAATCTGAAAATACAAAAACCAATATCCATCAAGAACTAACTGGAAAAATACATCTGGAAATGCAAAAACATTTAAATTGGCATTTTCACATAAAAATGAAACAAACAAACAATCTGAAAATGCAAAGCAACAATATTTTTTCTTCCTCTTAAACTTAAGACAAGCTTTTTCAGCTTTGACATATGTCAAAAACTTGTATTTTTTTCAAAATACAAAGATGAAATGCAAGGACGAAAATGTATGTGGTTCATGAAACCCAGATGAAAAAACACATTGAAATGCAAACAAGAACTAATTGGAAATGCAAAAACCAATATCCATCACTGAAAATGCAAACAAGATCTAACTAGAAATACACCTGGAGGTGCAAATTTTTATAAATTTGCATTTTAACACAAAAAAAAAATGCAAACAAACAAACAATATGAAAATGCAAAGCAACATTATTTTCACATCGAAAATGCAAAAGCAAACAACATCTTCATATCTATCATATGCATTTTCAAAAGTTACATATTGAAACTAGAAAAAACAACAAACATGCAAATGAAATGCAAAAAACTGAAAATGCAGAATACATCCAACAAATATGCAGACTACTTTTAATACCTTTTATAACAAGTAAATATAAGGTTTATATTATGAGAATTACCTGTGTTGTAATTCCAACATCTCTGCATTTTCATAATTAAAAAATGAAAATGCTAAATTTCAAATAAAATGATAAAGATTCTGAATCTCTATGCATATTAGTATAAACTATACATTTTTATACAAAGTTTCATACTGAAAATGCAAAAAACAGCATCAAAACCAGAAATCAAAACCCAGTATGATGAAAATGCATAAACCACGATCGAGATGAAGAACTTACAATGCCAAATGCAAACCAGAAATCATATGCATTTCAACGTTACATACTGAAAATGCAAAAAACAACATCAAAATCCAGAAAATCAGAACCCTTTCTCTGATTCAAGCAACAACATCTTCACATCTATGATTGAAGAACCAATTTAAGACCACTACAATAATTCTGTTGTGTAATTCTAAGAAAATGCTATCTGTTCTGAATATGAATGTATGATTTGGAAACAATTTCATCATTTGCATTTTCAAAGTTACATACTGAAAATGCAAATGCAAAATTAGAAATAACATCTTGACATCATATGTATTTTCAAAGTTACATATTGAAAATACAAAATTAGAAATGAAATTGTAATTGATCTTTCCTTCACCTGGTGTTCCTTTAAAAAATGCAGAAACACATCTACTTTTAGTTCACAACTGGGATGAAGAAAAAATGAAAACCAAATCTATCAACAAGTTAGTAATGAGTCAATACCTCAGAAGGAAAAATAAAGAAAATATGAAAACGAAAGCTGGAACCAGGGTTCTCTTTGAAGCAGAAGAAGCTGATAATGACTTCACCTAAAATCAGTCTTTGAAACCAGGGTTCTCTTCGAGGGTGGATCCAAAATCGGGCCTTTGTTTCAATAATACGTCATCTTCAAGGATCGAATCTCGCTGAAGTTTTTGAGAACTTGAATAGGAGATGGAGTGGTGGCTACCGGAGATGGAGTTGTGGCTGCCGGAGATGGAGCGTGGCTGCCGGAGATGAAGCGTGGCTACCAGAGATGGTGATTCTCCTATGAACGTAGAAATAGGGCTGAGAGAGAGAGATAGACTTTAGTTGATCTGATATTTTTTTGGGACTACCTAAACTACCCCCTAATAAATGTTAGATTACTTGATAAGTGAGTTTTTTACTTTAAAATTCAGATTTAATGGCAGCCCTTTGATCATTAGTCCATCTTTAATCCAAAGGCTTAGATTAGTTCTTTAGGTTCTATGTATAATGTATGATTCTATGTTGATCCATTCTCTCTCCCTATATATATATATATATATATATATATATATATATATATATATATATATATATATATATATATATATATATATATCATTTAATTTTACGTGTCATTTAACATATGTTCGAAAACCCCATGTGATACCCACATGCGTATAACGATAACTATCTTATTCGTATCCAGGATATTTATTGTTACTCGAAAAAATTCTTACCCTTCTAGATCACATTTTAAATGGTTCATTGCATATATCATATATGTCATTGTATTGGCACCTAACATTCTATCTTTGAATTAATATTAATTTCCTTCTATATCTATATGTGTAATAGACTTGTGAGTTGGTGTGTTGGTTACCCGAAAGCAACCTGTTTTTTTATTTGTGTCAGGATCAATCTTAAGATTCAAACAAAACAATTCAGATTACAATTCTGTTAGAAGGACTCTAACAATTTGTTTTTCATTATTACTTAAATATACGTTTAAGGAGTCAAGATATTCTAAAAACAAACTTTGACACACGATATAAGTCAAGCTAAAATAGAAACGCCCAAGTATATATTCACAAGTTAATCAATTCATCATTACATTTAATCCACATTGCTTTGCAACACAAATGAAATAGTTTGTTTGACATCATCAGCAACATTTCTTCATAAAAACTCAGATTATGTTTATCCATTGCCAACTAAAACGAATAGTAATGAAAAAAAAAGTTAATATATGACTAACCAAAACCAATCCAAAATAATTATTCAGTTTTGGCTAAGATAAATAAAAAAAATCTAAAATCTTTAAACCAAATATATAGTCAATCTGAAGTTTTCTAGTTGGATAATTCGTTATTATCCAATTAGTAAATACCCCTAGTTGAAGATAAGCAGAAAAAGATAATAAAACCAGATAATTGATAACACATATATTATACATGTATTTTATATATGTTAATTCCTATTTAATAGTATTTATGACATTTTAATAGCCAATAAAGCTGATCAGTGATATCTATATATCATTATATTAGCTAAACGATGAGTTTGAATGGAGTTGCAAAAAAAAAATAGGTTGAAATGTGTGCAAAACAAGAAAAACAAACAACTATGATGTATCTTCACTGTTTTAATCGTATCTTTATTATACAGACTCATACTGAAGCGATTCAAATGGTCGCATAAACTAGACCCAAAAAACTGCAATCTTATGCAAAATCGTAACAAACAACCTACTCATGCGCTGCGTGTAATTAAATTTATATCATGAAATTAGGGTTTTAGCATTCATGCGCTACAACTGTCGTTTTAAGGTTTTTTATATAGTACTTGCATTGACAAAACTCACGAGTAAGCATCATATAAACTTTAAGGTTTTTTATATAGTACTTGGATTGACAAAACTCATGAGTAAGCGTCATATATTATCTAGGGGTCCATTTAAAATTTTTGCCTAGACCCCTCTCAAAATGATTGGTCGGCCCTGAAGCAGGAGTTCCCTCATAAAAATTAAAAAAACCTTTTATAATCAAAGTATTTTATACCTTCGTTAGAAATAAGCTTAGGAACATAAATTATATATAAAATTTTGGGAGCTTTGAACAGAGATTGTGACAAAAAAATCTACTAAGGCCAGTTAGCATTTATCATCACATCATCCTAAATAGGTAACTAAAAAAATGTTATGACATTAACCAAAGTCTGGCATCACAAACAAAGCTTTCTTAATTATAAAAGATCCTATACTTGATAACATTTGAAGGCCTGCAGAGGTGATACGTACATTCCTGCTTTAGTGTCCAAAACCTTTTTACAAACATTATAATATGATTGATTGTCAAGCATGTTTAGCCGAAATATTGTAACAATGCATGCTAATATAGTTTGAGTTGGCCCATATAACTGGTAATATAGTTCGACACCATTATTAAACTAGCTAGGGAACTTGATGAATAGAGCACGACACTAAAAGTTTCTTACTTCCCTTCTATCCATCAATATTTTGAGAAGATTCTTTCATCTCCTCGCTACTCTCTCATTCTGGAGAACGGAGGGTTATTTCCTTCAATAACATAGCCGGAAACTACTCTCCTCTCTATTTCTAGGTATGATTGGTAACACACGCCTGGAGATCAAAGTCTACCCGTCACCGACTCACCGGGACTATGTACCTTCTATTTTGCCTAGGGTTAACAACCAAGATATGGAAGACGAAACATACAACCATATACTTCTCAATCTATGTACTCAAGATTTCTAAATATGTTTAGACGAAAACTGTTTGTACATGACTGTCTTCTTCTTCACTACAAACTGATGTATCCCCTTCTTGAATTTTTTCACTCAGAAATTCTTCAGTAAACTTCAATGGCGATGGAGCACTGCAAAACAGAAAACGGGGCCTCAGGGGGAGTCCCTGAGGTAAAGCCCTCTGACGATCAAGTCAGTGATTGATGTCATGATTACATAGGATAAGTTCAGAGGAAAAGTACAGAGGTGAGTTTGGGGTATGAATTGCTTACCTTCATAAGATGGTACATAAGTTTATATAAAGGGAAGATAGTGGTCCCCAGGTGAGTTTGTTATTTTACATTCTGTTATGGTATAGTCCAGTATCATGGTGACACGTGTATAAAAATCTCATGGTCCCCTCTTTTAACGAGATACTCTATGATAAATATACTTACTTATCTCGTAGTGATTTAATCCAAACCCTTAGGTCAAGTTAAGCCCTTATGATGCCCGATGATGATTCTTCCTGGTCATGATGACCTCGAGCCCTATGACAGTTATCCGGATGACTTTTATTTTACATTCTGTTATGGTATAGTCCAGTATCATGGTGACACGTGTATAAAAATCTCATGGTCCCCTCTTTTAACGAGATACTCTATGATAAATATACTTACTTATCTCGTAGTGATTTAATCCAAACCCTTAGGTCAAGTTAAGCCCTTATGATGCCCGATGATGATTCTTCCTGGTCATGATGACCTCGAGCCCGATGACAGTTATCTGGATGACTTCGAATGGCCGGATGACTTTACGTGTGGCCGGATGACGAATGGCCGGGTGAGGTCTCTTGGGCCGAATGACAAATGGTCGGGTGAGGCCCTTTAGGCCGGACGATCGCATGACCGGGTGAAACCCTTTAGGCCGGATGACCCGTGGCCGGATAATTATAGGCCGGATGACGTACACGGCCGAGTGAGGTTATATCTCTATAAAAACTAATAGTAACAATTAAAAAAATTAATCAGTATTGAAAGTTAATTTGTTGCCTTATATAAAGTCATCCGTTATATATATTATGATAGGTTTTTTTAAAGGAAATGTATTTTATATATATAATTTAAAATTAGCTAGATGCTAGTTAATACAACGATTCAAACACGAATTTTAAACACAAACACCTAACCTGCTAAAACTAAAAATCCAATATCGACTGACCAATCCGATCAACCTATCTAAAACTCGTAAAGCACAAGAGCAATCACCTGGTAGACTCGAACCTATTCGACCTCCAACTAAACACCGAAGTAACAAACTCCACGAACTAACAAACTAACAAAGGTTACCACATCCAACCAGGTGGTGGCAATACGATATTTCAGATTAGAATAACTGGACCGACCGAAACAGTTGGAACTAAGCACGATCCACACGAACCACGAGCTAACCACGAACCACACGAACTAACCACGATTTGAAATAGCACCAAAAATTTGAAATACGAACTAACCATATGAAATCGCACCAAAAATCAGAAACACGAACTAACCACGAATCACACGAACCACGAACTAACCACAACCACACGAACTAACAACTAACCTCGAACCAAACACGATTTGAAACAGCACAAAATCTGAGCTTGAAACACGATCACGACCCACGAACCAACCACGATCTGACATCCTCTCTAAAATCTCGAACTGAAACTCGAACAAAGACTCAAACTCGATCACGATCTGAAAAACTCGAACTGAAAAGTCGATCTGAAACTCGAACACGAAACTTGAAGGAACAACAGCACACGAACCACGATCTGAAAGTGAAACCACAAACTGAAGCTTGAAACTATGGACTTGAACAGCGGGCTGCAATCTTTTGGACAGCCCTCGAACCACGATCTTGAACCCACGAATCTTGAAGCAAAATCAACCGCCGGAATGTAAATCGAACCAACACGCACCAACTGAAATCGACCTCACGAACTGAACCTTGAAATAAACCCGATCTGGAGCTTGAATCTTGAAATACGACCCACGAAATGCGACCCACGAACTAAACTGAAGTTGATCTGAACTTCTCGACCTAAGATCTCGACCTACGAACCCACGAAATGCGACCCACGAACTGAACTGAAGTTGATTTGAACTTCTTGAACTGAAACTTGAAATGCGACCCACGAACTTGAAATGCGAACTTGTGAACATTCTCGACCAAAGATCTCGACCGGGATTTCGAACAATACAAGGAAAACAAAAAGAAGATGAAGAAGGAGGTTCTCCGGGCCGCCGGCAAACGCCGATGGCCGGAGGAGAGAGGGCGGCGGTTGAGTGCAGAATTAGGGTTTTGTGGAAGGAGGAGAGAATTTTTGGATATATTATGATAAGTTTTATAAGTCTTTTTTGTTAAAAACTTAAAAAAATATTTTTTTTTGAACGGCTCCTAAATCTACACCATTTGTCCTTGAGGGACTTGAACCCATGACCTTTGGTCAATAAGGCACCACACTAAAGCACTTAGGGCATGTTCGGTACAGGGAAATGGAAGCTGAGAAATGAAAATAAAATTAAATCTCCTGTTTGTTTGATAAGGAGAATTGTAAGATGAGAAATAAAACATTTCCTTTTCCATGTTTTCAATTCTCCGTGTGAGGAAGAGAAATGGTGAGATTTCAAGATTTAAATTCCCCATATATATACAGCCATCGATTGAATTCTACAATATCATTTTCAAAACCCCTTCAGGCCTTCACATTCACTCTCCAGCGTCAACAACATATCGATTGAAGTGCTTCGTCATCTTCTCCGGCGGCAACAAATCGACCGGCGGCGACGACTCACGCCTGACGTGGTTCTTTCTCTCTTTCTCCCACGCTCTTTGTCTCCCTTTATCTCGTCTCGATCTCTCCCTAACGGCAACAACAACCAGCGTTGTTCTTCATCTTCTCCAGCGACGATACGACCGGCAGCAGAGGTACGTCATTCTTTCTCTGTTTCGCTTTCTCACCCCTCTTTGATATCTCTCTTCAGCGGTGGAAGTTCTCCGGCAGCGATGGTTCTCTTCAGCGGTGGACTTTGAATGTTTGAAGATGTGGATTCATGGTAGAAAAGAGTGATCTGTAACAACTAGTCAGATGTGTATAGGGCCTCATAATCATAAAGTAATATAGGTTCTGTGCTTTGGTTAATTGTAAGTTATGAATTATGAGTTGTACTTTTTGTTAAAATCAGAAAGTTGAAGATATAATATGTAATTTGAGGCAAAAGTGTTTAGTAATAATTAATTTTTGGATTGTTAAAGAGAATGATATTGTAGAATTCTCTGTTAAATTCTGGTTGTACCAAACAAGATAAATGATTTTCTGCTATATTTCTCTACTGAAATCTCTATGCTACCAAACAGAAGAGTCAATTCTCATTCTCTAGACTAATTCTCTTTCTCTGCAATTTTATTCTCTGCTATCATTTCTCTATAATTTCATTCTCTGTACCAAACGCACCCTTAGTGCTTACCACTAGGCTACAACTTAAGTGCAAAAAAAAAAAACACACTTAAAATATATGTAGTTTTTTTTTACATTATATACTATCATAATTTATGTAAACTTTGTTTCAATGTCGTAATTCACGCATTATATTTAAAACAAACTTATATAACCTTTTTTTTATGTATAAATGACCTATCACTCTCAAGCTTTGATGAAACATTTGTTTCCATAAATAGAAAGATCAAGTGATCGACACACAACATATAATAAATTAGCCATTCCGCTTCAGTTATAAATTAAACATATATGTTCAAATTAATTGAGTGAAGAGAGAAGCACTACGAATAAAACGTTGCTTTTTGAAAATACAAGAAGAAAAATTCTCATATTATAGCACGAAAAAAACATGTTATATATATATGCAAAAGATCAAACGAGAACTGTTTTTCGTACGAGAACTGCAAGAACCAATCTCAGCCGTCCAATTCCCCCTCCTTTAATGTCATTGCCCACTCATGAATTCCTCATATGCACCCTGCCACACTTGATCCCCTCCATGCTCTCCATCCATAAACTTCTCATATCCAAGGAACGGCTGAGATTGATTCTCGCAGTTCTCGTACGAAAAACAGTTCTCGTTTGAACCCTCCTCTATATATATATATATATATATATATATATATATATATATATATATATATATATATATATAACCACGAAAGAGACGTTTTAAAAATTAATATTTTTATTAAAATATTTTCGTATTTTCTTAATCTAGACGATTATTTTTTCTAAAACAGAATTTATTATGAACTTATTCATATAAATACGGATATTTGTTTTCTATATTATATATATATATATATATATATATATATATATATATATATATATATATATATATATAAAAGACATGCAAATTTTCCAAAATTAACCATAAATTGAATCTTAATAAACCAATCACAACCTTCAATTTTAAAATTATTTCATTCTCAAAACAATTTTGGAAAGATTAAAAGAGAAATTTGAATTCAATTTTAAATCTATTGTGAGGGGGTTGGATGAAAATTGTGAGGGGGTTTTATAAAAGATATGAGAGGGTTATAAGAAAATGTGAGGGAGTTTTATAAAAATTGTATACTATTGTAATTAATTATAAGTTGTTTATAAATTATGTTTAGTAACTTGTGATATATTGAGAAAAAATAATTATATATTTACGACCGTCTCATTTTTATCTACGTTTTGGTATAAATTTTATCGTAATATGACACTTTTTTGAAATTAGCATATTCTCATCACAAATTTGATATTTCATTTAGTGCATTATTTTATTTGAAAATTCTAATACTCAAATACAATTTCGAAATACCCGTACGTGTACGGGTCAATAAACTAGTTGAGTGATTATATGTATGTTTAGTATATACGCTTCCAAAACATTTTATCAATTGACTTATGGATTACACATTTTCTCATCACCCCCTCTTTGAGTTTGTCACGTGTTTCAATCATATTATTATTTATTACGTATATATTTAGTCTAAATAAACAACCCTAATTTGCTAAAAAAAACAACCCTCCATAATTAGATTTGATTTAATTTTAATTATAATTATTGTTTTAAATATAATAATTAATAGTTTAATACAAGTATACTTTCTAGATTTCTACTTTATTATTAGATTCTTTTTCCCATAAATGTAATAAACATTTTTATAATAATTAAATAAACTTTTTCAAGCATCGAAAAGCATAATTGATTAATATAAATACAAAACATGACCACTAATATTAAAATTATAAAAAAAACATTATTCAAGCATAATCCTTTATATCTATAGGATGTGTATCCCCAACACTAGGTTTCAGTTGTCTATAACATTCCAAACATGACATATACATGGACTGACATCTAGTTGTAGATGGGGCTCTATGACGGATCCAATAAGCCGAGATGGTAGGCATTAGGTAATCTCCTTCTAACTGTACCATCACATAGTGAATATCATATACGTGTGAAATCACAATAATTTTCTAAAAAACACCCTCCTTAATTAGATTTGTTTTATTTTCAGATTATAACCATTGTTTTAAATAAGATAATTAATACAAGTAAACTTTCTAAATTTCTTTTTATATAATTAGATTATTTTTTCCATAAATGTAATAAACATTTTCATAATAATTAAATAAATATTTTGCAATAAAATTTTTAAGCATTGAAAAACATAATTGATTAACATGACCGATAATATTAAAATTATACAAAAAATATTATTCAAGCATACTCCTCTATATCTATAGGATGTGTTTTCGGAACACTGGGCTTCAGTTGTCTATAACATTCCAAACATGACATATACATGAATTGTCATCCAGTTGCAGTTGGGGCTTTGTGACGGATCCAATAAGCCGAAATTGTAAGCATTGGGTAAACTCCTTCTAATAGTTGCAGTTGGGGCTTTACTGTTAAATAATTTAGTGAAATTAATATTTAATTATTTTGTGAATGATAAGATATGAAGATTTAACAGAAGAAATGAGAAATTTTCTACATAAAAGACGATTTGCATAAAACAAAAACTAATAATACACAATAATTATTATAAAAATGTTGTTACATTTATGGAAAAAGAAATCTAATTATAAAAAAAGAAATTTAGAAACTATAGTTGTATAAATTATATATTTAGAACAATTGTTATAATTTGGAAGTGAATATAAATCTAATTATGGAAGATTTAGTGTGATTTTATTTGTAGATTTGAAATGTTTTTTAAGTAAAAGGATTGTATATTTAGCACTACCCTTACGATTAGCCTTGGGTCCATGAAATGTTGCCACTTGACACGTTAACCACATCTATCCTTACTAACAGGACCACTAGAATATCTAGGAAATAAATATGAAATGCTAATATATTCGTATAAAAGTATTTGTAGTTTTCAGTGTTATAATTGTTTGTGATTGATTTATCACTGGTATTTAGTAATAGAACAATGGATTTAACGTTCTTACGATAACATTTAAAAAACTAATAAATATTAAACATTAATAAAAAATATTAAATAGTTGTACAACATAAAATAAATCAGAATTTGAATATATCAACTGATAACGTCAATAATCAGACCAGCAGTGGAAGCGTTAACGTGAGGGGATGACATATATGACGTTAGAAACTTGATATCAAGATACGAAAAAGTGTGATTGTATATTATTGACAAGCTATCGATTATTATTATTACAATTAGTGGCAATAATGTCAATTCTTTATTGGTTATATTTTATAGGAAATTAAAACGATTTTTAAATATTTCAAAATGATAAATATACTAAAAATTTGATAAATATGATATTTGTAAATTAAGGTGACAAATATGGTACTTTAATTTTAAGGGTTTAGTTTCAAAAAGTGTATCAAACTTGTCACTTTTTGCTATTGTATATACCCAACTTAAAAAACTACCATTTGATGTATCCATCTATCCTAAACTACCGTTTCGTGTATCGGGTTACCTACTAAGCAGGTAACCAATAATTCTGTTATTTTTGGTTTATTTTAAATTCTGTCAAATGCCACATGTATTGCCATGTCATTAATTAATGCCACATCACATTTAATTCCAAACTTATTTAACATGAAGATGAATATGATGAAGAACACCATGAAGAACATGAAGAACACCAAATCTGTGAACCCATTTCTAAACTCAAAATCAAAACACGTACAAATCTAGAATCAAAGGATACAAGATTTAAGTAAAGAAGTAAATCAAAAACAGGAAGAACATCAAATGCTTATCCCTAATCTTCCAAACCAAAAACAGGAACATTCAAATCGTTGTTCTTCCTTCGAAATCAATACTTGCAAACATGCGAATATGTTCTTGCTAAGATCTGCAAATATGTGTTTGCAAAGATCTGCAAAGAACCATCGTACAAAAACCCTAATCGCCAAGTACAAAACCCTAAATCGAATCATAAACTAGAGTTTGATGAAAACAGAAAATTGAAAAATCAGAAACCAAATTAGGATTCATCATCTTCAACAAAAGAAACAAACAGAACCCTAATCGGCGCAGATGAAGATGAAGAACCCTAATCTGTAAAGAAGAACTCGAACCTCAAATCGCGATGGTGACGATGCTCGATCTAAGTTACGAAGGTATTTCTTCGTTTGTTTATTTTTTGCAGATCAGGGTTTGTCTCGTGAAAACCCTAAATCGAAGCAACAGCAACCCTAAATAGTGTTTTTGCAGTTCTTGGCTGCCGTCGATGTTCAAACCCTAGGCCATCTCTTCCGATCTCTTTCTAAATATGCCGGCGGCTGATCACCTTTGAAGATTCCGAGAAGGAAAGCGAGTGCGGTTACGTTCGATCTACTTTCAATCAGAGTCAAAACTCCATGTGATTCGTTGGGGTTGAAGATCTGCCTAAGCAGGTATGTTTGATTGTTTTATTTTTATTATTTTATTTTTATTATTATCATTATTATTATATTTGTCAATTATTTTTAAACAAATATTATCCATGTCAGCGTCCAAATAAGAAGCCACATCAACAAAACCGGTGCCACATCAGCGTTACCTGTTGAATAGGTAACCAGATACATTAAATGTTAGTTTTAAAAAGTTGAATACACTAAATGGTAGTTTTGAAAGATGGGTATACACAATAGCAAAAAGTGACAAGTTCGGTACACTTTTAAAACTAAACCCTAATTTTAAAGACTATATATAAAATTCTCTCTAAGAATTTCTTTTGAAATTATAGTCAAAGTTGAATCCATTTTTTACCAAAAAAAAAGAATGGATTTTAATTTTTACTAAAATAGATAGTTCATCTATAATATTAAAGTTTTAATTTTAATCAGTGTAGTATTTTTTTTACTATATTTTGTTTAGATTAGTCTTTTATTAGAATGTGAATTGTATAAAACAAGGTTGTTATGACTGCGCTTCGCTGCAGGTTTATAATTCATCATTTATTTAAGGGTAAATTGCCGAGAAAGGTAACTATAATACCCAAATTTGACAATAAAGGTAATGTCCATTTTTTCGGGCCAACAAAGGACTCTAAATTCTAATTTATTCAAAAAAGGGTATATGGTAACCGGATCTTTAGGTAGCCGATTAACATGGTGCTGACATGTCATTTAATTGATGAGATGGCAAAAATCGAAATTTTTTTATAAAAAAAAACTTATGTGGCAAATAAATTATTTATAACTCTTAAATATACCAATTATTATAATCTCTAATCCCTCTCATTCTCTCCTTGCTGCTACTTCACGTTTCTGCCTACCACCGCCCCCATAGAACCACAGCCACCATAGAACCACCGCAAGCATCTCACCACCGCCACCATCGCACCACCGTTGCACCGTCGCTCCGTCATTGCCATGAACCACCGTCCTACCGCCACCGTGAACCACCAGACCTGAGTTCGAATCGAATTAGGGTTTTTCAGATCTGCTCTCTGTTGCACCGTCGCTTCACCGCTCTCCGTCACCGTCGCAAACCCTAACTGAGATGGTTCTCTCAGATCTGCTCTCCGTTGCACCGTCTCTCTGTTTGAATGAGTTGGTTAGAGTTTTCAGATCTCTCTTTCTATTTCTGTTCTTCGAAGGACATGGACATCTGAATCTGTATTTTAGGGTTTTTGTAAGTTCAGATCTAAATCTGAATCTGAGATGGTTTTCAGATGTAAATCCTCGTCTGTGGATGTGTGTTTGTGTTCTTACATCTGAATCTGTGTTTTAGGGTTTTTGTAAGTTCAGATCTCTTCGATCTCCAGAACATGGTGCGATTTTAGGGTTTTTGTAAGTTTAGGGTTTTCAGATCTCCAGATCTATGGTCGTGGATGTTTTTTGTGTGTTTGTTTGGATCCACAAATCTGTGCGGTGGAGGTTGTTCACGGCAGCGGTGGTGGTTTAGCGGCGGTGGTGGTTCAAAGATGATTATCATATCTTCAAGGACATGGACATAAATTAACAAACACATTAATTCTAATTAATAAAATATAAACACGGACAAAATTCTTATTAAAAATGAATTAGAAAAAGTAAAAATTATTAAATAATTTATTATTAAAATTAAACAAGTTTTGTTGCCACATGTGTTGCCACGTCAGCATAATCATGACATGACATTGACTGGACTGCCACATAGGTTGTCACGTCACCAATAACCTGCTGACTAGATAGTTAACAGGTTTAATAGGTCACCATACCCTTTTTTTTTTATCAAAAATTAAAATTTATAATCCTTTGTAGACCCGAAAAAATGGATGTTACCTTTGTTGGCAAATTTAGGTATTTTAGTTAACTTTCTCGGCAATTTGCCCTTTACTTAATACATGAATATAAAAACAGTCATTTATCATATCAAACGAAATACTAAAAAATATATAGGTGTTGGGGAGATAGTCATATCAAACCATAATCAAACCTGTCTATTAATTTAAGTAGGATTGATGCTAATAAAACCACATTTCTAGTTTTGGACTTAGATCAGTGAAAAACATGTCTTGTTTTTCAAGTTAGACTTAAAAAATTTTCTAAGTAAGAAACATCAGCTGAGGAACAAAAGCATCAGCTGAACTCTAAAGCATCAGACGACAGATCAGCTTCAAAGGATAAGACAAGGAGAAAAGACACCAGCTGAGGATTTACAAAGCATCAGCTGAGGCCTCAAAACCATCAGCTGAGAAACCAAGTGATCAGCTGAGTCTTCAAAAGCATCAGCTGAAGGATCAAAGAACATCAGCTGAAGATTTCTCTCATCAGATAAGAAGTTTACTTTTTGTCAAAGTAATTTTATAAGCTTATCACTCTGAATGATCAGTTGAACATTCTTGGTCTACTGATCATATAGGTTTACCGCATTTGTCTATGTGTTAGACATATTAGTTGCCACATTTGTTGAACTTAGATTTACCGCATCTAGTTTATGTATTTCTTGATTCGTATCAAGAAGAATTATATAAAAGTATAACCGTGTGTATCTAAATTTTTAAAAAGCTAAAGTTTGTATTCAATATCCCCTCCTTCTACAAATTTTTATTGTTGTAGTATCAAATCGGGACCAACAATAGGGAAAACTATAATTAGTTTGAAACAAAAGAAATATTATGAAACCATATTTGAACCATTAAATTATATAATAGTTATACTGAATTATAATACATTAAAATACTTTAAAAATTATTATCTTTGAGTTTATAGTTTGTTAAGGAGTATATATAACTAAGCTTTAGAAATGCTAAGAGTTATTTGTTCTAAAGAGTATTGTAAATTATTGTAATTTACACTAAAAGGATTGCTAATTCAAGTCACTACAATGTTATCATGACATAACAAAAATCATGCTATACTTTGTATTTATTGTTCAAATATTAAATTGGAAAATACTATATTATTAACAAAACAAAGAATGATAAAGAAAACAAAACGAAGAATAAGAGATGAAAAAGAAAAAGAAAAGATGAAAAATAATCAGTGTGTATAGATCATATAAAATGAAATTGCTAAAGAACTTATGTTATATGAGAATTTGAAAAAAATATATATATTATTTAGAGAACTGCCATCTTAAAGGAATTCCATATATAAAAAAAAAATATATATATATATATATATATATATATATATATATATATATATATATATATATATTGTTGTTGTTATTAAAAAATTACAAATTATATAATTTTTGACTAACGAAATAATGGTTGATAGCTAATTTTTTTAATCAAACTAAATTTAATGCAAGTGTTTTAGAAAATAATATAAAAAAGTAATATATACATAGAGTTGTACGTGTTTCATGTGTTAGATTTTTCTTTTTCTTTTTTTCTGAGACAATTATCGTATTGAACTCGTTTCTATAATTTCATTCCCTATTATCCCTTCTATATAAAGAACATATGTGCATGGTAGATCCTGTATACCACTCACCACACAATTAAACATGTTGAAGCCTCAAGTAAACCCCAACCACCTCCATCACACCCCTGCTCCGCCGTTACTCACACGGGGGAAGAAGTCTTCAAACATCGCCGGAGACGGCGGTTGCGATGGTAGTACAAACCCTACTTCATTTCTATCTCACAACACCTTGGCATTTCCAGCCGTCATACGTCATAGTCCTGTCAATTCACGGCGGCGGCATACGAGCAAGTATTCAGCCGGTAAAATTAAAGCCGTCACAAGCGAAGTCAGTACGGCCAGTACGGTCAAAACCATCAGTCTGACCGCCGTGATTACGGTCCAGATGACTGTTGGTAATGTGTTATCAAATCTTTTAACGAAAGCGTTGGACGACTTCACCGATATGCTTGGAAAATCGCTCCTTTTGGAGCTTGTTGCCGCCGAGGCTGACCCTAGTAAGTCTACATGCCGGTGCTGACTTTTCTCAACAAAGAAAATAAAAATCCATCCAATTAATAACAAGTAATTGCATATATATAACATATACATATATATAACATATACATATATATACTTACTTATCAATTTCTAATATAATTATCATTATATATTGGCTTTAATTATAAGAACGAGTATATCATAAATTCTACTTTTCAAAAAGAAAAAACAATATATATTGGGTAGGTTATTCCCTTAAGAGTGGTCCATAGTGTGGTTGAACTGATTGAAATGGCCATATCATCAAAGCGTGGTGGTGGTGTGACGAAGGTACTATATGGTTATTATGGTGACTTTTTTTCCTTTTCGTTGTTTTTTGTCTTTTGATTTATGGGTCGTATATGGTAGCTAGTCAAGTCATTAATTTTTTTGTCGCGATGGCCGATCGATGAGTGATCACACTATGAGTTAAATGGTAAAAGTCGTATGATGCTTATGTGTTAGTATGAAGATTAACAATAGTAATGAATTTTGTTAATTGGTTTGACAACCTGTATCCGTTATTAAGATTACTTTACCAATATATTTTGAATTAATTATATACTTACATTAATTATCCCATTTTCCAAAAATAAAATCATATATAGAACTAGTTGTGTTTATTTTTTATATTACTAGGGTTAACAATGTTTAGGTCCAGGAAGTCAGGAAATAAAAATGAATAGCTGCCCTATAGCTAGATCATAAAGAATTTATTAATTGTCAACTTAGATATATAATTATTTAATTATTCCATGTTATAGGTCGATTAAATATTAGCCTTGATATGACTATTCAAATCACTTCACAATAGTTTTAGAAGTGAAGATCCCTTTTAGCTGTGGTCCATTAATTATACGAGTATTGTTGTGTGTACTTCTTTTCTCTAAAAGATACATATCATATCAATAAATCAATCATCTCGCATATATTTATAAGATGAGCTAGGGTATCATAATTCATATCCTAAATCTATACATCTTTCATTTTTATTGGAGAAAAAAGAATTAATGAACTTTCAAGTACTGCCATATTAATTAAGTAATTGTCTTTTTCTATTTTTCCAAATTTTTATTTGCTAAGCACATGCGAACATCGACTTTCTTAAGAAAAACCTAACTTATTATTATGAATGAGGTCAGTCACTAATTTAAGAAGAAAACGTTATATGGTTTTGCTAATAGATCGTGACGAGTAGCGGAATTAATACAAAATTAACTATCAACGTTTATTAGAAATTTAGCTTGATCATTAACACTCTGTATTTAAAATTTGACTTGCCCGAACTTGTTTTTAAAGATTTCAAAATAAAGAAATGTACGAAAAAAGATAGGATAAAGTAATAAATAAATCAAGACAATATAAATATAAGTATAATAAAAGTAAAAATAAGATAATAAAAGAAAACAAAGAAACAAATGAGTATGGAAATGGTACCTAATAATTAATACACGATAGTGACTCCTTACCTTACTAGTTTAAACATTTTTACATTATCTTTGCAAGACATGATTAATTATTTCTCTTACTTTAATAGTATATATATATATATATATATATATATATATATATATATATATATATATATATATATATATATATATATCCTATTCTGTTTATTGCTAACTCATCCATCTTAAGGGGTATTACTATTGTACTTTCCAAAAGAATTTCATTATAGTTTAACATATTTAACAGTATGTAATTTGGATATGAACAATTTGAAGGAAGTCAATAACAGAGAACATCATAACAAATTAGTAATGCATATAACATATTAATATTGAGCGTTAAAGCCATATTTATTTAGAGCAAATTAGTTTCATAATAAAGAACATTTGAAACTAACATTTTATAAATTTATATTAGAAAAAACATATATAGTTTATATATATATATATATATATATATATATATATATATATATATATATATTTAGAGGTAACCTATATATATTCAACCAGATAATACTAGTTCTTGTTTCATGATTTAAGTATCTAATAGTGAAACAATCAAATACTTATAAAATGGTGAGCTAAAGAAAGAAAAAGATGAAGAATACACACTACAACTTCCAACACACACTAATTCTCTTAAATGTTTTATGTATAATGAAAGCTTAGGGTTCAAACTTATAACTTGATTCTTGTTTATACAAGAGAAGTTACAATACATTTTTTTTTGAAAGGCAAGAAGTTACAATACATACCCTAGAGAAAGATTATTCACAAAAGTAGCACTTGACCTTTTACTATTAAAGTTACAAAACATGAGTATTTAACAAGTGAAGCTAACTCAAATTCAGAATATGGTATGTGAAAAGGTGTAGAAGATAAAGAACACAAAATGCACACTACACACTACACACATACTATTTATCTTAATCAATTATCATTATATGTTGTGAAAGCTTAGGCATCTAAGTTTTGATTTGAATTCTATTTATACAAAGAAAAGTTATAATAATAAATTAACACCCTAAATAAAGAATATTTACAAAAGATACCATTGACCATTACTTTTTGACTACTCAATTCTATTCACATTAAAAAAAGCATATAGTAAGATAATTTAAGGGTATAAATTATAACATCTTCATCCTATACTTTATGTGAGATGTTTGATATATTAATATAACATGTGTATGTGAAAGAGAGAAGATACACACAACACCACCTCAAAGTATGCCATATCTAATCAAAAGTGGTACTTACATAACAATAATTATTTAATAAGTTGTCTTACTATATGTCTATATGTTTGTTTTTCAATGTGAAGTTCATCATTCATATCAACTTTTAAAATGTATCAGCTGAATCAAATTAAAAACAGCAGAAATTTAATCATAATTTTCTTATCTTCTAATATAAATAAAAGATTAACATACAAAAAAAATTTAAAGAAGATTATAATCACTAATTTAAATAAAAATTTTAACTTTCAAATCCATACTAACCATTTGAGTAAAAATTTAATTCCAATATTAACCTTTTACAATAAGATGAGATAGGAGAAAAATAATCATTAAACTCATATTATCACAAAGAAAATTTAAATAATATTTCATATAATCTAATTGTTTTTTTTAACGTTTACGTAATATTTTATAACTTGTATTTGGATCAAATATTTTAATATAAATAAAAAACTAACATGCATAAACTTTATTTGACGATCTTAAACTTTCATTTAATAAAATAAATTTAACTACTCGATTTCTACCATCCAAAAAATCAAATTGTGAATTCTAATTTTGACTATTTCTTAGTCAAAACTGAATCAAAATTATTAGAAGAATTAAAGATATGATCTTCTTAAATTTTAAATATATCATATTTGACCATCTTAATTTATAAATATCCTATTTTCCATTTATAAAACATTAAAATATCGAATTTAACCAATTCATTAACTTCGTCATTTTAAATGTTTTTATAATAATTTAAAACATCTTAAACGAGTATAATGTTTGATGAATTATACAATAAATACTATTATGTATTTTTATATCATGATACGATGTTTTTGTTGTCATGTTGCTATAAACTTCACGTTAAACTTTTACCGTTGGTTTGGGTGTTGACGCGATCTATCTATATGTTGCTATTATTTAAAATTCTCATTTCTTATGTGTTTCACTATTATTTAATAACTTTTTATCAATATTTAATTGTTATTATTTTTTAAAACAACTCGTGTATTACATGAGTATCTACTCTAGTCTTTTAATATTCTTATAATATTAATAAAAAATAAACACTCATCCAATTTTTGTGCGATTATAACCCTTTATTTAATAAACTAAAGTTAATTGCTAAATTTTGACATAAGTTTAAACAAAGTTGAAATTCTAATTTTGTGTTTTGTTGGTCTAAATTGAGTCAGAATTATTAGATGACTTTCATATATGCCCCACTTAAAGCTTATTATATCATATTTGTCCACTCTAATTTATAAATATCATATATAACATTTATAACATTTTAGAATATCATTTCAATCAAATTTTCAATTTTATTGTTTTAAAATATAATTATTTTAACCAAATTCTTGATTTTATTAATTTGAAGTATTGTATAATCATTTTAAATTATATTTAATCATAACAAATAAACACTTGACCTTTTAGCTTTAATTATAACAACAATGATTGATAACTTGTACAAGAAATACAATTATAACGTCGTTTGTCACCAGTTTCTAAAATTTATTTTTTCGTGTTAAATCATTATTTAATATCAGTTTTTAAGCAAGGTCTGTATCATACCGACATCTAATTTAGTTTGTCTAAGATACAATTAACACTTAAGCTATGAGGTAATGTAAACCTTTTCCATTGTTACATATTAAGTATAATAGTAGAAATTTTTAACTAGTTGAACTCTTATTCATTAACTTCCATTCTTGATTTTTTAAGAGACGGGTAAAATAAAGGATACAATAAAGGATTATGCACATCGAACGGGTCAAAAAGCAGATGATATAACATACTTAGCCGAATTTGAAGTACCTGAGGATTTTGGTTCCATTGGGGCAATCAAAATCGAAAATGAACACCACAAAGAGGTATTCGTGGAATCTGTTCTCATAGAAGGCTTAGCAAGTGGCTCCATTACCGTGTCCTGTGAGTCCTGGATTCATTCGAAGTATGAGAATGCTGAGAAACGTGTTTTCTTCGTTGACAAGGTTTGTAACTACTTTATCTTCATCTTTAATCGATACACGAAATAATTTTATTATGACAGAGATGTTAAATAAACCAATGGAAACGGGTTTAGCAAAGCTCGACCGCGGATCAACTATTTCGTGCCAAGCTCGAAATATAAAATAAACTATTTAATTGATGATTATTTTTATTTATTGATGATGAGTAGTAATATAAAATAGAAGGATATAAAATTTAAAAACATGAAATAATAATATAATATTTTAAATTATATAAAGAACACCTTGTCCTTCTTTGTATACTCACTGCGTTTTGTGACGCACGTAGGTAGCATGCCTACCATCGGATACACCTAGCGGCCTCAAGTCTTTCCGAGAGAAGGAACTAGCAACTCTTCGAGGCGACGGTGTCGAAGAAAAACCTCGGGAAAAGATAGATAGAATTTATGATTATGATGTGTATAATGATCTTGGTGATCCCGACAAGGATCCCGAATTGGCACGCCCTGTGCTCGGAACTAAGGATTTCCCTTATCCGAGACGTTGCAAAACTGGCAGACCTCGCTCTAAATCAGGTATTCTACTGTTTTATATTCTTTGAAATGTATTAAACTTTACACGCTTTGTTACTGTCGTAATGAACTTTAAAAGTTTCTATTATGTAATACAACACAGAAAGTATATATGTTCGAAATTTTTACCCTTTATTAGGTTCAAGAAGTTTGTTGTGATTATAAACATCATAATGATCGATAATGAAATTGTGTATTTTGATCCTAGCTGTTTCCTATGCAGCTGATTTTGAGTAATCTTGACATTTTATAAAAGATTATTGTTAATAGAACTCCAAATGCAGATCCATTAACAGAATCAAGAAGCAGTGATGTTTATGTGCCAAGAGATGAAGCTTTTTCAGAAGTAAAGAATCTAACTTTTAATTTCAAGACTGTATACTCGGTACTGCATGCAGTCCTACCTTCATTGGAGACAACTATCATTGACAAAGACCTTGGATTCCCATACTTCACAGCTATTGACTCTTTGTTTAACGAGGGAGTTAATTTGCCACCATTACCCAACGACGGATTTCTCGGGAACATACTACCTAGGCTTTTGAAGTCTATTGAAGATGCCCAGAATAACATTTTGCTCTTTGAGACTCCTGAAATGGTTGATAGTATGTAACTACTTACCGCTCCATCTTGATCATTCAATTCTTGGAAACTCATTTAGTTAACATATATATTTCTTATTCCAATTCTATTTCTCAATTTTAAAGATTTTACCTTAATTTGTTGATGATCTGCAGGAGATAAGTTTTCATGGATCAGGGATGAAGAATTCTGTCGACAAACTCTTGCGGGTCTTAACCCTTTGAGTATACGCTTGGTCACGGTATGTTGTTTTTCGGATTACCCTAACCTCATATGGAGATAGTTTAGTAGCAAGTTTGTGTTTATAAGCTTGAGAAATGCCAAACCCTCTTGTTATAATTGAAGCAAAAACAAATATTCCAACTTGCCAAATAATTTATTATCTGTAACTAATTTTGATATTTGATTATTTAGACATGAAACTTCAAAGAGAAAATGGTAACAGTTAACCTGATCGAATATGTGCAGGAATGGCCACTGAAAAGTAACCTTGACCCGGAGGTTTATGGTCCGCCTGAATCGGCAATAACTAAAGAGATTGTTGAGAGACAGATCAGAGGCTTTTGCACTCTTGAGGAGGTATGTTTATCTATAGTTAGAGGCTTTTAATTTGCACCATATCTTCTTAGAATAGTATTTGGAAGTTGTAATTAATTAACTCAATTGTGAATTAAGCATAGAGTCCCTTGTATCATATGCAGGCATTAAAGAACAAGAAGCTTTTCATGCTAGATTATCATGATATCTTCCTGCCTTATGTGCACAAAGTTAGAGGAATAAAAAATATGAGAACAACTTTATATGGATCAAGAACACTCATGTTCCTTACTCCAACTGGAACATTGAGGCCGATAGCTATCGAGTTGGTTCGCCCACCTGGTGACGGCAAACCTCAATGGAAACGAGCATTCAGTCCCTGTTGGGATGCAACTGGTATGTGGCTATGGAAGCTTGCTAAGGTTCATGCTCTTGCTCATGATAGTGGTTACCATCAGCTCGTTAGTCACTGGTAATTAAGCACATACCCGGATTCGATCAATTTACTAAATAATTAATCTATATATACGCTACAGTAATAACTTAATATCCGAAAATATTATTTTGCAGGTTGAGAACACACTGCTGCACCGAGCCGTATATAATCGCAACCAATCGTCAGCTTAGTAAAATGCACCCGATTCATAATCTTTTGCACCCTCATTTCCGGTACACAATGGAGATTAATGGGTTGGCTCGAGAAGCCCTCATAAACAGTGGTGGAATTATTGAATCATGTTTTTCACCAGGAAAGTATAGCATTGAGATGAGTTCAGTTGTATATGGTCAACAATGGCGTTTTGACCATGAAGCATTGCCAGCTGACCTTATTGCTAGGTAACACATTACATACACAGTGTTTTTTTAATTAAATCTTAAAGATTACAACTTGCTAGACCAAAGTTATTATTTTCAGTGTTGAATTCGTTTTTCTAAAATGCTGTAATATTGAAGGGGTATGGCTGTGGAAGATCCGAATTCGCCTCATGGTGTGAAGCTAACCATCGAAGATTACCCCTACGCAAATGACGGTTTAGTTCTTTGGGATATCATCAAAGATTGGGTTACTAACTATGTCAACCATTACTACCCAAAAGATAATCTTATAGAAAGTGATGCAGAGCTTCAAGCATGGTGGACAGAGATAAGAACAGTGGGCCATGGAGATAAGAAGGATGAACCATGGTGGCCCGTTCTCAAAACAACAAAAGACCTTATCGGGATTATCACAACAATCATCTGGGTAGCATCGGGTCACCATGCTGCTGTCAACTTCGGGCAGTATGATTATGCCGGCTATGTTCCTAACCGGGCCACCATTGCCCGGGTCAAGATGCCTTGTGAAGACCCCACTGATGATGAATGGGAAGCTTTTAAACGTCGGCCTGAAGATGAACTCCTGTCTGCATTTCCTTCTCAGGTTCAAGCGTCACAGGTTATGGCAGTTTTGGATGTTTTATCGAATCATTCACCAGATGAAGAATATATCGGGGCGAATACCGAGCTAGTTTTTGAGGCAAATCCACAGATAAAAGCTGCTTATGAAATATTTGCAGGGAAGTTGAAGGAATTGGAAGGAATTATTGATGCTAGGAATGCAGATTCCAACAATAAGAACAGAAATGGAGTTGGGGTTGTACCATACAATCTTCTAAAGCCTTTTTCAGAACCTGGTGTGACTGGTATGGGTGTTCCAAATAGTATTTCTATCTAAATGGTTGGTTGAATACATTTTTCTAAAGATTCAAAATGTAAAGGCAGGGTGCCTTTCTTTTGATTGGGTTATCAATAATAGGGCAAGAAATATAGATCTTGTTTCCACAATATTCTTTCCTATATGTATTTCGCAATAAGATAAATAGGAAAGCAATTCAAAGGTATTCATATGTTTTCTCTTAGTAGATTGTACATCTCATTGCAATGCATCATATAAATACACACACATGGGAAATGATCCGTACTGATAGCATTGTCTAACACTCAAAATTAGGTGTTGCTTTCATATTATATTCATGGGTTTTGCCAAATTTGTGTTTGTGTTGTTAGTCAGATTCTTGAACATGGTATCGATTTCCTTTTCTTGATTCCATCATAGAACAATCACAGACTATGATATCGTAAGTGTATATGTGTTTGTGATATGCAAGAAACAACAAGAACACACAACATATTTCTGGAAGATGATATGTGTTATTTCCAAGTCGATACATACATATATATAGTTGAGGGTCACAAATTAACAACCAAATTCGGTTATGTTTCCCTCCAAATAACCAACCCCTATGTGTGTGTAATTACACACTATATGCTGGTGATAGATGGAAAATAATATATAAAATAAGGCTGGCAATTTGGGTCGGTTTCGTTGTTATTGGGTTCGTGTTATTCGGGTTCGGGTCAGTTTCGTGTCGACCCAATTCCGACTCATTTATTTTCGTGTCGGGTTCTGGTCGGTCACTTTTTACGTATCGGGTTCGGGTCGTGTTTCGTGTCGACCCATTTTGGTCAAACGTATTTGACAGGTATTTCTTAAATACTGTTTTCGGGTACAGGTTTCGAAAACCGTTTTCAATTACGCTTTAATACCGTTTTCAATTACGATTTTCGGTTACGGGTTTCGAATACAGCTTTCGATTACATTTTTCGATTACAATACCGTTTTCAATTATGGGTTTCCAATACCATTTTCAATTACGATTTCCGATTACGGTATTCAAACTCGGTTTTCGAGTACGGTTTCGTAATAAAATTTTCGAATTCCTTGTCCTTTTCCAATTTTCTCCACTAACTGGTGAATAAACCACAGATTAAAATATCGAATACCAATACAATTTAGTATCTTTAATACAAAAGTACTAACTAGTGACAAACTATGGATTAAGATAACCTAACGGAAATTATCCAAATTCTAAAGGCAAATCTTCTTTTCCTCTTTTCCGTTGTATTCTTGAACTTAAACCATGATGTAATATTATTTAGGTTTAATTTTTTTATAGTTTATTTAAGTTTTTAGAGTTTAAAGGTTTTGTACATTTGTTTATCGGAATTTATTGCCTAAGATGTCACTCCCTTATTTGAATTCGCAATAAGATAAATAGGAAAGCAATTCAAAGGTATTCATATGTTTTCTCTTAGTAGATTGTACATCTCATTGCAATGCATCATATAAATACACACACATGGGAAATGATCCGTACTGATAGCATTGTCTAACACTCAAAATTAGGTGTTGCTTTCATATTATATTCATGGGTTTTGCCAAATTTGTGTTTGTGTTGTTAGTCAGATTCTTGAACATGGTATCGATTTCCTTTTCTTGATTCCATCATAGAACAATCACAGACTATGATATCGTAAGTGTATATGTGTTTGTGATATGCAAGAAACAACAAGAACACACAACATATTTCTGGAAGATGATATGTGTTATTTCCAAGTCGATACATACATATATATAGTTGAGGGTCACAAATTAACAACCAAATTCGGTTATGTTTCCCTCCAAATAACCAACCCCTATGTGTGTGTAATTACACACTATATGCTGGTGATAGATGGAAAATAATATATAAAATAAGGCTGGCAATTTGGGTCGATTTCGTTGTTATTGGGTTCGTGTTGTTCGGGTTCGGGTCAGTTTCGTGTCGACCCAATTCCGACCCATTTATTTTCGTGTCAGGTTCTGGTCGGTCACTTTTTACGTATCGGGTTCGGGTCGTGTTTCGTGTCGACCCATTTTGGTCAAACGTATTTGACGGGTATTTCTTAAATACTGTTTTCGGGTACGGGTTTCGAAAACCGTTTTCAATTACGCTTTAATACCGTTTTCGATTACGATTTTCGGTTACGGGTTTCGAATACAGCTTTCGATTACAGTTTTCGATTACAATACCGCTTTCAATTATGGGTTTCCAATACCATTTTCAACTACGATTTCCGATTACGGTATTCAAACTCGGTTTTCGAGTATGATTTTCGTAATAAAATTTTCGAATTCCTTGTCCGTTTCCAATTTTCTCCACTAACTGGTGAATAAACCACAGATTAAAATATCGAATACCAATACAATTTAGTATCTTTAATACAAAAGTACTAACTAGTGACAAACTATGGATTAAGATAACCTAACGGAAATTATCCAAATTCTAAAGGCAAATCTTCTTTTCCTCTTTTCCGTTGTATTCTTGAATTTAAACCATGATGTAATATTATTTAGGTTTAAACTTTTATAGTTTATTTAAGTTTTTAGAGTTTAAAGGTTTTGTACCTTTGTTTATCGGAATTTATTGCCTAAGATGTCACTCCCTTATTTGAATTCACAATCTCCTTTTTAAAATTAAAATTTTCGTGTCGACCTACTTTTGACCCATTTCGTGTTCATGTCGGGTTTGTGTCACTTTTTTCGTGTCCTGTTCGGGTTGTGTTTCAGGTCGGGTCAGGAATTGCCACCCTTAATATAAAACATACATACAAACGCAACGGATAATATCACCAATAGTCGGATTTACGTATTGCCACTATAATCAAACGAAAAGAAAGAATGATAAACCTTATATCACGATTTTAAGATATGAATCAACTCTTTGTGTGTTGTCTGGAAACCCTAGTATTCAAGATAGAATACCTCTAATGTAGTCCACACTACACTTCCTTGATCACCAATGGATTGTTAGTCCTTGTAATGCTTCAATCACCAAGAACAAGCTTGTGAATTGAATGAGAAAAATCGAAAAACACCAAGGGGTGTTTGTGGTTGGTGGCCGAAAACAAGGAGGAGAGGGGAAGAGATTAGGGTTACTAATTAACGTAATTATCCCCTTATTTATAACATTTAAACCTTTTATGAGCTTTCCTTCTTTTCCTTAATGGCCCCTTTGATTATATTAAGCCCAATAACTATTTATTAAGTCAAACTTAATTAATTAGCCCATTTAATATTTTTCACATTACTTAGATTATATAATAATATAAATATATTATTACACTAATTATATTATTATTATCAATTAGTATCTCAGTGTATATGTGTGTGACCCCTTAGGCTCATGTGTATCTTGCCATATAAATACATATTATGACATGAGCATAAACCATCAGCTCCCACTTGAGCAGGTCATAATAACTATACAAGGAGAGGTTAGCGTCTAGCAACACACCAGTGTCCCTAGGAACACACGAGACTGGTTTCTTAAACGTCTTATTTATGGTGTATAAACCAATCATCCTTTTGTTTCAGATACATTGCATAGTATTAGACATGGCTCACGTGTCATTCTAAATATCCATACAATATCTTTTCTCGATCTAGATATTAAATAGATTACCAAATCATTAGGTATCATCCTAATGACCTTTGGGTACGACTGTACACATATCTATTCAATTCATAGAGGGGCCCAAAAATATTTTACTCTATTACTTGTAGAGGAACAAATATTATCTTGACTGCACGTGTTCATTGTGAGTTTCACATCCTCCTGAAAATGATTTTTATAACAGCCTTATACAGGATTGTGTTTGATCACATCAAAGATTGACATTTCACTCACTCGAAACCTACTTGCATCTCAAGTCTGAGGACAAGTAATACAACCATTTCTCAAGATTCACAGTTGACATAAAACCATGTAGTGAACTCTTGAAAATTGGGTCTGCTCAATGTTCATCACCAATGAACAACATATGAGTTAGGTGACATCATCATTAATATTTATTCATAAGAAATATAACCCATACTCTCACATTTGCTTTAATTCAATAACACTCCCGCATCATCAACTGCCAATGGGCAATTTTAGAATATAAAATATTCACGGATTAAACATGCAAATATAGAGTACAGTTAATATAAATAAAAAAAATCATACCAAGTATATCAATTCATTATAAAATAAAAATTGTTCAATGCTCCAATTATTCAAATACTAAAAACAGATCTATATAAGACTACTAGCAGGTCGAAGCCCAATGTTTCTAGCATGCTCGATATGCTTGTTGCATGACATTGGTTTCGTAAAAGGGTCTGCTAAGTTGTTATTTGTGTTCACTTTCAGAAGCCGAATCTCACCCATCTCGATATAACTTCACGAATGTAGTGATATTTTCTGAGAAAGTGTTTGGCACCCTTTTTAACTGTAGGTTCATTGGCGATAATAATGGCACCGGAATTATCGCAGTACACATCCATAGGGCTTTCATTGCAGGGGACAACGCCATGCCCATAAATAATTTCCGTATCCAAACAACCTCCATTGCAGCCTCATACGCGGTTATGTATTCAGCTTCGGTGGAAGACATCACAATAGTGCTCTGCTTAGCACTCTTCCACTCAATTGCGCCTCTGTTCATAACGAAGATGTATTATGTCTAGGATCGAGTATCATCTCGATTTGTTTCGAAACCAGCATCAGTGTAGCATGTAACAGTAAGCTCTCTTTCAATATCTCCCCCATAAACTAGGAACATATATCTAGTACTTCGAAGATACTTCCATATGTTCATAACGACAGTCCAGTGACTTTCACCTGGATTCTGCTGGTATCTACTTGTAAGGTTCTGAGAGAACACTACATCAAGTCTAGTGCACCTCACTGCATACATGATGGAACCCACAGCCGAAGCATAAGGGATTCCCTTCATTCGCTTCACCTCATCAGGTGTGGATGGTCCCTGAGTCTTACTCAAGTTTACATTGTGTTGCATTGGAAGACTTCCACGCTTAGAAGCATCCATTCTAAACCGTTTTAGAATCTTGTCAGTGTAAGCACTTTGACTTAAACCTATCAACCACTTCGATCTATCCCGTTAGATCTTGATTCCAAGGATATACGCCGCTTCCCCTAAATCTTTAATGGCAAAACATTTTCCAACGCAGGATTTTACATCTTGTAGCATTGAAATGTTGTTTCCCATGAGTAATATGTCATCGACATATAAGATTAGAAAGACGACGATGCTCCCACTAGCTCTCAGGTATACACATGGCTCATCAAGGTTTTGAGTGAAATCATACTTTTTGATTTCCTCATCGAACCATTCATCAAGGTTTTGAGTGAAATCATACTTTTTGATTTTCTCATCGAACCTTTTATTCCAACTTTTGGATGCTTGCTTTAATCCATAAATAGATCTATGAAGCTTGCATACTTTCTTTGGATGTTTTGGATTCTCAAAACCCTCGGGTTGTACCATATAAACATCTTCGTTAAGGTGATCGCTCAAGAAGGCTATTTTGACATCAGCCATTTGCCAAATCTCATAGTCATAGTACGCTGCTATGACTATAAGAATCCTAATAGCTTTAATGTCAGCAGCAAGCGAGAAGGTTTCTTTGTAGTCCCGTAGGTTTTAGTGTAACCTTTTGCTACTAGACGATCTTTATAGGTGTGTACATTTCCATCCATGTCAGTATTCTTCTTGAAGATCCACTTGCTTCTAACAGTCATTGCTTCAAGCCATTTATTGGATTCTGGATCCAACAATGCAGCTCTATAATTTGGGGGATTCATCAAGATCCCCTACACTCTGCTCCATCGCATCGATGTGATAACGATATTGATCAGGTGCATAAGTTGTTCTTGCAGATCTACGAATGGGAACTTCATCATTCTGTGATGCAACATCGGTATGTTCACCCTCATCGTGAATTTTTCTAGTGTTATTTGAAGGTTGTGCACCTCACTTTGAAACTCGTCAAAGTCTACAGTGCTCCCACTTGCTTCTGGTAAAATGAGATGATTCTTAAGAAACTGTGCATACGAGCCACATATATTTTGTTCTCAGGTGGGTAGTAGAAGCACTAACCTATTGGTTCCTTTGGGTATCCTACAAAGATACACTTGACAGATCTGGGCTCAAGTTTGTTTAGTGTGTCTCGCTTTACGAGAGCCTCACAACCCCAAACTTTCAAGTAAGACAAATTAGGGACTTTCCCGTGCCATATTTCATATGACGTCTTATCAACCTTCTTGGTCAAAACCATATTGAGTAAGTGTGCAGTAGACTCTACAACATAGCCCCAAAAGGACATTAGCAAAGTTGTTAGACTCATCATGGATCGAACCATGTCTATCAAGGTTTGATTCCTCCTCTCAGACACACCATTATTTTGTGGAGTGTAAGGAGAAGTGAATTGTGAGACAATCCCACTTTTTGTTAGATGGTCCAAAAACTCTTGACTCATATATTCTTCTCCTCGGTCAGAACAGAGATCTTTAATAGTCTTGCCGAGTTGATTCTCTACCTCCTTTTCCATGTTTTCAATTCTCCGTGTGAGGAAGAGAAATGGTGAGATTTCAAGATTTAAATTCCCCATATATCTACAGCCATCGATTGAATTCTACAATATCATTTTCAAAACCCCTTCAGGCCTTCACATTCACTCTCCAGCGTCAACAACATATCGATTGAAGTGCTTCGTCATCTTCTCCGGCGGCAACAAATCGACCGGCGGTGACAAATCGACCGGCGGCGACGACTCACGCCTGACGTGGTTCTTTCTCTCTTTCTCCCACGCTCTTTGTCTCCCTTTATCTCGTCTCGATCTCTCCCTAACGGCAACAACAACCAGCGTTGTTCTTCATATTCTCCGGCAACGATACGACCGGCAGCAGAGGTACGTCATTCTTTCTTTGTTTTGCTTTCTCACCCCTCTTTGATATCTCTCTTCAGCAGTGGAAGTTCTCCGGCAGCGATGGTTCTCTTCAGCGGTGGACTTTGAATGTTTGAAGATGTGGATTCATGGTGGAAAAGAGTGATCTGTAACAACTAGTCAGATGAGTAGATGAGTATAGGGCCTCATAATCATAAAGTAATATAGGTTCTGTGCTTTGGTTAATTGTAAGTTATGAATTATGAGTTGTACTTTTTGTTAAAATCAGAAAGTTGAAGATATAATATGTAATTTGAGGCAAAAGTGTTTAGTAATAATTAATTTTTGGATTGTTAAAGAGAATGATATTGTAGAATTCTCTGTTAAATTCTGGTTGTACCAAACAAGATAAATGATTTTCTGCTATATTTCTCTACTGAAATCTCTATGCTATCAAACAGAAGAGTCAATTCTCATTCTCTAGACTAATTCTCTTTCTCTGCAATTTTATTCTCTGCTATCATTTCTCTATAATTCCATTATCTGTACCAAACGCACCCTTAGTGCTTACCACTAGGCTACAACTTTAGTGCAAAAAAAAAAAAACACTTAAAATATATGTAGTTTTTTTTTTTACATTATATACTATCATAATTTATGTAAACTTTGTTTCAATGTCGTAATTCACGCATTATATTTAAAACAAACTTATATAACCTTTTTTTTATGTATAAATGACCTATCACTCTCAAGCTTTGATGAAACATTTGTTTCCATAAATAGAAAGATCAAGTGATCGACACACAACATATAATAAATTAGCCATTCCGCTTCAGTTATAAATTAAACATATATGTTCAAATTAATTGAGTGAAGAGAGAAGCACTACGAATAAAACGTTGCTTTTTGAAAATACAAGAAGAAAAATTCTCATATTATAGCACGAAAAAAACATGTTATATATATATATATATATATATATATATAACCACGAAAGAGACGTTTTAAAAATTAATATTTTTATTAAAATATTTTCGTATTTTCTTAAGTCTAGACGATTAGTTTTTCTAAAACAGAATTTATTATGAACTTATTCATATAAATACGGATATTTGTTTTCTATATTATCTATCTATCTATATATCTATATCTATATATATATTAAAAGAAAACCATTTTCTGGAAAGTTACCTTAAATAAATTTCAATTAACCAATATGAATCTTTTATTTTTCTAATTTTGACCAGAAAGAGCTATTTTGACTTCCTCTTTTAGCAATACCCGATTTTTTGTTTAAAATGAGTTATTTAACCCGGAATGAAAAAACACGCGGGTTGTTTGACCCGTTTTCGCTTTGTTCCTTTACGACAGATCATTCCCAAAACCTACCAGCGTCGACTTCCTTCTTCCACCGTAAACCCTACCATCGTCGACCTCTTTCTTCCGTCGTTTCTCAAGCTTTGCTAAGGTAAGATTTACGACGCTTTCATTCATCGTCATCTTCTTCGTTCATAAAGCCTAACGATTATCTGTTTTTCATTTCTTGATTTTCTTTCCTTTCTTTCATCTGATCACTGCCATACATTCGGATTTTATGTTTCTCAACTATTCATACGGGTAAAAAAAACTATTTCCTTGGTCCAAAAGCGATTCTCTTCTCTATTTTCATCGCCGATTTCATTCCAAAATAACTGGTGTATCTCATTTCGATTGATTCTCTCACAGGTTTGTTTCTCATTTTCCCCTTCTAGGTTTGCCTTTCATTATTATCCATGATATTTTTGTTTCTAATCTTTTATATCCATCTATTTCATCTCATCTGAAAGAGATCATGAAATTAGCTACAAGAAAACTGTTGTTTATCAAAAAAGGATCTTCATTCAACATCTTAATATCTCGAATTGGTACCGGCTTGAAGCAGTTCATAACGTCGAAGAATTTCAAATCTGCATACGTTCGATCGTCACAGCCAATTTCTTCTCAGATTTACTCATGAGATGTTTACATCTAATATTTTATCTCACCTTCATCATCTTCCTTCCTTAATACAAAGAATACTAAAAATCAAGGTAAGTTCATATAAGAATGATTCAATCAAATGATTTATGTTTCTTTACTTGAGTCATTTACAGATACGTAGCCAGGAAACGGTTTTTTGTTCTTAACTCTAAACTTTGATTTTGGTTTAAATTTATTGTAGGTCAATCCCTTTTTGTGTTCTAAATTTTGAGTTTAAATGTTTACTTGATTGTATTTAAAAATCTTTCATTGAATTTGTAATTTGATTTGGCTAAGGGGTTGTTTTGGCTCCAGTTTTTCATTCAAACCCTTTTTTCTTTATATATTAATTAGTTAGTTTATCTGATTGTTTTTGTTTTAATCAAATCTTTATTTTCTAGCTCTTGAATTTGTGTTTCTTATAACGCATCATAGTGATGGTATTTAAAGAGGCCTTGAAGTATCCAGCTGAATCTGAAAATCTAATTAAATTTTTCATAGCCTTTAAACTTGCTGTATTCATAATCATCAGCCTTGATGAAGAATAGATGTGGTGCTGCAGTTGATAATTTCACATGGTGATGGAGGTTGGGGGATAGGTAGGTGTTATGTAGAGTAGCTGCTGTTTTCATAGCCTTCAAATCATATTACAAGGGAAGGCTTCAGATTCAGTTGTCCTCAAATCGGAAACTTTATCTCCGATTAACGACAAGGTAAGTCCCAACAACCCATTAAGCCGTTGATTTAGATGCGATGGAAGACTTTCAAATCGGCGGCTTTCTTGAAATCAGTATTTGTACCCTAAATCTTATATTGTTTACTATTAGGTGTTGATGATATTGTGTTTTGAAATCGATTATATATTGCTTTTCTTGATGAAATTGACATTTCAAATCTCAAACATTATGCTTAAAATCGATGCTATTATATTTTCGTGATATTCTTGTGTCGGTAAATATTTACTTTCTTAAGATTGCAGTTTCAAAGTTTGATACTGTTGAACCATATCTTAGCCTTTTATCGGCCTGTTGGCGTTCAAGTAAGTATGAGTTCTAAATTTGAGGATTAGGTTTATAATTCATGTGCTTTTGTTTTGTAGTTATATATCATCCATCATTTTGACAGATGGATTTCTATAATTCATGTCAATTTTTATAAATTTTGATGTGTCTGATCCATAGGAATTATATAGTGGAATAAATCTAAAATTGCTGTAACAATTTTGAGCTACTTTAATTGTAGGGAGAAAGGTATTTAAAAGGTGATTGTATACCGTCAAAAATATTTATGCAAGGTAGGATAGTAGGATCTGATAATCTAATGTATCACTTTTTTTAAGTTGAAATATATAAACGGATGGCTTTCGTTTTACACATATCACCCAAGTTGTCCCGCTACTCAACCTCTTTGGGCCGTCCATTTTCCACCTTTAACTAATTTTAATGAACTCAAATGCATTTATATGAGTAAAAGTTTATATTTTGCATCTAAATGGACATGTATATTAGGAGTTTTTGCTTAAATCATAAAGAACAATAGTCATAATTTTGCAAAAGAGTTTAAAAGGCTGGACATGTTCAGGAAGCTTCCCAATGCATGATAAAATCGCACATGAGTTGTTTTCAATTGCCTCAAATAACCAATATAAAGAAATTGCAATTTCTGGGTTCTTGGTAAACGGTTAAATTTGAGCTATATCGATGATAAATCTTGGTGTGGCAAATTTTTTTTTGTGATGACTAATTGTGGAAGCACGCAGATAGAATGCTAATTTGATTAGTTTATAACTCACGTTTGATTAGCTTTAATTAGTAAGTAAAGGTTCCTGGTTAAATCTAAACTACTTTGTTTTACTTAACGATGGTTGTATTTTTATTTGAACTACCACCTGCACATTTGTGAATATTTACCAGAAGATGTTTAAGGTTCGATGTGTTTGGAGTATATTTTTTCTTACTAATCGACTTTTCTATCGTTGTGTTGTTAAAAAATTGTTCTTGATTAGTTATAATTTATGTTCTTTGGTTGAGGGAAATATGTGTTTTTATTATATTGAATCGAGTGTTTTTAATAGTGAGATAGTGCTAAACTTAGTCTTCTCTTAGTAGGTTTTCTTCTATTCTATTGATTAACAACCGACTTGAGCTTTATGTTTTTCTTTTTGATGATTTTTAATTAAGTTGCTGGTGTTGTTTTTATATATTTTGGCAACATTGACAGGGGAGATATTCTGATTGCACCTCATGCCATTGACCTGAATCATTTAATATCATACCTTCGTAACCGGTTTCATTTATATAACCACTAATTAGTTTTGTATCCCATTGTTAAAGAGTCTAATGTTGGGTGTATCATCTTTACGTTTCTAAGATTATAATATAAAGCATTATTGGTTTAGCAACCATGTATTTTTTAGTGTGAATTATTTATTTCGGTTTAAATAGGTATTTTTTAGTTGATTATAAAGCATTATTTGGCATATCAAAATGCTTTTTATTTGGAATGTGATGAACTTTCTCATTTTATTGATATGTTAATTTTTTAAGCTTGTGTTGTCTGTTTATCATCAACTCTTCATTTGGTCTTACATGTAAGGAAGATGCATAAAATCTTCTTTAATGACATTGGAGAGGAAGTAGAAGACAAGATTATTTTCTACAAGTGAGTTGTTCTTTTCATTTTTATAAGAAGTATGAACTGTGTTTATCCACTTAATGTATATAAAATTTTCATCCTTTTGTCATCTTCTTTGTGATTACTTTCCTGTGCGTTCAAATATATGAGGAACTTAAAGGGTTGTAATATATGAAATGCAGGATGTATGAACAGTTTCAATGTTCTCAATCAATCCTGTATTCGACTGTTAGTGGATCACTTTGTTACCCTTTCTCTAACCAAAGTTTTTGAAGTTGTTCTTTGCAATTTGATGTTGTGATTTTTTTTACCTTTTTCTAAACAATCTCTAACTCCTTACCAATTGAAGATATTCTTTATTCCCAGTTGTCGTGTTATGTTTTTGTTTTAACTTATCAAAGAAACATCAAAATATTTTCATAAAATTCCAATTACAATTTTATACGTCAATTTTTCTACTAATGTAAAAAAATCCAGGCAATGGTTAAGATGAACTGAACTTCATCAACGAATTTCATCATTTGCTTTCAGAGGGAAATATATGCTTTAACTTTCGCTTTACAGACAATAATATACAATTGAATATGGCGAAGAATATTGCATAAGATTTATATTTTTATTAGCTACGTGCTTAGAGTATCATTTGTCCATGTGGTATATATAGAAACAAAGATGATATTTCTTCATAAATTTCGTATGCAGGGGATTATTGCTGAAAATATAGAATAGACAACGGAGACTAAAAGTCTTGAAGAGGTAAACTCTCATCAACTGCATCTAATTTTACTCTTTGTGGTTATCTGTTTTTTTATATCCTCCATTGTATTAGCACAATAGCAAAGACAGACCCAACTTATAACTTATTGTTAGGTATAAATATATAATTGCAAATGGCTACATGATAGATTTTCCCTTTATGAGAGTCATACAATGAGTTCAAAGTGTCTTTCTCCATTATTAGTATTTCACACCCATAAATGATTTGTGTAAATACAAATAGTTTTTAAACTGTAATCTCCATTAATTTATTTCTCCATACTAGATAGCTAAAGATAGATCTATTTACTTATGCTATAATACCAACCGCCTTCAAGCAAAAATATCTTTTTATAAGTTTCATTTTGGTGGGATAAATAGTGTTCATTAATATCTTTTTATAAGTTTCATTTTGGTGGGATAAATAGTGTTCATTTTGTACCGTTAAATCGCAGACTTTTGTTGGAGCAACTTTCTTGAATTTACTTCAGGTATGTACTCCAGTTCATTTTTGGTTATCAATATCTATGATTTCAGATGAGCGTAGTAGAATACTATTTGATCGTCTCCAACAATACAACAATACCTACAAGTAATTATGTAAAATCTGCCCGCTGGTGGTATCCGTGACTGTTGAGATAGTAAGCTCAAATATCATATTTCCTTTCTTTGGTTTTAATATTTATCAAAGATACATAACATGTGTTTTGTTTGTATCTCTACAAACTTAGAGTGTTGTATATGTATGATTTGACTATGGATGTTTTTTAGCCAATTTGTTTTTTACGACATGTATTTTGGGATGAATGCTTAGAAATTTGTTTTTCTAAATATTTTCTATTTTAAAGTAAGCAATATTGACAGTAGTGTTTGCTCAATGAATTAGTATTAATATAAATGGTCACTAATATAAATGATTTTGGATGAAATTTAATTTAAGAGGTACCATTTGTACCTTTATTTCATAAACTCAGCAAGTTATTGTTTGATTTAGAGTTGTTCACATCAAAGAATTGGTTGAGAAACATAGCTATAAGTAATGGTTGCTTATTATTGTTGTGGTAAATTTGACAAGCTTGCTGGGTATGTAATTATTGTTGCTCAATTGAAGTCTCACATAAACCACATAATTTTTTATTTGGACCCATTATTTACATGGTTAATTGGAAAGTAGATATTAGGAAATCATATGGACCTAATAAATAGCTTTCAAAACATCAAGTTAGTTTATTATTTGATTAAAGTGGTTTCAAGCCTTTTTATGAAAGTTTACCACATGTAACTTATTAACCAACTCAAAAAGTAAAACATTTAAAAATGAGACATCTCTTTTACAAGAAGGTTGAATTGCTTACGACTTTTTAGAATATTTGGTAAGAATTTTTTAGTGCTAAATCTTAAGATTGTAGATTGATATGTGAAGGAATTGGTTAACTTTATGTATAGGGTAATGCTAGGGCGGATGAGTTTTCACTAATATAATCTTTCGGACAATGAGATTCTAATTATTCAATGTAATATCTTAGTCTTTATGCGATTTAATTATTCATATAGAAATAAAACTAATAACAGAAAAGTTGCTTTCTTTCATAAGTTTATGTTTTACACTTTGTATTTTAGCATATTTTTGTTTTATAGTTTGTATTTTAGTATTATTTACACAGTTGAAATACTTAAAAGATTTTTATATTTTTTTTTTGTTTTTCAAAATTACTTCCATAATACTCAGGTGATGTGCTTTTACACATAGAAAATTATACGTCGCACTTTCACGTGTTAAAAGTAGAAGTGGATTAAACGTTCTTATTTGTGATGACAATGACAATCTGAATGACAAAACAACTAATGTAGTGTATAAAGAATTTCTACAACGAATCTTGATGTCATTACTTCTGATTGTTTTTTAAAGTATTTGTATATTAGTGTACTTTTTTTTATTGTATTGTATTTAACACATTTATTAAGTACTTTATAATTTTTCGTTTACAAAGTTATTGCTTAAAATTTAATTTTAAACTACCCGTGCGTGCACGGGTCCCTAAATCTAGTATCTATATATAAAAGACATGCAAATTTTCTAAAATTAACCATAAATTGAATCTTAATAAACCAATCACAACCTTCAATTTCAAAATTATTCCATTCTCAAAACAATTTTGAAAAGATTAAAAGAGAAATTTGAATTCAATTTTAAATCTATTGGGAGGGGGTTGGATGAAAATTGTGAGGGGGTTTTATAAAAGATATGAGAGGGTTATAAGAAAATGTGAGGGAGTTTTATAAAAATTGTATACTATTGTAATTAATTATAAATTGTTTATAAATTATGTTTAGTAACTTGTGATATATTTTGTTTAGAGAAAAAATAATTATATATTTACGACCGTCTCATTTTTATCTACGTTTTGGTATAAATTTTATCGTAATATGACACTTTTTTTAAATTAGCATAATGTGATATTTCATTTAGTGCATTATTTTATTTGAAAATTCTAATACTCAAATACACTTTCGAAATACCCGTACGTGTACGGGTCAATAAACTAGTTGAGTGATTATATATATGTTTAGTATATACGCTTCAAAAACATTTTATCAATTGACTTATGGATTACACATTTTCTCATCACCCCCTCTTTGAGTTTGTCACGTGTTTCAATCATATTATTATTTATTAGGTAAATATTTAGTCTAAATAAACAACCCTAATTTGCTAAAAAACAACCCTCTATAATTAGATTTGATTTAATTTTAATTATAACTATTGTTTTAAATATAATAATTAATAGTTTAATACAAGTATACTTTCTAGATTTCTACTTTATTATTAGACTCTTTTTCCCATAAATGTAATAAACATTTTTATAATAATTAAATAAACTTTTTCAAGCATCGAAAAGCATAATTGATTAATATAAATGCAAAACATGACCACTAATATTAAAATTATAGAAAAAACATTATTCAAGCATAATCCTTTATATCTATAGGATGTGTATCCCCAACACTAGGTTTCAGTTGTCTATAACATTCCAAACATGACATATACATGGACTGACATCTAGTTGTAGATGGGGCTCTATGACGGATCCAATAAGCCGAGATGGTAGGCATTAGGTATCCGTCTAATTGTATCATCACATAGTGAATATCATATACGTGTGAAATCACAATAATTTTCTAAAAAACACCCTCCTTAATTAGATTTGTTTTATTTTCAGATTATAACCATTGTTTTAAATAAGATAATTAATACAAGTAAACTTTCTAAATTTCTTTTTATATAATTAGATTATTTTTTCCATAAATGTAATAAACATTTTCATAATAATTAAATAAATATTTTGCAATAAATTTTTTAAGCATTGAAAAACATAATTGATTAACATGACCGATAATATTAAAATTATACAAAAAATATTATTTAAGCATACTCCTCTATATCTATAGGATGTGTTTTCGGAACACTGGGCTTCAGTTGTCTATAACATTCCAAACATGACATATACATGAATTGTCATCCGGTTGCAGTTGGGGCTTTGTGACGGATCCAATAAGCCGAAATTGTAAGCATTGGGTAATCCCCTTCTAATAGTTGTAGTTGGGGTTTTACTGTTAAATAATTTAGTGAAATTAATATTTAATTATTTTGTGAATGATAAGATATGAAGATTTAGCAGAAGAAATGAGAAATTTTCTACATAAAAGACGATTTGCATAAAACAAAAACTAATAATACACAATAATTATTATAAAAATGTTGTTACATTTATGGAAAAAGAAATCTAATTATAAAAAAAGAAATTTAGAAACTATAGTTGTATAAATTATATATTTAGAACAATTGTTATAATTTGGAAATGAATATAAATCTAATTATGGAAGATTTAGTGTGATTTTATTTGTAGATTTGGAATGTTTTTTAAGTAAAAGGATTGTATATTTAGCACTACCCTTACGATTAGCCTTGGGTCCATGAAATGTTGCCACTTGACACGTTAACCACATCTATCCTTACTAACAGGACCACTAGAATATCTACGAAATAAATATGAAATGCTAATGTATTCGTATAAAAGTATTTGTAGTTTTCAGTGTTATAATTGTTTGTGATTGATTTATCACTGGTATTTAGTAATAGAACAATGGATTTAACGTTCTTACGATAACATTTAAAAAACTAATAAATATTAAACATTAATAAAAAATATTAAATAGTTGTACAATGTAAAATAAATTAGAATTTAAATATATCAACAGATAACGTCAATAATCAGACCAGCAGTGGAAGCGTTAACGTGAGGGGATGACATATATGACGTTAGAAACTTGATATCAAGATACGAAAAAGTGTGATTGTATATTTTTGACAAGCTATCGATTATTATTATTACAATTAGTGGCAATAATGTCAATTCTTTATTGGTTATATTTTATAGGAAATTAAAACGATTTTTAAATATTTCAAAATGATAAATATACTAAAAATTTGGTAAATATGATATTTGTAAATTAAGGTGACAAATATGGTACTTTAATTTTAAAGACTATATATAAAATTCTCTCTAAGAATTTCTTTTGAAATTATAGTCAAAGTTGAATCCATTTTTTACCAAAAAAAAAGAATGGATTTTAATTTTTACTAAAATAGATAGTTCATCTATAATATTAAAGTTTTAATTTTAATCAGTGTAGTATTTTTTTTTACTATATTTTGTTTAGATTAGTCTTTTATTAGAATGTGAATTGTATAAAACAAGGTTGTTATGACTGCGCTTCGCTGCAGGTTTATAATTCATCATTTATTTAAGGGCAAATTGCCGAGAAAGGTAACTATAATACCCAAATTTGACAATAAAGGTAATGTCCATTTTTTCGGGCCAACAAAGGACTTTAAATTCTAATTTATTCAAAAAAGGGTATATGGTAACCGGATCTTTAGGTAGCCGGTTCACATGGTGCTGACATGTCATTTAATTGATGAGATGGCAAAAATCAAAATTTTTTTATAAAAAAAAACTTATGTGGCAAATAAATTATTTATAACTCTTAAATATACCAATTATTATAATCTCTAATCCCTCTCATTCTCTCATTGCTGCTACTTCACGTTTCTGCCCACCAGCGCCCCCATACAACCACAACCACCATAGAACCACCGCAAGCATCTCACCACCGCCACCATCGCACCACCGTTGCACCGTCGCTCCGTCGTTGCCATGAACCATCGTCCTACCGCCACCGTGAACCACCAGACCTGAGTTCGAATCGAATTAGGGTTTTTCAGATCTGCTCTCTGTTGCACCGTTGCTTCACCGCTCTCCGTCACCGTCGCAAACCCTAACTGAGATGGTTCTCTCAGATATGCTCTCTGTTGCACCGTCTCTCTGTTTGAATGAGTTGGTTAGGGTTTTCAGATCTCTCTCTCTATTTCTGTTCTTCGAAGGACATGGACATCTGAATCTGTGTTTTAGGGTTTTTGTAAGTTCATATCTAAATCTGAATCTGAGATGGTTTTCACATGTAAATCCTCGTATGTGGATGTGTGTTTGTGTTCTTACATCTGAATCTGTGTTTTAGGGTTTTTGTAAGTTCAGATCTCTTCGATCTCCAGAACATGGTGCGATTTTAGGGTTTTTGTAAGTTTAGGGTTTTCAGATCTCCAGATCTATGGTCGTGGATGTTTTTTGTGTGTTTATTTGGATCCACAAATCTGTGCGGTGGAGGTTGTTCACGGCAGCGGTGGTGGTTTAGCGGCGGTGGTGGTTCAAAGATGATTATCATATCTTCAAGGACATGGACATAAATTAACAAACACATTAATTCTAATTAATAAAATATAAACACGGACAAAATTCTTATTAAAAATGAATTAGAAAAAGTAAAAATTATTAAATAATTTATTATTAAAATTAAACAAGTTTTGTTGCCACGTGTATTGCCACGTCAGCATAATCATGACATGGCATTGACTGGACTGCCACATAGGTTGTCACGTCACCAATAACCTGCTGACTAGATAGTTAGCAGGTTTAATAGGTCACCATACCCTTTTTTTTATCAAAAATTAAAATTTATAATCCTTTGTAGGCCCGAAAAAATGGATGTTACCTTTATTGGCAAATTTAGGTATTTTAGTTACCTTTCTCGGCAATTTGCCCTTTACTTAATACATGAATATAAAAACAGTCGTTTATCATATCAAACGAAATACTAAAAAATATATAGGTGTTGGGGAGATAGCCATATCAAACCATAATCAAACATTTCTATTAATTTAAATAGGATTGATGCTAATAAAACCACATTTCTAGTTTTGGACTTAGATCAGTGAAAAACATGTCTTGTTTCTCAAGTTAGATTTAAAAAAATTTCTAAGTAAGAAACATCAGCTGAGGAACAAAAGCATCAGTTGAACTCTAAAGCATCAGACGACAGATCAACTTCAAAGGATCAGACAAGGAGAAAAGACACCAGCTGAGGTTTTACAAAGCATCAACTGAAGACTTACAACCATCAGCTGAGGATTATCAAAGCATCAGCTGAGGCCTCAAAACCATCAGCTGAGAAACCAAGTGATCAGCTGAGTCTTCAAAAGCATCAGCTGAAGGATCAAAGAACAACAGCTGAAGATTTCTCTCATCAGATAAGAAGTTTACTTTTTGTCAAAGTAATTTTATAAGCTTATCACTCTGAATGATCAGTTGAACATTATTGGTCTACTGATCATATAGGTTGATTAGCTTATGATACTGAGTCCTTATTAATATTTCTCGTCTTAAAAAAAATATCACTAGCTTAGAGTTAGTTTAATCAGCCGAGTCTTATTCAGTTTAAACACTTAGTTGATTTTATTCTTAAGTCCAAGGCAGAAAATGTGTTGTTCTATTATGCCTTTAGATCTGTCTTTGTAAAAGTATTAAGCACTTTTTGGATCTGCTAAGAGACAAAAAACATTGATCTTGACCCTTTGGAAAAGGTGATAGAGACTTTAGAAGAGAAGATCTCGAAGATTTGTTTCAACAACTAAGTATGGCTGGCAACTCCATACTTGGTAAAGTCAAATCTTCAGAAAGCATGATGCTGTATAAAGGACAAGCATGGAAAGAGAAAGTTACACTTCCAAGACAAAAAGGTATTACTTTAATAATATAATAATAGATAGTGAGATACTCATTCACTGATAAAGACATTTGCTTTTTACATAAAATATGTAAAATAAGTTTACTTTTCACCCACTAACTTTATCTATTATAATATTATTAAATTAAGTACCTTTGTCTCCTTCTCTACTCCATCGACCAGATATCATTTGCTTATATATACTCTTGCATTGAAACTTGTAAAGATCATCGGAGTTGAACACTGAAATCTCATAAGTTGAGACTGAAGAAGAGTTAGCATATATTTCTTAGTGTACTCAAACTTGTTCATGTGTTAAACATCTTAGAAATTAATTGTTTAAGATTAGCTTTGTCAATGTGTTAGACATATTAGTTGCCACATTTGTTGAACTTAGATTTACCGCATCTAGTTCATTTATTTCTTGATTCGTATCAATAAGAATTATATAAAAGTATAATCATGTGTATCTAAATTTTTAAAAAGCTAAAGTTTGTATTCAATCTCCCCTCCTTCTACAAATATTTATTGTTGTAGTATCAAATCGGGACCAACAATAGGGAAAACTATAATTAGTTTGAAACAAAAGAAATATTATGAAACCATATTTGAACCATTAAATTATATAATAGTTATACTGAATTATAATACATTAAAATACTTTAAAAATTATTATCTTTGAGTTTATAGTTTGTTAAGGAGTATATATAACTAAGCTTTAGAAATGCTAAGAGTTATTTGTTCTAAAGAGTATTGTAAATTGTAATTTACACTAAAAGGATTGCTAATTCAAGTCACTACAATGTTATCATGACATAACAAAAATCATGCTATACTTTTTATTTATTGTTCAAATATTAAATTGGAAAATACTATATTATTAACAAAACAAAGAATGATAAAGAAAACAAAACGAAGAATAAGAGATGAAAAAGAAAAAGAAAAGATGAAAAATAATCAGAGTGTATAGATCATATAAAATGAAATTGCTAAAGAACTTATGTTATATGAGAATTTGAAAAAAATATATATATTATTTAGAGAACTGGCCATCTTAAAGGAATTCCATATATATATATATATATATATATATATATATATATATATATATATATATATATATTTTGTTGTTGTTATTAAAAAATTACAAATTAATTAATTTTTTACTAACAAAATAATGGTTGATAGCTAATTTTTTTAATCAAACTAAATTTAATGCAAGTGTTATAGAAAATAATATAAAAAAGTAATATATACATAGAGTTGTACGTGTTTCATGTGTTAGATTTTTCTTTTTCTTTTTTTCTGAGACAATTATCGTATTGAACTCGTTTCTATAATTTCATTCCCTATTATCCCTTCTATATAAAGAACATATGTGCATGGTAGATCCTGTATACCACTCACCACATAATTAAACATGTTGAAGCCTCAAGTAAACCCCAACCACCTCCATCACACCCCTGCTCCGCCGTTACTCACACGGGGGAAGAAGTCTTCAAACATCGCCGGAGACGGCGGTTGCGATGGTAGTACAAACCCTACTTCATTTCTATCTCACAACACCTTGGCATTTCCAGCCGTCATACGTCATAGTCCTGTCAATTCACGGCGGCGGCATACGAGCAAGTATTCAGCCGGTCAAATTAAAGCCGTCACAAGCGAAGTCAGTACGGCCAGTACGGTCAAAACCATCAGTCTGACCGCCGTGATTACGGTCTAGATGACTGTTGGTAATGTGTTATCAAATCTTTTAACGAAAGCGTTGGACGACTTCACCGATATGCTTGGAAAATCGCTCCTTTTGGAGCTTGTTGCCGCCGAGGCTGACCCTAGTAAGTCTACATGCCGGTGCTGACTTTTCTCAACAAAGAAAATAAAAATCCATCCAATTAATAACAAGTAATTGCATATATATAACATATACATATATATAACATATACATATATATACTTACTTATCAATTTCTAATATAATTATCATTATATATTGGCTTTAATTATAAGAACGAATATATCATAAATTCTACTTTTCAAAAAGAAAAAACAATATATATTGGGTAGGTTATTCCCTTAAGAGTGGTCCATAGTGTGGTTGAACTGATTGAAATGGCCATATCATCGAAGCGTGGTGGTGGTGTGACGAAGGTACTATATATGGTTATTATGGTGACTTTTTTCCTTTTCGTTGTTTTTTGTCTTTTGATTTATGGGTCGTATATGGTAGCTAGTCAAGTCATTAATTTTTTTGTCGCGATGGCCGATCGATGAGTGATCACACTATGAGTTAAATAGTAAAAGTCGTATATGATGCTTATGTTAGTATGAAGATTAACAATAGTAATGAATTTTGTTAATTGGTTTGACAACCTGTATCATTTATTAAGATTACTTTACCAATATATTTTGAATTAATTATATACTTACATTAATTATCCCATTTTCCAAAAATAAAATCATATATATATAGAACTAGTTGTGTTTATTTTTTATATTACTAGGGTTAACAATGTTTAGGTCCAGGAAGTCAGGGGAAATAAAAATGAATAGCTGCCATATAGCTAGATCATAAAAAATTTATTAATTGTCAACTTAGATATATAATTATTTAATTATTCCATGTTACAGGTCGATTAAATATTAGCCTTGATATGATTATTCAAATCACTTCACAACAGTTTTAGAAGTGAAGATCCCTTTTAGCTGTGGTCTATTAATTATATGAGTATTGTTGTGTGTACTTCTTTTCTCTAAAATATAGATATCATATCAATAAATCAATCATCTCGCATATATTTATAAGATGATGGTATATCAGAATTCATATCCTAAATCTATACATCTATCATTTTTATTGGAGAAAAAAGAGTTAATGAACTTTCAAGTACTGGCATATTAATTAAGTAATTGTCTTTTTCTATTTTTCCAAATTTTTATTTGCTAAGCACATGCGAACATCGACTTTCTTAAGAAAAACCTAACTTATTATTATGAATGAGGTCAGTCACTAATTAAGCAGAAAACGTTATATGGTTTTGCTAATAGATCGTGACAAGTAGCGGAATTAATACAAAATTAACTATCAACGTTTATTAATAATTTAGCTTGATCATTAACACTCTGTATTTAAAATTTGACTTGCCCGAACTTGTTTTTAAAGATTTCAAAATAAAGAAATGTACGAAAAAAGATAAGATAAAGTAATAAAAAAATCAAGACAATATAAATACAAGTATAATAAAAGTAAAAATGATAATAAAAGAAAACAAAGAAACAAATGAGTATGGAAATGGTACCTAATAATTAATACACGATAGTGACTAGGGGTGTTCACGGGGCGGGGCGGGGCGGGTAGTGGCTTTTTTGTAACCCGTAACCGCGGGGCGGGTATCTAATTTCAAAAACCGAAACCGAACCGCAAGCAGCGGGTACCCGTTGTGCTGGTACCCGAAGGGAGGCGGATATCCACGGTTCGGGTCACGGGTACCCTAAAATTGAACTTTTTTGATTTTTGATGTTTTCAACAAGTTTAGATTCATAATATAACAATAAACAACGGTAGAAAAAATTCAACAATAATGAATAAATCACTAGTAGAAATCAAACAAATCTTCGATGAGAACCTCGTAAAAACAAAAAAAACGATATGATCAAAGTTGACACTTCTGATCGATTTCAGTGTCTCCATTTTGAACTCTTGATAGTTGTAGGCTTGCAAATTCTCTATATCAAAACTAAAAAATGAAGTGGGGGAGACGGTATGGGATACTAGAAGTAAGTTAGGTAGTTTTGAGGAATTTAAGTTTTTTCTAATGGCTTTGTTATTTCATATTAAACAATATATATACATATATATATATATATATATATATATATATATATATATATATCTTAAAGCATACGGGGCGGGGCGGGTACCTGCGGATATCAAAATTTAAAAACCGTACCCGCCCCGCGTTTAGCGGGTACCCTAGTTTTCGGGTTTTTCGGGTCGCGGGTTTTACGGGTATCGGTTTTTTCGGTTTCGGTTCACGCGGGGCAGGTCGGTTTCTCGGTTACTCGGTTTTTTTGAACACCCCTAATAGTGACTCCTTACCTTACTAGTTTAAACATTTTTACATTATCTTTGCAAGACATGATTAATTATTTCTCTTACTTTAATAAGATATATATATATATATATATGAAAAATGTCCAATATAGTCCATACTTATTTTATAGTCTCAAGGAACTAATCTTACCCCTTGGATCAGCCCCATTAATGGTCCAGATTGAATTTTAAAAATTTAAGCGGATTGACATTTCGTAATTAACATGTAATGATTTTACCATCACATGTAATTGTATATTGAATCACATGTAATTTTATATTGAGTCACATGTGATTAAATATTAAAATATAGGACTATGCTTTTTATATAGACTATATTGAACACAATTCATATATATATATAGGGTAAGGTTAAACAAAGAACCTCGCTTAAACAAAGAACCTAAAGAACCTAAAGAACCTCTCTGGTGATGACATGTGACACATAGTCTAGGGCAAAAAAGGAAATTAGAAAAAAAATGAAAAATCGGCGTCTTCATCAAATCCCCCCCAACAAACTAAAAAAAAACCCCTCAATTTCTTTAAATGATCATAACTCGTTCGTTTTTTAACAATTTTAACATAAAAATTATACCATTAGTTTCAGTTTTTCGTCCTCTTTCAAACAAGACCGGACTTGATATATTTCTGAAACTTTTTTTTTTTTTTAAATGCAAATTTTGCATTTTTAGCTGGGTTCATTCAAACTCAAAATGCAAAATCCGTAGTTTGCATTTTGAGCTGGGTTCATTCAAGCCCAAAATGCAAAATCCGTAGTTTGCATTTTGAGCTGGGTAATTCAAACCTAAATGCTAAATCCGTAGTTTGTATTTTAAGCTGGGTAATTCAAGCCTAAATGCAAAATTCGTAGTTTGCATTTTGAGCTGGGTTCATTCAAGCCTAAATACAAAATGCAAAATCCGTAATTTGCATTTTGAGCTAGGTAATTAGCGACATTCAGCTCATTAGCGACGACATTCAACTCATTAGCGACGAGCTGCCAAAATGCAAAAAAAAAATGTTTTCCCGTACAGCGCCAAAATGCAAAAAAAAAATTCATTTTCAAATTTTTTTAGAAAAGTAAAAGAAGAGTGATCTTGTTTGAAAGAGGATTAAAAAACTAAAAGAATGGTATAATTTTTTTGATTAAATTCACAAAACTTAAAAAGTTATGGCAATTTAAAGTTTTTGAGGATTTTTTTTTTAATTCGTGGGTGTTGGGAGGGGGGATAATTACATTTTTGCCCTATTCTTCCTAAATTAATACATAATAATTACAATTTTGCCATCATTCAATCTCATCCATTAATATTCATGATCTAAAGGTCCAGATTGGTTCTTTAGGTTTTTTGTTTAACACATGGTTCTTTATTGATCCAATTTCATATATATATATATATATATATATATATATATATATATATATATATATATATATATATATATATATATATATATATATATATCCTATTCTGTTTATTGCTAACTCATCCATCTTAAGGGGTATTACAATTGTACTTTCCAAAAGAATTTCATTATAGTTTAACATATTTAACAGTATGTAATTTGGATATGAACAATTTGAAAGAAGTCAATAACAGAGAACATCATAACAAATTAGTAATGCATATAACATATTAATATTGAGCGTTAAAGCCATATTTATTTAGAGCAAATTAGTTTCATAATAAAGAACATTTGAAACTAACATTTTATAATTTTATATTAGAAAAAACATACACATGCGCACACACACACACACATATATATATATATACATATATATATATATATATATATATATATATATATATATATATATATATATATATATAGATATATATAGAGGTAACCTATATATATTCAACCAGATAATACTAGTTCTTGTTTCATGATTTAAGTATATAATAGTGAAACAATCAAATACTTATAAAATGGTGAGCTAAAGAAAGAAAAAGATGAAGAATACACACTACAACTTCCAACACACATTAATTTTCTTAAATGTTTTATGTATAATGAAAGCTTAGGGTTCAAACTTATAACTTGATTCTTGTTTATACAAGAGAAGTTACAATACATACCCTAGAGAAAGATTATTCACAAAAGTAGCACTTGACCTTTTACTATTAAAGTTACAAAACTTGAGTATTTAACAAGTGAAGCTAACACAAATTCAAAATATGGTATGTGAAAAGGTGTAGAAGATAAAGAACACAAAATGCACACTACACACTACACACATACTATTTATCTTAATCTATTATCATTATATGTTGTGAAAGCTTAGGCATCTAAGTTTTGATTTGAATTCTATTATACAAAGAAAAGCTATAATAATAAATTAACACCCTAAATAAAGAATATTTACAAAAGATACCATTGACCATTACATTTTGACTACTCAATTCTATTCACATTAAAAAAAGCATTTAGTAAGATAATTTAAGGGTATAAATTATAACATCTTCATCCCATACTTTATGTGAGATGTTTGATATATTAATATAACATGTGTATGTGAAAGAGAGAAGATACACACAACACCACCTCAAAGTATGCCATATCTAATCAAAAGTGGTACTTTCATAACAATAATTATTTAATAAGTTGTCTTACTATATGTCTATATGTTTGTTTTTCAATGTGAAGTTCATCATTCATATCAACTTTTGAAATGTATCAGCTGAATCAAATTAAAAACAGCATAAATTTAATCATAATTTTCTTATCTTCTAATAAAAAATAAAAGATTAACATACAAAAAAAAAAGAAGATTATAATCACTAATTTAAATAAAAAATTTAACTTTCAAATCCTTACTATCCATTTGAGTAAAAATTTAATTCCAATATTAACCTTTTACAATAAGATGAGATAGGAGAAAAATAATCATTAAACTCATATTATCACAAAGAAAATTTAATGATATTTCACATAATCTAATTGTTTTTTTTAACGTTTATGTAATATTTTATAACTTGTATTTGGATCAAATCTTCTAATATAAATAAAAAAACTAACATGCATAAACTTTATTTGACGATCTTAAACTTTCATTTAATAAAATAAATTTAACTACTCGATTTCGAGCATCCAAAAAATCAAATTGTGAATTCTAATTTTGACTTTTTCTTAGTCAAAACTGAATCAAAATTATTAGAAGAATTAAAGATATGATCTTCTTAAATTTTAAATATATCATATTTGACCATCTTAATTTATAAATATCCTATTTACCATTTATAAAACATTAAAATATCAAATTTAACCAATTCATTAACTTCATCATTTTAAATGCTTTTATAATAATTTAAAACATCTTAAACAAGTATAATGTTTGATGAATTATACAATAAATACTATTATGTATTTTCATATCATGATACGATGTTTTTGTTGTCACGTTGCTATAAACTTCACGTTAAACTTTTACCGTTGGTTTGGGTGTTGACGCGATCTATCTATATGTTGCTATTATTTAAAATTCTCATTTCTTATGTGTTTCACTATTATTTAATAACTTTTTATCAATGTTTAATTGTTATTATTTTTTAAAACTACTCGTGTATTACATGAGTATCTACTCTAGCCTTTTAATATTCTTATAATATTAATAAAAAATAAACACTCATCCAATTTTTGTGCGATTATAACCCTTTATTTAATAATATAAAGTTAATTGCTCAATTTCGACATCAGTTTAAACAAAGTTGAAATTCTAATTTTGCATTTTATTGGTCTAAATTGAGTCAGAATTATTAGATGACTTTCATATATGCCCCGCTTAAAGCTTAATATATCATATTTGTCCACTCTAATTTATAAATATCATATATAACCTTTATAACATTTTAGAATATCATTTCAATCAAATTTTCAATTTTATTGTTTTAAAATTTTATAATTTTTTTAATTTTTTTAATTATAACAAAAAACATGACTTTAATTCCCGAATTAATATAACAATAATTATCGATAATTTGTTTAAAATATAAAATTATGTCATTTTGTATCATGATATCATAATTCTGCCATCACATCTGATGTCAACCTCGAGTCAACGTTTCCACTTCTTGTCCGGGTGTTAATGTTGTCTATCACCATTTTTTAAATTCTCATTTCTTTCATTTCTTATAATTATTTGATATTTTTTTATTAATGTTTAATATTTATTATTTTTAAAACTAATTCGTGTATCACACGAACATCTAGTCTAGTAATAAAAATAAAAGACTAATGTGAATCAATCTTATTAAAGGATTATAATATTCATTTAATAATATAAACTTAATTGCTTAATTTGGAACATTTTTGTAATAAAACTTGGAATTCCAATTTAACTTTTATAATGAATGAAATTTTTTTTAATGTATATATACCTTGAAATGTCATATTTGTCCACTATAACTTGTTAATATCATACATACCCCATATACCATTTTAAAATATTATATTTAACCAAATTCTTGATTTTATTAATTTGAAGTATTGTATAATCATTTTAAATTATATTTAATCATAACAAATAAACACTTGACCTTTTAGCTTTAATTATAACAACAATGATTGATAACTTGTACAAGAAATACAATTATAACGTCGTTTGTCACCAGTTTCTAAAATTTATTTTTTCGTGTTAAATCATTATTTAATATCAGTTTTTAAGCAAGGTCTGTATCATACCGACATCTAATTTAGTTTGTCTAAGATACAATTAACACTTAAGCTATGAGGTAATGTAAACCTTTTCCATTGTTACATATTAAGTATAATAGTAGAAATTTTTAACTAGTTGAACTCTTATTCATTAACTTCCATTCTTGATTTTTTAAGAGACGGGTAAAATAAAGGATACAATAAAGGATTATGCACATCGAACGGGTCAAAAAGCAGATGATATAACATACTTAGCCGAATTTGAAGTACCTGAGGATTTTGGTTCCATTGGGGCAATCAAAATCGAAAATGAACACCACAAAGAGGTATTCGTGGAATCTGTTCTCATAGAAGGCTTAGCAAGTGGCTCCATTACCGTGTCCTGTGAGTCCTGGATTCATTCGAAGTATGAGAATGCTGAGAAACGTGTTTTCTTCGTTGACAAGGTTTGTAACTACTTTATCTTCATCTTTAATCGATACACGAAATAATTTTATTATGACAGAGATGTTAAATAAACCAATGGAAACGGGTTTAGCAAAGCTCGACCGCGGATCAACTATTTCGTGCCAAGCTCGAAATATAAAATAAACTATTTAATTGATGATTATTTTTATTTATTGATGATGAGTAGTAATATAAAATAGAAGGATATAAAATTTATAAACATGAAATAATAATATAATATTTTAAATTATATAAAGAACACCTTGTCCTTCTTTGTATACTCACTGCGTTTTGTGACGCACGTAGGTAGCATGCCTACCATCGGATACACCTAGCGGCCTCAAGTCTTTCCGAGAGAAGGAACTAGCAACTCTTCGAGGCGACGGTGTCGAAGAAAAACCTCGGGAAAAGATAGATAGAATTTATGATTATGATGTGTATAATGATCTTGGTGATCCCGACAAGGATCCCGAATTGGCACGCCCTGTGCTCGGAACTAAGGATTTCCCTTATCCGAGACGTTGCAAAACTGGCAGACCTCGCTCTAAATCAGGTATTCTACTGTTTTATATTCTTTGAAATGTATTAAACTTTACACGCTTTGTTACTGTCGTAATGAACTTTAAAAGTTTCTATTATGTAATACAACACAGAAAGTATATATGTTCGAAATTTTTACCCTTTATTAGGTTCAAGAAGTTTGTTGTGATTATAAACATCATAATGATCGATAATGAAATTGTGTATTTTGATCCTAGCTGTTTCCTATGCAGCTGATTTTGAGTAATCTTGACATTTTATAAAAGATTATTGTTAATAGAACTCCAAATGCAGATCCATTAACAGAATCAAGAAGCAGTGATGTTTATGTGCCAAGAGATGAAGCTTTTTCAGAAGTAAAGAATCTAACTTTTAATTTCAAGACTGTATACTCGGTACTGCATGCAGTCCTACCTTCATTGGAGACAACTATCATTGACAAAGACCTTGGATTCCCATACTTCACAGCTATTGACTCTTTGTTTAACGAGGGAGTTAATTTGCCACCATTACCCAACGACGGATTTCTCGGGAACATACTACCTAGGCTTTTGAAGTCTATTGAAGATGCCCAGAATAACATTTTGCTCTTTGAGACTCCTGAAATGGTTGATAGTATGTAACTACTTACCGCTCCATCTTGATCATTCAATTCTTGGAAACTCATTTAGTTAACATATATATTTCTTATTCCAATTCTATTTCTCAATTTTAAAGATTTTACCTTAATTTGTTGATGATCTGCAGGAGATAAGTTTTCATGGATCAGGGATGAAGAATTCTGTCGACAAACTCTTGCGGGTCTTAACCCTTTGAGTATACGCTTGGTCACGGTATGTTGTTTTTCGGATTACCCTAACCTCATATGGAGATAGTTTAGTAGCAAGTTTGTGTTTATAAGCTTGAGAAATGCCAAACCCTCTTGTTATAATTGAAGCAAAAACAAATATTCCAACTTGCCAAATAATTTATTATCTGTAACTAATTTTGATATTTGATTATTTAGACATGAAACTTCAAAGAGAAAATGGTAACAGTTAACCTGATCGAATATGTGCAGGAATGGCCACTGAAAAGTAACCTTGACCCGGAGGTTTATGGTCCGCCTGAATCGGCAATAACTAAAGAGATTGTTGAGAGACAGATCAGAGGCTTTTGCACTCTTGAGGAGGTATGTTTATCTATAGTTAGAGGCTTTTAATTTGCACCATATCTTCTTAGAATAGTATTTGGAAGTTGTAATTAATTAACTCAATTGTGAATTAAGCATAGAGTCCCTTGTATCATATGCAGGCATTAAAGAACAAGAAGCTTTTCATGCTAGATTATCATGATATCTTCCTGCCTTATGTGCACAAAGTTAGAGGAATAAAAAATATGAGAACAACTTTATATGGATCAAGAACACTCATGTTCCTTACTCCAACTGGAACATTGAGGCCGATAGCTATCGAGTTGGTTCGCCCACCTGGTGACGGCAAACCTCAATGGAAACGAGCATTCAGTCCCTGTTGGGATGCAACTGGTATGTGGCTATGGAAGCTTGCTAAGGTTCATGCTCTTGCTCATGATAGTGGTTACCATCAGCTCGTTAGTCACTGGTAATTAAGCACATACCCGGATTCGATCAATTTACTAAATAATTAATCTATATATACGCTACAGTAATAACTTAATATCCGAAAATATTATTTTGCAGGTTGAGAACACACTGCTGCACCGAGCCGTATATAATCGCAACCAATCGTCAGCTTAGTAAAATGCACCCGATTCATAATCTTTTGCACCCTCATTTCCGGTACACAATGGAGATTAATGGGTTGGCTCGAGAAGCCCTCATAAACAGTGGTGGAATTATTGAATCATGTTTTTCACCAGGAAAGTATAGCATTGAGATGAGTTCAGTTGTATATGGTCAACAATGGCGTTTTGACCATGAAGCATTGCCAGCTGACCTTATTGCTAGGTAACACATTACATACACAGTGTTTTTTTAATTAAATCTTAAAGATTACAACTTGCTAGACCAAAGTTATTATTTTCAGTGTTGAATTCGTTTTTCTAAAATGCTGTAATATTGAAGGGGTATGGCTGTGGAAGATCCGAATTCGCCTCATGGTGTGAAGCTAACCATCGAAGATTACCCCTACGCAAATGACGGTTTAGTTCTTTGGGATATCATCAAAGATTGGGTTACTAACTATGTCAACCATTACTACCCAAAAGATAATCTTATAGAAAGTGATGCAGAGCTTCAAGCATGGTGGACAGAGATAAGAACAGTGGGCCATGGAGATAAGAAGGATGAACCATGGTGGCCCGTTCTCAAAACAACAAAAGACCTTATCGGGATTATCACAACAATCATCTGGGTAGCATCGGGTCACCATGCTGCTGTCAACTTCGGGCAGTATGATTATGCCGGCTATGTTCCTAACCGGGCCACCATTGCCCGGGTCAAGATGCCTTGTGAAGACCCCACTGATGATGAATGGGAAGCTTTTAAACGTCGGCCTGAAGATGAACTCCTGTCTGCATTTCCTTCTCAGGTTCAAGCGTCACAGGTTATGGCAGTTTTGGATGTTTTATCGAATCATTCACCAGATGAAGAATATATCGGGGCGAATACCGAGCTAGTTTTTGAGGCAAATCCACAGATAAAAGCTGCTTATGAAATATTTGCAGGGAAGTTGAAGGAATTGGAAGGAATTATTGATGCTAGGAATGCAGATTCCAACAATAAGAACAGAAATGGAGTTGGGGTTGTACCATACAATCTTCTAAAGCCTTTTTCAGAACCTGGTGTGACTGGTATGGGTGTTCCAAATAGTATTTCTATCTAAATGGTTGGTTGAATACATTTTTCTAAAGATTCAAAATGTAAAGGCAGGGTGCCTTTCTTTTGATTGGGTTATCAATAATAGGGCAAGAAATATAGATCTTGTTTCCACAATATTCTTTCCTATATGTATTTCGCAATAAGATAAATAGGAAAGCAATTCAAAGGTATTCATATGTTTTCTCTTAGTAGATTGTACATCTCATTGCAATGCATCATATAAATACACACACATGGTAAATGATCCGTACTGATAGCATTGTCTAACACTCAAAATTAGGTGTTGCTTTCATATTATATTCATGGGTTTTGCCAAATTTGTGTTTGTGTTGTTAGTCAGATTCTTGAACATGGTATCGATTTCCTTTTCTTGATTCCATCATAGAACAATCACAGACTATGATATCGTAAGTGTATATGTGTTTGTGATATGCAAGAAACAACAAGAACACACAACATATTTCTGGAAGATGATATGTGTTATTTCCAAGTCGATACATACATATATATAGTTGAGGGTCACAAATTAACAACCAAATTCGGTTATGTTTCCCTCCAAATAACCAACCCCTATGTGTGTGTAATTACACACTATATGCTGGTGATAGATGGAAAATAATATATAAAATAAGGCTGGCAATTTGGGTCGGTTTCGTTGTTATTGGGTTCGTGTTATTCGGGTTCGGGTCAGTTTCGTGTCGACCCAATTCCGACTCATTTATTTTCGTGTCGGGTTCTGGTCGGTCACTTTTTACGTATCGGGTTCGGGTCGTGTTTCGTGTCGACCCATTTTGGTCAAACGTATTTGACAGGTATTTCTTAAATACTGTTTTCGGGTACAGGTTTCGAAAACCGTTTTCAATTACGCTTTAATACCGTTTTCGATTACGATTTTCGGTTACGGGTTTCGAATACAGCTTTCGATTACATTTTTCGATTACAATACCGTTTTCAATTATGGGTTTCCAATACCATTTTCAATTACGATTTCCGATTACGGTATTCAAACTCGGTTTTCGAGTACGGTTTCGTAATAAAATTTTCGAATTCCTTGTCCTTTTCCAATTTTCTCCACTAACTGGTGAATAAACCACAGATTAAAATATCGAATACCAATACAATTTAGTATCTTTAATACAAAAGTACTAACTAGTGACAAACTATGGATTAAGATAACCTAACGGAAATTATCCAAATTCTAAAGGCAAATCTTCTTTTCCTCTTTTCCGTTGTATTCTTGAACTTAAACCATGATGTAATATTATTTAGGTTTAATTTTTTTATAGTTTATTTAAGTTTTTAGAGTTTAAAGGTTTTGTACATTTGTTTATCGGAATTTATTGCCTAAGATGTCACTCCCTTATTTGAATTCGCAATAAGATAAATAGGAAAGCAATTCAAAGGTATTCATATGTTTTCTCGTAGATTGTACATCTCATTGCAATGCATCATATAAATACACACACATGGGAAATGATCCGTACTGATAGCATTGTCTAACACTCAAAATTAGGTGTTGCTTTCATATTATATTCATGGGTTTTGCCAAATTTGTGTTTGTGTTGTTAGTCAGATTCTTGAACATGGTATCGATTTCCTTTTCTTGATTCCATCATAGAACAATCACAGACTATGATATCGTAAGTGTATATGTGTTTGTGATATGCAAGAAACAACAAGAACACACAACATATTTCTGGAAGATGATATGTGTTATTTCCAAGTCGATACATACATATATATAGTTGAGGGTCACAAATTAACAACCAAATTCGGTTATGTTTCCCTCCAAATAACCAACCCCTATGTGTGTGTAATTACACACTATATGCTGGTGATAGATGGAAAATAATATATAAAATAAGGCTGGCAATTTGGGTCGATTTCGTTGTTATTGGGTTCGTGTTGTTCGGGTTCGGGTCAGTTTCGTGTCGACCCAATTCCGACCCATTTATTTTCGTGTCAGGTTCTGGTCGGTCACTTTTTACGTATCGGGTTCGGGTCGTGTTTCGTGTCGACCCATTTTGGTCAAACGTATTTGACGGGTATTTCTTAAATACTGTTTTCGGGTACGGGTTTCGAAAACCGTTTTCAATTACGCTTTAATACCGTTTTCGATTACGATTTTCGGTTACGGGTTTCGAATACAGCTTTCGATTACAGTTTTCGATTACAATACCGCTTTCAATTATGGGTTTCCAATACCATTTTCAACTACGATTTCCGATTACGGTATTCAAACTCGGTTTTCGAGTATGATTTTCGTAATAAAATTTTCGAATTCCTTGTCCGTTTCCAATTTTCTCCACTAACTGGTGAATAAACCACAGATTAAAATATCGAATACCAATACAATTTAGTATCTTTAATACAAAAGTACTAACTAGTGACAAACTATGGATTAAGATAACCTAACGGAAATTATCCAAATTCTAAAGGCAAATCTTCTTTTCCTCTTTTCCGTTGTATTCTTGAATTTAAACCATGATGTAATATTATTTAGGTTTAAACTTTTATAGTTTATTTAAGTTTTTAGAGTTTAAAGGTTTTGTACCTTTGTTTATCGGAATTTATTGCCTAAGATGTCACTCCCTTATTTGAATTCACAATCTCCTTTTTAAAATTAAAATTTTCGTGTCGACCTACTTTTGACCCATTTCGTGTTCATGTCGGGTTTGTGTCACTTTTTTCGTGTCCTGTTCGGGTTGTGTTTCAGGTCGGGTCAGGAATTGCCACCCTTAATATAAAACATACATACAAACGCAACGGATAATATCACCAATAGTCGGATTTACGTATTGCCACTATAATCAAACGAAAAGAAAGAATGATAAACCTTATATCACGATTTTAAGATATGAATCAACTCTTTGTGTGTTGTCTGGAAACCCTAGTATTCAAGATAGAATACCTCTAATGTAGTCCACACTACACTTCCTTGATCACCAATGGATTGTTAGTCCTTGTAATGCTTCAATCACCAAGAACAAGCTTGTGAATTGAATGAGAAAAATCGAAAAACACCAAGGGGTGTTTGTGGTTGGTGGCCGAAAACAAGGAGGAGAGGGGAAGAGATTAGGGTTACTAATTAACGTAATTATCCCCTTATTTATAACATTTAAACCTTTTATGAGCTTTCCTTCTTTTCCTTAATGGCCCCTTTGATTATATTAAGCCCAATAACTATTTATTAAGTCAAACTTAATTAATTAGCCCATTTAATATTTTTCACATTACTTAGATTATATAATAATATAAATATATTATTACACTAATTATATTATTATTATCAATTAGTATCTCAGTGTATATGTGTGTGACCCCTTAGGCTCATGTGTATCTTGCCATATAAATACATATTATGATATGAGCATAAACCATCAGCTCCCACTTGCGCAGGTCATAATAACTATACAAGGAGAGGTTAGCGTCTAGCAACACACCAGTGTCCCTAGGAACACACGAGACTGGTTTCTTAAACGTCTTATTTATGGTGTATAAACCAATCATCCTTTTGTTTCAGATACATTGCATAGTATTAGACATGGCTCACGTGTCATTCTAAATATCCATACAATATCTTTTCTCGATCTAGATATTAAATAGATTACCAAATCATTAGGTATCATCCTAATGACCTTTGGGTACGACTGTACACATATCTATTCAATTCATAGAGGGGCCCAAAAATATTTTACTCTATTACTTGTAGAGGAACAAATGTTATCTTGACTGCACGTGTTCATTGTGAGTTTCACATCCTCCTGAAAATGATTTTTATAACAACCTTATACAGGATTGTGTTTGATCACATCAAAGATTGACATTTCATTCACTCGAAACCTACTTGCATCTCAAGTCTGAGGACAAGTAATACAACCATTTCTCAAGATTCACAGCTGACATAAAACCATGCAGTGAACTCTTGAAAATTGGGTCTGCTCAATGTTCATCACCAATGAACAACATATGAGTTAGGTGACATCATCATTAATATTTATTCATAAGAAATATAACCCATACTCTCACATTTGCTTTAATTCAATAACACTCCCGCATCATCAACTGCCAATGGGCAATTTTAGAATATAAAATATTCACGGATTAAACATGCAAATATAGAGTACAGTTAATATAAATAAAAACAATCATACCAAGTATATCAATTCATTATAAAATAAAAAATGTTCAATGCTCCAATTATTCAAATACTAAAAACAGATCTATATAAGACTACTAGCAGGTCGAAGCCCAATGTTTCTAGCATGCTCGATATGCTTGTTGCATGACATTGGTTTCATAAAAGGATTTGCTAAGTTGTTATTTGTGTTCACTTTCAGAAGCCGAATCTCACCCATCTCGATATAACTTCACGAATGTAGTGATATTTTTTGAGAAAGTGTTTGGCACCCTTTTGAACTCTGGGTTCATTGGCGATGATAATGGCACCCGAATTATCGCAGTACACATCCATAGGGCTTTCATTGCAGGGGACAACGCCATGCCCATAAATAATTTCCGTATCCAAACAACCTCCAGTGACTTTTACCTGGATTCTGCTGGTATCTACTTGTAAGGTTCTGAGAGAACACTACATCAAGTCTAGTGCACCTTACTGCATACATGATGGAACCCACAGCCGAAGCATAAGGGATTCCCTTCATTCGCTTCACCTCATCAGGTGTGGATGGTACCTGAGTCTTACTCAAGTTTACATTGTGTTGCATTGGAAGACTTCCACGCTTAGAAGCATCCATTCTAAACCGTTTTAGAATCTTGTCAGTGTAAGCACTTTGACTTAAACCTATCAACCACTTCGATCTATCCCGTTAGATCTTGATTCCAAGGATATACGCCGCTTCCCCTAAATCTTTAATGGCAAAACATTTTCCAACGCAGGATTTTACATCTTGTAGCATTGAAATATTGTTTCCCATGAGTAATATGTCATCGACATATAAGATTAGAAAGACGACGATGCTCCCACTAGCTCTCAGGTATACACATGGCTCATCAAGGTTTTGAGTGAAATCATACTTTTTGATTTCCTCATCGAACCTTTCATCAAGGTTTTGAGTGAAATCATACTTTTTGATTTCCTCATCGAACCTTTTATTCCAACTTTTGGATGCTTGCTTTAATCCATAAATAGATTTATGAAGCTTGCATACTTTCTTTGGATGTTTTGGATTCTCAAAACCCTCAGGTTGTACCATATAAACATCTTCGTTAAGGTGATCGCTCAAGAAGGCTATTTTGACATCCGCCATTTGCCAAATCTCATAGTCATAGTACGCTGCTATGACTATAAGAATCCTAATAGCTTTAATGTCAGCAGCAAGTGAGAAGGTTTCTTCGTAGTCCCGTAGGTTTTAGTGTAACCTTTTGCTACTAGACGATCTTTATAGGTGTGTACATCTCCATCCATGTCAGTATTCTTCTTGAAGATCCACTTGCTTCTAACAGTCATTGCTTCAAGCCATTTATTGGATTCTGGATCCAACAATGCAGCTCTATAATTTAGGGGATTCATCAAGATCCCCTACACTCTGCTCCATCGCATCGATGTGATAACGATATTGATCATGTGCATAAGCTGTTCTTGCATATCTACGAATGGGAACTTCATCATTCTGTGATGCAACATCGGTATGTTCACCCTCATCGTGAATTTTTCTAGTGTTATTTGAAGGTTGTGCGCTCACTTTGAAACTCTTTAAAGTCTCAGTGCTCCCACTTGCTTCTGGTAAAATGAGATGATTCTTAAGAAACTCAGCATACGAGCCACATATATTTTGTTCTCAGGTGGGTAGTAGAAGCACTAACCTATTGGTTCCTTTGGGTATCTTACAAAGATACACTTGACAGATCTGGGCTCAAGTTTGTTTAGTGTGTCTCGCTTTACGAGAGCCTCACAACCCCAAACTTTCAAGTAAGACAAATTAGGGACTTTCCCGTGCCATATTTCATATGACGTCTTATCAACTTTCTTGGTCAAAACCATATTGAGTAAGTGTGCAGTAGACTCTACAACATAGCCCCAAAAGGACATTAGCAAAGTTGTTAGACTCATCATGGATCGAACCATGTCTAGCAAGGTTTGATTCCTCCTCTCAGACACACCATTATTTTGTAGAGTGTAAGGAGAAGTGAATTGTGAGACAATCCCACTTTTTGTTAGATGGTCCAAAAACTCTTGACTCATATATTCTTCTCCTCGGTCAGAATAGAGATCTTTAATAGTCTTGCCGAGTTGATTCTCTACCTCATTTTGAAATGCTTTAAAAGTTTCATAAACTTCATGTTTATGTTTAAGCAAGTAAACATAACCATAACGACAGAAATCATTAGTGAAAGTCACGAAGTAGTTAGCACCTTCCCTAGACATAGTTCTAAACGGACCACACACAACAGTATGTACGAGTCCAAGTATATCTTTAGCTCTTTCACCTACATGGGAGAAAGGTTTTCTTGTCATCTTTCCAGATATACAAGAAAGGCATTTATACATCATCAGTTGACTTTATAAGCCCATCATGTTGCAGCTTTAAAATGCATTTCTTGTTTATGTGACAAATTAAGACGACAATGCCATAGGGAAGTTGAATCCGGGTTAACTTTAGATTTTTTAGTACTACATGTATACACATAACAACCTTTTGAAATAAGATCATGCATGTCAATTTAAAAAATACCATCATAAGGAATAACATTAAAATAAAACATATTGTCCTTAGAAACAAAAATCCCATAATCCGTAAAAGTATGAATAAAACCATTATCCCTCTAACGAGAAAGCGAAACAATACCCCTAGTAATAGTAGGAGAAAAATGACAATTGTTTAAAACAATAATCAATCCATTAAGGAGGATAAGATCAAAGGTCCCTACAGCTTTAACAGTTACACGCATTCCATTGCCTACGTATAGATCCAAAGCTCCTTTGTTTAGCTTCCTACTTTCCCTTAGTCCCTGTACATCATTACATATGTGTGTTCCACAACCGGTATCATACACCCAGGACTTATTAGGAAAAGTGTAAAGTTCTATGATGAAGATACCTGATGTGCTAGCCTCGTCAGCTTTGTTCTTTATCAACTCTTCCAGGTAGGTAAGACAATTCCTCCTCCAGTGGCCTATCACTCCACAATGATGACAGGTGGCGTCCTTTGTAGGGTACTCCATCTTAGCAGGTGTGAGAATCTTTGGCTTGGGTTGGTAAAATAGCTTACCCTTGCCCTTTCTTGACTCTTGCCCTTAGCTTGCAGTTTTTGTTTTTGGATTCTACCTTACCTGATTGCTAGTACAACTGAAGATTTCTTGGACAACCCTTGCTCTACAAGCTTTAGCATAACATGTAACTCAGCTATTGTTTTCCCTATGATATACATTTTATAGTTAATGACAAACTGGTCATAGTCCTTAAAGAGTGAGGTAAGAATCAATCTCACTCCAAGAACATGTGGCATTGGGTAACTGAGACGCTCCATTTGGTCAAGATATCCTTTCATCTTCAAGATATCCTCCTGCTTGTAAGTGTGGAATGCTTTAACTGTTTCAAACAGTTCCTGCGCCGCTTGTTGTTGAAACATAGTTTTCAACTCTTTTAGCATCTTAAAAGCCGTGAGTTCCTCCAAGTTCTTTTCGATCTCAGGGGTCATGCTCACTAGCGTAAGAGAAGCTACCTCTCTTTGTTCATTAAACCTTAGTATAGGTATAACGAAATGCGGCAGAAGCAGTGACAGGAGGTTCCTCACGTAAGGTCTCTTCCAAATGAATCAACTTATTTTCAGCCCTAAGGACGATTCTCAGGTTTCAATACTAGTCGATGAAGTAGATTCCAGTCAATTTTTCTTTTTCAAGAACTGGCCTAATAGTAGAATTGTTAAGGGTTTGATTTGTAGTTGTCATCTACAAAGATACAAAATTATAATTAGTATTTTCAATAATTATCCTCCATTCAAAAACTAACTACCCAATGTTTTATAAAATAATTAATTTTAAATTATGTACAAAATAAATTTAGGTCTCATGCATAGACAATAATCATCTAGGAGTGACAATTCACTCACGTCTCACACAAAGGAAAAAAATAACGGCAAGTAATTTAAAACAATTGGATGACATGACTAAAATTTTCGATGGGTATAGAATTTTGATAAAACATTATTAATCAAAAGAATGTACGAAAGAAACATGCAATCTTCATTCGTAGCATTAGTTAAAAAACATTTTCCTAACTTAAAGTCTAACTTTATAAAAATAATGGTGTTAGGCAAAAATTTAATCATGAAAGACTAAAACCATAACTACAACTATAAATGTGCAAAACCTCAACCGATGATTTCCTATGCTTAGTCTCGTGAGCCATCACGACGGACCAAGAGGGTTACTAAGGACGGGCATACATAAACTCTCAAAAGACTCCCATTTGCACTAAGATCATCAAGGTCAAGTAGAAATCAAGATGAATCAGGTCAAACCATGTCGTCAAACTTCGAGAATTTCAGTTTTCGTGCAAGCTGTCCAGCAGCTACGAAAAAATGCCTTCGACTTTAATTTTATCGTCATTCCATGTTGAGCAACGGTTATAATGTTGAACTAAAGTACATTTATCCTACTACAAAATTAAGTAATAAAATTTCCCAAACAATGACTACAAGTGACAAAAACTTAAAGAAATAGAAAGGCCAAAACATGGCACCCAAACATATAAAACCAAAATACGGGAAATCAAGAACAAGGCATACCAAAAGATCTAGGTTTTCATCTTTTTTTCACATCAAACATCATAATATACGATCATGAATGTGTTGACTTGGTCGATGGTAAAAATTGCATGCTTTAAACCACGTATCTCAAAAACTTACAATAAGAATAAAAACAAGCCAACTGAATCGAAGAAAACAATACAATAATTGATCTATGATTGCTATAGAGTGGCTTTAAGGTTTATAAAATCCAACATTTTCAGACCATCATATGGTCGGAAAATCCCAGCCTAGGGCTGTCCAGATTTTTGAACCACATAAACCAACAAAAAAAAATGATTTTTAAGTCACTTTTACTTATACTTTGTTAATCATACGACACATACAAACGCCACGGATAATATCACCAATAGTAGGATCTACGTAATCAAACGAAAAAAAAAAGAATGATATACCTTATATCATGATTGGAAGATATGAATCAACTCTTTGTGTGTTGCCTTGAAACCCCAGTATTAAAGATAAAATACCTCTAATGTAGTACACACTACACTTCCTTGATCACCAATGGATGTTAGTCCTTCTTGTAATGCTTCAACCACCAAGAACAAGCTTGTGAATTGATTGAGATAAATCGAAAAACAACAAGGGGGTGTTTGTGGTTGGCGGCCGAAAATAAGGAGGAGGGGGGAAGAGATTAGAGTTACTAATTAACCTAATTATCCCCTTATTTATAACCTTTAAACCTTTTATGAGATTTTCTTCTTTTCCTTAATGGCCCCTTTGATTATATTAAGCCCAATAACTATTTATTAAGTCAAACTTAATTAATTAGGCCCATTTAATATTTTTCACATTACTTAGATTATATAATAAAATAAATACACTAATTATATTATTATTATCAATTGGTATCTCAGTATATATGCGTGACCCCTTAGGCTTATGTGTATCTAGCCATATAATTACGTATTATGACATGAGCATAAACCATCACTATACACACTAATATGTCACATATTAATTACATACAATAAGTCAAATAATAATAATACTAATAATGTTTAAACACCTAATTACACATTTTATTATACTAGTGGGGTAACCGCGCAATGCGGCGGCAGCGAATAAAGAGGGGTTGTGATGAGTTTTTGTTGCGGGTATGAATCAAGAGGATGGAGAAAACAATACAAACTATAATACACTTTAACTTAAAATGAATATAAGTTAATACATCGTTGTGATAGTTAACCAATAATGAAATTATAAGAGTAGCTTATTACTGAAAAACTGGAATGTATGTTGACAACCATTACTACTTTCAATCCATTGCAAGCAAGAAATTTGTCATAGGAATATGATAAAACACGGTCTGAAGCGTCCATCTATTGATACATCCAACACAAAAAGTATATATATAGTGGTTAAAGACATAGATATATTGGAAATAAATGTCTAAGAACATATAGTTGATGGTACCTTATTCGTGACGTAAAACTTCTTGATATACCACATTTGACTTGTAAACACCATCACGAGTAAATGTTTTGGTAGGTTTCACCAAGGCCTTTGTATTTCCAAGCGATGTTCCTCTAGAAAGTGCCATGTAAAGTTGGCCATGTGAGAATACCGGTTGCGGTAGATATACACCAATGTGTGGAATAGTCCGACCATGTGTTTTATTAATATCATTGCAAAACTAAGCCTAACCGGAAATTGTTTTCTTTTTAGTTTGAATGGGAACATGTCCTCTTCAGATGGACAAAGAGGAATTCTCGGTAAAAATACTCTTTTACCGGAATGTTGGCCAACAGCTATCTCAGCATCAATGACGTTTTGTTGAAACCTTCTGCATATTAATCTAGTACCATTACACAACCCATTTGAAGGATCAATATTCCGATATATTCAAAGCGCTCGATTGCAAGCCCAAACCCCTCCAAATTAAGCGCCTCGTACTGTTCAACGAGATCAGGAGAAACAACATCCATAGCTCTATCTCTCTAACACCCGCAAGTTATTTAATAATTCAGCAATCATATATTAGATTATTAATTAATTTGGATATATTTATATCATTTACATTTTTATCGAGTAAAAACAAATATAATTTGTTTTCTACTGTGTCCTTGTAAATAGAATAAACTCTCACAACATTTATCTTGAATAACCCATAACATGGTTCGAATTCAGAAATAAGAGATGTTTGAATTTTAATCTACAAAAACAATTAATAAAAACAAACACTTTTAGAATTTAAATCACCAAAACATTACCAATCAAAAGAAGTAACGTAAAAAATTTTTAATACATGTAAGAAGGAATGAAAATTTATTAAAGTAATAATAATAATATCATTATAAGTATTAATCATTCATAATTCTTGATATATATATTTTTAAGATTGTTGTTGAATTTGATTTTATTGTAAGAAGGAATCTAATAATATTATAATTATATTTTTTTTATGGTAATAATAATTAAGATATTAGTTTGGTATCTCTCTTTATAGTCTGATTCAACAAGAAAACCCTATTTAGTATTAAATATTAAGGTATTTAATTAAATCAAATATATATTTTGATTCAACACGATGTTCCTATTTAGTATCAGGTACATTAAGGTATATAATAATATATACTATTATATAAATTATTTAACACTTTCTCTTCTTTTAACTTTTAAGAACTTTTAAAAATTATGTTAATATCTAATCTTCACTCTTCTTTTTATCTAAATTAATCCCATCCACTCAATTATTAATTTTTTATTTATTTAAAATATATTCTTCCACTAACACAATTTTTTACACAAACACAATTATCCATCCACATCAATATAATTTTTAAAATCTTAATAACTTTTCTTTCCTTATTTCATAAATATAAATCTTTTTAAATTTTTTAATGTTTTTTACAAATTATTTTTAAAATTAATAAATTAGTTGATACAAATATAAGAAAAACATAGACATGTGCTGAATTTTTTTCGTGACGTTGAATTACGAGTTACATTCTTAAAAACGATATATTACAAAACGATAACTATTTACCGTCACAGTATTATATGAGTAAGTTAAATTAAATATGTATACAATATAGCAATCATGCCAAATAAGTATATAATTAAATTAAATGTATATATTTAATGAATCCATAGAAAGTTAGAAACCCACAATCTGCCTCTTTCTAGACGATCCCCAAATCATTTCCATACCGTTTGCCGACCGAGAGGAGAAATTGAAGTGTTCTTCATCTATGGAAGAAGGGGAAAACCCATAGAAACCCTAATACAATCGAATGTTACCTGGCCCAAGTCCTTGTGTCATGGTCTGAATCGAACAATGAGGGAACCCTAAACCCTAATCTTTCCGGTTCTTTTTCTGTCGAACGTTAGCTGCTCCGAATCAAGGAAGTAGGAAGTTGTTCATCGAAGTATCCACGCCAATCAAAGAAGTATGAACCGGTTTATTCCTTCAACTTCTATTTTGAGGTAAAGCCCCCATTTTATGTTTACTTTATTGTCTCAACACAAAACTTGAATTTCTTTTTAGTTGAAGACACCGTTGTAATGATTTTAAATCCATTGAATTCTCAAAGTGTGTAAATAGTTTGTTAAAGGTCCCGATTCATTGTTACTTTTGGGGTTCTACATTCGAATGCTTCTTCATGCACACACAGATTATGCTTTTTGACTATCAAAATGATTTATATTGTTACAAATCTGTGTTTTTGATGGCATAGTGCTTTCATAAGAGATTGGTATTTTTATTCTTACTAATTATGTATTAGACGATATATATATATATTGAATTAATGTATTTTAGGGGGGTTAGAGTGTAAATATGGTGTGTGTGTGCGTGTGTGTAGTGTATTTACCTGAAGATTTGTGTGTATATGGTGTTTAGCTGGAAAAGGAAGTAGCATATTCAGATTGTATGTGGGTACAAAAATACACATCGGATTAAAATTTAAAGAAGCAGAGTCTAATAATTATTTATGAACCAAGGACTTTGTAACCACTATTTTTGCCTTCTTCAGTTGACATATAATAGAAATATTTTATAGAAAATTCAAATAACTCTTATTGTTGCAATCTCATCCCATTTCTTTTATTTTGAGAAAAAGTTGTATCCTCTATATACAATGACCAATTAATTTGTAAAGTTCAAATAAGACAAATCTCTAATCCATTCAAAGTTGGTGGAATGATCACTTTATATCCACCTTTGATTTTATAAAACCATACAATCATCTCATTGAATTTCTTCACAAACAACTCCTTATTCTTATAACACACTTGATTTACATTTGTCAACACCAAAAAGGTGGTAAAATTATATGCTAGGATAGGATTTATAAACCACACACACAATAAAGAACAAGGAACAATCCATCAATAAACAAAAAAGTTTGTGGAGTAACACTTTAAGTACCAAGGAATTTTGTATTGATCATTTGATTCAAATGATTACGAAGACTTGATCATCCAAGCCCCAAGCTGTGGATTAAGAACAACTCAAAGGCGTACTATACTTCTCTATAGTAATGATCAAGTCTAACTTTGAGGCTAAAACTTACAAATCACAATTAGACTTTTTCTCTATGTCTATATCTTAACACCTACGTACACATGAGCATTTATGGAGTATTAGATTACAAATCAAAATCAACTCTTTTGCCAATAAAATCATCTAATTACGGATAGATAAGCATACATCTCGTTCATAATTATCATCCCTAAAATTGAGGAATTCATCCTTATCACCAACATCAACACTAATTCTGTTATTGTCTTGAACAACATTAACTTTGTTAAAGCAACATTAATTTTGACAACTAACAGTATTAACTTTCACCAAGAAGTATTAACTTTATAGTTACGAGTGCTAACTTCTTTCCCCATCATCTCTGGGTACTACCAGCATTAACATTGTCCACTAGTAGTAACTCCAATTCTGTGTGTATTAACTAGGTGTGTAAACGAGTCGAATCAAGCTTGAGCTCGGCTCGAAATTTTCTGTTAAGCTCGAGCTTGGCTTGATAGCTCAACGAGCTTTAATAGTTGAAACTTGAGCTCGGCTCGACATGGTACATTATTAGCTCGAGCTCGGCTTAAAAAGCTTGAAATAATATAAAGAAAAAAAATTCAAAAACCAAATTATTCAAAATATAGATAAAAGCTATAATTAATGATTATTTAGTAATTACTTATTATTATTAGTACATATATAATGTAGATTTATTTCAATAAGTATTCATTTTTAATATGTTTTAACATTTGCCCATCATATATACATATTACATATATAAATATACATATATTATACTAGACTTGAAAAGCTTGATAAGGACTCGAGCCGAGCTCTTTGAAGCTCGAGCTCGACTTGATAAAGTTCGACTCGAACGAGCTAAGCTCGAATTCGAGCTCGAGTTACTCGCTAGAAGATCGACTCGTTTACACCGCTAGTATTAACTGCCTACAACATTAACCTTTATTCTCCCTTATAATCTGTTGGAACCTAGAGGGGGGGGGGGGGGGGGGGTGTGAATAGGTTCTTTAACTTAGTTTATCAATTTTTACACTTATAAAATTTGTAAGTTGTGTTAAAAATATTTTTTTTGAAGTTTATAACACAACAAATATATATACTTGAAATAAAGAGAATAAGGGTAGAGAGATATCACCAATTAGTAGACAAGAGATTTATAGTGGTTCATGCAAGTGTTAACAAACTTGCACTACATACACTCCTTGGCCTCACCCACCAAGAGTTTGCTCCACTAGCTTCTCTCTTTGAAGGTAGAGATAAACCTTTTACACTTCTCTTTTTCACTTGCAAGAATTAACACTTCAAACTTGCAAGTAAGATAAAGATAACCTTGCTTCACTCTAATTCTATAGGCTAGAGTTGATCCTCACTTCACTCTAATTTGAAAGGCTAGAGTTGATCCTACTTCTTTCTAATTCTAAAGGCTAGAGATGATCCTTACTTCACTCTAATTTGAAAGGCTAGAGTTGATCCTTACACTATTACAAAATATATAGAAAGATGATGTAGTGTTTAAGCTTTGAAAGCTTTGCTCTTGCTTGATTCTTGATCTTGAATGATAGATGAATTATCAAAGAATATGAGCTCACAAGATAAAAATATATGTTCTGTGTTTTAGCTGTGCAAGAGGTTTTTAAAACACAAGACTTGAGTTGGTTTAATTAAGGAAAAAGGTGCAAGTTCAAAAAGTGTCCAGACTGCCCACGGTCGATCCACGGTCGACCTTGGCATCTTCCGTCAGCATTCTGGAACTTTTTGAGCCTTGTAAATAAAGACGTTGCAAATAAAGACTTTTTGAGCCTTTTACCAAAATCACACACAACCCATTTTTACCATTAAAATGCACTGAAAAGGAGTCTTAGAAAAGTTGGGTTGGTGTCATACCTCTTATGATTGAATTTAAACACCAAATAGGAAGTTTAGAAGCCAAATGCATAAAACATGTTGGAATTTTGCTTCTTTGGGAGATTCCTTTTCCTATAAGTGGTGTTGTGTTATTTCAATGGAAGATCATGTTTGGTATTTGTCAAAATAAGAAGTCTTATACTTTTTCAACCAAGCTTGTGATTTATATAAAAAAATATTTGAATTTTTTATAAAGGTTTTTATAAAAATTATTTTGTAAAAACTTAAATTTCTTTAATTAATTATTCTTGTAAGCTCATATTTTCCGAACTCTTGTTTGTAGATTTCTTCGTCATCGGCTTTGAAGAATTCATCTTCACTTGTTGAGTACGAGTTCGGCTGGCTTCAAGAAAGACAATGTTTAAGAATTGTGAGCTGTGTAACGACGGATGATTCACGGTCGACCGTGGGATCGACCGTGAAGACAGAATGTTTCCTTTTAAACTTGTTTTCTTCTTTTCTTGTTGATTTGAAGTCTTCAATTATTTGTACTTCACTTGATCATTAATTTTAGGTTTGTGAACCTTTAAAGAATGTAGCATATGAACATATGAATAAATTTGATAAGCAATAATATTACTTGTTCATATTTTTATCATCATCAAAATAAGGAATGCATTTATTAATGTGTGACTGTATGCACTAACATAATCAATTGGCAAAAATTTTGGAAGTGAATAGTTACTCGGGGTATGATGGTCTTTTAGTGGTAAGGATGTAATTGTCTTTTCATTTTATTAAACAAGCCTCTTTAGTCCATCGGTCCTTCCTGATCTTCTACAATCACTGTTTTCGATGGATCTTCCTCAAGAGGCACGATTGCCCCATACTCTCAAAGTCTTGATCGTACATCAACCTATACTTGAGCAAAATCATGTCTTCTCCATCATCATTTCTATCATGCCCAAGCCATTCCTTCTCCAATCACCTACTCTCCACCCATTTCGTGTTTCCCTTTGCAAATTCCTCAACATTCTTGGTCGGAAGCCTAATGAAAGGTCTTCAAAGACCCCATAAGGTAATTCTCTATCATAATATTAGAATCTATGCTTCTTTTTCCTATTATTTCTTCGTTCAAAACGCCAAGCTTTTCTGACTAGTCGGTTTTGCATATGCTGGTCTGATCATGAAAACGTATACGATGGTTATTTGTTACTGACGTTATGTGATTTAGTTAGCTTTGTGAAGTACATTGTCTGATTTTATTTGCTGAAGTTTTTAAAACCAAACATATGGTCTGATCATGAATATGTATATGATGTTTCTAACATTCTCTGATTTAGTCTTGCACTCAGCACTCAGCACTAAGCACTCTTGTTTCGCATGGTTTGTATCCTTTTCCACATCAGGTAAAACATGTCTTAAACTTTCTATAGTAAATAGTTGTATGAGTAGCTCTCACTTAGATGAAATCATTACAAGTGATTATTATTGGTATGTAGTAACTGATTTGGCTATGGTACATGACGGAACTGAATCTAATTATTATCTAACCTGAAATACTAGCTAAAATGAATTAGTAATGGGAAGTGACAAGATCCAACCCAATTACGTAACTTGAGATAATGAGATTATTATTACCAACAACACGGTAGTCCAAAGCTAAATATCAAAGCAAACCAGTAATTTTACATCATTAGTACAGAAATAGGCGTAAGAACCAGATAAGGTAATAGTAATAGGTCAAACAAAATATTCATTTCTATTAGCATAATCCTTAGGCAAATCAAAACAAAAGAAGCTGAATTATTGTGGCCTCGGAGAAGGTAGAGAAAAACCAAATATTAATCTGGAAAAAAAATCTAAGTGTGTGTGCATCATCTGCAATTACTATAAAACACAATTGGAATATGCAAACTGGCCTTTGGGAGTACCTACCAAAAGATATTCACATGACCATTGACCCGTTATGAACCGTTGTATTGTAGTATTTTTAATGATTTCTGAAGTAGCACATTGATCCGTCCAAGAATAAGACATGAGCTATGTTAAAAAACAGGTGTCTTGAAAAATCCTTTTGAAACAAGACAAACAGTTTACCGGAAGAATAGTACTCTGCTCACCAACTTACTCAATCTCAGTCAAAACCTGAATTTAATCCTAAGAATCAACATCGACCCGTTATTCTAAAAAATTATCTATGTTACCACAAGTAGGCTCAAAACATATATTAATGCTTCAATATTCAACGTTTATATGTATCGTCTTAATCTTTTGTTAAGGATGCAACTACACCTACAAACTCCAACGACTACATTAGTTTAGTTAACTTTTTTTAAGACTATGGTCAGCTAAAGAACAACTTAACTTTTGTCCCTTTAGATGACGAACATCAATCTAAGCTGCATAGTCTCATGTACATGATGTAATTAGCATATGCACTAGATGCATGTTAACAAAATCTTATTTATGCATGCTACATTGGAACAATCGTCCTATCGATAGTATATATTATATGTAAATTAAATTACTATAATATCACCCGGCGCAACGTGCGGGTTCGATATAGCTTGTTATGTTCAACCAACAGTACCTAAACCCAACAATACCCCCCTAAACTTATGCTGCAAAACAATAAGTTTCATTTTCACCTAAAATGTTGTTGTGGATACTACCAAAACTTCATTTCACTTCTTTCTCTCCAATCTGAAAATTTATTCTTTGACATAAGAGTATCTTTGAAAGCATTTTTGCTTTAATCATACCTTTTAGTTTGTTCAGACTCCGATTATACTCCTTTTCAACCAAGTAAAATTCATACCTTACATTTGTCTTCAACACATAGTAAATGCCACAATTTTCATACTGCATCCAACTCAACATCGGATTGTCACTCTTATCAAATTAACAAGTCTTGCACTTTCACAAGATCATACATCATGTACAAATATACCATTACCATCTTTGTCACATTGTATGGAACATTCAAATCTCCATACTTTCTCAATCCAATTCTGTACATTTGTTCCAAATCATCTATGTCAATCTCCCTCAACAGTTTCACAAAATTCGAATATATCACATAATGCTTGTTTGCCTTGATCATTAGTCTATACACCTCTATATATCATTTAGTTTTTGCCAGCTTTTCAAAGAACTATATTTTTGAAATGACGATTAGAAACCGTCTCAAATAACTGCGTGTTTCGAATGTTTTTATATCAAAAGGCCATGTCAAATAAGGAGGTATATATGAAGCAGCTACTAAATCATTCCAAAATAACCATATAATTGGGAAAAAATAATACTTGTGGCGAATAACTATGTTTGAATGTGATAAAAAAATTTCAACCAAGCACGAGTGTGAATCATTATTTTGATTGAGGAAATCAATCAAAGTGTCAAAGAGAATTAGTGGATTCCACATGTCATCTTGTGATGATGTAGTGGATTCCACAAACGTATTTAGAATAATATACAAAACTGTGCTACAAGCATAATTGGAAAACTTAGTTCCAAATGCTTATTTGGCACAAGGTAATCGTAGTTCTAAATGTTCATTTGGCACGAGAAAAAAGTAGTGTCAAATTCGCATTTGGCACGGTTTCGCAATCTGTCTCTAATGCATGTCTGACACTATTTCTCACTCCGTGCTAAATGAGAATTTCGCATGGGGTGCAAAACAGTGCCAAATGGGCATATGGCACAGTTTGTTGCAAACCGTGCTAAATAATTTCCAAGTGGCATGAAATCTAAATACCGTGCCAAAACGGTCCCTAATACTATTTGGCACGATTACTCCCGACTCAAATGTATTTGACACACTTGTATTTAGGAAGGAGCAAAAACCGTGTCAAATAGTATTTGGCACGGTTTTTTTTTAGTATTTAACACATTTTTCTCTTCTCCCAAATACCTCTTTTTCTTAAAAGAAAATTTTTAAAGGATTTCTCACGGATTCAGTGAGAATTACATGAGAAATCTAAAAAAAAATATTTTTCACGAAAATTTTATCCACGGTCGATTCCATTAGATATCTTAGAGAAACATACTTTTCTCAAAGATTCTCCTTGATTTATCTGACACAAAATGGAGTGTTGTCTTATGTTTCTGAACCATAGATAAAATCTTATTAATTATACCAGTCATTCGTTGAAAAAAGTTTTCAATATTTAAATAGTTAAAATCCTATTTAAAAATAAGTTGAGAAAGTTTGTGGAGTCTAAAATTTTTTGATTATTGAAACTAAGTTTTTAACAAAATATATATTATATATGACAAAGAATCTTGATGTTTTTGCTTCAAGCAAAATATATACACATCGTTCTAAATGATTATCTATCCTAATAAAAAAGTGTCGTTGCCTATGGTTTTGTGCCCGGATCCGGGTTTGGGTGAGAAACCGGGTTTGGGCCGGATTTCTTTTTTGGGATTTTTGTTTTTTTTTTCGAATTTTTTTTTGGGCCGAGTCATAACAAAAAATACAAACAACAATCTAATATTTAATGATTAACCTAAAAGAATTAACAGGAAAGGGGTCTAAAAACCAGAAAAAGAAAAAAGAAAAAATATAATTCTAAAAAAAGAAATTAAAAAAAATTGAACACAAAAAAGAATTTTGTTTTACTTAGCGAATGGGTGGTCGACAATGATGGCAGCATCGGGCAGAGGGGTCGACGGTGGCCATTATAACT